>OX578148.1:82886557-84361557 GCA_951213105.1 Amaurobius ferox
TTCTAGAAAAATATTATTCACCCATTTCTACTTATAACGGTATCGATTCTACCTTTCGTAATATATAACCTACTTGGTTATGAAGTTGAAAATAATTTACTCATGGGCATGATTAAAAGGATAATTAAACACTTGGAAATATATTTATTATAAAATATATCTCTTTTTTCCTTCTGGAGAATATATAGCAAGTGTCAGAATTTAATTGAATCTGTTTTTCTCCCTATATTAAACAAATTTTATTTAAAAATCTACCTAACACATTTTACTAACAAAACTATCGAACATACTTTAATGATTTTCTTTTTATATTTTATGGGATAATTTGAGTATTTCATAAAACTTTCGAAGCAATTTGTGAATTTCAAATTCACTTAAAAGCTGTTTGAAAAATTAGGTCTTATAGGGTTCAATGTATATCATTTTTTCAACCCGGATTTAATACAAAACTAATTGGGTGATATTATTCATTTATATTCCCATAGATCCCACGGACCGTCTGAAAAACATACTGAAATTTCATTTTGATAAAACCATTTTTACCGCAATTATCATGCTAGCGGACAGACAGACAGACAGAATGAACACAGGCATAAACACTATTAAACTATGTTGTAAAATGTTAATAAACTATGTTGTAAAGTGTTAAAAATGGATTCATGATTTCAACAGTGGGGTAACAGTAAGTGTTACCTGTATTCGAGATCATTATAACACATCACTAATAATTCTCCGGTCTGACATACATATGACAACACTGTTGACAGACCCATATGATTTCTGGATAGTACCACCTTCAAACGGCACGTGTCAAAATTTCATGACATTCTGACAATTAGTTTATAGGTTACAGTGGTTTTAGTGACCCCAGTTTTGTAATTTTCAAAACAATGGATAAAATAAAAAATAATTTCTTGTGTTGATTAAACATTGTTTTTTGATGGGAAAAAATACTGTTGAAACCAAAGAGTGGCTTGATAAGCGTTATGGAGACTCTGCACCAGGAAAATCAACTATTATTGACTGGTATGCTGAAGTTAAACGCGGTCGTATAAACACCGATGATGCTGAACGCTCTGGTTGCCCCAAATCGGCAGTTGTTCCGGAAAACATAAAAAGTCCACAAAATAGTTTTGAAAGGCCGTAAAGTGAAGTTGTGTGAGATAGCTGAGACCTTAAAGATATCAGAAGGTAGTGTGTTTACAATTTTACACGAAAATTTGAGCATGCGTAAGTTGCTTTCGAAGTGGGTGCGACGGTTGCTCACACCGGAACCAAAAACAACAAGACATGCCCGATGTTACAAGTCGATGAAAACGATGGTTAAATTATATGAATTGCGTTTCGAATTGCTTCCTCACCCACCGCACTCTCCAGATCTGGCCCCCAACGCCTACTGGCTTTTTACAGACATCAAAAATATACTCCAGGGAAAGAAATTTGGCTCAAATGAAGAAGTGATTGCCGAAACTGAGGCCTATTTTGAGAGCAAACACAAATCGTTCTACAAAAATAGCATCGAAAAGTTAGAGGAGCGTTGGAATGAATGTATCACTCTAGAAAGAGAGTATGTTGATGAATAAAGTCGAATTTCTAAAAAAAAAGTTGTAAAACCGGAGAATAATTGAGTGATGTAGTATAACCCATTAAAAATATTTTCATTTTATTTATGCTTATGAAAAATGCATTAAAAATATACTATGACTATGTATATAAACTAGCGTTTACCTTTCAAGCAGTTAACTTCTTCATATAAAAGGTATAACATTTTATTTTTAAATCCATATAATATATCTTTCACAATAATAAATCTAAACTTACAGCTGTTGCATGAGATTAGCTTAATTTTATTTATAGGTTAGAGAAATTACTGACTTATCCACTTCTATAATATTCCCTCATAAATTCAGCTAGTCAATAAAAATGCATAATTCTGTGGTTAGATATTCATGAGAAATTTTCCGCTGTAAATGAGACGTGGTTCTGGAGAAAGTGAAAAAACGCTTTTGAATTACTAATTGATTTAGTGAAGTGTTGCCTAAGATTTGATAGAAATGTGTTTTCTGGTTAATTTATTCATCAATTTATTTTGTTTCAAGCATTGGTTTAGGATTTAATTCTTCTCTTTCGGCAAAACACTATTTTTGTGAAACCTTTTTCTCCCAGAATATTTTACTAAACTTAAAATCTAATAGAGTTTCACCCGTTTATTTGAAATTTTACTTCCCATACAGTACATTGAATATAATGAACGAAAGTATTGTAATAGTATCTAGAACGTTCCATACAAAGAGTCATTTACAATTGGAAAAGTGCTATTTGCTATATTATAGGAACGGTTCGTCATTGTCCCTAAACAATGATGCTTTTGGTTCGTACTTACATTGCATTTACACATTTGATAAAGAATATATATCCAAGTTTATGATTTTTTTTCTTCATTATATAAAATAGTGCAATAGTCGTTCAGCGAAGATTATTATTAACATTCTGCAAATAATGCCAGAAGTTTTTAAAAAAATCTGATGTGAGCAACACATGACAATCCTTATATAATGCAATGCATTTACTATTACAGTTTAAAAAAAATCTGATGTGGGCAGCACATGACTTTCCTTATATAATACAATGAATTTACTACTTTTACAGTAAAAAAAAAGTAGGTTATTCTTACAGTAGATACTTATATTCGGTCCAAGATATTGAATTTTCGTCAATTAGTCGTCATTTTCATTGATTTAGTGTCATTTTTATCCATTTGGCGAGATTTTCATTAATTTGACAAAGTTTAAAGACGTCGTCAAGTTGGCGACATTCCGCCAAATTCGTCGCCAAAATCACCAAGTGTTATGGACGGAGAAATAAGTTATTCTTATAGCAGATAAATGATTATTGGCGTTCAAATACAAAAGTATTACTCAAAGTGTCTTTTCTCATGAATAGAACGAGCTAGATTCACGAGAATGATGTCATGAAATTTATCGCATGGAATTACATATGAAAAGTGAACATGCTTCTCAACGGCTAATATATATTTTTTTAATTTATGGGATTTTTTGATAAATTTATTTGAAAAATGTGCAATATATCGAGGACGGTTCGTGCTAGCGTTCTAAAGTATATGTTAATCATTTTCTAAGGACAAATTACATAAGAAATGTCTATTTGCGTAACTTTATTAATGGTTTTAATTTTTGATGATTTTTACAATATTTCGCTCCAAAATTTAGGGTGTTCTGAACATTGGATTGCGTTTAAAAACAATAGGCTTCCAGTATTCACGGATTGTAATTTTTGTACCGAATTTCGATCGAACCGGTTCATTCACTCGTCAGTTATCGTCTCCACAGACTCACTGACACACACACACACACACACCGACATCATCTCAAAAACGCCTGATTAGTGTTCAGGATGCTTGAAACGTGCTCTCCCGTCGAAAACACGAATTCGAATCTTTTTAACCCCGTTACAACACTTTCCTTATACATTATATGTATATAAGGAAAGTAAAAACAGTGATTGTAACATATCTCTTTTGGATGCAATTGTTTTGTTGGAAAAGTTTTGCAAACTGATCAATTATTTAGAACTTTTCCCGACATTCTGGACTATCAACAAATGTCTTGGAGGAAACTAAATCGACAAGTATTAAAGAAGATGATGAAAATCTACTAATCGCCAAGTAGCTGGAAAAACACAGGCTCACAGTATTTTCTGAAACAGAAATTGAGCAACTCGAATGTTGCGACGATGATATAATAACTTCCGATTCACCATCTGATGATGATGTAGTTTCGGTTATAAAAAGAAAAAATCTGATGTGGGCAACACATGACTTTCCTTATATAATGTAATGAATTTACTACTTTTACAGTAAAAAAATAGGTTTTTCTTATAGTAGATACTAATATTCTTTCCAAGATATTGAATTTTCGACAATTAGTCATCATTTTCATTAATTTAGCGTCATTTTTATCCATTTGGCGAGATTTTCGTTAATTTGGCAACATTTCTAAAAGTCGCCAATTTGGCGACATTCCGCCAAATTCGTCGCCAAAATCTCGCCAAGCGTTATGGACGAAGAAATAAGTTGTTCTTACAGCAGATAAATGACTATTGGCGTTCAAATACAAAAGTATTACTCAAAGTATCTTTTTTCATGAATGGAACGAGATAGATACACGAGAATGATGTCACCCAATTTATCGCATGGTATTACATATGAAAAGTGAACATGTTTCTCAATAGGAAATATTTTTTTTTTCATTTTATATGACTTTTTAATAATTTTTTTGAAAAATGTGCAATATCTAGAGAACGGCTCATGTTAGCGTTCTAAAATTTATGTCAATCGTTTTCTAATGAAAAATTACATAAGAAATGTCTATTTGCGTAACTTTATTAGTGGTTTTGATTTTTTGACGATTTTTTCAAAATTTCATTCGAAAATTTAGGGGGGTTCTGAACATTCGATTACGCATAAAAACAATAGGCTTCCAGTGTTTACGGATTGTGATTTTTGTACCAAATTTGGTTCGAATCGGTCCATTCGTTCGTCAGTTATCGTCTCCACAGTCTCACTGACACACACACACACACACACATACTTTCACACACACACACACACACACACACATACACACACACAGACATCCCTTCAAAAATGTTTGATTCGTGATCAGGGATGCTTGAAACGTGCTCTCCCGTCGAAAACTCGATTTCGAATTTTCGACCCCGTCACAATACTTTCCTTATACATTATGTATATAAGGAAAGTAAAAAAGGTTATTCTTATATTCTTTCTAAGATATTGAATTTTCTTCAATGAGTCGTGATTTTCATTGTTTTATCGTCACTTTTATCCACTTGGCGAGATTTTCGTTAATTTGGCAACATTTAAAAATGTCGTCAAATTGGTGACATTCCGACAAATTTGTCGCCAAAATCCCGCCAAGCGTTACGGACGGAGAAATAAGTTATTCTTACAGCAGATAAATGACTATTGGCTTTCAAATACAAAAGTATCACTCTTTTCTCGTAAATGGAACGAGTTAGATTCACGAGAATGATGTGACCAAATTTATCGCATGATATTACATATGAAAAGTGAGCATGTTTCTTAACAGTTAATATATTTTTTTAATTCATTGGATTTTTTGATAAATTTATTTGAAAAATCTGCAATACCCTGAGAAATCTTCATGCTAGCGTTCTAAAATTTATGTCAATCGTTTTCTAAGGAAAAATTACATACGAAATGTTTATTTGCGTAACTTTATTAAAGGTTTTGAATTTTTGATTTTTTCAAAGTTTTATTCAAAAATTTAGGGGGGCTTCTGAACATTCGATTACGTATAAAAACAATAGGCTTCCAGTGTTTACGGATTGTGATTTTTGTACCAAATTTCGTTCAAATCGCTCCATTTGTTCGTCAGTTATCGTCTCCACAGACTCACTGACGCACACACACATACACCCATACACACACAGAGATCACCTCAAAAATGTTCGATTCGTGATCAGGGATGCTTGAAACGTTCTCTCCCGTCGAAAACTCGAATTCGAATTTTCGACCGCGTCACAATATTTTCCTTATACATTATGTACATAAGGAAAGTAATAATGTATAAGATCCATTGTACTGAGCTTTTAACGTTGGATAGTACATTTGGCTATTTTCTGGATGACAACATGTAAAACTATTTCAAAGTACCCAGTTACCTTAGATTTCGTGCAACTCTAAATGAAAAACCTGATGTGAGCAGCACATGATTTTCCTTATATAATGCAATGAATGTATTGCTTTTACAGCAAAAAAATAGCATTTTCTTATAGTAGATATTTATATTCTTTCCAAGATATTGAATGTTCGTCAATTAATCGTCATTTTCATTGAGTTAGCGTCATTTTAATCAATTTGGCAAGATTTTCGTTAATTTGGGAGCATTTAAAAAAGTCGCCAAGATGGCAACATTCCGCCAAATTCGTCGCCAAAATCTCGCTAAGCGTTATGGACGGAGAAATAAGTTATTCTTTTAGCTGATAAATGACTATTGGAATTCAAATGTAAATGTATTACTCAAAGTATCTTTTCTTATGAATGAAACGAGCTAGATCCACGAGAATGATGTCACTCAATTTATCGCATGATATTACATATGAAAAATGAACATGTTTCTCAATAAATTTTAATATTTTTTTTTTAATTTATGTTTTTTTTAATAAGTATATTTGAAAAATATGGAATATCTCGAGAACGGTTCATGCTAGCTTTCTAAAGTTTATGTCAATCATTTTCTAAGGAAAATTAGATAAGAAATGCCTATTTGTGTAACTTTATTAAAGGTTTTGATTTTTTGATGATTTTTTTCAAAATTTCACTCGAAAATTTAGGGGGGGGGGGGGGGTTCTGCACATTCGATTGCGTTTAAAAACAATAGGTTTCCGGTATTCATGGATTGTGGCTTTTGTACCAAATTTAATTCGAAATGCTCCATTCGTTCGTGAGATATCGTCTCCACAGACTCATTGACACACACACACAGACATCACCTCAAAAATGTTTGATTCGTGGTCAGGGATGTTTGAAACGTGCTCTCTCGTCGAAAACACGAATTCGAATTTTCGACCCCGTCACAATACTTTCCTTATACTTTATGTATATCAGGAAAGTAAAAATACTATATGATGACATATTTTGTATAATTATTAGCATATTTTATTTTTTATAACTTTTTTTTCCAATTTCGAAATATTAAATGTCTCCCTTGATTTTGACTATTTTGCTATTTAATAAGACTCCGATGTTTATTTATAGAAATAATTATATTAAATTCTATTCGATTACCTTAATTTTTTCGAGACATATCATCTTCAGAAATTAGCAGACACACAAGTATAATTGACAATTGGTTAATTTGTGTTCAGGGTTGCTTAAAACGCACAAATACTTTGGAAATTTTTAACTTTATCACAATACATTTATTTTACATATTATTAGGAACAATTTCAATGCCTTCACTAGCGTCTCTTTTAACGAGCTGTAAGGGAAATAATCCTTACAAACAACCATTTCTGTAACGTGAATTTAGGGTTGCCATGTGTTGAAGTTTCGATAGGGGTTTCCAGATGTGACGATTTATCTCCAATTTGGCGACTATTGACGACTTCCAAATATACTCGAACTTTCCCGATATAACTAATATTTTAAGAGATATGAGTCCCTTCTGGCAGTTTCTATGGAAAGTATATAAAATGAGATATCAGTCGGTTGCATCAGTTGATGTGATACGATCGATATTAAATTGTTAGATACGTCAAAGTTTTAAGAATATTATCTGCTGTTTTGTGAAATTAGTGAAGCATTTTATTGCTGCTTTGCTGTACATGACAGTTGTTTAATGAACTTGTCGGATAGTTAATAAGCTATTTGATTGAAATTGTTTCTGTTTACGTTGTGCTCGTAAATAAACATGTTAGTTATAAAAAAATTTGGACATATTACTTTCCTTATATACATAATGTATAAGGAAAGTATTGTGACGGGGTCGAAAATTCGAAATCGAGGTTTCGACGGGAGAGCACGTTTCAAGCATCCCTGATCACGAATCAAACATTTTTGAGGTGATGCCTGTGTGTGTGTGTGTGTGTGTCAGTGAGTCTGTGGAGACGATAACTGGCGAACGAATGGGCCGATTCGAACCAAATTTGGTACAAAAATCACAATCCGTGAATACTGGAAGACAATTGTTTTTAAACGTTATCGAATGTTCAGAACGGCCCTAAATTGTCGAGTGAAATTTTGAAAAAATCAATAAAAAATCAAAAGCTTTAATAAAGTTGCGTAAATAGACATTTATTATGTAATTTTTCGATTGACATAAACTTTAGAACGCTAGCATGAACCGTCCTCGAGATATTGCGCATCCTTTAAAGAAATTTATCAAAAAATCCCATTAATAAAAAAAATATTAACTATTGAGAAACCTCTTCACTTTTCATAGGTAATACCACGCGATAAATTGTGGGACATCATTCTCGTGTATCTAGCTCGCTCCATTCATGAGAAAACATACTTTGAGTAATACTCTTGTATTTGAACACCAATAGCCTGCTATAAGAATAACTTATTTCTCCGTTTATAACACTTGGCGAGATTTTGGTGACGAATTTGGCGGAATGTCGCCATCTTGGCGACTTTTTTAAATGCTCCCAAATTAACGAAAATCTTGCCAAATTGATTAAAATGACGCTAACTCAATGAAAATGACGATTAATTGACGAACATTCAATATCTTGGAAAGAATATAAATATCTACTATAAGAAAAAGCTATTTTTTACTGTAAAAGTAGTAAATTTATTGCATTATATAAGGAAAGTCATGTGTTGCCCACATCAGATTTTTTCTGAATCCTGAGAAGGAAGGCACCATCGATTATAGAAGATACGCTGTAGCAGTATAATTTGGAAAGTAAGCATAATGTAACGTTATCATGTGTGTAAATTCAGCCATCAAGAGAACTGGTATTTTCCCATTATTGTCGTTCTAAATACACATTTAGGACTCCAATGCAGCTGTTTTGCAACATAATAATATTCTATAAGGTATAATTAAAACCTATTAATTTTAAAGTTAATTTAAATACAATTATGCAGAAAATATATAATTTTTTATGGCACATTTCATTGTACGCATCGATAGAGATATTCAAACTCATTCTATATACAGTTTAAATATATTTGTTTTCTAAATACCAATTCAGAACATAATTAATTTATAGAAGTGAAAGTGAGATTAGTTTTAATAAAAGATTGTGGTTAATTTTCGCACCTTAAAATCTAATTGCTAAGTTACGGTTGAGCTCAAGAGCATGATAATATTTCAGAACCATTTCCAAAAATTATAAGGAACATTAACTTTCAAGTACACTTGCGATGTTTAGAAAGTATTTGATGTGCGACCGTAATACTTCATTCTACAGGAACATATTCAGACTAATAATAATGCTTTTAACTTGTAAAATTATTATGTTCCAAATAGGACTTTTCTATGTTTGCCGAGGAGATATATGAATACAGGCATTGAATATTTTAGATCTTCATATAATGGTTCACAGAATGAGTTATAATAAGAAAGTCATATAAAAAATACTATTATTCTACGTTCTATGCGATTGTATTGTCACTACAACATGACTTTTATCTAGAATGCAGTAGAGCCACATTTTAGAGGAAAATGATATAGAGGCACTAAAGTATTCTATAAATAAGCTGCTGGATAAATAATGTTCTTCTAGAACTGAGAAAAGAGTCAATATATCCTAGAAAGTTAATAATTCAGATTAACTTTATTCTCTTAAATGCATAGTTTTGCAAAAAATGAAAGTGAATTTCCGTGGTTAAAAATATGAACTAGATTTAAAACATAATTCGATAATTTTAAAATTCATCTGTACTTAGCACATTTTACTAGTAATTACTTGATGTTTTTTAATTTTTCCATGCTAATTATATTATTAATCTTATCGATTGAGCGTATGGTGGTCATAGTAAACAAGAATCACCATATTCAGAAACAGTTATTTATTTCGGTTAACTTGGAATAAATTATCAATGTTGATAAAATATCGATTCTTAATTAGCATCCAAATTAAGCTTAGCGCTAGTTCTCTTTTTTTCCGCATGGCCATTTTTGCTGATTATACCATTATTACAGCTTTTTCGCTTTATTATAGCACGCTATTAGTTGCTATATAATTTCATCCATTTCGTAATATGTAAATATATATATATATATATATATATATATATATATATATATATATCCTATAAAATACCACAATCCAAAGTATAATATAAAAGGTCAAATGAGTATAGGCGCGATTTGCAGCTCTTAACACTCATCTCAAAAATATTACAAAAGAAAGATCTAGGAAATGTACAAGGAATATTATGAACCACAAGGAACAACAGAAACAAATAAAGGAGTGCAAACGGGGTATCAGTAATGTCTAGGGGGATTGTGACCCCTATACCTGGTTAAAGCGTGCTTTTATTCCCGGGAAACACTCCCAGAAACAACCAATCGCCCGAAGCAGCACCAATCCGTGCGTACAGGAAAAACAGAATCCTAAGGGAATATCAAATCCATAAAATCAAAAGAGAAACTATATAAGAATCATAGGATTTCCCTAATGAAAAAGGGGATCCAGAGTCCATACACATATAAGAATTAAAAGCACAAAGTTACAGTGAAGGAAAAGATTCCAAATAGTCAATTGGCAACAAGTCTTGGAAATTAGCATAAATTACATCATCATTACGCAGTTTTTTACAAAATGCTAAGTAATAAGTTTTTAGAAAGCCTATAGGAAAACCGTTCTTTAATGCTTCCTTTATCAAATGTCTTTCACATATATTTCGCTGTTCATTGGTAGAATTTAATTTACCATATCTTACAAAATGATTAACAATCAAATTTCTCATTACGCCAATACTCATATTACTACTCCAAGGAGTGATGTAATTAATATTACAGTTGAAACTTTTACGTTTATCATACATTCTGTAACATAGATGATCTTGAGGATTTCTATATATTGAGATATCCAAAAATACCACTTCACCATTATTTTCTACAGTTTCAATAAGTTCAAGGTTACTGGGGTAAAAAGTAAAGTCAAATTGAAAATCTTTATCAAGATGGCCGATCAAGATGTCATCCACGAAACGGAAATACATAATCTCATTGAGAATATGTGTACCGTTTTCATAACTGTATAAATATAAATCCGCCAGTAGCGACGAACAGCCACCACCCATAGGTATTCCTTTGATTTGTTTAAAGAAATCAGTGCCATTGAACAAAATGTTCTCAAACAAGACCAATTTTATCAAAAATTTAAACTTATCATAGTCGTAGGATAAAAGTTGAGTATTTCTATTATATGTATCCTTTAAAATATCATAAAGATCCTTTAAATGGATGCAGTTGAATAAATCTTTAAAATCGAAACTCTTAAAGTATAACTTGTCCGGAGTTTGTTTCAAACGTGTTATTACGTCATATCCATTATTGATCATTACAGAATCACATGATTTTATCTTCTTCATTACTGGTATTAATATATTAGTTAATATTGCATTTGCCTTTGTCAAGTATGAACCACAACCAACCGTGACCGGTCTGAATTTCACTGGCTGTTTATGTAACTTAGGTATAAGTACCAAATAAGGGAATCGAACAAATTTAATCTCATGACCTATGCGCTTGTATAATGCTATAATTCTGTTCTTATTTACTTCAATGTTACTCGTTATTTTCTTGTAAGTATTATCATCTTCATAACATTTTCTTAAAAGAGCTATGTAATATGGTTTGCAAGTAAATGCATAATTATTTGTAACCTTATCCATGTACGTAATAACAAATCTATTTTGAAATTCCATTAGCAACTGCTTGTCTAATGTGCATTGGGATATACGAAAATCTTGGCGTTTATATGTAATTTTAAAATCGTTTACTACGTGATATTTCCATTCATTGAATGTGGACAAAGGTAAACTGTATTTAATGGCCATTTTGTATATGAATACTTCAATTTCTTTTGTAAATTTTTGCTCAACATTACTGAATACTTGAGATCGAAATTTGGTACCCAAATGTAAATATTCCCGTAGATCCTTATGAGTAGCCAGTGTTATGTCACCTGTAACAATATGTTCATGGTCCAAATTACAGAGTTGCTCACTTCCACATCGGCAATCCAATTCTTTAAATTTATCCAGATTTTTAGCAAGATTGTTGTAATTGAAAATTTTACGTCCGTTCGTTTTTTCGTAACGATAAGTCAAAAAAAGGCTAGTATTCTTCATAGGTAAAAGATAATTATACTTTTTAAGTATATGGTTAAAATGTAAACCATCAAATTTTTTGTTGCTGAAAGTGGCTATAAAATATTCCTTTTTCAGTATTTCCACATCTGTTACCCCTAACTTTATATCATATTTATTAGCATGTAACTTGAAGTAATTATAGAAAATCGCTATATTGGCATGGTAAATATCATTTACTTCGTGAAGGTTCCTTATGAAGGGTCGTTTTTGCAATTCAATCCAGATTCTTCCTATAAATTTCTTCTTAATACCATATACAATGTTTTTAATCCAATTTTTTTGAAGTTGTTTATAGTTAATGATTTCGGTCAAAACCTCATGTAATTGTGCAAAATAACTAATAAAATTTACTTTCTTCTTTTTACCTCCACGTTTACCACGTGATATCTTGCCGTTTTTGTTTAAAATTTCTATAGGAGGATTACCATTATGCATATAATACTCTAAATTGTATGTATTACCAAAATTAATGGAATTTAGGCCATAAGGATACATAGTGCCTTCGTGTTGAATGTGATATCCTTCCCACCATAATCTTGCTTTGAGATTCGATACGATATCCAGAATGGTGACGGTTACATTGTGAAAACCATGTGAGGCAAAATGTTTCAACTCCAAACTCATTTCATAGTTAGTGTCACTATTGTATTTATTCACTTGGCTTCTATGTAGATTTATACGAATATGAAGGTGGTTTTTTGACTGGCCTATGTATTTCAAACCACATACTTTGCATTGTAGACAATAGATGGAGTTATAGACCTTACAGAAAATCCTATATTTAGGTTTACTGTCTTGGATTTGTGCGGTGTTTGCACAAGGGCATAATTTACATCGTCTTGACTGGCATTTCCGAAAACGGTAATTATTGAAGTTTTGATTGCCGTAAATATGACTTTTCTTTTGGTTCGATATGTTTAAAATTTCACCTGATACATTATTAGACACAGACATACCACATACATTTTGTTTTTCTTCCTTGCTTCGATTACGTACAGGATGGAAATAATGCAATATAGAATTCATGAGACAAGGGTCACGGGATGTCGATCATACGTTTACCCTTATATCCGTATGACCGGGCAGGTGTGAATCGAGATTAACACTGTTGCCAGTCGCTAAATCTTGTATTTTTGTAATTCCATGATAATAAGAGAGGTGTATAAAATAGCATTAATATAATATAAAAATCACATGTAAAATCAGCATCCAAGCGCTCAATATACTGTACATATCATCCTTCCATTTTCTATAACCATAATACATCCCAACACATCCGTCGAGTTGAAGCAAGGTAAGATTTTTCACGATATCTATTGATTTTTTTGTTAAGAAGTCCTCGATTAACTAAAATTCTAGTCTCATGAAAGAACCACTATAAAGTTTTTTAAAGTTTAAAAATTAAATGACGAAAATGTCATAAGTATAAAAGATATAAAATATCCATCACTTAATACGTAATGGATGTCAGTAAAATAAAAAGTATAATCACAATTATAAAGTTTAAAAACAACACAATTATAAAGTTTTTAAACTTTATAATTGTGATTATACTTTTTATTTTACTGACATCCATTACGTATTAAGTGATGGATATTTTATATCTTTTATACTTATGACATTTTCGTCATTTAATTTTTAAACTTTAAAAAACTTTATAGTGGTTCTTTCATGAGACTAGAATTTTAGTTAATCGAGGACTTCTTAACAAAAAAATCAATAGATATCGTGAAAAATCTTACCTTGCTTCAACTCGACGGATGTGTTGGGATGTATTATGGTTATAGAAAATGGAAGGATGATATGTACAGTATATTGAGCGCTTGGATGCTGATTTTACATGTGATTTTTATATTATATTAATGCTATTTTATACACCTCTCTTATTATCATGGAATTACAAAAATACAAGATTTAGCGACTGGCAACAGTGTTAATCTCGATTCACACCTGCCCGGTCATACGGATATAAGGGTAAACGTATGATCGACATCCCGTGACCCTTGTCTCATGAATTCTATATTGCATTATTTCCATCCTGTACGTAATCGAAGCAAGGAAGAAAAACAAAATGTATGTGGTATGTCTGTGTCTAATAATGTATCAGGTGAAATTTTAAACATATCGAACCAAAAGAAAAGTCATATTTACGGCAATCAAAACTTCAATAATTACCGTTTTCGGAAATGCCAGTCAAGACGATGTAAATTATGCCCTTGTGCAAACACCGCACAAATCCAAGACAGTAAACCTAAATATAGGATTTTCTGTAAGGTCTATAACTCCATCTATTGTCTACAATGCAAAGTATGTGGTTTGAAATACATAGGCCAGTCAAAAAACCACCTTCATATTCGTATAAATCTACATAGAAGCCAAGTGAATAAATACAATAGTGACACTAACTATGAAATGAGTTTGGAGTTGAAACATTTTGCCTCACATGGTTTTCACAATGTAACCGTCACCATTCTGGATATCGTATCGAATCTCAAAGCAAGATTATGGTGGGAAGGATATCACATTCAACACGAAGGCACTATGTATCCTTATGGCCTAAATTCCATTAATTTTGGTAATACATACAATTTAGAGTATTATATGCATAATGGTAATCCTCCTATAGAAATTTTAAACAAAAACGGCAAGATATCACGTGGTAAACGTGGAGGTAAAAAGAAGAAAGTAAATTTTATTAGTTATTTTGCACAATTACATGAGGTTTTGACCGAAATCATTAACTATAAACAACTTCAAAAAAATTGGATTAAAAACATTGTATATGGTATTAAGAAGAAATTTATAGGAAGAATCTGGATTGAATTGCAAAAACGACCCTTCATAAGGAACCTTCACGAAGTAAATGATATTTACCATGCCAATATAGCGATTTTCTATAATTACTTCAAGTTACATGCTAATAAATATGATATAAAGTTAGGGGTAACAGATGTGGAAATACTGAAAAAGGAATATTTTATAGCCACTTTCAGCAACAAAAAATTTGATGGTTTACATTTTAACCATATACTTAAAAAGTATAATTATCTTTTACCTATGAAGAATACTAGCCTTTTTTTGACTTATCGTTACGAAAAAACGAACGGACGTAAAATTTTCAATTACAACAATCTTGCTAAAAATCTGGATAAATTTAAAGAATTGGATTGCCGATGTGGAAGTGAGCAACTCTGTAATTTGGACCATGAACATATTGTTACAGGTGACATAACACTGGCTACTCATAAGGATCTACGGGAATATTTACATTTGGGTACCAAATTTCGATCTCAAGTATTCAGTAATGTTGAGCAAAAATTTACAAAAGAAATTGAAGTATTCATATACAAAATGGCCATTAAATACAGTTTACCTTTGTCCACATTCAATGAATGGAAATATCACGTAGTAAACGATTTTAAAATTACATATAAACGCCAAGATTTTCGTATATCCCAATGCACATTAGACAAGCAGTTGCTAATGGAATTTCAAAATAGATTTGTTATTACGTACATGGATAAGGTTACAAATAATTATGCATTTACTTGCAAACCATATTACATAGCTCTTTTAAGAAAATGTTATGAAGATGATAATACTTACAAGAAAATAACGAGTAACATTGAAGTAAATAAGAACAGAATTATAGCATTATACAAGCGCATAGGTCATGAGATTAAATTTGTTCGATTCCCTTATTTGGTACTTATACCTAAGTTACATAAACAGCCAGTGAAATTCAGACCGGTCACGGTTGGTTGTGGTTCATACTTGACAAAGGCAAATGCAATATTAACTAATATATTAATACCAGTAATGAAGAAGATAAAATCATGTGATTCTGTAATGATCAATAATGGATATGACGTAATAACACGTTTGAAACAAACTCCGGACAAGTTATACTTTAAGAGTTTCGATTTTAAAGATTTATTCAACTGCATCCATTTAAAGGATCTTTATGATATTTTAAAGGATACATATAATAGAAATACTCAACTTTTATCCTACGACTATGATAAGTTTAAATTTTTGATAAAATTGGTCTTGTTTGAGAACATTTTGTTCAATGGCACTGATTTCTTTAAACAAATCAAAGGAATACCTATGGGTGGTGGCTGTTCGTCGCTACTGGCGGATTTATATTTATACAGTTATGAAAACGGTACACATATTCTCAATGAGATTATGTATTTCCGTTTCGTGGATGACATCTTGATCGGCCATCTTGATAAAGATTTTCAATTTGACTTTACTTTTTACCCCAGTAACCTTGAACTTATTGAAACTGTAGAAAATAATGGTGAAGTGGTATTTTTGGATATCTCAATATATAGAAATCCTCAAGATCATCTATGTTACAGAATGTATGATAAACGTAAAAGTTTCAACTGTAATATTAATTACATCACTCCTTGAAGTAGTAATATGAGTATTGGCGTAATGAGAAATTTGATTGTTAATCATTTTGTAAGATATGGTAAATTAAATTCTACCAATGAACAGCGAAATATATGTGAAAGACATTTGATAAAGGAAGCATTAAAGAACGGTTTTCCTATAGGCTTTCTAAAAACTTATTACTTAGCATTTTGTAAAAAACTGCGTAATGATGATGTAATTTATGCTAATTTCCAAGACTTGTTGCCAATTGACTATTTGGAATCTTTTCCTTCACTGTAACTTTGTGCTTTTAATTCTTATATGTGTATGGACTCTGGATCCCCTTTTTCATTAGGGAAATCCTATGATTCTTATATAGTTTCTCTTTTGATTTTATGGATTTGATATTCCCTTAGGATTCTGTTTTTCCTGTACGCACGGATTGGTGCTGCTTCGGGCGATTGGTTGTTTCTGGGAGTGTTTCCCGGGAATAAAAGCACGCTTTAACCAGGTATAGGGGTCACAATCCCCCTAGACATTACTGATACCCCGTTTGCACTCCTTTATTTGTTTCTGTTGTTCCTTGTGGTTCATAATATTCCTTGTACATTTCCTAGATCTTTCTTTTGTAATATATATATATATATATATATATATATATATATATATATATATATATATATATATATATATATATATATATATATATATATATATATATATATATATATATATATATATATATACATATATATCTATATATATATATATACATATATATATATATACATATATATCTATATATATATATATACATATATATATATATATATATATATATATATATATATATATATATATATATATATATATATATATATATATATATATATATACATAAATACTAATAAATAACCATTAGTGAAGTAATTTCAAACATTAGTATTTTAAATTAGTTGTCGTTGATTCTAGAGTATTAAATAACCACTAGGGAAGGAATAGTATTTTATATTAGTAGTTGTGGATTTTATATTATGTTTCATGGAGTGTTGTAGGTGTACAGTTGGATAGTTTTATGGATTTACAAGTATTTAAATCGATAGTAAATGTATATGTTTGTATGTAATTTGCTTTCATGGAATTGAAAGCGTCATGAAGAAAATGGTGTAGGGAGTATCGGCTACCAAGGGCGTTTGCCATGGCGGAAAAAAAAAATCTTTAACCGGAGAGATGGGGATCCCAACTCCCCCGGCCGTAACTTCAGTTACTTTACTAGCTTTATTACGATTACATAGTTACGTGTCCTATTTAGGAATTCACATGATTATACACATGTAAATAGCAGTATTGCGCTTTACAAGTTGCATATTAATTTACTTTTTAGTTTTAACTTATTAAATAATTCAATAAAATTTAACACGCATTTCATATTTTATAATATTTATATATATATATATATATAAATATATACACCCAACTCCTTTCTACATGCTTTTTTTACACGAAATTGAAGTTACACGGTTCAAAAATGTCTTCCTTTTTTGAAAAAATATTTGATCTAACACGATTTCAAAGTCATTGTCTTATGTATCCACCTCTGCCATTTATGCTATGCAATTGGTCGTTTCCCTCTTTTATTTGAATCTTATATGATACTTTTTGTGTATGTGATGCTTTGCGCCAACACTTGAAGTATAAGAATTTCCGTTGTATTAAAGTTTTCACTTCGTTTTATATGATATATATATATACATATATATATATATGAATATATATATATATATATATATGTATATATATATATATATATATATATATATATATATATATAGATATATATAATAAAATATAATATTTCATAAAATATCTTACAGAAATAATTTACAACCTCAAACCTTAAATGATATAGATACGTATGTAAGAATGCACCCATTACCCTAATCTACAGACATCATAAGCGAATATACAGAAAATCATCTTTTCAAATGAACTCCTTTATATAGCAACATTGTCTTGTGTCTTGAACAAGATTTTGAATAAATGCATCTCCGATGTTGAGTATTATAAAGTTTCTAAACTTTCTAAATGCTTTTGAAAGTCAATGCGCCTTAAAAGTTTGGAAGTGTATCTGAAATATATATATGTCTTTCTACTCGACTTTGTAATTATATGTTTGTAATATAAGTCTTGTGTTGTTTTTCAGCTTAGGCAGATGACCGAAATGTTGAAGTTTTTTTTTAGAATTTGTTGTCAAATATGGAATATGTATTTAAACATATAACATAATTTAATTCGCTATGTGACCAATCAAATGAAAAACGCACGTGCAAGGCTATACAAGATAACGCATTACACTTTATTTACAAAAATTTTACATACATTTGAGTGAAATGCAAAATATTATTTATGCACAACAAGTATTTTATTTATTATGTATATTCAGGCAGTTTGATATGCACTTGCAAAATCTTGAAAATTACACTACAGGAATAACTTCAATAGTGACTTTGAGCTGCAGTTCAATAGATTTCTCTATATATCCATACACAATTTGCAAAAGGGTGTGTGCATCGACAAATGTATTGCACCACCTGTACCTTTTCAAAATTGATGCCCAATCTTATTTCTTTCCCTGCAATGCATGGTAATGTTCAGGAACAGGATTATACGAACATGCCAGGCGACCGAGATGTTTACGCCGTATTAAGGCATGACGTGTGCAGGTTTTAATCTCTCATCCAGCAAAGCAACAGCCACGGTCGCGAACTCATTCACCGGTTAGGGTCCGAAGAACACCCGCCAAACCCAACCCCGGTCGCTGGCCAGATCTAGGCTCAGGTCATGAATAGACTAGTCCGTGAGATCACAGCCACCTGGAAGAGTCCGAGGCCTAACTGCCTCACCGATACGACGGTCGGTTCCTCGACAGACAGTTCCACGGATTATTATGCCCCCCTTAGTCGGAGGATCAAGGCTACAGACCCTATATCCGTAACCACCATCTTTGGATGGTCCGCTCCTGGGGGGCAGTATTGGAATCATGCCAAAAATCGCAACTCGAATTTTCGTCGGATCTACTTGTTTTGAGCCTTCTAGAGCACGAAAAAACTATTTTAGCGTGACGTCCATGTGTGTGTCCGTAAGTGTGTTTTTCTGTATGTCTGTCTGTCTGTAGGTCTGTGTATCTGTCTGTGCAATGTATGTATCCACTATAGCTCAAAAACTAATTGACTGAATTTCATAAAATTTTATAGGTAAGTCAATTGTGTGAGGCCCAAGTGGTGATTAGATTTTGGTACGACTCGGGAAAAAAGGAACCCGTAGTTGTGTGAGAAATGGTCCAAAAATCTCATGTATCATCCATCTAAAACCTAAGTGACAAAATTTCACAAAATTGGGAAGTTATGTCACTTGCAAGATACCCTAGTGGTGATTTTATTTTGGTACGATTCGGAAAAGAAACACCTGCCTGTTTTCAAGAAATGACCCGTACAAAATATAAAATAGAAGGCTACGTATACTGAAATATATCAATTAAATGCTTATTTTATACGTAACTTTTCACAAAGAAAATAATAAGATCAACCCCATTACTCTAGAATTAACCGTTCTCGAGATATTTGAGGATTTTTTTTTTTTTGCATTATTGTTACGTCGCCTCTGAAAAAATATCCAGCTACCGAATAACAACAGAAACTGAATCAAAAGTACACACTCAGTGTTATTTTGTGCAGATAAACTCAATTTAATGAATTATTAAATAAATACGTAATAAGAAAATTAATTTGAGTCTGCATGGAAAGTCATGTGCTGCTCACATCAGATTACTGGTGGAAGATGGCGCTAGCTTCTTTTGATCAAGCCTTTTCATTTGATGATAAATGTGCACCAAGAAATTGTTTCGAAAGTGGAATTGCATGGTAGAATTCAATCAATAAGCTTTTAGACATCGTACATCATTGTTTTACAGAGGACTGTTTTACTTAATGTTTGTAGTAGATGCGGTGACAGCTTACCTTGTTTTAAAGTTATAAGCTTTGTCTCATATTTTCTTGTCTTGTCAGTGATGAATTGTAAGGATAACAGAATTTCAATGGTATTATGATCCAAGACTTCCATAAGTTTATGAATCGGCACTGAATGTGATTTAGTACCCTTTCCAAAGAGAACGCATAGCTCAAACATTATTTTCAATCTTTTCCTTTTAAAGAAATGATACACTGCTCACACAAACACAACAGTATCTGATTATGCTATTACAATGCCCTCAATAGCTCTAGCAACTGAATGATGTACATTCAGACGTAGCTGCTCATCAGTCTCTTCCAGGCTGTACTCTAAAGATGAAATGCATTTTTCGTGTCATTTCCATGGAGTGTGTTCATCTGTCCGTCCTCATCAACTCCGAAAAGCTTAATATACTTACTAAAATCATTGAAGAACATTTTGTGGATAAACCGAAGACGCTATTCTACAATGTAGCAAGGATTAAGAAGTCCATTTCTCAGCAACACATGAAAATATTCAATACCCACAATGAGGCATCTGATGCCCTACATGTAAGTGATGTTGCACGAGAAATAAGATACTGTTATGAAGCATAACATAATGTTTACACATTGTGCAAATACTATGTATGCTCACCGCGCTCAACTCATGCTGAAATGGGGGAGTAATTACTCAATGAAGGTAATGTGCACGGTAAATTTAATTGCTAGTACAATGCCTCCTTACAGAGAAGATGGAACAGTTTGGCACCAAGAATTAAATAGTACAAGACAGAAGTTGTAAATTTTCCGGTAAGGTATGTCGTTGCAAATGTCTAAATTGAAACGACAAATCTCTTGAAAATTATGGCCCCTGTGAAGAGTTAAGTCACTCCGGGGCTCGGACGAGAACTCCCGGTTGTTAGGAACCCACAGGGAATCGAATTTTATAGGAATACTTATAAAATGAGCGTCATTCCACAATCCAATAAATAGTTCGGAAGTTTTCCCCACCCATTTTTGCGCATAAGTAATTGTAATGAATGAGCGGCCGAGGAAATCTGGCGTCCGATTTGGTTCCACCGCCACAAAATGTGAAGGACCAGATTTAAGGAAAGTTAAGTCAGATTCACTTTTTATTCTCGTGAGATAGGGTCTCATTTTTCATGACTTGCCCCGGCTGCGGATCGGGCCGCCCCAAATTCCTGTAGTCTACGGGAATCTGGAAACCTGCATCCCTGCTCTTTCTGTAACGGTAGCCACAAAAAACCTACCGCATGAAACAAAATCCTAGGCACTAGATGTTTGAGCATTATCTACACCAGTAGAACTCGAATTCCTGAATAATAGGCTAAGTCCGTCCTAGGGCATTTTCCGCTGAACGAAATAGAGTGGATCCGGATGACTTTGATAACTCTCATCAGGCAGCAACGGAAGTTACTTTTCTTGTCGCCACGTGGGCCTATATGCAGCAGACAACCTGGCGGTTAGTGACATTTTAAATCGGCAGCGAGTAGCCAGAATCTTGACACATGCAAATACGTTTTAGCGGGATCTTATACCAACCGGCATTTGGGTGGTGGAGAGCATAGCGGTTACCGCCCTAGTCTACTCCTCGCTCATCCCAAGCCCCTAACCATATGAATACATGGAGGTGGTCCTTTGGAATAACAAACCATTTCATCTGTGTTGGAGGTATTGTGTTTTGAAATTCAATTGTAATGCTAATGTATATATATATATATATATATATATATAATCCAAGAAAAAGAAGAATTAAAGGAACTTGGGATAACCAAATGCTTTGCATTTAATGGTTGGGGAGGATTGCGACTCCCCCTCCCGTTTAAAGCTGCTTTTCCAGCCTAGGCAAACGCTCACGGTACCAATACAAAGCAAAGGTTGGTCCCCATTGCGTGCTAATACGAAGGCACCCGAATACGGAAGAACAAGACCAACCAAACAGAAGGAAACCGGACCAAAAGTGAATCCTGCCCAACTCGCTATCTTATATATGTTCATCTTACGCATGCGTGCAATCTTAGCAGGTACGCATAAACTTTATTTACTTGCAGATTGAAGAAGTAAACTGTCAAAATCTACCTGATCCTTGAAAATCGATCTATAACAATCCTTTATGAAATATAAAGGATAATGTTTATATAAAGCCTCTTTTATGATTTTTATATTGCTATTATTGCAATCTTTTTTAAACGTGTTGTAAATTTGATTTCTCTTGAAGTGTCCGAGTATGATATTTCTGAAAATATTTTTGGTAAGATTTGTTTTCCAATCGATGAGATAATTGATCTTAATTTTATATAATTCTCTTTTGTCATATAACGTTGTATAATGACCATATAATCCATGTTTTTTTATAAAATTATATAAAAGATATAAATTATATAAGATATAAATTATATAAGAATTATATAAAATTAAGATCAATCATCTCATCGATTGGAAAACAAATCTTACCAAAAATATTTTCAGAAATATCATACTCGGACACTTCAAGAGAAATCAAATTTACAACACGTTTAAAAAAGATTGCAATAATAGCAATATAAAAATCATAAAAGAGGCTTTATATAAACATTATCCTTTATATTTCATAAAGGATTGTTATAGATCGATTTTCAAGGATCAGGTAGATTTTGACAGTTTACTTCTTCAATCTGCAAGTAAATAAAGTTTATGCGTACCTGCTAAGATTGCACGCATGCGTAAGATGAACATATATAAGATAGCGAGTTGGGCAGGATTCACTTTTGGTCCGGTTTCCTTCTGTTTGGTTGGTCTTGTTCTTCCGTATTCGGGTGCCTTCGTATTAGCACGCAATGGGGACCAACCTTTGCTTTGTATTGGTACCGTGAGCGTTTGCCTAGGCTGGAAAAGCAGCTTTAAACGGGAGGGGGAGCCGCAATCCTCCCCAACCATTAAATGCAAAGCATTTGGTTATCCCAAGTTCCTTTAATTCTTCTTTTTCTTGTATTACATTCTGCTTCGGAGTATAGAGCGGCTTGGCGCCTTTTCCTGAGTAGTGCCTTTGATTTTTGTGGATATGCATAGGAATTCTATTTGAATTAGTTTACTGGCTTTTATATGATATATATATATATATATATATTACAAAAGAAAGATCTAGGAAATGTACAAGGAATATTATGAAACACAAGATACAACAAACAAATAATTCACCTCATTTCATCTTTTATATTATACTTTGGATTGTGATATTTTATAGGATATATATATATATATATATATATATATATATATATATATAATTTCCCCTACTATATCAGCTTGAGTTTTGCATTAATGAGAATAAATTAACAATTATCGTAATAACCCAGTACACTCTGAGGCCAAGTTAGGTACGTTTTAAGTGTATATAGTTTGCGTATTATTAGTGTGTTTCATAATTTATGTGTATAATAAAAGTGTTAGTGACCACAAAATGTAATGATTTCTATCTCCTCGCAATGCACTTGATCTTTTCCAGATTTTACGTATACGATTACTGAGTCAACTGGGGGATACTATTGGTAAGTGTTAGTATTGTATTTATGTTAATATTACTTTAGCACAGACACAATAAATCAGTTGCTGTACTAAGAACTCATTTCCACGTCGTTCTTTTTAAACCAAGATAGATTTCTAAAAAACCCATATAAGGCAGGTTTGGTATAAGGACAATACGAAGATTAATCAACTTTGAAAACTCCTCTGCTTTCATTTCACACCAGTGCTATTTTGTTTGTTTGTATTTAATTGCACGGGAAACCCAATAAGCTCTGTTTCAGTCTATGGACGCATTTAGGGACTGTGAAACAGCTTACTGTGCACCGAATAAAAATTATTTCACTTAACAGTTCACGGACTGACATCAACTTTGAGATATATAAAGAAGATAGTTTTGGATCATCTGAAAAATAACGAAGGAAAACTATCCATCCAATTAAAATGAATGTTAAAGGAGAATAAAACCTTCTTCCAAAAGGCATATTTGCTTTCTAGATATCTTCAAGTAATAAATACCGGTTGGATCAGTTCACTCAATATCAAATAGAAGTCAATGATTTCAGTAGTAAACAAATTTATTATTCTTAGCGGTATTTATTAGGATGGACAGATAAACACACTGCTTGAAAATTAGATAATTCATCTTTATAATCTGACTTGGAGGAGGCTTATGAACGGTTACTTCTCCATGTACATCATGCAGTTGCTAGGAATGTTGAGAGCATTGTAATAGCATTACCATATATTGATGTCTTTGTGTGCGTAGTGTATCAATTTTTTAAAACTTTTAAAAAGGAAAGATTGTTTGAGATATACTTTCTGTTTGTAAAGGGTAATATATCTCACATGTAGCACAGAAACATAAACTTATGCATGTCTGGAATCATAATACCATTGAAAATCTGCTAGCCTTACATTTCATCACTGGATATGACATGAAAAGAAAATATGAGACAAAGCTTATAACTTTAGAACAAGGTAAGCTATCACCACATGTACTACTACAAACATTATCCAGTACTCCATTATCCCTTATACCATTTCAATGTTGTAACATGAAACATCTATATATTCTAAATAACCTTTTATAATATTCCCTTTTAAAATGGATAGAAAGTGTGTTAATGGTGTTTTGTTCTTTCCCTTTTAACTTTAACATCTAATTACAAAGTTGAGCAGAAATACATAGATATATTTCAGATACACTTCAAAACTTTAAAGGTGCATTAACTTTCAAAAGCATTTAGAAAGTTTATATGTAATATCCAACATCGGATATGCATTTATTCAAACTTTTTTTCAACACACTGACAATATTAAAAATTTTGCTATATAAAGAAGTTCATATGAAAAGATGATGTTCTGTATATTCTATTCAGATGTTTGTAGATTAGGGTAATGGGTCCATTATTACATACCTATATTATTTTATGTTTGAGGTAGCAAAGTATTTTCTTAACATATTTAACGATATATTATACTTTAAGAAGTCTCAAAGTTTTATAACGATATCAACGACACTGTTTAATACAATACAAAAATGATAAAATCTGACGACAGCAACACATGAATTTCCTTATATTATGCAATGAATTTACTTCTTTAACGGTGAAAAGTAATGGAAATATCACATTGTACATTTTGCGCAGAAAATTGTACATCCAGATGACAACATTTAAAACTATTTTGTACCGAATTAACTTATATTTTACTCAATTTTAAATTAGCAATTATCAATATTGATAGCATCCTCAGTAAGCAATATAGTTCGTATAATTTAAAATTTAATAATAAATTCAATTAAGCGTTAGTTTCATTAACTGGGCGTCATATTTTCGTCAATATGGGGCCAAATATCGGCAAGATGGCGATATTTAGAAGAGCATTTCTTATATAATAAAAGGTATGCCCATCACATGACTAAATTAAAAATTTCCAAAATATTGCATCCAATTTGGTGAACATTTTTATCAATTTGATAACATTTTTATCGATTTGGCAACAGTTTTATCAATTTAGCAACATTTAAAAAGTCGCCAAATTGGCGATATGTCGCCAAAATTCGTTTCCAGAATTTTTCCAAGCGTTACAAACGGCGTCTTCTGGTAGATTTTTATATTCTTTCCAATATATTGAATTTTAATCAATTAATTGCCATTTTCATTGATTTAGCGTCATTCTTATCAATTTGGCGACATTTTTATCAATTTGGCGGCATTTCAAAAACTCGCCAAGTCGGCGATATTCCTCCAAATTTGTCGTTAATATTATTTCTTCAAGCATTATGGTCGGAGAGATAGGTTATTCTTATAGCAGATAAACGACTAATGACGTCCAAATACAAAACTATTACCCAAAGTCTCTTATAGTAGATTCTCATTCTTTCCAAGATATAAGATTTTCATCAATTCGTCTTCAATTTCATTGATTTAGCATCATTTTTATCAATTTGCTGACATTTTTATCAATTGGGCGATATTTTGTGTCAATATGGCAACATTTAAAGAACTGGCAAATTTGGCCATATTCTGCCAAATTCGCCGCAAAAATTTCGCCAAGTCTTGTTTATTTAGAAATAGTTTAGTCTTACGGTAGATAAATGATTAAGGGCGTCAAATTGCAAAGCTAATACCCAAATGTCTTCTCTCGTGAATGAAACGAGTTAGACCTACGAGAATGTTGACAATGCATTTATCGCATAACATTACATATAAAAAGTGAACAGATTTCACAACAGTTAATATATTTTTTAATTTTATGTGATTTTTAGATAAATTTATTTTATAAATTTGCCTTACCTTGAGAAAGGCTCATGCTAGCATTGTAAAGTTTATGTCAAATGAAAAATTGCATAGGATAATATTATTTTCGTAACTTTAATAAAGTTTTAAATGTTTGATGATTGTTTTAAAATATCATTTTAAAATTTAGGAGGGTTCTGAACATTCAATTGCCTGTGAAAACAATAGACTTCCAATATTCACTGATTGTGATTTTGTACCAACTTTTGTTTGGATTACTTGATTCGTTCGAGAAATATCGTCTCCACAGACTCACTGACATACCCACATGCATACAATCACACACACAGGGACATCACCTCAAAAACGTCTGATTCCTGTTCAAGGATGCATGGAACGTGCTCTCCCGTCGAAAACTCGAACTCGAATTTTCGACCCCGTCACAGTACTTTCCTTATACATTATACTATATATATATAAAGAATTACCCACCCCTCCCCCTCCTGGGGGGAAGGGGTGGGGCAACTTTGAAATCTTCAATGGGAACCCCCATTTTTTATTGCAGATTTGGATTCTTCATTAAAAAATGACGTGCATACGTCATTTTTTCCAAATCTGCAATAAGAAATGGGGGTTCCCATTGAAGATTTCAAAGTTCGGAGGGGGGAGGGTCAATTTTGGTATCATATCATTGGACAGCTTTCCTAAAAATATTGAATATGTGTTTTTTTTTTTGTTTTTTGATCCGAAGTGTATTTCTTGAGATATTGCGCCATTCCGGAACTTTCTGGACACCCTGTATATGTCACTATAATAAGTTTTATAAAAAAAATACACTAGTATATATATATATATATATATATATATATATATATATGTGTGTGTGTGTGTGTGTGTGTGTGTATACATACACAGAAATATGTAAGTTATCTAGAAATATTTTTAGAAGAATTTTTTGCGGAAATTATCATCTGCATAATTCTATTTCTATGGGAAGTTTACTTTTGCACTTTCATTAATATCCCGATAACTCCTAGTGCAATGTACTCAAAACATGAGCAGGATTACCCACAGTGAAGTAGAGAATAACACTGTTAAATCAAAAACATTCCTTTAAAAACTGTGGGCTTGTATACGAAACAGACAAATATATAAATAAACAAACAAAAACGTAAACATACCTTCAATTTCAGATATATACACACAACAAAATTATATTCAAACACAGAACTATGTACTCCTTCCAGAAACATTTCTACAAATTAGATTCCTTTTCTGGTCATTCAGCCATTCCATTCAAAACAGAAATTCTCATTCACGATTGAATTTCCCCGTGAAATGGAAAAGGGTGATCGTAAACGGCATTTTTAGGTTCTGTCACTACACTTTAAAATCCAATTACTAAGCTACCCATTCTTCTAATAATACGAAAAATGTTTCGGAGACATTTCCAAAGTTTTGAGATACATTATCCACTTCATTGATAATAGTTATTTAATTCGCTATTAATGCTTTCCCATTGCAGAAGATCCCATTTAATTATATGGCTTCCTATTAATGTGTAATATAACGTATGTAGCATATAAAGTAAAAGTACCGCATGGGGTGAAAAATACGACTTGAATTTTGATGGGTTTACACAAAGTAAGATCGCTGGATAATAATTAACTTTTTAACACTTTACAACATAGTTGGAAGCGTTTATGACTTTGTTCATTCTGTCTATCTGTCCGTTAGCACGATAACTGCCGTAAAATGTCTTAATCAAAATGAAATTTTAGTACGTTTTTCAGACGGTCTGTGGAACCTATGGGAATATAAAAGATTAATATCACCCATTTAGTTTTTTATTGAACTCGGGTTGAAAAACTGAAATACATTGAACCCAATGGGACCTAATGTTTCAAACAATTTTTAAACGAATTAAAAATTCACAAATAGCTTCGAAAATTTTAAGAAATATTCAAACAATTCCATAAAATATATAAAAAAAAATTCCATAAAATATGTTAGGTAGTTTTTTAAATAAAAATTATTTAATATAGGGAAGAAAACAAATTCAATTAAATTCTGACTCTCGTTATATCCTCCAGAAATAAAAAACAAGAAAAATCAATCATGCTTAAAGCATTGATTACGAAACACTTTCCAACTTCAATGCAATTTTATTTAAACATGTCTAAAATGCAATACATTCCTCGGTAATATTTTAAAACTTATCACAATACTACATTAATTTATTATATTTGAAAACTTAAACCTTCATCGAAAAAAATGAACTTCATTCAAATGACGGCATTGAAATAAAAATTGCCTCTTTTAAACATCTCTAAAATGTGATACATTCTTCAGTAATAAATTTAGAATTATCATAATACTACGATAATTTATTATATTTGAAAACTTCATCGAAAACAACTGAAATTAATTCAAATGACGTCATAGAAAAAATAACACGCCTGGATCTCTCTATAAAAACAGGATTTCATTCATAACTTTCTCCCATTCATTTCATTCATCACAATAATATAATAATTTATTTTATTTAAAAATTAAGACAATGGAGCTACAAGTAATTAAACTCTATTCGTAAAACTTCATCGAAACAAACCGTCCTTCTCTTTGTAAAATCAATGAGTATTTCATTCATATCAGCTATGCAGACTCCATGAACTAAATGATTTTATGTTAAAGAAATACAGCAATTCTAATTCAACTCATTCTATATATTTTGCTGTTTACATTTTACATAGGTGAAAAATAGGTTTCGTTGTAGAAATAATCAAATTTGGATCAGCATTTAAACTCAAATATATTGCAATTGCTTTGTTTCAGTATATAGATGCACAGAATTTAGGCAAAAATAAAGTGGTTTTAGGATGGATACAACACTCAATATGAATTAAAAAGAACTTTAAAAATCTCGATTTTGAGACAAGATGGATGCCATATATAATTTTGAAGTGGGTCATGTGATCTTTTCATATCATGATCACGTGATCGCTTCATGTAAGAGGTGTCATTATTATTTTAATTTTTATTTTAAAAACTACTGAATATATTTCGGTAAATTTTTTTTATATATTTTATGGAACAATTTGAATATTACCTAAAACTTTCGAAACAATTTGTGAATTTTAAATCCGCTTAAAAAATGTTTGAAAAAATAGGCCCCATAGGGCTCAATGTATTTCATTTTTTCAACCCGGGTTCAATTCAGAACTAATTGGGTGCTATTATTCATTTATATTCCCATAGGTCCTACAGATCATCTGAACAACATACTAAAATTTCATTTTGATTAAGTCATTTTTACGGCAGTCATCGTGCTAACGGACAGACAGACAGACAGACAGACAGAATGAACAAAGTCATAAACACTTTTCAACTTTGTTGTAAAGTTTTAAAAAGATATATTATATAATAAATAGCTTGCCAAGAGTTTAATTGTTTTGTATATGAGAAAGGTTTCAAATTTTAAAATAAATATGGTAGATAACAATTTTTCAAATTTTTAAATAAAATACATTTTTACAGTATTGAGATGAATGAAACGATTGGAAGAATGTTTATGACTGAAATGCTGCTTTTATATAGAGGCGATTTATATTTCGATGGCGTCATTTGAATAAAATTCATTTGTTTTCCATGAAGTTTTCAAATATAATAAATTATTGTAGTGTTATGATAAATTTAAAAATATCACCGAGGAATGTATCGCATTTTAGAGTTTTTAAACCAGGCAATTTATATTTCAATGCCGTCATTTGAATGAAGTTCATTTTCTTCGATGAGGTTTTTAAATATAATAAATTAATGTAGTATTTTGATAATTTTAAAAATATTACCGAGGAATGTCTCGGATTTTAGAGATGTTTGTATAAAATTGCATTGAAGTTGGAAAGTGTTTCATAATCAATGCTTTAAGTATGATTGATCTTTCTTGTTTTCCATTGATATGACATGCTTGTGTTTGCCTTGGGGTCTGCTAGAGCAGACAATTTGAAAATTAAATTAACAGATAAATGACATGGTTTGAGGAATGGTACTGAGTAAGCGACTATGAGTTTTGAAGAGATTTGGAAATAGTAAGGCTTAATTTTTTTCAAACATGTAATTTCTTGTTTCAAAAAACCATTACAAAAAATAAATTTATAAAAGACACCATCATGTCTACCTTGGAGTCTGTTAAAGCGTTAAGTTCAAGAGAATTTAAATAAATTAAAAGACATATGGTACGGATTTCGCAAAACGACACTATAAGTTTCTAAGGATAGTTGGCAATAGTAAAGTCTAAATTATTTCACACATAGTTTTTTTCAAAATCGAAAATCGATTATAATTTTTTTTAAAGCTCCATCATATGGTGGAAAATTCTCCCTTTCTTTTGACGGAAGTATTAAGAATTTTTATTTTAATTTTTCATTCTTATTTACTACATTTATACGACTTTTCTATAAAATCGAAAGTGAAATATTTTTCCGAACCGAAAGTGGAAATTCATAGTGATTCCTTCACTTCTAAATTACGCAATCCATAACAGTCCCCATTTAAGCTCTAGCGGGTTCAAGGGAATATTTTTAACAAACAATGAAAAAATCTGTTGTAGGCAGCACATGACTTTAGCTACAGCCTTTAATAAATGTTCTCTTTATTTCTTTAATAATTCATTAAGTTAAATTTTATCGAACAAAATAACACGTACATGTATTTGAAATTACATAGAATGCGTACTCCTAATTCAGTTTTCGTTTTCATTTGGTAACTGCACATATTTTCAAAGGCGGCGCAAAAAGTAGAATTAAAATAGCTTTATGCATCATTTATAAGTGTCTATAATAGTTTTACATAATATTTTATATAAATAACGATTTTTAGTAATCAATGAAGCACGCTATCTTCATTGAACAGAATTATGTCCAAAAATCAGCGCCAAGTAAGGCTGCGGATATTTCAAATGTGAAATATAGAAATCAGATGTGGACAGCACATACTTTTCGCTACAGACTCGATTATTTTTCCCCCTTTGTTTCTTTAGTAATTCATTAAAGTGAGTTTAATAGGACAAAGTAGCTTTTTTATAATAATTTATATATAATTTTCTGCATGTAATTATGTACATCTAATTATTTGAAATTATACTGAATTTGCACTTTTAATTCAATTTTCGTTTTTATCTCTTAATTAAACATTACTTTTACAGACGTCTTAGGAAGAATGAAAAAAATCTAAAATATCTTAAGAACTAAAATATCTCAAGAAAATATCGCAAGTCCAGGAGTAATAGGGTTAGTCTTGTTCTATTCATTGCCAAAAATTACATATAAAACACGCATTTAATTGATACCTTTGAACACACGTAATCTTTTGTTTTAGATTTTATGGATTTTTGAGGGTCATTTTTAAAAAAAAAATGCAGGTTCTGTTTGAACGAATCATATCAAAATCTAATCAACACCAGGATTACCTAGATGTGACTTACCTACCAAATTTTACGCAATTTGGACAATAAGGTTTTCAGTTAGAGTGGATATATACATTGCATAGACAGACACACGCACACAGACACATGCACACACACACACACGCACAGAGAGAGAGAGAGAGAGAGAGAGAGAACACGCTATAAATAGTTTTTGTGTGTTCTAGAGGTCTCAAAACGTGTGGATCCGTGGACAACTCGTGTTGCGATTTTCGACGTGATTCCAACACTTCCCTTGTGCATTACCACGCATTGCAGAGGAAGTAAAAAAAAAAGAGGAAATCTTTAGTGAAGTATCCTAACTTCTCCAAAATTTGCAACTGAATTCATATCATTAATCATATATATATAATGCCTATCCTGAGAAATACATGGCTAAAAAATTGAAACTGAAAGGAGAAAAATAATTGGAAGTGGAAATCATTGATCACTATCTAAGCACTATATTTAGCCAATCTCGAGAAATATATATTTCCAGTAAACTGACAAAGTCTTTAATGAATCGATTAATTTTCTCCAGAATTTGATGCTGAACTTATATCAGTCATCATCTAATGTCTCTCTATATCAGATCTTGAGAAATAGATGTTACAAGGAAAAATTTTTAGCAAAAATAATAGAATATAAAAAATTTTATCACCAGTTGCTCTTATTCTATAGTGCACAAAACTATACTCATACAGAACAATATATCCTTCTCGAAAAATGATTCACCAAAGTAGATTCTGATGCTGTGCATACAGCCATTACATTCAAAACAGACATATTGAAATATGCATTCACGACTGAATTTCCCTATAACATGGAAAAGTGTGGGCCATTAAGGCATTTTGTACCTCTGTCACTTTATTTTAAGTTCCTATTATTAAGCTTTAGTTACGTTTAATAATGCGAATATTTTACAAAGTTTTGAGATATATTATTGGCTTTATTGACGAAAGTTAATAAATTCGATAATGATACTTTTCAATTGCAGAATATCCAATTTAATTGTATAACTTTAACAATTTTTAATTATTCTGCAATATACAGTATATATGTAAAGTGGCAATTTGCATCGGATAAAAATATGATTTAAATTTTGGCGGGTTTAAACCAGGGATATTCAAACTCTTGAAAGGCGGGAAGATTTAATTATTTTCAATTATTTGTGTCGCGAGAATGATTTTATTTCGACAGATACGATTTTGAAATTGAGTGATGTTATTTGTATCTGTACTATTTAAGTAGCGTGCGCTTATTTATTGTAAATATAAAAATTACGTCGTTTGCGGAAGATATGGAAAATATAGTAATTGGTCTAATTGTGTTGAGATTGTTAAAATTAAGATTTAAGTTGTGTCCGTCCTTAGATTTAAACATAGGATGTAGAGTTTCCGCAAGAGACGGGTTTCGGTTTTGTGATTTGGGAGGAGAGGTTCGTATCACGGCCATTGTGCCGATGTACAAAGATTAAATACAATTGTTATCGTTATTTATATGAATAAAATTTATTTGTTATGTTATTTTATATAACTACCATTGTGAGATCTATATAACATTTGGTTAATATTTCCCCTAGTTTCCGTTATACTGTATGTTTCTCTTTATATCAACAACTTCTGACTAATTCCGCAATTTAGACCAATCGCTGAGCTATGTAGCATTTCTGCAGTCTTGACAGGATATTGATAAGAAATTGACAGGATAGTTTACGAATTGTTATATTGAATGGGAGTTGTTGAAAGCCACAGTCGGTGTGTGAGTGCATAGAAGTTGGTATGTCCACGTCCTTGAATTGATCAGATAGTAGTGATGTTATAACGACGATCGTAAGGAACTAGTACTCACTAGTTGTCTAGAGCAAGATCTTAATGTCCTCGGTTGCAGTATGATAATAATCGGCTATTTATATTCTATTTCGTAAGTTAGCGTAACAACAGTTCTATCACCAGACCTGGTCGAAAACTAATAGTGATATTTAAGTCAAATTATAGGAAGGTGAAATACTGGCTGTTGGTTTAGGTCTATATTTTATGCAGCCAGCTGCTGTATTATTATAGTGTGCATAATAAATGTGTTTCAGCTAAAATCCGGAAACAATGTGTAATTTCCCCTGACGTAAGGCGAGTCACATAATCTAAGATTTGAAGTTATATTGCTTTGAGCGGAATAGTCGACAAAACTCCCAATATATACTCCAATCTAACTGTGGAGAAGAGGGCACAGGCTTTACTTCGGTACACGAAAACAGGAGTTCTCTAAACTGGTGATCGAACAGTTAGTTCTCAGGTTGGACGCTGCTTTTAATTTCCAATCAACTCCAGGTATATATTCTAAAACATAATAAAAGAAGATGTATGTGCATGTGTGTACATGCGCAATCTGTAGCGGAAAATTTAAGCGACGTACAGCTATGCAAATTTACACACAAGTATTTCAGAACCCTGAAAGGTGCTCGTTATTTTTTTAATTTCGAATTATTTTAAGATATTTCATATTTCAGCACGATTTTCACACAAATGCATTCCTTAGCGACCAAATATATTATCTCAGAGTTTCTATCTTAACACAATCGAAAAAATATAAAAATTGTATTTCAAATAAATTTTGAACGAAATCCATACGTTTAATAGAATAATTTTTGTGATTTTTTAAAAAAAGTATATACTTTTCATATGTTGAAGAAGTAATCTACCATGAATAGAGCTACCAGGGACATTCCCTGGGTTTCTAAATTAACAGCATCAAAAACAAAATAGCAGAAATATATTACACTTACATCCATGGAAGCAAAAGTTCATGTCCATGGAGGCAAAAGTTCATGTCTATGGAGGCAAAAGTCCATGTCTATGGAGGTAAAAGTAGGGAGTTAAAACTTTATATTAAGAAAACGCCAGCATCGTTTGAGACAATAATTTAGGTGACGCTGGTGTAAGATGAGCATTTCTATAACGAAAGGCCCAAAATATTTATTTAAACTGTTAATTTTGAAAAAAATAAATCAATATTGCAATGCAAATCAGAACTGAAACAATAAAAAATGTTCCTACGTATTAAAATTATTTTACCTTTCAATGTATTTTAATCTCTATACTCTGTACTCTATCCTACAACTATGAAACAATACTGGTTAATTATACTCATAATTACGTAATCCTTAATTTAAAAATACTCAAAAATACATATACTAAATACTTCGCCTTTCTGTTGTGTCGACTAATAATAGCGGCTACTTTACTAACAACAGCAACACCTAGATATAATTTTCAAAGCATTATGACATTTTCAATAATTTCATCTACAGCAGTTTCATCTCATTCTTTCTAACTCCATGCTTATGTCATATCGGAAAAACTATCTTCAAATAAAATACTTACCCCATTCGAGAAATATTTCAAATTAGATTCCAATTTTGGCATTCACGCATTCTATTCAAGACGCAAATACTCATTCACTAAGCAATTTCCTCATGAATTGGAAGGAGGACTTGTTAAAGGCATTCTGTAGTTGTGCCACTATACTATAAAATATAATTTCAAAGTTATAGTATATATTGGTGATACGACTAAGTATCAGAAACTTTTCCAATGTTTCAAGAAGCATTTTGCGTTTCATTCATTCAAACCAGTTAATTCGCCAAGGCTAATAGTGTTTTCCAGTTCTGAAAATGTGCCATAAACAGAAAAGTTTTCGATCAAATTGATAGGGATATTTAACAGTTTATAAACTGGATCTATTTAGAGCTCATTGTGTTGGAATTTCTTATGGAATTCTAAAATAGCGAATATGAAACATAATAAACTCAATAGAGGATACTTGTGCAGTTGTCCGACTTACAAGCATCAGTAACCAAATAAAAAGATAACCAGCCAATTATGATATACCAGTATGCGGCATTTTTAGTACATGATGTTATAAGTGAAGTTCTGTGTTTCAAGAAAGCTACTTTCTTTACATAGGTTTGGAATGTTAGCAAATGATTTTAAATTTAAATTATTGAAAACAAATATTAAAATTTTAATATTCAAAAATCAGCAAAATCATTTTGAAATTTCAACTTTTGAAAAGTAAAAATTGTATCGAAATTTAAATTATAGAAAAGTAAACAATTTTGAAAAATAAAATTATTAAAAAATAAACAAGGTATTTTAAAAATTCAAATTAGTGAAAATAAACAATTTGGCCAAATGAATATTGCTGAAAATCAGCATAAACGTTTTTGAAATTTTAGCTATTGTAAATGAAGAATGTTTTAAGCTTAAATGTTCGAAAAATAAACGCAGTTTTTTAATCAAAATTGCCGAAAAAACAGATTCTTTTTGACGTTGAAAGCAATAGAGTGTAAGTAAAAGATTTTTAATTCAAATTACAGAAAAATAAACAGAAGTCTTCGAATTATCAATTAAGAAAAAGTAAACAAAATATTTTGAAATTTTAAACTTATTTCCATGGCCGCACTGTATTGTTGAAATGAAACAATTTTGTTATGCGGTTAACGTATTCAAATTTACATTTTCAATGATTTGCGTTATATTATAGTATACATTTTGCTTCATCACGGTCTTGTGCAATTATGTACTTTCAGATGGAGATAAACAAATCGCTCCGACATATCGGCACTTTTAATACTTTACAACATAATTGAAAAGTGTTTATGACTTATATGAGTGTTTATGTATGTATAAGGTTCATTCATTCTGTCCGTTAGCACGAGGTCTGTCTGTCCGTTAGCACGATAACTGCCGTATAAATGACTTTATCAAAATGAAATTTTAGTATGTTTTTCGGACGGTCGGTGGGAACTATGGGAATATAAATACATAATATCACCCAATTAGTTTTTTATTGAACCCGGGTTGAAAAAATGAAATACATTGAACCATATGGGACCTAAGTTTTCAAACATTTTTTAAGCAAATTTAAATTCACAAATTGCTTCGAAATTTTTAGGAAATATTCACATTATCCCATAAAATATATAAAAAAAATTTCAGTAAAATATATTAAGTAGTTTTTTAATTAAAAATTATTTAATATATGGAAAAAAAAAAAAAATTAAATTTTGACTTTTGGGATATCCCCCAGAAAGAAAAGAGAGATATATTATATAATAAATATCTTTCCAAGAGTAAAATCATTTTGTATAGAAGAGAGGCTTCACATTTTAAAATACATTTTGTAGATAACAAGTTTTCATTTTTTTTTTTTTAATTTTATAAAACTCTTCGTGATATACTTATTTGATGGCATTTTTAATGCACTTTCCTACGTCCTAGAGAGTTAAAATTTGGTACACAGCTTAAATTTGTTGAACATTTTATTCTACAAAAATTTGGTGGATCTTTAAATATAGATCATACATTTTTTTCGAAATGGCCTGCAAATAATCCCCTTTCACTTCTATAAATCATTGTTGTAATATTGTTAAAAATTCTGATGTGGGCAGCACATGTCTTTCCCGGCAGACTCATATTCACGTTCTCTTTATTTCTTCAATAATAATTTGCGTTTATCTGCTCAAAATAACAGCCATAAGTATTTTAAATGGCATTGAATTTGCACGTTAAACTTAAATTTGGTTCTCATTTGATAGCTGGACTTATTGTCAACGGTGGCGTAGCGAAAACGCGTAAAAACAAGAATATCTCAAGAACGGCTAGTCCTAGAGTAATGGGGTTAGTCTTATTATTTTTGTTGTCAAAAATCACATATAAAATAGAAACTTAATTGATATAATTGAGTAGTATTTTATTTTTATATTTAACGATTTTGCGGGCCATTTCGCAAAAATAGCCCGTTCCTTTTCCCGAATCGTTCTAGAATAAGCTACAAATAATTTATATACCAAATTTTGTTAAATTTGGGATATAAATCACTTGTAGGTTATTGAAATATTATACATCAAATTTTGTTAAATTTGTTCCATTAGTTTTTAGCTACAGTGGATAAAGGCAATTTCTGCCGGCCATTTCGTAAAGAAGTCAGATTCTTTTATTACGAATCGTACTATAATCTAATGAACATCAGGATTTCCCGCAAAAAACATACCTACCAAATTTTATGAAATTCGGTCCATTAGTTTTTCAATTAGAGTGGATGTAATATCCTCACAGACACACAGAAACATACACAGATACACCCTTACAGACACAGACGTCTTCCTAAAAATAATTTTTTCGTGTTCTAGAAGTCCCAAAACGTGTAGATCCTTCGAAAATTCGAGTTCCGATATTCGGCACGATTCCAATACTTTGAATACATACACACACATGAACACGCACATATTATCTGTGTATCTGTGTATGTAAATTCCGTGCCTATGCAATTACAATAGTTGTGATTTTAAATGATCCCTAAACTTTTATTATTTCTTCAACGAAGCCTAATTTTAACTTATGCAGAATGCAAATATCTTGTTATAAGGTGAGTTACATAAGAATTGCTGAATTTTTTTCACACAAAATTATTTAGCTCTGGAGTCTGGAATAAAAGTTATATGAATGAAATATTCATTGATTTTGCATAGATAATCAGATGATTTATATTTCGATAGAGTTTTAACTATTTAAGTATAATAAATTACTGTAGTACTGTGATAATGTAAAAGATATCACCACTGAATGTATCACATTTTAGAAATTTTTAAATGAAATTGCATTTCAGTTGGAAAGTGTTTCATAATCAATGCTTATGCATGATTGATCTTTCTTGTTTTAAGTTAGTCAACGGAGGTCGATAAACTACAGTATTACCACATTTTTATCATAGATATTTTTTTCTCAGAAAAACAAACCAGTAAAGAAAAAAATAGGTTTTAAGATTTTCCTCCTCAACAAGTATGAGATAAAGTGTATACATATATTTATTCCACTTTACATAACGTTGCAACATAATACAGCAACTTTCTATGTTGTGGCTAATTTTACCTCCATTTAAGCTTGTAATGCACAAATCCAAAGTGAAAATAATACCGTAATCTGGTATCAGTGAATTTGTACCCAGGAATTTTGCTTGGGATTTGTAGTTGCTAATAGCACTAGGGTATAGTCTCTAAAATGTTTAGATTAGTGGTATTTTAATCATACGTATGACAACAAAGAGACCGGATAAAAAAAGGAGGCGAATTTTAGTAAATTTCGGAAAAAACTCCTATTGCAGATAACAGTATCCATGGGCCAGTTTCAAGCTTATTATGTGGTCGTCAGCATAGAATAAAACCGATATCTGAAACGGCAACAAGAAGCTTGCAATGTACCACAATTTGCGATCTGACTTCTATGGAAACTGATAATGTGTACCCTTCCATGTGGCTTGCATGAATTCCATTTACATGTATATAAATGCTACACTAATCGCAAAGAAGGACTTTATTTGCCAGTTGTTTTAGAAATTTGTAAAAATTGGGGCTTATAGCAAATTTCTTACTGTCATTGCTGATGTCGGCTATTCCATGCTGAAGAGCGCATAATACAGCCCTGGATACTGGTATCTACAATGAAAGTGTTTTCCGAATTTTGCAACGTGTTCAAAAGGTCTTAAAACATATACTGGCATCAAAACCTCGAATTCGAAAATTTTGATAAAAGAAATACTTTATACTATTTATTACTTAATATGAGAAAGTACAATTGATGCATTAATGTTGATAACACGAATCTACTAAAATGTTAATCGATTGACATAAAAACCTGTGTGACATGCATGATCAAATGAAAGCATACATTGATCCTGCATGCCGATTAATCATACATAAATGCATTGTTATTAATATTACCAATTACATAAGATGCATTTTTTCCTCATTTTTACCAGCTTTAATTCAAATGCGAAATGATTATTAAATGCAGAAATTATGGATTACATTAACGACATTCCCTTACTAATTTAATTTCATGCACCATTTATTATATTGAAATGTATGTTGTTATTGTGGAAGCAAATGCAAAGATTAATTATCAAGCTTTTATATTAAAGAGCACGGACTATTTCAATTAGTGATAAGATAATTGCATTCATTATTGTTGAAGAGAGGGAGATTTCTTCCTCTTGAGTTGAACCCGATTTGCTGTTATCTGTATATCTGTCTCTCTAACGATATGTCTATCTGCATGCTTTATCTGACGATAACTCAACTAAAATTCAACCGTTATTATTTTTATTTGAATATTTGATGTGAATAAATTTTTACATGCCAATTTGTTTTCGGAACATGTTCGAATAAAAATTGCACATGCTATGCCCCCATTACTAATAGTTCCTATTCAACGATAACTCTTTAAGCTAATTTTTATTTTTATATATGGTGTAAATAAATGTTTTATAGGTTTCAGTACTTTGTTGAATTCTACCGAATAAAATTTATGTGTGCTGCGTGCTAGCTATCTTTTAAAGAAATTAAGAAATCTGCAATCGCAAACTGGCAACTAGTTATTTTATGATGAGTTACCAATTTCATTTTTTTTTTGCCTGCATTACTCAAAAGTGCTCTTCACATTTCGATTTGGATTCCTTTGAATCTCTTCATGTTAATAAAAACTACAGCAGTCTAGCTGATGATTTGTCAATGATATCTAATTTCTTAGAGGTATGCATGACGACGTTTAATTTCTTTTGTTCTTTTGAGTTAATATTCTCTACCTTTTACATTTTCTTATTATCGTATCATATTCATAATATCTTCATTTTTAATCCTTTGAATTTTATTTCCATTTTGTACCATTATATGGCGCTACTACATTAATTTTCCTCTAGCTATTTCAGTTCGGCCGACATAGCGCTGTTCTTATTTTGGGCATATATTTCTCCACCATAGACTATAAATATTGTAAACCTTCAGGGTGGTGAATAGCTGGTTAATCTGTTAATCTGCACTGAAGAATGAAATCTAGTCGATTTCAAAAATTGTAAGTATGGATACTCATCTTAACTTACTTTGCATTTTACGTTGCAAAATAGTTAATTATTAATTGTGTTCAAAGTCACGTGCTTTACTCGGTTTTACTCTTGTTTAAACTCAAGAACACCAAACATTAATTGACAACACTGGAAGCAAAGACTTGCACAATTTTTCAACTCTCTGAGATGATCAGAAAGTATGCAATTAACACCGAATTTTTAAAAGACCGATCTTAAAATTTACGAAACCGTAATGCCGGGTTATATATTCTTGACATAGTTCGTTTTCAAGACTGCAAGTTATATTCGATTCTCTCTTATGCATTTACCAGACAATACACATCTTCAGGTCGTCATTAAGCTTTATTTGTTGCAAGTAAAGCAACCAGCATCTTTGGATTTGCTTCGCAGATATTTACAATATTCAGTCCTGTACTTCTAATCAATGCAATATAGGTCAAACCAATCTATATTTACAGCCGTAGTTTTGTAAACTTATAGGGTTATGGTTCCTAAATATACAAGCTGACGCAACCGTCATTTTGACTCCAACTTGTTAAATCAGTCATCATCAGTCTGTGATATTTCAATGGCAGGCGCATGTTACAAAGCTACCATTTGATACGCATATTGTCTGTAAAATAGGTGCTTTTGCTTTCAAAAACGTGAGTTCAAAATGTTTTGAATTTCTTGCGATCCTGAGAAATGGACTCGAAGGTAACCTCCTTCGCGTCATGCACTGCCATCGCTTCAAATGGGAGTCAAAATGGCCACAGTGGCACCAGTCTGTATACATGAGCCTTATATAGGGTGATAGGAGAAATCAGAATACCGTGCAATCGGCTTTTTTTTTACACTTTACAACAAAGTTGAAAAGTGTTTATGACTTTGTTCATTCTGTCTGTCTGTCTGTCTGTTTGTCTGTCTGCCTGTCCGTTAGCACGATAACTGCCGTAAAAATGACTTAATCAAAATGAAATTTTAGTATGTTGTTCAGACGGTCTGTAGGACCTATGGGAATATAAATGAATAATATCACACAATTAGTTTTGGATTGAACCCGGGTTGAAAAAATGAAATTCATTGAGCCCTATGGGACCTAATTTTTCTAACATTTTTTAAGCGGATTTAAATTTCACAAATTGCTTCGAAAATTTTAGGTAATAGTCAAATTGTTCCATAAAATATATAAAAAAAATTCAGCTAAATATATTCAGTAGTTTTTTAAATAAAAATTAAAATAATAATTACACATCTTATATGAAACGATCACGTGACCATGATATTAAACGATCACATGACCCACTTCAAAATGAGATATGGCATGCATCTTGTTTCAAATTCGTGATTTTTTAAAGTTCTTTTTAATTCATATTGAGTGTTGTATCCATCCTAAAACTACTTTATTTCTGCTTAAATTCTGTGCATCTACATACTAAAACAACACAATGACAATATATTTGAGTTTAAATTCTCATTCAAATTTGATTATTTCTACAATTAAGCCTATTTTTGACCTATGTAAAATGTAAACAGCAAAATATGTAGAATGAGTTGTATTAGAATTACTGTATTTCTTTAACACAAAATAATTCAGTCCATGGAGTCTGCATGGCTGATATGAATGAAATATTAATTGATTTTATAAACAGAAGGACGATATTTTTCGATGAAGTTTTAAGCATAAAGTTTATGAATTGTAGCTCCATGGTCTTAATTTTTAAATAAAATAAATTATTATAGTATTGTGATGAATGAAATGGAGAAAGTTATGAATGAAATCCTGCTTTTATAGAGAGATCCATGCGTGTTATTTTTTCTATGACGTCATTTGAATTAATTTCAGTTGTTTTCGATGAAGTTTTCAAATATAATAAATTATCGTAGTATTATGATAGATTTAAAAATATTACCGTGGAATGTATTGCATTTTAGAGATATTTAAACCACGCAATTTATATTTCAATGCCGTCTTTTGAATGAAGTTCATTTTTTTCAATGAAGGTTTAAGTTTTCAAATGTAATAAATCAATGTAGTATCGTGATAAGTTTTAAAATATTACCGAGGAATGTATTGCATTTTCGACATTTTTAAATAAAATTGCATTGAAGTTGGAAAGTGTTTCATAATCAATGCTTTAAGCATGATTGATATTTCTTGTTATAAATATTTATAAAAGAATTCATTTTTTGATCGTATATAGTACATTTAGAGCATTTTACAGTAATGATATTCGGTATTTTGTACCTTTTTGTCAATATGCGTTTAACGAAGTTGAATGCCAATATAAGATTAACTTAAAAACAAATATTAAACTTTATTAATCATAGATGTTAAATGAAATATAGTATCTGAGAATATGCATTTTTTAAATCATGGTATTTTAAAGTTATTTTGTGATACAAAAAATGTGGAATATATTTTTTCTGATAATATGAAATCATTAGTTTTATCAAAGTATTTTCTTTGTTTAGTTCGAGTGAGTTTATCTTAAATATATAATATTTTAATACTATATAATTGCGTTTCTCGTAAAACACGTTTAAATAAAATACATTAAAAAAATATATAAACACAATAATCTTATTATTTTTCTGCAAGAGATGTTATTATTGAACATATGAAAACAAATCTGCTGTATCAAAAATATACAGTTACTCATCAGCTACTTAACTGCAAAACATTTCTCTCGTATTTTGGTCTTTCTTTTAATAAGTCCATTTCACTGCTATCAAAACATATTAAAAATCCTTCAATGCCATTTGTGAAAATAGAAAGAACTCTTCGTGATATAGGAATTACTTTTTAAAAGTGGAGCATGTATTTTCTGCTTTCTATTTAAAATGGCTGTAATCGATATAATTTATTTTGTCTGCAAGAATTGCGTCATAGTTTTGTCTTGAAGAATTGCATCATAGTTTTTCTCTTTTCCTTTTAACAATTTTAGATGTTCCATTAACTAGAATATACACATAAAGCTTAGAAATATTCCTCATAAATTAAAGATTAAATTCCAAAAACACAATACAGGGGATCAATATGTAAAATACAATTTGGGAGAAGGATAAGAATACGTCAGCGACGTATATATTGCAAACGGAAGGCGAAATGGAATAGCACAAGGATTAGCACAAATTGCGGCATGTATTCGTGTGGCATTGTGTCAATGAGTTCATAATATCTCAACGCTTATTTGTGGCCAGACTTACAGGAATATTTTGAGAAGTTTCTTGGTTAATGAAAGAGGAGTGAAATTTTTCCTTAGCTGCTTTTCCAGTAAATCTAACATATCTTCAGTGGGGCTAAGGCCAGGTCTTTGTGGTGGCCGATTCATGTGTGAGAATGAGGCCTCGTGCTCCTTGAACCAATCATTCACAATTTAGCACGGTGAATCGTGACGTTGTGATCCTGAAATATGCCATTTCCCTCAGGGAAAGAAATGCCATTGATAGAATAAGATAGTCATTCAGTATTGTCAGATATTCAGCTGACTTCATTTTATTGCTGTCCCAGATCATAAGAGTTCCTCCTGAGGCCTATACTGTGGGTGCAGTACAGAAAACCCAGACCATTCGACTGACCCTAGGGCTTACAGCAGCGGTTTGATTGGCTGGTGTGGGTACAGTACAGGAATGATCCAATGCGTCATACGGTTTCCTTCTAATCCTGATGCGTCCTTCATGTTGGTAAAGAATAAATCTGGCCTCATCAGACCACATGATTTTTCCCATTGCTCAGTAGTCCATTATTTGTTCCTTGGCCATTTAGAGTCATTTTATCCAATTACTCTTAGTAACCAATAGTTTCCTTTTAGGAACACATCCGTTTAATACCAGTCCTTTGAGTTCTCATTTCGTCAAGCGAGTGAAAATAGTCTTCCACTATTGAACATGGCTATGAGTTCCAGGCTCGATTTTTTGCGATTCGATTCCACTAAGCGCTTTGATGATCTTCTCTCATAATTATTTAAGACTGTTTTTCGACCACACATTTTCCGCATATTTGAAGGTTCACCGCCATATTTCCAAGATTTAATGATGCGCAGGACAGTACGTAATCTAGTGGCAGTAACTTGAGGAATATACTTGCACATAGTCTGGAATTGACACAGGTAAAGAATTTGGCTCCTTTTCAACTCTGTGACATATTTTCCTAGGTTGTGTATAACGTATTCAGCTATGATGGCTGAGAAACTGTTCAGTTGCAAGCTGATACCACTACATTTAAGGGCTGAATTGCCCGCAGAATTATTTAAAATTTCGAAATACATCATCACTTCGTGCCCCCCTCAATATTTGCATGTTTCAAATCACAGCGCGACATTATTTTGTCCAAGCAGTGTACCTCACTGACAGACAGACTAACTTACTATCTCTAATTCCACATTTGTAGTGGTATTTACAGTTCAACTCGTAGAATAAATTTCTTGTCATTTGCATACATAATACTTATGATTTGTCGACAAATTAGATTATCTTTTTTTTACACTAATCACACCGCTACGTGCTGCAATTGAGTTTCATAGGAATGCATATATTCTCTGCACATCTTTTCAGAACCATTTTTCGAACAACATAGTACTTAGTCCTCAGTGTTCATAATAGTAATTCAGGAATAAGTTTAAGTTTACAATTAGTATTCTAAAGCTGGTTATAAATAATCATGGGCTATGACATTATTAGAGAAGTTTAAACCCCTACGACCCAAAAGTAAATATACATATACACTACACACACACAAAACACACAAACACAAACACAAACACACACACTCACAAACACAATCACACACACACACACACACAAACACACACACACACAGACACACACACACACTCATATATATATATATATATATATATATATATATATATATATGATGAAATACGATAACTCAATCATACATCCATTTTTACAAGTCTGTAACCGTTTTGCAGTCATATGACCATGTCCTGGCGCACCAATGTAGGCGGATAATATTATACCTTAAACGGACTCAACTTAAATGCCCGCAAGTGGGATTTGAACCCATAACCTGGCAATCGAGAGAATACTAAAATATACCTCTAGCGATTGCCTTGTACCTCTCAGCCACCGGACCGGCCACCCATAAATAAAGAGTTAGATTTTCAAATTCCCCTCGTAATTTGTTTCACTGAACTAACTTCATGACTTTTACTGCTCATTAGCGCCAAATAAACAATATCTGAACTGGCAGTAACAAAAAACATGTTTTGCCACAAGTAACATAGATGCAAGTACTCTTATAGGCTATATATTGCTGATGAGCGTTCACAAGCATGAAACTCATTCATCGGTGCTGGTTGACGCATTAGCATAGCGATTCTAAAATTCCCCAATATATTTAAATATATATTTTCAGTATAGTTTAGACTACACTTCCAGAATATACAAATATTTATTTCATGCATTCTTGCTACGATAGAATTTTGATTTCTAGTCTTATCACGTATTGACATTTCGACGAAAGCGCAGCGAAACTGCTTTTAGATTAAGTACAGAGGCTATTCACTGAGAAGCAAACATTGAGTTGCATTCTGAGCGTAAAAAGTTAGCTTACTTTTAAAACTTTTTATCTTCATCTCTTAAGTCTAAAATGGAATTGGAGATTCCCTGTGTTATTTTGAATTTGTACTGAAGGATAGATGATTCTGAACTCTAAGCAAAGAGAAACGTATAAATATTCTCTAAATATTTCCTATATATTCCCTAAAAATACTCACCAATGATTCACTAAATTCACAGAACAATTTTTGTCTTCTTATGTACTACACAATTTGACACTATAATAATTTTTAATTTCTCATACTATAGAATACAGTATAGAGAAAGTATTGTTTTACAAGAACTTCCTATTTTGATATTTTGATGTTAATATATGCTTTAAGACCTCCTGAATACCACGTTTTGACTGTATTTAGCGTGATGTCCGTCTATATGTCGTATTTCTGTAGTCTATATCCTGTATACACGATGACTGCCACAAATAAAAATGAAATTTCACGTTATCTTTTATAAGGATTCGTTAATGGAAAATTTTAAACTGGAAGGACTTTTCTTTTAATTCGAGAGAAAATTTTATTTTTTTAATTGAAACATATATTTTCTTAACATGACAGCATAGGACAAAATTTGGCATTAATTAAAATGACTCTAAGGTGCGCTAGTGAGTTGAAAATTGTAATTATCAACGTTAATTTATAGAGTAATAGCGTTAATTTATAGAGTAATAGCGTTAATTTATAGAGTAATAGCAGTGGTTCTATTTGATTCGGTATTAAAAATTACGTATACAGAACACTGTAATTATACATTTAATCCTGATTATATAGTTCAATTTTTATTGATTTTGTAATTACATTTTAATAAAAGAGTTTTCCTTTTCCTCAGTTGTACCGAATTCTAATTAGAACCAGTGTAACACATAAATATATAATCTACTTGATTTATAAATTTTAGTTCAGCAGTTTTAAACTAGAATTCATAAGATTTCCAATACGGAGTTGAAGACTCTCATTCTCTATGTATAAGACATAGGGAAAATCTGATGTCAATTTTAAAATTAAATAAATTAAATTGCAACATGAGAGCAATTTCAAACTGCTACCAGTACACAGGGTGTCAAAATAAAAGTGTTACATTTCAGAATTTCAATTAATATTGTGAAACTTGAAGATTTACAGCAGCTGCAAACTGAGTGAAAATTAATGATTCCGTTAATTACAAGAGTCTTTACACTTAATGATATCAGCACATTCATCACATTGCAAAAGTGATTTTTTTTTGTTCTTTACTTTAAAATACTCCGATTATTCTCAATGCATAATTGCTTTCATTGTGCAGTGAATAATAAATGAAGGGGTAAATAAAGTGATTCGGAGAAATGTTCTAAATTTGCCAAATACATGATTAATAGCTGTAGCCGTGGGTGACAACAAGTTTTGAGTATTAGTTAACTTTAATATTATTTATAGCCATATACTGAGAGAAGCTTGAGCAAATTTATGCAAATTCCACAGCTTCAGGGGATAGGAAGCATATTGTTAAATTTTGAGAAATAGTGGCATTGTAGGATAAAATAAACTGCAGTGTGGCTCAACTTGACTTTTTTATATCAGAATACAGTTTTTTTTTCATGTTTTACAAGAAAAAAGTTTAAAAATCGGTGTAGTGGGTTTAAATGATTGCAACTGTAGCGTGTTCCCTTCAAAGGGCTTGAAAAAATATTTCTATTGATACCATAGTTGATAATGTACCTCCTCCCGGAGGAATAACCCCCTGACGAATAGTGACGGCATTAGTCCCCGTTGGGGGGATAATGGCGTTATACAACAAAAAATATTGTATCGCGGCTACTTTTCACAGCAATTATTGAAACCATTAAATCATTAAGCCATAAATAAACTCTTTTATGCATGTTTATTTCAAAAGTTTTCCTATATGCTGCCATCTTAAAATATAAAATTTCGAATAAAATTCAAATTTTCCACTCGAATATCAAACAAATTTTATTTAGTTCTAGATTTTTTGGTAAAAAAGCCGGATATAAATTTTTGTGAAAATCCATTCATATTTGTGGCTGATATCGTGTGCACAATAAATCGACCACAGGCATCAGACACACATACGGGCATCACTCCAAATAAACAGGACGTGTTCAGGACGTGTTCCGGACATTCCAAAACGTGTTCAGGAGATCTTATCACATGTATTGGCATCAAAACCTTGAAATCGAAAATTTTACTGAAAACAATACTTTCTCAATACTACGTATGGAAAAGTAAAAATCCAAGTGTCCTGTGGGATAAAGGAAAACAGCTATCCTCAGATTAATGAACATTTGCTTTGACAATAAAAGTAATTTGCTTTGGTTGATTACTTTAAGCTCACAAACTAACCTAAATTTAATTACTTTGGTGTATTAATTTTTTAAAGGACTACTTTGATTTAGTTCCCTTGTCTCCATAAGAATGTGTGTGTTCTCACATTTCTCCCCACCTGGTATATGAACCCTCATTGAACTCCTACCACTAAGTAACTGACATTGAATCTCGTGCTGTTCAAGCTTTAATTGTCAATAAGTTTATGCTTGCAGGTGTTGGGTTATACTTTTGGATATTTAATTATTTTTAGGAATTTTGCTATTTGTTTAAATGTATTCAGGGGTCTTATTTACATAGTCATTCTCATTTAGTTATTCATCTTCCAATTGTTTAGGTTTTTGATATTCTTCTGTTCCAAATATGTTCTATTCCATAGGTTTTGTGTTAAAAACGGCGAAGTTCGTTCTTTTTAGGTTTTAGCAATTTAAATTTATTTAAATTGGCTAATTTGTGATTCCATTTATTGCCCTTTTTATTCCCTTTAATTTGATTCCAAATTTATTGCTCTCGGTTAAAAATTGGTTAATTCATCGCAATTTTTCAGTTTTATTCTATTTTCAGCTTTTTAAATATTTCAGAATCGTCCATATTTAAATTATTGTCGAATTCGTATTTTCCAAATCGTTTCACTTCATTTCTTTTTAATTTTCGTCTGCTCTAAAATTCCATTTCTCTTCTTTAAAGTTTCGAGTTTTTAATTGGTTGATCGTAATATTAAAATCGTCTGTCATTAATTATTTTATCGTTCATCGATAATTTTGTTGACAGTCTGTGGCAGCGATGTTTCGCAGTATATAAGCAAATCGCGCACTTTTTCGCTCTCTTTTCTCTTTTTCACTTTTCTTCTGCTTATGGATTAGAACAAGGGGATGTAAGCTATTAAGCTGTCCTGTGCCGTTAGGCACACATTCTGTGGAATGTCTTTTTTTCGCGACTTTTAAGTTTGTTCGTGTTTAATTTACGATGTCCAGCCCACGATTCTTGTTTCCTGCTATGACTTAAGTGACGTACTCTTAACGCTGCATATAAAATAAAATGTTTATCCCGGCTAATTAAACGTCTGATCTGTTATGAAGTTGTAGCGTCTTCAATCTGTTTTTCCCGCCGTGGAGGCGAGGTTTATTCTAAACAGTTGGGAGCATCCGAAATTATTGTGTCTACAAGCTCTCGCCTGCCATGTGGATTTGAGAAGTGCTCTGACGCCAATTAGGCGGTTGTTTATCGTTGTCAGTGTGCATTCTTTAAATGACGTATTGAGTCGGCATTTCCATATGAAATTACTGGACTATATGCTCGGCGTTTAGTACTGATGTGTAAAGAAGTGTCCATTGTTTCCGATGAAGAAATCGTTGATTGAGGTTTGGTGCTGATCGAATTTTCGACGTTGAGGAGCTTGCTGTCGTGTGAACGGCCCTTCTTTTGAAAAGGAATGGATAGTTTTCCTCGTGATTAAGCGATTGGACTTTTGCATTTCCATCTTCGTCTCATCTGTTGGGATCTGATGCATCCAGCATGTTCCATGACGGCTCTACATCCGGGTGATATCTTTTAAATGCTGATTTTTATTTGCTTCTGTCGGTTTAGACTATTTATTTTAAAGTTTAATTGTGTTAGTAGAATAAGACCCCTTTAGACTTATATATTTTAGGTCACCTGAACCTGAGGTTAAGTTTAACTTTTGTTCTAAATTTCCCTTCTGGCTAACTTATGTTCTTTTTATTCCAAATTTTAGTTTTGATAAATAGTTGTATAAGTTTAATATTGTTAACTTTAAAATTTAATATTCTAACGTTTTTTTTTTACCACTATACGACCGGCCATTCCATTCTATTTATTTATTTAAGTTGTTTATTGGATTTGTTAGTTAATGAGATGTAAAATATTTTGGAAATTATTTTAAAAGTGAAGTTTAAAATTTTAATAAACGTTAGATTTTTGAAAACCTAAAATCTGTGTTCTCTCTCTTTTATTTTAATGCATTTTTATATTTTTAGAAAAGTTCCATTTAATTACATGTAGAGTACATATTTGTACACTTAGGGAAACTGGTCAATAGGTCCACTTTCAATTTATTTTCAGTTTATTATTAGAATGTTTTCAGGTTTGAGGAATTTTAGAACTATTTTTAGAGTGTATTTCAGAAGTGTTTTCAGAAGAATGATTTTTAGGTTTTTACAAGTTTAAGAACTTTGGAATATATGATAGAATGTTTTTAGTATATCACAAATGCACAAAAAACCCCCCAACACAGGGTAGCTGCACTGACTTCATTGGTCACCATGAAGTTTCGCATAATCGCAGATGTTGGTTGGTGAACAGGAAAAATGATTCTCAGTATTCACCTCCTGTTGACGAAATTTGCGACAGTGAAATATTCAGCATCCCAATATTTCATCTAAATTTATATAAATGTCGCTATATTTAAAAATAAAAATAGTTGACGCCACCGTCACTGCTGTTCGACAAACCTCGCGTTTCTCGAGTTTTTCTGTCTCGTACCGCAAAATCTATAGTATGCAAAAATACGACATTCGTTCCATTTATAGAGAAAAGCTGAAGTAAACCGATTTTTGATATAAACTGCAGTTTAAAAGATATTTAATATCAAAGTCAATTGAAGAGTTTTTGAGGTGCGGGTTCGCGTCCTGGACAATCTAGCAATAGCAGGATCAGGATTTGCAGGCACGTACCATCATAATTGAATTTTTGAAGGAACGAACCCGTTTTCGAGTTTAGATTTAGGTTATGAGAAAATCTATTTTTATGCACTTCTGGAGTGAATATATTTCTTCAGTATTACGTATCTCTGGAGTTGCTCTTCGGCATACCGCAAAAATTATAACATACTGGGGTGAACAAAAAGAAACTTTTAATAGGAGTTTATTTCTCTTATAAACATAATTCTATTTTATGGATTAAATTATTAATCTTACTTAATAGTGGTCGTAAATCGTATTGTTCGTACGTTGTATATCGTAGGCGCAAAACCCGCCATTAGCTCTTTGCACAGGTTCCTAAATATAACTATTAAAACAAAACACTACACATAAAAATCTGATGTGGGCAACACATGACTTTCCTTATATAATGTAATGAATTTACTACATTTACAGTAAAAAAATAGGTTTTTTTATAGTAGATACTAATATTCTTTCCAAGATATTGAATTTTCGACAATTAGTCGTCATTTTCATTGATTTAGCGTCATTTTTATCCATTTAGCGAGATTTTCGTTAATTTGGCAACATTTCAAAAGGTCGCCAAGTTGGCGACATTCCGCCAAATTCGTCGCCAAAATCTCGTCAAGCGTTAAGGACGAAGAAATAAGTTGTTCTTACAGCAGATAAATGACTATTGGCGTTCAAATTCCAAAGTATTACTCAAAGTACCTTTTTCCATGAATGGAACGAGCTAGATCCACGAGAATGATGTCACATAATTTATCGTATGGTATTACATATGAAAAGTGAACATGTTTCTCAATAGGAAATATTTTTTTTCATTTTAAATGGCTTTTTAATAATTCTTTTGAAAAATGTGTAATATCTCGAGAACGGTTCATGTTAGCGTTCTAAAATTTATGTCAATCGTTTTCTAATGAAAAATTACATAAGAAATATCTATTTGCATAACTTTATTAGTGGTTTTGATTTTTTGACGATTTTTTCAAAATTTTATTCGAAATTTTAGGGAGGTTCTGAACATTCGATTACGTATAAAAACAATAGGCTTCCAGTGTTTACGGATTGTGATTTTTGTACCAAATTTGGTTCGAATCGGTCCATTCGTTCGTCAGTTATCGTCTCCACAGACTCACTGACACACACACACACACACACACACACATACTTTCACACACACACACATACTTTCACACACACACACACACACACACACACACAGACATCACTTCAAAAATGTTTGATTCGTGATCAGGGATGCTTGAAACGTGCTCTCCCGTTGAAAACTCGATTTCGAATTTTCGACCCCGTCACAATACTTTCCTTATACATTATGTATATAAGGAAAGTAAAAATGCACATATTTAAATTTTAAAATAAGTTATTATTTATTCATTTCTCTATTATTGTTATACTGAAAATTACACTAATTTTAACAAACCCTTAATGAGGAGAAAAACACCGTGTGAGACCAGGCTGTTTGATTCTTGTTCCAAAGAGTAGCAACTGACCTAATATATATGAAGACTGGCACATTCCTCTGTATCTCGGGTCTGTCGCCCAGCATGGCTGGAATTTTTGCTCCTTCTTTTTCTGGCATTTGGAGTCAGCTTTGTCTTTTGCTGAAGCATTTTCACTACTCAAAATAACAACTCACTTTCTGACTTTTACTGCTCGAATCTTCACAATATCTCTCTCTCATCGCTTTTGGATAATCAGTTTTAATCACGACTCCCTGTCATCACCTTTTGATATTCATTGCTATATGAATAAATCGATTGAATTATCATTCCAATATCTAAAACTATAAAATAATAGTACATAAAATAAAACTCAAAATACTATACATCATACACTTTTAAATACAAATATTCTTAATATTTTTAACAAATATTTTATTCAATATTTCATTGCAATTTCTATCAGTAAATGTGAATATTTTAATTTTACCAATGCAATTAATTGGTCACCACTCACACAAAAATATGAAATGTGGAAAATTTGTAGACAGATGTTAAGGGAGTACTCTGAAATAAACGTTTTTTCCATTTCAACTTTAGTTTAAGAGATATTTAATGTCAAAATTCGAAGGAAAATCATTTGAGCTACGAGTTCGGGTCCAGGATAGATTAGTAATAGCAAGAGTGCAAATATTTTCAGGCATATACTTACATAGTTGGATTTTTGTAAGACGGAGCCTATTTATAAATTACAATTGCGTTTATGAGTTATTAAATTTTTAATGCACTTCTGAAATAACTTTTTTTTCAGTTTGGGCAAAGATTTAATTGGACAAGCCTATTGAAAGCGTGAAGGATTCGTTGGCGCCGATCGAAGGAAGGACTCCGGATGTTAGTGAGTGCCATCGAACATAGAGTGAACCCCTAGCGGGCGTATTATGCCTGTGTAGCATGTAACACGAAAGAGCGCGCAAAGCGAGTTCATAGATCAGTTAGTAGGGAGGAAAGTCCGAGACTTGAGAATCGAACCAGCGAGCGTAACGAGCAGTGGAAGAAGCCCCTAGTGTACTATATAAATACAAATAGTGTGGAATGCAAAGATAGTATTCATGAGATAGAATCATATTTCATTGCATTTCTGGAATGATGTTTTTTAGGAATTTAATTAAGAAATTATTCATCTATGTTTAAAATTAATCCAGAAAAATACACACCTTTAACGCTTACTCCTTTTACTGTTTAATTAGCCCATTTAATTAATTCCTTTTCATATAATTCTCTTACTTTAGTAACATTATGCTGTTTGCCGGTCAAGAATTTTTTTTAATTTTCTTACTCTTTGCTCGCGATGACTTTAATGCATTTTAGTTAAATTGCAGTTATCATGCAAATGTTAAAATTATAAATGTAATTACTAATGACAACAGCATTACATTTGAGAAAATCTTTACAACATTTTGAGTTTTAAAATTCTTTATAAATTGACAATTAATTAAAAAAAACTATATCTATATCACTTTCATTCGTAATTTATTTTATAATTTACTTTCCATTGTATTAAATTTAACAGTAATAATATAAAACAGTAATAATATTAGCAACAGGTAATAAACAGTAATAATATTAGCAACTGTTCAATTTAATATTTATGTGTAAGCTTCCAAATGTCTCAATTGATAGAAAGTGAATTACACTTCGTCTAAAACTGCTTAAAACACAAAGTTGAAGATACTGAGAAAAGAACTATCCTGCCAAAGGTCCTTGTACATTCGGCAACAGTCTTTGCTATTATTTCGGTATTATTTCTATTATTTCGGTAGGTAACCATCATGTTCTCGTGATCATATGTTGCGATTCTTTCTTGTCGTGATAAAGAAGACGATTGTTTGACAATAAAACCAGCTGACACCAATAATATGTATATCCCATGCTGTTTTAGATGAAGTGGTATTCAATGCAACTTTGAGCAGCAGTCTGAAGTACGACGATAATAGCTTGCAAACCCGCTTCAGAAATTGAATTGGCTGGGCGTCGCCTGGCCAATATGTAAATCCACGGTTTTATGTCCCGGCAGGTGCAGAAAGATTCTTTAACATGGCGACCGAACAAATTGACCCTGTAGGTTAGTTCGGTGTTGTTGTGGGTCTGGACGCAATTCCAGTACAAAAATACAAACTCAGTGAACAGCATATTATGCGTAAATTTCAAATTAAGAGGCCAAAGACTACGCAAGATACCAGTCGGGAGGATAGAATAGTATCAGGAAGTTGGGGGAAAAGTTCAGTTAATCCTTAGACAGATTGTCAAGTAGAATGTCTATCTGATATTAGAAGGAGGGTCATACAGACTCCAATGTTGATGCAGATATGCAATTCTCTCACAGTCATATAATTGGGAAGACGTCGGCTGACCTATAGTACGAAGGTCGGTATTTTGAGTCCCAGTTGCGATAGGGAAATAATTCTTTACAGTCCTGGGCGTTTCACACCACGTAATAGCTTAAATGCGCACTTTTTTATTTCAGACGTTTAATATCAAGAAATGAATATGCTTTGTTAATTTACTCTATGCATATTTTTACACATACCTATTATGAGCAGTATTTTCAACTATATAATTTCATTATTTACACTATATAATTTCAAAACTATATAAAATTTCATTTTTTATATAATTTCATCATTGGTAATTTCATTTTTTGCTTTTTTATATTAATATATTCCTTATAAAGGAAATTAACAATAAGTTAATAAGTTGAAATATTTGAGAATCATTGTATGAAATACTGCAATAAAAATCTTCACTGGACTTTTTCATACATTCATATCCTATTTAATTACACTCAGTTATGTAATTATGAAGCGTATCATACATAATAAAAGCTAAATCAGTTCATAAATTATAAAAATAATGTTAAATAGGATGTTAAATTAATAATGTCATAGGTATTGTTAATATTTGATTAATAGTATTACCCCATCAGAAATTCTTGTTCAAAATACATCACTGCCGCCATTCGTAACATACAGGCAGTAGCATTTTTTCTAATTCTTTTTCGAAAAAAATGTTTTATATAAATGTATCAATGCAAATAAATTTATCAATGAAAAAAATTATGGCATTTAAATTTATTTTACCACTTTTTACAATTTCATTTTTAGCACCATGTGCATATTTTTTCGATTGCTAAAATTAATAGCGAGAGGTCAAATTAATAATAGGATAAATTAATAATGCAATGAGCTGTCTTCATTCCATGAAACTATTATGAATTTTTTCATAGTACACAGCAGCTGTTAGAAAATAGAAGTATTTCTTTTGTTTGGTTTAATTAAATAATAAGTAAAATCTACTTTAATTATATGAGAGTTTCTGGGAAGTTATTTTAAGACATTGTTGAATAACAGAGCTAGAGCCATCTTCAACTCAAAATGTGTTTAATTGGATGGATCTTTTAAAGATCGATATATGCGTTCCTATTGATAACTGAGATAGTTGTACTTTGAATGTGACTAAATTAGAGATCAGATTAAGACATAGGCAGAAGGAGTGATTGTTGATTAGTGCTATAACGGTTTACCTCTGGTAGTCATTTTTTTTGCATGGCGGCGGCGGCATGTTGAGCGGAACAACCCTGCATATGATAAGAATTAAAGATATTTGAAAAGGGCTAAACAGCTTTGTAAATAAAGAGGTATCTCGGGCATTTTGATCATTTATAACATATATTTCTTTTTCAAATAATCCTTAACTTTGTATCATATAGAACGTACAGGTTTGCAATTTCCAGTCTACGTACAAACTGCAAAAGACAAAAAAACTCTAATGCAATTTTAAGAAAAGCACTATATTTAATAATAATAGCTAAATTATTTTTAAAACTGGATATTTGAATTACTTTTGTGGGACATGAAATATTTCATAAAATGTGTGCTTAAAAATTTTAGAAAATTTTGTTAAATGGTACTGTTAAACATAAAAATAAGCAGATTTAAAACTGAATACTGAAAGGCTACATTACACGTAACATCTTCCTTATGTGGTTTCTTAAGTACACTTTCCCATGGGGAAGCAGCGCGTGCAATATAGGAAAGCCCCACGAAGTGAAGATTACATGAGAAAGTCGTTGCGTGTAATGAGATCTTTGATAGACTGCTTCCATATAAACGCCTATGTTAGAAAGCACATGGGCAGTTGTTACGTGCAATGCCACCTTCAGAGGCTTTTTGTCCGACTAATAGTACAATATATTTGCAGTATATAAAGTTTCATAAATTAAAAAAAAAATCAAATCTGAGTATATTTTATATAATGAAAATTTGTTTTACGAAATATCGTACTGCAATTGAGCATTGCATTCCCACTTACCTGTTGCGTATATGAAATTGCATGTATAAAATCGTACAAAATTAAGAGGCTTGGAATTTCAACACATGCATGTAAATGTATTGGTCTGGATTAAATTAGTAATTTTATTTAGAGTAATATACAAAATATACATATTTACAAATACATTAAATTTAGGAATTTCTTAAGTAATGCAAAGTTGGGCGCCCTTGCCCCAACTACTTATTATTTTACTGAAAATATTATCATTAGTCAAGACCTAATTATTAGATCTTGATGAATTTAGTTCAGAAAATTTAGTTAGAAATAAGACCTGGTACATACATGTCTTATTAATGTGAATAGGAATGATAATGAAAATTTGCTCAAGAGACTTAATTACCACAGGAGAGTTGTGGATTTTGCATTTCCACACGAGCAAGCCACTAAATGTACTCATTCATTGGACACTTGGCAAAACAATTGATTTCTCATCTATATTTGAACTAGGACACTTATTTTTCTTGGATCACATCACAAGTTCCTTTAAGATGTCAAGTCTATTTTTTTTATCGAAAAATGATCTGGCCGAAATTGAGGGTAAGCTTAACCTCTGGCCTCTTCTCTAAGGATTAGTCAGAGTATATGCATTGGAATTGGTCAGCCTCCAGCATTGGCTGCTGATTAGATCTGAGAAAATTCTGCCTCTTTGCTGGAGTCCAGGGCTGAGTGTACGACCTCTAAAGTTACGAGGTTTTTATTTCTTACATAAAATATTATAATTATTTCAGTTTGTCTAAAGCTGTCGTTTTCTCCATCCTGTCTTTTCCTCCATGTATTGTGAGAGTTCATTTGTGTAATTTGCTATTTTAAATAACCAAGGAATCGATTTGTGTCAAAATCTCACAACATCGTGCTTCAACACAAAACTTGAATTTAAAATAACATAAACATAACACTAATTTAAAACTTATAACAATTTGACATAAACTTAACAGTAATTTAAAACAAGAAAGATCAATCATGCTTAAAGCATTGATTATGAAACACTTTCCAACTTCAATGCAATTTTATTTAAACAAGTCTAAAATGCAATACATTCCTCGGTAATATTTTGAAACTTATCACAATACTGCATTAATTTATTATATTTGAAAACTTAAACCTTCATCGAAAAAAATGAACTTCATTCAAATGACGGCATTGAAATATAAATTGCCTGGTTTGAACATCTCTAAAATGTTATACATTCCACGGTAATAGTTTTAGAATTATCATAATACTACGATAATTTATTCTATTTGAAAACTTCATCGAAAACAACTGAAATTAATTGAAATGACGTCATAGAAAAAATAACACGCCTGGATCTCTCTATAAACACAGGATTTCATTCATAACTTTCTCCCATTCATTTCATTCATCACAATACTATAATAATTTATTTTATTTAAACATTTTGTTTAAGACCATGGAGCTACAAAAAATTAAACTCTATGCTTGAAACTTCGTCGAAAAAAATCGTCCTTCTCTTTATGAAATCAATTAATATTTTATTCATATCAGCCATGCAGACTCTATGGACTAAATTATTTTGTGTTAAAAAAATACAGGAATTCTAATACAACTCATTCTATATATTTCGCTGTTTACATTTTACATAGGTGAAAAATAGGCTTAGTTGTAGAAATAATCAAATTTAGATGAGCATTTAAACTCAAATATATTGTCATTGCGTTGTTTCAGTATGTAGATGCACAGAATTTAAGCAAAAATAAAGTAGTTTAGGACGGATACAACACTCAATATGAATTAAAAAGAACTTAAAAAAATCACGATTTTGAAACAAGATGGATGCCGTGTATCATTTTGAAGTGGGGCATGTGATCGTTTCATATCATGGTCACGTGATCGTTTCATATCATGGTCACGTGATCGTTTCATATAAGAGGTGTAATTATTATTTTAATTTTTATTTAAAAAACTACTAAATATATTTCGCTGAATTTTTTTTTATATATTTTATGGAATAATTTGAATATTACTAAAAATTTTCGAAGCAATTTGTGAATTTTAAATCCGCTTAAAAAATGTTTGAAAAATTAGGTCCCATAGGGCTCAATGTATTTCATTTTTTCGACCCGGGTTCAATCCAAAACTGATTAGGTGATATTATTCATTTATATTCTCATAGGTTCTACAGACCGTCTGAACAACATACTAAAATTTCATTTTGATTAAGCCATTTTTACGGCAGTTATCGTGCTAACGGACAGACAGACAGACAGACAGACAGAATGAATAAAGTCATAAACACTTTTCAACTTTGTTGTAAAGTGTTAAAAACATAAACATAACTTGGATTTAAAATAAACAAGAAAGATCAATGGTGCATACAGCATTGATTATGAAATGCTTTCCAATTGAAATGCAAAATGCGATACTGCGGTGCGTACAGCTGTGATATTTTTCTACTTATCACAGAACTACGATAATGTTTTTACTCGAAAATTTAAAACCTCATCGAAAAAAAATGTAAAAGCATGTGTTTATGTAAAAATGTAAAAAAAATTAAAAAATGTAAAAAAATTTGCTTCTCTATGTAAAAGCAGTGAATATTTCATTCAGAAACTCATATTTCAGAGTTAAGTAATTTTGCGTAAAAAAAATTCAGCAATTCTTATTCAACTCATATTTACAATCACTTGTTTACATTCTGCATCCATTAAAATTAGGCGTCGATTTACAAATAATCAAAGTGTGATGAATATTTAATTCAAAAATATTGGAATTGAGTTGGCGTAGAAAAAAAAATTAAGCAAAATTAGAATGAACAAAGTCATAAACACTTTTCAACTACGATTTAAAGTGTTAAAAAAAAGAAAAAAATTGTACGTAGAACTGACGTAGCTCTGTAGCAAATTTTGCGCTACCAGACGCTTTTATTTTCCACGACACTCACGCACATGCACACGGATACACACACACATACACACATCTATTATTATGTAAGGCAATTTGATGAACACATTGTTTTGCTTGTGTAATTCTTCTCTGCTGATATTTTTTAATTCCGTAAACATTCTTTTAAGAGAAGAAATAATTTTAGTAATATGATACTTGGATAGAAACAGCACATTATTTAAAAACTTTATTAAAAAGTTTTAAAATAAGTTCAATAAACGTCCCCTTACCCGTAGTTAACTTCGGAATTCATCCAACATTAATATGCAAATTTATTTTTTAAACATTCAATAATTACCTAGAAGTTTCAATTGTTAAATGACATTTTTCCAAACTAATTCCATCTCATATACAAATACTTTGTCTTTTATACAAATCCCATTGTATCTTATACAAATCCCAGCGCAAATTCTAATTAAAACCATACTTACATACATTACTGAAAATAACTTATTTATAAGCTATCCACCATTAGCAAAACATTAAAAATAATTGCTAATTGTTATTTTAAAACAGTGATTTGTAGATGATTTTAAATTAAAATAAAAATATAATATTAATTATTTCAGTATTTGCAAATCTTTAATTTAAATAATACATACAGTCAATACCAAAACTTACTTCTTTTCAAACCATACACCAATAGCAAAACATTAAAAATAATTGTTTTTTTAACACTTTACAACAAAGTTGAAAAGTGTTTATGACTTTGTTCATTCTGTCAGTCTGCCTGTCTGTCTGTCTGTCTGCCGGTAGCACGATAACTGCCGTAAAAATGACTTTATCAAAATGAAATTTTAGTATGTTTTTCAGACGGTCTGTGGGACCTATGGGAATATAAATGAATAATATCACCCAATTAGTTTTTGATTGAACCCGGATTGAAAAAATGAAATACATTGAGCCCTATGGGACCTAATTTTTCAATCATTTTTTAAGCGGATTTAAAATTCACAAATTGCTTCGAAAATTTTAGGTATTAGTCAAATTGTTCCATAAAATATATAAAAAAAATTTAGCGAAATATATTCAGTAGTTTTTTAATTAAAAATTATTTAATATAGGGAAAAAAACATATTTAATAAAATTCTGACTTTGGAATAGCCTCCAGAAAGAAAAGAGAGATATATTTTATAATAAATATATTTCCAAATGTTTAATTAATTTGTATATGAAAAAGGACTCACATTTTAAAATAAATTTGGTAGATAACAATTTTTCATTTTTTTTTAAATTTTATATAACTTTTCATGATATACCTTTTTGATGGCATTTTATAAGCACTTTCCTACGTCCTAGAGAGTTAAAATTTGGCACACAGCTTAAATTTGTTGAACATTTTATTCGACAAAAATTTGATGGATCTTTAAATATAGATCATACATTTTTTTCGAAATGGCCTGAAAATAATCCCCGTTCACTTCTATAAATCATTGTTGTAATATTGTTAAAAATTCTGATGTGGACAGCACATGTCTTTCCCTGCAGACTCATATTCGTTCTCTTTATTTCTTCAATAATAATTTGAGTTTATCTGCACTAAATAACAACCATAAGTATTTTAAATGACATTGAATTTGCACGTTAAACTTAAATTTGGTTCTCATTTGATAGCTGCACTTATTGTCAAAGGTGGCGTAGCGAAAACGCGAAGAAATTAGAATGTCTCAAGAACGGCTATTCCTAGAGTAATGGGGTTAGTCTTATTCTTTTTGTTGTCAAAAATCACGTATAAAATAGGAATTTAATTGATATAATTGAGCACACGTAGTCTTTTATTTTTATATATAACGATATTTGCGGGCCATTTCGCAAAAATAGCCCGTTCCTTTCTCCCGAATCGTACTAGAATAACCTACAAATGATTTATATACAAAATTTTGTTAAATTTGGTATATAAATCACTTGTAGGTTATGGAAATATACAACAATTTTTGTTAAATTTGTTCCATTAGTTTTTAGCTAGAGTGGATAAAGGCAATTTCTGCGGCCAAGAAGGCAGATTCTTTTATTACGAATCGTACTATAATCTAATGAACATCAGGATTTCCCACAAAAAACATACCCACCAAATTGTATGAAATTCGGTCCATTAGTATTTCAATTAGAGTGGATGTAATATCCTCACAGACACGCAGAAGCATACACAGATACACCCTTACACACACAGACGTCTTCCTAAAAATAATATTTTCGTGTTCTAGAAGTCCCAAAACGTGTAGATCCTTAGAAAATTCGAGTTCCGATCTTCGGCACGATTCCAATACTTTGAGTACATACACGTACACACATATATTATCTGTGTATCTAAATTCCGTGCCTATGCAATTACAATAGTTGTGATTTTAAATGATCCATAAACTTTTATTTTTTCTTCAACGAAGCCTAATTTTAACATATGCAGAATGCAAATATCTCAAGCGATTTTAAGATGAATTACATAAGAATTGTTGAATTTTTTTCACACAAAATTATTTAGCTCTGGAGTCTGGAATACAATTTATATGAATGAAATATTCATTGATTTTGCATAAAGAATCAGATGATTTATATTTCGATACAGTTTTAAATATTTAAGTATAATAAATTACTGTAGTACTGTGATAATATAAAAGATATCACCTTGAAATGTATCACATTTCAGAAATTTTTAAATGAAATTACATTTCAGTTGGAAAGTGTTTCATAAACAATGCTTATGCATGATTGATCTTTCTTGTTGTTATTTTAAAACAGTGGTTTCTTAGTTGATTTTAAATTAAAACAAATATACAATATAAATGACTTCAGTATTTGCAATTCATTAATTTAAATAATAGTCTTTAAACAATTTGAAAGTTCCCTTTGGATCACAACATAATGATTATTGTCTAAAATATAAACTTACAGTACTTCATTTGCATATACACTAATTACCTACTGAGGCAAAATTTCAAAGTATAGTAAATGAAATCATGAATCGGTGGTTCTAAACCTATAACAAGTCAAACATTTACTCCCCCAAATTTGTGAAACTTTGTGTGAATAAGAATGTAAATATCCCCAATGGAATTCAATGCATTATGCAAGTCATCTCTGTTGACTTCTGCATTACTCAGTAACACACATAATAATGTAAACATTTATGTTGAATACGTATTTAACATACGGACAGAAGTTTCGAAGCGTGTTTGAAATTTTTTCATTGAATTACATTGTACCTTTTCTTCTATATGGAAATTCGCAACATGGGTGCGTTTTAAATCAATAGTTTGTTAGCTGTGTAAGTACGCAATCGAGTATAACAGTTTAACCTGTTGATAGCATTACAAAAGCTTCATTATTTTGGAAATTTTACCATCAATTTTGAGACATTATGAAAGCAGTAGGACCAGAATGACATTAGAATATAATTGTGTAACAATCGTGAATTTGAAATCTATATTTTGTTCAATTAACAACTTCCCTTATAGCGTACTAATATTAACAGCCGTATCAGACCAAATATTGGGCCAATATGAAAATGTGGACATTTTGACAATTTTGGGGTCAAATTAGCTTATAAATGCTTAGCCAATATTGGTCAAATATTGGCAGAGCATTTATAGTCAGTACTGGCATGCAATATAGACCCAGTATTTAACTAGTATCGGCTGACAGTATAACCCAAACATTTGGATTTTTTTCCAATGAAACGACAATATTATCGTAATATTGTAATATCAATAACTAGCCAATAGTGGCCCCCGATGTATTCCCAATATTGACGTTATATTAGAAATATTTACAATGGAACGTCAGGATATGCAATACTGGAACCAATATTAGAATACTACTATACTGCAAAACGTGTAAGAAGTGCAGACACACATGAAGCCAATTTATCTCTTAGAAAAGTAGTGTAAACGACGCGTGCATTTTTCATACTTAGATTGTTATTTCTTGCTTGCTTGATTTATATGTCATAAATGTTTCTTAATCGCATTAATGAATGTATAAAATCAATACTTATTTGAAATTACATCAAACTAATATTCAAGTCTGTAAAAGACAAAGAAACTAATATGCTTAAAAATAAATTTCAAATTTTTGAACCGGTCTTATATTGTCTTCTTAATTACAAATTACGCAGCTATAGATTCTGGTCCGTTGTTGATATTATCACTATAAATATGTTGTTGTTTTTGAGACGCAGACCGTCCGTCCTACCAGAAAGGTTCTGAGGTAACTGCTTGGACGGCCGGGAAGTGTCACCCAATTTAGATCGGAACCTAGTGGGGGAGGTATCCACAGGGACCGTATCCTCCTTCCCCTACCACCAACCTCTCGGAAGGACTTACGGACCCACATGTTTAACGTGATCGTACTCCGCGTGAACACGGCGGCAGTTTTGGCAGTGACGGGAATCGAACCCGGGCCTATCAAGTGCAATTCCCGCTCTCTAACCACTGAACTACCGCGGCCTCACTATAAATGTACGTAATTTCAGCCTCAAAATTAACCGAATGGATCTCGGATAGTCTGAAAATACTTTTCAACCCCCCTTCCCCTATTTTACCTTCCCCTATTTTACCTTCCCTATAAATTCCACTCCGTTAGACCCCGAAAATTCGACTCCTTCCATAGACGATACTATAATTGTACAATTACAAAGCCTTCTAGCTGATTCTAGGGAGTTTTTCTGTGATTCTGATTCTAGGGAGTTTCTGACTGATTCTAGGGAGTTTCTGACTGATTCTAGGGAGCTCAGAAAGGTTTTTCAAATTAAGTGAAGTGTGGATCAACACGATGTTCTCATACCAAAATCCATTTATTTATATATTGTTTGTTAGTTTTTAACTTTACAAGAAAGCGTTTAAAACATCTGTAATGTTTGTTCAAATGCTCAGAACTATAGCATGTTACCCTTCATTTTAAGAGCTTGAAAATGTATTTTGTTTGAAACCAAGCTTAACAATGTACCTCCTCATGGAATAACTTAACCTTCGAGCAAACATTCTGAAAAAAAAAAAATTCCGAAATAGGAAGCAAATCAGTATCATCAAAACTTAAATTATATAAAGGGTAAAATTTAAAAACAGAAACGTTTCTTTAAGAAATTGCGCTTAATACTGGCATGAGTGCGAAATAACGTATGACATTTGATTAGCAATTTGGGTCATCAGATTTTTCATTCAAAATACTAGCTGGCCGGCTGGTGAATTCAAAAGATGCTTCCCCTCCTCCAGCGAGGAGATTAGTATAGGTGTCAGTGATTCACAAAAGGAATCAGTTGTCCCTTATCAGAAGGAAAAATTTTGGTAATTCTCATGACAAGTAGTGTCTCAAATTTTGTGTAACCGCGACCAGGTAAATTCTTATTTTATGAATCGAGAACACGGTCTTAACAAATTTACGCGTAAATACATTTCTAAATTTCTTAAGTTCGTACATTACATAAGTATTAATTAATCTGGCATAATCATGAAACGTATTAGTACATTTATGCATACGGTGTGACATATTGACAAATATAAAATTACACTTAAATAAACTATCGTTCACTGATATTTTGTAATATATTGTAATTTACTCCGACAAACATCATCCAATTAATTTGTGCTGATTTTGATTGGCATATTCTATTCTTATTACCAAACATATTAATCAGTATTAAATTGCTTTTTGTATTATTAAATTGTTTTGACTAATATCGGATTGAAATCAAAATGGTACTGTGAGAGGAAAGCATTTATCCACTGTTATTCACCCTAGAAGTTAGCTGAGTAGGCTCCTTGGAGACTGACATTTGAATGGTTCTGAGCTTCTCCATCCATTTATGAATATTATTCTCCTTAGATTATATCTACTTATTCACAAAAAATACTTAGAAACCCAAATCGACAAATTCCAGGAGAATCCCCCTCGCCCCGTATAATGGATGTCATGACACGGCGGTTTAAACACTAGGTAAACACCATCTTGGAATGAAAAGATATTGATGTAGGGATGATCTCTTACAGTTCTACGCGGCGAAATGAAATATGTCATGTCGCAATTCTGCGCCATGAGCCTTTCGAGTTTTTCTGTGAGAAAAACTCTTTTTCTTTCTTTCCGTGCCTGTGCTGTTTTTCGGTAGGCATTGTCTGGATTGGTTTTGCACTAAAAACTGTGTTTCGTCGAGAATCCGTTGGCTCGGGCCAGGATTTCTGTCTCGCCTGGATGTGTGACGTGTGGTCTGAGGAGAGCCTGTTGCTGGGCGCGCTTGCCTGCCAATCAGGAAGCGGCGATGAGAAGTTTTTGCTGGACTCTTGAGACCCGGGGGATTCGGCTTGGAAGTTTCGGTTGGAGAAGTCGCATCGAAATTTTTGTCTTAAACTTTTAAGACAAAGGCTTTGGCCAAAATGGCTAATTTTCCTCGGATGGAGATATTTTGTTTCTGATGAAACCACGATCCATTCCTGGAGCCTGGATGAAGAAGTTCCTGGAGAAGATTCGACTTTCTATATCGAAATTCTAAATTTACCTTTTTTTATTCCAGGATGATTTTTGCATTGGATCGAGTTGGTCTCTGTAGGGTTATACCGGGACGGATGAACTACTTGGAATTGATCTGACGTAAAGCCCTGTTGAAATTCGAGATATCTTGGATCCTCATTTTTGGAAATTAATTCGGTTCCTTTCAAGTAGTGCTACACGAACTTGGAACTTTTCTGTGAATTTTGGTTTAGTGCAACTGTACAGGTAACCCCTTTATGTTTTGGAACCAGAAGTTCCAACTGAAAGAATCTAGTCTACCTAAATGCAAACAGGCACACTAAATATTGTCTGATTTTGAATAATACTAGCATTGTTGAATTTAACAAGTAAATAGAATTGTGTTGAGATTCATAATATAAGTAATAGCATTTCATTTGAATTCATAATAAATGGTGTTTGACTTATTATTGAGCAGAGCATAATTTAAAATAATGATTGTTTAATTGATAACGGAAGCTCTGAATTATTTTGAATGATAAATATTAAGTAAATGAATGTTGATAAAAAATGCTAATGATTGAATAAAATTTATTTATTTAAATTGATAAATGTGCCCTTTCTCTTGTATTCCATCATGTTCTTTGCTCACTGAATACCATCTAGAATATAATTCTTCTAGACTGGGAAAACCTCATCTAAATAATCACGCCTGGGTTAAGTATGACAATTACCACTATAATTTTCTATATTGTTTTTGTTGTGATGTTTACAATCACTTGGCCGTTTTGTGCGTAGCGGAATCTGTTCCCACAATTTGGTTCTGAGACCGCTACCACAAAATACATACGTCAAGTTGGGACGGCTATGATATTCTCAAGCAGCTAACTAAAATACTGGTTGGTATTCAGAGAGTTAAACAGGACTTGGTAGTATAAAATTTCACAATATTTAAGAGGGTAATTACAACATTAACTACAATCTGATTTTAAAAACTTTTTCTGAAAAACGCCATACATAGTATGCTCCTTCTAGATATAAACGGTTTAATGCCAAACAATCCCCTGGCATAAAGAGTATGTGATGAATTTTAATAGATTAAAATTAATCATGAAAATACGGATATAATATGTTTTGGAATGAAATAATGGAAACATTTTTTTTCAAATATATTCTAACGGTAATTTAATATATCCACTAGAAGAAAATAATGAATTTGCTCTACTTAAAATATCAAAGTGCGTTTATTTGCTATAAGATTGCTTTAATACTACTGCAAAACATCAAAATACTATATTTCCAAGCGTAGATGATGTGAAAATTACCAAAAACATACTCAGATTTCTGATGTAAATTAAAAATATGGTAATTACTTTTTCATATATAAATGCTCCACTTTTAAATTTGTCACGTATTTTAAGTTTTCTCGCTGAATCAAATTCATTTTTTTCTAAAAATCTCCTTCATTTATTTTTCCAGAAGTATGTTGGTGCTATTCATTTTAATCACATTTTCTTAACGTTTCGTGTTTCAGAGACAGGTTCTTGTCTAAATATAGCAGCAATTTCGAAATATGTGTAACTCCAATATGTACCCCTTAGAATGGCATTTGAAAGAGATTTAAAATAAGACACGAAAAAACATCTCCCGTTTGCTTGCATTTAATTTTCTGCTCGAGTTAAAGCGTACAGTTTTCAATTTTTAAACGCGATGCAGAAAAAAATATGAAAGAATTAAATTACCATTCGCACATTCATTTTTAAACAAACTCTTGTTTAATAATGTAAAATATTTTCATTTTCATTCGTAATCGTTTTTGACACGACAGGAAATGTCTCCTTTATGTTGTAGACTAAAATTAATTACTGAACGTTCCCAGGTTCAAATAAGCGACCGATACGTAAAGGATGGATAAACAGCTAACACCACTCAATTTGGAAACGTCTTGTTTTGAACCAAAATAATTCCCTCTATCATTTAAATCGAAATCCTTTAGTTTCAATGCCTATGTAGTCGTCTGTATCTACTTGCCACGCATGCGCACATATGTCAAGCGCTAACTAGAGAAAGAACGAAAAGAACCCACAGCAACCTCTATTTTGTGACGTCGACTAGAACCGGGGATCCGCTAATGGGAGAAGGAAGGAAATAAAAATATTCAATTTTTACGCTTTTGTTTGAAAATTAACAGAAAAGTTTGAAATAAAAAAAAAGTTTTTAAATGTAAAAAATACAGCCATATTTTTGCCAAATTTTCGGTACGAAATAGTTAGAAAGAGAGTTCTTTGATCTGCCCGATCGATAACGTCAATATGAAAACTTTGTGATGCACGGAACCGATTTGTGTGAAAATCACTGAAAAGGGAGCTCTAAAAAGTAACTAAAAATCTAATTCGAATTTAAAACCATTTTCGTCGACTCTTATTGTTCAGGGACACAAAGTACCTCTATACCGAATTTCGTGTCCGTCCGAAGCTTGGTATATCCACTACATACAATATGGTCACAAAAACATATGCACAGGCAAACATTTCCTTTTAAAACTAGTGGGCACTGCCAGCTGCTCCCTCCGCTCGCACAACCCCCTCCGGGAGCTTTCGCGCTGCGCTCGCAGAGCTCTCTTCATATCTATCTTAACTAAACATTCTACTTTCAAAAATATCTTTTCTACCCTGGGCTATTTTTCGCAGTAGGGAAAAAACAGGGATTTTTTTTCCCTCCAAATTCAAAAAGTGAGTACCTTGATCATGAGCTCGCATCGCGACCTATTTCATAATTTCCTGCAAAACTAAGGTTTAAATCGATAAACAGTTAATTTCATTCTATTACCCTATTATTTCTCTATAAATGTAGCAAATTTCATATTTTTGTGTGCTATAGTTTATACGGTACGAGACAGAGAAATCGCTAGACGTGCCGATATAAAAAAAAAATCACTTCAGAAGTGCATAAAAAGTAAAATATCTCAAAAACTACACCGAAATTAAACCGAATTAATTTCATTTCGAAATGGGTCACGTGATCTCTTCATATAAAGGAGCAATTATTATTTTAATTTTTATTGCAAAAACTACTGAATATATTTTGCTGAAATTTTTTTATATATTTTATGGGATAATTTGAATATTACCTAAAATTTTCGAAGCAATTTGTGAGTTTTAAATCCACTAAAAAAAAGGTTTGAAAAATTAGGTCCCATAGGGTTCAATGTATTGCATTTCTTCCACCCCGGTTCAATCCAAAACTAATTGGGTGATATTATTCATTTATATTCCCATAGGTCCCACAGACCGTCTGAACAACATACAAAAATTTCATTTTGATTAAGTCCTTTTTACGGCAGTTATCGTGCTAACGGACAGACAGACAGAATGAACAAAGTCATAAACACTTTTCAACTTTGTTGCAAAGTGCTAAAAATAGATTATTCTTATAGTAGATATTTATATTCTTTCCAAGATACTGAATTTTTGTCAATGAGTCGTCATTTTCATCCATTTGGCTAGATATTCGTTAATTTGGTAGCATTTTAAAAATTGCCAAGTTGACGACATTCCGCCAAATTCTTCGCCAAAATCTCGCCAAGCGTACTTTCCTTATATCAGCATACTTCCCTTATACGCTACGTATATAAGGAAAGTAATAATTTGTTTTATTTAAAAACTTAAAACCATGGAAGTACAAGTAGTTTAACATTATGCTTAAAACTTTATCGAACACATCGTCTGGTTGGTTCTCTATTTAAAATCAATGAATGTTTCTTTGATATCTGCTATATTGCAAACTCCATGGGCTAAATAATTTTGCGTTAAAGAAATGCAGCAATTCTGATACAACTCATTCTACATATTTTGGTATTTACATTCTCCATAAGTGAAAATTAGGCTTCGTTGTAGAAATAGTCAAAGTTTGATGATCATTTAAACTCAAATATATTGTAATTTCGTTGTTTCAGTATGGAGATGCACAGAATTTAAGAAAAAATAAAGCTGATTTAGGACGGATACAACACTAAATATGAATTAAAAAGAACGTTAAAAATCGCGATTTTGATACAAGATGGATGCCGTATTTTATTTTGAAGTGGGTCACGTGATCTATTCATATAATGGTCACGTGATCTCTTCATATAAAGGGTGTATTTTTTTTAATTTTTATTTAACAAACTACTGAATATATTTTACTGAATTTTTTTTATATTTTTCTTTAGATAATTTGATTATTACCTAAAATTTTCGAAGCAATTTGTGAGTTTTAAATCCGCTTACAAAATGTTTGAAAGCTTAGGTCCCATAGGGTTCAATGTGTTTCATTTTTTCCTCCCCGGTTTAATCCAAAACTAATTGGGTGATATTATTACTTTCCTTATATACATAATGTATAAGGAAAGTATTGTGACGGGATCGAAAATTCAAATTCGAGTTTTCGACGGGAGAGCACGTTTCAAGCATCCCTGATCACGAATCAAACATTTTTGAAGTGATGTCTGTGTGTGTGTTTGTGTCAGTGAGTCTGTGGAGACGATAACTGACGAACGAATGGACCGATTCGAACAAAATTTGGTACAAAAACCACAATCCTTAAACACTGGACGCCAATTGTTTTTATACGCAATCGAATGTTCAGAACCCCCCTAAATTTTCGAATGAATTTTGAAAAAATCGTCAAAAAATCAAAACCGCTAATAAAGTTACGCAAATAGACATTTCTTACGTAATTTTTCATTCGAAAACGATTGACATAAATTGTAGAACGCTAACATGAACCGTTCTCGAGATATTGCACATTTTTCAAAAAAATTATCAAAAAGTCATATAAAATAAAAAAAATATTTCCTATTGAGAAACATGTTCACTTTTCATATGTAATACCATGCGATAAATTGGGTGACATCATTCTCGTGGATCTAGATCGTTCCATTCATGAAAAAATATACTTTTGTATTTGAACGCCAATAGTCATTTATCTGCTGTAAGAATAACATTTCTCTGTCCATAATGCTTGGCGAGAATTTGGCGACGAATTTGGCGGAATGTCGCCACCTTAGCGACTTTTTGAAATGTTGCCAAAATAACTAAAATCTCACCAAATTTATAAAAATGACGCTAAATCAATGAAAATGACAAATAATTGTCGAAATTTCAATGTCTTGGAAAAAATATTAGTATCTACTATAAGAAAAACCGCCGATGTGGTGGCCGAGCGGTCAAAGAGGCAGGCGTTTCCTCGTGATGGCTCAGCTGCCAGATTGCGGGTTCGAGTCCCGCCTGCTGGCATGGATGTTGTAATGTCTTATTTGGGGCAGAAGTCAGACTTCTACCTTCAGGTGCCCCGGGTCATTAGACTAAACAGAAGCAGTGCACTCATTCTTCCTTAATTGTAATGTTAGGGACACGACAACAACAACAACATTAGAAAAACCTATTTTTTTGCTGTAAAAGAAGTAAATTCATTACATTATATAAGGAAAGTCATGTGTTGCCCACATCAGATTTTTCATTTATATTCCCATAGGTCCCACAGACCGTCTGAACAACATACTAAAATTTCATTTTGATTAAGTCCTTTCTACGGCAGTTATCGCGCTAACGGATAGACAGACAGAATGAACAAAGTCATAAACACTTTTCAACTTTGTTGTAAAGTGCTAAAAATAGATTATTCTTATAGTAGATATTTATATTCTTTCCTAGATACTGAATTTTTATCAGTGAGTCGTTATTTTCATTGATTTAGCGTCATTTTTATCCATTTGGCTAGATATTCGTAAATTTGGTAGCATTTTAAAAATTGCCAAGTTGACGACATTCCGCCAAATTCTTCGCCAAAATCTCGCCAAGCGTACTTTCCTTATATCAGCATACTTTCCTTATACGTTACGTATATAAGGAAAGTAATAATTTATTTTATTTAAAAACTTAAAACCATGGAAGTACAAGTAGTTTAACTTTATGCTTAAAACTTCATCGAACACATCGTCTGGTTGGTTCTCTATTTAAAATCAATGAATGTTTCATTGATATCGGCTATATTGCAAACCTCATGTGCTAAATAATTTTGCGTTAAGGAAATGCAGCAATTCTGATGCAACTCATTCTACATATTTTGGTATTTACATTCTCCATAAGTTAAAATAAGGCTTCGTTGTAGAAATAGTCAAAGTTTGATGATCATTTAAACTCAAATATATTGTAATTTCGTTGTTTCAGTATGGAGATGCACAGAATTAAAGCAAAAATAAAGCTGTTTTAGGACGGATACAACACTAAATATGAGTTAAAAAGAACGTTAAAAATCACGATTTTGATACAAGATGGATGCCATATTTTATTTTGAAGTGGGTCACGTGATCTATTCATATAATGGTCGCGTGATCTCTTCATATAAAGGGTGTAATTTTTTAAATTTTTATTTACCAAACTACTGAATATATTTTACTGAATTTTTTTTATATATTTTTTGAGATAATTTGAATATTTCCTAACATTTTCGAAGTAATTTGTGAATTTTAAATTCACTTAAAAAATGTCTAAAAGATTAGGTTCCATAGGGTCCAATGTATTCCATTTTTTCAACCCGGATTCAATCCAAAACTAATTGGTTGATATTATTCATTTATTTTCCCATAGGTTCCACAGACCGTCTGAACAACATACTAAAATTTAATTTTGATAATAGTCATCTTTACGGTAGTTATCTTGCTAACGGACAGACAGACAGACAGAATGAAGAAAGTCCTAAACGCTTTTCAACTATGTTGTAAAATATTAAAAAGGGGCTCTGTCCTGCAAAAATTCACCCATGTAGGTACCTGCCTGCGAAAATTCGTGGTCTTGCTGTTGTTAGTCTATCCAGGTCTTGCTAGTCTATTTGTAACTCGCAGCTCAATTATTTCGTCTTTGATTTTGACATTAAATAGTTCTGAAACTAGCATTGATATGAAACACTTTCCAACTTCAATGCAATTTTATTTAAAATCTCTAAAATGCGATACATTCCTCAGTAATATTTTTAAATTATCAAAATACTACAATAATTTATTATATTTGACACAATACTTCAATAATTTATTTTATTTAAAAACTTAAAACTATGGAGGTACAAGTAATTTAACTGTATGCCTAAAACTTCCTCGAAAAAATCGTCCGCTTCATTCATATCAGCCATATTGCAGACTCCATGAGCTAAATAATTTTTGTTTAAAGGAATGCAGCAATTCTTATACAACTCATTCTGCATCTTTTGGTGTTTGCATTCTCTATAAGCGAAAATTAGGCTTCGTTTTAAAAATAATCAAAGTTTGATGATCATATAACCTCACATATATTGTAATTGGGTTATTTCAGTATGTAGATGCACAGAATTTAAGCAAAAATAAAACGGTTTTAGGACGGATGAAACACTAAATATAAATTAAAAAGAACCTTAAAAATCATGATTTTGACACAAGATGGATGCCATATTTTATTTTGAAGTTGGTTACGTGATTTCTTCATATAATGGTCGCCTGATCTCTTCATATAATGGGTTGTTGTTGTTGTTGAGACCCAGACCGTCCGACCCACCAGAAAGATGTAAGGTAACAGTTTGGAATGTGTCACCCAATTTAGACCGGAACCCAGTGGGGGAGGCATCCTCAGGGACCGTACCCTTCTTCCCCTACCACCAAACTCTCGGAAGGACTTACGAACCCACATGTTTAACGTGATCGTACTCCGCATGAACACGGCGACAGTTGTGGCAGCGTGCAAATCTAGCGTGCAAACCACCGAGCTAACGCGCCCGGAATGTGACAACAGCACGTGGTTTTCCCAGGTGGGCACCCACCCAAGTACTAACCGCGCCCGATGCTGCCTGACTTCGGTGATCTAACGAGAACCGGTGTTTTCAGCACGGCACGGCCGTTGGTTCTTCATATAAAGGGTGTAATTATTATTTTAATTTTTGTTTAAAGAACTACTGAATATATTTTGCTGAAAATATTTTATATATTTTATGGGATAATTTGAATATTTTCTAAAACTTTCGAAGCAATTTGTGAATTTTAAATCCGCTTAAAAAAGTCATAAACACTTTTCAACTATGTTGTAACGTCCCATCCTGGACTGCTTTGTTTCGCCTTGTCGCTACCATTTTCCCCCACACTAAAGTTTACACAATATACAATACACAAATATACAATACACAATATACAATAATAACCATATACTTTTTGCTTCACCTAATTTCAATACTTGCTCTATCTACATAAATTTTCTATTATTATAATTATATTCATTTTCTTTACATTAACACAAAATTATCAATTTGTAGACTACCTTCCAATTATTTTTTAACCTTGTTGTAGAATAGTAAAAATATTGCAGAATACTTTCTAAAATTTCTCTAACTATTTTAGACTACTCAAAAAAAATTTTTTTTTGCAGAATATTTTCCGAATTAATTTTAATATTATTGTAGAATCTTACACATATTGTAAAACCCTTCCAAATTTATTTTAACATTCACTGGATCTACACCTTGTGCTGCATTTGTTTGCATACACTTACTATTTATTTCTGCTCTATAATATTTTAATTTTTTTTTTTACTTTAGCAGATTATTTTAATTTTTTTTTTTACTTTTATATTATTTTATTTCACTTAACTAATCACTGAACTTGCTAGTCCAATTCTATACATAATGAATCACTTTCAATTAATCCTAATTTTTTGTTGATCTAAATTTTGTAATTTTAAAATTTTACAGAGAGTAATAGCATTACGCTTTTCACAACATGATTTAAAATTTGCACACATATAATATACTTTTTATACACAATATTTCCAAAGATGAAAACACTCTTTACCACAGTTATTCATATACTTTGCATATCCTATCTCTGTATATATTTTTATACAGCATTTATTTTACTTAACTTCTATTTTTTTTTTATTTACTTGCGTTAATAATTTATTTAAGTACACCCCGTCTATCCTTTACACACTAAATATATTTTTAAATACTCTACTTCTGCATCTTCAGTATTGGCCCGCAATTTTGGCTAAGCCTCCCACACTACAGTTATTCTCTAGCAAAAGCCCGTGGTTCGTTTCCGAACGACACGGCACCAAGTACGGGTCCCCGTGGTCTATGTGGTGAGGTGGATTTTACACATAAATACAATAAATATAACACACTTAAATACATTACCGATACTCACCAAATAGTTCCACCAGGCTCAAGCGCGTTAAAGTATAGTGGGGTCCGATTGGACCTAAGTACATTGCGTTTGCTAAAACAATTAATCACTCCCCCTTTTTTTTCAACTAACAATTTATTTATAGAACACATGAAATCTCAATTTTAAACATTAAATAACAAAATACACAATTTAAATGAGTTCCCAATTTACCTAAGCTTGACCTCAGGGTGCACAGTTTATTTAGCATTAATTTGCATATTTATCTTATTTATCATGCAAAGTTGTAATTAATTACTTTTTTTTTAAAGAAAACACATTATAATTTCATTTTGAAAAATATCACATTTATCATAAGTTGCCCTTAGCACTATTAGCTCACACAAATTAAGCTTAAACATTCATATACACATTTTAAATCAATATCTAATTTTCATACCTTCATTACATACGAACTCCACTGAGTGCTGTAGCTGACCTCTGCACGTTGGAATGAGTAGCACGCTTAATTGAAGTTTGGTTCATTTATTTGAATAGTTCATGGAAAACACTACCAGTCTGAGAAAACACGGTGCGTATCACCAGGTGACGAAATTTTTGCCAAGTATTATTTTGGAGATGGGCACACTGTCCACTTTCCTTCTCCTCCTCTTAAACGACGGCTTAAGTCCCAGCGGCTCTTGAGTGAGCATGCGTACAGGTTTTGCCAAATATATACGTTTTCGTAGAGATTCGTCTGTTGCAAGCCACCGGGCTAACGCGCCCGGAATGTGACAACAGCACGCGGTTTTCCCAGGTGGGCACCCACCCAAGTACTAACCGCGCCCGATGCTGCCTGACTTCGGTGATCTAACGAGAACCGGTGTTTTCAGCACGGCACGGCCGTTGGTTCTTCATATAAAGGGTGTAATTATTATTTTAATTTTTGTTTAAAGAACTACTGAATATATTTTGCTGAAAATATTTTATATATTTTATGGGATAATTTGAATATTTTCTAAAACTTTCGAAGCAATTTGTGAATTTTAAATCCGCTTAAAAAAGTCATAAACACTTTTCAACTATATTGTAACGTGTTTAAAAGAAAATAAACATTTTGTTTGAAGATAAATAGTTGCCAAAACAGGTCTGAAAATCAGTGCTTTTAAATACTTCTAAGGGTGAGTGAGTGACCTTAAAATAAAATACCAAAAATTTCCCACTGCCTGTATCCTCATTTAAAAGATGGGTATCTATTTTAAGCACAGACTCATTTTTTGACAGAAATTTCATTTTAATAAGTAACAAAAAATCGATGTTTTTACTTCAACTTAGACAATATAAATCATACACTGAAACTACGCATGTAGCACAATTTATTCAGAAAAATGTGGCAAAAGGCCTGCGTAACGAATTCGAATTCCACAAAGAAATGGAAATCCTTCTCTTTATGCTCATTGTTTACGTCATCTTCGCAACGAGATTGTTCGTGTTTTTTTTCACAGTACAAGTTCCACGTAAGACATTCGTATTCCATAAGTATACGTTTCAAAGAACTCATTTTCGAATCTATTCGTAAGAGATACACACAAATGCTGCTATAAAATGAATGGGAAATGGAAGAAAAACAATCTGCAATTTCATGAAATGGTGCTTAGTACAATAAATAGAATAAAATAAATTAACAATTAAGTGAACCTTAATAATGAAAGATCACAACATAAAAATATTGCGTAAATAAAATGTAAAAAGCAGACGATGAGTTTCGGAAATATATTGGAGCAAACAATATTGGGGTCATGGAGTTAGAGAGAAGATAAATCTCTTATAGTTGAAAATCTTCTAAATACCATAATGCTTTGAGAATTATATTTATACTAGCGGCAAGACTAACTTTATATTGTATACAAATCACTCAGTTTTGTGCCCATTCATATTGCCCATCCTGCTTACATTAACTATAACTAACACTTCACTCAATAAGTCTCCGGTCTTACACATATAATGCAACACTGTTGACAGACACATATGATTTCTGGATAGTACCAACATTCAAACGACACGTGTCAAAATTTCATGACATCCTGACAATTAATTTATAGGTTACAGTGGTTTTAGTGATCCCAGTTTTGTAATTTTCAAAACAATGGATAAAAAATAATTTCGTGTGTTGATTAAACATTGTTTTTAATGGGGAAAAATACTGTTGAAGCCAAACAGTGGCTTGATAAACGTTATGGAGACTCTGCACCAGGGAAATCAACTATTATTGACTGGTATGCTGAATTTAAACGCGGTCGAACAAACAACGATGATGCTGAACGCTCTGGTCGCCCAAAATCAGCAGTTGTTCCGGAAAACATAAATCAATAATGCTTAAAGCATTAATTATGAAACGCTTTAAAACTTCAATGCAATTTTATTTAAACAAGTCTAAAATGCAATACATTCCTCGGTAATATTTTAAAACATATCACAAATCTGCATTAATTTATTATATTTGAAAACTTAAACCTTCATTGAAAAAAATGAACTTCATTCAAATGACCGCATTGAAATATAAATTTCCAGGTTTAAACATCACTAAAATGCGATGCATTCCTCGGTAATATTTTTAAAACTATCATAATACTACGATAATTTATTAAATTTGAAAACTTCCTCGAAAACAACTGAAATTCATTCAAATGATGTCATAGAAAAAATAACACGTCTGGAACTCTCTATAAAAACAGCATTTCATTCATAAACAATTTCCTATTCATTTCATTCATTACAATACTATAATAATTTATTTTATTTAAAATTTAAGACCATGGAGCTACTAGTAATTAAACTCTATGCTTAAAACTTCATCGAAAAAAATCGTCGTTCTCGTTGTAAAATAAATGAATATTTCATTCATATCAGATATGCAGACTCCATGGGCTAAATATTTGTGTTAAGGAAATACAGCAATTATAATACAACTTATTCTACATACTTTCTGTTTACATTTCACATACGTGAAAAATAGGCTTCGTTGTAGAAATAATCAAATTTGGATGATCATTTAAGCTCAAATATATTGTAAGTCCGTTGTTTTAGTAAATAGATGCACAGAATTTAAGCAAAAATAAAGTGGTTTTAGGACGGATACAACACTCAATATGAATAAAAAAGAACTAAAAAAAATCACGATTTTGAGACAAGATGGATGCCATATATCATTTTTAAGTGGGTCATGCGATCTTTTCATATCATGGTCACGTGATCGCGTCATATAAGAGGTGTAATTGTTATTTTAATTTTTATTTAAAAACTACTCAATATATTTCGCTGAATTTTTTTTATATATTTTATGGAACAATGTGAATATTACCTAAAATTTTCGAAGCAATTTGTGAATTTTAAATCCGCTTAAAAAATGTTTGCAAAATTAGGTCCCATAGGACTCAATGTATTTTATTTTTTTAACCCGGGTTCAATCCAAAACTAATTGGGTGATATTATTCATTTATATTTCCGTAGGTCCTACAGACCATCTGAACAACATACTAAATTTTCATTTTGATTATGTCATTTTTACGGCAGTTATCGTGCTAACGCACAAAGAGACAGACAGACAGAATGAACAAAGTCATAAACACTTTTCAACTTTGTTGTAAAGTGTAAAAAACGGTTTATTTCAGCGTATTCCCAAACGCTTTTTCTACAAGTGTACCAAATTTCATATTTCTATATGCCATACTTTTGGAGGTACGAAGCAAAGAATCTCGAGAAATGAGAAAATTGTCAAACAGCGAGACCGGCAACGTCAGCTACTTTTTAACACTTTACAACAAAGTTGAAAAGTGTTTATGACTTTGTTCATTCTGTCTGTCTGTCTGTCTGGCTGTCTGTCTGTCTGTCTGTCCGTTAGCGCGATAACTGCCGTAAAAATGAGTTTATCAAAATGAAATTTTAGTATGTTGTTCAGACGGTCTGTAGGACCTATGGGAATATAAATAAATAATATCACCCAATTAGTTTTTTATTGAACCCGGGTTGAAAAAATGAAATACATTGAACCCTATGGGACCTAATTTTTCAAACATTTTTTAAGTAAATTTAAAATTCACGAATTGCTTCGAAATTTTTAGGAAATATTCACATTATCCCATAGAATATATAAAAAACAATTCAGTAAAATATGTTAAGTAGTTTTTTAATTAAAAAAATTATTTAATATAGGGAAAAAAACAAATTCAATTAAATTCTGACTTTGGGATATCTTTCAGAAAGAAAAGAGAGAGATATTATATAATAAATATCTCTCCATTTGTTTAAACGTTTTGCATATGGGAGTGGCTTCATATTTTAAAATAAATTTGGTAGATAACAATTTTTCATTTTTTTTAAATTTTATATAACTCTTCATGATAAATTTAATTGATGGCATTTTAAATGCACTTTCCTACGTCCTAGAGAGTTAAAATTTGGTACACAGCTTAAATTTGTTGAACATTTTATTCGACAAAAATTTGATGGATCTTTAAATATAGATCATACATTTTTTTCGAAATGGCCTAAAAATAATCCCCGTTCACTTCTATAAATCATTGGTGTAATATTGTTAAAAATTCTGATGTGGACAGCACATGTCTTTCTCTGCAGACTCATATTCGTTCTCTTTATTTATTCAATGATAATTTGAGTTTATCTGCACAACATAAGTATTTTAAATGACATTGAATTTACACGTTAAACTTAAATTTGGTTCTCATTTGATAGCTGGACTTATTGTCAAAGATGGCGTAGCGAAAACTCGAAAAAACTAGAATATCTCGAGAACGGCTAGTCCTAGAGTAATGGGGTTAGTCTTATTCTTTTTGTTGTCAAAAATCACATATAAAATAGGAATTTAATTGATATAATTGAGCACACGTAGTCTTTTATTTTTATATATAACGATTTTTGCTGGCCATTTCGCAAAAATAGCCCGTTCATTTTTCCCGAATCTTAGTAGAATAACCTACAAATGATTTATATACAAAATTTTGTTAAATTTGGTATATAAATCACTTGTAGGTTATTGAAATATTATACTCCAAATTTTGTTAAATTTGGTTCATTAGTTTTTAGCTAGAGTGGATAAAGGCAATTTCTGCGGCCATTTCGCAAAGAAGGCAGATTCTTTTATTACGAATCGTACTATAATCTAATGAACATCAGGATTTCCCACAAAAAACATGCCTACCAAATTGTATGAAATTCGGTCCATTAGTTTTTCAATTAGAGTGGATGTAATATCCACACAGACACACAGAAACATACACAGATACACCCTTACACACACAGACGTCTTCCTAAAAGTAGTTTTTTCGTGTTCTAGAAGTCCCAAAACCTGTAGATCCTTTGAAAATTCGAGTTCCGATCTTCGGCACGATTCCAATACTTTGAGTACATACACATACACATATATATTATCTGTGTATTATCTGTGTATCTAAATTCCGTGCCTATGCAATTACAATAGTTGTGATTTTAAATGATCCCTAAACATTTATTATTTCTTCAAGGAAGCCTAATTTTAACATATGCACAATGCAAATATCTCAAGCGATTGTAAGATGAATTACATAAGAATTGCTGAATTTTTTTCACACAAAATTATTTAGCTCTGGAGTCTGGAATACAAGTTATATGAATGAAATATTCATTGATTTTGCATAAAGAATCAGATGATTTATATTTCGATACAGTTTTAAATATTTAAGTATAATAAATTACTGTAGTACTGTGATAATGTAAAAGATATTACCACTGAATGAATCACATTTTAGAAATTTTTAAATGAAATTACATTTCAGTTGGAAAGTGTTTCATAATCAATGCTTATGCATGATTGATCTTTCTTGTTTTAATATAGAGATATGTAAGATAAATATGTGAAAAATCCCAAATCGTCTTTGGTGAGTACTGCTGCAGAATATTTTATTGGATAATATTGATGACAGTTGTATTAGAATAGTTTTATATAAAAGTTCGATCGATGCAGGAATCAATGTGCAAAGATAAATACTTCGCTAGTACACGCCAAACAAGGTTGAGGGCAGATGTGGACAGAACATGACATTCGCTACATAATGCAATGAATTTAATTCTTTCACAGTGACAAAATGATGTTAAAGATTTACAGCACAGTATTTTTAATATTAAAATATACATTTGGCGTTTTTCCGGATGCAACAGTTAAAACGTTTTCGAACTATCAAATTAACATGTAGTTTACGCAATTAACATAAATTGATAATAATTGATATTGATATGTCCTCAATAAGTAATATTGTCCATATCTAAAATTCATTTAATAATTAATTCATAAATATGAAGTCATTTTCGTTAACTAAGCGTAATTTTTTTCCAGATGGCTATATATCGTTATTTAGTCGCCGATTTCTCTAAATTTATCACAAAGAGCTACAGACAGACGGAGAAAAGATCACTTCCTTTATATAAATGACTGTTGGTGAATTGTTAGGTGCCAAAATACAAACATATTACGAAAATTATTTTTTCTCGTGAATAGAACGAACTAGATCCACGAAAATGATGTAACAAATTTATCGCATAATATTATATTTGAAAAGTGATCATATTTCACAATAGTTGGTTTTTCACACTTTACAACAAAGTTGAAAAGTGTTTATGACTTCGTTCATTCTGTCTGTCTGTCTGTCTGTCTGTCTGTCTGTCTGCCTGTCCGTTAGCACGATAACTGCCGTAAAAATGATTTAATCAAAATGAAATTTTAGTATGTTGTTCAGACGGTCTGTAGAACCTATGGGAATATAAATTAATAATATCACCCAATTAGTTTTGAATTGAACCCGGATCGAAAAAATGAAATACATTGAGTCCTATGGGACCTAATTTTTCAAACATTTGTTAAACGGATTTAAAATTCACAAATTGCTTCAAAAATTTTTGGCAATATTCAAATTATTCCATAAAATATCTAGAAAAAAATTTAGTGAAATATATATTCAGTAGGTTTTAAATAAAAATTAAAATAATAATAACACCTCTTATATGAAGCGATCACGTGACCATGATATGAAAAGATCACGTGACCCACTTCAAAATGATATATGGCATCCATATTGTCTCAAAATCGTGAGTTTTAAAGTTCTTTTTAATTCATATTGAGTGTGTTCTAAAACAACTTTATTTTTGCTTAAATTCTGTGCATCTACATACTGAAACAACGCAATGACAATATATTTGAGTTTAAATGCTCATCTAAATTTGATTATTTCTACAACTAAGCCTATTTTTCACCTATGTAAAATGTAAACAGTAAAATATATAGAATGAGTTGTATTAGAATTCCTGTATGTTTTTAACACAAAATAATTTAGTCCATGGAGTCTGCATGGCTGATATGAATGAAATATTAATTGGTTTCATAAAGAGAAGGACAATTTTTTTCAATGAAGTTTCAAGCATAGAGTTTAATTTTTTGTAGCTCCATGGTCTTAAACAAAATGTTTAAATAAAATAAATTATTATAGTATTGTGAGGAATGAAATGAATGGGAGAAAGTTATGAATGAAATCCTGTTTTTATAGAGAGATCCAGGCGTGTTATTTTTTCTATGACGTCATTTGAATTAATTTCTGTTGTTTGCGATGAAGTTTTCAAATATAATAAATTATCGTAGTATTATGATAATTCTAAAACTACTACCGAGGAATGTATAACATTTTAGAGATGTTTAAACCAAGCAATTTATATTTCAATGCCGTCATTTGAATGAAGTTCTTTTTTTTCGATGAACGTTTAAGTTTTCAAATATAATAAATTAATGCAGTATTGTGATAAGTTTCAAAATATTACCGAGGAATGTATTGCATTTTAGACTTGTTTAAATAAAATTGTATTGAAGTTGGAAAGTGTTTCACAATCAATGCTTTAAGCATGATTGATCTTTCTTGTTTAAATTATATGTGATTTTTTGATAAATTTATTTGGAAAAGTGAAATATCGCGAGTATTGTTCGTACTAGCGTACTAAAGTTTCTGTCAATCCATTTTTTATAAAAAAAAATTACATAAGAAATAATTGTTTACTTAACATTATTGAAAGTTCTGATTTTCTGACGATTTTCAAAATTTCAATGCAATATTTGAGGGTGTTCTGCACATTTGATTGTGTTTAAAATCAATAGGATATCAAAAAAAAATTGTTTGATAATTTTATTTTTCAAATAAATTTATCAAAATTCACTGATTGAAATTATGACCATTAGTTCGTGAGATGTTATCGGCATAAACTCATGGACACTCACACACAGACGCAGACGGCAAAATATCGTAATATAAACAAGAAAATTCAAACATGAATAAAGCATTGATTATCAAACACTTTCTAACTGAAATGCAATTTTATTTAAACATCTCAAAAATGCGATACCTTCATCGCTGATATATTTTAAATTATCAAAGGATTACAGTATTTTATTATATTTGAAAACATAACTTTATCGATATAAATGAACTTCATTCAAAGGACACCATCGAAATATAAATCGTCTGACTCTCTAAGTAAAAGCATGAATTGAATATTTCATCCGTATCACTTTTATTCCAAACTCCAAAGTTAAATGATTTTGCGTGAAAAAAATTCAGCAATTCTCATACAAATCACTTTACAATCACGTGTATATTCTGTATCCATAAAAATTAGGCTTCGTTGCGGAAATAATCAATGTTTAATGATCGCTTAAACTAAAAAATATTATACTTGATTGGCGCAGAATATAGATGCACAGAAAATACGCGGTATTAAAACGGTTTTAGGACAGATGAAACACTAAGTATAAATTTAAAAGAACTTTTAAAATCACGATTTTTACATTGGGAAAAAGAGATGAATGTCATATTTAACACTTTACAACAAAGTTGAAAAGTGTTTATGACTTTGTTCGTTCTGTCTGTCTGTCTGTCTGTCTGTCTGTCCGTTAGCACGATAACTACCGTACAAATGACTTAATCAAAATGAAATTTTAGTATGTTGTTCAGACGGTCTGTAGGACATATGGGAATATAAATGAATAATATCACCCAATTAGTTTTGGATTCAACAAGGGTTGAAAAAATGAAATACATTGACCCCTATGGGACCTAATTTTTCAAACATTTTTTAAACGGATTTAAAATCACAAATTGCTTCGAAAATTTTAGGCAATATTCAAATTGTTCCATAAAATATCTTGAAAAAAATTTAGTGAAATATATATTCAGTAGTTTTAAAATAAAAATAAAAATAATAATAACACCTCTTATATGACGCGATCACGTGACCATGATATGAAAAGATAACGTGACCCACTTCAAAATGATATATGGCATCCATATTGTCTCAAAATCGTGAGTTTTAAAGTTCTTTTTAATTCATATTGAGTGTTGTACCCGCCCAAAAACCACTTTATTTTTGTTTAAATTCTGTGCATCTACATACTGAAACAACGCAATTACAATATATTTGAGTTTAAATGATCATCTAAATTAGATTATTTTTACAACGAAACCTATTTTTCACTTATGTAAAATGTAAACAGCAAAATATGTAGAATTAGTTGTATTAGAATTGCTGTATTTCTTTAACACAAAATCATTTAGTTCATGGAGTCTCCGTAGCCGATATGAATGAAATATTCATTGATTCTAGAAAGAGAAGGCTTGTAGCTCCATTTCCTCCTTACTTGTAGCTCCATGGTCTTAATTTTTAAATAAAATAAATTATTATAGTATTGTGGTGAATGACATGAATGAGAAATTATTTATGAATGAAATGCTGCTATTCTAGAGAGAGCCAGGCGTGTTATTTTTTCTATGACGTCATTTGAATGAATGTCAGTTGTTTTCGATGAAGTTTTCAAATATAATAAATTATCGTAGTATTATTATATTTCTAAAATTATTACCGAGGAATGTATCACATTTTAGAGATGTTTAAACCAGACAATTTATATTTCAATTCCGTCATTTGAATGAAGTTCATTTTTTTCAATGAAGGTTTAAGTTTTCAAATAGAATAAATTAATGTAGTATAGTGATAAGTTTTAAAATATTACCGAGGAATGTATTGCATTTTAGACATGTTTAAATAAAATTGCATTGAAGTTGGAAAGTGTTTCATAATCAAGGCTTTCAGCATGATTGATCTTTCTTGTTTATTTTGAAGTGGATCACGTGAACTCTTCATATAATATGAGTGTAATTATAATTTCATTTTTTATTAAAAAACTAACAAACGCATTTTGCTGAATTTTTTCTATATGTTTCATGGGATAATTTGAATATTTTCTAAAATTTTCGAAGCAATTTGTGAATTATAACCCCGTTTAAAATATATTTGAAAAATTAGGTCCCATAGGATTGAATGTATTTCATTTTTTCAACCCGGGTTCAATTTAAAACTGATTGGATGATGTTATTATTTTACATTTTCATATGTCCCACAGACCGTTTCAATAACATACTAAAATTTCATTTTGATAAAGTCATTTTTAAGGCAATTATGGTGCAAGAGTGCAGACAGACAGTCAGAATGAATGAACGAAATAATAAACACTTTATAACTATATTTGAAAGTGTTAATAAAATTCTGGATTTTTTTTGGCACTTTATTACAAGAGGACGGCAGTACATAAAGTTTACATTCAGCCTGATATGAATCCGCAACTGTGCAAGACGGACTTCGAATTTTGATTTAGGCCTTACTTGTGTAAAATTTAATTGATAAAAATTTGTACTGCCAGTTTGGACAAAAACATCATATCATGAGTCGAACCAATTTCAAAATTTTCTATGATTGGTTAGAAACATCACAATGATGGTTGAGACCAGCGATATGGCGTATTGTTGAATCTTATAAACTGAGCGTTTCGCAACTATTATCATAAATAATTACAATTAAATTGCACTAAATATATCAGTTAACAATTATATGTTTCATAACTGATACTTATAAACAATTAAACAGAAAAATTATGAAAACTAGTTTATCATAGTCACGAATGTCATGATTGCCATAATGTTAACTTTAGGCATGCTAACTGTTCATTTAATTGAAATTGTTTAGTTTGTTTACGTTTAAAACCGAGTGCTCTGTATAATCCATTAGATCTGAAATTAAATATTTACTTGGTTATTAATAGAGCTCAAATTCGGTTCCTTACATTATTGTAAAGTTCCACTGTAACACAATATTTGTATTACATGTTACACCCAATTACAAATGCCAACCTAGCCATTTTGCAATTCCAATTGCGGATGCCAACCTAGCTAATGAGCTATTTAAATGCTGCAGAGGGAGCCAATGGCAATACAAACATAAATAAGCAGCGCATCCCCTTCTTCACTTCAACGAATCAACAACGACACTACAATGTGAAAAGAAAAAGGTTTGAGAGAATGTTCTAGAACTTTCCAGGAGATGCAAATTTTCGACAGCGTCCTAGACGCACCTGAGGTTTTTTTAGTCGACTTAAAACTTTCGAACGAGTCAGCATCATGTTTTCTTGGGTTTGTGAAAAGTGTCTATAGAATGTGAGCAACAAAATGGTAGCGAGTGCAGTTAGATGTGTAACGGTGTTCCTACATCATTGAAATAGCACGAATATGCACGTAACACAAAGAGAAAAGGTAACCAACTTTCAATTGTCACTATTAGCACGGAAGGCATACCTTTAACAATTATTAAATTAATTGATTACCAGTTCGTATGAGTAGACCATATGAACGAGTTCGTAATATTGAACTATAAGAACTATTCTTTATCGATTGTTTAAAGGAAACTGTTTTTAAGAAATTTAAGTCAAAGTTATTATGTGTGTAAATATATATATATATTAATGTAATATTGTTAGTATTATGTGTCTTTTAATAATTGATTTAATTATAGCATAGTTACTCCAGATACAATAGATAACTATTAAGTAAAATATTAAAATAAATTGAGCAATTAAGCTTGTGTATTTCTTTATGTTTTGTGTGTTCATAGTCCGAGCTTGAGAACCGGGAGCTTACATGCTCCACCCTTAGTGGCGGCATCATAGGTAAGTCCTATACAGGTAATTTTTGATAAGGACAATTTTACCTTATGACATGATACGCCGCGCGAATTGGTGCCGTATGTGGTCAAGGTCGGAGAGAATTAATTTTCATAAGATATAAGTAAAAGGCAAAATTAAATTTAATAATGAGTTTGAATATAATAGTAAATTTAATAATGAGTTTGAATATAAAAGTGAATTTAATAATAAGTGGAATTTAATATTGAATTTAACAATGAATTTAATAATGAGATATAACTCAGTAGAATGATAAGAAAATGCATGAAAAGGATAATTTAAATATGTATTATATGATTGTATATATATGTATGTATTAGCATAAATATTTAATATAGAGTCAGAATTGTATGACAGTGTATCAAATCATGGCGCCGAATAAAACTAGGCAATTAAGTAAAAGATCGAGGCAAGATGCTCCAATTATCGATAATATACAGCAGGAGGTACATATAAATAACAGAGTAACAGATAGTTCGGCAAATAACGCGATCCAGATACAGATGCCCGCAAATCAAGCGCAGCAAAATACATCGTTGCCAATTATGCAGATGTTGCCATCATTTGATGGACAAAAGGAAAATAATGTCAATTTCTTTATCATACAATTTAAGGAAATAGCGGAGTTAACATCATGGTCCGAACAAGAGAAAATTATAATTGTCAAATCAAGATTAAAGGGAAAGGCTCAACAATTTCTAGCAGAAAATATTGCCCTGCAAAAGGAAAAACCATATGAAAAATTCATGGAGTTATTAAAAAACAAATTTGAAAGGAAACAAACATTAGTGCAAAAACACAACAATTTTAACAATCTGAAACATTTACCAAATATGACAATTAAGGAGCTTGCACAAGAAATCGAAAACCAGGCGATAATTTTTCTAGAAGTAGATGAAACAATGGACGCAAATGTAAAAAAAATTACAGAGAAAATTAAACTCACCAAATTTTTACAGATAGTCAGAGAAGATTTAAGAACAGAAATAAAAAAAAAATGATCCGAAAACTTTTGAGGAAGCAGTGAGAATAGCTGAAGTAATAGAATCCGCATTGGAGGAACAAAATGATTGTGTAAATAGTATTGATGTAGAAAATAAAATAAGTGAGAATCTGGAAATAAATCATGTAAAAACGGAAAATACTGCAGAAAACCCGCCGCAGAAATTCTGTATAGCGTGTGGTCGTAACAATCACTGGATGTCCGAATGCTATATGCTTCATAAAGTACAAGACAATTTAAAAAGGGCGATGACAAATGGAAATAACATTCAGGAAACTACCAATTTTCAACAAAGACCCACTATTCAAAATAATTATGCACACTATAGTAGGGCGAATTTCAGAAGAGGTAATTTCATAAATAACCGGGGAATACGGCGGCGTGCAGGAAATAACAACAGACAATTTCAAAGTAATAACAGAAGATCATATCAGAATAATGGACCACATTATGAAAGCAATCATAGGCAATATCAGAATAATGAATATTTAAACTAAGAAAGGGACCTCGAAATAAAAGACATATAGAAAGTTATAAGGCATCAAATAAGGATTCGAGATCCCATAAAATTGCAAGCAAAATTAATAAGGATGCACAAAATTTAAATGAACATTTACTGAATTCAACATATGGACAGAGTGACGCATTGCCAATGATTAACATAAATTTAGAGAACATAAAAACAATGGCTCTCATAGATAGTGGCGCAAGTGTCAGTTTATTATCAGATAGAATTTTTCAAAAAATCAAAAATAAAATTAAAATTAACTATTTATCTAGACAAGTAAAAATACAGACTATGACCAAAGAAAACATTCAATTTTCAAAATGCATAAGCTTCAGCTTTAAAATTGAAAACAAAAGATGCAAAAATTCATTTTTTATAACTAAACAATTAAACAACACCCCTTATGAAATAATTTTAGGATTTGACTTTCTCAAAAATCATCATGCCATAATTGACACAAATAAATTAATATTAAAGTTTGTCAAAGAATCCATATCTATACCATTTCAAGACAAAAATCAGAAAAAAGCACAGCAACCAGAAAATAATAAAACAAGAGTTGAACATATTCAATGCTTAAATGCAAGCTTAGCGCATAAAATTAAATTACTACCTCAAGAAACAAAATCAATAAAATTAAAATTAAATGAAAACTATTTTGAGGATAAGGAGGTATTGTTAAATATTACAAATTCATTAAAAGATTTACACGCTGAGCATTCTTTACATTATGTAAATAATAGAAAATTTATTTCTACTCTTTTAACTAACAAAACAGAAGAAGAGATTCATCTAAATAAAAATATGATATTTGGTACTGTAACACCGCAGTTTGAAATTTATGAAGAGAAACATGATACTGATAAAATTTTACAGATTAACAATATCGAAAGCTTAAATGATCCACAAAAAATGGACATTTCAGCTTTACGAAAAGCGGAATTAACACCGCAAGATTTTAAACTAGATCACTTACAAGAAAATGAAAAACATATATTGCTAAAATTACTGTTACAAAATTATGATGTATTTTCGAAATCATACAAAACGCTGGGAATGACGGAAGAAATAGTACCGGAATTTAATTTACTACACCAGTACCCAATACAGTGTAAACCTTATCCCTTGCCAAAAATGTTAAAACCTGTACTCGAAAGTGAGATAAAACAATTGTGTGAAGCAGGAATAATTGAAAAGTCTACCAGTAACTACGCCTTCCCATGCCTATTAATTAAAAAAAAAAGCAATTTTAACAATAGTCATACAGATAAAGTACAAAAGTATCGTTTAGCCGTAGATTATAGATTGTTAAATCAAATTACTGAATTACTGCCCGTAAATATTGGTAAAATCAGCGACATTCTGCACAACATCGCAGGCCACAAATTGTACACGGTGATAGACTTAAAGTCCGCGTTTTTTCAAATAAAAATCAAACCGGAGGATAGTTTCCGATTAAATATCATAACAAATGATGGCTCGTATAGACCTAATAGATTAACTTTTGGGGCAAAAAACTCATCAGCATATTTCTCATTACTAATGATGAAATGCTTAGGAGATTTAAAAGATCAGAAAATTGAATTTTATTTAGATGATATTGTAATTGCCGCAAATTCATTCGAGAAAATGTTGGAGAAATTAAAAACGGTATTTTCGAGATTAGGTAAATTTGGTTTAACCATTGACCCTTCAAAATTACAAATGTGTAAAGAGAACATTAAATTTCTAGGATTTAAGATAAGTAAGGAAGGCCTTCAGATGATAATGTACAGAAAATAACGAATTTCCCTGTGCCAACGACAGTAAAAAAAGTAAAATCATTTTTAGGTTTATGTAATTATTTTAGGCAGATCATACCAAATTTTTCTGAACTATGCAATCCTTTAATTGAGTTAACAAAGAAAGATAAAAAATTTATATGGACGTAGAAATGCGAAGAAGCGTTTGTAACATTACAAAACGCGATTTTATCGAAACCGGTAGTCAAGGCAGCTGATATGTCAAAGCCGTTCTTTTTGTCGACTGATTGTTCAAAAGTAGCCGCGTCAGGAATTTTACTTCAATCAGTGAATGGAAATTTTCATCCTATCGAGTATTATAGCAGGAAACTTTCAGAAAGTGAAAAGAAATATCCGAGCATGAAGCTAGAATTGCTAGCAATTCACGACGCTATAATACATTTCAAAGATTTTTTATATGGTACGCATTTTACGGTATTTACGGATTCTAAAGCGTTAACGCACTTTATTCAGTTAGAAAATCAAAATTCTGATTTAATCGCAAGATGGTTATTAAATTTACAACAATATTCATTTGACATAAAATACATTAAAGGACAAGATAATCCCAGTGATTTTATGTCGCGACAAATTTTTTCTGAACAAACTAAGACTAAATTAATAAATAACATTATTGCTAATGACAGCGCGATAACGATAGCCAAAATTTTGGAAGAGCAAGCAAAAGATAGAGAGATAAAGAAAATTATTAACGGACTGAATGCAAAATTTAAACAGCCAAAATATGTAAATAAATACTATAGAGATGTAAATACAGGATTAATTATGATAAAGACTGCTAGAAATATCAGAAATCCTATGCAAAAGGACAGAATTCTAATACCTCACAGTCTAAAATTCGCAGTTATTGAGTTAGCTCATACACCGCATTTTGGAGTAGAAAAAACATATCAAATTCTGAATAGAAAGTATTACTGGAAAGGGGCATACAGTGATGTAAAAAATTTTTGCGCATCATGTGATGCATGCTTATGTTACAAGAATAAGGCTATAAGACCTATGGCATTACAACGTGTCCCTCGTCCATGTAAACAAATTCACACAGTGGCATTAGACATTGTAGGGAAGCTACCGAGAAGTAACGGACAACATGAATACATCATAACGATGATAGACCATTACTCGAGATTCTTGGAGGCAGTACCCGTGAGAAATATTACAACTGCGAGTGTATTACAGGTAGTAACAAATTGGATAGCTTCAAACGGAGTACCAAATTGGATTTTATGTGATAACAAGAGACAACTGAAAAGCGAGGAATTTAAAAAATTCGCAGAGCAACATGGTATAAAAATAAAATATACGTCTATTTACAAACCTAGCTCAAATGCAATTTTAGAAAGAAGCCACTTAGGAATAAAAAATTCTTTGGCAGCAATGGCTGACCAAACTTTTAATTGGCACAAAGTCTTGCCATATGTAAAATTATTTCATAATGCAACACCCAGCGCAAATATAGACCACAGTCCCGCTATTTTGTTTCTTACCAGAGATTTTAAATTACCCGGAGAAAATAATCTGGAAATAGCGGACCCTGATGACAGTCCGAATTTAACTAAAACTGAATATGATAATGACGTCAGTGAAGCACTTACTTTAGCGGAAAAAATTAATAGATATACAAAACGAAAACAAATTCAAGCCCAAAGTCGCCAAGAAAGAATTTTTAAAAGAGTTAGACAGCAGAAATTATTAAAAGGACAAATTGTGTACTTAAAAAACCTGAGACCCACCACAGCATTACAAAAAAAATTTCAAGGGCCATATCGCATCGTAAAGGTGATCCGTAACAATAATTACGCTATCACACCTATGAACGATCCAAATAAAAAATGGATAGTTGTTCACGCGAATAAATTATATAAAGCAGAGCCGCGTAAAAAGTATTTACAAAGTAAACAAACACGGCGAACTGTTGACAGAAGTCAATCGCATGTAAACAAAGAATATAACGCCAATAATCCAAATGATGGGAGTACTAGACGTTATAATCTAAGGACACGCAAAAAAATAGTATTCGAAAGCAAAATAATATATAATGATAAAAATTTAATATGAAAATTTTATGTGCGAAAACGCAAAATATGTTATATTAGTGTAACGGTAATGAAGGCATTAAATGTATAATTTTAAAAAAATTAATAATGAAATAAAGGTAGTTTTGTAAAATAAATATGAGGATAATATATTTTGTAAAATAAATATGAGGATAATATTTTTTGTAAAACAAATATGAGGATAATATATTTTGTAAAATAAATATGAGGATAATATTTTTTGTAAAACAAATATGAGGATAATATATTTTGTAAAATAAATATGAGGATAACATATTTGTAAAATTAATATGAGGATAATTTTTTTTGTAAATATGAGGATTTTGTAAATATGAGTATAAAATAAAAATATAGGTAATAAATAAACATTTATGTATGGATACATTTTATGAATAGAGCAATAAATATCAGAAAAAATATGTAGAAGTGATAAATAATACATACAATACCCCTCAATGTTCTAAAATAAAATAAACTAAGGTGTTAGAAGAAAAAAGGAGAGAGATAATTAAATTTCACTTACTTGCAATTTGTCTTGCTTGAAAACGAAAGGTGGTAACAGTCAGTAGTGGGCATCAAAAATACAAGTCTTCCAATGATAGATGCTTAAGAGCAAGGTAGACATTCCAATGATAAAGATGTGTGGGATGGAATTCTTCACGATATTTTTTTTTTCCTTTTTCTTGTACGGGTCTTGAAAAAATAGTATAACATAATTAATAAAATGCAAAATAAAGTCATGGAACATGGTAAAAGCAAGTACAGGATATTCAAAATCATAAAATTATTAATTAATAGTTTATAAAAAGCTCACAGAATAAAAGCAAAATCATAAATAAATAAATAAATAAATGTGTGAAGTCAAAATAAACACTCACAGCTGATGTAAATAATAATTAGTAAATTAATAAATATATATTGCATAAATAGTGTATACAGACCTTTTACGAAAACACGCAATCTAAAAAACAAAATAAAAGTTAATTACATATATGGATTAATAAAACTTGAATGAGTAGGATTAATTTCCCAGCCGTCACAGTCAGCGTAACAGCTCCATATATGGCCATTGTACGGCGAAAGCTAGTCACCTTCAAAATAAATAGCCAGGCTAAAAATAAACATCGGAGAAAATCTCCCCTGCATAGTACGAGAATAATACAAAAAAAGTTCTATTGTAAGCATACAATCAATGTATCAAAATTTAAAATTATAATTGCAGGCAATTATAGTTAGTTAAAAATACCGGCCGGTATATAAAAATAAAATACATTTAGGAAAATGCAGAAATTTGTATGTAAATGGTAAATGATTGAGTATTATTAATAAATTATTGCATTAATTAAGCATCACTGTAAATAAAAAGAAAGAACAGATAAAATTCAATATGAAAGAAGTATATTTAAATAAATAAATATGTAAAGTTATGCTGAAACGGGAACATAAAGTCAGTTATATCAATAACATAACAAAAGCATGGTATATTCATAATACTACACATAAAATACTATATCACGCGTTGTTGCAACAAGGGATAAATAAATCCAATAAATTAGAAGTACATGAAATCAAAATAATAATTCAACAGTCAGATCTGTGTTAAGGTCATAAGATAATAATAATAAAAAATATATATATATATCAAATTAAATAGAATTATTAACAAGATAAGTAGAATAAATATAAGTAAGAATACAAAAAAAGAACTTGAAGGAAAAAGTGTAAATAAATTCCTTAAAAGATACAGCCAGAAAATCCCACGTCAATGTTAGCTCGTACATTCACCACCGGACAGTCAAAAGCCCGCGCTTGAGAAGAGGATACCGCCAAAGTTGCACGATAACTATTAAATCTTTAGCGATACATGCAAAAGGCAGTTAAAATCCCTTTTACGTAAGTTTGCGCTCTGCAAACAATGAAGACACTTATTCAAGGCTCGCCGTGGGGGTCAACAGATTCGCAGTTGTCATAGAAACGCGTTGAGAGGAACAGAGGAAAGCTACGGGTCAAGCGAATTTTTTCTTTTTTTCTTTTCTCCCTTCCTCCCGCGCAGTTGTTACACACGAAAGGGCAATCGGAGAGGAAATTTAAAGTGCGTATTATGAGATGCACAGTAGTTTGGAGTAGCGAAATGAGTAGATATATTTGATATTTTAAAGGCCGCGATGTAATATGATATAAATATGGGGTTCAAAGCAGTCATGATTTATACACACAAAAATATATAATATGTTATTCATTATAACAAATAAGAAATATATACAGTTAAAAAATTGTCTAAAAATTATTTACGTCTGTGAAAATGAGAAATCAAGGTAATGAATTGCGTATATTTTAATGTAATGTTGTGAACTTGTATATAAATAGAAATGCAAATAACAATTATGATAGTCTTCATTTGAAGTGTACAAGCAACATAATGAAAATATAAATATTGAAGTACCGGAACTTTGAAAGTTAAGTCACAGGATGGTGGCTCATTCTTCCGTGCTCATGATAATTCCATGTGACAATAAGGTGTCTTCCGTGCTCATGATAATTCCATGTGACAATAAGGTGTCTTCCGTGCTCATGATAATTACATGTGACAATAAGGTGTCTTCCGTGCTCGTGATAATTCCATGTGACAATATAGTGTGCCTTCCGAACAGTCATAATTTCTTCATGTACACCAATATATGTGTTACCAAGTACGATGGTGTATCTTCCGAACAGTGAGTTCCTTCATTTTAGTGACATGTCGGTTGTAATGCACCGATATATGTATGTCAATGTTACAATATAGTGTGTCTTACATGCGGTGATCTGCATTTCTGTGACAGATATATGTGCAGTGGATCAAAGCAACATTTCCACAGTGGCCGCAATGTGTACACATATGTATTCAGTGCAATGTTTACCGTGTGCTGAAATTTTCTCTCTGCAAGGGGGGATATCATGTAACACAATATTTGTATTACATGTTACACCCAATTACAAATGCCAACCTAGTCATTTTGCAATTCCAATTGCGGATGCCAACCTAGCTAATGAGCTATTTAAATGCTGCAGAGGGAGCCAATGGCAATACAAACATAAATAAGCAGCGCATCCCCTTCTTCACTTCAACGAATCAACAACGACACTGCAATGTGAAAAGAAAAAGGTTTGAGAGAATGTTCTAGAACTTTCCAGGAGATGCAATTTTTTGACAGCGTCCTAGACGCACCTGAGGTTTTTTTAGTCGACTTAAAACTTTCGAACGAGTCAGCATCATGTTTTCTTGGGTTTGTGAAAAGTGTCTATAGAATGTGAGCAACAAAATGGTAGCGAGTGCAGTTAGATGTGTAACGGTGTTCCTACATCATTGAAATAGCACGAATATGCACGTAACACAAAGAGAAAAGGTAACCAACTTTCAATTGTCACTATTAGCACGGAAGGCATACCTTTAACAATTATTAAATTAATTGATTACCAGTTCGTATGAGTAGACCATATGAACGAGTTCGTAATATTGAACTATAAGAACTATTCTTTATCGATTGTTTAAAGGAAACTGTTTTTAAGAAATTTAAGTCAAAGTTATTATGTGTGTAAATATATATATATATATTAATGTAATATTGTTAGTATTATGTGTCTTTTAATAATTGATTTAATTATAGCATAGTTACTCCAGATACAATAGATAACTATTAAGTAAAATATTAAAATAAATTGAGCAATTAAGCTTGCGTATTTCTTTATGTTTTGTGTGTTCGTAGTCCGAGCTTGAGAACCGGGAGCTTACATGCTCCACCCTTAGTGGCGGCATCATAGGTAAGTCCTATACAGGTAATTTTTGATAAGGACAATTTTACCTTATGACATCCACCAAAAAGTACATGGTCCTACCGCACTAAGAATGAAAGTCGAAAACGTTCTAGAAGCCTCTAAGTTTATCGATGGGGGAGAGGTCCACCAGCTACGCGGGTGAGGTGAAAGAGTTCGCTAAGAGTGCTCCGGTGATTTGAATGTGTCTGTAAACAAGGAGCAGATCCACATTAGGTATGTTGCTACTGAGTAGCAGGCGGGTTTAAAGAGCTTGTGAAGGGAGCTTGTAGTTTCATAAATCATGATATATGCTTTATAAATATGTTTGTTGTAGTTTTATAAATAATGACCATTGTTTCTAACATTTTATCAGAGAAATAAATTACATGTATAGCTAATAAGCGTAGACACATTGTCGTGATAAACTTTCCTTCAAAACATTATACTTAACATTTCATTAGTTAGTGGAGATATGGATTAAATGTCTTGCAAAATACTTATATGTGATATATTATGACTAAATACGTGATACCAAATGACTAAATGTCAGAATATATGCACTATATACGATACAATAAGATATAAGATGACTATTTGCGATGTAATGTGACATATTGTTAATAATGAATATATGTGTCTTATAAAGACCAAATGTACTTAATGTACACTCAAGGACAATGAAAGTTGCGCACCAAGAAAGAAGCATAGGATGGACCTGAAATTTTATTGATGAAAGGATACAGATGAATGATATACAAGATCGCAAAAACCGCGCAGCAGAACACGTACAGAGGGAGCTGTGGTACACAGTCCGGTCATCCTCAATAGCGCATCGCACCGCCGCTTACTACGATATAAGCAGAAATACAGTCCTGCATGGTGTCGAATAGATATGCCTGATGCTGTCCTGCTGCAGACGAGTTCACACCTGTTGGATGTTACGTTCCAAATCCCGAAGATTGCGACAAGTCGGCAGCTGGCGTTTCCATTGGTCCCACACATGCTCGATAGGAACAGGTCTGGGGAGGCCATGGAGGTGTCTGGACATGACTCAGGCAGGCCTGGGCATTATTTTACTTATCGAGCATTATCTTGCTGAAATTGCGCACCTGGAATGCCAGCAAAAAATGGGAGCACAGGGGGCCGTAGAATCTCATCCACATACCGATCGTCCGTCAATGTCCCAGGTACTACTACTGGACCGGATCGGCCGCATAGGCTATCGCTTCCCAGCCCATGATGCCTTCATTGGGGATGGTGTGGCGCTCGATAACAAGATTGGGATTCTGGCGTTGTGCAGGGTATCTTCACACCCAGACACGCTGATCATCGGTCCCTAAAACAAAGCGGTACTCATCGCTAAACATCACACATCGCCAATCTGTGACATACCACGTTGCTCTGGCCCAGCACCACTGCAAACGGAGTCGTTGAGTTCCCGTGTTAATAGAAGAACACATACTGGACGCTGGGGTCGCAGATTCGCTTTCTTCAGGCATCTAGATATGTTTCGTGGGAACACAGGAGCCGCTACGCGTGCCTGTATCGCGAATTGGCTCGCCGTGAGCTCTAAATGTGCTTGCCGCACGATCCTTCGATCGTCTCTGCTCGTGGTGTGCCTGGTCCATCTAGAGCCGGTCCTCCGCGTCTGGGTGGCGCACACTGATGCCGTAGCGGAAAGAACTTCGAAACCCGAAAATAATATTTTTCGATACCAACTACTATTTTTTGATAGGCAATGAACCGAAGTATCTTGCCATGTAAATAAATGTAATTTATTCAGTATAACTAGAATGAAAAACTGATCTTAAACAAGACTTCCACATTTTAATTGAAATCTTGTTTTTTCTAACTAAAATTTCAATATTTTCTTTAAAATTTTTGTTCATATTAATAATTATGTGTCTCACGTATTTTCAATATATGTAACCTCAGCTTATTTCTGATATAAATACATTTCGTAAAAACATAGCCAAAATCATACTATAATGCGTAAAATATAGATATATAAATTTTTTTGTTTTTCTTCATTTCATTAAACCTATAAAAAAGCTACACGTTCCTACACGCTCTGAATGAGTTATTTCGAAAGCAGATACTATTATGCAATTGTTCTGTGAAAATCAGCTGCACCTTTTTGCAACCTTCGCTGTTTTGGCATGTATTTCATACTTTTTCTGAAGGTCCTGCTCATCCCTGCATAAGTATCGTTCGTACTTCCAATTGATCCAGCGACGTTGATTTTCACGATAAATATTTTATTACTACTTTTAAAACATCAAGGACATATTTTACAACTTTTAAACTTATCCCATAACAAGACATATTGAATTCTAGAAGGAATTGAATTCTATACTATTGAATTCTATACTTCTAGAAGGTTTTTTGGGAACCCCACTATAACGGCCGAAATAACGAAAGTTGACGAAACATTAATAAAAAGATTGGCTGTTATCGTAGAAACGATTTGCAATAATTTTCAGATTGATATAGACAAATTTGGAATATATGCTCGAGAAACAGCTAATTTAGCGATTTCGTTGTACCCCTGGTATATCATGCCAGCAACTGTCCATAAAATTCTTATGCACGGAAAGGAAATAATAGAGTGTGCTACTTTGCCTATAGGTTCACTCTCAGAAGAAGCACAGGAGAGTAGAAATAAAGATTACAAGTATTATCGGATTTATCACAGCAGGAAATTGGCAACAAATGAAGATGTGTTTCATATGATTTTAACATCATCAGATCCATACATCCGTCACATAAGGCCAGAACTGAAAACTGAATCACCGCCACTTAGCGAAGAATCAAAAAAATATTAAAATAGTATGTATATCCATTTATGCATAAATTCTAAAAATAGTACTTCAGGTACTTTAGGTAAAATAATATTAAAGTTAGATACTTCAAAGACATTTTTAAAAATGCAAAATTATGTATTATTAAATGGTCATCAAACATGTTTCGAAAAAATGCACGATAACAATAAACAGAGATTTATAATTAAAGCATTTGTTTTCTTTCTAATTGTTTTCATTAAATATATATACAAATAATTTTAATCAAGGACGATCTCGGGGAAAATTGGGGAATATACCCCCACCTCCAAATTTAGAAAATAACGTTTGGTAACACAATTATTTAGAAATACATGTTAAGAAAGAGAGAGAGAGAGAGAGAGAAGAGAGAGAGGTATACGCATACTCTTGAAAACTTGAAAATCTGTCAAAATATAAATTTCTATTTTATTGACTTATATTATTGCCCAAATTCTTGTCTTTCTATAGATATCCTCATTTTTTTTTAATTCCATTAACTTTTTTAAATACAGCTATTTTTATGAGCTAAGGTATTAGTGATTTAATGGTCCACTTGGACTTTAAAGTCGATTTCTGAAGAACGTGATTTTGACGCGCATTCTGCAACACGAAACATAACTTTAGTTCATTTATATCAATTTACGAAATTTAAAGTGATTAGTAAAGCTAAAAAATGTGGTAATGTAATACACTAGGATCTAACACCGACATTAAAATTAGTATTTTCTATGATGTATTGTTTCAACAATCGTGCCAAAATACGGGCATATTTCCGTACATTTTCTATTATTTTTTTTTATTTTTTTAGCTAACAGCTAATTAATGTGCTAATTAAAGAACGACAGTAAGCCGAAACAAAATTCAACCAGAAAATATGTCGTGGGGTGTTAGTTCATTTATAAAAAAACTTTTCTAATTTTATCTTCAAAATTAAAAAAAAAGGTGAAGGGTATGCGTATACCTTCATATCTCCTCCCCGAGAAACATCTGGTACGGCCACTGATTTTAATATTACCATGCATATAAAATCTTACTTTTAACTTATCTACATGCGCAAAAAGTATTCAAAAATATTAAGAAATGCATAAGTTGTGAGGTTTTTTCCGCAAATTCCTCATTTGGCACCACTGTGTGGCGTCCCGTGACCAGTTCTTCCAACACCGTCGGACGGTATAGTCCGAACGATCCACGTGACGGGCTATCCGGTACGCTGACCGTCCTGAGGATTTCAGCCCGATGATCTCTGTCGAAGTTCGTCACTTGCGTATATCGACGTTTCTGGCACCTACCCACCATTCTTTTCACTCCGTACTCGTTTTTGCGTAGGCCAAAGCTTCTCGGATTGATGAGGCATCGACTATACGCAGGATTATAAGGCCGCTGTCTCAATTTTTCTGCACCACTCACGGGTGTACGGTCATGAGCAATCACAAAAAAACTGGGATCATTTGCATACCAGCCCGCCCTCTAGCTACTTACATCCTTTGAAGGATGTACCATGTGTTCTTCTTGGTCCGCAACTTTCATTGTCTGTGAATGCAATATCATGACTAAATAACACTACAAATGTCCTGACATACGCATTTATTCAGATTGAAAAAGTATCATTTAAGAGCAAGACTGAATTAAGAAGAAATATGACAGAATATTTAGTTTACGATTTTAGAGCGTAACATCTGATGCATGAAAATTCGCTAAGGTGAACTCAATTAAGAAAACTTACTAAACGACGGAATTTTAACAAACTTGCCGGATTACAATGTAAAAATTTTAAAACACACATGCAATTAATGAAACGAAACTGAAAAAGGCGCTTTAGCAATAAAATTTAATAATGCGTCAGAAGTTTCATTGATTAACCATCCATTATCTAATTTAAAAGGCCTCACGCAAAAAGTTCATTTGATAAAACAAAATCCAGGTATTTCAGATAGAGACATGCGACGAATTGATTTAACTTTAAATTAAGAATAAAATGAAGTTGAAGACTTGATTTTTAATCTTCTTGGAATAGTTTAAGTTATTTAAAGATATTTTAAGTCGTTATAGTTTTTTCAAAGACTTCATTAGAAAAATTCATGTAAACTTGTTATATCATTGGTGAGAGGATTTTTGTTCTACTGTTGCTTTTATTAAACACTTTCCTTGGATTCTCAGTGTATGGCATAGATAGAGAGATTAAATTATAACTGATATAAATAGATTCAGCTTCAAACTGACGTAGAGATAGAAGTTTCACTAAATATTTCTACTTTTTCCTTCCACCTTTCTTTATCACCGATTATTTTCCATTTCCCGTTCAAAATATGTGCATTTTATTTGACACATGCTGTGGTGAACAAAAAGAAACATTACAATGGAGTTTAATTCTTTTATAAACATAATTATATTTTGTGGATTAACTCATTAATCTTAATTAATAGTGGTCGTGAATCGTATAGTTCGCACATTTTTATCGTGGTCGCAATAACCCACCATTACCTCTTTGCACAAATTCCTAAATATAATCATTAAATTAAAAAAATTCACATTAAATTCCGTATTTTTAACTTTTTTAATTAATATTGTTTATTCACATATATTATTGTTATGATTAAAATTACATTTAATAAACGCTTAAGGAGAAGAAAAGCACCGTGTGAGATCAGGACTTTAGAATTATTACAAAGATTAAAATTTGACCCAATATGCATATATGACGACTGGCGCTTACCTATGTTTTGGGGTCTGTCGCTCAGCATGCTTGGAATATTTGCCGCTTCTTTTCTGATATTTGGAGTCAGCTTTTAATTCCTAATCCATTCACAATAATCAAATAACAACTACACAGGTTGAAAACACGAATCTCTGAACTTTTGAATAATCATTCTGCTTATGAACAACACTTCGTGAATTCCATGACCACTCTCTCTCTCGCTTCTGGACAATCATTAGTTTAATCCTAACGTTTCTGCACCATCATTGCATGACTATTTATTGAATAATCTCCTTGTTGCCACACCATATTGCCTGAAGTCCAGATACGCCATCCGTGCTCTCATTAGTTGCTTCTCAGTGCGATGTAGCTTCATTGCATCATCGGTTACTTCAGTTTCCAATAGTGATTGGTTTAAACCTTGGCCCTAGGATACCTTTGCCCCCAAAACACCTGGAATTTGTATAACGCAAATTTATTGAGTCATGAAATTCCGTGCCAATACAGTCATAAGACGGCGCCTATATCTCTGCGCTGTGTTTTGTAGTAAATCTCAAAATTGCAAAAGTTGCCTACTGGTCTCACGCATATTTTTCTCAAAACTGGGTATAGATAGAGCGTAGAAGATAACTGATATGTATTTAGCATTAAATTCTGGAGGAAATAGAGAAGTTTACTATGGATTTCCACTTTTGGTTGAAATTTCTTAAGCACCTATTTCTGAAGTTTGTCTATGAATGGAACTCAGATAATAACATATGAATTGAACATCACATTTTAGAGGAGTTAGGGAGATTCACTAAGGATATTTCACTTGTGGTTTTCTTTTCACTTCCACTTCTAAAAATTTCCGTGAAACATCTATTTCTCAGTATTGGCTATAGAGTAAATTTAGATGATGACCTACATGGATATTGAATATAATTCAAGAGGGGATGGATGGATTTACTAAGAGTCTCGAATTCCAAATCCGGAGATCACTTCCGTTTTTCTTAACCTGTATGATTGTACAAAATGATTGTACTAAAAGAATAGACATAATTCCGTCCAAAATGAAGTGTATACATCATTTGTAACCATATCCTTAGTAAATTTCTTAAGATTATATTTGTCATTAAACTCAGGAAATATTGAAGATCACTCAAGGGTAGTAAAATAACAATGAAGAAATCAATTATCATGCTCTAATTAGAACTGCACAATTTGTCCTCCAAAAAGAAAAGAAAATCCTTTTGTGTTTTTCCTTCTAAACTATAAAAACAGAAGTTTTCTCATAATAAATGTTGCATGAAATATACTTACAATTAATTCTTTAAAAGAATGTAATACAAATGTAATCCCGTAATTGAATATTATATATAAATGAGATAATGGTTACTTTCCCTGCAATGCATAGTATATGTAAGAGGGAAAGTAGTGTTGTTGTTGCTGTTGTTGAGACCCAGACTGTCCGACCTACCAGAAAGGTGTATGGTAACTGGAGGGAAAGTAGTGTGATGGTGTTATCATTTCAGACTTTGATCTACCTACACATTATGAACATCTATATAAATAAAATTGAAAATCTGTCTGTCTGTCTGTCTGTATGTCTGTCTGTCTGTCTGCCTGTCTGTCTGTTTGTCCCATCATCACGGGAGAACGGCTGCACCGAATTTGATGAAATTTTGTGGGTAGCCTAGAAATAGCCCACTTAAAATTTAGTCTATGGTTGGAATTTCTACGACCAGTGGTTCTCGAGATATTGGTAAAAAACGAAACTTTCGTTTGTCTCATCATCACGAGAGAACGGCTGAACCTAATTTAATGAAATTTTGTGGGTGGCCTTGAAATAGCCCCCCATAAATTTTGCCCAAGTTTCGAGTTTCTAAGACCAGGGGTTGTCGAGATATTAATGAAAAACGGAACTTTTTTTATAGGAGTTCTACTCTCCAACTCCGTGGTTTATCCAAACGGAAAGGATAAAAATCGTTTGTTTAAAGCGTCAAAGGGAATTAAAACTTTATTTTTGAGTTTGATGCAGGATTTTTGTATTAAATAGTCACTATCTGAAAGCATGAATTGTTTGAAACATGAATTTAAATGGAAAAATCTACCTCCATGTTTTATATTTCACAAGCTTTTACTTAACGATTAGAAGTATAAAGAAATTAAAATGGTCATTTAATTTCGCATTTTATGAGGAAGATTTTATCTTATATAATGTTGCTCGACAAAGGAATGGAATTAAATGTGTTTGTTAATGATTATTATTATTTTTTCGATTTGAATAATAAATAAATGGATATTAAAATATATCTTATAAATGAACGGTTTGATTTTTTTTTAATTATATTAATTGCGAACTGTATACATCACTTTCATGTATTTTAGCAAAGAGGTTTTAAGCTTATATATTGTGTTTAGCTAATAAACTCATATTCTGTTTACCCAATAAATTCATTTATCCAATTGTTTAAACAGAAAAAGAGTAGAATGGGTATATCTTCTAATAAAATTTAGTGTTTTCATTTAGTATATACAAACTGGATCGCGATATTTTATTCAGATCTGCGAATTTAGAGCTACGAATTTGGCTGGATATCGCTAACTTGCCAAATTTCTTTAAAGTTGCCAAATTGATTGAAATATCTCCAAATTGATAAAAATGACGTAAATCAATGAATTTTTTTGTTTTGTTAAAAGAAAGTACTGAAACAGTGTTTCGTTAGCATTTGTCTCTCAGTCCAACCGCCCTACTTAGTAACCCATTTAGCGAATTTTTAAAATGTCACCAAATTGATAAAAATATTTATAAATCCATAAAAATATTTTGAAATTGATAAATTGCCCTAAATAAACGAAATTGTGTTTTTTTAGGGGATAATATTTTGATGATGGTTCGTCAATTTATCGCCAAGTGGGACTGTCAGTTCTACAGTCCCACTTGGCGATAAATTTGACGATTTTTTAAAATGTCGCCAAACCTTCATTAGAGATATTCAGACGATATTTTGACCACCAATTTATTTGAAGCAAATCATAACATGTCGCTTAACAACGGATTTAAATTTAATGTGTTTATGAGGAAGAAGATTTTTATTAAATCTTTTCCGATTTTAATGATGAAGATATGTATATAAAATAAATTTCATTGCCATCGTATTTTTGACTGGATAATATCAATTACGATCTTCATGTTTAAACATTATTATTATTGATGTTTTCGGGGATTATTGATTCAGAGATTATTGATATTTTCAATTTCTTATGGCATTGATTTATTGCGGCAAAAATTGTTGAAACTCATATATTGTACGTTGTACGAGTAATCTTCTACAAATGCACGGGTATATCTTCTAATGTAAGAGAATATAAGTAGTTCATGTATATTGGCATATATTGGAATCAAGTTTTCCGGTATGAAGATTACGGGGATTATTGATATTTTTAATTTATTAAGTAATCTGTTATATATTGGCAAAAATTTTTCACACTAAATATTATAATACGGGTAATCTTTTACTAACACTAGGACATATCTTCTAATCTATGACATTATAAGTAGTACGTTTTTATCTTCCCATATAATTTTAGCACTTTCATTTGGGCACATATTGGAATTAATTACTGCCTACTGGTTTAAAGATTACGGATTTATTGATATTTTCAATTTATATATGTAATCTACTAATACAGGTTATATCTTCTATTACTCGCGTATATAAGTGGTACGGGTCCCATACAATACGCTATTATTTTGCATATACTGATTCAATTCCATACTTTTTATAAATTTGCTTACAAAAAAGGCGAGGATATTTTATTCTTCAGATCCACCCGTGAAGATAATTTTGAATAACGAGAACAGCCATTCCGTAACTTCTTTTTAGGAGCATTACGTTAAATATTTTAACAGAATATTTTGATTAAAAATACCATTAAGTATACTATAGGAATTTGCACATTATTGTGAATTTTAAGTTTATTTATATTATATACTCCGTACGAAGAACGGGTATGCTGCTAGTTACTGAATATAATTCAACCACACAATAATGTCTGCATGTCTGATTCTTTAGAGATAATATCTTTTAAACAAAATGAGAAATTATAATTGAATTTCGAAACTTTTACTTCAATAGATGAACTTTAGAAGTCGCTTTATTTTCGGGGTGACCGGACGATTGAAAATCTCAATAATTTAAATTTTTTCTCAAAATTCCAAAACATGAGACATAAATAATTTACAAAATATTGCAAAAATAGATATTGTATATGTCATTTTTTTATTTCGAAATTAATAATATCATTTATAGTATGTCTATATTTGCCTTTCTCAAAATATAGCAGGGTTTGGATCGAAAATAAAAAGAATCATATAAAATAAATATTCTCCCTACTTCACTATTTTTATTCTCTAATCTACCTTACCTTCATGCTTGACAAAAATCTGTCTGCTATCGTTTGCATTAAGATCATGCTTTTCCATAACCATATAAAAATGGCTGGAAATCGAGTTTTGAGCAAATTTTTATAAAGAATTTGCAATTTAAAATTATTTCCTTAGTTTTTAATACATTGGAATCATGCAGATTTTAAATTCCATTTTAGAAAACTATTTAAATGTTGAGAATTCCCGTTTTAAATAGCGATATTCATATAGTAATATATCTACTAACATGCTTGGGCGGTCGTGTTTAAATCGAGTAAATGCCATTTTATAATTCCTTTTGAATTTTTGAGAAACATAAAGAAGTTGGACATTATACGAGATAAACGCATATTTTTACAGTACATACGCTCATACAAACACTCATCCTAAAATCTTAAAATTAAAAAAATAATACGATTCATGGTCAGATATTTTCAAAACTGGTGTGTCAAAAGATGAAATATTTTATCCATGTCACAATGTCTACCCTTACCTATATATTAAACGGTAAAAAAATAAAATGTGAAGTCAAATAAAAAGTAATATGTTTAACTCCCCCCCCCCCAAAAAAAAATTTTGATATAGAGTAATGAGCGAAAAATTCGATTATGACATTATTTTCTTTATATTGGCTTATTATTTCAAGTGTTTGTCCTACGTAAGTCACAGGCTGTAACATATATTACATAAAACATATTCAGTAATGTGCATAGTGCTGAAAAACTGCTGTTTAAATAACTAAATTAATATAAAATCGTCACATAAATACCAAATATACTAAGATGTAATGGTCAATGTGTTTCGAAAGGAAAAAACAAACTTCCGGAACAGTAAGAAGAGACGAATTTGCTTAATTAATTGGGTTTCCACTTTTTGCTTGTACTTAGAAAACTGCTGTTATTTGCCTTCGAAACTGATTGATTCCTAAAGGCGCCGAATTTGCTTGAATAAGTATAATTAAAGTGAGCCCTACAAGTTAGATAAAAGTGATTGTTAAATTTAAAGTTTTTGCTTGGACAAAAGAAGAGCGCTGATTATATGCCAAAGAAACAAGTTGGCCTCTCGATTTTATTATGTGCGGTATTCATAAAGCTTTTATAATCATATATCACAACCAGTACGTGATAATTAGTTCAATTACCATTTAAAAATGGATGACTGATTCTAACTACTCATTTTCCCTGGTTTTTTGCATTTCTTTCTACTATTTACCGTGATGACATGATATTTTATATATAGTTGAAGTGAACCCTATAAATTATATAAAAGTGATTATTGAAAACTTTAATATCAAAATTTCATTGAAAGCTTTGCGGTTTTCATGTTTACATAAAAACAAAGCACAGACTTTTAGGTACAGTTTTAAGACAGTTTCGGCCTGGAAGGTCATGACCCCAATAAATTCACGTCGCACAAATTTGCAGGTGTGGTTGGGGCAAAGATCTCCTAGGACCCAAACCTAAACCAAGCTTCATTGGAGACTCAAGGAGACAATGATACAAAGATGCTACATCGCACTAAGGAGCATCCAATGAGAGCCAGGAGGGCGTATCTGGACCTCAGGCCAAATGATAAAGTTCAGAGAGTCGTGTTTTCAAGCAGTGTAGTGAGCCGTTATGTAAATATTAAAATATTTTAGAAAAAAGTAAAGCTGACTCCAAACATTAGAGAAAGAAACGGCAAAAATCCCAGTCATGTTGACCAATAGATCCAAAATACAGAGGAATGTGCCAGTCTTCGTATGTATTAGGTCAATTGTTAATCTTTGGAATGAAATTCAAACGACCTGATCTCATACAATGGTTTTCTCCTTCTTAAGCGTTTATTAAGATTAATGTAATTTTATTTATAACAATAATAGATGTGAATAAATAATAATTATTTTAAAAGTTAAATATGTGGAATTTAATGTGTAGTGTTGTAATTAATGATTATGTCATGGAACTCGTGCAAAGAGGTAATGGTAGATTATTGCGGCTGTCATAAATATGTACGAATGTTTCGATTCACGACCACTTCAATTAAGATTTATAAGTAATCCACAAGTTTAATTTATATTTAAAAAGCAAAACAACTTAATCTTTCTTTCACCACAGAAACTTTTGAGATTGAATTAAATAATCAGAAATAAAGAGATACATTAGATAAATTGCAGCTCAAGAATAATTAGCTTCAAATATTTCACAAATAGTTTCTTATCTATTCTTTAACAATATCTCCATTTATCCCTAACTTATTTGTAATTTCAAATTCGAAGACATACGGCATCTTCACTGCATCGTAAAGATTAAATCTGTCAGTGAACTCAAGATAAAATGAATATCCTTCGAGCACGGTTAAATAACAATGAAATATCCAATTATCTTATCTCTCATTAGAAGAACCCATTTTATTCCCAGATATGGGAAAAGAAATCAATAACTAAATTCTCATTCATAACAATACAAACAGCATGTGCGTCATTGCAATTGAAGCATGAATTGCAAAGTAATTTATCGATCTTTAACGTATAAAATCAATGCGTAAAATTAAAAAGCAATGTGAAATATAAAACTATGCGTTCAAAATACTATAATATTTCAATAATGCTACGACCTATTCTCTGGAATTGTGGATGTGTACGCATAATACAAAAATAAGTCCAAAGTTCTGGGTAACTAACACGTTTGTTCACAGGCACAACGTAAACAGGAACAATGTGCATTCAAACAGCACATGCTCCACTAATTTCACAAAATAACAGATATTATTCTTGAAATATTGCCGAAAGTAATTGCACAAAACAGCCGCTACCATTATCAAAACATTGATAAAATCGTAGTCCAATGTACCTTGTATCACGTCAACTCAACTCCGATTGAGTCATGACTTCTTTTATAGACTTGCCATAGAAACTTCTGTAAATTCATATATATCATAGAATACTCGTTAATTCGTTGTCTTTCGCAAACCTTCGGAAAATCGCCAAGTCTGTCAAGCCTCCTTCTAGCTCAGAAATTCTGGAAACCCTACGTTTATGTCATGAGAAATCTTACAGGTGTTTCCTCCGTCAGGGCTTCGAAAGAAGCGAAAGAAAAGACGCCATACACAACAGTTGGTAAAGTTGGCCATGGAAATGAAAAGGTGCACTTCCATCTGGAATCTTAAATAAATATAGTGGATCCACTTCATATATAGAGGAACATATAATTTTCTCAGCTTTCAGCGCTTTCTGAGGATTCATGCAGTAAGTCTGGAAAGATTCAGCTTTCTGGGTCACCAAGAGAACTTCTTGTAAGTCTGAAAATAATTTTTGGAAGAACCAGTTTTCTCCATCTCCCACGGAATCGGAAAGCGGGATCCGGTTTCATTAGGTCCTGTACCGTATTTGATATAAGTGTGCAAAATATTCAGTCTTTTAGGTCATCGGAATATTTCTGGCAGTTTTCAAAATACTTTTTGAGTGACACAACCCATTTTCCTACCACTGGGGACAAATAAAAAATCCGGCTATTTCTTTCCAATGATCTATACTATAAGTGTGCAAAGAATTCACCTTCTAGGCCACAATGAAACATCTAGAGTGTCAGTAAACCCATATAAAAGCCAAATTGCTTCCGTCCCGGGACGGTGTATATGGAATGTCCAGCGTCGCTATATTATGTACCGTAGTTAATTCTATAATTGTGCAGACATTCATTCTTATAGGTTACTGCGGGGGAGGGGGGGGGGGTAATGAAGGGTTTGAAAAGGCACCTTAGATAATTATAATAGTGATTATAAATCAAAATACCTAACTTAGAGTACACAATAGAGAAAATAGCATACCTCGTGTGACCTGATATAATTATCCTCTGATAGACAATTCAAATTATCGTTCTATATTCCTTTTATACCAGAAACACAGACTTGCGGGTTAAAGTCTTAGTTGCTGTTGAGACTCAAACCATTCGACCTACCCGAAAGGTGTAAAACAACAGTTTGGACGACCAGGAAGAGGTTTACAGTCTTAGTGTATAAGTCTTATCTGCTCAGTCAAAAAAGGGCAGTTGAGTTCTTCGCAATCTATATTACGATCAAATGAAACATATTCATAAGAAATTTGTACATTGAAACGATCAATAGGCAGAAGATAAATTAAAGTTCATTCAAGCCTCGTAAAACAACAATGACCATATCAATTATCTTATCTCTAATTGGGAATGTTCCTTTTATTCTAAGAGAGGAAACGGAAATCAATTTCTACATTCTCTTTCAAGACAAAGAAATCAGACGTTAAATTGTCATGAATTGTTTAAGAAATATGCTGGAAATGAAACCGTTAATAAGGTATCTGCAATGTAATCCGTTATCCAGTTCTTAACACTCATCACTCATTACATATTAAATTGTTTCATATTCCATTTGTTGGTGCGAGCAAATTTGCCATTTATGTTTCCACCCTATTTTCTTTCGCAGTATCTGTTTCTCAGTATATACTATAGATAGAGCTTAGATAATGGTCGATATATTTTAGCAACGATATCCGGAAGTAATACTGAGTTATAGTGAGGACTCTCAATTCTTATTATTTAATACTTCCGATCCAAAAACTTTAATTTTCCTTGAGACATGTATTTCTCAAGATTGGCTATAAATAGTGTTAATATAATAATTGATATGAATTCAGCCCCCCTGAATTCATATCAATTATTATTTTATGAATTCAGGCTGAATGGTTCATTAAGTACCTCCACATACAGATCTTTTTCCACTTCTGGATCAACCATTTTCCTTAAAATGTTTGAACGCTCTACCGTTGAGCTACTGGGATGAAATTTCAAGCTCTTAACGCCAAAGTGGACTCTGCATGTTCCACCCACGACTGTCAAATTGACTGGAAACTGACAATCTTACCAATCACCTCCTGCTTCTACTTCTTTTACCCAGGTTAGTATACTGCGTGGTCGTTATCTTCTCAATTTGATATTGGTGCTCAATCTTCCAGAGTGCACTGAATCCATGCTAGTCGTACTACAGGTCTGATCCTTTTTCAGGCGCCATTGCAAGGAATCTTACTGTCCCACACATTGGAAGGTAAAGAAAAGAGGTAAAGAAGGGAGACCAAAATGAGTAAAGACCAAAAAGGGTAAAGAAATTCACAAATTACTTTGTAAATTTCCTTACCCTCTTTGAAATCTGATGCTAAAATCATATCAGTCATCATCTAAGTGTTTGCAGAGTCTACTTCGATGATAAGAGATTGCAATTTTGACTCAGTAGCTCAATGTAAGAAATTCACAAATTACTTTCTTCTCTCGGCGGTACAAACAGCTGCCCAAGTCTTAGGACGGGTCAGACGGTCTGGGTCTTCAACAAATTACTTTCGGTGCTGGTGATGTCAATTCCGATTCAAATATTTGCATTGTCTTTGCAGCATTTAATTCTGAGGGTCATTTATATATAATATTTAAATGACTGTTTTGTATTCAGTTTTAATTTCTAGAAGGGGGTTGATTGAATAACTAAGGATTTCCACTTCCGGGTTTATACACTGCCATAAACCTTCCTTTAAACATATTTTTCCCAAGGACGGTTATAAATAGAGCTTCACTGATGTGAAATATGAATTCAACATATAATTCAGAGGCAATAGGAGTTTCTAAAAGCATTTCTAAATTAAATTATTTTCCCTTTCCTATTCCAAGACTTTAATTGAAACATCTATTTTTCAGAATATACTATATATAGTGCGTACATGATAATGTATATATTTCGCGTCAAAATCTGAGGAGGGGAAGGATATTCTTTACGGAAAGCATTAAAAATTCCAATTCAAATATGAAAACTTTCCAGTAAAACATCCATTCTTTCAGAATCATGTACAGATGGGGAATCTTATATGGATTCATGATCAAATTCTGGAGGAAGTAGAAGGATTCACTCATTTTTCCGCATCCGGTTCAAGAACTGCTACTTTTGATTTGAATATTTATATTTCCTTTGCAATATATTTTCCTGATAATCTGCTATAGATAGAGCTTACGTGATGGCTGAGATATTGAAGATCATAGGCCATGACTGAGAATTTAGCAAGGAGTTGTGGAGTTTACTAAGGATTTTCATTTCCAGCACTTTTCTCTTTTCCGGTTCATACATTTTTCTGCAAACATCGATTTTTAAATTTTGGCTATAGAGAGAGCTTAGATCAGGGATTGGCAAACTATGCTCCGAGGATCAAGTACAGGCTGCCTGCGTGTCCAATATGGCCATCTGAATAATTTAATTAAGAATAGGTCTCTGGAGGATGTCTGATATATATATATATACAGGATGAGTCAGAATTCTTAGGCCAAACTTTAAGGGGTGATAAATCATATCTAAACAAGCAATTTTTGTAATACAATGTGGGGTCGTAACGCAAGAGGTGAACCGCTAGACGTCGCTGACATTGAACTCAGTGAGGACTGCGTCAGAACTAGCCAGGTTTGAAGCTGAGTTTGAAATTTCTTTAGAAAAAAGCTAAAACCTCGTCTTTCAGTTTCGCATTTTGGAGTGTTTATTAGCATTTTGCGAAAAATGCAATCGTAACGGAAGCATTGGAACTAGCAAACGAACCTCAACTTGCAGCGTCACTGTTATTCTCTTGTAAAGTAATCGAAAATAATTATTTTGTTTGCAGACGAATTTTATGTTCTTGTGGTAACAGCTTTTAATTGTTTATTCTAGTTGATAGAATTTTTGTTAAAAAACGGTTGAAAGAATAAAAGCTCGGAAGAAATAAACGCATACAGCGGAAGTTCTTCGCACTCATCGTCATTTCTACCGTGGATTGTAGAAGGAATGGCTGGTTTCACAAATCATGAAAAGGCGGACATGCATTTTATGTATGGTGCTGCGGACGGGAATGCTCGTAAAGCTCAAAGACTATATCTGGGGCGTTTCCCAACAAGACGCGTGCCAGACCGAAAAATCTTTCAGCGATTGCATCGGTTTTTTTGTGAAAAGGGGCTCATTTGTCAGCGGCGTGCATGATACAGGACGTTCCAGTGTGAGAACGCCAAAAGATGGAGAGAACATTCTACAGAGGGTTGAAGATCGTCCGGAAAGCAGCACGCAGGCACTTTCCCGTGCCCTAAATGTGTCCCAAAGAACGGTTTGCCGAGTATTAAGGAACGAAGGATTACACCCCTACCATGCATAGAAAGTGCAAGCCTTGACACCTGCAGATTATCAGGCACGTGTCAATTTTGCACGCTGGTTTGTGCAACAAATGGCTGCGCAGCCTAATTTTAGTGCACATGTTTTATTCACGGACGAATGCATTTTTACTCGTGAAGGTATTTTTAATATGCACAATTTTCATGTGTGGTCATCTAGAAATCCTCATGACACACGTCCACATTCCTTCCAGCAGCGTGTCTCCGTAAATGTGTGGGCTGAAATCGTCCATGATCATTTGATTGGCCCATATCTTCTACCATGCCAATTGGACGGCAGAACATACCTCCTATTTTTTCAGGAGGTATTGCCACAGTTACTGCAACATGTTCCTGCCAACATTAAAGCATGTATGTGGCTACAACACGACGGAGCACCACACCGTTTCAGCGTGGATGCGCAACACACCTTAGATGCTACATTTCCAGAGCAATGGATTGGTCGGGGTCATCCCATAGTTTGGCCGGCACGAACGCCCGATCTCTCCTGTCTCGACATTTTCTTATGGGGCCATATGAAAAGTATCATCTACGATAGCTCCATCGACTCCGACAAGGACCTTGTTGCTAGGATTGCTGTTGCTGGCGGCATTGTCCAAGATATGCCGGGTGTTTTTGCTAACGTGCGCCGCTCGCTACGTCGCAGGTGTGAAGTCTGCAATAATGTTGGTGGTCGCACTTTTGAACAGGGTCTGTAACTTTGTCTATGCATTCTGCAATTTATGTCAGTTGAACGCACTTCGTGCCTACTCTATCATTTTTGTGTTTCCTCTTTTCACGAGAGAGTCATCATTTCCTCATTTCATGAGTTACCATATAGCGGTTCACCTCTTGCATTACGACCCTGCTATGTATAACAAAAATTTCTTGTTTAGATGTGATTTATCACCCCTTAAAGTTTGGCTCAAGAGTTCTGACTCACCCTGTATATATATATATATACAAGGTGTCCTAAAATATTGACCTCGACCTTTTCCTTAAATATTGATCTTAGACATATATAATAAAATACAAAGTTGTGTAAAAAAAGGTTCATAATTAATGAAATCGATTAAAATTTTCAAGGGAATTAAATTTTAAGAAATACAAAATTTAAATTTGTATACGCCCCCTCCCCCCGCACAAAAACATTTCCAATGAGTAAGATGTGCCCCATACACCAATAAGATGATGTACAAAATTTCAGCATTTTATCATAAAAGTCCCAGAGATATGAAAAGATAAAAATGCTGACTTAAACCACTTTTCGATGCATCGACATGGGTCCTCAGAGAGGTAAAATCATGTCAGAAGATCGCATTTCGGGAGTCATACACAAATTACAAAACCCGGTCATACACAAATTACGAAACCCGGTCATACACAAATTACGAAACGGCCGATCCAACGGCTGTTCATGTCTTAGGACGAGTCGGACGGTCTGGATTTTCGACAAATTACGCAAGAAAACAATGATCACATAAATAAATAATAATTCTGCTATTTATTGGCACAAAAGTATCTACACATTGTAGAAATAATAACTTTACACAAAGATTACAGAGCTTGTTAGAAAAGTTTTCCATCTATGCCAAAGATCCATTAAAGGTAAGAGGCAGATATTGTTTGTCTATGATGCATTTCTGCGTTGCGTCTTTTGCACTCTTGCTGTAAACAATTACATTTTAATGTGTAATTAATACCTCACCAATTTTGTTTAAACTTATTTCTGGGACTTTTTATGATAAAAAGCTGAAATTTTGTACATCACTTTATTAGTGTATGGGGCACATTTTACTCATTGGAAATGTTTCTGTACGGCGCCCGTATAAAAATTTAAATTTTGTATTTCTTCAAATTCTATCCCCTGAAAAGTTTTATCGATTTCATAAAATTATGTACCTTTTTTACGCAACTTTGTAATTTATTATATATGTCTAAGATCAATATGTAAGGAATAAAATCCGAGATCAATGTTTTTGGGTCACCCTGTATATATATATATATATATATATATATATATATATATATATATATATATGTATATAAGGTTTGAAGGTTTCGGCTACCGGGAGCGTTTCGCCATGGCAGTAAAAGCTTTAACCGGAGAGTTGGAGGTCGCCACTCCCCCCGGCCGTCACTTTACAAATACTCTTTTAACATCTTTATGGGTATATAAATACTCGTCCATTTTGGGAATTTACTTAGTTATACACATGTAAAAAGCAGCATTGCGCTTTACCGTTTTATATATAATGATCTTTTAATATTTAGAAGTGAATTTGGCTTTTTTAAGTCATTTTATGTATTATTTATATATATATATATATATATATATATATATATATTAGTATTGTTAGTTTTGTTAATTTTCCTAAACTTGTTCACTTTGTTATTTTCAATAATTATGTTTTTCAATTACATAAATTATACCTACAAGTGTCAGGAGTTCCACAGGGTGGCTGGAGTAGCAGTATGTTAGCTAATTTATATCTTTATCATTTTGAACAATCCTTTACCTCAATAGATTATACAAGATACAGATAAGTTGATGATCTGATTTGCTTAGTACATACTGAAAATTATGTCATTAATATAGATTTCTATCCTGATAATTTGGAATTAATTCCTAATGAAGCTACTATTAGTAAAAATATTAATTTTTTGGATTTAAATATTTTTGTTGAACCTTCTAATAGAATTGTTACTAATTTACATGATAAAAAATACTCTTTTAATTTTGAAATTATTAAAATCTTACCATTTATTTCCTGCAACTCTTTTCTATTGTTTAGAAATATTATTATTACTCAGATATAGATTATCTGATAAAAATATAAATTATCTGATATAGATTATCTGATATAGATTATCTAATATAGATTATCTGATAAAAAATTCCATGCTTTACATATTGATAATCTAAAAATTACCAGCAATTTATATAAATATCCCTCTATTTTGTAAATGGTATAGTTAAAAAATTTAGAATAGCTGGATTTTCTTGAATTTTTATTATGTAATATTGCTTGAAATTTTAGCCTGACTTCTCCCTTCTCTTGTTTTAATATTTTATTTATACTTCCACTTTGACATTAGCCTTTTTTTATTGCACCTCTTGATGGCATATTATCTCTGGTACATGTCGTTTCGCATTACTGTTATTTATTTCTTACGAATGGCAACAGTATATCTTATTCCTTTGTGAATGCCAACACTTGTCACTTCTTTCTGTGTTCCCATGCTTACTAGGTTAGTGTGTTTTTTCAGTCAGTTTTTGGTATCCATTTTTCCTTTTATTTTTACTTTTTATGTATGTCGTCCTAGTAGAAATGGTGTATAGATATAATCTGTCTATTTCTTCAGAAACATACATTTTTGTGTTTGCTTCTACAAAGAACTTGGGCATGAATACGATTTTTGTGGAAGTGAACAATTCATGATTTAGGCTTAGAGCCTTGTCCACGTGTATAGCGTTTGTGCTTGATTTCGTTTGTTATTCTTTTTTCGACTCCATACCTTCGTATTTTGATACTTTTCATTGACTTGTTGATTCGATATTTATTTTTTTTTTCATTTGCTTGAGGATTTGTTGATTCATACTTTTATTTCGTAAGCCTGTTGGATATTTGAATTTTCGTGTTACAGATTCTGGCTTTTCTTTCATTGGATCTTCAAACCTTTTTTTCTTATATATATATATATATATATATATATATATATATATATATATATATATATATATATATATATATATATATATAAAATATAAATATATAGAAATTGAAAAAACGGAAATAAAAATGTTTTAGTAACTTTTGCGCAAGGCAGCATGAGGGTACCAAACACTATATATATAGAAAAATTGAAATATACAAAGTGAAAAAAACATGTAAAAAGGAAGGAAGGCTCGGCAAAAAGCTTACATTATGGCGGTAAGGGGTTGTGACCTTACTCCCCAGTTCAACGAGCTCGTCAAAAACGCCGCGGCATTTTCACTCCTGGTCGCCAGACCTGGCCCAAGCCAACCTCCGGAGTGACTTTGAAATCATCACGAGACCTGGATAGAGAAGTGCACGAGAGTCATATCACCTCAAATAAAGCCAACTGAATTGCCGACTCAAATGAAATGTAGTGCCATCTGCGGTCCTGTGATCACAGTGCGGTCCTGTCATATGGAGGGATCGATGATTTTGTCTCTACTTGAACTCAAAAAAGACTTAAGTCTTACACCATATGCAAAATTGGTTCTGTATAAATTATCAATATTTTTACGCATAAAGGAAATTGGATATTTATTAAAAAATGCTTGTTTTAAAAATTCTTGATCAAAATTGATACGTAAATGTTCCTCTTTGATAGTTCTTTTTATTCTGATTAAACCTCCCAAGAATACATTGCGAAACACATTCAAATGTATGTTGGAGTTCCAATGTATAATTCCAATAATGGGTAGTTTAAATTGTTTTCTTTTATCATAGATGGTGAATATGAGAGGGATTTGACAATAGTTGATATTCAAATCCAAGAATTCGACCTCGTTGTTATTTCTAAGAGGGTTTTCCTTCAAGATTAGGTTTGTTGGATAAAAATCAAAGTTCATTGTGTAGTTTTCATTCTCATATCCAATAATTACGTCATCCACATAACGTAGGTATATGATTTCGTTGTTTATATGTGATCTTCTTTCATAAAAACTAAGATATATATCAGCCAATATGGAGCCTCTTAGAAATAACAACGAGGTCGAATTCTTGAATTTGAATATCAACTATTGTCAAATCCCTCTCATATTCACCATCTATGATAAAAGAAAACAATTTAAACTACCCATTATTGGAATTATACATTGGAACTCCAACATACATTTGAATGTGTTTCGCAATGTATTCTTGGGAGGTTTAATCAGAATAAAAAGAACTATCAAAGAGGAACATTTACGTATCAATTTTGATCAAGAATTTTTAAAACAAGCATTTTTTAATAAATATCCAATTTCCTTTATGCGTAAAAATATTGATAATTTATACAGAACCAATTTTGCATATGGTGTAAGACTTAAGTCTTTTTTGAGTTCAATTAGAGACAAAATCATCGATCCCTCCATATGACAGGACCGCACTGTGATCACAGGACCGCAGCTGGCACTACATTTCATTTGAGTCGGCAATTCAGTTGGCTTTATTTGAGGTGATATGACTCTCGTGCACTTCTCTATCCAGGTCTCGTGATGATTTCAAAGTCACTCCGGAGGATGGCTTGGGCCAGGGCTGGCGACCAGGAGTGAAAATGCCGCGGCGTTTTTGACGAGCTCGTTGAACTGAAATGAAGAATTTGAAGATCATGAAGAAAAAACAAATGAATTATTACAAATATTAAAATAATAAAAGGTAAAATAAAATGAAAAGAAAAAAATCGAATTAAAGTAGGATTTCCTACTGCAAATCCTCCCCATATTCACTCTACTATCATTACTCCAACATACGGAACCGCCGACAATAAATTAGTAATTACAATAGCAGCTCAAAAAGATATTTGTCCCCATGGTAACACATATCCTAAAAAAGCAGTTCCTATAGATAATAAAAAAATAGTAACTCCTCTTAATCATACTTTTTTATAAAAATAAGATCTATAATATAAACCTCGTCCAATATGAATATATATTAATAAAAAAAAAATTCTAGCTCCATTAGCATGAAAAACTCGTACTAATCATCCATAATTTACATCTCGTATTATATGAATAATTCTATCAAAAGAAATATTTAAATCTCCTCTAAAATGGAATGATAAAAATAATCCAGTAATAATTTGAATAATTAAATATATCCCTAACAAAGAACCATAATTTCATAAATAAGATAAATTAGAAGAAGAAGGTAAATCTACTAACGAACTATTTATAATATTAATAATTTTATCCTTTTTTCGTAAACTTATTAAAATTTTTCATAATTTAATCTATCAAATTAACCCTTTAAATCAGGCTTTATTCATATATAATTCGAATAGCTCCTTCCCTTAAATATCTCATTCAAACAACTATTACCATAATTATTAATAAAAAACTTACTAAAAATAAATTAAAAATTCCTATATATATAATTCATAAATTTAAAGAAATATATCTAAAATCTATCATAAATATTTCATACAATCTATATATACTAAATATAAATATAAACAAAATTATTACTAAATTTAATATTTCAAAATTTTCATTTGGAAATAAACTCACCATATAAGTAAAAACTACTAAAATTCCACTTATTATTACTAATAATAATAAATATCCAAATCAATATCTTCCCATTAATATATAGACACATATTGAATATATAATTCTAAAAACAATTAATATAATAATTATCATTATAGGCTGAATTCTTCTAATAAAAAAAATTCCTAAAATAATTAATACTATTATCAATAGTTCTTATTAATTTAATAAAATATCTACTTTGGATGTAGAAAATTCTAAAATATATTTTCTTAATATTATAATAATTATTAGAATTATTAGATTATGTTGATGACGAAAAAACATTATTTTACTTCTAATAAGACTAGAACTTATTCTTATTACTATATTTATTATTATATGTTCATCAATAATAACCTCATTATATATATCTATTTTAATTATTATAATTATAATAGTAAGAAGCTCAAGACTAGGATTAAGATTATTAGTAACTATATCTAAATCCCATAATTCCTCCAATTCATATTTTATTAATCTTTTAACTTTTGATAAAAATTATTCTTTTAAATATATCATTAATATTTTTTCTATATAATCAAATAATTTTAATTTCAATTATTTCTTTTATAATTTTAATATTTTTAATTATCTCTATTAATATAAATATTTTAATTTCAAATTTTTATACAAATTTAGATCAAATTTCTTCAATTATAATTATTCTCTCTTTAATTAGAGTTATTTTAATTATCCTATCAACTAATTCTTTAATAGATATTTCCTTTAATTCTATTTTAATTTTAATAATACTAATAATAACATTCTCATTAAACAATATATTTCACTTTTACATTATATTTGAAATTATTCTTATCCCTACAATAATTCTAATTACTAAATCAGGCAATCAACCTGAACGGCTTCAAGCTGGAATTTATTTATTAATATATACAGTCACAGCCTCACTTCCACTTTTATTAAGAATTATTTTTTAAAAAAATAATCTTTCTTTTATTTTAATTAAAATTCTTATAATCAAATACAAAATAATTATTTTTTTAACATTAGCTTTTATAGTCAAAATACCTATATATTTTACTCATTTATGACTTCCTAAAGCTCATGTAGAAGCCCCACTAGAAGGTTCTATAATTCTAGCTGCTATTCTTTTAAAATTAGGGGGCTATGGATTATTACGATTTATTCCTTTATGCATTCATAAAATTTTCAATTTTAATCCATGAATTATTAGCATTAGAATAATTGGTGCTACTGCTACTAGATTAAACTGTATTCGTCAAAAAGATTTAAAATCTCTAATTGCCTATTCTTCCGTAGCTCATATAGGTTTTACTCTAGCAAGTATTATATCAATTAACTACATCGGAATAATAGGAGCCATTATAATAATATTTGCTCATGGACTATCTTCTTCAGCTTTATTTCTTTTAGTAAACGATATTTATATAAAATTTCATTCTCGAAACATTATATTATTTAAAGGATTCATATCATTATCTCCTAATATTACATTTTGATGATTTATATTCATAGCTATTAATATTTCAGCCCCACCATCTATTAACACTATTAGAGAAATTTTTATTATTTCATCTATAATTTTTTTTAATAAAAATATAATCCCTATTATTTTAATCGCATCTTTAATAGCAGCATCTTTTTCATTATCTTTATTCATTAATTTAAATCACAATAAAAACATAACACTCACTTCTTTTTCTACCTCTTCAAAAAGATATTTATCCTTATTTATTCATTTAATCCCTTTAATCCTACTTTTAAATAAAATAGAAATTATAATTTAATTTATTAGTTTAAATAAAACATTAATTTGTGGAATTAAAATTAGATAATTTTAAATAAAGCCTTATTTATATTTATATCATCTATAATTCCTTTATTTATATTTATTTTTTTCATTTGAAATAATATATTTATTTCTTTAGATATTTCTATTATTAACATTTTATCATTTAATATTCCTATCAGATTTTTATTTGATTGAATATCTTGTTTATTTTTATTTACAGTAATATTTATTTCTAGTTTAATTCTACTTTTCAGTATTTATTATATCCCTTATAAAGAACATAATCAATTTTCAATTTTATTAATTATATTTGTTTTATCAATAAGATTATTAATTATAAGAAACAATCTAATTTTCATTCTTTTAGGGTGAGATGGATTAGGAATAACATCATATGCATTAGTAATTTATTACCAAAATTATACTTCAGCAGCTTCAGGAACTATTACAATTTTAAGAAATCGTCTAGGAGATATTATAATTTTAATCTCAATTAGAATTATAATATACAATATAAACTGAAATTTTTATATAAATGAAGAATTCAAATTTATTATTCTCATTTTACTAATAATCGCAAGATGCACAAAAAGAGCACAATTTCCATTTTCAGCTTGATTGCCAGCAGCCATAGCTGCTCCAACACCTATTTCAGCCTTAGTCCATTCTTCAACTTTAGTTACAGCAGGAATTTTCTTAATAATTCGAATTATAAATAATTTCCATCCTTATTCAATATTTATCATAATAATTATTTCAAGATCAACAATAATCTATGCTAGATTATCTGCAAACTGAGAACAAGATATAAAAAAAATTATTGCCTTATCAACCTTAAGACAAATCGCTATAATATTATTTGCAATTTCAATAAATTCTTCAATTTTAGCATTCTTTCACCTAATTATTCACGCATTATTTAAATCTACAATATTTATTTGCGCTGGTATTATAATTCATTCTTCATCATATCAAGATATACGAACTATAGGTTTAAATTTACAAAATATTCCTATAGTTCTTATTATTTTAGGAATAACCAATTTAACTCTAATAGGAATCCCATTCATATCCGGATTTTTTTCAAAAGACTCTATTATAGAAATAATAATATCTTCCAAACTAAAATGTACATTATCTTACATTATAATCTTTTCTATTGGTTTAACAGCCTCTTATTCATTACGATTATGTTTTAAATCAAACAATATTTTTATTAAATCATCCCCTAATCTTTTTTTACAAAATAATTTTATTCCTATAATTCCTATTATTATCTTAGCTCCTTCATCCATTATAATTGGAATAATAATTATATGAATAATAATTCCTGAACAATTATTTATTTTTCCTATTGTTATAAAATATAATATTTTTATAACAATTATAATAGGACTATTCTTAGGTATTTTTTTATCCAATAAAAAAAAATGATTTTTAAATATTGGACAATCATCAATTTCATTATGATTTAATCATTTCATTTCTACCTCATTTATAATAAAATCTCCTTTATTAATATCTACTTTCATAAATAATGATAAACTATGACAAGAAAATTATGGACCCTATAAAACATTTATTTTAATTAAAAACTTTTCAAATATATCTGACTTACTATTAATTTTAACCTTATTTACTTTAATTATTTTATTAATAATTATTTTAATTTTAACTATATAAATTATTTAGCTTAAATTTAAAGCAATTTACTGAAGATAAAGAAATCTAAACATATTTATTATGAAATAATAATGTGAACTTCACTATTAAATTCATTATTTAAATCGAAATTAAATTGCTCTTACAGCACTATTATTAAATAGCTTTTAGCTAAAAAAAAGTTAGCAACTTTTAAAAAATTTTCAAGTATGCTTCCATATTAATTAATTGCAAATTAATTATAAACTCTTTATCTCTTCTATTTTATTAACAATAAAATCGCTTACAGCTTAATTTCATTCTCAATAAACTCAATTCGGCTTTTCCCGGTCCCCCCTTTGAACCGGAAAAAAGGGGGAACCCGCCTCTATTGAGAGTAATAGAGTAAAGTAAAATTACCAATCTATTTGGCAGATTAGTGCTTTAAGTTTAAATCTTAAAAATAAAATTATCTATTCATGATAATGACCCACAATAATATTCATACAATAACCCTACAATTAAAATCAATAAAAATATAATAAAAATTCAAACTCTTACTCTTCTTTCCATTAAAAAAGGTAATGATAATATTAAAGAAATTTCAACATCAAAAATAATAAATAAAATTGCAATTAAAAAAAAACGATAAGAAAATGAAATCCGAGTAAGCGATATAGGGTCAAATCCACATTCATAAGATGTAGAAGTTTCAATATTTTTTTCATTTTTATAAAAAATACTAAAAAATAATATATAAATTACACTAACTAAAATTATTGTTTCTATAAAAATAAGATAAATTATAATTTATCTTTTAATTGGAAATTAAATGTATTTAAATACTATATTTACAATTTCCTCACCAATATATTACTGAAAATAAAAATAATCAAACAACATCAACAAAATGTCAATATCAAGCAGCAGCCTCAAACCCAAAATGATGTCTATTTGAAAAATGTAAAAATTTTAATCGTATCCATATATAAAATAAAAATATTGTCCCAACAATAACATGAAACCCATGAAATCCAGTAGCTATAAAAAATGTAGAACCATAAATTGAATCATTAATTCTAAAAGAAGCTATATAATATTCAAAACCTTGAAGTGTTAAAAAGTATACCCCTAATAATCATGTTAATCCTAACGATAAATATATTATTTTTTTATCTCTATTTAAAATAGATTGATGAGCCCAAGTAACTCTAATTCCAGAAGCTAATAAAATTACAGTATTTAATAAAGGCACTTGAAAAGGATTAAAAGATAAAATTCCACAAGGAGGTCAATTAACACCTAATTCAATTGTAGGTCTTAATCTAGAATGAAAAAATGCTCAAAAAAAAGAAATAAAAAAGAAAATTTCTCTAATAATAAATATAATTATTCCAATTATTAACCCATTTATTACTAATCTAGTATGAAATCCCTGATAAGTTCTTTCTCGAATTACATCTCGCCATCATAATAAACTTACAATAATTAAATATAATATTGATACTACTAATAAATTTAAATTCATCTCTAAAAATAATTTAATTAATCCATTTACTAAAGTAACTACTCCAATTCCTATTATTAAAGGTCATGGAGATATATTAACTAAATGATAAAAATGATAAATTCCTAACAAAAGTTAATAATATTCTAAAGCATATAAAATTAATAAAATTCTAAATACAAAACCTTGAATAATAGAAACCCCAAATTCAAGAATTAATAAAATTCTTTGAAATATTAATGAAACTATATATCTAGAAAAGCTAATTAATCTTATTCTAGCTAAAAGACCAATAATTAAATGACCTGCTATTATATTAGCAGCTAATCGAATTGATAAAGTAAAAGGACGAATTAAATGACTAATTCTTTCAATAATTACTATTAAAAAAGATAGCACAATTGGACTTCCTTCAGGAACCAAATGCGCTGCTCTTAATTTAAAATTTTTAAATCATCCTATAATAAAAAAAGAAAATCATAAAACTAATCCTAAACTTAAAGTAAAAAAAGGATGAGCTGTTCCAGAAAACACAAAAGGAAACAATCTAAATATATTTAGTAATACTAAATATATAAAAATTATTACTCTTAAAAATCTAATTACCATATAATTAGGATAAGCAACTTCAATAAATATTTTATTAACTTCCATAGATATAAATATTATAATATTTTTATACCCTATTTTCACTATATAATATTTTATAGGAAACATAAATATTATAATTAAAAAAATAATTCAATTTAAAGATAATCCATATATTGAAGTAGGATCAAATACAGAAAACAATCTTATTATCATTTTCAAATTACAATATTACACTCTTTTATAAAAAAATCTATTTCTATTATAAAATATTTATTTCAAAAAAATAAACACCATATAATAATAACCAATATTATATAAAGAAAAAAAAATATCCATATTAAAGGTATTAATTGAGGAATTTTACATCTTTAATTTGACAAATTAATATTATAATTTAACTAAATTATACATAATTAATTTAAGAAATTAACACTTATATCAGCCATATTTTTATATTATATATAAAAAATTTATACGAGGAATAATATATACTAAAATAGGTATAAATCTATGATTTGCCCCACAAATTTCAGAACATTGTCCAAAATATATTCCCAATCGATTAAATATTAAATTCATTTGATTTAATCGACCAGGAATTGCATCTATTTTCACTCCTAAAGAAGGCATAGCCCAAGAATGAATTACATCCACTCTTGAAACAATCATCCGAACATTAGTATTAATAGGAAAAATTAAAGAATTATCTACATTCAATAAACGAAATATTCTTTCTTCTTGATCTATATAAGAATCAAAAATTATATTATCTATATTTATATATTCATACTCTCAATATCATTGATGACCTATTACTTTAATAGATAATTCATATCTATCTTCTTCTTCTATTAAATATAATAAACGTAATGAAGGAAAAGCAATAAATAATAAAAAAATAATAGGAAAAATAGTTCAAATTCTTTCTAATTCTTGACCTTCAAATAACCCATTATTATAAAATATCATTACACAAGAATCATACAAAACATACCCTACTATAATTATAATTATAATTATAACTATTATTGTATGATCATGAAAAAAAATTAAATGCTCTATAATTAAAGAAACTCCATTTTGAAAATAAAAAGAACCTCAAATAGACAATAGTTATTTAATAAATTTAATTGGTTAAAAGTATGATCTAATGGAGGAACATTATTTATTCATTCTAAAGAAGAATCAGTAAAATACATTCTAAATCTAGAATACTTTATTAATAATCTTTCTCAAATAATAAAAATAAAATATAAAGAACTAATTATTGATAATAAAGAACCTAAAGAAGAAACCACATTTCAAAAAATAAATGCATCTGGATAATCAGAATATCGACGAGGTATCCCATTTAAACCTAAAAAATGTTGAGGAAAAAATGTTATATTTACTCCTATAAATATTGTATAAAATTGTAACTTAATTTTTTTCTCTATTAAAATAATCCCAAAAAATATAGAAAACCAATATGTAATTCCAGCCATAATAGCAAAAATTGCTCCTATTCTTAAAACATAATGAAAATGCGCAACAACATAATAAGTATCATGTAATACAATATCCAATGAAGAATTAGATAATACTACACCAGTAATTCCTCCTAAAGTAAATAAAAATACAAAACCAATACATCATATTAAAGCAGTTCTCATTATAAAATAAGAACCATATAAAGTAGCTATTCAACTAAAAATTTTAATTCCTGTAGGAACAGCAATAATTATAGTAGCAGCTGTAAAATAAGCTCGAGTATCTACATCTATCCCAACAGAAAATATATGATGTGCTCATACAACAAATCCTATTCCTCCAATTCCTACTATAGCATAAATTATTCCTAATCTCCCAAAAGGTTCACGTTTCCCAACCGATGATCTAATTACATGGGATACAATTCCAAACCCTGGTAAAATTAAAATATAAACTTCAGGATGACCAAAAAATCAAAATAAATGTTGAAATAAAATAGGATCCCCACCCCCAGCAGGATCAAAAAAAGAAGTATTAAAATTTCGATCCATCAATAATATAGTAATAGCACCCGCTAAAACAGGTAATGATAATAATAATAAAATTACAGTAATAAAAATTGATCAAACAAATAAAGGAATCTTTTCTATTCTCATTCCAATTAACCGTATATTAATAATAGTTGAAATAAAATTAACAGCTCCCATAATTGAAGAAGCTCCAGCTAAATGCAAAGAAAAAATAGCAAAATCTACAGATCTTCCTGAATGTCCAATTAAAGAAACTAAAGGAGGATAAATTGTTCATCCTGCTCCAACTCCTATTTCTACTATAGAAGAAATAAATAATAAAAATAAAGAAGGAGGTAATAATCAAAAACTTAAATTATTTATTCGAGGAAAAGCTATATCCGGAGCTCCTAATATTAATGGAACCATTCAATTTCCAAATCCCCCAATCATAATAGGTATAACCATAAAAAAAATCATAACAAAAGCATGAGCTGTAACAATCACATTATATAAATGATCATCTCCTAATAATCTTCCTGTTTGTCCTAATTCTACCCGAATTAAAACTCTTATAGCTATCCCAACTATAGCAGACCATGCACCAAAAATTAAATATAACGTTCCAATATCTTTATGATTTGTAGAATATAACCATCGCAGTAATTTAGTTTATATAAACATTAAATTGCAAATTTAAAATATTTATATAATCATTAGATGATGAATTGTAAATTCATATACGTTATATATTTTATTTTTAACTTTGAAAGCTAATAGATTTATATCTTAATATTCTATATAATTAATATAAATCCAATTATACAACCAAAAATAATTCTAAAATATCTATAAATATCATATCTTAAAAAATATATATAATATATATTATTATTAATAAAATCTATTTTTTTTCTTAATCCTATCATAATATCATAAATTAATCGTATATATACGTAAAATATAATTACAGATATTATAATTATAAAAATAATAATAATAAAATTTATTTTTATAATATAAATAAATGATATTCATTTCAAAAAAAATCCTAATAAAGGAGGTATACCTGCTATTCTTAATATTATCATAAATAAAGCTCATTTTTGTTTTATCTTTATAATATGTATAATATTTCTTATCTCATTTATTATAAAATAAAAAATAAGAATAAAAATAATTATTCTATATAAAATTAAATATAATAATCAAATATTATTATCTCTAATTATACATATCAATAATCATCCAATATGATGGATAGATGAATAAGACAATAAACGTTTTATTTGTCTTTGATTAAATGATCCAAAAACTCCAATTATTAATCTTATTAAAATAATTATTCACAAAATTATTCTAATAAATATAATTATTAACATTAAAGGAATCATTTTTTGAAATGATATTAAAAAAAAGCATCTTAATCATCCAACTCCCGAACATATAGAAGGAAATCAGAAATAAAAAGGACCAGCTCCTATTTTATATCTTATTATTAATCTTCTTGCATAAATTAAGAAATTTTTATTTAAATAAAAAATTCTTAAAAATATCATAGAACCTAATCTTTGAATAAAAAAATATTTTATACAAGATTCAACACATATTATTCTTTGGCGATTATAAATTAATATTATAAATCTTATTATATTAATTTCTAATCCTAATCATACTAAAAATCAATCATCACTATTTAAACATATAATAAATCTTATTATATATAAAAAAATAAAAAGAAAAATTGAAGGAAAAATTTTTCTTTAATGAGGTATGAACTCATTAGCTTTAGCTTAATTAAATTACAATAATTTACAATATTTATTTATATTATTATAATTATGTATGTAATTTATCTCATTCAAATACAATAAATATTAAATAAAATAAATGAGATAAAAAATTATAATCAATATAAAATATATTCATATCTACTTTTATATATAAATTAAAAAATAATTTTTTATAACTAAGAATTCCTAAAGAAATCTATTAATTAATTTATTTTTTAAAAAGATTTAATAATCAATATATTATTTTTCTTGGACTCCCTCTTCTTTTGCGGCTGAAGAGGGAGCCTTCGAAAATATTATTTCTATCTTTTAAAATAAGTTTTAATTTTTTTTAAAATAAAATTTATTAAAATTACATTTATTCTTTAATAATAAATATATTAAATATATAAATATTTATTTCAAGACTATTAAAAAATTTTTTAATAATCTTGAAATAAATATTTATATAACAAAAAATTTATTTTAATGAAAAAATGAAGAGAATAGCCTTATAAACCTTTATATATGTACATATATAAAGCTTTAAAAATGTTGTGCACTAACTTCATTTTTTTTCGAAAATTAAGCAGCATTTTACTTTATTTTCATTTTCATACTTTAGCAGAAATTTATTATAGTGTATACGCACATAAAAACTTGATTTTTACAGAGATTTAAATCTAATAAAAATAATTTTTTATAAATTTATAAAATAAATTTTATTAAAATTATTATTTTTTTATTTTTTAAATTTAAAAACATTTTTTTATATAAACTATATTATAAATTTTTAATAAAATAATTTACTAATAATAGTGCCAGCAGCTGCGGTTATACTTTTAATTAATTTATTTTTATTAATTATAAAATTAATTTACAATTAATTTTAAATTTTAAGTAAAATTTTATTATAAAAAATTATAATTAATTTATAATTAAAATTTAAAATTTTAAAATAGGATTAGAAACCCTAGTATTTTTTTACAAATTTAGTATTAATATTTTATTAATAAAACTTATTTATTACGGCGGCATTTCATCTTTTTATAGAAACCTGTTATTTAATTGATACCCCACATTTATTTTCACTTTTTTTTATAATTTATATACCATCATTATAAGAATTAATTATAAATTATTATTCTTAATAATAATTAAAATATTAGATCAAGGTGTAATAAATAAAAAAGATTTAATGGGTTGCATTAAATATAATTTAAAGATTATTTTTTTATAAAATTTTATAAAATAGAATATAATAACAATATTATAATAATAATTTAATATGAAATAGATAATAAATGTGCACATATCGCCCGTCACCCTTATTTTTAAAATAAGGTAAGTCGTAACATAGTTGATGTTTTGGAAAAAGCATCAAGATTTTTCAAGCTTTATAGCGTTTCACTTACACTGAAAAAATTCTATATATTAATTAAATAATTTTATTTTTATAAAAAATAATTATTAAATTAAAATTTATATTTATATTTGATATAAACTGAAAAGGATCTTTTTTTTAAAAAAAAGAAAATAAATGTTCCTTTTGTATCAGGAATAATCCATTAATAATAAAAATTTACAATTCCCGAAAATTTATGATCTATTTTAATTAATAATAATTATTATATAAATCTATTAAAAATTAAAATAGTAATTAAACGTTATTCGATTAAATTATATCTGGTTTTTAAAATTAATTAAAATTTAACAAATTACTATAATTTAATTTATAATAAAAATTTATTTTTATTATTAATTTAAAAATTAAAAATAAAAATTTTTAAAAAATTTAATAATTCTTCATTATTTTTTTTTTAATATAAAAATTAAAAATTTTTATACAAAATATATAATGATTATATAAGTAAAATTTTCAATTATATTTTAATAACTTAACTAAAAATTAATGACTGTTTATCAAAAACATCTCTAATAGAATTTATTATTAGTAATATCTGCTCAATGATTTTAAATAGCCGCAATTATATTGTGCTAAGGTAGCATAATCATTTGTCTTTTAATTAAAGACTAGAATAAACGATTTTACATTTAATTTATTTTTTTTAATTTAAATTTTAAACTTTTTTTAAATATAAAAAAATATTTATAAAAAAAAAAGACAAAAAGACCCTATTAAACTTTACTAAAGTTTAACTGGGGAAGTTAATTAATTATTATTTTAATTTATTTATTTTTTATAATCTAATACAATTAATTAAACAAGTTACTATAGGGATAACAGCGTAATATTTTTTAAGGATCTTATTAAAAAAAAAATTACGACCTCGATGTTGAATTATTTTTCCTTAAAAAAGCAAAAATTTTTAAAGAAAGTCTGTTCGACTTTTAATTATTTACATGATTTGAGTTCAGATCGGTATAAGCCAGATCGGTTTCTATCTTTTTTTATTTTCTTACAGTACGAAAGGACCAATTAAAATATTTTAAATATTTTATTAGCAAAATAATGCATTAGAATTAAAATCTAATTAATCTATATTTTATTCATATTAATTCTTATCTTATCTTCTATTAGAATTTTAATTAGAGTAGCTTTCTATACAATTTTAGAACGAAAATTTCTAGGATATATACAAATTCGAAAAGGACCTAATAAAGTAGGTATTATAGGAATTTTACAACCATTCAGAGATGCTATTAAACTTTTTAATAAAAATTTAATCACAACTGAAAATATAAATTTTATTATTTCCTATATTATACCAGCTATATCTCTTATAATTTCTTTAATAATTTTACCATTAATTTCATTTAATTTTTACTCAATATTTGATAATAAAAACAACATACTTTTATTTTTTATTCTTTCAAGTTTAATAGTATATATTATTATAATAATTGGATGATCAACTAATTCAAAATATTGTAATATAGGTTCTATCCGAAGCGTAGCTCAAATAATCTCATATGAAGTTTCTTTTTTTTTAACCATTTTATTTATTATTATTCTATCCCAATCTTATTTATTTACTCAAATTAGAGAATCTCAAAATATAATATATTTCCTTTGAGGAAATTCAATCTTATTTACAATTTGATTAATTAGCTGTTTAGCTGAAACTAACCGAAGTCCTTTTGATTTTGCAGAAGGAGAATCTGAATTAGTACCAGGTTTCAATGTAGAATATATAGGAGGATGATTTGCTTTAATTTTTTTAGCTGAATATATAAGAATAATTATTCTAAGAATAATTTCCATTATCTTATTTTTTCACTCACTTAATAATTTTACTTCATTCTTCTTTTTAATTTTTTTAACATTTATCTTAATTTGAGTTCGAGGAACTCTTCCTCGATTTCGATATGATATATTAATAAATTTAAGATGAAAAATTTTCCTCCCAACAACTTTATTTTTCATTATTATATCTATATCCTCTTTATTTTTTTTTATTTAGACCTTAAACTTACAAAATTTTTATTCTACTTAAACTAATTAATCTGACTTTAAAGAAATATCTCTTAAAAATTATTTTCAAAATAATTTATATTAAAATCATTTTAAAATAAAATCCTGAAATTTTATATTTACCCAAAAAATTAAATATATTAAAAAATATAAAATTCTAAAATGAATTCCTAATACTCTAAAAGGATATTCTACCTCACAAGCACCAATCCAAGTTAATATTATTCAATTAATTAAAAATATTCAAATAAAATATTTTTTATAATAATAAAAATTAGTTCTTCAAAATCGATGTTTAAAAAAAATTAAAAAATATAAAATTACAACAGATAAAGCTAAAGCAATTACTCCACCTATCTTTCTAGGAACAGATCGTAAAATTGTATAAGCAAATAAAAAATATCATTCAGGTTGAATATGAGTAGGAGTAACTAAAGGATTTGAAATAATAAAATTTTCTACATCTATAAAAATATAAGGATATATTAAACAAATATATATAAATATTATAAAAATAATTATATACCCATATAGATCTTTTATTGTATAATAAGGATGAAAATATATTTTATCATAATTAGTAAATAACCCTATAGGATTATTTGAAGAAATGAAGAAATTCTGGAATTCTTCTGGAGTGAAATTCTGCTGGCACTACATTTCATTTGAGTCGGCAATTCAGTTGGCTTTATTTGAGGTGATATGACTCTCGTGCACTTCTCTATCCAGGTCTCGTGATGATTTCAAAGTCACTCCGGAGGATGGCTTGGGCCAGGGCTGGCGACCAGGAGTGAAAATGCCGCGGCGTTTTTGACGAGCTTGTTGAACTGGGGAGTAAGGTCACAACCCCTTACCGCCATAATGTAAGCTTTTTGCCGAGCCTTCCTTCCTTTTTACATGTTTTTTTCACTTTGTATATTTCAATTTTTCTATATATATATATATATATATATATATATATATATATATATATATATATATATATTAGTTCTCGGCCGATCAATAGGATGTATGGTTAGTTGGAAAGTTTCACACAGTTGTCATTGCAAAAGCTTAAACGGCAAGATTGGCACACGTTAGCACAGTTCACGGTACAATCTTACAGCTACTCTTCCATTTCCATCGCAAGGCCACAAATTCTAGATAAGTCAACTATCTCAGCATTTGTCAAATGTTACATGTACAAAATGGGCATAACGATTATCGACGGCGAAAAACAGTTATTTGCCAGCGCCATCCAACAAGAGCTGTCTAGCACAAAAGGCTCAACTTTGAGAAATTCTACACTGGAATGTCAGTGCAATACAGTAATAAAAAATCTGATGTGGGCAACACATGACTTTCCTTATATAATGCAATGGTTTTATTAAACACACTACATTATTTGCCGCACTACTTTTACAGTTAAAAAAATGTTATTCTTATAGTAGATACTTATATGCATTCCAAGATATAGAATTTTCTTCAACTAGTCGCCATTTTCATTGATTTATCGTCATTTTTATAGATTTGGCGAGATTTTGTTAATTTGGCAACAATTTAAAATGTCGCCAAGTTGGCGACAATCCGCCAAATTCGTCACCAAAGTCTCGCCAAGCGTTATGGAAGGAGAAATAAGTTATTCTTACAGCAGATAAATGACTATCGCATGGTATTACATATGAAAAGCGAACATGTTTCTCAATAGGAAATATTTTTTTCTTATTTTATATGACTTTTTGATAATTTTTTGAAAAATGTGCAATATCTCGAGAACGGTTCATGTTAGCGTTCTAAAATTTATGTCAATCGTTTTCTAATGTAAGACTACTTAAGAAATGTCTATTTGCGTAACTTATTAGTGGTTTTGATTTTTCGACGATTTTTTCAAAATTTCACTCGAAAATTTAAGGGGCGGGGATGCGTACCTTTCGATTGCGTATAAAAACAATAGGCTTCCAGTGTTTATGGATTGTGATTTTTGTTCCAAATTTTGTTCGAATCGATCCATTCGTTCGTCAGTTACCGTCTCCACAGACTCACTGACACACACACACAGAGACATCAGCTCAAAAATGTTTGATTCGTGATCAGGGATGCTTGAAACGTGCTCTCCCGTCGAAAACTCGAATTCGAATTTTCGACCCCGTCATAATACTTTCCTTATACATTATGTATATAAGGAAAGTAATGAATGGGCTCTTATATTGTAAACGCAATTCCACATAATTTCGTTCAAACCGTTTCTATCTTCAATTTTGTATTTGGGAATCTTACACTATCCATCCAAGCGAATTAAACACACTACATTATTTGCCGCAGTACTTCAGCTTATATATTGAAAATATTTAATAAACTGCAAAATGTGTTTACACTCTATCATTGCATCTAGTTCAAGCGAGAAATATTTCATTTCCAGTGTTATTAACTATATGTTTTAAATGCAGTCAGATGAACTATATTCATAGCTGTATGTAATATTAAGAGGAAGCAGTGAGTATTTTAATATCCTGGAAAATATTAATATTTACCCTTTAAAGTTTTCTGAAAGCGAAACATATCAAAGGCATTTTTATTACTTTTAAACTTATACTTGGAATGGATTAAGTGTAACGTCATATACTGACTTCCTTGTACTCTTTATTTAATTTACTATGGATTATTATTTAAAATGTTTTCAAATTTAGGTTTTTTCAATGAAATTATAAATGTATCGTGGAGTCAGCTCTTAAGTTTAGAGCTAATTTCATATGTCATATTATTTCTAGAAAATAATGAAAATTTATAAGAGAAGCACAATAAGAGAGCAATAGTATCACTGGTCCAAAGGTGTTTAGACACTATGGTCTGGTACTGCACACTCAGAGACTAGGATTCATATACAACTAGAGCGTAGTGGAACATGTTAAGCATTATGTCTAGTTTGGGGCCACCTTGTCGATTTAAAGGCTAGGATTTGCCTGTTACACTTTGTGTTAATACAGAATTAAAGACGAAGAACACAGGATAAAGGATGCAGAAGCTGGGTGTAACTATTTCTCAGGTAGAAGAAAAGGTTACAATTTATCCCAAATCTCTATGGAGAAGAATTTTAACACATTTTCCAATTCCGGTTATTTTGAGAAATACAACTCTATAAATTATTGTAAAACTAATATTTAAGCCTACCAAAGACAAAAAAACTAGCACTAATAGAAAAAATGAAGCTGCATATTTTTTTTAGTAATATCGTTAAGCGCCATAAATATTCATCTTGATTACAAATTGACTTAGTTAGGTTCTATTCTGTGGTCAATACTATAAGTGTGCAATAAATATGACTGTGTTAGATTCTATTCCACGGTCAATACTATAACTGTGTAAAAGTACACTCTTCAAGTTCTTAAGGTACAGTCTTCTAAATCTAAAATAGTAGTCTTCTAGATCTGAGGAAAGGAACAGTCTTCTAGATCTGAACAACGAAACAGTCTTCTAGATCTGAGCAAAGGAACATTCTTCTAGATCTGAGCAAAGGGACACTCTTCAAGATCTGAGCAAAGGAAAAGACTTCTACAGTTTTATAGGGAAGATGGTTTTTGAAGGGGCTGAAACATACAAATATGTTACATAATTATTATAAAGATACTAAAAATTTATTTACTGTTACATAATATTTCTCACATTACTGATTTCAAACCTCTATACGAGAACACATCACAATCACCTACATACTCTTTCTTCTCATAAACTGTTAAATATCTTGGATAATTTAATCGAAAACCATGCTGTAAACGTCTGATTTCTACATCTTAGAAATGTTATTAACCGTTGATGAATTAACTAATTCGAATACATAAAGCAGAAAAGGTATCTCGAAATATTCGGAAAGTTTCTGAAATATATTTGAATCATTAAATGGAACTATAACTTTGTAATTAGATTTTAAAGTACAGTACTGCAACTACAAAATGTCATTAACGGGATCCCGATACTCATTTCATGTGGAAATTGCATCGTGAAAGCATATTTCTGTTTTGTTTGGAATATCTGAATACCAGAATTGGAATCTAATTTGAAGTTGTATTTCTTAAAAGGCCCCATATTTCTATCTGGAAATAGGTTTAACGATTGAGAATAAGTATAATAGTTTCCTCCTATCATGTCGTCAAAGTGAATTTTATTTAGATACAAGCAAGTTACAAAATTTAAAAGGAAATATGATGTAGGCAACATAGTACTTTACCTACAAAATGCAACAACTTTACTTCATTTACAATGCAATAATGATGTACATGATCCACGGAATAATGTTTGAAATTGAATTAACATCACTCAATGTGAAATTTGTCACTTTACTGAACTAAAGGGTATACCGTATTCATAATGACATGAAGATTTTTTTATCAAAATGCGATAGATATTTCATTAATATTCTGTGAAATAAATTAATATTCCCCAACTCTTAAGTGCCAGGATACAAACTATTGCTAAAAGTATATTTTCTCGTGAATGGAACGAAGTAAATACACGAGAATGATGTGAACATATTTATGACATAGTATTGCAGATAAAATGTGAACATATTGGAAGATTTATTACTTTCTTAATTTCATGTAATTTTTCTCATAAGTTTATTTGAAAATCATGCAATATCTCTAAAACAGTTCATTATAGCGTTTTAAATTTACTATCATCCATTTTCTAAAGACATATTACTTATAGAATTATTACTTAATAATTATTATTAAAAATTCTGACGTTTTTATGAGTTTTCAAAAATCCATTCTAAAATTATGGAAAATATACAATATATCAACGTTTCACGATTGCATTCTAAAGTTTATAGCTTTCGATTTCATATAAAAACTGCGTATACAATGATTATTTATTTGATTTTATTTAAGATCCAGATTTATTTTTATCATTCTTTCACAAAGTCATTCAAACATTCGACTTCATTTAAAATGTATAAAGTTCCAGTATTCAGTGATTGTAATAATTACGTTATACTGTTTTCGATCCATTTGCCCATCAGTTTATCAGATATCGAGCCAACAGAGTCACAGAAACCCTCAGTAACATACACACACATGAACATACATTCACGCATAGACACCACCTCGAAAATGTTTGATTTAACTTCAAAGATGCTTCAAACGTGCTTTTACGTCAAAAGCTTAAATTCAAATTTTCAATATATAAATATTTCAAGATGTGGATTTTAAATTGTATAAATAAAAATATGAAAGCTTGAAATAGAAAGCTTGAAAGAAGACAACACAAAAGTTAAACTTCTAAGAATCGCCAATCATTTTAAATGGTAATGCACATTAAAAGTTTGTAAGTCTATCTGAAATGTATCTACGTCTCTCAACTAAGCTTGAACTTAGCAAATAGGTATTAAATAGTGAAAAAAACCTGTTAACACATAAATATTCTTTGCCATTTTTAGAAAGGGTATTGCCAAAGCGAATATTACATATTTAGATATTTCTAGTTATAAGTCTGAAATGGTGCAAATGAAAATTACAGCTTTCTATGTAGTTACTGTTACGCATAGACATAAAGAAAGGAACCATACTTAGATTTAAATAGACATTTTTTTAACACACATAACGCCCCATGCTTCAGGTTCAAAAATACGAGCAGTCACTGCGGTCATGTCATAAGAAATTTGAATCGCGACAGAGTAAAGTCAGTAAGCCAAGAACGGTGACATGCAGAAGAGATAGTTCAAAAGTTGTGACTATTAAGTTCAATAGCAAATGAAAGTGAGTTATAATTAATCTCATTAGCAAAACAAAACGAATTGCCAACCAAACCAAAGTAAACTGAATAACGCAGCGGCTTGAAGGATTGAAACAAGGAATATACTTCAGCACTGTGAAACCAGATGAACTGCAGATAGTCAAAGACAAATTTACGAACATTTATTTAACCATCTCCAATTCTCGCTATTTCAACATTACATGGTTTTATGAATATTTACGTATTACTTTAGAAATTATATCAAATATTCTGTCTAATGTTAGTTTGACATCATAATCTTTGTAAAGTATCACAGCAATTTCCTAACTTACAGCTGTACAGGATGTGCCCATTCCTTTAGGCTTGTTTGTTATCTCAATTTGTTTTAGTAATGAAAGGCATTTCCTTATTTTTACCTTTGCATTACATTATTCTGTATGGTAACGCCATCATTCTGTATGACGTGTGTACCTCTCCGGCAACAGTAACACATCTTTCTCTATCTGACTTGGATCATCTGTTTTTTACTTTCTCTGCAATACATGGTAATGTATAGGGAAGTATCGAAATCATGTCGAATATCACATGGAGTTTTCGACGGTTCTAGACTATTTGAGACCTCTAGAACACGAAAACAGTATTTTTAGAGTAATGTCTGAGCGTCTGTCTGTTTTTTTGTCTATTTGTATGTCTGTTTGTCTGTTTGTCTGTCTGTTTGTCTGTCTGTCTGTGTGTCTGTCTGTTTGTCTGTCTGTCTGTGTGTCTGTCTGTGTGTCTACGTGTCTGTGTGTCTGTCTGTGCAATGTATGTATCCACTCTAACTCCAAAACTAATGTCCCAAATTTCATAAAATTTGGTTGGTAAGTCACATGTGTGTGATCCTTGGTAGGTAGGACGGTCTGGGTTTCAACAACAACAACATGTGTGTGACCCTGGTGCTGATAAGTTTTTGGTACGATTCGGGATAAAACAACCCGCCTTTTTTGATAAGTGGCTCGCAAAAATTTCCTGTATCCACACTAGTTGGCAGATCAAATTTTACAAAATTTGGTAGATAAATCACTTGTGGGTCACCCTGATGCTGATTATATTTTGGTATGATTCGGAAAGAAATAACTCGCAAAAATCGTCAAAATCTAAATTAAAAATCTACGTATTCTCAAATATATCACTGAATGCTTGTTTATGTGTAATATTTTACCATGAAATGAATAAGGCCAACCCAATTCCACAGGGATTAATTACTCGAGATGTTTTAGTTTTTTCGCATTTTCGTTACGCCGCCGATGAAAATAAGTCCAGTTACCAAATGAAAACGAAAACTGATTTAAAAACACCAATTCAGTGTCATTTTAAATAATTATAGGCGCTATTTTGTACAATCAAACTCAATATACTGAATTATTGAAGAAATATTGAAAACGTGAATATGGGCCTGTTTTATACCTTTAATCATCTATTTGCTGAATGAACGAAGTTTTATTTTTACATGTTTTTCAGTTCACTATATGTAGCGAATTATTTTTGTATTTATAGTTTAGAGTTTATTTTACAATATGTAAAAGTATCACTGTCCAAGACGACGACTGAATCGTCCATCTTCGAACTGGCAAAGCCATTGCAAAGCCAGCTACTTGTACAAGTATCTAACTTCTTCTCATCGTAGTGGACCATACAATCTTCCAGTCTGAAGTCAGATCGACATACAACTGACGACCTAAACAACCACTTTCGTATTCTGTATGTTTTTATCCAGGCTAACACCCTGTGTGGCTGTGATATTGCAACTGACGTCTTAATTAAGAGGAACAACTGAAAATTCGTAACTGGCCCTCTTTTTCGAAACCCATCATTATTGCTATAACCTTCTGGGTTAATTCTATCCGGCACCATTGTAAAGGTTCCATTGTCCTGAATAGGGATCAAACCGTTGATCATCGAACTAGCTAGTCAACGTTTTAACCTTTAAGCTATTTCGACTAGATTTACAGTTGTTATTGTCAAATAAAAATTGACCCTATAAATGTACAAATATGATAATTGTATTCAAATTTCACGTTCCAATTTTAATAGTAAAGGTAGAAATTATCGTAGGAGTATTGCATAAGAACCACATACTGTTTCAAATAAACGTTTCATGAAAGTAACTGAAAATCAAACTAATTTAAAGAAATATAATGCTATATTCTTATAAATCCACTTCATGAATTTACACGTATCTTCAACAAAAGCAGAGAAAGTCACCTTTGTAAATAAATAATTCGGTGCATCAGATGTTTTATTAGTCTGAAAATTGTCAAATTTCAATATAAATGCAGAGTTTCGGTCGAATAAACAACTTTTAAACGTCGTAAGTGCCCTTGAAAGTTAATGTACCTTGAAACTTTGAAAATGTTTCCGAAATATATTCGTGTCCTTGAGCTAAATTGTAACTTAGTAATTATATTTTAAATTACCGAGAGTAACCGCTGAATACTAATAAAACAGCCTTCACTATCACTTTTATAAATTAATTATACTATGAATGGGTATTTCGCGAATAAGTGTATTAAAATAATTTTAAGTTATATATATAGTATCAATTTGAATATTTATCGAATTGCTCATATACAAAAAGAGATGGATTTTTTTTTTGCCGTTAAAAGTAACTTTACTAAATAAAGGATTACATTATTTTTTTATAGAGTATCACTATATTATAATAACACTGAACATTATATAATATTTTTTATTGTGCAATAAATCATAAATGCGTAATTAGAACAGTTAGGCTGTGAAATTTTCTCATCTACCTAAAAACAGTAACGTAATAAAGTAATTTTTTTTGCTTAGACTCAGACAATGGCCATAAATTCATATTTTCTTACCATTTGTGTAGACTAGAATACATTTAAACATAAGGCATTGCGAGCTGGAGTCCTATCATATACGAAAATCGTTTTATTATTATGGTATGTATTAAAGACAATTGAATAGTGCGTGCTATTCTTTATTACTCCCCCCTCTTTAAAGTTACAGAGTTAACTAATTACAACACAGAAAGACTTACGATTTAAGCACTTTTTGTAATTACTCTGTAATTTTATTCAGTCATTAGACTAAATTTACTTACATATACGAAACCAAGATTATATTTTTATTTAACAGTGATTAGAACCTGATTTACAATTTTTTCAGTGCAAATTAATTAACATGATATATTAGTAAACGTAGAATACATAAGAAAATTAAAAATTTGGTCCCATAATTTTACTTTCTCTACAATACACAGTTTGTATATGAGGAAAGTTATAATCAAACTCAACCAATTTTATCGATATATTTGATCAAGCAGTCTGATAGATCAATCTGATCAATTTATCTCCACGTTTTGTGCATGCCAGACTGTGAAACAACAACTTTACCAATGCGACGCTATTCTGTGGGCATGATAATTCTCAAATACAATGATCAAATTGAATGAAATTATGTAACATTATTTCAATCGATGAAGGCCAGAAACATGTGAATTTAAAGGAAGCCTGGACTTGCATAAAGTCTTCAATGTTCCACAAATAGTAAAATACTTATGAAAAATAATTTAGTATTTTTTAAAGATATGTTAATTTTTTGCGTAAATTTTAATTAAAAATTCACATCATTTACAGATCTGTAGCATGCACCATTCGTAAAAAATTGACGATTTTGATCTAAAATAAAAAAAAATAATAAATAATGTTCACCATTATCATATGTACGAATGCCTTTTAAGTAATTTTAATCTCAAATAATAACATTGTTTAGTAATTATCTCGATCATAGGGAGAACTTCCTCTCTAAACCTTATAGAAAAAAAAACATTTTAACGAAATTTGAAATATTTATTTTAAATGGTAATAGAAATGGCAAATTCATATAAAACAAGAAAGCTGTAATTTCTTATATTTAACCCTATAATATCTAAATTCATTAACATACATATAAATGTGTCATGTTTTGGATAAATCAGGTATATATTTTCATTAGGAGTATCTAGTATATATTTTCATTAGGAGTATCTAGTATATATTTTCATTAGGAGTTAATATAATTTGCAATAAATACATGGGTGTATGGGCGTGTTATATTATTACCATCATTATTACACATCAACCAGTTTTATCTATATATACAGAGGTCACGCCAGTTACATACAAATTTTGAGGAGATAGGTGAAACATATAAAGTTAAGAAAGGAAGCCGTAAATCGCTTAAATCTCGGCGCCACCAGGGTCGATACTATGAGTGAATAAATAGTCAGTCTTCTAGGACAATAGTGGTGTTCTGGAGAAACTGGAAAGGCAAAACACATGTTAGACTATTTGACTATTTTTATATAGAGTAAAGACATTTCTTCAAATAAAAAATATCAGTCGGTTTTAGTGTTATAGATAAAAACTTAATTGTTAATGAATATTTTATTGTATTTTATGAGAAAATTTTTAGATTTTAGAACAGTATTTTCTACAGTAAATTATACGTTAATAATAATCCAAAACCAGTGAGGTACAAGCCTAAAAGCTCTAAATTGTATAATTATTTTCCCACAATATTAAAATTGAATTATATGTAGCGAAAGGCATGTGTTACCTGCATAAGATTTTTATTATATATTACGATTTCTAAAAATTGCTGACTCGATAAACAGCGAAAGCTAACGAAATATAAAGTAGAAATAAATCTAATATTTAAATTTCTGATTATGTTTACTTTATAAATTATATTGAAAATGAAAATAATGCATTGTTTATATATAAATGGTTAAATTTTAAAATGGATTTATTTATTTTGAAATATTTAAAATTTGAAATTCGTTTATATTTATATGATTAAATATTCAAGACATGTTAAAAATTATTTATGCTTGAAAAGGTTATATTTTCAATTGGTTAACTTAAATATAGATTTTAAAACTGTTTTAGTTTACTTTCGAATGCATTTGAATATTTCAAATATGGAATTTTTTAATTACTTATTAATTCTTCAAATATTTTAAATTTTAAACTTTGCTTTCTTGAATTTGTAAATGGCAAAGCTAATGGTTATTTAAATATTCACTACACATGGCCCATACTAAGGGACGTTTGGTCTTTAAATGAAACTGGTTGGTAAAAATAATCGATTTTTGATTGGTTATATATTTCCCAATACTTTATGGCATGGAGGTAAAAGTTAGATGTTAAAACTTCATATTAAGAAAATACCAGTATCGTTTGCGACAATAATTCAGGTGACGCTGTTATAATATAAGTAGCCCTGCATTGTATGCTTTTTTACGGCTAAAGACCTAAAATATTTATTTAAGTTTCCACTTTCGTAAACATAAATTATTACCACAATGCAAAGTTTAATTGAAATAATAAAAATATTCCTACCTATTTAAAGTTATTTTATCTTTCAATTTATTTTTACTTTCCCTGCAATACATGGTAATGTATAGGGAAAGTATTGCAATCATGTCGAAAATCGCAACTCGAGTTTTCGACGGAACTACACGTTTCGAGACCTCTAGAATACAAAAAAAAATATTTCTAGCGTGACGTATCTGTGTGTCTGTCTGTCTGTCTGCCTATCTCTGTGTCTGTGCAATGTATGCATCCACTCTAACTCTAAAACTAATGGACCGAATTTCATAAAATTTGGTAAGTAAGTCACTTGGGTGTGATCCTGGTGCTGATTAGATTTTGGTAGGATTCGTAAAAACAGAACTAGCCTATTTTTGCGGAAAGGTCCGTAAAAATTCCATTTATCTGTTTTAGTTAAAATACTAATTAACCAAATTTCACAAAATTTGGCAATTAAGTTACTTGTTGGATATTCTGGTGCTGATTAGAAATCGGTACGATTCAGAAAAGAAGAACCCGCTTTTTTTTTACGAAATGGCCCGCAAAATTTTCAAGTTTGCACTCTAGCTGAAATACTAATTGATCAAATTTCACAAAATTTGGTAGATAAGTTACTTGTGGGATACTATAATGCTGATTAGATTTTCGGTACGATTAGGAAAAGAACAACCTGTCTTTTTTTACGAAATAGCCCGCCAAAATCGCCAAAATCTAAAAACACGGCTAAGTAGTATATGCTCAAATGTATCAATTAAATTCTTATTTTATACGCAACTTTTGAAGAGGAAAATAATATAACACACTCCATTATACTTTAGGACTAACCGCTCTCAAGATATTTGAGATTTCTTGCATTTTTGTTACGTCGTTTTTGGAAAAATGTCCAATTACCAAATAAAAACAAAAATTGAATTAAACATGCAAATTTAGTGTTATTTGGTTCAATTAAACCCTATTAATTATTAAAGAAATAAAGAAAATATGAATTTGAGTCTGCAAAGAAAGTCATGTGCTGGCCACTTCAGATTTTTATCTCAATATATTCTGTATTCTATCCGACAACTACGAAAAAATACTGGTTAATTATATTCATGATAACATTTAATTTTAAAATAATCAAACATACATATACTACATACTATGCCTTTGTGTTGTGTCTACAAACAATAACAGCTACTTTACTAACACTAGCGACGCCTAGATATAATTCTCAAAGCGTTGTGCTATTTTCAAGCATTTCATCCATAGGAGTTTCATCTCCTTCTTTCTAACCCCACGCTTTATGGTTCAAGTCTTAGTTTGGCCGAAAAAATGATTCTTCTTTAAATAATAGTAAGGCATCAATAACACGTTTCTACAAGCTTAAATGTGGCAACAATGCGTATTCGAAGTTTTTTGTTGAAATACTTCATTTTCATCTGTATGATAAAAATATCTCCAATTACGAAAAGTTTGAAAAAGTATTTTACATCTGATACACATATCAAGCTCACCTTCCCGGCCACTCAAACGACTACTGAAAGCCCTTGGGTCAGTCGAGTGGTCTGAGCCTTAAACATAGTAAGCTCAGATATGTTACATCTATGTTGGCAAAAGTCCAATAGGATGATTGGTCTTAACACTAGAATGACGGAAGCGGTCATTTTGACCGCATAATTCAATGTAGTTATGCGGTCAAAATGACCGCTTCCGTCGTTCTAGTGTTAAACAAACCATCAGAAAAATAGCCTTTATTGTACTGAAGGAAAACGGTGATATTAAGTATTTCATATATCAGGATAAATTTGAAGAGATATGGACAATTAAGTACAAAGGTGCGGAAAAATATGTATGGCACTGAAGATACATCAGAGTCATCTGGTCTCAAACAGGCGAAATATTCATCTAGCAAAGGTGGAAAAATGAAAATGTTATGACGCTCATCGAACAGTTTCACGTATCATGATCTTCTTACAGAACTCTTAATTGATACTTTATAAATTTCTTTTCCTTAAAACAAAGAGATTTCATGTGCCCAAAATGTGGAAGGAAAACAGCCTCGTTTACTTGCATAAACAGGGAACAACTTAATCAACATGCCACTTAAATCTACTCCCAGCTAATGTCCCCGTCCAAGAATGCCATCTTACTAGGTTTTACCTACACAGCAAGATATTCAGTCGTATTCAGTCGTATTCAGTATTGAAGCAAGATATTCAGTCAAGAAGTGAGTGTCGTTCATCTACGCATTATATCTGTGTATAAAGTACTGGATAAATCAATAGATAATCCAGTACTGTATGCAATTATAGGTAACCTGCGGTAATAGTACAACCAATAGGTAATCTTAGCGGCAACGTAGGACATCGTAACAGTAAGGGGGCAGAATGAAATGATTATATATAAATATTTAAAAATGAAATTAATAAATATAATTGAATTCACATATTTTCTTAGTTATTCAAATATTTTATGCATAAGCTGATATTATCGCATATTCAAAACAATCGTGTACAACAAGTGGCTTGTTGAAATTCTCCATCCTTTCACAGATTTAGCTGGACATCCTCTTTAATGTTATGAACTTTAGACATAATTAGTAAATTACCACATATATACAGCTCCCCTTATATTCCATATACATAAAATTAAAATCTCGAAAAATAAATGCTTCAAGTAAGATAAAAATCTATCCTTAGACCGAAAATATAAAATGTAAGAGTTCTAATTGAAGTATTAATTCTCCGTCGAAATTTGATGCTGAATATAAATCAGTCGTCATCTGAACTCTATCTGGAACAGATCCCGATTAAACGATTTTTTCAAATGTTATTGCCCGTATGCTTGGGTAATAATCCCAAATTGCAACATTTTACAGCTCTCATCAGAAGACAGTGTGGGTTAGTATCAATTTGAATTATTCTGGTTTCTATACGTTGTTAATAAGTTTCTCCATCAAATCATATGTTTGTCTTCGAAAATTTCTGAAATCTGCCCGACAATTGGTAGAACGTTAACGTGGCGTTATTACCGCAGGACCCCTTCATATCGAATCAATGTATATCTTTGAATATAATTTAATTTCCGTTTTTAAGCCACGTTTACCACAATTTTTGATGAATCAAAGCTCGTAAATAACTTATTCATTGTAAAATATCTTTAAGTGCGTTTTGTATTATATTTCTTTCCCTGCAATAAATGGTAATGTATAGGGAAAGTATTGGAATCATGTCGAAAATCGCAACTCGAGTTTTCGATGGATCTACACGTTTCGAGACCTCTAGAATACGAAAAAACTATTTTTAGCGAGACGTCTGTGTGTGTGTCTGTCTGTATGTCTATGTGTCTGTCTGTCTGTCTGTCTGTCTGTGCAATGTATGTATCCACGCTAACTCAAAAACTAATAGACCGAATATAATAAAATTTGGTAGGTAAGTCACTTGAATGTGACCTTGGTGCTGATTAGTTTTTGGTACGATTCGTAAAAACAAAACCCGCATTTTTTTGCGAAATGGCCCTTAAAAATTTCATTTATCCGCTCTAGCTGAAATACTAATTTACCAAATTTCACAAAATTTGGTAGATAAATTACTTGTTGGATACTCTGGTGCTGATTAGAATTTGGTACGATTCGGAAAAGAAGAACCCGTCTTTTCTTACGAAATGGCCTGCAAAAATTTCATGTATCCACCCTAGCTAAAATACTAATTGACCAAATTTCACAATATTTGGTAGATAAGTTACTTGTAGGACACTCTAGTACTGATTCAATTTTTGTACGATTCGAAAAATAACAGCCTGCCACTTTTTACGAAATGACCCGCAAAAATTGTCAAAATCTGAAAAAAAAAGACTACGTGTGCTGAAATATATGATTTAAATTCTTTTTTTATACGCAATTTTTGACGAGGAAAAGAATGTAACACACTCCATTATACTTTAGGACTAGCCGTTCTCACGATATTTGAGATTTCTTGCATTTTTTTTACGCCGCTATCGGAAAAATGTCCAATTACCAAATATAAACAAAAATTGAATTAAAAATGCAAATTTAGTGTTATTTGGTGCAATTAAACTCAATCTAATAAATTATTAAAGAAATAAAGAAAATATGAATTTAAGTCTGCAAGGAAAGTCATGTGCTGCCAACATCAGATTTTTCTAATATTGCACTTAACTGTAACACATAAACATATATTTTATTTAATTTTTTAGTCGAATAAGGACAAAACCCCATTAAGATCAAATTTCCGCCTTGAATGCTTATATGTGTGTATGAGTGTGTATTATACTCTTTACAATATTCAATCACGTTTCTCTAAAACATTCCTTCAGAAGAAGGTAATTAAATATCTGGCACGAAAAATATAAGTTTGAGAAAGATAAAAATTTTCTTTTATTTACTTTAGATGTATATTAATACATTTTTTACACAATTGGATAATAAGCCTTCCCGGTCGTCCAAATAGTTGCTCAAGTCCTCTGGATGAGTCGGACGACCTGGGTTTTCCACAATTGGATAATAAGAGTTTCTTAAAGAATTACAAAGTATTTCTTTTGCGTGTACAACATAACGATAACTTGGCTCTCCAAATAATTATTTTAACATAAACTTTAAAATACAGAAAAGTTTCATTTCTTTAATAAAGAAAAGTCAGCGTTTATATTTATAAAATTCAGACGAAAAGCTACTGAGTTTTTCTTAATCTACAAAGCATATTTATAAGATAAAAATAATGTTGCTAAGAGATTTTAATTTATTAATTTAAATAATTTGGAAAGCTTGAGTTGAATTTGCAAGTTTGCAACTGTCGATTGAGTTTAAAGGAGATCATGTGATTGTGTGTATTCTGTCCACACAAAGTCTCCAGTTGTGTGTTGTACTTATTAGGGGTTAGTAAGTGGGATCACTATATAATAGTTATATAATAATATAGTATATTAGTTATTACTGATATTTTATTATCATTACTTAAAATAAAACTATATGAAAATACATTGTATTCCCTTAAAGGTAGGCAATATTATATTTTATAGTCTATTTTTTAAGTTTAGTATACTATCCTGTTAAAAATTTATTACTGTAGCTATCTAATTAAAGTAAAAAGGTCATATAACTTAAAATGCATTAGAAACTAACTTTGAAGCTTCTCTGTAAGTTTTACTGCTAAAAGTATGGAGTGAGTACATCAAAGACAGCAACGTTGGTATCAAATATAGTAGCACATCGAGCAGAAACAATTCGGTCAACGACATATATTTTCCATATGCCATAGACATATTCCTTAAACATGTCTTCCAAAGAGTCAGTAGCTTTATATTTAACATATGGGTCATTCAAATCCTCTAAAATAATAAAAAGTTTGAAAATTGCAAAGGAATGGTTATAAAGTTGTTAGATCAAACACGACTTAAGATGTATTTAGCATATTTCTCCGAGCCTAATCTTGACTTGTATTAATGCAAATATAACAAAATTCGAAATAATTAAAGTGCATTAATAGACCATGAGAAATTAAACTCACTCCTGATGATTTGCAGCTAAAATTAAAGCTGGAAAAATTTATATCTAGGAGTCAGCTCAGAGAAAATTTAGAGACAATTTTATATGTAACATTATTTCTCGATAACTAAATAAAAGAAATAAATAAAAAACAATAAAATACCTCAAAAGTAACACTGGTCCAAAACTATTTAACACTTGAATCTACAACTGTACACTGACATACGATTCATATTCAAGTTCAGTGTTTTTAAAATTGTGTTCCGTGGAACCCCAAGGATTACGCAACGGTATTCCATGGGTTCTGCAACTTGACAGCTTAGTAGAAATGTTCTTAAAAATTAAATAAAACTTTGAAATGTTAATGCATAATGAGGACCATAATGGGCATTTTCTTATTTTGGTGTTAGGTTTTACAATTAAATTTAAAATATGTTCCGTGACCAGAAAAGTTTGAAAACTAGACCATAGTTAGAAGTGTTGTTAACCATGGCCAAATTTCTTGCCACCATGGCAACATCAAGACCAGAATTTTCCAAGTTATGGCTTCAAAGTGTCAACGCGGAATTGAGGTCAATGAACACAGAATAAATTATGCAGAAGCAGGGTGTAATCATTTTTCAGGAAAAAGCACATTTTACCCCGAATATTTTGAGGAGAATATCCTAACACATTTTCCTTTTCTAGCTATTTTGAGAAAGGCAGCTCTATAATTTAATATAAAACCAATATTTAAGCCATCCCAAAACAAAAAAACATAGCACTATTAGAAAAAATGAAGTTTCACTTTTTTATTCAATAATGTCGTTTAACTCCGTAAATAGTCATCTTGGTCGACAATTGGTTTTGTTGGGTTCTAGTTTGAAACCATAAGTGTGCGAAAAATTAGATTGTGTTGGGTTCTGTTCCGTGACCAATACTTTAACTGTGCAAAGGTAAAGACTTCTAGTTCTTTAAGTACAATCTTCTAGATCTTTAAGTACAGTCTTCTAGATCTTAAAGTACAGTCCTTCTAGATCTTGAGATACAGTTTTATTTATCTAAAGCTACAGTCTTCTATATATGAACAAATGTACAGTCCTCTACAGTCTTCTGGGGGTGACTTTTGAAGAGAATGAAGCAATATATACAAACATGCTATATAATTATTATATAGATACCAAAAAATGTATTTTCTCTTACGTAATATTTGTCAAATTACCGATTTCAAACCTCTATACGAAAACACACCACAATCATCCAATTACTCATCCTTCTCTTAAACCGTTAAATATCTTGGACAATTTAATCGGAAGCCATGCTGTAAACGTCTGACTTCTACGACTGAGAAGTGCTATTATACTTTGATAAATTAACTGGTTTGAATACATGAAGCGGAAAATATATCTCGAAACATTCGAAAAGTTTCTGAAATATACTTGCATAATTAAATGGAACGATAACTTAGTAATTAGATTTTAAAGTGCAGTGCTGCAACTACAAAATGCCATTAGCAGGACCCCGATACCCATTTCATGAGGAAATTGCATCGTGAAAGCATATTTCTGTTTTGAATTGAATGGTTGAATACCAGAATTGGAATCTAATTTGAAGTTGTGTTCCTCAAAATAACTAATATTTCTATCTGGTAATGGTTCTTATGATTGAGAATAAGCATAATAGTTTCCTCCTATAATGCTGTCAAAGCGAATTTCGTGTAAGTTCAATTACGTTATAAAATTAAATACAAAAATAACTGTAGGCAACATATGGCTTTTCCGACAGAATGGAATATTTTTACTTGCTTCGAAATGAAATAAGTGTGTACATGATCAACGGCATAATATTTTAGAATTGAATTAACATCACACGAATTGGTATTTGTCACTTTACTAATCCAAAAAGTATATTCTATTCGTACTTACATGAAGAATTTATTTTCAAAATGCAATTGAAATTTAATTCATATACCGTGAAATCAATTCATATTGCCGAAATTTTGGCATCAAAATACAAAAGTACTGTCAAGAGTATGTTTTCTTGTGAATGAAATTAGTTAGATCAATGAAAATGATGTTAACAGATTTGTCACATAATATTGCATATGAAAATCAAACATATTTGACAATATTTGTTACATTTTCAATTTCAAGTAATTTTTATCATAGGCTTATATGAAAATCGTAAAAAACCGCTTTATGGTAGCGTTTCATAGTGTATATCATTTATAGTATAATGAAAAAGTTACATATGAAATTAATATTTATTAATTTTTATTAAAGATTCTGTGAATTTTCATGACATTTTCAAAAATAGATAATAAATTTATGGGAAATATACAATGTCCCGATTGCATTGTTCACGAAATAAATGCATTCTAAAGTTTCTAGGTTTCGATTTCGAATAAAAATTGCGTATATAATGATTATTTATTTGATTTTAATGAATGTCCAGATTTATTTCTTCATTTTTCAAATTTTCATTCAAAAATTTGGGGGTACTCTGAACATTCAATTGCGTTATTTTCTATAGAGTTCCAGTATTCAGTGATTATAATAATTGCACTATACAATTTTCGATTCACTCGCTCATTCATTTATTACATATCGCGCCCACAGATTCACAGAAACATTCACTAACATACACACACACGAAAATACATTCACGCATAGACATCACCGCGAAAATATTCCATTCGACTTCAGGGATGCTTAAAACATCAATAGCTCGAATTCTAATTTCCAATATGTAGATTCCAAGTTATAAATTTAAATGGTATAAATAAAAATGAAAGCTTGAAACAGAAAGTTTGAAGTAAGCACAAAGGTCAAACTTCTAAGAATCGTCAATTATTACTTTCCTTACATACATAATGTATAAGGAAAGTATTGTGACGGGGTCGAAAATTCGAATTGCAGTTTTCGACGGGAGAGCACGTTTCAAGCACCCCTGATCATGAATCAAACATTTTTGAAGTGATGCCTGTGTGTGTGTGTCTGTGTATGTAAAAGTATGTGTGTGTGTATGTGTGTGTGTGTGCCTGTGAGCCTGTGGAGACGATAACTGACGAACGAATGGGCCGATTCGAACGACATTTGGTACAAAATGTACAATCCGTAAACACTGGAAGTCTATTCTTTTTATATGCAATCGAATGTTCAGACCCCCCCCCCCCCCCAAATTTTAAAGTGCGGGTAAAAAATTAAGAAATTCGTCAAAAAATCAAAACCTCTTATAAAGTTACGTAAATAGACATTTCTTATGTAATTTTTCATTAGAAAACGATTGACATAAATTTTAGAACACTAACATGAACCGTTCTCGAGATATTGCACATTTTTCAAAAAAATTATCAAATCATATAAAATAAAAAATATATATTTCTTACTGAGAAACATGTTCACTTTTCATATGTAATCATTCTCGTGGATCTAGCGCGTCCCATTCATTAAACAATATACTTTGAGTAATACTTTTGTATTTGAACGCCATTAGTCATTTATCTGCTGTAAGAATAACTTATTTCTCCGTTCATAACGCTTGGCGAGATTTTGGCGACGAATTTGGTGGAATGCCGCCAATTTGGCGACTGTTTTAAATGTTGCTAAATTAACGAAAATCTCGCCATATGGATAACAATGACGCCAAATCAATAAAAATGACGACTCGTTGACGAAAATTCAATATTTTGGAAAGAATATAAATATCTAATATAAAAATAATTTATTTTTTTTTAACTGTAAAAGTAGTAAATTCATTGCATTATATAAGGTAAGTCATGTGCTGCCCACATCAGATTTTTTTAATGATAATGCACCTTAAAAGTTTGGAAGTGTATCTGAAATACATCTACGTCTGTCAACTAGGCATGAACATAGCAATTAATTGTTAAATAGTGAAGAAAAACTGCAAAACACATTAATATTCTTTATCATTTTTAGAAGGGATATTGTCAAAATTAATTTTCAAGATGTATATATTCCTAGATATAAGTTTCAAATGGTATAAATGAAAATCGCAGATTCCAATGTAAAACCTTTTGCGTGTAGACATAGGAAAAGGAACCATACATAGAGTTAAATATATACTTTCTGTAAACACCCATAAAGCCCCATGTCTCATGTTAAAAAAGAGCAGACACTTCGGTCAAATAATGATATTTTTTAATGGTCAGAGAGGTGTATCATGTTTTGGCTAAATTCCGTTTTATTAATTTTTTTCGTCTTTTTCGCAAAAGGGATATCATGCCAAATAATTCGTTTAAAATTTTCTTTAGCTCGAAAAAAAATCTATTACGATTTATTTCTCATTTATTTTATTACTTTCCTTATATATAAGGAAACTAATAATATAAGGCTCAATATAAGGCTCAATAATAATGAGGCTCAAAAATTCGTATTCGAGGTTTCGACGGGAGAGCACGTTTCAAGCATCCCTGATCACGAATTGAACATTTTTTGGTTATGTCTCTGTGTATGTGAAAGTATGTGTGTGTGTCAATGAGTCTGTGAAGACGATATCTCACGAACGAATAGAGCGATTCGAATGAAATTTGGTACAAAATCACAATCCGTGAATACTGGAAGCCTATTGCTTTAAAACACAAGCGAATGTTCAGACCCCTCCCCCTAAATTTTCGAGTGAAATTTTGATAAAATCATCAAAAAATCAAAACTTTAATAAAGTTACGCATATAGACATTTTTTATATAATTTTTCCATAAAAAACGATTGACATAAACTTTACAATGAACCGTTCTCGAGATATTGCACATTTTTCAAATAAATTTATCAAAAAATCCCTTAAATTAAAATAATATTATTTGTTAAGAAACATGTTTCCTTTTCATGTGTAATATCATGCGATAAATTTGGTGACATCATTCTCGTGGATCTAACTCGTTCCATTCAAGAGAAAAGATACTTTGAGTCATACTTTTGTATTTGAACGCCGATAGTCATTTATCTGCTGTAAGAATAACTTATTTCTCCGTCCATAACGCTTGGCAAGATTTTGGAGGCGAATTTATCGGTATGTCGCCAACATGTGAAGTTTTATTAACGAAAATCTCGTCTAATGGACAAAAATGACGCTAAATCAATGAAAATGACGACTAATTGAAGAAAATTCAATATCTTGGAAAGAATATAAGTATCTACTATAAGAATAACATCTTTTTAACTGTAAAAATAGTAAATGCATTGCATTATATAAGGAAAAAATGTGCTGCCCACAACAGATTTTTTTATTTAGTTCGATTGTTTTTCATAACATTTTTCAGTTAAGGTTGAACAGTATCAAAAGTTGTTATGTATTTTTATTAAGAGTTAATAGAATCTGCAGTAAATACATCAGATGAGACATAATATATATTTGTTTATTCCGAAATTATGCTCTTTTGTTTTCTCTTTAATTCCGTCCTATTCTTCCAAGGGTGATTAACAATGAAATCTTCAACAACATATAATAAATATTTTGAAATTACTTATGTTTATTCATTATTCATTTATTTTTAAACAAACATACGTACATGATAATTATAATCTTTTTAAATGTGCATATTCATTCCTGTGCATATTTATTTGTAGATTTTTTTTATTTTGCTATTAATTTGTTTCTTTTATTAATTGCTTTTGATCAAATAATTTGTTCTTTCGTATTGTCATTAGTTTCTTCTTTGTCTATGTATATTTTTTTCTTTGTTAATACTTATTACATTTGAAATAAGCTTTTGAAACATTTTTTGCATTGTTTCAGATTTATTTGATTCATTAACTTTTCAGTTATCATATTTTAACACAGCTTTTGTTAATTAGTCTTGGAAATGATTTTTAATCAGTTTGATTGGCTATATGCAAATTACTTACTGCATTGTGATCTACAATAATAATAGAAGACCCGGCTGTGTAACTAATTGCTATACACCTTTTGTTGAGGTCTGAGGTCTTCAATGATAGTAGAAGACATATGTATGCGTGCATGATTAATTGTTTATTTATATCGAAAGTAGCGCAAAAATCGAAATGATGTACAACCATGAAAGTTGGCACAAGGTTACCTCGGATCTCGAAAGGAAACACCTCGTTAAGTTCGTTTTTAATTCAAATTAATTTTTTAAGCAATATCCCTATCACGATAAACTTAGCACGATATTTTGTCACAATTTCCTTATTACAACAGTAATTTTAATGTGGATGAGCTGTTAATTTTTATATTGTTGCCAGTTTCCAAAGCCTACACAAATTATTGGATAGACGAATTTGCAGTTTTAGACTGTGATGGCATAGTGGTAAAATTGACAAATCTGTTATTTTTTTTCCTCGGTGTAAGCGTTTCCAGCAGTATTATTTCTAGCTGTATTGACGCCCGTAGTGTACTTATGCAAAATAGACTACGCTCTCAAGGTACTTAAAACTCAATAGTATTTATATCTCCCAGAGACCTAATTTAATGAATTGTTCTTTCAATTCAGTATACCTCCTCATTCAGTTAAACCACAATTTCTTGCTTTTCTTGAAGAAAAAATCTGATGTGGGCAACACATGACTTTCCTTATATAATGCAATGAATTTACTGCTTTTACAGTAAAAAAAATGGGTTTTTCTTATAGTAGATACTTATATTCTTTCCAAGATATTGAATTTTCGACGATTAGTCGTCATTTTCATTGATTTAATGTCAGTTTTATCCATTTGGCAAGATTTTCGTTAATATAGCAACATTTAAAAAAGTTGCCAAGTTGGCGACATTCCGCCAAATTTGTCGCCAAAATCTCGCCAAGCGTTATGGACGGAGAAATAAGTTATTCTTATAGCAGATAAATGACTATTGGCATTTAAATACAAAATTATTACATAAAGTATCTTTTCTCATGAATGGAACGAGCTAGATCCATGAGAATGATGTCACCAATTTTCTTGCATCAAATTACATATGAAAAGAGAGCACGTTTCTCAACAGTTAATATTTTTTTTTTAATTTATGGGATTTTTTGATAAATTTGTTTGGAAAATGTGCAATATCTCGAGAACGGTTCATGCTAGTGTTCTAAAGATTATGTTAATCGTTTTCTAAGGTAAAATTACATAAGAAATGCCTATTTGCGCAACTTCATTAAAGGTTTTGATCTTTTGATGATTTTTTCAAAATTTTACTCCAAAATTTAGGTCAGTGTGTTCTGAGCATTCGATTACGTTTAAAAACAGTAGACTTCCAGTATTCACGGATTGTAATTTTTGTACCAAATTTCATTCGAATCGCTGCATTCGTTCATGAAATATCGCTTCCACAGACTCACTGACACACACACATACACATACTTTCACACACACACACACACACTCACACGCACACACACACACACACACACACACTCACACGCACACACACACACACACACACACACACACACACACACACACACACACACACACACACACACACACACACAGACATCAGTTCAAAAATGTTTGATTCGTGATCAGGAATGCTTGGAACGTGCTCTCCCGTCGATAATTCGAATTCGAATTTTCGACCACGTCACAATACTTTCCTTTTACATTAGGTATTTAAGGAAAGCAAAAATTAGTAGTGGCACCATTCCGATGGAGCCAAAATGGTTTTGCGTAAATAACATTTTGTAAAAGAAATTCAATTTTTGTAATATAAAAAAAAGAACTCGAAATAAAATCTGATTATATATATATTTATACAGCTTTCACATATATACAAATTCGCTTTATTGTTTATGTCTATCGCTTGAGGTTTTTAAGAACAGTAGACATTACAAACTTGAAAACCGTAATATTTTCACACTTCTTCAACTTAACAAGGCAATTACTCAAGAACAGTAAGAACTTTCAAAAATATGTAGATTTGGAAACTAAATTTCCTTATTAATATTTTTGTACCCTACTGTTAATCTATATTTTATATATATCTCGAGTGAAAGTATTAACAAGAAAGTTCAATCATGCATAAATCATTGATAATGAAACACTTTCCAACTGCAATGCAATTTATATTAAACATCTCTAAAATATTCAGAGGTGATATTTTTTTTTAATTATCACAGTATTACGATAATTTATTTTACTTAAAGACTTAAAATCATGGAGGTAAAAGGACTTTCTAACTCCATGCTTAAAACTCCATTGAAAAAGCCAATGTTTTAAAATCCTCTGCTACTCTATATAAAATCAACGGATATTTGATCCATATCACCTATATTCCAGACTCCAGAGATAAATAATTTTGCATTAAAAAATTCAGCAATTCTTATAGAACTCATCTTACAACTTGATTTGTTTACATTCTGCATACGATAAAATTGTCATTGCGTTGTGGCATAATATAGATCAGAAATTACGCAAAAATAAAGCGGTTTTAGGACGGATGCAACACTAAATATAAATTTAAAAGAACTTTTAAAATCATGATTGTGACACTGGGAAAAAAGATGGATGCCATATTTTATTTTGAAGTGAGTCCTATCTCTTCATATAATATGATTGTGATATAATATGGGTGTAATTTTTATCTTAATTTTTATTTAAAAAACTAAAACAAATATTTTGCTTACAATTTTTTTATATATTTTATGGGATAACTTGAATATTTCCTAAAATTTTCAAAACAATTTATTAATTTTGTTTGTAAACTGTTTATTAATTTTAACTTCGCTTAAAAATGTTCGAAAAATTAGGTTCCATAGTGTTTAATGTATTTCACACTTTCAACCCGAGTTCAATCCAAAACTAATTTGGTAATATTATTCATTTACATTCTCATATGTCTAACCGACCGTCTGAACAACATACTAAAATTTCATCTGGATAAATTCATTTTACAGCAGGTATCGTGCAACGGACAGACAGACAGACAGCAGACAACCATACAAGCAGACAGGCAGACAGAATGACCAAAGTCATAAACACTTTTCAAGTATGTTGAAAGCGTTAAAAATAAAAATATCTAGTTCGGACAAATACTTTTAAATACTAGAACTCGGTCTAAAATCCCGTTGTACACTCTAGTAAGGATTTGAATGAGCTCGAAATTATTTCTTATTGTTCAAAGCTATCACTTTTAGTTTTTGAAATATGATCATCACAAATTTGAAAATCGAAACATTTTCAATCTTTTAAAAGTTAAAAATATTACTCGAAAACTATAAAAACATAATTTAATAATAAGTACAGATATTAATACTAAATTTTCTAGTACACATTTTTATCGTTTGCTATTTATATCTACTTGTGGTGAATAAGACATTGATAATCCTGCAATGACCTACCGTTACCCCTTTGCAAGAGTTCCTTAACATAATAATTAAATCAAAACACTACACATTAAAATCCACATTTTTAACTTTTTAAATAAATTATCATTCATTCACACCTCTATAATTGTTATAATTCAAATGAGATCGATTTTAACAAACACTTAGGGGGGAGAAAAGCACCATGAGAGACTAGTCCTTTTGCATCTTATTCAAACGATCAAAAATTGACCTAATATACATGAAGACTGGCACATACCTCTGTATTTCGAGTCTGTAACTTAGCATGAGTAAAATCTTTACTGATTCTTTTGCTGACATTTGGAGTCAGACTTAATCTTTTTCTATAGCATATTCACTGTTCAAAATGAATAATACTGCTTGAAAACATGATTCTTTCTCTTAACAACACTGATCGAATAATCATGATCCCTCTCTCTCATTCTCTCAACTCTGGAAAATCATTTTTGAATGATATGAATTGTCTTTCTTTCATGTAACCACATCATTTGGCCTGGGGTTCAGATACGCCCTCCTTGCTTTCAATGAATTCTCCTCAGTGCAATGCCGTATCTTTTCTTTATTGGCTCTTTCAGTTTCTAATAAGGCTTGGTTTAAGTCTTGGACCTAGGATATTTTCTTCCAACCACACCTGTTATTTGTGTGACGTGTATTTATTGAGGTAATGACTTTCCGGCCCAAGGCTGTTATAAAACGTAGACTAAATGTCTGAGCTCTGTTTTCTGGTCTCCAACTATTTTTTATATAAAATATATATTTCAAGTGAAATGAAATAAAAAACACTCGCACGAAAAAAGCTACCATATGTTTTGCGAAAAAAATATTCAAAATATAAATATATTGAAATTATTATTTTCCTTATATACATAATGTATAAGGAAAGCATTGTGACGAGGTCGAAAATTCGAATTCGAGTTTTCGACGGGAGAGCAACGTTTCAAGCATCGCTGATCACGAATCAAGCATTTTTGAAGTGATGTCTGTGTGTGTGTGAAAGTATGTGTGTTTGTGTGTGTCATTGAATCTGTGGAGTCGATAACTGACGAACAAATGGACATATTCGAACGAAATTTGGTACAAAAATTACAATCCGTAAACACTGGAAGCCTATTGTCTTTATACGCAATCGAATGTTCAGAATCCCCTAAATTTTCGAGTAAAATTTTGAAAAAATCGTCAAAAAATAAAAAAAATTAAAAAAATTAAAATTAAAGAAACTTATAAAAAACTTTACTTTATTAAAATTAAAAAAACAATATTTCCTATTGAGAAACATGTTCACTTTTCATATGTAATACCATATGATAAATTTGGTGACATCATTCTCGTGGATCTAGCTTGTTCCATTCTTGAAAAAGATACTTTGAGTAATACTTTTGTATTTGAACGCAAATATTCATGTATCTGTTGTAAGAATAACTTATTTCTCCGTCAATAACACTTGGTGAGATTTTGCCGACGAATTTGGTGGAAGATCGCCAACTTGGCGACTTTTTTAAATGTTGCTAAATTAGCCAAAACTCGCCAAATGTATAAAAATGACGCTAAATCAATGAAAATAACGACTAATTGACGAAAATTCAATATCTTGGAAAGAATATAAATATCTACTATAAAAATAATCATTTTTTTTACTGTAAAAGTAGTAAATTTATTGCATTATATAAAGAAAGTCATGTGCTGCCCACATCAGATTTGTTTTACTATGAAAGTAGTAAATTCATTGTATTATATAAGGAAAGCCATGTGCTGCCCACATCAGATTTTTTTCTATATATATCCATATTCTGAACCTTATTTCCGAAAAACAAGAACAGTAATTTACAATTCTATTTATTAGATTCGGGGTAATATCTAAAGTATTTACATTTTTAGTAATGCTCCCTTTTTTCACCAGAGAAAGCTTAACCACAGATGTTATTCACATCAAAATTAAAATTGTATAATCATATCCTGCGAAAGTGTATAATCCTAACAAAGCTTACTTCACTTGTTGGTGTAGCAGCTGCCAGATTAATCAGTTTCTGATTTTTACATGCTAATTTCGGATATGAGTATTTAGTTACTAACAAGGAAATTCTATAATAGAGAACGCTAATATCACTTTCAATAATTGCTGATCGTGTACTACTGAATTATCACTCTATGAAAAAGCAATTGCAATATGTAAAATGTGCAATGTACAATGATAATGTTTATGTGTAATGTGCAGTATGTATTCTTATTCTATTCTTCTTTCTTCCGTAATTATGGAACAGATTTCTTGTTTTGAAAAATATCTCTTGTCCTTTCAAATTACTTTGTTATAATAAACAGTCCTAATGATAAGTCATTTGCTTTTTCTTAACGTTATTGCTCATAAATTCCGAAAACCTTACAGGACATTATTTATATAGACATTACTTGTTCCTTGCAAATGTATTTCCATTTGCCTTTTAGTTATTGACTCGAATGACATCTGTGCGTTGGACTTATGTAGCGGAAATCGGAGCGTTTTGAAAAATGTAAATATTTTGGGCTCTTATATCTCAGAACAAAATACATGAAAATGTAAATATTTTGTCTTTTGCTTTATCACATATAGGCTTCAATATTTTGATATTTTGAACATTTTATTTTCGATAAAACTTGTACCTATCTTAGCAAGAAATTTTTCATATATATATATATATATATATATATATATATATATATATATATATGTGTGTGTGTGTATATATACATATGCAGTCGAACCTCTCATTTACGGTCACTCTCCGGACTGAAAAATTTGTCCGTAAACGAGGGGTGACCGTAAAAGAGGGGATCGTTCTAAATTAGATCAAATATTACACATTAATCGTTTTAAATTCCTCATATTGAAACATACCTATTCTTGAGATAAAACAATTTTAAGGTAACGGATAAACCCGTCGCCTAAATTTGATTTCGGAGAAAGAGGGCGAGGTTGAACATTGTTTTTGATACTATACCTGATTAGATCTTTACCTTGCACCTTTTCAGTGTTAAATTTTTCTTTCATCGGGGGTTAACTCCCCCCCAACTGCGATCTTGGTGACGAACGTGCACAATTGTTTAATAGAAACAATTAATTAGTCTTCAATTTATTAAAGAAACAATATACAATATTACATATTCCAGATACCAGGATAAATATGAAGATATATGGACAATGAAGCAAAATTACGAAAAATGTATGGCGCTGAAAGTAAAGCAGACGGTCTGATCATAAACAGGCGAAATACACATCAGGTTAAAAATGAAAATTTTATGACTCATATTGAAAAGTTTCACGTATTAGGAGAGTAGATGTACGAGGATGGATCCAAAAAAAGGTTACAAGGGTAATAAAAAATTATTTATTAACAGTAGACAGAAAATACAAAATGGAAATAAGAGGTATACTTGTCGATCATTTTCCCTCATAATCATCAAATATATTTTGGCAATTATCTGAACGCAGAACCAACTTGTTTAACCCGGCTTGGTAGGAATCACGTGCCTGTCCATTGAGCCAGTTCTTGGCAGCTGTTTTCACATCACTGTCTGAAGACAACCTTGTTCCAGATAAGTGTTCCTTCAATTCCGGAAAAAGGAAATAGTCACAAGTTGTCAAATCCGGGCTGTATGGGGGGGTGAATCCAGACTTCAATTAAAAGTTTACAGCAATTCTTGAGTTTAGCGAGCAGTATGGGACCTGGCATTGTCATGCAGGAGGATGAAATCATCACTCAATATGCTTTACATTACCTACCCGCATAACAATTGTAAGACAACTACCGCCATCTGTCTCCACTCTGGGGAAAAATATTCCCCTCACAATAATCATTTTTCAAATGCTGCTGCTTGTAATATTTTTTTGGATCTACCCTCGTATATAATACTTCAAAACTCTTAATTGGTACTTTTTAAATCTCCCTTCCCTTGAAAAAAGATATTCCATATGACCAGAAAGTTCATTTAATACGTGCTGAACAGCCTCGTTAACTTATATGAACAGAGTTTGTGTCACTTAAATCTGATCCCAGTTAATGTATTTATATCCCCGTCCAAGCTGGCCATCTTAAAAGATTTTGCCTACACAGATGAAGCAAGACACCCAGGCTAGAAAATAGTGTGTTTAAACTATGCATTATATCTGTGTAAAGAGTACTGGATTCAACCAAAGGTAATGTCAGCAGCCACTTAGAGCATTTATCAGAGTAAGAGTACTGAATCAAATTCTTATATTTAAATATTTAAATACATGAAAAAACGCATTTAAATTCACATATTTTCTTAATTATGCAAATATCTTATGTATAAGATGATACTAAAGGACATTCAAAATAATTTTTTACAGCAAATGGCATAAAAAGGGGACATACAGAATTTTGTAACAATTTATACTTTATTTAGTTTCATATAATATATTTAGTAAATTTCATAGAAAAACATGCAATATCTTGGGAACGGATCATTCTAGCATTCTCAAATTTATTTCATTCGTTTTATATTAAAAAATTACACCAGAAATTTTCATTTATGTAACATTAAAGGTTCTAATTTTTTAATGATTTTTTTTCAAAATTTCATTCTAAAGTTTGTAGGTCTTTCCAGCATTTGATTGCGTTTTAAATCAATAAGTTTCGAGGATACACACACATACACACACACAGGGATCGTCTCAGGAACTTTCTATACAAGTTCAGGGATGCTTAAAACATGCTCTTCCGTCAAAAACTCAAAGTCGAATTTTCAACCCCGTCACAATAGTTTCCCTATATAGCATATTATATACATAGGGAAAGTAACAGTGTAATTAAAAGTAAGATTTACAAATAAATGAAGTCGTTGAAATACATTTGTATTTCAAACAGTTATATGTTACCTAAACTGGTATACTATAACAGCTAATAAGATACGACTAATATAAAATACACATATTTTAAGAACTTTAATACAGAATAAAGGATTCGTTGCCAATGAAAGCACTGTAAACATGCTTGGAAAATTCTGGAAATGCGTATTCAACATAAATGTTTACATTATTAAACTCGGTATTAAGTACTAGATGGGTGGAAGCAGATGACTTGCATAATGTATTGAATTTCATTAAAAACATGCCCGTGCTTGTCCAGGAAGTTTAAGAGCTTTGGGAGTATAAATATTTAGCCTGCTCTAGGCTTAGAATCACAGATTAATGATATGCCTTACAATAATTTAAAACTTTACTCAAGTGGATTATTATGTATATGAGAAGGAAACATTACAAACGTCTTCATGAAATGGAGCCATAAAACTGTGCAACAGGACAAATGTGAAATTTATACTAAACTGTATAAAGTCTTGTAAATACTGAATGGATGAATATATCTTACATTTTAATTCTACATCGAAAATATACTACTGTTTTAAAATAATAAAAAATAATTTATTTTATTTTTTCGACAACGGAGGACAATTTATAAAGAAAATTGTAGTACAGCCAGTGTGTATCATGTTTAGAAAAAATTGCATTTTGAAAAAAAAATAGTTCTACCAAAAATATTGTGTTTCCATTGCAACTTCCGAAAACTTATTGAAGGCTAAAAGAAAATATTTACCGATTTTTTTGCACGATTCTAAACTTAGCGAGATGTATGCTTCCACATTTGCATATTAAATTTCATGGCAAACCTATCATTTAAGACTGGTTTTAAAAGAGTATTATTTGCAAGCAATAAATATATTACTAATACAATTATTTTCAAAATGAAAAGAACAATTTGTTTAGAATCGTTAGTAGTAGAGATTAACAGCTAATGAAATACAATGTATTCACAAAATTAACTCCTATAAAATAATTGGTCAGTTCTCCTTGCGCAACTGTGACACAAATTGACTGCTGATTACACGAGCTCGCATGTATTTTCTTGTTTGGACAATATTCACTGTTTTACATGAAGTTTGGGCGTGCTGAGTTCTAGACATACTCTATGTTTTGCAATACATAATTTATTTTTGCAATATTTTTTACAATATTTTGTAAAACAAGAAGTCTTCAAGAACAATAACTCAAAGAACAATACTTCAAATCTTATTCAGACAGAGTAAAAGCAATAATTCAAAGCATATTCAGGAATAATAAGAACAATAATTCAAAGCATATTCAGACAGAACAAGAACAAAAATTCAAAGAATATTCAGAAAGAACAAGACCAATAATTCAAAGCATATTTAAAAATAACAAGAACAATAATTCAAAGCATATTGGAAAATAACAAGAACAATAATTTAAAGTATATTCAGAAAGTGTCTTAATAATTCAAACCCCATTTATTTTAAAAATCAGTATGGCGTTATTTTTTTTTTTAATTTTGCTTTTTAAAATATAAAAACTGTTTTACAGAAATATTGAAAAACGTAATAAATTATACACTGCAGAATATTTTGCTATGAAACATAAATATACTTACGGAACCATGGAAATACTCAGAAAACTAAAATTCGCTGAAAAAGATTGACGAATACAGGATATGGAAACTTATTGCTGTACTTTTAGGTCAACAAAAAGCTACAAAGAATTTTTGTGCTGCTATTACGACACATAAGCAACGCATCGAGTATTGTATTGGGTAGAAAAAGGCATACCATGCATTGATTACCAAGAACTGAAACCCTAAAATGTATTGAACTAACACAAAGTAATATTACCACTATTTTATACCAAATTAGGGCTCATGCAGCAATGTATGAAAACTCTGAATTAAAGTGGGAAATTATTTCAATACATTTTGTCATAACTTCCTTCCCTGTATAGTACGGAATGTTTGAATGACGACTTCAAATAGGTAAGCTAATAAAAGTACACTGTGTGGCAAGAAAAATATATGTACCCATTAAAAATTAAACCACAGTCCCAAAACTCGGCATGCAAATATCGATTTAAGAGTTATGCAAATGATCAAATAGTTGGCGCCAATGATAGTATAGGGCTCATGCAACGCGCATAGAAACAACGGAACATTTAGCATTTAAAACGACATTTGTTCTCACTCAGGGGCAATTGGAACTAGGTTTTCATCTTTAAAACTGCAAGTTGTGCACAAATATGCCTTTGAGATGCATTTGACGCGCTACGGACAATTGTCGAATTTAGAGAGAGGTCGAATCATATACCTAAGGGACGCTAGTTAGGGCTCCACAAATTTCTTCCTATAATGTATGAAATCGCTTTTGATTTGATTGAGATGGATTTTACTGTATACATGTCCACAAAAATGTGTCTAAATTTTGCTTCTGACATAGGTAATATCTTTATTCAACTTTTAATATGCTGCACTAATGATTTATTTTAAATTTTCCGTTTTATCTGAAATACTCATAGGCCGAATCCGTGAACAGTTGCATTACTAAGAGCCTGAGCTACTTGGTTGAACATCACGCCCATCGAGTATAATAGTTGAGTAAGACATATTTCCAATAATGTACCAGAAAGTTTATAACATCAGAGAATCCTTTAAAAAGATTATAAAGATTTTGTGTATTGATGTCCTCTGTTCTGGTATCTGAATGTTACTTGTGATTAAAACGCACTTTCGAGTGGTATGTGTTCTTATTCCATATTTATTTCATGGTAACTATTTTTCATCCCATGGTAAGTCACAGGTTTTGACCATAGATCTTACATATTGACACACTATTGGGCAGAACTACATGCCGTTATAGTATTGAGGCAATGGTATCCAACACAGTAACCTTGTCAGATGATCTAAAACCTACTCTCGTCGTCCAGAGCTCCTAGTTTTGGGAACATCCAGCTATCAATAGATGGAAAGGACACAGAGAACAGCTGACATTAAGTAGTGATGTCCAGGATCCACTAGCTACAGCATTGTTCAACAACCAGTTCTACTGACCACGTCATAAGTCTGTGAATATTTGATCGCGTGTCATGTCCTGCTATGTTGGACAGCAACGAAAACTCCCCTTAGCGTATCTATACTTGTAAGATCTATGGTTTTGGCAATAGGGAGGAGACAAAACGAAATACATACCATGGTTGGCTAGCATTACGTTGTTGAGATAAATATATGTCCAACTTAACATATATAATTTTTGTCTGAAGAAAATGGCTCTAGAGAGAACTTTTCCGATTATAACACTATATGTTTCAGCAAAGGCATGGACTTAGTCAATATTCCAATCAATATTAGTCAATATTAGTCAATATTATTATTCTATACTGATTCCGCTGAGTTACAAACATGCATTTATTTTAAGTGCCCTCACAGGCATATGAATAAGGTCAAGTTAAAAGAAATCGTAAATAAATGTTATATTTTTTCTAAAATATTAATAAATAAACAAAGGATACATTTCTGAATTAAAACAAATTACATTTTTATTTCTATGGCAACAACTAAAGTCATTTGTGCAGAAAATTGCTAAAATAACTTTTATATAGGTGTGGTGAAAAACATTAACGAAGCATTAAAAACATTAAAAAACATTTACGAGCTTTTTAAAATAAATTCGTGGATTGAATTATTAATATTAATGGTCGTGAATCGCAACATTTGTACATTGCTATAATTTATTCAAACCTCAATTATTGTTATAATTAAAATTACATTCATTTTAACAAACGCTTAAGGAGAAAAAAAAGCACCGTGTGAGACCAGGTTCTTTGGTTCTTATTCCAAAAATCAAAAATTGGCCTAACATACATGAAGATTGGCACATACCTCTGTGTTTCGGGTCTGTAGCAAGACTGGAAACTTTATCAATTCTTTTGCTGACATTCGGAGTCGGACTTCATCTTTTTTTATAACATTTTCACTATTCAAAGTGAATAACCACTACACTGCTTGAAAACACTACTCTCTCTCTCCTATAACTCTTGAATATCATTCAATTGAAGTAACGACTATTTCTCTCCATTTTTTTTATAATAATTGAATTACATTCGTTGTCTTTTCTCCTTGTAGAGACATCATTTGACCTCGGGTTCAGATACGCCCTCCTTGCACTATTTAGATGCTCTTCAGTGCGATGCCATATCTTTGCATTATTTGTTCAGTTTTCGATGAAGCTTGGTTTAAGTCTTGGCCCTAAGAAATTTTGCCCCCACCACGCCTGCAATGCATGTGATGTGTAGTTATTGGGATCATGATTTTCCAGGCCAAGACTGTTATAAAACGGTGACTAAAAGCACCGAGTGAGACCAATTCTTTTGAATCTTAGTCCAAAGTTCAACGTTTGACCTAACATAAAGGAAGACTGGCACATACTCTATATTTCGGGTCTGTTGCTCAGCATGACGGACATCTTTACCGCTTCTTTTGCTGTCATTTAAAATTCGGCAGAATTCGTCTTTTTCTATAATACTTTCACTACTCATCATGAGTAAGTTGTGCTTGAAAATCACGACTCTCTCTCCAGTACTTGAATAATCATTCTTGAAATCAAGCCTCTCTGTCTTGTCGACGCATCATTTGGCCTTGGGTTCAGATACGTCCTCCTTGCTCTCCTGGTTTCAGAATAGGATAAATTATTAATTTATTAAAACATTCACACTTGTAGTAACAAAACTTTATACACATCGTATATTTTTTTTTCAAATAGCAATTTATTTATATGGATATAATTGGGTAACAATTTATTTTTTATGGATATTTTTATTGACATATTTTTATGTATATTTCACTAACAATTTATTTTTATAGATATATTGCATTATTATATCTGGAGAACAGTCTTACGAAAGAAATCACGGAAACATTCATCAAATATTAATTACAAATCATCAAATATTAATTACAAATAATGGAATATTAATTAAAATCATTGAATCAAAATTATTTTCAGTAATATTTTTTATAAATGTTTAAACTTCTATCAATATGATAAAATTCATAAGGACATTGACTTGACTAATACGTAAATATATACGTAATTTTTTTTTCGCATACGTAATGGTATACAAAAATTGACTTGAGTCTTTTACTGCTGATTTTTTATAAAATGTTAGTTTAATCATTTAGTTTAATCATTTAGTCGGTAGTTTTAATCGTTAGTTTAATCATTTAGTCTTTCTTCAGTTTTTAAGAAACATATCAATAAACAAAAGTAAAAATCAATTTTTACGGTAAAGATATTACACACATTAATGCATTTTAAATTAAATTTATATCCATATGCAGTTTTAAACGTTAAACCCCCAAAATTAAAATAATCGTGTTGTCTAAAACACAATTGATACATACACGAAATATAAAGCAAATATTAAATTGAAATGTATCCAACATATTTACTTTTTCATACTAAGTATAATTCCATATAAGGCAAATTATAAAAATGAGAATGAAAGTTATATAAAAATTATTCTTACAATATTTGCGAATATATATAAACGTTCAAATATTAAAATATTCTAAACTTTTTCCAGCATTCCGAATATAAAAATTTGCATAGATTCTTTAATAATTCTAAAAATTGAGGCAAAATGAATAAAATATAATGATTAAAGAGGCTGAATAGAAATAAAAAGTAATTTTAGAAAAATGCTGTTGCATGAACAACGTAATGCTACTAAAATTGGATAATTTCACGTAAAGGTGTTAATTAAATGAGTTATTTAGCGGTAAAAAAAGTTATAAGCCTCAAAGGTATGTGTTTTTTCTGAATAATTAAAAGAAGAACTTAGAACAGATTATTAATTAAATTCATAAAACATAAAAGTAATTTTTAGGAATGGAATATTTCTCCATAAAACATTTTTTTTACATTACATACTATTCTATGTATTCGTGCGACTCAGTATAAAACGAAAGATATTTGAGTTTTATAAAATAAAAAAATAAATTTCCATGGAAATCAGAAAAGGAGGCTTAGATGAGTTATATTCGTATATGGTCAACAGACCAAAATTAATTGTGTTCAGCTCAATAAATGAATAGTAACGTGGTTCCTTTTCATTATTAAACATTAAAATATTCAAATGCTTTATATTACAGAATACTCAGTTGGATTTTTCTTCTTCTTCTTCTTCTTCTTCTATCTAGACCTCTCAACCAGGGGTGTAGTCGAGTAGGGACGCGGGCGGACGCAGACACCCCACCTATTCTCCTGGTCTCAAGTGTACTCCCACTTTTTATTTTGTAAGGGGACGCTCTTTTTTTTAATTTATATATACATATATAACCCCTCTACAGCTTGAGATCAGGAGTAGAATAGAGACATCTTAAAGAGGTCACTAATAGCCATTAAAGGTCACTAATAGAGAGATGTTACCTCTTGATATCTTGCCCTTAAAAGTGTGCATCGACAATATTCCACATGGGACAGCTGAGTGTGAACGCTCATTTAGCCAGATGAACATCATCGCTTCGGATGAACGTTCAAGCCTCTTAATTAGTTCTATTTCAAATCTACTAATGTTCCACATAAACAGCCCGCCAATTACTAGATGGCAACCTCAACTGTATATAAAAGTTTGGAATTCTCAGATTTACAGAATGGCAACGGACACACAATCAAGAAGAGTTGAAAAGGATAAAGGCATTTATGAAAAAGTATCACTATGGAAAGTTCTTTGAGATAATTTCATTTCAAAATGCAAGAATCTTAATTGATTTTTCTTTCTTGAGCTGAGAATCATATGCTTTAGAGCACAATGTTTGGTTTTTTAATAAATAACTAAATAAAATTAGAATAATTATTATTCTATTGATTTTATCAACATGTTATGAGTTCGAGTTGAAAAGTAAAAAAGGAAAAAAAAAACTGGATACAATTGAAAAAGTATCTCAATACAAAATCTACGATACATTTAGAGACTAGGGTCGTTACTCAAGACATTTTATATGGGTGATACTTATATCGCGATACTTCCCAGCCCTATGTCAATCAAAGAAATTATACAGTATTGGCTAAAATTCTTCAAAAAAAGAGCGTCCCCCCACCATTTTTTTACGACTTCACCACTGCTCTCAACCAACCCGAATCTTTAAGGTATGTGTTTGTACGGCCTGAAAGTGCCATCCAATTTAGACCAGAACCCAGTGGGGATGATATCCACAAGGAACGTACCCTCCTTCCCCTACCACCAGGGAAGGACTTTTGGACCCACATATTTCACGTGCCAGTACTCCACGTGAACGCAGAGACATGTTGCCCAGAGCCGAGAATCAAACTTGGTTCGTCCGAGTGCAATCCCCGCGCACTAACCACTGGGCTGTACCACCCCCAGAATATTTAGTTGGATACTTGAGGAATTATTTACGTACATCTGCTACTGTTTGCTGCTGTACAGTTCGCACTATTTCAATCTGACCTCATCCATCAACAAACGCCTTGTCGAAAACCCAGACAAACTTGAGTGACCAGAGGGCTTACAGTAGCAGTTTGAGTGACCGGGAACGGAACAAACGCCTTGTGTATAACATTAAACTATACAACTGAAAACTTCCTCAAAATCTCTTGATTTTCAGACCATTTTATTCAGGGGGGCAAAACATATACAAGTTTTATCTTACTACAATCAGTAGCAAAATCGACCTGTAAAACATCATTTTACATTATATCTCCAAATTTTTAAAAATGAAAGTTTTAGTAACGAAATACACCAATTAAATGAACATCGCACCCGCAATTTTTATTTTACCAAATTCACCAACGAACTCGATCTACTAAACATTAATGTATATCATATATCTAAATATCAGAACATTCTGTTAAACTTTAGAGGAGCTTTCATCGGGTAATATATATATATCAGTAAAGAGAAAAAAGCAAGCGGATTTTTTTTCTAATATGAGCTCTAATTATCGAATATTTTGCCCAATTTTATAGCGTTTTCATTTTGGCATATATTGATCCAATTTCATATTTTGATAAACTTGTTTTCAAACGGGACTAGTGTGTTTTATTCTTCAGATCCGCCAGTAACGATAAATTTGTATTGCGAGATTAAGATTAACAGTGATTGTTATACTTCGTTTCAGGAGAAATAAATTACATATTTTAATAGAATGTTTTGAATAACAATGTCATTAAGAATACTATAGGAATTTGCACATAATTGTGAATTTTTTTATATTATACCCGTATATTCCGTACAAAGAACGGGTATACTACTAGTAGAAAATATTTTGCAATATGATATATTCTCTCACTTCAATACACGCATAAAGACTCGTATACGATAGGGAATCATTGATTTTCACTCACTTTCCAGCTGCTGTAAATCTTCAAGTTTCTCAATGTTAATTGAAATTCTGAAATGCTGCTCTCATATTTTGACATTCTGTATTGAATATAGTTTAACATAGCTATCATCTTAAAATGCAATTTATTCAAAATTCGTATTTATAAGGTACCTAAAGAAATGTTAAATAACAGGCATTCTTGTCATGTCCTATGAAATTGAAAAAAACTGGATGAAAAGAAAACTTTTTAAATGAAAATGACTCTACTTTTTATCAATTAATCATTTTTAGTAAATACACCTAATCCATTCATAATTTTCTGAAATTTTATCCATAGTTAATTTTACACGAAGAATGCATAACCTTATAAGAAATAATAGGTTAGTACTTGGGTGGGTGACCACCTGGGAACACCGCGTGCTGCTGGCACATTTCGGGCCCAGTAGCCCGGTGGTTTGCGAGCTGGATTTGCACGCTGCCACAACTGCCGCCGTGTTTATGCGGAGTACGATCACGTTAAACATGTGAGTCCGTAAGTCCATCCGAGAGGTTGGTGGTAGGGGAAGGAGGGTACGGTCCTCCCCCACTGGGTTCTGGTCTAAATTGGGTGGCACTTCCCGGCCGTCCAAACGGTTACCTTACACCTTTCTGGTAGGTCGGACGGTCTGCGTCTCATCAACAACAACCCTTATAGTAATATTTTATGCTATATTTTCTTATAATGAAATATAGTATATTTACACTTCATTTTTATTGTAGTCTGTAAGTAAGGGCATTATGTGGTGCATACATCGGGTTTAAAATCCATAAAATGTGTAATAAAATAAATATGTGTATATTTAATGTCGATACATTTTCACTTTTTTTTAATACACTAGAGGGATCCGTCCCCAGCTCGCTACGCTTCGCCAACCTCCCTAACTAGCTTCCACCGTGAGTCGGAAGGCTTCGCATCTTACTCGCTGGCGCCCGCAGAGTTCGCTTTGCGAGCTATTTCAAGTCAACTAAAGTTTAAATTGGTGAACGGCTTATTCCATTGTGTTACTCATTTATTTCTCTATAAATGTAAATTCCATATTTTTGTATGTTGTAATTTTGCAGAATGGAACAAAGAAAGGCAACATGAGACTGAGATTCTCGCCGATACGAAAGAATATTTTCACTTGATACGAGCATAAAAAGTAGAAAAACGAGTAAACTACATCGAAATTTAACAAAAGCGGGAGTCGTCTTTCAAAAAGTCTATAGAGGTGCATTCCTGCGAAAATTTGTGGTCTTGCTATTGTTAGTCTGTCCAGGACGATAACTCACAGTTCAAATATTTTATCCTTGACTTTATTTCTTAAACTAATGTTTAAATCGAAAAACGTTTAATGTCAGCGTGTTCCCAGATCTTTTTCAATAAGTGTATCAAATTTTATATTTTTGTATGCTATCATTTTTGCGGTACCAAGCAAAGAAACTCGAGGAACGAGAAAGTTGTCGAACGCCGCCTGCAGCTACTTTTTATACTTTCCTTATATACATAATGTATAAGGAAAGTATTGTGACGGGGTCGAAAATTCGAATTCGAGTTTTCGACGGGAGAGTACGTTCCAAGCATCCCTGATCAAGAATCAAACATTTTTGAAGTGATGTCTGTGTGTGTGTGTGTGTGTGTGAAAGTATGTGTGTGTGTGAAAGTATATGTGTGTATGTTAAAATATGTGTGTGTGTGTCAGTGAGTCTGTGGAGACGATAACTGACGAAAGAATGGACTTATTCGAACGAAATTTGGTACAAAAATCACAATCCGTAAACACTGGAAGCCTATTGTTTTCATACGCAATCGAACGTTCAGAACCCCCTATATTTTCGAGTGAAATTTTGAAAAACTCGTCAAAAAATCAAAACCGCTGATAAAGTTACGCAAATAGACATTTTTTATCTAATTTTTCATTAGAAAACGATTGGCATAAATTTTAGAACGCTAACGTGAACCGTTCTCGAGATATTGCCCATTTTTCAAAAAAAATTTCAGAAAGTCATATAAAATAAAAAAAAATATTTCCTATTGAGAAACATGTTCACTTTCCATATGTAATACCATGCGATAAATTTGGTGACATCATTCTCGTGGAACTAGGTCGTTCTTTTCAGGAAAAAAGATACTTTGAGTAATACTTTTGTATTTGAGCGGCAATAGTCATTTATCTGCTGTAAGAATAACTTATTTCTCCGTCCATAACGCTTGTCGAGATTTTGGCGACGAATTTGGCGGAATGTCGCCAACTTGGCGACATTTTTAATTGTTGCCAAATTAACAAAAATCTCGCCAAATAGGTAAAAATGACGCTAAATCAATGAAAATGATGACTAATTGAAGAAAATTTTATATCTTGGAAAGAATATAAATACTATATACTATAAGAAAAATATATTTTTTATTGTAAAAGTAGTAAATTCATTGCATTATATAAGGAAAGCCATGTGCTGCCCACATCAGATTTTTTTCTAATATAGAGGGATATACTGTATGCGATAGGAATATACTGTGATAGAATGAACACTATTAAGTTTAAGATATTAATACATCTACAAGATTAGACAATCTCTAATTACATTAAAAGTGTGTTTAAAATTATATCTTTTCCTGTCAATCTGTTTCTGACATGCGCCTAGATATCATTAAGTTATTTTTCTATCAGTATAATGTATCTCAAATAAATTGTCGAGTATTAGAGACATAACAAATTTGATTTTCCTTGGAACATTCAAACTCATGATTTAATTGGTAACCACCAAAGCACAATTGTTTTTCCTCATATGGGACCAAAGAAAATCCTACAGCTTTAAAATTTTTATAACACTAGGGGCTCCCCCCTCCCTCTCGCCAACCCCCGTAACTCGCTTCGTAGGTCGGGAGGTTTCGCCTTCCACTTGCTGAGCTCGCCAAATTGGCTTTGGAAAGCATGTTACGCAGGCGTAATACGCATATGGGTATCGTTCTTGTTAACTGACATTCACCAGATCTAGAACTCGTACGGAGCATACGACCGCCTACATGTCTCATGCTGCCGTCTCAAAATCCCGGTGCCCCCCACTCCAAGGGCTGCCGCTTATTGATTCCGTAACTCAATTTAAGAATCGGAAGGCTTCGTCTCCTAATCACTTACGCTCACTGACGCTCGCAGCACCCCAGGGCTGCCGATTATACACCCCCGAAACTGGATTCGAGATTCGGTAGGCTTCGTTTCCTACTCGCTGACGCTCGCTTTGCGAACATTTTCTTGCCGCCTGCTATGCAGATGTAATGCATCCGTTGGGGATCGTCCCTTGTTAACTGACATCCACAAGCCCTAGAGCTCGCTTGCCGAGCTTTTTCAATTTGGACATATGTCTGTCCGTTCGCACGATACCTACCGTAAAAATGACATTATCAAAATGAAATTTTAGTATATTATTGAGACGTTCTGTGGGACGGGACATATGGGAATGTAAATGAATAATATCACCCAATTAGTTTTGGATTGAACCCAGGTTGAAAAAAGGAAATACATTGAGCCCTATGGGACTTAATTTTTCAAACATTTTTAAGCGGATTTTAAATTCACAAATTGCTTCGAAAATTTTAGGTAATATTCAAATTATTCCATAAATTATATAAAAAATTTCAGCAAAATATATTTAATAGTTTTTTAGATAAAAATTAAAATATTAATTACACCTCTTATATGAAGCGATCACGTGACCATTATATGAAGAGATCACGTGACCCACTTCAAAATTAAATATGGCATCCATCTTGTCTCAAAATCGTGATTTTTATGAGACCTAATTTTTCAAACATTTTTTAAGAGGAGTTAAAATTACCAAATTGCTTCGAGAATTTTAGAAAATATTCAAATTATCCCATAAAATATATAAAAAAAATTCAGCAAAGTATGCTCGATAGTTTTAGAAATAAAAATTAAAATAGTAATGCCACCTATATAATATGAAGATGTTACGTGACCCACTTCAAAATGAAATATGCCATCCATACTGTATCAAAATCGTGATTTTTTTAAAGTTCCTTCTCATTTATATTTAGTGTTGTATCCGTCCTAAAACCGCTTTATTTTTGCTTTTTTTCTGTGCATCCATATTCTGCACCAACGCAATTACAATACTTTGAATTTAAATGATCATCAAACTTTGATTATTTCTACTACGAAGCCTAACTTTAAGGAATCTAAAATATAAACAAGTTCTTGTAAGATGAGTTGTATAAGAACTGCTGAATTTTTTTCGGACAAATTATTTAACACTGGAATCTGGAATAAAACTGTAGGAATGAAATACTCACTGCTCTTACATAGAAAGTCAGACGATTTATATGTTGTTGACGTCATTTGAATAAAGTTTGAATGCAGTTTTAAGCATGCAGTTAGAGCGCACTTTTACCTCCATGGTTTTAATTTTCCAGGTAAAAAAAAATTATTATAGTTATCTGATGATTAATTTAATATCGCCGCTGAATGTATCGTATTTTACAGATGTTTAAATAAAATTAGAGTCAGATAGTGTCCATGCTTTATGCATGATTGATCTTTTTATATTTATATCCAGTGTTGCATCCGATCTAAAACCTCTTTATTTTTGCATATGGTCTATGTTTCTAAATTCTGTGCTTACGCAATTACAATATTTTTTTTTTTATTTTAAACGATCACTAAACTCTGATTATTTATACAACTAAGCCTAATTTTAACGTAAGCAAAATGTAAACAAAACAAGTGATTGTAAGATGAGTTGTATAAGAATTGCTGAATTTTGTAACGCAAAATTATTTCGCTCTGGAGTCTGGAATATAAGTTATATTAATGGACTATTCTTTGATTTTACTTAGATAGAGAAGCAGTACAAGCGATTTTATAGCATTGCCTTTTTGATGAAGTTTGATATAGTTTCCAATTATTGTACTATGATAATTTTAACGATAGCACCGATGCATTTCAGATACGTTTAAATAAAATTCCATTTCAGTTTGAAAATGTTTCACAATCAATGTTTTATGCATGATCTTTTGCATGCTTTTATGCATGCTCTTTTGTTTTAATATAGAGAAGAGTTACAAATCAAGACTCTGTAGTAACTAAAAAAGATAAAACTATTCTGTGCCCAAAAATGTTTGAGAATCTCGGAAGCGTATTTATAAATTTATATTTAGACATCAGATTCATCCATGCTTAAGTACAAATTCGAAATAACTACCGAAAAATCGAATTTTATTTAAAGTGAAGAAGATGAAGAAATAGGTTTCTAAAATAAACTATAACTTTCTGCATCTTAATGTTTCTTTTTCAGTAAATAATCTGTATTAATTTAAAAGCACTTGCTGCGTTTTGTTGAAATTGCTATACGTGATAGAACTGGGAATAGAAACTCGATCGTCCGAATGTATTGAATAAATATTAGCACATTCGATATATATATAACTTAAAGTACGCTGTAAATCAGTATTTTCAGTTTATTGGTTTGGGATATTTTTATTTAAGCTTCAGCTTATAAGCCATCATCAGAGGACTAGTTTCGTACTTTTTAACGTTCTTCAGTGCTTATCCATAAAACTAGCTATTTCCACTCGTACATGTGTATTCAAAATATCTAGTGATCATTAAATGCGACAACTACATGCTTAATAACAGTTTATGGTAGCTTTTATGAATATCAGAAACCCCCTTTAGATTGAAACATCAAAATGACGGACATTTTATAATTCTGTTAAAATATAAACAAGTAAATACATTGAATTTTATTTCCCGCACATGACAAAAATATTAAACAGTTTTATTTTTCCGAGCAAAAGTATATCAAATTGTGTTTTTATTGTGTCTGACATGCTAAGTGGGAATTTTAAAAAAAAATCACCTTATTTAATATTTATTTTCATCATCGTCCCGAATTCAAATATTTCGAAATTTTTGCTTTCTCACTTGGTGTCGAAGCTGAGACGGATGAAATCGAATGCAACCAAAACCAAGGTTCCAACATGTACCGAAGTTCATTTAGTTGCTTTCTGGGCATATTATCATTATTTACCCGCTTTCATATATTTTGTTTGCAAACATATTTGTGAGAGACATTTTCCGAACATATTCATAACTCTCTATCTGTGGTGTGTCTAATTTGAATTTACATCTTTCACATACAGATAACTAAGTACAAGCTCAAAGGCACATTGCTGTAGATATTAAGGTGTTAATTTAAATGGGCAATTTATGTATTTATGTATGCATTCTTTTCAATTAAATATCCTTAAATATTAAAAATATGAAACAATTCTTCTACACAGACACAAAACATTTTAGATTGTTATCATTCTATGTTAAATAAAAAAAGAGAAATATATGTTCCACTTTTTAAAAGTAATTTCTTAATCACGCTTGGTGCTTTCTATTTTCTCAAATGGCACTAAAAGATGTTTCAGCATATTTCGATAACGACAAAATATTTTTTTTTTATTTTTAAGACATAAAAGAAATGTTTTGCAGATACATAACTGATAAATAATCCTATATATTTGTACAGCAGATTCTTTTTTAAATCTTTGGTAGTAAAATCCATCCTCAAAAAAAAATAATACGATTATACTTATATTTATTCGTTGAAATTGATGCTTTTATGTTGTCTCAATTTTATGTGTAATGTAATTTTGTGGAATTTAATGAATCTATTTGCTGATAAATGCTAGTCTGCAACATGTTGTAACATTGGACGTATAAATGGACGTATAAATGTCCATACATTGGACGTATAAATGTCCATATGGTTTAACGTTCTATGTATCTTCGTTCTTTAAAAGGAGTCAACGACAGAGATGAACACAAACTTTATCTTTGTTTACTTTCCTTGCAATACATGGTAATAAGTAGAACAGCTGGAGTTTCGACGGATCTACACGTTTTGGGACCTCTAGAACACACAAAAATTATTTTAGCGTGGTGCCTGTGTGTGTATCTGTGTTTGTGTGTCTGCTTGTGCAACGTATCCACTCTAACTCAAAAACCAATTGACCAAATTTTATAATATTTTATATTTAAATCCCTTGTGGATGATCCTGGTGCTGATTATATTTCGGTGCAATTTGGAATAAAAACAGCTGCTTTTTTCTGAAACATGGCACGCAAAAATCGCATGTATCCACTCCAGCTAAAACACCAATTGACCAAATTTCACAAAATTTGGTAGGTGCGTGAATTACATTTGTGAGTTACTTTGGATCTGTTTAGAATTTGGTACGATTCGCATAAAAAGTATCTGACTTTTTAATGAAATGTCCCGCAAAATTCGTTAATATCTAAAATAAAAGACTGCGTAAGTTCAAATGCATCAATTAAATGACTGCTTTATACGTAAATTTTGGCAATAAAAAGAATAAGACTAGCCCCATTTCTCTGGGACTAGCCATGCTTGAGATATTTTAGTTTCTTCGCGTTTTTACAACACCACCTTTGAAAATATGTCCAGTTTACAAATAAAACCGAAAATTGAATTAAAAGCGCAAATCATGCGTTATATATTGCAATAAAATTCAATTTACTTGATTTTTAAAGAAATAAAGAGATTATTAAAATTGTGGAGAAAATTAAAATTGTGGGAAATTTAAGCTTGTAGGGCATGCGCTGCTCACAACAAATTTATTTTGGCAACATTCTCTATCTCGCCTTGCCGACTATCATAATTCCGCTCTTGTATCAATCTCGTGAATTCTTACTTTTATTTTCCTCATTCTGCATTAATGTTACGTTTAACTTCTACACTATATCATTGACACGTATATGCGGTAACAATTACGAGGGTTTTGGAATTTCTAAATACAGTTGTTAAACCCGTTGTCCAGTGAGTTACTTTTCTTCTCTGTCAGAGTAAGCGTAGCGAACTAATGTGACTGCTTGAAACCATATCTTGACTCACAAGTTGTAACCAACCGCACTTCACATGTAAACGCAGATAAAACTCGTTCTAGCTTCTCTCAATACTCATTGTGGGTGGGGTGACCAAATAAATAACCTTATGATGCTATAAACCGTCGACACCATACTAATGACCACCACACTAGTTACAATCGTTGTTCAACTGAATTAAAATGACTTTAGTCAAATTAACATTTTCATATTACCCCTTCCACATTGCTGCAGCAAACTAGCAACCCAAGTAATATGTCCCCATCTCCCCCACTAAAGAGAAACTGTCTGCTAATCCCAAAAGGGAGTGTCTGGATGTCCTTTATCACGCTTCCAACCTTTTCGAGCGGGCTTCCCTCCTCCTAGATCCCCTAATTTGGAAAACGTCAATATGTTTCTGAAATCTGTGTCCTGGGATTCAAACATGTACAAGCCATCTTATTCTAGCAGTCATAATAACATTAGTAATAAAGGGCTTCTTATAGGCATTTATGAAATATACAGACACTCTTTGAAACGAATGTACCATACCCCAATGGTCTGTAGGTTCCTTAGTATTTAAGGATTAATTTGGTAATTATAAGAAATACATTATATTTATTTAATTCAATTACCAAGTACTTGATCTATTTTCTACATTAATGCCGTTTTCTGCTTCCTTTAAAAAACCTTTTATCTTAGATTGGTACAAACAGACTCTCAAGTCTAAAAGAGCTACAAAAGTCAGAAACAGAAATTGTTTATGGTTTAAAATGTTGCAACAAACTAAGCAAAGATGCAAGACTGGTAAAAATATGCAAACAAGCAAAAATAATATTTAAATCCAAATAACTTTTAGATACATTTATAATTTTATTCGTAATTGATTTTGGCCTGCAGGGGAGTAATTAATTACAAATGAAATAATACACATTTTAAATGAAAATTTCGATAAAAGTTTGAACAGATATGCTTTGATAAAATTTCTTGGATTTTAATTAAGACGTATGCAAGAATTGGAAAAATAATGACTAGTAACAGACGTTAAAATAGTCCTGATTTAAATGTAAAAGTTATTTATTCCCGATGGGCTATTTATGGGTTATATTACTGTTATAAGGGAAAGGACTGTTTTGAAAGTAATTTGAATCTTAAAATTAAATATTATAAAAAAGACACTACAACACATGCTTAACCAATATCTGCAGAGTCATCTACGACAGTAAGAGCTTGCAATGTCGTCCCAGTAGCTCAAGGGTAGAGCGTCGGCTGACCAGCTTGAAGATCCAAGGTTCGATTCCTGGTTGGGGATGTATGGTTCTTTTTAATGGTGCCCGAACAAATCAACCCTGTAAGTTAGTGCAAGATGTCGGTGGTCTGAAAGTGACCCTAGTATGACTGGCACGGATTCAGTGAACTATGGGATATTGAGATTTTAAATCGAGACGATAACGACCACACAGGAAGCTAAGCTGGGGAGAACGATGATATCAGGAGTCTAATCTAATGTAAAAATAGCAGGAGGTAGTCATTAGATTGTCATTTGCACGCCAATCTGACATTAGAGTGCAGAGAATGCAGAGCTAACTTCGACAATAAGAGCTTCCATTTTCGTTCCACTAGCTCAGCAGTAGAGCAAAGGCTGGCTGGTTTGGTTTCTTATAACTGAATAGGGAAGAGACTACAGAAAGTATCCACTTGATATAAGATGATTAATGGCGAATCGTTGTTATATTCTGGAATGCCAAAATAAATAAATCGTATATGCTAGAAATCTAATGTTTAGCCTATTCAGACGTCAGCAACTCAGTCAACATCAGTGGTCTTCCGTCAGCAACAAACCATATTTAAACTTGAGAAAGGAAATTACTGTGATGCATTGTCAAGAACGAAGTGGTTAGGCTACCTGCAAGTGCGGTTGCGGAAACGATGTAATTTGGCTGCCGTCAAGTGCGGACGCGCGTTGAGCTACCTGCAAGTGGCCTACCGTCAAATTAACCGGATACTTGTTGCCTTACGGCGGAAGATAACAAATTATGTTTCGTTTACTAGCGTTAGACAACAGTGTTATTTAAATTGTAATTCTTCAAATATATTTAAAAATGAATTACCGATAAAAGAGTCGACTTTTACGGTTTCTAGCTCCTACAAATGTATATATAGCATTAAAATAGAGCTTGAAGAATGGAGCGATTCCTCTTTTCCACTTCTATTTTTCTGAAAATAAAATATAATAATCTTTCCAAACTTTTTAAGGAACTTGACAAGAAGAATTTGATCATAAAATTGTCTAATTAATAGACCTGAGCTGGAGTCCCCCCCCCTCCCCCGGTGTGCAGGGGAACCCGGCCCGGACAGGAAAAATGAGGAGACGGGGGCCCGAAGAGGCCCCTTTCCCCCTCGCTTTCCACGGGCCTGCATGTGTGTGCTTTATTTTGAAGAAAAAGAATAAGAGAAAGGTACAAGTGACATTTTACTCCTTCTCAGAAAAACGCTGGTAAAGTTGTGAAGGAAGAATATAAAATATTTAAGCAAGTACTTCTAGTGAAGGAATATGATTTAATTGCACTAAATTTATGCAAATCTAAATTTATGCTTATCTTTCAGCAAATTTTCTCTTCCATTTCATACTATTATACCATTCAATTACAAGCAGCTCTTCTTTTTAATATTATATATAATAATATATTCTTAAAAATATTTAATTATAAACCGGTTTTTCATTTTTTTAATTATTCAATAATGCATTTTTTATGTATATAATAAAGAGTAAATTATGTTTCTTTTTTTGTTATTAATTTTATTTTTTTCATAAGTGGCAAAAAGGTTTCCCATCGGTAAGTATTTAAAACGAATTCTAATATAATATTTAATAATATATTTTTCAAAATCATTTTTAAATTTGTTCTTATAATTTAATAATTTACTCTTATTTATTATATTTAATAATTTACGTTTTAAGAATTTTAAATTATTTTTTCCTGCTATTCCTTTTGTGCAATGTTTTAAATTTATCATTAAAAAAAAATCCTGTTATAGATAAAAAATAATTATTTTATGACTTTTCTTTATCAAGAAAGAAAATATTTAAAAATAAACTACTTTAAAAAATTAAAAATATACTATTTTTAGATCTCACCAATTCATATATAACATCAAAATAGATCTTGTAAAATGGAATTTTTTCCTCCTATATACATATAGGAGGAGGGAATTGGGGGGGGGCTTTGATTTTATTGAAATTATTTTTATTATTACATGTTAGCTGGAATAATATGTCCAATGACGTTTTAAAGTATTTATTCTTATATTACAGCTACAGTTAAACATATATTACACAACATAGCTATAAAAAGGGGTTTGAATTTAAAAAATATATAAAAATTTCTTATACTTGTATATTGCAGTCAGCATAATATCGACCTAAACGGAATATAACGCTACTTTCCACCGGAAGACAACCATCCGACTAATTTGACGGAAGTCCACATGCAGGTTTCCTACTGCAACTCCATCCGCGACCGCACATGCAGGCAGCCTAACCACAGCCTGTCAAGAATTGTAGGCATCACCGTGTTAGAGTCCTTAATGATATGACTTTTGACGAATATTTATTGCTTTTCCTGTACACCTCTTTTACGATCCTGATTCCGATTCTTAGTAAATAGACAACTTAGTAATTGACATTTTTTTCTATCTTATTTTATGGGCGATTTCCTGTTATAAATTCTTTAATTCTCCGATAGGGACGCTGTAATTACTGTTATTCTATCGAGCATACTGACTTTACTACAGATATACCTAAAATGTACACTTATTGACCTTTTCTTACAAAGCTATTGATGTACTTAAGGACCTACCTAGAAGCGCCATATACTAGTATATACACTTATTTATTACTTTCTTTTTAATTCTTTTATAAGTCAAATATATTTACATTTTTATATTTTTCTCTCAATTAGTTTTAATTAAACACTTCTAAACTCTACTGTATTCTTAAACTATATTTGCATTTTAATTTAATACTCCTCCCTCTCTGTGAATTTTCCTCTCTATGCTAATAATTAACTAAACAGCAGTAAGCTCTTTAAATATTTCAGTCAAGATTTATTTGCTTATTAAGCGTGAAATGTTTATAACTATATCAGGAGGACGTTAATTACTATTTACATTAAAATATTGTTCTTATTCTGTTAATAACTACAAAAAATCGAATTATTCATGTTAGCACTTTGGCACGTATCACTAATATTTCTCCCATTTTGATGAAAACTGACGAGATTCTGAAATGAAATTTAAAAATATTTTTACCTATACATAATCTTTGTTATCTTTTAAAACTGACCTAATTTTAAAAATCTTATTTGGACAGCACCTGACTTGTCCTACAGCTTAAATTAATTTTTTATTTTATGATGCACTAAATTGAGTTTAATTGCAGAAAATAACATGGATAATGTATGATATCATATTTAATTTGCATTGTTAATACATTTTCGTTTCATTTGGTAATTTGAAACGTCTGCCACTCCTCGAAGTACAAAAATATATGAAATAATTCGATAACTTTGCATCCTAGAGACATGGAGGCGCTTTTTTGTCAAAAATTACATGAAGAACAAGTAAATTAATATATTTCAGAAATTTTATTCATTTATTTCAGATTTTCACGAGCTTTGTGGGGCCTGTAACCCAGTGGTTAGAGCGCGGGAATTGCACTCTGTAGGCCCGGGTTCGATTCTCTCTGCTGCCAAAACTGCCGTCGTGTTCACGCGGAGTACGATCACGTTAAACATGTGGGTCCGTTATAGTCTCCTTCGACTCACTGACGCACACACACACACACATCACTTCAAAACTGTTCGATTCGTGATCAGGGTTGCTTGAAACGTGCTCTCCCGTCGAAAACTCGAATTCAAATTTTCGACCCTGTCACAATATTCCTTATACATTATGTATGTAAGGAAAGTAATAAATGATGTTAATTCCAGAAAGATAATGCAATACAGTAATGACATAGACAGGATGGTCAATAGATAGTACGACCACCTCTTGCGTTGATAAAGCAGAAATCCTTCAAGGAACAGATGCAATGAGAGTGCGAATACTTTTGTGAGGGATGGATGACCATATGCCTTTGAATATTCAATATACCTTACAAAATTTTGCAGAATGTCGAGAGTTGTGGGACGGCCACCACATGCCTTCGAATGCGCCGATCAACGCGTGCCGACGTACGTCTGGATGGACAACTACGACGATTCACATGCCCTTCTTCAATCCATCTTTTCAAAATTCTTTGAACATGGGACGCATCTACACGTGTTTCAGCGGCGATACGCCGGTACGTCTACTTATCCGTTCGTAGGTCTAAGATGAATCACCTCGCATGATCGTCCAACTGCTGAAACTGACTTTGACTTTTTTATATATTTTTAAATATTTTAACTTTCCCTGCAATACATTGTAATGTATAGGGAAAGTATTGGAATCATGCCGAAAATCACAACTCGAGTTTTCGACGGATATACTCGTCTTGAGATCTTTAGAATACGAAAAAGCTATTTTTAGCGTGAAGTCTGCGTGTGTGTCTGTCTGTGTGTCTGTGTGTCTGTCTGTCTGTCTGTGCAATGTATGTATCCACTCTAACTAAAAAACTAATAGACCGAATTTCATAAAATTTGGTAGGTAAGTCACTCGACTGAGACCCTGGTGCTGATTAGTTTTTGGTAGGATTCGTAAAAAGAGAATCTGCCTTTTTTTGCGAAACGGCTCGTAAAAATTTCATGTATTCACTCTAGCTAAAATACTAATTGACCAAATTTCACAAAATTTGGTAGATAAGGTATACATGTAGGATACTCTGGTGCTGATTAGATTTTGATACCATTTGGAAAAGAACAACCTGCCTTTTTTAACGAAATGGCCCTCAAAATTCGCAAAAATCTAAAAAACACAAAAACTACATATGCTCAAATGTAACAATTAAATTCGTGTTTCATACGCAATTTTGACGAAGAAAAGAATATAACACACTCCATTACACTTTAGGGCTAACCGTTCTCAAGATATTTGAGATTTCTTGCGTTTTAGTTACGCCGATTTTTGAAAAATGTCCAATTACCAAATAGAAAAAAAAATTGAATTAATAATACACATTGAGTGTTATTTGGTGCAATTAAACTCAATCTAATGGATTATTATAGAAATAAAGAAAATTTGAATTTCAGTCTACAGAGAAAGTCATGTGCTGCCCACATCAGATTTCTTTTTACTGGTTTATAAAACTTTAATATGTTGCAGGATTGGGGCTAAAAATGATTCAAATGTTAAACCGATTTAATATATTGAAGTAAAGGGTAAAACTTTTGCAATCAGTGACATTAGATCCAGGGAATACTTTTACATACATTCTAGCCTCCTTCACCACTTCGCGTAACGACGGGGTTAAAAAACATGTTTTGTCGGTTTGTAATAACCACTTATAATTCGAAAATGGTTCCACCTATTTAATCTTGTTTGGTATTATTTATTGAACTTAATAAGTGTCACATTTATGACTAAAATATTTCAAATTTTATTTCCTCAGCCAAAAACGTGTATCGCTTCTAGTTTAAACATAAATTACATATAAACATGCATAAGATGTATGAGAGAGTAGAGCTGATGCACATTTCTGCAGATATATAATTATAAATTAATTATTTTAAAAGAGTCATAAAGTTACAATAATTTTCAGGTCTATGAAACTTAACGAGAATGTAATAACGTATAATGTGTCCATATTTCGGCAGAATATGACTGTAATTAGTTTTTAAAAATTTAATTATTAAAATCTTTGTTATTATGCGAATTTTTACTTTCCCTGCATTACATGGTAATGTATAGGGAAAGTATTGGAATTATGCCGAAAATCGCAACTCGAGTTTTCGACGGATCTACACGTTTCGAGACATCAAGAATACGGAAAAAATATTTTTAGCGTGACGTCTGTGTGTGTGTCTGTCTGTGCAGATATTGTATCCACTGTAACTAAAAAACTAATGGACCGAATTTCATAAAATTTGGTAGGTAGGTCACTTGTGGGCGAGTCTGGTGCTGATTAATTTTGGGTACGATTCGGGATAAAAGAACCCGCCTTTTTTTGCGAAATAGCCCGCAAAAGCTTGTATCCACTCTAGCGAAAAAACTAATGGACCGAATTTCGCAAAATTCAGTAGATAAGTTACCTGTGGGACAATCTGGTGCTGATTATATGTTGATATGATTCGGGAAAAAATAACCTGCCTTTTTTTAAACATGGCCCTCAAAAATCGCCAAAATCTAAAATAAAACACTACGTATGCTCAAATATATCCATTAAATACTTGCTTAACACGTAATTTTTGACGAAGAAAAGAATAAGATCAACCCCACTGTTACATAGTGTTTTACAAAAATATGTAACATTGCTGAAGTTTTTGGAGAGGAACGTGACCTGCAAAGGACGGTCCCTAGCCCTGGTACAAATACGTATAGGGTCCCCCTCTGGCCACCTGCAAAGGAGAGGGTCAGTGGAGCTGCCTGGGTGGTCTTACACAAGAGGAAGACAGAACGGGGGAAAGCGGTTGGTGGGGCCGCAATTAAGCCCAGAGGTTCGCGCAGGAGCGTGGGACTCCTGGCCACCTGCAAGCGATAATTCAGGGGCGAGTGGGCAAGCCCTGCTGTCATGGAACTGGCCACTGAAAGTGGAGGTCAAGCTGTCCACCAATAATACTGAGGGGGGGGGCTTAAGTCCTGTCAGCAAATGGTTTTTGAGTAGGAGGAGAGATAGAATTGAAAGTTTTTCAGAGAGGTTTTTTCTGAAAAAGAAGTCGTGAGTGCCTTGGTGGATTTGGTGGATTTGGTGGAGTGAGGGTGTGCTCCTGAGACGTGAAGGTTGCGGTAGTTGTTTTCCGATCGGAGTGAGACGATGCTCCGCCAGCCTCCGTGTACCCGAGCCCTTGCAGCATCCTGAATTGGAAGGTAGGCCTCTTTGGCATCATGCAGTACTCTCTCTTTGTTTTATCTCTCCTCTCTCAGTCTTTCTTTATCTCAAGCTGAAAATTTGGTTAGGATTATAGTAATTGAGGAATAACAATGATATTCAATGTTTAATTTTGATGTATCAGGGCTTTATGATGTATTGGTAATTTTATGTGTTTTTAGTGATTTACGGGGTGTTTAATGACCTAACATGTTAAACTTTTACGATGTGTCAGTACTTCAAGTGAGCAATTTTTGGCTCAGACCTTTTCATGTTTCTTTTAACTGTAAAATATGTAAATAAAATTGTTTCGTTATTTTAAATTTAATCTTGGTCCTCATTTCCAAACCTTTTTAATTAACTTTTTAATTTTCAGATAAAAGCACTTGCGATCATGTTAGCCGTAAACTTAATGTTCGATGAACATTTTAAGTATTTTTAGCGTTCTAATCGAACGTGAGGGAAATACCTCGCAACATTAATGGTTCCGATGACCAGGATTCGAAATAAAAACAATTGATAAAATAACTGAAAAATTTTTTTTGGGGAATAAATTAAAATTAATGTACACTAAGAAAATGGCTTCAAGACCAAACGAAATAAAAATAATTAATAGAATTTCTGAATTTTTTTTTTGTTTGTGACTAGGCTAAATTTTACGTTATATGCGCTAGGAAAATTTTAAATAAAGTATATTTTTTCGGAAATGAGGATTGTAAAGGAAGTAAAAAAAAAATCATGTTTTTCAATTCTTTTCTTCAAATTGTTATGCCATGGTAAGGGGATATATGTATTATTTTAGGGAAGCACGGGAACAAAATACGAGAATTGGAGGAAATTAGAAATATTTGGTATGCATATTAGGAGTGTATTTTATATTGTGAAAGTAGAATTTTATGTACCAGAATTTTAATGTTAGGAGTGTATATATGTTGCATGACAATTATTGTTTATTATAGGTGATAGGATTTTGGTAGGAAGGGGGAATTGCACTTAGGATATAGAATTTTGGTTAGGAAATCGCAGAAATTTTTTTTCACGTTTCAGTCATGGCAGAAGAACGGGGACGATGCCCCAGTAGCTCACGTCAGCAAAATTGCGGTTATTACACATTTGTTAGGGGAATTAAATGGGGAAGACATGGAGAAAAAAAAATTGTTTTTCGAACACTTTACTGCTTTATCAGAACAGGGTAATTGGAATGATGCAGAAAAATTAGTTATAATCAAATCACGATTACGGGAAAATGCCAGAAAGTTTTATATGAGTTCTCGAGAATTGAGGTGTGAAACCTCATTTGAAGTCTTGAAACAAAAATTCTTAGACTTTTTCACAGACAAATCCCACATCACCGCCAACCAAGTAATTTTTTCATCAATAAAACAAAACCAAAATGAAACTATAAAACAATTATCTCACAGAATTAGAACACTAACGTTGGAGTACATAGGAGAGGCTCAGATAGACGATGACACTCAACACATTATTGATACATTAAGCTTTAATAAATTTATAGAAACAATTAGACCAGAATTCCAAATTGAAGTGATTAAAGGTAACCCCAAAACATTCACAGAAGCAGTAAAAATACCACAAAATTTAGAGTCAGCTAATTTAGCGGCAATGGTGGTAGCGGTAAATAATATATCACAAAAAAATGACATACAGGAACTGCGCAAGGAACAAGAACAATTTAATGCACAATTATTGGATAATATCACCAAAGAGATTAATAACTTAAAAGTCAAGGATCACGCAGAAGTAGAAAAAAAACAAAACATTTTTTTATGTCATTTTTGTGGCAGACCCGGACATTTCATGAGGGAATGCAGAATGTATTTACGTCAAAATAATAATGAGAGGCAAGTCAAATATGGCCAAGAGAATAGGAATTTTGCATCGTTTAACGGGGAAGCTAATTATGTGCACAACGGAAGGTCGAATCAGTGGAATCTAAACAACGACAGATATAGAAATTTCGGAGCGCGGCCCAGAAACGAATTTAACATGAGAGGACAAGGGAATTTTCAGAATTGGGACAGAACTCCTGCATCTTATGTAGATGAGAGAAATTATGCAAACTCTAGAGGGGATCGCAGATACGTTCGGGGGAGAGATGAAAACAAAAATTTTAGGCCTTTAAACTAGTGTGGGGGACTGAAGGAGAATTTATGCAAAATCCACAAAGACACAGGGATCGGTCTCCCTTATATAGATATAAAAAAAATCCTGTGAGGTATGATTTGAGAAGAGAAAATAACACACGGAGAGATGCGCTAAACTTTGGAAGAAATTATAATAAAACGAAGGAAGGAAATGTTAGGAGTAAATTTAAAGGAGAAATTTATACGCAGAGAAATAGACGAGATTTCGGGGAAAGACGCAATAAATCGAATGAAAGAAATTTTAGAAATGAATTTAGGAGAGGAAATACTACACATAGAGATGCGTTAAATTTTGGAAGAAATTACTGTAAATCGAAGGAAAGGAATTTTATAAATGAATTTAATAGAGAAAATTGTACACAGAGGAATACGTTAAATTTTGGGAGAAATTGTAATGAATTGGAGAAAAGAGATTTTAGGAATGAATGTAGAGATAAAATTTATACACAGAGGAATAGACGAGTTTTTGGGGAAATACGCAATAAACCGGAGGAAAGAGATTTTAGGAATAAATTTAGAAATGAAATTGGCACGCAGAGAGGTAGACAAAATTTTGGAAAAAAATTCAATAGGTTGGAGGAGAGGAATTTCAGAGAAAATAATTTAGAAAGAGAAAGAAGGAATCCTAGAGAAAACAATTCTTGAAATGATTTTAGGGATAATGAGAGTGTGATAGACAAATTAATACACGGAACGGTACGCGAAGTCCTACAGAAAACGAGGATAGGGGAAGACCTGAAACAAAAATAGCAATGGATAGAGAGAAAATTAGAGATAAGGCTGAACTAATAGCTTCTGTCACAGAGGAGAACATTACAAATTTACCGACGGTACGAGCAAAATTCCACGAGAACGAAACGGGCATTTTATTAGATACGGGCGCTTCAATTTCAGTGTTAGCTGACGAGGCTTTTCAAAAAATTAAAGAGAATGTTGCAGTTAAGTATACATCGAGATCGGTGACTATTACCACGTGAACGGGACACAACATAAATTACTCGAAAACGGTAGAAATAAATTTTAAAATTGACAACCAAAAATTCAAACATATTTTTTTCATAACGAGAGCACATTTTCCACAAACATACCAGGGCATCTTCGGTTATGATTTCATTAGAAGATTTAAAGGCGTAATTGATACGCAAAATAACATTTTAAAAATTGGAAAATTAGAAATACAACTTAGGAACCAAAATCCAACACCGCGAGATACACAAATACACAGTTTAATAGAAAAACCCAACGTTTCCAGAATTAACAGGAAAATCAGATTTTTGCCGAATGAAACCAAACAGATTTTGATCATACCCGAGAATAAAGTACAGGAAGGTACGGATATTTTATTTGAACCGGTACAGAAAAACTATATAAACATGGATTATGGGATTTATAAAATGGCAGAGAAGGAAATCTGGGTAAGAGTGCAAAATAACACAGAATCGGAATTTACTTTGAATAAACATATGATTTTGGGACAAGTATCAGAAAATTTTGAAATTGAACCAGAGAAAAATAAGCCAGAGGAGGAGGAAAACTATATTTGTTAAGAAATGATAAATTTGATTCAAGCGACACCCGAAGTGATAGAACAGAGAAAAAAAGATTTGGAACCGACAGATTTTAAACTAGAATATATGAGCGCAGAGAGGAGGAAAGATTTTGAACAATTTGCTTTACAGTACGCGGACATTTTTTCAAAAAACATTTCGACCATAGGGGTATGGACTTAATCCAACCCAAAATTCAATTAGCCCACAGTCACGCAATCAAATCTAGACCATATGACATACCGTACTCGTTACAAAACACTGCGAAAGCGCAATTAAAAAACTTGGAGCAAGCAGGAATTATTTCCAAAACCAACTCAAATTATGCGTGTCCAATGATTTTAGTACGCAAGAAGGACGGAGAACACAGACTTTGTTTAGATTTAAAATTGATAAATAACATCTCCACCATATTCCCTTATAATATTCCGAAAATTAATGAAATTATCACCAAATTAGCAGGATTTAAATATTTTTCAAAATTAGATTTTAACAGCGCATTCAACCAAGTTGTTTTAAGCCCAGAAGCACAGAATATTTTTTCTTTTGTAACACCTTTCGGCAATTTCAGATACAATAGGATGGTTTTCGGACACGTTAGCTCAGCGCCCATTTTCCAAAACATTATTGATACTATTTTAGCGGATTTACAAGACCAAAACATCTTAGCTTACATTGACGATGTGATTGTCCCAGCAGACTCTTACGAGGAAATGAAACATAAATTACAATTAGTTTTTAACAAATTTAGAGAGAATAATTTAACGTTAAGCCCGAGCAAATGCGATTTTTTCTTACCAAAAATAAATTATTTAGGATTCGAGATTACCGATAAAGGAATAAGTCCAATGGACAATAATATAAACAAAATAACATCTTTTCCGGTGCCAAAGACCTTGGGAAAACTTAAAAGATTTTTAGGAGTGTGCAATTTTTATCGTAATTCAATAAAAGATTACGCGCAGATCACGGCGGTACTTTCAGACCTAACGCAGAAGGACGCAAAATTTAAATGGACTCCAGAGTGCGAGAAGGCTTTCCAGACATTACAAAATTGTTTTTTTGAAAAACCTATTCTAATTCAACCAAATTTTGAGGAAAAATTCTACCTTAACACAGATGCATCTTTATTATCGGTGTCGGCCTGCCTTTTACAATTGAGAGATGGCATTCTTAAGCCAATTGCATATTTTAGCCGCAAGTTAAGTCCACAAGAGAAAAAATACCCCGCAGTAAAGATTGAGTTACTTGCAATACACCAAGGGATACAGTTTTTTAGGAATTTTTTGTACGGACGAGAATTTTTTTTACTCCCAGACCACAAGTCGTTAGTTGATAATTTAAAGATTAATAATCCTCCCACATTAATGCAGCGTTGGTTGTTGGACATCTCCGAATATAAATTTAGATTCATTCATATCCCGGTAAAACAAAACGTACTGGCAGATTTTTTAAGTCGCGAAGAGTTTGCGAACCACTCAGAACAAGACGTAAACAAACCGCCTTTTCCCTCTTCCTCCTTCCAAGAGCGCGCTCCAGATGCGGAGCAAGACAGGAAAGAAACGAATCAGGGAACTTCAGGGGAACCGGTTGTCAAACGATCACAGGAAGAAGACCACGTCCAAAGCGTAAACAAACCGCCCTTCCCTCTTCACTCTTTCCAAGAGAGCGCCTCAGATGCGGAGCAAGGCACGAAAGAAATAGATAATACTTCAGGGGAACTGCTTGTCAGACAAGAGCAGGAGAGAGAACGCGTCAAAATTGTAAACAATCAAACGGTGGAACTTACAGTAAACGGTATAATTCATGCAGAACGGGAAGACGAGAATGGGTTTGTAAATGTGGATAATATTTATATTAGAAATGTAGAAGAGTTAACGGAAATACCGACGATAGAAGAAATATTGAAGGAGCAGGATAAAGATACAAAAATTACAGAAATAAAGAAAAATTTGAAAAGCGAAAAGCACAAACATAGTAAAAACAATGAGACATTTTATATAGATGAGGAGACTGGGCTAGTAATGCATATTGGTAGATGGAAAGATCGACCGTGGCGGGAGAATTTTAAGAGGACAATAGTAATTCCACGCATTTTACAGAAAAACATTTTAGCTATGGCACATGTCACTCATGCAGGGGTTGATAAGACTTTCAAATTAATAGAAGACCGATATTATTGGGGAGGGATGTATTTGGACACACATAATTATGTCCTTTCGTGTGAAAAATGTAAAAGTCGGAAAGGAAAGCAACTGATAACAAATATGGGTAGAATCCCCATTCCGGAAGGCCCTTTACATAGCATTTCAATAGATTTATGTGGCCCTTTTAGAGTTAGTGTCAACAACAACAGATACGTGCTAACTATGATTTGCCAATTTACCAAATATTTAACACTTTTCCCTATACCAAACATACGTGCAGACACTGTGGCGGAAAAGTTATTACAGTCGTTTGTCTCCAGCGGGTTACCCTTTTCCATCACTAGCGACAGAGGTTCTCAGTTTACTTCAAAAGTTTACAAATGTATGACGGAGAAATTACAAATAGCAAAATTAACGCCTGTTCGATCACCTTGGTGCAATGGGGCTATCGAAAAATGTCATCATGCTCTTAAAAATACACTTTACACTCTCACTGAAAATTCACCTTTTTGGGATACTGCAGTTCAGATACACGTTATGACATATAATGCAACCGTGCACTCATCGACAGGCGAAGCACCTAATTCTCTTTTTTACGGACGTGACGTTCCAATTTTTTTTGAGACACAACCACAAAATGAGCAACAACAGGATACATCATATGGGGGGTACATAGCTAATAAAATAACCACAATGCAAAAAGCTTTCAAGGCGGCAAACCAAAATTTAGAACGCTCAAAACTAAGACAAGAAGAACAACAGTTTTCAAAATCGAAAATGCAAAATTTAGAAATAGGAAACAAGGTATTTTTAGAAGGACAAACTGCATTTGGAACCGCTAAATTTTCGGGACCCTACAGGGTGGTAAAGAAAATAAATAGATTCTTATACGATATTCAAAAAATTGGAAAACCTTTCGAAAAAACACAAAGGGTGCATATTAATAGATTGAGGGAATTATTGGAACGTAAAGAACACCTAAAACATCCGCGCGACATAGAAAAAGACATTAAATACACATCCCCACTTCTTCCAACACCGGTTGTAAATAGAGAAAGCAACAGGGCTAGTTGGTTAAAAATAAACAGATTCTTATACGATATTCAAAAAATTGGCAACAGGGCTAGTTGGTTAAAAATAAACAGATTCTTATACGATATTCAAAAAATTGGAAAACCTTCCGAAAAAACACAAAGGGTGCATATTAATAGATTGAGGGAATGATTGGAACGTAAAGAACACCTAAAACATCCGCGTGACATAGAAAAAGACATTAAATACACATCCCCACTTCTTCCAAAACCGGTTGTAAATAGAGAAAGCAAAAAACAAAACGGAGCAGGGCAGTCTTTTCCTTTTTCCAACGAAGAGGAACAAATTATTATCTCCAACGTAAACAGGGCTATTCAAACGACACGAGGAAATCAACACAATAAAACTCCTTCCGAAAGTTTTCAGTCCGCAGCTAATAGCACAGAAATTGGTACGCAATCACCTACTCTTTCGGACCTCCCACAGAGGCATCCATCAAACAGTGTCGAAAATCAACAACCTCCCCTTCTCGAACTTCAAACTGAAGCTTTTGCTTTCCCTGAAATAAGTACGGCATCCCGCGAACGCCAAGAGTGGCGAAGGTAAGAAGGAGAAAGCGACATTACAGGAGCAACCGATTACTTTTGTAAAGGAACCACAGCACGAAGATGTGACGCGAACACACTCGTATTCGCTCAGAAATAGAAACAAACGTTTTTGAATCACAGTGAAATCAGTAGTTATTTGAAAGGGTTGTGAATAGAATATGGATTGTGTAGAATATGGGATTGTATATAATATTGGAAAATGAGTTAAGAGATGAATTTGGGAGAATGTAAAATTTAAAACGTCTTGGAGGATAGTGTGGTATGTGAACTTGAGAAGGTGATAAGAAAAAAACGGATTGTTTGTTTAAAAAAAAAACGGTATTTCTGGGAATATAGATATTGAGAGAGAAATATAATTAGAAATTGAAATATGAAGTGAATAGAACAAGAATGTAAATATAATTTGAAATTGGTATTTGAATTGAATTTAGAAAAAGAGTGTAAATATGAATTGAAATTTGAATTGAATTTAGAGAAGGAATGTAAATATAATGTGAAATTGAAATATTGAATGAATAGAACAAGAATGCTAAATATAATTAGAAATTGAAGTATGAATTGAATAGAGCAAGAGTATAAAAATGAATTGGTATTTGAATTGAATAGGGAAAGGTGGTAAATATAATTGAATATTTGAATTGTTTAAATGGAAAATTGAGATATTTAATATGAATTGTAACTAAAAATGCTTGAAATTTGATGGATAGAAATTTTGTGAATTTACAAGAGTACGGGTATATAATGCTTAGAGAAAACGTGAAAATTGATGGGTAGAAAGTTTGTGAATTTACGAGAATACGGGTCTATAGTAGTTAGTAAATACTTGAGATTAGATGGACATACAAATCTGAGAAACAGTTTTTTTAGAAAGAAATGGAATTTGAATTTAAAGTGTTTAATAAAAGAATATATACGTATGTTTGAAATATGAGGAGGTAGATTAAAGGGAGAAGAGATACACATGCAAATTTTGGAGAAAAGTTTTAGAGAACGACTTTAATATCGGTAGATTCAAAAAAAAAAGAGGGGGTGTACAGAAGGAATAGAGAATTTAAATTTTCGAGAATTGCGGAAAAATCGAATTAATAGGGAAGTTATAAAGTAGGTATCAGCCAGGTTAGAAATACACAGAGAAACCTTTTTGTGAGTGAGAAAAGTTTAGAAAATAAGGGGAAAAAGAAAGTTGAGATAAACATTTTGTGGATTTGAACCAGGTAACAGGGTATGTGAGTAAAACGACATGAACAAAGATTTAATACAGGGGAAAAGATTGTGTGGAATGATAATGAGATAATATGTTTAGTAATAGAAAGGATAAGAAATAGAGATAAAATTAAAAAGGTAATATAAAATCCATTTCAAATAGTATTGTAGGATAGGTGGGAGTTACATTTGGAAAACAAGAGTAAATGTTTAAACAGGAAAAATAATTCTCTTTTGAAACTAATATAAATTTAAAAAAAAATAAATAAATAAATAAAATTTAGTGTAATCGACTATAGGGGACACGCCAGTTTAAAATCTAAAAGGGGCCTGATCAACCGGCTTTTGGATGCTTAAGCAGCGGACAGCCTAAGGCTAATACAATGAATTCTTTTTTTAGGCAAGGGGAAAATTGTACAACACATAGCTTTACTATATCACAGTTAGCCAGTGACAGTAGGACGAAAACAGACTAGCCCAATAAAGGGGGTGTGGCAAACACATAAAATTTTATAGGCACAGCGGTTCTCACACAAAGGAAAGACAGAAAACAATTTCGTTTACTGCACGAGGCTTTCACATTACGTTTGCCAAGAAATGGCCAGTTTGAGGTACGGTCATTCTTTCGTTGTGGGAGGTATATGTTCCCTTAACAGGAAAAGCGAGTATGGTAGCTTGTAGGGGTGTGGCAATTTTAACAAGTGCACACATCATGCTTCGGGCAAGGTTCAAGATCGTCTTTTCCCACCTCGGTTTTTTGGGAAAGATAGAGAAAGGAGAGATTTCTTTGTTTTTGTTTTTTTTCTTGACATACGCTTTTTTTCCCCCTCTCTTTCTCCTTTTACGGAAGAGCAGTGATAATTCCGGGAATTTCGAAACATTTTATCTGACCGGTGCAGGGGCGCAAATGAGAAACTTCAAAAGGTATACGCAGAATTGGGAGTTTTGAAAGGCAAAATTGGTAATAAGGTATAGAAAAAAAATAATTGGTAATACATGGCATGGCATTTCGGAGAAAAGATTAAATCTTAAAAATAGAAATTTTTACGTGTGGGTTAGAATAAAATAAAGGTTAGGATGAATTGGTAGAAAATGAATATAAAATCTAAAGGAAAGGAAATTTTTACGTTTGGGTTAGAATAAAAACGTTTGGGTTAGAATAAAATAAAGATTAGGATGATTTTGTAGAGAATGTATATATATATATATATATAAAAAGTTTTTCGGAGATAGTTAAGGAAGTAAGCAATGGGTTTGAATAAAGTTATGACGAGGTGTAAATTTTTTTTCATGATAGGAATTTTGTAATCAGTTAATGGTAATGTTTTTTTTATCTGAGAGAGAGATATTTCAATTTTTGAGTGTCTGTATGTTTGTTCTTTGGCCTGTGTGTAAACTTATCTCCAGCAGTACGTCTGGAAAGATTTGGACAACGAGGAGCAGTGGCGTGACCAAACACTCCAACCAGGAACCCATCGACGCAGTGGCGTGACCAGACACTTCAGCCTGGAACCTCATCGGAGCAGTGGCGTGACCAGACGCTTCATCCTGGAACCTCATCGCAGCAGTGGCGTGACCACACACTCCAGCCTGGAACCCATCGACGCAGTGGCGTGACCAGACACTCCAGCCTGGAACTCATCGGAGAAGTGACGTGACAAGGTACTCCGAGCTCATCCAGTGGCTTTTGGCCATACTTGGTAACAATTACACTATAATATGGTGAAGTGCAACGAACCTCCATTTGTGTCACAGCAACGTGTTCTGTTTTTAGATTACAAACTATTATCCACTACAGTGTGCCCACAAAGTCAAAGACATATACTCAGACTTAGGAACATGAAATATGGGATAGGAACATGAAATATGGAATATCGATAGAACGCATAAGCTGAAGTTGGTGTTAAGGGAATGGACTTGGCACATGAAAACTTTTGACTTTCTACATGAACAAATAGTATAACCTGTTACATGATATTGCAGTTCATTTTTGAGAATATTATTATTATTATTATTATTATTAATTTGATTTTTATTGTATGGATAATATGTATTTTTTTATACTTGATTTTTTATGGTATAAGTGGTATTTACAGTTACAATTTATTCTTTTGACACAGTTGGTTTTTTTTTTTGTTTTGTTTCTTTCAAAAAAAAAATTAGGGAAGGAGAGTAAATGTTACATAGTGTTTTACAAAAATATGTAACATTGCTGAAGTTTTTGGAGAGGAAGGCGACCTGCAAAGGACGGTCCCTAGCCCTGGTACAAATATGTATAGGGTCCCCCTCTGGCCACCTGCAAAGGAGAGGGTCAGTGGAGCTGCCTGGGTGGTCTTACACAAGAGGAAGACAGAACGGGGGAAAGCGGTTGGTGGGGCCGCAATTAAGCCCAGAGGTTCGCGCAGGAGCGTGGGACTCCTGGCCACCTGCAAGCGATAATTCAGGGGCGAGTGGGAAAGCCCTGCTGTCATGGAACTGGCCACTGAAAGTGGAGGTCAAGCTGTCCACCAATAATATTGAGGGGGCTTAAGTCCTGTCAGCAAATGGTTTTTGAGTAGGAGGAGAGATATAATTGAAAGTTTTTCAGAGAGGTTTTTTCTGAAAAAGAAGTCGTGAGTGCCTTGGTGGATTTGGTGGATTTGGTGGAGTGAGGGTGTGCTCCTGAGACGTGAAGGTTGCGGTAGTTGTTTTCCGATCGGAGTGAGACGATGCTCCGCCAGCCTCCGTGTACCCGAGCCCTTGCAGCATCCTGAATTGGAAGGTAGGCCTCTTTGGCATCATGCAGTACTCTCTCTTTGTTTTATCTCTCCTCTCTCAGTCTTTCTTTATCTCAAGCTGAAAATTTGGTTAGGATTATAGTAATTGAGGAATAACAATGATATTCAATGTTTAATTTTGATGTATCAGGGCTTTATGATGTATTGGTAATTTTATGTGTTTTTAGTGATTTACGGGGTGTTTAATGACCTAACATGTTAAACTTTTACGATGTGTCAGTACTTCAAGTGAGCAATTTTTGGCTCAGACTGTTCATGTTTCTTTTAACTGTAAAATATGTAAATAAAATTGTTTCGTTATTTTAAATTTAATCTTGGTCCTCATTTCCAAACCTTTTTAATTAACTTTTTAATTTTCAGATAAAAGCTCTTGCGATCATGTTAGCCGTAAACTTAATGTTCCATGAACATTTTAAGTATTTTTAGCGTTCTAATCGAACGTGAGAGTAATACCTCACAACACCCACTACACTAGGACTAACCGTTCTCGAGATATTAGAGATATTTTAGTTTTTTGTATTTTATCTAAGCCACCTTTGAGAAGAAGTCCAATTATCAAATGAGAACGAAAATTGAATTAAAAGTGAATTAAATATAATTAAAATAAAGAGAACGTGAATATAAGTCTGCAGAGAAAGTCATGTGCTGTCCACATCAGATTTTTTATTTAGAAATATAACTTCCTGAATATATACTTTTGCATACCAATCAGCAATATTTTTTTCTGAAAGCAATGGCTTTGTTGCATTCATGCGCGTAAGCAATATATATGAAAATAAAATTTCAATAAGTTTATGAACATTATGTAATTTTTAAAAAAACTATTATTAAATTCTTCTTATTGAAAAAATTATCCTATACGCTACATGTATTTATTTATTAGTCATTCAATATTTAGATATTGTCGATGTATAGGAGAAGTGATACATAACAAAATGTAAAAAATGGAATTCACTCTTGTATGGAACTTTCAATACACCTAAGACTCCTTCAGTAAATCTATTCGGAAACTTCCCTCACTTCTTCCTCACTGATGAATAAAATTATTAATCATCCATTATTAATCATCCATTTGAATAAAATTATTAATCATCCATTTGACAGATTTTGAGCATTTTCCTCAATTGCTAGTTACAATCCAATGCATGAAGCAAGTAATTATTCATTCAGAATAATTTAAGTATTTTAAAATAATGAAAAAAGAACACTCCATGCGATGAATTCATTAACCGTAGAATTGTGTAATTAACGACATCATTAATTTTCTCCCAATAATGCACATCTTCAAGTTTTACAATAGTCATTGAAATTTTAAAATGAAGCATTCTTATTATGACACATTTTACTGGAGATAGTTTAAAGTTACTGAAGACACATTTTACTGGAAATAGTTTCTGTCTGCATGTCTGATGTCTGATGTCGATTTGTGTACACTATAGCTGCCACAAATATTAATGGATTTTCAAGAAATTTTATATCCAGATTTGCTGTCAAAATATCTAGAAATGAATAGAACTTTTTTTTTAATTCGAGCGAAAACTCCGAAATTTATTCGAAATTTTATAATTTTTTGACATGGAGATATAGGACAAAATTTGACATAAGCATTAAGAAAAGGTTTTATTTATTACTCAGACTTAATAGCTCCATTCATCGTTGTAAAAAGAAGCCGCGATATAATTCTTTTTCAATCCCACCCCTTGAAGCAAATTTACCCCCCGGGGTAAATTTCATTCCCCCTCAAAGAGTACATTAATAAGTACGGTATCAATCAAAAGATTATTTCCCGCCCTTTAAAGTGAAGGATAACACGCTATATTTGTAATTATTTCGATCCATGTTACGGATTTTTTAATTTTCTTTTTGTAAAATTTGAATTAATATGTATTCTAGCATGAAGAAGTCGAGTTCAGACACATTTCAGTTAATTTTCCACTGTAAAGTAGAGAAAAAATGCATTATGGACAGAAAATCATGTGCTACCCACATCAGAAATAATAAATTGAAAACTGTAATAAAAAGCTGATGTGCGCAGCACATAACTTTCCCTGCAGACTGAAATTCATATTTTCTTTGTTTCTTAAATAATTTATTAGATTGAGTTTAATTGAACCAAAAAACACTAAATTTGCATTTCTAATTGATTTTTTGTTTTTTATTTGGTAATTGGACATTTATCAGAAATCGGCGTAAAAAAATGCAAGAAATTTCAAATATCTTGGGAAAGGTTAGTCCTGAAGTATAATGGAGTGTGTTATATTATTTTTCTCTTCAAAAATTGAGTATAAAACTAGAATTTAATTAATACATTTGAGCATACATTACATAGTCTTTTTTTTATTTTGGCGATTTTGACTGGCCATTTCATAAAAAAGGCACGTTGCTCTTTTCCAAATCGTACCAACATCTAATCAGCACCAAAGTATCCCACAAGTAACTTATCTACCAAATTTTGTGAAATTTGATCAATTAGTATTTTAGCTAGATTGGATACATGAAATTTTTGCGTGCTATTTAGTAAAAAAAGGCGGGATCTTCTTTTCCGAATCGTACTAAATTCCAATCAGCACTAGAGTATCCAACAAGTAACTTATCTAGCAAATTTTGTTAAATTTGGCCAATTAGTATTTTAGCTAGAGCGGATAAATGGTTTTTTCACGGGCCTTTTCGCAAAAAAGGGCGGTTTCTGTTTTTACGAACCATACCAAAGACTAATCAGCTCCAGGGTCATATCCAACTGACTTACGAAATTTTATGAAATTCGGACCATTAGATTTTGAATTACAGCGGATACATACATTGCATAGACAGACAAATAGACAGACAGAAACACAGGCAGACACACACACAGACGTCACGCTAAAAATAATTTTTTCGTGTTCTAGAGGTCTTGAAACGTGTAGATCCGTCGAAAACTCGAGTTGCGATTTTCGACATGATTCCAATACTTTCCCTATACATAACCATATATTGCAGGGAAAGTAAAAATTGAATTTTCATAGAAATATGAAAAGTTATGTGTTCAGAGGGTGGGGATAGTTGGAAACCGCTGGTGCGTAACAATACATTGATATAAAAGTGGAGTTGAAAATCATTTATCCGTATGTGTAAGTTCAACTTAACTCCGAAGAACTCCAATTTCATTTAATATAAAGGGGAAGAGCAGGCGGTTTTTAAAAGTAAACTAACTTTTTTCGCACTAGGATCGTAATTCAATGTTTCCTTCTCTGTGAATAAATAGCCCGTACTTAAGATACAAAAAGCCTTGCACTTTCATCGAAATGACAATACGTGATAGGAGTAAGAATTGAAACTCGATCATAGTCAGAATATATAAAATAAAAAAGAAAACATTTCATTTTATATGTTTAATGGAAATTATATTGAAATAACATATCTATATAATAGGTACTGAACTGACTAACTGATTATTTGGCATGACAAATTTATACCTGGCGTGTCGTTCAACAAGCTAGGAGGTCTGTGTATTAATTAAATAAGAAAGAACAGTCATGCATAAAGCATTGATTATGAAACACTTTCCAACTTCAATGCAATTTTATATAAACATCTCTAAAATGCGATACATTCCTCGGTAATATTTTTAAAATTATTACAGTACTACATTAATTTATTATATTTGAAATCTTAAAACTTCATCGAAAATATTGAACTTCATTCAAATGACGGCATTGAAATATAAATTGCCTGGTTTAAACATCTCTAAAAGGCGATACATTCCCCGGTGATATTTTTAAAATTGTCATAATACTATAATAATTTATTATATTTGAAAACTTCATCGAAAACAACTGAAATTCATTCAAATGACGTCATAGAAAAAATAACACGCCTGGATCTCTCTATAAAAACAGCATTTCATTCATAACATTTTCCCATTCATTTCATTCATCACATTACTATAATAATTTATTTTATTTAAAAATTAAGACCATGGAGCTCGAAAACAAATTAACTTTATACAAATGAGGTCATCGAAATATAAATCGCCTGGCTCTCTCTATAAAAGCAGTATTTCATTCATAAACGTTTTTCCATTACTTTCATTCATCACAATACTATATTAATTTATTTTATTTAAAATCTTAAAACCATGGAAGTACGAATAATTTAACTCTATGCTTAAAACTTCACCAAAAAAAATCGTTTGGTTGGAAATCAATAAATGTTTCATTCATATCAGCTATATTGCAGACTCCATAAGCTAAATAATTTTGCGTTAAAGAAATGCAGCAATTTTTTTACAACTCATTCTACATCTTTTGGTGTTTATATTCTCCATAAGTGAAAATTAGGCTTCGTTGTAGAAATAATCAGAATTTGATGATCATTTAAACTCAAATATATTGTAATTGCGTTGTTTCTGTATGTAGATGCACATAATTTAAGCAAAAATAAAGCCGTTTTAGGACGGATACAACACTAAATATAAATTAAAAAGAACTTTAAAAATCACGATTTTGACACAAAATGGATGCCATATTTTATTTTGAAGTTGGTCATGTGATCTCTTCATATAATGGTCAAGTGATCTCTTCATATAAAGAATGTAATTATTATTTTAATTGTTATTTAAAAACTACTGAATATATTCTGCTGAATTTTTTTTATTTATTTTATTAGATAATTTGAATATTTCCTAAAACGTTCGAAGCAATCTGTGAATTTTAAATTCGCTTAAATAATATTTGAAAAAATTTTTCCCATAGGGTTCAATGTATTTCACTTTTTGAACCCGCGTTCAATCCAAAACTAATTGAGTGATATTATTCATTTATATTCCCATAGATCCCACAGACCGTCTGAATAACATACTAAAATTTCATTTTGATAAAGTCATTTTTACGGCAGTTATCTTGCTAACGGACAGACAGAATAAACAAAGTCAAAAACACGCTTCAACTATGTTCGAAAGTGTTAAAAAAATCAAAATTATGAAGCACTTCCATTCTAGTTTTATTTATTTATTTTTTTTTTTTTAGTATTGCATGATTCATCTCAGCTTCAACATCAAGGGGGGAATTCTAAAAATTAAAAAATTCGAATATGGGGTGACGGTGTGGAGGAAAAATTAAAACACTTCACAACTTTGCTTAATTATCGAGTACTTCATGAATTTCATAAAATATCTACTTCAATTTTCTACTTTTATTTTCGTGTTCTATGACCATTCATTAAACACGCCTGCTTGGATATTCTTCCACTTCGTAAATCACGCGAATACGTGTATTAATTTGTACTCCGCTTTAATTTTTCAAGCTTAATTAATTTCTTTAATTAGCTCCTTTTCGGCAGCCATTTCTTTCTGGTATAAATTTTAGCATTTGATTCTTATCCAAACTGAAAAATGAAAAATGTTCTTTTTGGGGGGTTTTCTGACTGCATGCGTTTAATTTTTCTTAACCAATTGCTGTTTACACGTAAAGCATTTCATTTTAGACCGATTAATAAGCCTTATATGAGTATATATTACACATTTTCGCATTTTAGCATTTCTTCTCTTTGTATGTATGTTTATATATATTTATGTCCCGCTATTCAGAACGCGAATTCTCAACGTATAAATTCGGCGGTTTTTAATTGGGAAGAAATAAATGATTTTATCATGTGCTTGTGACATTCAAAAATTTAAATATTAATTTATTATAATTTTTTTTTTCATACTGTATTATAGTAGGAAGTACTGTTATCACGAAGTTTTTCGAATTTGATAATTTAATGCCAATATGTTTTGAAACCTCCTGCACACGTTTTGACTTTTTTTTAATGATGCCCCTCTGTCTGTGTCATTATCTGCATGTCAGTGTTCGAATTCTTGTAAACACGGTAGTGGCCACAAATATATGAATATTCACTAAACTTTATATTCGGCAATGTTATCAAAAATCTAAAACTAGATAGAATTTCTTTATATTTGAGTAAAAACTTTGAAATTTATTTGAAATTTTGTATTTTTTCAAAAAGCAGCATAGGACAAAATTTGGCACAATCATACATAAAAGGATTTATTTACGTCACAATGAAAACAAGACTTCATAGTTTCAATCATAGTGTAATCATTATGTAAAAATGTAATTACTTTAACTTATAAACCATTATTTTCATTATTACTATAAAATATTTTAAATTGCATCACACACCGCTCCTTACACATTTTAATTTATCTTTGCAAATTTTATCTTGGCGAATTTGTGCCATCAAATAAAATGACAAACAACACACTGTATTGCAACACACAAATTAAAAACAACGTCACGAGCACCAACATATGGCGTATAAAACTATAATGAATACTTCCGTTTTATTATAGGAGATTAAAATTGACTGCACATCGTAAGTTTCTGTACATTGTCGAAGTGATAACCCACCATGTTGGGTAATTTTTAAAATAAAAATATCAAATAGTTATTACACTCATAATATATGAAATGATCACGTGACTCGTTGCAAAATTAATAATGGCATCCATTTTTTCCGCTGTGTAAAGATCATTTAAATTTATATTTAGTATTGCATCCGTCCTAAACCCGTTTTAATATTGTATATTATCTGTATATCTAAATTCGGTACCAACGCAATTACAATATTTTTTTTTATTTTACATGATCATTGAAATTTGATTATTTCTACAACGAAGCCTAATTTTAATGTATGCAGAATGTAAATAAATCAACAAGTGCAAGGTGAATTGTATATGAATTGCTGATTTTATTTTCATATAAAATTAATTAGCTCTGTTGTCTGGAAAACAAATTATATGAAAGAAATATTCATTGATCACACACAGGGATATATACACACACACACACACACATACACACCCACACACGTGTGTACACAAATATTTCCAAAAAATGTATTCAAAATCAATTTTAAAACCTGAAAATAGGTTTATCTGGCAAGCTTTAAAATTCGATAATTTTACAACAAGAATGCATTTTCTTTACAAATCTATAAAGAAAAAAAAAATGTGCAAATTTGTTTTATAAGTAATTTACAAATTTCCGTCGTTGTCTCCAAAATTCTGTCTCATGATGTTCGTGATCTAAGGACGTTCATTCAACAGACAACTGTGAAAAACGTTCCTCTTCGTAAATCATCAAAGTACGTGCAACAATTTGTACTTTCTGTTTTACTTTTCACGCTTAATTAATTTCTTTAATTAGCTCTTTTCACCTGCAATTTTCTGGTCGTTCGTGTTTATTCACCATTTAATTTGCATAACTTCCTTGGTTATATTTGATTAAAAAGTACTATACTTTTATTTTGAGTTTATAGATAGTTACATATTTGTTTCTGTTATGACACAAAAAGTATACGTAATTGCCATGATTAATTAAAAATAGTTATTATATATGATATTTTGTGCTGGTAATTTATCTTGAAATTTGTGCCGTACATTGCACTGTTTAAAATGGGCGTGCCCGCAAAGAACCACCATTGATTTTTTCAGCAAATAGGAGAGAGATATTAATTTTAATTCATTTAAAACACATTTTTAGGGGTGGGATAACTTAATGTTTAGCGCTGTGAGATATCACTCGGTGGATCCAAGTTCGATTTTCGACTCTGTCCACAAGCCGAGTACGAACACGTTAACGCCGAATACGGACACCTTAAACATGTGGGCCCGTAAGTCCTCCCGAGAGGATAGGGGTAAAGGAAGAAAGGTACTGTCGCTGAGGATGCCTCACCCACTGAGGTTTAATCCCGTTTTATCCTGTTCTATTTGATCCTTTACGTAATATTAGTATTGAGTCGTAATATTAGTATTGAGAGTCGTAATATTAGTATTGAGAAGAAATTAAAAATATTACTTGTAAATATAATGTTTGGCGTCATTTAAGTATATTTAAATAATTTAGATAGAGTAAATACTATCTTATCAGATATCCCTATGAAATGGATACTTCTAATTGTTTTGTAGTACCATGAATGTATGCATGATGTTTACAACTATAAGCATTTTACCAATATGATATATGAAGCAAATCTGCGTTCCTTTTAGCATTAAAAATCTTGACTATTCCAACAAATGTCAATTTTTTTTCATGGAATTAATAATAATTGCTTTCCTTATATACATTATGTATAAGGAAAGTATTGTGACGGGGTCAAAAATTCGAATTCGAGTTTTCGACGGGAGAGCACGCTTCAAGCATCCCTGATCACGAATCAAACATTTTTGAAGTGATGTCTGTGTGTGTGTGTGTGTGTGTGTGTATCAGTGAGACTGTGGAGGCGATAACTGACCAACGATTGGACCGATTCGAACGAAATTTGGTACAAAAATCACAATCCGTAAACACTGGAAGCCTATTGTTTTTATGCGCAATCGAATGTTCAGAACCTTCCTAAATTTCCGAGTGAAATTTTGAAAAAATCGTCAAAAAATCAAAACCGCTCATACAGTTACGCAAATAGACATTCCTTATGTAAATTCTTATTAGAAAACGACTGACATAAATTTTAGAACTCTAACATGAACGGTTCTCGAGATATTGCACATTTTTCAAAAAAAAAGTCATATAAAATAAAACATAATATTTCCTATTGAGAAACATGTTCACTTTTCATATGTAATACCATACGATAAATTTGGTGACATCATTCTCGTGTACCTAGCTCGTTCCATTCATGAAGAAAGCTACTTTGAGTAATACTTTTGTATTTGAACGCCAATAGTCATTTATTTGCTGTAAGAATAACTTATTTCCTCGTCCGTAACGCTTGACGAGATTTTGGCGACGAATTTGGCATGTCACCAACTTGGCGACTTTTTAAATGTTGCTAAATTAACGGAAAACTCCAACCAAATGGATAAAAATGACGCTAAATCAATGACGACTCATTGATGATGACGACATGGAAAATGACGACTCGTTGACGAAAATTCAATATCTTGGAATGAAAATAAGTAACTATATAAAAATAATATATTTTTTTTACTGTAAATGTAGAAAATTCATTTCATTATATAAGGAAAGTCATGTGCTGCCCACATTAAATTTTTAATAGAATGTTTTGAATAACGATGTCATTTATAATACTATTGGAATTTGCACCTGATGGTGAATTTTAAGTTTCTTTATAATATATTTTCCGTACGAAAACGGGTATACTGCTAGTTATGTATAAAATAGATATAGACGAACATAGATGTTCCCAAAGGGAAATTATATTTACTGTATATTTTTTGACAAAGTAAAACCATTCCAAATAGAACGGCCGCGAGGAGAATAAATCTCCTCCCATAGCCGAGGAGAGCTGTGAAGAGAAGAGGCTATTGGGGAACGAATACAGTTTTCCCCTCTACCAACAGGTGAGGACCACAAGGTAATTAGGAGGGGGTGCAGACGGGATGAAATGTGAATAACAAGAGAAACAGGATGAAATGAGAAGAGAGGAAATTGCACATCACCCCTACTGAGTGCCCATCTAAATTGGGGGGGGGCGATATCCGTTCGTTTAAACATATGCCTTACATGTTGGGGTGTTGGACGGTATGGATCAAAGTAAAAGAAGACTCGTCTTCGGAAAAACTTCATTATAATGAACCCTAATACTTTAAAAATTTACATTAATTTTGTGCAATCGTATTCATAACTTTTACGCCAAATGCCGTTACCATACTACAGGGGGAGATAAATTTAGTGATTTTAATTATATCTGAATTTACGTAAAATGATTACCAGTTTTAAAATCTCAATTACACTCCAATTATCTATTTACTCGACCTTAAATCTGCAAAATATTTTGCACTTATTTTCAAAATCTACAGAGTAGCATGTTGGGAAACTCAAAGATTCAGCTGCGTTCCTAGATTTTGTCATCATCTTTGCTTTGATCCACCTTTTCGTCTATATGCCTCCACATTGCAAAATCGTCGTTGAATCCGTGTGTCTGTTCATCTCATCCGTATTTGTCTATTTGTCTTATCTTATTTAATTGACTCAGCTGCAATATTTTCTGCCTTCCGCATCTATTTCTGTCTATTTTACTTAACTTATTTAGTCAACTAATCCAGAATATTTGAACAAAACTTACTTCTTCCTTTGGTTGTCCCATAGTTAGAGGGGTCTAGACACGCCAACTTCATTTACGTGGCCTTTCCAACAATTGAATGTGACGTTAAAAAGTACGCAGAATTTCTGGTTTATTGTTGGGCCATCATTTGTGGAAGCAAGCATTATGTGCTGGATATTTTCCATGATGAATCTCATGCTAACATAGTGTCAATGCTGGCGCCAACATGAATTGTTATTTTTTTTAACTTACTGAAATATTTCAATAACACAAGTAATACTGTGAAAGTTAAGTTATTAAATGTTATAAATGTAAATAAAAACAAAGTGAAGAGATGAGTTCGATATTAAAAAAGAGGAAAAGCACCAACAAAGAACTAGATTTTTAGAACTAAGATTAATTTAAGGCAGTTTTGAAAGTTTAAGGCAGAGACTGTAAACCGAGTATTCGCTAGTCACCAAACATACCACAAAGTGATGCATCTAAAGATCAATTGACTGAAAGACAGGCCACTTAAGAAGTCCAAAGTCTACGCATGAACACCAGATCAAAGAACTGTGAGGCAATCAAAAAACGTTTTAGTAGTAATAATGTTGAAGAAGACTTACTTTGAGGCTAATAGGGGGCAAAATCAAGCAGTGGCAGCCATTAGACACGAAATTGTTAAATTATAAGTTGTAGTTTAACTACGACACGAATAATCAAATATATTACTACTAATGGAATAGATTTCATAAGTATTATATGAATACTTTATAACTCTATATAAATGTATCGGATTTACAAACCCCTCTCATAGAATGAATGGTTGATTCTTTAGGACACATACGACTCAAGGCAACACCCTCTATATTCATCCTCTATATCCCCTGAATGGAGGGTGTTGCTCAAGGGCGGGTGGCTCAAGAAGATCCTAGAACAGATGTCAAAGGTCTATTGCACTATTTCAGGACGCATTGGTCGACTACGTATTTAAGACCTTAACACTTAAGGCCTTAACTCGTGTATGTGGTAGCTATAAATAGTGCGATTGAACAGTAGTTAACGTTGTTGCGCCTTGGCGTCCTTAGTAGTAGAGCTCGCCACGTTGGCGAGTGGCAGTGAAAAAATAGTTAGTCTGCTTAGAACCTCCATTGAGGTAACTGCCGTATCGTCGGCTACTTATGAGTAATATCTACAGTATGGTCTGTAGTTTAGTTGCCATGAAGCAAAATGTTATGCAGTAGGTGTAGAATGCATTATAGTGTAAATAGATAGTTTAATTTTTTACTTGTATGCTTCTATACATTACAAATAAATAAAATTACAGTCCATTACATATCGATCACAAACGGATCTTTTTGTGACAATACTTTTGTCGCATATGTATTGAATATTAGGGTTTCTTAAGATTTACTCACAACAAACTGTGCTGTAAATGACTAATTATAATTACTTGTATTTATTAAGTGGTCGTATAGCCATAATATACCTTGCCACAATAACTCACCAGTGTATGCCGTCCGGTTATAAACTGAAAGTAAATTGATTAATATACATAGATTGAAATAAAAAACTTGGGAAATGAAGAGACATATTTTGCTCAAATTTAATTTTTATTATAATAATTATTTGTATTGCAAATATTGTAATTATCAAAATGCTCATTAACATTTGACATTCGATTATTATATTAATTACCAAAGTAATCTCCTGTTAGTATTTTAATAGCATACAGGGATATTTTCGAGTGACCTAGGGTCAGATTTTTACCACTTTTCCTAATGGATGATAACAAAAAGGTTTACCTTGGCTCTTGTCACTCTCATCAATAGGCGTTGATTGATAGTGATATAAGATTTTTTTTTTAACCTGCACTTCATTTTTAACAATTTCTGTACTCGAACATATTATTTCACAAACTTCATTCTTACACATCAATATAAAAAATCTGCCTCTACAACATGCTAAAGCACCAACGTCTAACAACTGTATCTCTATAATGTAATGACTCTTCTCTTCTCATCATTCCATCTCTTTCACAAGGTTTTCTGTCAACTCCGCCTTTGCTGCTCATTGGATTTCAGACATCTGTGAGGAGCCTGGTCCAGGCTTCTATTGGACAATCTATTATTACCTGCGGAATCGACTTCTCATCCTTTAGTCATCTTCACCTCCTCGAATTTACACACATCATGTAACGTGACTTCATAAATCGTTGACCGCACCATAAAACATTGTTCGCACTATAAAATGTTGTCCGACCACCATAATTGTCATAACATCAAGTCTGGCGCATTTTTGTCGCCTTGATATTTATTTATAAACACTACCACTTTTAAAAACTACAAAAACCTGTACCACAACTTTATGAAAATAAATCAACGCCATTCCGCAGTGAGTTCCCATCACTCTACATCTACTCCTAGTTCGAAGTACAGTGATTTATATTTATTTCACATCTATGAGGAAAATTTTAATTACATCTAAAATGATAAGACCATGATATGTTAATGAATATCTATATTTTGAAGCTACCCTAGAATACGAATACACTATTTTTATTCTATCTGGGCAATGTATACATTCTAAGTAAAAACTATATTACAAAAGTTCGTGAAATTTGGTTCTTAAGACACTTAAAGGATTATCCTGCTGTCGGTAAGATTTTGAAACAATTTAGTAAAATAGAACAACCTTTCTTCTAGCAATGACCAGCAAAATTCGACAAACTTGGAAATAAAAGACTAAATAAGCTTCGATGTATTTCAGAGATGTTTATTTTATAAGTAATTTTTATGTCAGAAAAAATAAGATTAACCCCGTTACTGCACAATAAACAGCTCTGGAGATAGTTTAGTTTTTACAATTTTTCCATTCTAGAGACATTTTAAACTCCGTAATGTTGCTAAATGCAAATGAAAATGGTTCAAAACTACAAATAGAATGTAATTTTGAATTATTCAGGTTATTTGTTATTTTGTTCATTAGAACTTAAAGAATTCCATTACGGATTATAAGCAGGAAAATGCATATGGGTCTATAGTGAAAGTCATGTGCTGCCCCCATCGGATATTTTTTTATTTGATTTCACTGGCTTTACATACAAAAACAATTCTCCATGCACGTAGTTAATTAGCAGTATACATAATAATTTTTAGCTCTCTCTCGCTGAATACGCTTAATTAGTCTCTTTAATTTGGGTCTTTGCTTTTCCAAATTTCTTACACTTTATCCATTCTTTTATTGATGTACAATTTTTTAACGTTTTTTGTTCTCTTAAATTCTATGTAGAAAAACGTATACTTTACGTTGTTTTAGGATTGTTATATATGTTTATTTTTAATTAGAGTTATTTTTTGTACAATGTACGAATATGCATAATAAGTTTTGCCACTTTGTTTTGATAATAGAAAAAAATGTAGTCTTAGTAATCATTTGCTGGTGTGTATATTTGCGTCGATTCTTTATTTATGCTTATAAATACTTTTATTTTATGTTACTTTAGTTGAGGAATTAAGTGATGCTTCAAAATTTAGTTTTTACACATTAATTAATATTTTTTTCATGTATAAAATGTTTTGGGTACATTGTAACAGTGAGCAATATTTTGTTATAGTATATAATTTATTTATTGTCTGATAAAAATAGATGCCAAGAGCAGAATGGGTAAGTTCAAAAATACTTACATTATAACTAGAAAGATCAATCATGCATAAAACATTGATTATGAAACGCTTTCCAACTTCAATGCAATTTTACAAAAACATCACTAAAATGCGATACATTCCTCGGTAATATTTTTAAAATTATCATAACACTACAATAAATTATTATATTTGAAAACTTCATCCAAAACAAATGAACTTTATTCAAATGACGTCATCGAAATATAAATCGCCTCTTTATAAAAGCAGCATTTCATTCATAATCATTTTTTCAATCGTTTAATTCATCACAATACTATAATAATTTATTTTATTTAAAAATCTGAAAAATTGTTATCTACCATATTTATTTTAAAATGTGAAACCTTTCTCATATATAAAATAATTAAACTCTTGGAAAGGTATTTATTATAAATATATCTCTTTTTTCTTTCTGGAGGATATAACGAGAGTCAGAATTTAATTGAATTTGTTTTTCTCCCTATATTAAATAATTTTTATTTAAAAAACTACCTAACATATTTTACTGAATTTTTTTTATATATTTTATGGGATAATTTGAATATTTTCTAAAATTTTCGAAGCAATTTGTGAATTTTAAATTTGCTTAAAAAATGTTTTAAATGTTAGGTTCCATAGGATTTAATGTATTTCATGTTTTCAATACGAGTTCAATGAAAAACTAATTGGGTGATATTATTCGTTTATATTCCCATTGGTCCCACAGATCCTCTGAAAAATATACTAACATTTCATTTTGATAATGCCATTTTTACGGCAGTTATCGTGCTAACGGACAGACAGAGAGACAGACAGACGCACAGAATGAACATAGTTATAAACACTTTCAACTATGTTGTAAAGTGTTAAAAATGAACAAGTACTTAATGAAATACTTAACATGTGTCTAATAATAATAACATATAGTAATCTTGCACTTAATACCATATGTAATGAAATGTCATTCATGCCATTATTATTTTCCTTACAATACGTGTTAATATATAGGAAAATTATTGCATGAGTTTGAAACTTGAAACAGAAATTCATAATAGATAAACAAGTTTTGACTTCTCTAGACTGCGAATAAACCATTTTAATCATAACGCATGTATGTGTGCGCGTATGCCTATCTATCTGTGCAATATAGGTACCCATTTTAGTTAAAAAATTATTTGATAAAATTTCCAAAAATTTGGTATGTATACTAGGCACTTTGGTAGGCACTAAATATGGGTTATCGTGGTGCTCATCATATTTTTGTACAATTAGAAAAATTATAACCGGCCTTTTTACGGAAATAAACACATAAATATATTACTTAATCAGTTCACAGACACAGAAAAGACACTCTAAATTATGTTGTTTCGTGATTTAAGATCCATCTAGAACCATTAAAATATCGAATTCCAATAATTTCCCTAAACGTTTTACTATGTATGGTTGCCGACAGCTCATCTTACTTACTCTAAGCCTTCGAGTGAGTGGGGCGGTTTAGGGTTTTCGCTATATATATTTGGGATTTTAAAACTTAGAATTTCCTACTTCATTTATACAAAGCAGGATCAAAAAGTTCGGAGACTGTGCTGATATCTCCAACCCTGATTGGAAGGGAGGGGAACTGTTTTACCGTACCGTAGAGGCACATGTGGCGTAGAGGCACCATGACGTAGAGATATGAAAAGGAAGAAGCAGGTAATTTTCCAGACAATGCGTGTCAGTAACTGTAGTCGTTCGCGTTCATCGAAAACGGAAATGGCATTTGAAGAACAACGTGCGAATATCAAATTTAACGTGCGAAAAAAAACACTGCACTGGGAACCTGCTTCTTCCTTTTCGCATCTCACGCCACATGTGCCTCTAAGCCACGGTAAAATTGTTCCTCTCTCCTCCAATCAGGGTGGGAGACATCAGCACAGTCTCCGAACTTTTTGATCCTACCTTGCATAATGAAAACTAAAGATCTCTGACGAGATTAAAACCATGGTCTTTAATCTTCAAATGAAGACAAAAATTTACATGGAACTCTATTTTCCTCTCACTCTTCCTTATATAATACTAAAGACTGCACATTTGAAACATCAAACTTCAATTTGTTTGTCCTTATTCTGTTTTTGCGTAAAATTCTAAACTTTCTTTTTTTACCGAAGTTGGATCAACTTTGCACCAGGGGTGCTGAACACTAAATAGAACATGGGCGACAAGCCGTATGTTTGGAATGCGAGCCACCCGTCCGACGATTTTGGCAGATAACTTTCTCAATGTTTGTATTCGATTCAAATTAATTATGTAACGGTTCCCGATGAAAAAATATAATCATGGAACTCACCCTTGTTTCAAGTATGGTCGCACCTAGTAAAAAGCTAACATTCTCCTATCACCACAGCCTTTATTATATGTTAAGATAGAATCACCAATTTATGCCATTCTTGCTCTGTCTAGCACTCACTGCAAATAAGATTACTAGTTTTTGAATTGCAGTAACTAGTTTTTGAACTGCAGTTACTAATTTTTGAATTGCAGTTAAAAGTATTGAACTGCGGTTACAAACTTTCATACTCAGACTAATGGGTGCCAATGAAAAATCATGTCAAACTTTTATGTGGTGTATCCTGAAGAAAATAAATTGGGTATTATAGTACCTGGCTGCTAATTGAAACTCATTAATTTCTCTCTTTCTCTAGGAGGAATTAAACACATGAAATGAGGATAACTTTATTGGTCTTCACCTGAGAGAAACTAATCCCTCTGGCATATGAAGATCTAATTTATACTCGAAATTATACTATTTAATAATAATAGCATGCTTGTTGCCATTCGGCAAACTATAATAACGTGCATAAATTATTTACCCTCGAAACTATGTTGTTTGATAATATACTTGCTGTTATTACTCAGACTCGAAATTATGATATTTGATAATAACAATGTGCTTGTTGTTATTTATCAAACCATTATAACGTACGAAAATTTATCACACTCGAAATTATGTTGTTTGACAATAATATTATGCTTGTTGCCATTCAGCGAACAATAATAACGTACGCGAATTACTCACACTCGAAATTATATTGTTTGATAATAATAATATGAATGAATTATTTTTGCAGATATATTTTTCTAAACCACACATTTAAACGTTTAGTGGCATGTACGTTATAATTATACATGCATGTACTACATACAAAATAGAAATTCTTGTTTCATTATTAATAGACATTTATTTCATAACTCACTTCAAAATACGTAAGACGACATTTCTGATACATATTTTTGAAAGCATATCAGTATCACCTGACTGAGACGCTATTATATCATTTCATTTCATCGGTGCATTGCATATATTAAAAATTCGCTGTACGTAGTATTTTGATCACCATTTATCGTACTTTTAATTTAATAATTATTTTATATTGCTATAATTCACTTCATAACTCGCTTAATAATTCTTAAATTACTCCTTAAACCTTAAATTATCCTTGAAAAATTCCAATTACAGTATTTATTTTTCGCCAACAAAAGGCGGCAGACATGCATCCTTAATATGTTTCGGGAATTAACTCCATTTATCAGCAAATCGCAGATAAATGTAACATACATTTAACATAATGGAATAACAACAATAGACGTTCCATTAGCTAGTGGTGAACTAGTAATGTGTAATTCGTCCTCACGAGAGTCATGAAACAAATGAGCTTACTTTCCCCATTCAAGTCATAGTAAGGGCAGAAGCTCACCTTCTCTATTAGGTCCAATTGAGTGATATGCATTTGGCATATAATGAAAGACACATTTTTGTAGGATAATAGTAAGGATAATAGTAGGTATTTTGTAGGATAATAGATTTTGTTGTAAATAAACAAGGGAATTTTCAGAGTCAATGTGTTCTTTCCCTATCTATTAAACTTATTGCGTAGCATCTAAAAGAATTTGCAACTTACAAAACGTCGCTATTAGTTTTGGATTGATATTAATTTAATGATATGTGTCTATAAATCAATTCCCATGTTGATGTAATATTTGCTTGGATTACAACTTCTGCAAACTGGTAAAATTACGTACAAGGCTAGTGTCGGTCCTCAAAGAAGTGGTTACGAAATATCAATTTAGATAAGTTATTTCTAACCTATTTTGTTCGCAAACCAAAATGTTGAATTGCATTTTACTGCTGGTCCAAAACATGGGTATTAAATAGTGTAGTCACTACACTATTTTTTAATACTATTCATGCAATAGATGTAATTTCACAAATAAAGAAATAGATACACATTTTTCAAGGGGAAACTTATTTTCAGATTAAAGGGAGTGCCGATCACTTAAAAGGTTAAGAATCAATGGTGTAGTGATAAAGTTGCACGAAAGATAGTTTCATGTTCCAAATAGGGCTCGGTGTTGTCTAATTTTACAATGAGCTGACAATGTGGACAATTTATTTACAAGTAATAATTGAAGCATAGACAATTTATTTACGAGTAATAAATGAAACATAAACAATTTATTTACGAGATATAAATGAAGCATGACAGCCCCAGAGATACAACTATATATGTTAGCGAGCCCGTAGGCATCACAAAGTAACCAATAAAAGCCATGTAGACCACGTTCAGATGACTGGAGTGAATTGGCACACAGATACAGTAGAGACAATGAGAGCCAAGAGGGGGAATCAAAGTTACCCATGTGCATCCAGGAAGTTAAAACACTCTCGATAGATTTGCTGTGGTGTAAGCAAGTAAAGGTGTGCTTCTATAAACACATAAAAATGTGCTAATAGTCTCTCGCTAAAATATCTATGTGTTTGAATATGCGCGTAAAAGTACGGTACTCAAAAAGCAAAAAGTAATGTTTTCATATTAAATATGAGGAATTGCGCATCCCAATAAGAAGTCGGCAAGAGAATGCAAATTGTATCACTACAGAATCAGTTAAATATAAAGTAACTATCATTTTGTACAAGGTAATAGATTGTACATATAACTATTGATTTAAATTTAAGCTATTCTAAAATTTAAAATTAAATATAATAAATAATAAAGCTTTGAGCTGTTTATTACTTTCCTTATATACATAATGTATAAGGAAAGTATTGTGACGGGGTCGAAAATTCGAAATCGAGTTTTCGACGGGAGAGCACGTTTCAAGCATCCCTGATCACGAATCAAACATTTTTGAACAGATGTCTGTGTGTGTGTGTGTGTGAAAGTATGTGTGTGTGTGTGTGTGTGTGTCAGTGAGTCTGTGGAGACGATAACTGACGAACGAATGGACCGATTCGAACCGAATTTGGTACATAAACCACAATCCGTAAACACTGGAAACCTATTGTTTTTATACGTAATCGAATGTTCAGAACCCCCCTAAATTTTCGAATAAAATTTTTAAAAAATCGTCAATAAATCAAAACCACTAATAAAGTTACGCAAATAGACATTTCTTATGTAATTTTTCATTAAAAAACGATTGACATAAATTTTAGAACGCTCACATGAACCGTTCTCGAGATATTGCATATTTTTCAATAAAATTATTAAAAAGTCATATATAATGAAGACAAAATATTTCCTACTGAGAAACATGTTCACTTTTTATATGTCATACCATGCGATAAATTGGGTGACATCATTCTTGTGGATCTAGCTCGTTCCATTCATGAAAAAAGATTCTTTGAGTAATAATTTTGTATTTGAACGCCAATAGTCTGCTGTAAGAACAACATATTTCTTCGTCCATAACGCTTGGCGAGATTATGGCGACGAATTTGGAGAAATGTCGCCAACTTGGCGACTTTTTGAAATGCTGCCAAATTAACGAAAATCTCACCAAATGGATAAAAATGACGCTAAATCAATTAAAATGACTTATAATTGTCGAAAATTCAATACCTTGGAGAGAATATTAGTATCTACTATAAGAAAAACCTATTTTTTTACTGTAAAATAAATACATTACATTATGTAAGGAAAGTCATGTGCTGCCCACATCAGATTTTTGTATTTATATCTATTGTTTTGTTTTTGTGTATTTGTGCTTATTGTTTTGTTTTTATATTTTTATGTATTTCTGTATTTGTATTTATGTTTATGTTTATGTCTATATTGTTAATGTCTGTTTATTGAATAAGTGAAATTAATTTTATGTTTATTAATACAATTGCCTTTCAGAAAAACCGGACGACATAATAAATTAATTATGGTAAGTTATCACTTCGGCAATTATATATAAATTTAACTTAATTACTAATATGTATTCACCACAAATAACTTGTCCCATTCCGTGTTTTATACGTCGATCTTCATGTTTTGAATGTAAGCAGAGAAGCAGGAGATAAGAACCAATGACTTGATTGGTTTGATCAAAGACGACTATTTATAGAAATTGATGGGAATTATCAAAACTTCCCTAATATAAATGCATTATAAAGCGATCGAAAATTCGAAATCATCAAATTTTAAAAGAATATAACTTACCGAGGAAATAAAGTAGTAGATTTTTTTTATCATTTAGATAGCACTAGCAGAAACTCAAAAATTTATCAGATATGTCGTTCGCTGTTTTCAATACATCAGACGACAATTAAAGACCACGTTTTTATCAACCAGAGAATATGGCATTTCAACAGAGTGAAATAACTTCAAATTTAGAGCAACATTTCTCCAGTCAAATATAAGAACGTGTCATTGAATTGTCCCAAGAAGAAATATCCATGATTAAAACTCCTAAACAATTCGCTAATTACAGTTTATCCTGAGTTAAAATGGAAAGCTTCTTGTTTGTTCTGCAACAGACCTAGTATCATTTAAACGTTTTACTAACCCCGTAACTGTTAAATTGTTAGGTGTTTCAAAGCATGTATAAATACTCTCAAACTTGTCAATGGCATTCTCATGAAAATTTGTCAATGGTATTCTCGTGAAAATTTGTCCATGGCATTCTCGTGTGCCATTGACAAATTTGTTTTTATTTATACAAAGTGTTGTTATAAATAAAAATTATTCCCCTTTGATAAAAAGCCAAGTTTTTTGTTCAATGAAAATGAGGTTTGTAATTATCGACTAACTAATTAAAAACTGCGGACGATATATCTGATATATTTATGAGGGTATATTAGTGCCACCTAAACAAAAAAATTCTACTTTTTCAAGCTCTATGTGCATTATACAATTTAAAAATGTAATATCTATGACTTTTCCAGCATTGTGAATTCATATCCAAATATTTAATATTAACTCATTTGACAGAGTATGTAAAGTAAAATTTAAATTACAAAAGAAAACGTATTAACGTATGAATTATAACGTAAACCTCTTAATTTGAAAATATACAAAATATTTCAAATTGAAATATTGCAACTCTTTCATTATTTTGCTTTTATTTGCTATTAAGAATATAAAAAAAAATTAGCAGAACATGTAAGAGGCTTATCATTTTAATTATGAATATAATACTTATATTTATCATAAAAATTAAAGCCCCCAATTCCTTTCACAAGTTGCTTAACTATATATACTTAACTATTGATAAATTGTCAGTTAATCTTTCATTGACATACGTTTTCAAATCCTTGATGATTCTAGAAAACTTGAATTAAAGTAATTATTTATTTCCAACAAAAGACTTTGAACGTACGTAATAAATTTCCGAAACTAAATCATTTTAACATCCACTCAAAAATAAATTCAAGATAGTTCGAACACGCTATAATAATAGTAGTGGAAATTTAACCGTCATGTAATTAATTGAGAAAATAAAAGTTCTTCCTCAACCGGGATATGAAATAAATGTCTTCGCTTTCTTCTTTTGAATCACAACGGAAATAGTTGAATGAAATGCATATGCTCCAGATCAAAAGAATTATCGGTCTAAGCTGATAAAGATGTTTGATAGTTGATTACTTAGCATTAAAATTGATTTGGAATATTAAATTCAATTTAAGATCAAGGAACAATAAATGCCTTATGCATCTAACGTATTAATGTTGCGTTTGGAAGCTCCCATCTGATGACTTAAAGAATTGAATTTTACACAATTTAAGCATGCCAATCAACCTAGGAGCAGTAACTAACACAGCCGTTCCTTATGCATCTAACATGTCAAAAGTCAGCTGACCTAGAAGTAAGAATTTTTGCACACTCATAGTAGCCCGACCACACATAAAGCTACAGTAAGCCTTCGGGTCTGTCGTGTGGTCTGGGTTTTTCACACACTCATAGTAGCAACTATGAAATAGAACCTAACGCAGTCGAATATTAGATTTATAAATTGAGGACGTAAAGGAAAAGGATTTTCATTAATCTTGTCAGAAGATTAATAAAAAGAAAGATTAATGTTGCCTTTAGAAGCTCCCATCTGATGACCTAAAATGTTGAATTTTGCACACTTTAAGCATGCCAATCAACAATGGAGCAGTAACTAACGCAGCCGGATTTTCGATTGTCTACCCCCATCTGGGGTAGATATAATGGAGTTTTATCAGAACTAACCTCACGCAGCCCTCCAGTGACTTACAAAACTGAATCATTGTACGTTTATACTTTCGACAACTGATCCGAAACCAACGATCCAATTGTCGATACTATACTTGGGATAAAACTGAATGGAATAAAGACTGGAACTTGATCACTAGAAAGAACCTTACTTGACCAAATCTTAGAACCCTCCCAAAGACACAACATGCAGCATAAATGCTGAAACTCGAACACTGAAAAGAACCTAATTTGATCAAATTATCTATTGAGATAATTATTTTCAGTGCTAAACCCCATACCTTGTTTAAAAAAAATATAAATTATCATAAATGTGCAGCTTAATTTTTAAAAAAATATTAGTTTCCCTGTCTTTGACAGGATTAAATACTAGTTTTAAATAAACGTTACTTCGCATTAAAACCGCATTCCCTTTTCCTATGCTGTTTTTATAAATTGATAATCAATAACTTTTAGTTAATCTTTAATTTACTATGACATCTTTAAATATCTAATAATTCACGAAAACTGAAATTAAAGTAATTATTTGTTTTTAACTAAAGACTTCGAACATGCGTAATATAATTCCAAACCTAAATCACTTTATCATTCAATCAGAAATAAATAGAAGATGGTTCGAATATGAGATAATAACAGTGGTGGATATTTAAACAGCATGTAGCTAATTGTGATGATAAGAATTCTTCCCCAGAAAGGATATGAAATAAATGGCTGCACTTTCCACATTTGAACCCACAAAAGATTTATTTGAATGAAATACGGATGAATAAGATAAAAAGAATTATAATTTAGCTAGATTGATAAAGATGTTTGACAGTTGATAATACTTAGCATTACAATTGATTTGGAATATAAAACGCAATTTAAGATCAAGTCACTATATTAGTCATATAAATCTGGCATGTATTTTTGTTTTTGCAAACTTTCCAAAATTCCATTGACCTACAAGTAAGAGCTTTTGCTCACTGGGAGTTTCAACTATGGTACAGAATCTAACTAAGCAGGACAAAATTTAAATTTATCTCCTGAGGGTGATGTAATTTTTTTGTTGTTGTTGAAAATCTTGTCAGACTATTTAGAATACCTCTCCTCTTGTTGACGTAGAAGGTGTAGTGCTGGAAAGATAAGTAAAGATTATTACTTTAGCGATTATTAATTGCATTGATTACATAATAATACCGCACATTTGAAAATAAAATATTAAAGTTTATTTATTCTTAGTTGCACTGATTATTTAATAATACCGCTTTAACCATAGCCATAATATCGTACATCGTAAAACATTAAATCATTAAATATCAAACATATTACGTTGTGTCCCGCTTAAACCCACATTATTAATATTTAGTGCGAGTCCCGGAATAGAATATTTATTAACATAATACTACAATTAATTGCACCATTTTAAAAATAAAATCATTTATTAGCAACATAGATTACTTATTAAATTAATTACAACAATTATTCATATTAATGGCGGCGGAGAAAGCAAATGTGAGACCAGTTAATTAAAATGCATAAATTGCATTTTTGGCCATCAACAATAATTGAGGAACACATACCTTCAAGTCTGTCTTGTGGCATTGGTCAAAACTCTTACATCAGAGTATTTTGTACAAGTACCAACTCAGGATGTGGTACTGCTAATTATACTGCAGTTGATCTGGCATCTGCCGTTGACGTTCTGTATATCAGGACATTGGACATTTATGTGGAATTTCTACGGAACACTATGTTTGCAAAACTTGCGGAATACTTCTCTACTGCATCTGTCTATGAAAAATCGCTATTGCCGTCGAAGTCATCGTGAAATCTCTGGTAGTAGTCATCGTGCAATCTTTCATAGTAGTCATCGTGAAATCTCTCATAGTAGTAGTTCTAAATATCACCTAGAACCTTTTGTTGTTGCCTCTTTTACCTGCGGTCTGTAACGTCCCTTGCCGCTCTGATTGGCCGAACTTAGGACAAAGCGATCAGACATCTTCCATAATTTGTCAACATTTTTAACCATTCTCGTGGCTATATGTAGCCTCTTAGGTTTATGGCCTAATTGACCTCTCTGGTCAAAATGTTGTAAAAACGGGCGTCGTTACGGCTGCGGCTACTGTTAAACATCACAGACATCATAAATAAAGAACATAAAACTGTCTCCGCTACATCTTATCTCAAATCTGGTCTCACATATAATCGACTATAGGACGGGATTTAATGTAGTCGGATTTTTGATCTCCTCCCCTTCAAAAAGGTTGAGATAATGAGGTTTTGTGAAAATTACTGCCAAATCTTCAGCCCTCCAGTAAACTAGAAAAATAAATCTTTGCAAATTTACAGTATCAACAACTGGACCGAATCCAACGGTCCATTTTTCGATTCCATAAGTGTGCAAAGTATTTGGATATTGTTGATACTGTAAGTCTGTTAACGGATTCGGATTTTAAATTTTTTTCGCGGAGTGGAAGAAATGGAAGGGAGTGGTAAAGTATTTGGATATTGTCGATACTGTAAGTGTGTTAACGGATTCGTATTTTAAATTTTTTTCACGGAGTGGAAGAAATGGAAGGGAGTGGTAAAGTCACTCAGAATCCTCCCGATGCTCCAACCTGGAATATAAAGGCTGAAATTCGCTCACTAGATAGAACCTAATTTGACCAAATTCCCATTGAGATAATTAATTTCAATGCTAAATCCCCATACCTTTTCAAAAAATAAAACTTCTCATAAATGTGCAGTTTAATATTTTAAGAATATTAATTTCCCCATCATTGACAGAACTAAATACTAGTATTAAATAAACATTACTTCGCATTAAATCTGTATTCCCTGTTCCTATGCTGTTTCTATAAATTGATAATCAATAATTTTCAGTTAATTTTTTATTTACTATAGGATCTAAGTTGCTTAACTATATATGCTTAACTATTGATAAGTTTTCAGTTAATCTTCCATTGACATACGTTTTCAAATCCTTAATGATTCACTAAAACTCGAATTAAGATAATTATTTGTTTCTAACAAAAGACTTTAAACACAGGTAATATAATTCCAAATCTAATTCATTTTATCATCCAATCAAAAATGTATTTAAGATGGTCCCAGTATGTGATAATAACAGCAGTGGATATTTAAACAGCAGGTTGCTAATTGTGAAGATAGGAGTTCTGCCTCAAAAAGGATATGAAATAAATGGCTACACTTTCTCTATTTGAACCACAAAGGAATAAGTTAAATGACATACAAATATTTCAGATCAAAAGAATTATAATTAGGCTTGGCTAATAAAGATGTTTGATAGCTAATGTTTGAATGTTAAACGAAATTTTAAATCAAATTTATATATTTATTTATATATGGTTTGAGATCAATGGAAAAATCAAAGAAATCAAAATTTTGAATTAGAGTTTATGATACAAAATAATTAAAAAAAACTTCACCAATTTGTCTCAGTGGGAATAAAAAACAATTTGATATACTTTCGCTGCCAATCGCAAAAATAAAAAAAAAATTGTTGTGCGCAGAAATAAGATTCAATATATTTTCCTATATGACACGTTAACAATTTATGAAATGTTAGCTATATTTATGGTTATATTTTAAAAGGTGTTATGCATCACAGTTAATGACCACTACCCCTTACGAAGACCACTGACCACGCGAGAAACGTGGATGCAAATGGGTAATATCAAATACGACATACATAAATAAACTATTAATATAGATACGCGAAATATGTATATTGATCCCATGTGATGCAAGTTGTAATAATATTGCCACAATACTTACATTCGTATGATCAATATAAAGTTTATTTTGAAATTCCTAAGTATCGTCAGTGTATTAAACTTGCATCTCTGGCATTTGAATAGTATGGGATGGATGCAAGTTTTGGTAAAGTTTGTTTTAATTTGATATACCAGGGAGCTCTGCCCCATTCTCGCTCTGCTCACGCAACCCTCTTCGGGAGGCTTCGCCTCCTACTCGCTGCGCTCGCTTCATATCTATACTTCCTAAATCTTCTACTTTCAAAAATCGCTTTTCTGTCCTTGCCTATTTTCCACAGGAGGAAAAAGCAGTGATTTTTCTTAACCCTGGGAACCCAAAGACTGAATTCCTTGATCATGAATGAACTCGCTTCGCGAGCTATTTAATGTTAAACTAAAGTTTAAATCGATAAACGGTTATTTCATTATGTTACCCTATTATTTTTCTATAAATGTACTAAATTTCATATTTTTGTATGCTATAGTTTTTATGATACGAGACAGAGAAATCGCTAGACGTGCCGATACGAAAAAAAAGTTCCCTTCAGAAGAGCATAAAAAGTAAAATATTTCCAAAACTACATCAAAATTTAAAAAAGGGGCTCCATCCTGCAAAAATTGATCCATGTAGGTACCTGCCTGCAAAAATTCGTGGTCTTGCTATTTTTAGTCTATCTAGGAAGCTCAAATATGAAGGCAATAATTATTCTCGCAGCTCAAATATTTTGTCTTTGAATTTGACATGTAATATATCTTAAACTACAATATATATCAAAAACGGTTTATTTCAACTAATTTCCCAAAGCCTTTTCTACAAGTATACCAAATTTCATATTTTTATATGCATTAGTTTTTGCGGTACGAAGCAAAGATTCTCGAGAAACGAGAAATTTGTCAAACACCGGCGTCGGCAGCGTCAGCGACTTTTTTTTTAAATATAGAGAGATATGGTCATGTATAATATAAAGAGCATTCACAGTTAACGTTATTAGTCAAATGCTTGATAAAAAAGTCTACTTAATCGGTGTACTAATATTATAAAATATATATTTTTTTTAATTTGGATAATAAAATTATAGTATTTATTTTACTTCTAATGACAATGGGGATTGGTAAATACAATAGAAAAGAACTCAAATAGCAATATCAAAATAAAAATAAAGTCATTGCTTCAATATGCTTTGCTTTCGATTTGCAATACCGCTTCGTAAGTATTTTATAATAAGTACTAATGAAGAATGGGGTTATCAATCGTAGGACGATTTGCTTTGCAAATACTACTGCAAGGATCCAGCAGAACACTAATACGATAAAAGTCCTCTGCCTCAATCTGCTTTGCTTTCGATTCCACATATGGCTTCGCAAGTACTTTATCGCAAGTACTTTAAAATGGAGAATGTAGTCATCATTCGTAGGACGATTTTCTCTGAAGATTTTTCTGTAAGTTTCAGCGAAACACTAATACGATGGAAGTAGTCTGCCTTAATCTGATGTTCTTTCGATTCCCTATATCGCTCCCTAAGTACTTTGTCATAAGTTCTTTAAAATGGAGATTATAGTGATCATTCGCAGGGCTATTTTCGCATAAAACAGCACGGTAAGGATCAAGCAAAGCACTAATATGATAAAAGTACTCAGTCATAATCTGCTTTGCTTTCTATTCCATATATCGCTTTATCATAAGTACTTTATCATAAGCACTTTAAAATGGAGAATGTGGTCATCATAGAACGATCTTTTCTACAGTCAGTACTGTAAAAATCAAACAGAACTATAATACAATAAATGCACTCTGCCTCAATCTGTTTTTTTTTTATTCTTAATATTGCTATTGCTTCGTAAGTACTTCACGTAAGTACTTTAAAATAGAGAATATGGGCATCATTCACAGGACAATTTTCTCTACACAGAATACGGAACAAGCAAAACACTAATATGACAAAATCGCTCTGCCCCAATCTGTTATTACTTAGTAAATACTTTATCGTAAGTACTTTAAAATAGAGAATGTGGTCATCATTCGAAGGACGATTTTTTCTACAGAAAGCATGGATCAAGCAGAACAGTAATACTATAAAAGTGCTTTGTCTCAATCTGTTTTGCGTTTGATTCCCAATATCGTTCATTTATATGACGATTTTCTCTACAGAGAGTACGGTTGGGATCAAGCAGAACACGAATACGTTAAAAGTGCTCTGCATGAATATTCTTTGCTTTCGATTCCCAATATTGCTTCGTAAGTACTTTATCATAAGTATTTTAAACGGGAGAATGAGGTCATCATTCGTAGGACGATTTTCTCTACAGAGAGTACAGTATAAGATCAAACAGGGCACTAATACGATAATGCTCTGGAAGAATGTTATGCATGGTAAAATAAAAGCCAATAATCGCACACCCTCACGACAAGACCAACCGCGCACATTATCTTCCAGTCTTTAGATGGAGTGCGAATCTTTATTTCTTCTTGACATTCGTGGAAAGAGTTTTCTTTATAAAACGTTTTACTGTGGAAAGTGAAACTTTGTCATTTGTCTATTAAAATCCCATTACTTATTTGATGTGTATTTCATACTTTATTCTATCTTAAAAATATAACGCATTTCATTAGCTTCACATCAAAATACTTTACCACCAAACGCTATTTTAATTAAAAACTCATTATATTCAAATCAATGATTCATTTTACATCCCCAATTGACATTGATACCATAACTGACTGAAAATGCGTATCTCTCCTACATTTCTAATTTATCTTCCTAAAATATTTCTAATTTCTTAATGATTCTTAAAAATTTCCAATTACAGTAGTTATTTGCCACCAACAAAAGACGCTGATGTACTTGATAGGGATCGGAAATTAAATCTTTTGATCATCTCATCGAAGATAAATTTTAGATGGTTTAACAATAATGAGGTAACAATAGTGGAAATTTAATCAGCTTCTAGTAACTTGTAAAGACCAGCTTCGTCCACTCGAAGGACATGAAAAGAACGGCTTAATTTTTTAATTCAACATTACGAAGAGATGATTTCCTACTGGAATAGATTAAATTAATAAAGATGTAATAGGACTTTTGTTAAATCATGAATATTTGTTAGTTGAAATCCTTACCTTGTTTATTGATCCTGAAACAAAAAAGTAACTAAAAAATGAAATTACCTATCATTATGTAAATAAACTCAGTGAGTATGTTTAAAATATAAAGAACAAATAATTTTGGTGGGAGTTATTAAATCTGTATATAATGAAACCATATCCAATGGAATCGAACTACATATCTATTTTTGATCAAACTACTTTCCAACCATTTTGTTATTAACACTTTACAACAAAGTTGAAAAGTGTTTATGACTTTGTTCATTCTGTCTGTCTGTCTGTCTGTCTGTCTGTCTGTCTGTCTGTCCGTTAGCACGATAACTGCCGTAAAAATGACTTAATCAAAATGAAATTTTAGTATGTTGTTCAGACGGTCTGTAGGACCTATGGGAATATAAATGAATAATATCACACAATTAGTTTTGGATTGAACCCGGGTTGAAAAAATGAAATACATTGAGCCCTATGGGACCTAATTTTTCTAACATTTTTTAAGCGGATTTAAAATTCACAAATTGCTTCGAAAATTTTAGGTAATAGTGAAATTGTTCCATAAAATATATAAAAAAAAATTCAGCTAAATATATTCAGTAGTTTTTTAAATAAAAATTAAAATAATAATTACACATCTTATATGAAACGATCACGTGACCATGATATGAAACGATCACATGACCCACTTCAAAATGAGATATGGCATCCATCTTGTTTCAAATTCGTGATTTTTTAAAGTTCTTTTTAATTCATATTGAGTGTTGTATCCATCCTAAAACTACTTTATTTCTGCTTAAATTTTGTGCATCTACATACTAAAACAACACAATGACAATATATTTGAGTTTAAATTCTCATTCAAATTTGATTATTTCTACAATTAAGCCTATTTTTCACCTATGTAAAATGTAAACAGCAAAATATGTAGAATGAGTTGTATTAGAATTACTGTATTTCTTTAACACAAAATAATTCAGTCCATGGAGTCTGCATGGCTGATATGAATGAAATATTAATTGATTTTATAAACAGAAGGACGATTTTTTTCGATGAAGTTTTAAGCATAAAGTTTATGAATTGTAGCTCCATGGTCTTAATTTTTAAATAAAATAAATTATTATAGTATTGTGATGAATGAAATGGAGAAAGTTATGAATGAAATCCTGCTTTTATAGAGAGATCCAGGCGTGTTATTTTTTCTATGACGTCATTTGAATTTATTTCAGTTGTTTTCGATGAAGTTTTCAAATATAATAAATTATCGTAGTATTATGATAGTTTCAAAAATATTACCGTGGAATGTATTGCATTTTAGAGATATTTAAACCAGGCAATTTATATTTCAATGCCGTCATTTGAATGAAGTTCATTTTTTTCAATGAAGGTTTAAGTTTTCAAATATAATAAATCAATGTAGTATTGTGATAAGTTTTAAAATATTACCAAGGAATGTATTGCATTTTCGACTTTTTTAAATAAAATTGCATTGAAGTTGGAAAGTGTTTCATAATCAATGCTTTAAGCATGATTGATCTTTCTTGTTGCAACAATTATCCATGATTTTGCTTTTGAAATAGATTTCAACTTCTTATCAGTACGAATTTCTACCCTATCTTATATTTCTATTAGTAATAGCATTTTGTTCGCTGGAACGATCTAAAGGTGTTATTATAGAGCTATTCCTTCCACAAATTTTTCAACAACATCATGCATTTCAATGAAAAGAAATCTTGTCGTATTTTTTTTCGGATTCAGCTATACAACATGCGCCATTTTTAAACGCCAATCAATCAGAGGACGATAAGTTTGGACGTCACGCCTCTCCGATTTTCTTCTTTTCATTTGCATTGAAGATGGCGAAGGCGACTGCAAGCACATCGCAAGCATCTCAACTACATTGTAATATGGAGATGGAAAAAAATTATTAGAATTTCTACCAAATTACAGACACTTGTGGGATATAAAGGAACTAAATTATACAAAAAACACTAAAGAATGATATGGAAAGAAATCGACGGCATTAGAAAGGAAAAGCCTACAGAATCATAGACAACCGGAATTGCCAAAGTTTGGCAGTAAAAATTACCCTGTGTAATAACACCATAAAAATTTTACCCCTGCCATCATCAAATAATATGATTTTAATGTCAGTAAAAACTCCAGGGGCCAGTGAGATTAGTTTTCTGCAATAGGCACTAACAAAGTAAATCCCACTGCATGTGTTTAATACATATTCAATGATTTCTTCTTGTCTAACACTCTGAGAGAGGAAGAAGCTATTGACGTCGGATTAGCAACCAGGTACTATAATACTCTAATATGCCTTGAATGTTTATGAGGTATGATTTCAGTATGTTTTATATCTTTGGGATAGAAGACCTACAAAAAATTCTTTCATCCATGATTCCATCGGTTACCTTACACCTTTCTGGTAGGTCGGATGGTCTGGGTCTCAACAACAACAACCCATGATTTCATGGCCACCGGCCCTACCGTGCTGAAAACACCGGTTCTCGTTAGATCACTGAAGTCAAGCAGCATCGGGCGCTGTTTGTACTTGGGTTGGTGACTACCTGGAACGCCGCGTGCTGTTGGCACATTTCGGGCGCGGTAGCCCGGTGGTTTGCGCTCTGGATTTGCACGCTACCACAACTGCCGCCGTGTTCATGCGGAGTACGGTCACGTTAAACATGTGGGTCCGTAAGTCCTCCCGAGAGGTTGGTGGTAGGGGAAGGAGGGTACGGTCCCTGTGGATGCCTCCCCCACTGGGTTCCGGTCTAAATTGGGTGGCACTTCCCGGCCTTCCAAACGTTACATTACACCTTTCTGGTAGGTCGGACGGTCTGGGTCTCAACAACGACAACCCATGATTTCATGGATCCCCACAAACATTTTGATAGTACTGAAAAATTCCTAACCTTAATACTATTCCGACCTCAGTCTGTCTGCATCCACAGATTCGGAGTGATAAGTTTTTAGATTGAAATTATAAAGAACTCATACCTCAACAAGACATTTATTCACCAACCTCGGTCTAACCAGACGGTGATATATCTATTAAGGTGCTGAGGTGATTATCTTCTATATTTGAAGAGGATCCTACAAGTTAGGATGCATAACGTTAGGTAAATGATTTTGACCTACATGCAATACTTGCGTTCTTGAATATATTTGGCACAAACACACATTTCCGATCGACATCATTAATTACTATTCGACGCCGCAACTTAAAAAATTAGTTTAGGAGGAACTCCTAGATTTGCTAACAAAGGGCAACATTTATGCAATCTCTCAATTAAACTTACCTCACCTACGAAACTGGATTTCTGTAAAGCAACAAGTATTGTCAAATAAATTAAATATAATTATCAGAGACATGAAGTTATGGTCAAATTTGGAGTATTTCCAAAAAGTCGCCAAGTTAGTGATGTTGCACAAAATATATCTGCAAAATTATCGCTCAATCTATGCCCAAGAGTAAAATACAAAGATGAGAATGTACTTTAATGAGATTAATAAAATATTTCCATTATTCAAATTACGCATTTAGCAACACTATATCTTATCTAATGAAGGACGTATTTCATCTTTTTTTTCTCTTCATTTGCTTTTGTAGCTTATTTGAACAAAATGAGGGATTATGATATTTTCAGACTTGCTACAAAGTTAATGAGCACAACAATAACCAGCTGTGAGGTTTCAAAACAATCAGATAAAGTATTATTGATTAAAGAGAGCATACAAATATCCCTAATAGATGCATTCACAGACGTAATACTGAAAATGGTAGATTTTTATTCTCGCTATGTCCAAATAAGTAACAACCAGAGTTTAAAATTACGAAAATATCTTGTATACATATTACTTTCCTTATATACATAGTACAATGTATAAGAAAAGTTTTGTGACGAGGTCGAAATTTCGAATTCAAGTTTTCAACGGGAGAGCGCGTTTCAATCATCCCTGATCCCGAATCAAACATTTTGAGGGGATATCTGTATGCGTGTGTGTGTCAGTGATCCTGTGAAGACGATATCTCATGAATGAATGGAGCGATTCGATCGAAATTTGGTACACAAATTACAATCCGTGAATACTGGAAGCCTATTGATTTTAAACACAATCGAATGTACAGAATCCCCTAAATTTTTGACCGAAATTTTGAAAAAATCATCAAAAACTCAAAACCTTTAATAAAGTTAAGCAAATAGACATTTTTAATGTAATGTTTCATTAGGAAACGATTGACATAAGCATTAGAACGCTACCATGAACCATTCTGGAAATATTGCACATTTTTCAAATAAATTTATCGAAAAATCCCATAAATTAAAAAAAATATATTAACTGTTGAGAAACATGTTCACTTTTCATATGTAATATCATGCGATACATTCAATGACATCATTCTCATGGAGCAAGATCTTTCCATTCACGAGAAAAAATATTTTGAATAATACTTTTGCATTTGAACGCCAATAGTCATTTATCTGCTATAACAATAACTTATATCTCCATCCATAACGCTTGACGAGATTTTGACGAAGAAATTAGCGGAATGTTGACAACTTGGCGACTTTTAAATATTGCCAAATTAACGAAGATCTCGACAAATAGATAAAAATTAAACTAAATCAATGAAAATGACGACTAATTGACAAAAATTCAATATCTTGAGAAAGAATATAAGTACCTACTATAAGAATAACCTATTTATTAAAAGTAGTAAATTCATTGCATTATATAGGTAACGTTATGTGTAGCCCACATCAGATATTTTTTCTGTTGGAGTACAAATAGTAGAAATGATTGGTTCATATTGAATTATTTTAAGACAAAAATTCATAATCTGGTATGTTAAACGAAGCGGTTTTGCAGAAGCTCGAGAATGAGATTTCGCCTTTTTTAACGTCCAACGCATTCTTTAGTGCCGTTACGTGGATGATGTTTCTATTATTTGGGATAGTGATTTAAATGATCTCTTTCTTCTTTTGTCTAAGGTTGGTGATTTTTACCCTTCGATTAATTTTACTGTTAAGCATGAATACAATTGTTCTTTGCCTTTCCTTGATGTTCTGGTTACCCGTTCTGCTTTTGGTTTTCACACTTCTGTTTTCCGTAAACCCTCTTTTACTAACTCCTATATCCCCGCTAATTCTTATCATCCTATTTCCTCTAAAAAAGTCTCTATTAATGCTTATTTTAATAGCGCATTTAATGTTTGTTCTTCTATCCCTCATTTGACTGATGGAATTAATTTTATTTTTAATCTTGGCCATAAGGTTGCTTATTATTTTGAGTTTGTACATAAGATTTTCGCTCATGTTCGCCGTAAATTTACTCAAATTTATGCTAAATTTGTTCATTTAAAAGATCGTTTAGCTTATAAATCTAGTTTTCCTTATCATCCTAAGATCTTCTGCCCCTTTATTCAGTTCTGTCATGAATTTGGAATTTGGTTTCAAGCCTACTCACTCTAATATTATAACTTTATTTAACCGTATTCGTTCTGATAAACTTGGGAATATCGATGACTTTAAAAGCTATGCTGGTGTGTATGTGGTTCCCCTGTTGCCTCCAGATAGTGACTACACATTTTATATTGGCAGTACCAAACGCAATGTTATCATCCGTTTAACAGAACACGTTCGTGATGTCAAAGGTGGTAAACATTTTACGGCTCTTTCTCAATATGTTGTTAATAATAATTTTCTGCCCGTTTTTGAAAAACTTTCCTTTTAATGCGTTGTAATAACCCACGTAGTATTCTCCTTTATGAATCACTATTTATATCTACCGTGCGTCAATTTGTAATTTTGGCCCCCTTCAAATTTTAAGTTAAGCTTGGCCACTCATTCTCGACTCTGTGCAATTATCTTCATAGTTATCTTTGAAGTCATTCTCATAAGGATCGGGCTTGACTGTCCTTTCGAATTTGCATTTTTCCCCTAATGAAATAATATTATATAATTGTTCTTTTCTCGTGATATACTTGCATTTTGAATCCGTTTAAAATATATTTTATATTTTTGTGTATATTTCTTGGATAATCATCTGTTCATTTACTAATTTTATACATTTTATGCAAATTTGCTATTTTACTGGTCTATATATGAACGATCCTATTTACTTTCCATGTAGCCACTGATGAAGAGCGTATTAACGCTCGAAAGCGCTCTAGTATTTTTTACTTTGTACGTCTTATAAGAAGTTTTAATAAAATACCTTCTGTCTGAAGTTCTGTTCTTTATCTTATTTGGATAAAAAATCATGTTGTTAAGATAAAATACAATTTTCGCACTTGAAACCTAACCTTTTACATGTGTAAACGACAGTATACAGTAAATTAAATTTAAAATGCGAAGCATCAGTGGTTTGTTTGTTTGCCTAAAATTTGTATACTAAAATGCCACGGTAACATGCTCAAATGATTTAAAATTTCGTGTCAATCTGACAGAACCGACAGCTGATGCAATTCGAAGTATAAAACATGGAAAGTTTTGATTGGAACGTTTCATACATTTTTATTAAAAAATACATTTTAAATGAAACTTGGCCATGTATGTCAATTAAATTGATTATAATGTCCAGCAATCATGTTCACATGGAATAGAGCCAGCTTACGAAATTTCAGAAAGAAGGAATAATTGGCCTTCACGAAAGCTATGTAGTTAACTCGACATATAGATGCACACGCATAACTCTACGGCTTCTTAAAGACGTATTCAGAAATTTTTCACAGAATGCAATTAAAAAACGTATAATCAAGCTTAGAGACCGTGTTACTCCTTAAACTCCTACTATCAGCCGTCAGATGATTGATGATGCATGTCATCAATCAACTCACCACCTATGGAATGATTTCAATCGTAAAGTTGCATACACGTCATCTATTATCATGAAGACCACTGACTTCATCTTGTTTCGACAGTGTATGGATTGATACAATTCCTGAGTGACCGTGATAGCAGAATATCCTTAAATCGGTTCAGCAACACATTTCGCTATTAGACTCCAAATATGCCTGGAAATTCATATGGTTGCAACGTAGCTGACGGAACAGTCCTGTTAATAATATGTAGTGCCACGCAGTTCGAAAACCTGGCATCAATACCTGTGAACTGATCCTCTATGAAATCCGTACCATTCTGTTATGTATTGAAATCAATGTAACAGATAAACTCTATATTTCTGAAATCTTAAGACTTATAACAATACCCCACATGACAGTTGCAAAAAAAGGCCTTATTTCAACAAGATATCGCCCAATCACATATGGCAAACATCTCAGGGGGATGGGCACAAGATACAAAAGTGTTATCATGTACAGCAAAATTCTCATGTGTATATCCAATAGAAAATATCTAAGAGTAGTAAATCATGGGAGAAGTAATACCTCAAAAGTGTATATGGAGTCGATACAATTCGATCCAAATGCATGTAGCGAAATTCATCAATAACAAAAATTATCTATTATGTACTATTATGACAATATACATAATTTTTCACGATAAATTTTAACTTATTAACTATATAACAAATCATGTTCATTAGATTCATACGAATTGCGATTCTTTTTCTTGGGTTTGCAGTGTATGTAAAAGTTTTAGTATAGATAACACTCTAATTATAGGTACATACATTTTATTAATAGAAAAATTCCGTTTTGCATTGCCGCTTTATATTCGTTTCATAACTGAAAACGAAAACATAACTTGAAATTTTGATTATTCTTTATTCATCCTAGAATATTTCAATTAAATAAATTGTTTCAGTCCAACAAAGACGTCCAATCTTCTTCACAAACTTCTTAAATTAAATCTCTCTATCTGTAAATCGAAGATAAATGTTCGATTGCTCTAAAAGAATGGAGTACTTTCGATCCTTCTAGTAGCATGTAATTAATTGAAAATGGTGGTTTCATCTTAGAATTGTCTTTACTCTCTCTCTATTAAAACCACAATGGGAATTGAAGATGTATGATTTCAAATAAGTTCAAATAATATAGATATAATTACACTATACTAAAAGACAGAAATTGGTTAGCTGATATCCGTAACATACTGAGTGATTTCGTTATTTTAGGAGGTTTAAATGTTGAATAATCTATCTTTCATTAATTATGAATATTTTGTGATTATATTTGAAATTAAAAAAAAACATTATAAATACCTATCGATGCAAACTAAGAAGAAAAAAATGTAGTTTATCTGGAATCAAAATTGCAAGATCTTATCTTTTGATATGAATGCATTTGATGAAAAAACGAAAAAATAGGTATAGTAAAATAACCTAAATTGTTCCTCCTCCGAATTTGAGGACGAAGTTTTGATATAATTTTGGTCGAATGGACGCTTTTATATATTAATCCCCAAAAATTATTTTTCTTCAGCACCATACTCAAACTTCAGCATATTTAAAACATTTCCTCAACACTATTATTCTGTGTTCTGCGTTGCACTTAACGAAGTTATTTTAATTTTACTACATTAGTAGCAGCTTGATCTATTGACCTGAGCGGTAATAGTTTGACCTAACCCGCAACCAAAAATTTCGACCCACAGCCCGACCCGAACTCACAGTGGATACCCAAATACACACCACTCAACAAACAATGGAATTGTAGTTTAACATTCAATTCAGCAGGTTTTATATTTCTGACGCATATGCACAATAACCTGATGCTTACAGTTTATAAGTTCTGTATTTACTCATCTGTAGTTACATGTCAAAAAATGTGATAAGGTGTAGCCCCTAAAAATAGATTCTTGCGGATGGAAAAGCAATTTGACCCACAGCTTGATTAGCAAAGGAAACTCGACCTGCAAAACGGATATTCCACGGGTAACTTCAGATACCTGACCCGATGTAAAAGTCGTTCCTGAGCTCTACATATAATGCAAAAATAGTTTTAGTTTCAGCAACGTGCAACAGATGGCGCTACAGATCAAAATTGACTTTTGCAATGGGACAGGGCATATTTCAAACATTAAATTAACTTTTAAACTAATTTTAACTTTTAAAAAATATCTCGCCTTGGTATTGCAATATGGTAGTCGAGATACCTCTTCCCCAAATTTCATGGCCGCTCAGATTTTCCGCAACTCGACCAGCACACAGACCGACAGATAAACATCTGCTTTATTATTACCACACACCACTTTATTACACGCCGGTTTCATTACAGATGGTTGCCCTAACTGTGAAAGCTGGAAATTGTTAGTGCAGCCAAATGTAAGTAAACAAAGAATATGCCATTTTTCAACAAACCAATGAACGTATGACCATAAAATGTGGTATACAGGATTTTCCGAACCCGGAAAGGTGCACCTTCCGGTGTAATGAATTTCTGAATATCGAATTATTTTTCTAATTATTTTATGTTTTAACATTTTCACACAATTTTGTTCGTTAGCGACCAAAAATATTATTACAGAGTTTCCATCTTAACACCATCGAAAAGATCAAAAAATGTTTTTCTGACAATGTTTGAACTGAATCCGTATTATAATTCCTTTATATTTATTTAAATTTTTAATAAACATCGATATTTGCATTTTTGCGTTATCTGATATACACTACGTGACAGTGAAAGTTCTATACCAAGAAGGAGTGGGCAGAAAGTGATGAAAATCGGAAAACAGAGAGAGACAGCAATGACAAATAAGTGGTGTTTATTGCAACATGTTACACCTATACACTGAGTGATAACACCGTCTGATCAGTAGGTTGCAGGACCACCGCGGGCTGCTATACAAGCAGCAACATGTCTAGGCATAGAGTCAATGAGCGTGCGGATGGTGTGCTGAGGGATGGCTGCCCAATCCTTGTCAACCATTTGCTAGAGTTTGTCTTCTAAACGCGGCGATGGTAGCTCACGACGTGTTCGATTGATGAGAGATCAGGGGAGACTGCAGCACCTCGGTACCTTGCAGGGCATGTTGACTGATGCGTGCTGTGTGTGGTCCGCCATTATCCTGCTGATAAATGTCATTGGGCACCCCATGAAGGAAGGGTAGTGTCACAGGACGCAGCACGTCATCCACGTATCGTTGGGCCGTCATAGTGTCCTTAGTACGGACCAGAGGTGACCTGCTATCGTAGACAATGGCGCCCCAAACTATGATGCCGCAGTGTGGCGTTCCACAGATGCGGCCGAATAGGACCTGTCGCCACTTCGGCGCTAGACTGATGCACGGTGACGGTCATTGCTATAACAGAAGAGTGACTCGTCTGAAAACACGACCCTGTGCATTCCGCCGTCCACGTGACTCTATTCCGATACCATTGCAAACGGGGGCGGCTGTTCTCACAGAATACTATATTCAGAAGGCTCACTCCCATAGGATCCTATGGCAACATTTCTAACATGGGATGTCCCATAGACACTAGCGCTAGTCAGATGGACCAACTGAAGTGCGATGCGTCTGCCAGATTTGGCGCGTTATCGCTCGCTTGGCGATTTTTTTTTAAACGGGAGGGGAACAAAATGTTGAGGACTGTACTTTTATAATTTTTGAAACTATAGAAAGGATCAGGATTTAAAAATACATTAATCTGCAACATAAATATATTCATTAGTTTAAGAATATTTAAATAAACATAGTTATATATTTAATTCAAATAATCATAAAATAGATTAAAAAATACACACATTGCATTGTCTCACTATAAAACATAATGCACAAAAAATTACAAGCTAACATACTCAAAAGACTGAAATATTATATAATACTTTCAGTCTAAAAAGTATACTAGCGTGTTGATCGTTCTTAATTTATTCTGGGATACTGATAATAGACTTTTTTTTTTAATATAAAAATATTCATATAGTAAATATCAAATTTACATAAATGCACTATCGAAGTTGTGGAACTCAATCATTAATTACCCGAGGAGGGGGGGGGGAATTTTTCACCATAAGGCACTTAATAAAAATTTTACATAAATATATACACATACTATATCACATTCAACTAAGAAAAAGCTATCCAAATATCAATTATTTCACATTTTATAAAAATACGGAAAATATTTAACTAATTATACCACTACCTCTTAAAATTTAGTCTAATCCGGCAGTAATAACAACACAGCACTAATTTCATATGATGAACACATGTATACTTATATGAACACGTGTATACTTATAATGAACACGTATGTAGGATGGTGATAACTAAAATTATTTCAATTTTAATAAACATAAATTACATACCCTGTAACGCAACCAGTTTTCTTTTATCAATCCATTTCTATAAAATGATCTAAACACTTAACAAATAATCTATTTTCACGTTACTCAAACCACGCTAGTCTGTTGTTCTAAGTTTTCGCCGAGCGAAATAGGGTTATAACATTGAAAATCGGCTTGGACCCAAACCAGATCATCGCCAAGCGCTCGGATCAAACCAGACCATCGCCAAGAGCGCGCCAACCCAATGTTTGGTCTATCTCTAATGGCCGCCGCGAAAACGAAACTATCCAGAGTGACAGGTCTGTATAGTAGTCTGTGGCTGTTCTGTTGGGTTAATGTCAGTCTTCTTAACGGACGGCATGAGTACAGGTCGCCGGCGACCAATCAGTGGATAATGGTCCTGGTCAATATGGGAGCATCAAAGGTGTTCTGCGCATGCTGCAAAAGAACGACGAAAGTGGACTGCGAGGCGCCAAAGCTTACCGGCAGATGCGTCGGTCAATGCGCGCTGACGTCGCTCTAACCTTACCGGCACCCCTCAAACGAGCCGCAATCCCTTGTTTCAACCATCTTCACCACAGCCGGTGCACCGTAGAAGCATGTAGGTGGCTGTTTGCTGAGATTTGACGCATAGACAAACCGACCCTTCTGAGTTCGATCACCATACCCCTCGTGAAATCGTCTGTCTGCTGAAACTGTCTCAGTTAGCGGCGGCCTGGTATTCTCTGCTACTACACGCTTCCTCTGAGACAAAAGAATTGCAAAATGATTTCTCTGGCAGACAGAGCGGCGCGACTACGGCCGATTCTGCAGGTTCCTTGCCTACCCTGCAATTTGCATATTTTTCTGTCCGCTCTTTCTTAGTGTCGCATTTTCACTGTCACGAAGTATATATATCTATCTATCTATATCTATATATATATATATATATATATATATATATAATATAATACAAAAGTAATCAGATGAAGAAAACGTAAGCATACATAAGTATGAAAAAAGGCTTAACGTAGATGGCGCAATGCTGCACAAGTACGTAAAGCAGTTATAGCAAATAAAATTATTAAGGAAAAAATGGGAATCAAGCCAACGGGAAAGCATTAATGGTCGAGGGGGGTTGGGACCCCTCGTTCCCGGTTATAGCATGCTCTTACACCCAGGTAACACTCCCGGTACCAAATACTTTGCCGAAACTTGACTTCTGAAATGGGGTCGAGCACAAGACACTGACCGTGGAAGTGAGTACAAAACTCAAGTATCGAAGAAAAATCCGAAGTACAAAGCCGAAGTAAAAAACCATAATGAAAATGGTAAGGCGTATTGCAAACTTAGGTGCACATATTTATAGAAATATCAACTACAAACATGTAATGCAACATATCTAACATTTCGGATTACATTATGAAAATACCTTATTTCTGCTTGTCTGTCAATCCCCCTTAGCTCCCTTTAAGAAAAACATAATTTTTCGAAGCGCATGTGCTGCAGGCTTTCGAATTGAAGATAACCCTATATATATTTTTATGTACCTCGTTATATAGCGCCCTAACATCCAGTTAGAAATAAAACTTTTTTGGTAGTCATGGAATAAATTCCTTTTATGTCTCGGGTGTTTCTTATTTTATGAATGAATCTAACATTTATGTATATGCGAAATTTACTGAAAAGTTTCCCGAAAACTTAAACTTGATTACTCTATTTAGATGGAAGAGATGAGAAAATATCTCTGAAGTGAACAAACTTCCTACGATCAGAATGTAATTGAATGTTTTCTGTTGAACGGAATGTCTGCCTTTAACGTAAAAGTCGGCTGGCTCCTTTCCTTGAAATCTCTCTACGTGATCGGGCTTTGAATGTAAGGAATTCGATCATCGCAAAAGTATACGGAATAAACAGAGATACATTATACGTGGGTAATATTATTTGAAATTCTCAAAATTGTTTATTTTTCTTTGTATAGTTAATGGAAAACGCGAATAACGGAATTAGGAATCGATATTTATCGCCAAGGTCACAAATTGTCGCAAAATTTATCCTCAAGTGTAAGAGACAGACAGATAAAATTTAACAGAACAGAAATAAAGGCTTCTTTATATAGTATACGACCATTACTATTGCAATGAACCGTGTACGGTACTAATGTCACGTTACCCAACACTTAAGAAAACATAATCATAATATCGATACATGCATTATATCTCTCAAATGTTGAGGATAAAGCACTCATTACGCATGCCATACCCAAAAATCCCAAGATAGTTTAGACATTATATACTTACTTTTACATTTTGGGCATCAGAAACTGCTGATTAACAAACTGCACAACGTAACAATATCCACGATTTATTTAAAAGCTACTCAATAGAGACAGAAACGTATCTTTTGCGTGTGTGCAGTTTCTCAGGTCTTGTGCTATATTTTACCAGCTAAACAACGATAATACCCCGAACTCCTTAATTATAGTACGGGAGTTAATGTGAATGATTCTTCTTCCTTATAATACTGTCAAAGTTTGCCAATGGTTAACGATGAAACATTTACCTGAGTTTAACAATGGCCAATGTACAAAATCTTATTTTGCCTTATTTTTGTAGCCATTAAAGCATACTTGTATGTCTAAAAAAATAATAATGCCCATGTCCGAACATTTCAAGGCAGATAAATGTGCCCAGTGTCTAGTGGATATATGGTTCCTTTGCTGACGATCATTGGAAGAGGACACATGGTCACGCACCTGCATTATCAACAAATACCTTTTTCATTTGGTGCCTCTAAAATGTTTGTGTTCAGAGCCTAAGCCATGTAAGTCCAGGCATAAGTAAGGCCTGCATATCCTGTTGCAAATCTTTCGCCAAAAATCAGAGCCCATGTTTTTCTTTATTATTTTTCTTATATTTTACTGTCACTTATTTACTTCATAGTCAACTTTCGCTTTACTAATGCATGGATAATTGAAGTGCAGTTTAGTTTACTTGATTTAATGTTGAAAATAAGCAGGAAAAAAGCCTCTGTCACACAAAACTTTATCAAGCAATTTAAATTTTATTGTCAAATAATTATTAAACTAAAAGCAGAGTATTTGTACAATTTTGACATTGTAAATACTATTTACAAAATCATCCATATTTAATCCGAACTCACGAGGAATAATGCAGTTTATGCTTGGTATAGACCACCATTAAATTTTTTTGACATCTAAATATAAATAAAAGCAATTTTAAAGTATGAAAGATAGAATATGAAAATGTATTTAAAATTTTTAAATGTAACCACATTATTTGCTATAGATATGATCAAATATTCAAATTTAAAGATATATAAATAAATCGTAAATAAACAAATTATTCAAATAATTAAATTATTAAAATAAACAAAACTGTCTACATTTGTATATTCAATAGCTAAAATAATATAAAATTTATATATTTCAATTATGTATACCCAAATTAAGTGTTTTAATATTTAATCAATTGAAACATAAACAAAGGTGTTTCAAAATTTACACAATTAAAGTCATAAACTGGATAATATTATTTACAAAAATCTATTTATAGATGAGCAAAAATAAATTGCGTTTGAGGAAGTTCGACAAAGTATGAAAAATATTTTCTATTGCAGGAATGTAACAACATAATTTTGAAAATTTCAGTAAACTTGGTGTAAAATTTTGGCAAGCAATAACATTTCTGAAATCTATTTTTCTAAATTTTACCTCGAAATCAAACATTTTGCAAAAATATTTTATAAATGAAATTCATTTTCTTTTCGAGTTTTTCAAAGGTCAAAAATCATTTCGTATATAAAATACAAGCTGTCACTTTGAAAACTCTATCTTTGTAGCCGTATAAAGTCGTATATAGCCATAAGTGTAATCTATAAAAGTTTCAAATTAAACGTAAATAAATGCCACCAATAATATTATACACATGATTTCATTCTTTAAAGGGAATACCTCTATTTTAAATTCTTAGAAATTATGAAACTGCTGGAACAACAGAAAAGTTACCTATAATAAGCCAAAACACAAATTAAAAAAATAGTTACTTTTAACATATAATCTGAAAGACATTAATGTCGATTTAGACATAATAATTATATTTTGCTGGCATTACTGATAATTATATTTTCTTATATTTAGTGACTTTTCTTTTCATGGTAAATCGGGATAATAGACCCCCACACATATTTTTCAAGTACAAATCGCGCCAAGTTGGCGCATTCTCCCATATTTTGAAATAGGCTCCACCCATCCTAAGTGACGTATTCTTCCGTGTTTAGAGATATGCCCCTCCCATCAAAATGGCGTTTGCTACTGTGTTCTGAGCAAGAGTTTTTAATGTAAATGATAGTGTAATTATAACATAGACCGAGATACCACAGGTTTCCAGATTACGGCACAAAGCTCTCGCAATCGAAACTCTTGGCGGCGACTTAGAGAACGAGCAAAGAGGTCTGAGGGGTTGTTCTCCGGATCAACTCAAACAAATCATCATTCTTTACAAAATATTTCCTTGTACAGAATTATTAAAAAATAATTATTTACATACTATTAGAAGCAAAAATTGGTTCCTCGTATACCAAGATCTGTTAAATTTAATTTGCGTACGTTTAAAAATATGTATTTCTATCATTTTAAACATTCAGTTCGATATAGTAGTTTACAATTTTTCTAATCAAACAAGTAATTTAAAAATATGTTTACATTCATTTTGAATTAAATCTTAATACATTAATAAACAGTGTAGCTTAAATATATCTTTACCAAATAATTTAAATTTTCTGCATCATAAAGCCAGTTCTTTTCCTCTTCTTCTACTACGACTTTACTTATTTGCAACAAAATAAAACATTTTCGGTATGTTACAGTTCAGCAAAAAATAGTTTCATGATTAAAAGTAATTTGAAACAACTATAGTGATTGAAATGAAACAGAATAACAAAGATTTATTACCCCATACATTTTGACGTCTATAGGGAAAACAAGCAGTTTAGGCAAATGAAAGACAATTGAGCGGTTTGGGTAAAACTACAACAATTTAAAACAAATTCCTTTATTTAACTATTGAAGGATACATAACATATTTTATGCCTTTGTAGAAAAGTTTATAAATTCCGAGAATTTTGTATATCCGCAAACATTGATCATTCATTCTAATTGGCTGCAAAATTTATTAGGTGGCAAAAACATTGTCATACTATTATTTTTTGAAAAAATATACATTGGTTGGAACAGTCGTGAAGCGCCTGACGCCGAAGGCGTCGTAGTGTTCAATATCCTCTTTAAGATTCCTGAGGCTATGACATCATCTGGATGGTCATTGGTGTGTCCGTGAGAGCGCCCCAAGGTGGACGGGGGGCGTCGGTTGGGCCCGGAAAAGGAACACGGGAAACACGAGGCGGGCCCTCCGTAGGAGTGGCATGAGGTGGTGAAGAAGCACGTACTGGAAGGTGCTGTAGAAGCACGAGATGGTGATGGAAGTACACAGGACTTCCCTGTTGCTGGTCCTGAATTAAAGCTAATTCTGGGGGCTGGGTTTTTTCAAATCACCTATTATTTTAATGATGCAGAAGGTCATTTGCATCGGACCCTCATCCGCGGTTATTATTTTGAGAAATTTGCCTGAAAGGTTCTGAAGGTTGCTCAGATCAAAGTACTTCTTGACCTCCTTGAAAATTTTCCAAGAAGTCGAGAAACGCATTCGTGGCCTGAGGAGGTCTAAAGCTGTGTTAAGTTGTGTCTGAGCAGAGTGCTCTCCTGTTTTTCCTGAAACCATCTCGGCACTGGCCTGCACTTCCTGAACAGGGGGATGCTTTTAGATGGGAGGAGGGAAAATTTCCCTCATCAAGACCAGGGGGGTTAATTTAGAATTTTGCAGGGTATTTTTAGCGACCTGGAACTTTTACGTTTCCAGGGGTTTTGAGGGCAATACAAGAAAATTGCGGTGTGGTCTCCATCGCAGATGCAACATAGTGCAGAGGTTTCTCTAGTTTTTATGCATTCCCTACTCTGGTGGCCTTCGCCCCACTTCAGACAACCCGGTCGTCCAAATGGTTACTCAAGTCCTCTGGGTGAGTCGGACGACCTGGGGTTTCCACACTTCAGACAACGAGAGGGGAGGCTGAACTAATCGCTGTGATGATTATAAATCTAGAAGTTCTAGCACACTTTAAAGCCTTTCGACTTAAACGTTTCGATTTTGATTTGCATGCACATGATGCTCTTAACCTCGTGGATCCTCGCCCAATCCTCTGTAGGCTCAAGGCCTACCAGAAAAATGGGGAGGGGCTCCTGTCCTTCCAATTTCTAAGCTGAGAAATTCTTATCACTTTGAAGCCATCGCTTACAAGGGCGGTTTTTATCCTATCACTATCTGTATTAGTAGGTAAACCGTTAATGACGTTCTATTTAGATCGCCCGTTCCTTAAATTGATTGCATTGAAGGGGATCTTCTTAAGGGTCAGGTGAACCTGAACACTCCAGTAGTCCGAAACGGACCCAGGCGTGATCCTGTAGTCCGAAACGGACCCAGGAGTGATCCTGTTCACCCTTCCCGTAAGAAGGCCCTGGACTTTACCCTCAAGGATCTTATTTACGTCCTCTGTGAGGGCTCCCCAATCACTTGAGGAGTCCACATAGAGGGAGGAGACTCTATACTTGGGAGGGGAGCGCATGAGCCATAGTGGCTTCCTCGACCATTAATACAGAAACTTTATTTTGCACTTGAAGTTCTAACTCCGCCTGGTTCGATATTTTAGCTTTTTTACTGGTGCTAGGGGTAATAAACCCTTCCTGTTTTTTTTAACATCTCTTCTTTGTAAATAACATACAATTCGTCGTCTGATTTAAGTTTCCAAAACTTGATCATATCAGAGATGAAGTTATAGGACATGCGATTTTCTAGCACGTGGAGGTCAGGGGTTTCCAACAACAGAAAAGCATCTGAAATACTACCTGTAATTATCTTCTGTAGAACTCTGGCTTGGTTGTATCCAATATTCTCATCCTTGAGCTCTTCCACCAGACTTGCGATGACAAAGTCATAAGAGATGAGGTGCGTCATAATTTTCCATGTGATGGAGTCTCTCGGTATTTCATCCTTCAGGAGTCCAAGAATCTTGAGATACTCTGCTTCGTAGATCGCAGCACTTTCATAGTGGTGGTCTTTGTCCGGTTTCGTCCAGGTCCCAGCAATAGCAAGGTCCATATACGTTGGCCCGATACTGGCTTGAAAGCCTGCCCCCGGGACATAAGGTGGTTTTTTCTTTACAACACTCTTGGTCTTCTTACTTTCAATAGTCCTTTCGTCTTAAAAGCAGCTTTCCTGACAACACAATTTCCGTCATCACCAACGGTCTTCACATCCTCAGTCATGTTGCGCGCACGAGGCAGCACAAGCATGTGCTGACAAATACGAGCACGAAAAGGTCACCACGTGGTACAAGTCATGAGCGGTGCACGAACACGTCCGTACACCACAACGTCGAAGCTCCGAGTGAAAGTGACTTGAAATGCTGACTTGAAACATTTATTTCTCAGGATTAGCTATAGATATAGCTTAGATTGTGACTGATATGGATTCTGAAGCCAATTATGGAGGGGTTTTCGGGACTACAAAGGATTGCCACTTCCAGTTGAAAATATCCATTTTACTTGGATACTCTTTTTCTCAAGATTGAGCTTAGATGACAATTGATATAGATTTAGAATTAAATTCTGGAGGAGATAGGGCAATTTACTAAAAATTGTTACTTTTCGTTTCATTTACATTTCTAGTTCAAACTTGAAATATCTATGTTAGAATGGGTTATAGATATGGCTTAGATAATGACTAATATAGATTCAGCATTAAATTCTGGAAGGGTAAAAGTGGATATAATAGTGAATTCCAGTTCCTAAGATGACTTCCTATTCTAAAATTGATATTTTCATTGAAACATCTATTTCTCAGAATCTGCTATAGATATAGTTTAGATGTCCACTGATATAGATTTAGTATCAATTTCTGGAGGGAGTTGTGGATAGGAGTCAATGCCACAGTACTGATATATTTTCTACTTTTCAGTGGTGCAATTTACAAATGACATCCATAAATTATTTTTTAAAATTAATTATTTTTAAAATTAAGATTTGGTAGCAAATAAGTATTCAAGAATTTTTTTTCTTTACTTTTATTGTAACCAACGTTCTAGAAATCCAAATTTTAATGTCGCATAGTTTTCTGTAACTAATATTTGCAAGTATTCTGCTAAATGTCGGTCAAAAATATTTATTATTTTAAAGCATTTAATTAATGTTTTTCTAACTTCGATGATAAAAATACTATTAATAAACTAATATCCTAAAAGTAAGTCAGAAAACTAAATTCTGAGACATTTAATATATAATAATATCCAATATATTAAAAACAATAGTTACTATTATATTAATATATTATTAAATATTTTAACTTTTCAATGGGTAATAACTTTTAAAATGCATTGAAGTTATATTAAAATACAATAAGTACTGGGGCTAATGTAATTAAAATTCCCCTTAGTCGACTAATTAGATATATATTTTCTTCAACAGAGAAAAGCAATTTTCTGCTAAATTTGTCACCACTTTACGGATTTGCGACAAAAAGAAACATCTTCAGCATTTTTCAGTTCAACGAGCATTAGGGTTAATGGGAAGAACATTATTTCTTTGTAACAACTCCATTAGTCTCAAAAATTCAACCAGAACAACAAATATGTTTTAACATAACAAGCATGTCAGTGTTGCAATTGAAAAAAAATTAGCCTGTAATCATAGATATGTATGTACATTAAAAGACTCAAAAAGCCTTTTTAATGTATTTAATTATATTTAATGCATTGAATGCTTTATCTATGTGCAACCTAACATAGGAGACAGAGTTGAATCTCACTTTCACTTAAGTCAAAAGTATAGATTTTAAAATTAAATTATCTTACATAATAAAAGGAATGCTTGTGTGTGTGTGTCTTTCAGTCTGCATCGGTTGGTTGTTTGGTTGATTATGGTTTAATGGCACAAGATCCAAAGAGGATATGCTGCGGCAGACATATGGTACCAAGATACATAAATTAGTATGGATTAAAACACGTGTATAATTTAAAAGAGTTATAATGTGTGAAAAAACCATGACTATGGAACATGTACAACAATGAAAACGAGATGAAAAATGACTAAAAGGTTATAAAAAGTGAAGTTAAAAATGATGGAAAAAACCAATGTCCAGAAGGAATGGGAAAAGCTCTAAATGAGGATTTTCTCCAATCAATTCTGCCAAATGTAAAGTATACGTCTTGAAATGCTTAAAACGGAACTGTTTATATTTCGAACACTCAATTAAAATATGTTTGATATTTGCTGACGTCTAACAACTATTACAAAAGGGTTCAATTTCTCCTAACAGTAAGTGTCTGTGGGTAAAACGAGTATGACCAATGCGCAAACGAGTTAATATAACATCAAGTTTCCTACACTGAAAACTAGTCCACTTCTGTATTACAGGCTTTATCTCATACAATTTATTTTGAGTTTGCTGATTCCATGAATGTTGCCATTTATCATATAATATTTTACTAATAGTTTTTTTAATATCTATCAAAGGAATGGGATGATTCATAATACGATTAGCTGTTTTTGCAGCGGTGTCAGCCAATTCATTTCCCTTTATACCAACATGCCCTGGAACCCAACAAAATTGAATATGGTGTCCTCGTGCCTTCAGACGTCTGCATCGGAAAATCGAAGCTTCGGACAGCTAAAACATTTAATACAAAGGTGCCTCATATCTCCGGATAACACAACTTCACAAGATCTTTTTTGCACCTTTGCCACTTTCTTTGACATAAAAGAACACAAAACAGCTACTACCGTTTACTTACCCCACAAGATGTAGCAACTACTTCAACGCTGGTCTTCCAGCTCAACGTGCACACTCATCAGATGCCATTAGGATTGAATCAAGGTTCTTTAATATAAAGTTGGATGATAAGCCCCTCAATGAATCAAAAATTTGTCCGTTTGACAACTTTTAGTTTACTGCTCAGTAACGTCGACAGAGTAGAATGACAGTCGCAGTTAACAAATTCGGTTTCTTCAGAGAGGGCGATAACAAAATGCGTGCTTTTGCTATTTTCTTGACATCACATGCAGAGTCAGGTAAAAATAATTAAGTCAGACATGCCTGGTATAAGCACCCCCAGGATTGAATTTCGGCTCCCAACGCTGAGTATTCATATGGCGCCACGTGGCCATGGCAAGCATTCATTCAAATAAAAATTATTTGTCAATATCTGCATCATTGATTTATTTTCTACCGTATTTGGTGAAGCTACGTTCTCTCGAAATTTGGCTAGACTCCGCAATTGCTCCTTTTTCACCTGTATAGATTTGAAACTGTATGACGGACCATCACAATTGAGTTCAGGCTGCATAAGGATGTAACTGTCGAATTCTTTGTCAGCATTTTTGGCTTATTTGATCAAAGCATTTCTTTGTTGATCGGTATAGATATTCTCAAAATGTATAGGATATTCCATGTTGACTAGGACGTAGAAAGCTCAAACCGGTCAATGAACGCTATGATGTGCATTTGAAACACAATCATAACTTCCTAGCACTCTTAAATGCATTATTTTTTCCACTTGAACTTTTCAATCTACTTCATTGTAAGAATATAAATTGTATCAACATTTTTTTCCAGTTCTAAGAGCACTGGAATTTACGTATAGAAATGAAGTCCTTTATAACAAAACCACAAAGTTTTATATCAGCAGATATCCCTGTAAAAATTAGACTATTTTGTCTAATGCGATATATTTAAGAGACAAGATATATATTAGTTACGTTGATTAACTGTATATTAGATGTGTATTAGTTACGTTCATTAACTCTTAAACGATTCACATCAGTGGATGAATAAAAATATAAGATTCTGATATCAGTAATAGTTGAATTTCAGTATATGTTAAAATATGTCTTGTCATTTCTATGCAGGTACATGTGTTTGCTTACAAAATACCGATGAAGCAATTTAGGTGATATACAGCGTATACTCTCTAGATATGAACGTAAAAGGAAAAAAATCAAAATATGTATAGTGTAGTTTATATATAAAACAATAATTTGTTAAAATCAGAGCTCTTTCATAATCTTAAAAATGTCGGAGCAGTTTGGATGGTACACTGTGTATGTGATGTGAATGCAGGAATATAGTGCGTAGATCTGAATGAATAAAATATTTTTTAAATGTATATAGTTTGGATCAGAGGAAGAATGCCCGCGTATTTCAATAGCACAGTCTCCAGATTGCCTCGACCCTCTAGATTGTACATAACGTACGTGTCACTGCATCTTTTGCTGGTCTTTTCAGTTTTCTGCAACCTCAGCTTTATATTTAAAGAAAATAGAATCTGACATCGTATTGAAGTTCAATTTTTCAGTCGCTATGGAGGTTCTTAAAAATGCTTCACATTGTAGGTTTTCATGCTGCTATTGAAGTTTTTATACTGTTACTGCACATTTTCATGCTAATATTGCAGGTTTTCATACTGTTCTTGAAGGTTTTCATAGTGTTATTACATGTTTGCATGCTGTTACTGCAAGTTTTCATGATGTTATTGAAGGTTTTCATTATGCTATTGCAAGTATCAGTTATTCCATCATGTTAAGCAGCATATAAAAGGTGCAGGACCAGTCCATCAGTACTATAATTTGCAATGAAATAGTGATCTACTCTGGAAGAGTGTCATTGTGTCTTTACTAGTGTATTACTGTGTAGTACACGTATCAAATGAAGCTAAATATCTAACCAAGACATTTTTTTCTCATGCTTATTAACTTCACAAGAACTGTGTTTGTCCTTTCGTTCAACATCCTTGACGGACTCGTTCTCGGCTCCCAGAGCACGTAGGGGAACTGACACTCTGCTCACAGTTTCATCTCATGGAATATTTTCATCTACTAAATGTTCATGGCATTATATTACGTCTTCACGTGGTTTACGTACGCCATACATATGTTTTATCTCTTTTCATGCATATCTTTTGTAAATTACCGACCAGTGTCTTCAGTGGAAATGTACTTCTGGTTCTAATCCATCGGTCCATGATATATAGGTTTACATAGGTTTAAATTTAACTAAGTCAAAAAATAAAAAAAAAATTAAACATTCTAAATCATGAAGGGGAAAAATGTTTTGCAAAAGTTTTGTTCTATACAAGAGTGAAGCACAGAAAAGTAGAAAATAAATTTTAATCACACACAAAATCGAACCAAATGTAGAGTGTAAATATATTTAATTCAAAACAATACTAAATAAACATTTGCAATATCTGAAATAGATTCTATACAAAATTGTCAAAACTATTTCATCTGTCTGCACCCTAATTTCCCTTCAGCAGTTTTTCCATCAATTTTGGAAAACATAATATAGTAATTTTATTTCAAACTGCCTACACACTCAATTTGGTGAAATTTCGTGTGTGATTGAAATTTACTTTTTTACTTCTCCATACACCACTGTTATGTAGGGGAGAACACTGAAAAAAATACATTTTTCTCAAAATAAAATTTTACATGTCTGTTAGATTCCTCATATATCCATTTCCCTAATACTGATTATACAATTCAGCATTTTGAGAAAAAGACGCAAACCCACATAAAATGTAAATACAAGTGCAAAATATTATTCCATATAGTTATAAACACTGGTTTTTTATTTGTTTTATAATAAAAATATAAATCTATCACTTGCAGTAAGATAAATAATGAAGCCATTCCCGATGTCGTTTGGGTTTTCTGAAATTTTGGTGGACTTAAAATTGGTGGACATTTAGTGGACATTAAAAATGTTTTAGCAAATGAAAAAACTGATTGAATGAAAAATAAATGAAATGGATGAGAAGAACAAGAATTATTTTAATAGTATTGATTTTTACACTTTCGGGAGGTTGGGCGGTCTGGGTCGTAGAAGACGTAAAATGGCATTGATTTAATTTATTATTTCGCACAATAAAATTTGTTTCAATGAATGAAAATTGTAAAAGAAATACGAAAAAATTTGAATCTTTCTATAAAAATATGGTATTTTCATAAACGAATTAGGTACATTTTTTGAAAAGTAAAGTCATTTTTATTTCACACGTATAATTCCATTCAAAGTTACCATATTCCCAGATCACACAATAAATATACAGGCACTCATTCTTTCAACGTCTTTACATATAACTTATTTTATTCTCCTTTAAAACCTGCTTCAAATTGTATACAGTGATGATCAAAATATGTATATCCATAAATAACAATAAACACAATCCACTTACCATGGAAAGTTTACGAAGCGAAAGTGAACATTGAGAAAGAATGACTAATGACACAACTTATTTAAAACAAATTATTTTGAAATGTATTACAAACTTATACAGGGTTCGTAGAAAAGCACCACAGAAACTCTGAAGTCCATGAGTGTAAACGTTTTGTCTGGCAACAAATGTATTTATGTCTATCTATAGAAGTAAAATGGATTGTTATACCCCTAGAGAAAAATTTAAAAGTTAAGACAACACACTCGGCAATAAAATGATAGAGACGAAAAAAGACAACAACTCAGTTAAAAAATATTATCATATGGTAGATCAAAAATGAAACTGTCGTGATTAATAAAGCTGAGACTCCGCATAATTTGGAAATTTGGAATAACGTGATCGTGAATCAAATAGTTCGTACATTGCATCATGGCCGCAGTAGCCCATCATTCCCTCTTGCATGAGTTCCTAAAATATAATCATTAATTAAAACACTACACATTAAATTCCACATTTTAAACGTTTAAAATAAATATTATGTAGTCACTCATTTTACTGTTATGCTAAAATTACATTAATTTAAATAAACGCTTAAGCAGAAAATACACGTATGAGACTAGGTCTTATAATATTATTCCAAAATCAACAATTGTCCTAATATATTTGCAGACTGATACATACCTCTGTTTTGGGGTATTTTGTTCCGCATCTTTAGAATATTTGCAGCTTATTTTTCTGACATTTGGAGTCAGCTTTCTCTTTTGGTTGGTTGGTTGGTGTCGTGTCCCTAACATATTTATTAAGGAAGAATGTGTGCACTGCTTCTTTTTAGTCAAATACCCGGGGCACCTGAAGGTAGAAGTCTGACTTCTGCCCCAATAAGACATCACAACATCCATGCCCGCAGTCGGGACTCGAACCCCCAATCTGGCAGCCGAGCCATCACGAGGAAATGCCTGCCTCTTTGACCGCTCGGCCACCACATCGACAGCTTTCCCTTTTCTAGCGCATTATCAATATTCAAAATAACCACCACGTGCTTGAAAACGCAACTCTCTGAACTTTTGGATAACTCTTAATTGCTATGAACACCACCGCTTCTGCGCAGTCATTGCTTTTGTTCAAGCTCTTGGACAGTCATTGTTTGTGAAACACATTGCTTTTAGACAGTCAGTGTCTGAATATTAATTATAATCTCCTTGTGGTCACATCATTTTGCCTGAGGTTGAGATAACGTATGCCTCTGTATCTCTCATTGATTGGTCCTCCGTGCGATGTAGCTACATTGCATCAGTGGCTAATTTAGTTTCCAGTGATGCTTAGTTTAAGCCTTGGCCCCTAGAAGATCTTTGTCCCAACCACACCTGCAATTTGGGAGACGTTAATTTATTGGGGTCATGACCTTCCAGCCCAAGACTGTCATAAAATTGTGTCTAAAATCTGTGCTTTGTGTGACATTCTAAAATATGTGTGGCATTCGATACGTATTCGATTCTAGGCTATATGCCAAGAATGACGTACAGCGCGTCACATTCGCATTCTTGTTCTGGCTCGAGAAGAACATCAGTTCTTCGCTGTCGCTTGCCCGAATAAGTTTAAGTGTTGTAAGAAGAATGTGATTTGAAATAAAGAAGCCCCAACCATACTTGTAATTTGTCTGAAGTGAATTTATTGGGGTCATGACGTTTTGGGCCAAGACTGTTATAAAATGGTTCCTACAAGTCTGGGCTTTATTTCGTTGTAAATCATCATGAATCTCAAAACTGTATAATTGCCTCCTGGCCCCACAGAAACATTGATAGATTGATACATTGAAATTATTAACAATAAGCAACAATCGAATAAATCAGCAATGAAAATGTTACCAAAGGCATTTGTTTCCCAAAATATGGTTATTGACCAATTCTTGTCATATTTATTATTGCTAAAATAGACATCACTTACATGAAAAGGAATCTTATATAAAGCATGATTTTTTCTCAAAAATGGTTACTACGCTATTGGCATTATTTACATATGTTCGTGAATATTCTGGCTTGACTGGTAATCTAGCAACCTATTACGAATGACTGGTATTTATTGTCTTCAATATGGGCGTTTGATTCATTCCTGATTAAGATTCCTAGTATATAAATTATTCTCTACATGTTTTGTAAATGGATTTTTCCATCTACCTATTTTTGGTGTATCCAAACTTTTTAAATCTCCCCTACAGAACCTGTAGTTACTATTATTCCATCGAACATGGCCACTTTATTATAAACAGACCTTAGGTTACATTCATACACCTTTCTTTATAAAGCTAGAGGTGCATAGGGACTTTTCAACGAACCCGGTATGCGTTACTAATACACTTTAAGTTTATCTTAAACAATTAATTAAATCTAAATCTTCGCAGTGAAAACCCTTGAACTGTCAAATCTTCGAAGAACTTGTAACCAAATGATATATTTTCTGCCTTTTCCGATTCTTCGAGCATTATTCAACACAAAGAGCGATGGATCTATAAAAGAAAATAAGTGAATTATAGATAGTAAAGTTTCAGCACAGCAGACAATTTGGCGCCTCTAGAAGACTGGGTGATTGAGTTTAATGAGAAACATTTGGGTTAGGAGAAAATGGGAAGCAACATAAAATGTCTTTTAATGGAAAACAACATAAATGTCTTTTAAAGTATTTGAAGAATGATGCTTCACTTGATGTTATCGTACACTCATATTCTACATAGTTTAGATACTTTTCTATGGAAATAATTGTTATAATGAAACATAATTAAACATTTTTACAATTTTTAATTTTTTTAATAAATACTATACTATATTTTTATAAATTTTTCATCAAATATTCTTTATAAATTTATTTTTCACTGGGTTACATGTTAGTTTAACCTATGAATTTGATGCAATCAGCTTATATGTGTTAACTTATCAGCCTATCGGTCTAAAGAATTGCACATTATTCCATCTGCCAGGAATATGATGTTTATCTTTACTTCATTATTTTTCGATTCAGTTTATATTCTCCTACATAATAACAATTCATGCTCTGTTCGTGTAATTATTGTACAGTTACTGTACCTTTTTAGCAGATATCCTTGGTAGCCAAGGGCATCTCACTCTCCTCACCGTTGTGTACCTTCTTCTTCTTCTATCCAGACAGTCCGACCAACCCGAAAGTGTAAGGTATCTGTTTTGACGGCCAGAGTGCTATCCCCTCCCAATTCTGTGCGGGAGGTATTCGCACAACAGTATATGTAAGAACGGTATATTTAATATTAAGAATATATAAAACGAAATATAAAATCGAACTATATGTATTTATTTTTATAATAAATTCAATTGCTAGTTTGTTAAAATTCTCATTTGGTATATGTTCGTGCACAACTTTTCCTCAACAATTAAATCAATCGTAAAGCGTTGGTCTTAAATCGAAGATCCAAAATATATCCAATACATTATTTCATGTAGCCACCACAACCATGTACGTAGGAGCTAGTACATAATATAATGATAGTGATGATAAAAGAAATGATCAATTGATAAAAATGGATTCGATGCTGCTTAAGAAAGGCCCCTAAACAAGGACAAAAAGGCTTTGAATTCATCTTTTTTTATTTACAAACACTTATGGTACCTTAATCTATAGAGTGATGATGGTTTGGTTAGTGTCGTGTCCACAAGAAGTCAGATGTGCAGCAAGCTTTAGCTATATCGAGCATCGTAGAGTTTTTTTGTTTGTGTTAATTCATTCATGTTTTGCATAACGCCAAAATGGCTGGACATGAAAAAATGTGTTCTGAGGTATGTTCAGCCTCTGGTAAATTTCCACGGAGTCGATAAGATCTTGTGCCATCTCTGTTTATCTTCTCTCCTCTTAGATGTTGAGTTTTCAGTCTATTATTTGTTTTTTATATTGTTCTGTTCGCATTTATTTCACAGACCTGGTGTTTCTTTTGATCGGTTTTTATCTAATTCTGTATTTCGCCACTGCATTTGCATCAACTAGGGTTACGAGATTTAAATTATAGAGCGATGAACTCAATGGTCAAAGAACAGTCTTGCAATTTTCGTCAATAGTCGCTGTGTACTTTAAGTTTGCAGACTTAATTTAATATAAATATACATTAGTGACTAACATAAAAATCGTTTTAGCATAAATTAATTATTGAATACAGCTGATTCGATTTATTCATATGCGGATATAGTATTCTGTCATTCGTCGATTCAGAGTGTAGTTAATGAACAGATTTAGGGTACATGTCTTTCCATAGTGCACTAATATAATTTAAACAAAACAAAATATTGAATTTACTTATGAAACAACCATCAGCTTCAGTTATATCTTCCAGAAATCCCATCTTTTAAAACTTTACATCATTATTCAAAAGCTTCAAGCTGACAATCATTTCGATGTAAGAGTTTCTCCAAAATAGCTAAAGATACGTTCTGCGGTGAAAACAGTAAAGAGCAATTCATTTGGTTTAATAGCTGAGTACAAAGGCAGCTCACTTCCATTAACTATACGCGTAATAAATGAACTGCATTGTTACATCATACCTCTTCCGTATATGCCTGTGAGGCATGGAAAAAATTAGGGTCCTAGTATTCGTTTTCAAGAATAGAAAAGACCATTATTATTAAACGATGATTTATTGTGTTTCTTGATGGACATTACACATTTCCGTAAAAGTCGTACCTCAATAATGAACTGTATGTTTTAAATGAAATATGAAATTTAGTTTTTTAGCATTTTCTGAAACAGTGCTGCTCGCGATATGTCTTTATTACTTTCTCATACTAAGTATAGAGAAAGTATTGTTTTCACAACTATTTTAGAATTCGAGATTTTGATGCTAGTATATATTTTAAGACCTCCTTAACATGTTTTGATTATTTTTGGAGTGATGTTCGTTTGTCTCTCTGTGGTCGATTTTTTGTGTACACTATAGCGGTTATAAGTATTGATGAATTTTCACGAAACTTTATAACGCTTTGTTAACAAGAAATCTAGGACTAAATAGATTTTTCTTTTAATTCGAGGGAAATTTATTCGAAATTTTAAATGTTTTTATCATAGATGCCTAGGACAAAATATGACATAATCACGCATAAAATGTTTTATTTATGGCTCAATGATCACGTGACTTAATAGTTTCATTTGTTAAAAAAAGCACAGCGATACAATTTTTTTGTTCTTGACGTCATTACACCCCTCAAGGGACAAATCAGCCCCTCCAGATGCACCTTTTCAAGTATGGTATCAATCGAAATATTTTGTCAAGCCCTTTAAAGTGAAGACTAGGATGCTATGATTTAAAAGAGAATTCTTGTAACATTTGAAAAAAAGAAAGATTCTAAAAACGGATTCTGGCGTTAGAAAATCGAGTTGAGGTGCACTCCTCTTAATTTTTATAATGAAATTAGCTGATACTTTGTGCGAAAATTTTCATTCTGCAAAGCTTGATTTATAAATGGCTAATGTTTTCTTCACAGATTTTCTTCCCATTCTTATGGCAATAACCTGGATTTCCAGAGGTCGGACATTCAAATAATTTCCAGGCAATATCATCATAATAAGTAAAAACCATTATCGGCTTCTCGCCTTGCTTGGAAATCTCAGGTTTAATTTTTCGGTTTCGTTTGCTTCCTTCTCCTGCATTTGCAGTACTTTTCATCCTTTTGCTAAATTTCTGTTTTTCCCCAAAGTATCTATTGAAGATGTTAGCTCTTTTAGTTTCAAAAAACATTTTTCTATTCTGCTTGTTTTTTGTATTTGTTTAGAACATTTTTATTTAGAAATCTTGCGGCTTTAGATTTTTTACCTCTGGTTCGGTCGACTCAAGTAGCTTCCAAAACGGTTAGTTTCCTAATTAATAATACAGGACTCTTATGTTTGTAGATTTACTCACTGACCAAGTGATTTAAATCCTTTACTGGATCTTCATTTTCTTCATTGGTATTTTACCTTTCATTCATTGTGTCTTCCTTCTTGGTTATTTCCTTTCACTTCTCTCTCTTGCTCTCATGAGTGAAGGTTGCACTTCCTATATGTTCTTTCGAAGAAAGCTATCGAAACAGTCTTCGAAACAGGTCGATCCAATAATCTTGTGTTCTATGCTGCATTTAACGAAGTTCATTTTTATTACTTTAGTAGAGTTTTCAGCTGTGCGTAATAATTTCTATGTATGCGGAAACGAAACGATTCAGACAGAAAAATCGTAATCGTTTCGGTTAGGGAGAAAGTAAACCTTCACATCTCAAAAAAATTCTGCAACTTAGAAACCTTTACCCGAGCCTGTATGGCAGTTAATGGCCTAAACGTTAAATAATAAAGTTGCGCAACTATGCTCCTCTAATTCCATTCTAAGTTCTATATGAACCGGCTAGGTAGACGTTTCGAGACATGTTTATCCAGGATAATATACCAGCACTTAAGAATCTAGCTGCAGACGAAAGTAATATATGTCTGCATTTCCCTTCGCTTATTTACACAGAAAATATTTTATACATTTATTTCGAATAATATACAAATAAAATATAAATTACTTGGTCGTAAATTATTCTGTTGGACACTGTACTTTGTCTCCCCTTCGCCAGTGACTGTAACAGAAATAAGTATAGATTATTAATTAACCAGTTTGAAGATCCGTCGTTCGAATCATGATTGGCACTTCACTTTTGTAAAAATATGTAGACGACATACTAATGCGATATAATTAGATTATTAAAGAGCATTGCAAGATTTAGAACTAAGAACACGTATTGGACATTATATCCATCCACTGTCAATACCGTTTGTGAATGTAGTGGTGTTACATTCCAATATATACTCTGTGAGACCAGGACACACTTAGACAGGTTTATATGTTAAGGATTTATGAGTTCTAACAAGAATACAAAGGACCCAGATGAGTGGACGCCAATTTACATCACCACAGACCCGAGAGGTCAAGAAAGCCATAAATAAAGGGGTTTCAAGTACAGGTGTGGTCAAACCAGAGCAGTTACTGGAAGCTAAAGGAAAACCAATGGGAATGGTTAAAGGTTTAACCAATGATGAAGTGTTATCGCATCGCCCTGAGGTCAAACACTGAGATACGGGAGACGTCTCTAGACCTCAGGCAAAAAAGCGGTGGCAACAGAAGGTGGATGAGAATATAGAGTTCAGAAAACGACGGGATTGAAGATATGCATGAAGTTCTACAGAGATATGAACAGAATAGTTGAGAAAAGTAAGACGCTGGAATGAGTAGTGAACCACAGACAAAATGGGAACATATGCATTAAGTTCGGCACAGATGCATACAGCCGGCCACACATTAATCTGCAGTAAATCTTCGGGTCTGTCGTCAGGTCTGGGTTTTAAACAGATGCATAGAGAAGGTGCAATAGGCAAGATCCGATAATATATTTTATTTCAGAAACTCATACAAAGGTAATATAGTGGGTTTTAATATGCCACACAATGCAACGCTACGGCTATACGATTTACAACCATGCAATTATGGGTAATTTCGTAATTATAAACTCCAATGATAAGTTACATTTTTTTATGTGCACCACATACTCATATAATATGTATCACGTTCAGGATCGCTTATTCCGTCACATTTACTTCTGATTCTAACAACTTGCCTTTGATTACTAATTAAAGAAAGGCGAGTTATTGATTACGTAAAGAGAAGCGGATTAGAAATATTGATATGTAACACATCCCAGAAAATATTATCATTGTCAAATTCGCATTTAACGACTTTATCAATTCTCAATAAACCCAACAAGCAAGTTCAGTCAATAAAAATGTTGTTCATCCCATACATTAAAATTTCCTATTTAGCCAAGTGCAGGTATTCTCAAACTTTTTTTATTTGCTCCACCTTTTACATATCGAATTTAATCCCCTCCCTACTAAAAACTCTCATAAAACAACAATAAAAAGCAATGTGATAGGCGCTTTCCAGGTAAGTCCATACAGTATTTATGTGCTAGCGTCTAATAGCAACTGCTCTTTAGGGTCCTAAGTAGCCGTGAATAATCTTGTACACTGTCCAAACAATATATTTCCTAGCACTCACAGGACATACCTAAAAATCACCCAATTGTCATATTACACATTTCCTTCAGTCCAAATCCATTCAAAATGGAATGTCCTAAATCATCTTCTGTGGTGTTGTCATCTGGATTTAACATAGTGAACTTAGCGAAATACAATAATATTTGCAACGTTCTGCCATCGGGATTTAACATACCGAACTTAGCGAAATTCAATAATATTTGACGAGTGTTGCCATCTGTTGAGAGGCATAAGACTAAACATAAGAAAGCAATGTGATTTTAGTTCAGGAATACTTCATCACTCGACATAACATCATTGGCGCTGACAATTTGAACATTGCATAACTCTTAAAACGATATTTGCATCCCGAATTTCACGGCTGTAGCTCAATTTTTTATGGATGCATATATTTTTTCTCAACATATTGTTGTTTTATCGACTTTTGTTCATTCCTTCAGCACCCTCTTCAGCTATTTTCCGCCCCACAGGTTGAGAACCAACAGCTCGCCTAATGTATATTAGAAATTATGGAAATATTTACATGAATTCTAAATATTCAAGAAAAGTTTTCACAAATAATTAATTATAAATTGTAGGATTTTTTTTATTAAATAAATTCTATTATATTAAAAATTGAAGTATATGTTTGAAATAAAACTTTTGTTAAAATCTGCATTATATTTTAGTAATGATGACCTACATATATTCCTTTATTTGAGTATTTAATGTAAATTGAAACCAAAATCACGTGTTCTGCTAGTGTGCATCGTACATTTCTCGATATACGACATAGCTTTCAATGTCATTTATGCCTAAATCTTACGTTATGTACGTAGCTTTTCTAAACCACTTCCGAGCAAAAAAAATAAATTATAAACATTTCCCAATATGGTATGCTTTCTTTCTATCCAAATATTAAACATATTCTTTGTTACTATAGTCAAAGTTCTTTAATATAAGTGTGATGGAAGACTGACAAAAATCTGACAGTGTTGAATACTTCATATTAGGATGCTGTGGTACCAAGAAATATTAAAGTCAAATTCAGACCTCAATAATATAAGGTTAACCACAGCTAACAATACAGCAGACCAGCTGAGGCTAAGACTTGACGTTAAATTTTAATTCATTTATGATGAGACAATAAAGAACTCCCACACACATCGAGGTTTCACGTGGTCTTTAAGACCCCAAGAAGTTAGGCCCAATATATCTACAGTCACTGACAATTTCCTCGCTCTAACTCACTAGTCAATGGGTCCAAGGGGGGGGGGGGGTGAAGGCAGAGGTAATAGCAAGAATTGGAGAAATGCAAGTCTGAGTCTAAAAGGACAATTTATTCGGACAGAATAGAGAGATACAGATGGGTACCCGTGAAGAAAAATAAATTCCACTACAACGACTGTGTTCAACGATTCTTCTTCAGATGATATAGAAAACAAAAGCAAAAAGATGCGCATTTACCGTCAACGAGGAGATTAAATTATAACTAAGAATTTGACTCTAAAGAATATCAATATTTCAGTCTGATTCTGTTATCACAACTAGTTCCAAAAGTTCCATTTGAAATAATAATGATTGATAAAATATAAATTGATGATGTTAAATTAATGAATACGAATTGTAAAATTTTAAATGAAGACCTGAAAAATTATTTTAATAATTTCAAATAATAATTTTAAAAACATATAAATTTCAGAAACAATGTGTTATCATCTTATAATGTTGCATTTTACTGTTTATCTTATGATTGATGTTTATTCACAGGTTGACACTGGATGCTGCAAACAGGTGTGTTATTTGTCGGACGCATGATAATGCACACATTATTATGAACACAAATTATTTAATTTAATCTAAATACCACATATACATTTATTTTCACTACAGAAAGATTGACCATTAAGCCCTGCACCGAATCAAAAAGCTGTCAGCTTGAAGTCATGAGAATGAGATTTCGTCATTTGTGATGACACGGTCCAGAGTACATTTTGAGAGGAGTTGCAGAAGCAATGGTTTTCGCAACATTACAGATAAATTTTTTTGTTTATTTTAAAAAGGCAATATCCAGACAGCTTGTGCAGAGATTTTAAATTGTGTTGTGTACGCAGGAAACAATGACGTTCAAGGAAATATAATGACGTCGGTGGAGTAAGATGACAGTCGCAGCTAACAAGTTGGATAAATCATGAGAGTTCTAAAAAAATTAGTGCGTTCTTAATCCCCATGTCATCATATGAGCAGAACAAGGTAAAATAATTAAGTCTGTCATACCCGGAATGAACAACCTTGAGTAACATCAATGAGTTTGACTTCCAAGTGATATTCTTCCCTATCAAGAAAAATGTTCTTCTCTTAAAGGTTCTATCGATAAGTTCAATAATTGAGACGTTCATCAAATTCCTTGTCAATGCGGACTATCGTATATAAGTCAAACTAAACGCGGGTTAAAGTAAAGAACAACGAAATTGTATAAAAAATAAGAAATTAGTGAAATTTTAACGCTAATCATTGTTGTATGACTAGTAACTGGTTTGATTTTTCTTCTGCATTCGTTATTAAAAAAAGTTGCATTTTCATTGAATTTCTTTGAATATTTTCATATTAATAAAACTCCAGTACATATATGTTACTAACAACATATTTCTGCTAGGTATAGCATGACCATGTCTACATTTTATTTCTATTGAGTTCAAATCATCTGAATTTTATTTTCCTGTTAACTTTTCATATTCATATTTCCTTGTTTTGTCTATGTTACTAATGTTACTTCCGTTTCGCGCCACTAAGTGGTGCCACTGAATCGTGATGTGGTTTAGCCATTTCGGATTGGCCCTTGTAGTCTTACGTTATTTTAGGCTTTCAAATCCAAGTGATTTGTACTGAAGAAAGAAATCCAGTTGATTTTCGAAACGAGAGTATGGTTTTACATCTCGATTTATGCTGCATTTTACGTAATTTAGTATACCCAAAATATCCCATACAAAACCGTGGAAATACTGTAATGCACTGCTTCAAGCTGCTATATTTCAAATTTTACATTTTAATAGAACTTTTTTCTTATTTACTGATATATTATGGGGTGCACTTTCTTTATAATAAGAATTTCGTCTCAGTATCGTAATGGAAAAAGCGTCTTCTGGATAATTCAAAATTCCATGTTTCGAATTTGGTGGACATGTAGTGGACATTGGATATTTTGTGGACATTAAAAATACTCTAGTAAATAAAAAAAACTGATTGAATAAAAAATAAGTAAAATGGAAGAGGAAAACTGGGTTCCTTTTAATAGTATTGATTTTTACACTTTCGGGTAAGTTGAACAGTCTGGGTCGATAAAGTAAAATACTATTGATTTAATTTATTATTTTGCACAATATAACTTGTTTCAATGAATAAAATTTGCAACGAACAAATTTGAAACTTTCTACAAAATATGGTCTTTCTACAAAATAATTCATGTAGGTTTTTTGAAAAATTATTTTTATTTCAAACGTCTATTTTCTTTCAGTTACCATACTCCCAGATCACACAATGAATATATAGGCATTCATTCTTTCAACGTCTTTACGTGTAACTTATTTCATTCTCCTTTAAAACCTACTTCAAATTGTATACAATGATCAAATTAATTATATTCATAAATAACAATAAACACAATCCACATACCATGGAAAAATATATGAACGGAGGGTAAACATTGAGAAAGAATGGCTAATGATACAACTTATTTAAAAACAATTATTTTGAAATGCATTACATACTTATACAGGACTCGGAAAGTTCTTTAGCAAGGACCACAGAAACTCTGTGAGTCCATGCATGTAAACGATTTGTCTAGCAATAAAAGTAGTTATATTTAGCTACAATAGTAAAATGACCATTTTCGTTCGAAGAAGAAAAGGATTGCTGTACACCTAGTGAGGAATTTAAAAAGCTAGGATAACAAATTAGGCAACAAAATGATCGAGAAGAAAAAAATCAACTACTAAAAATCAACTCATCATAATGCTTTATAACCAATCAGCTATAAAGCATTATGATATGATATATCAACAATGAAACATTGATAGATTGATACATTTAAGTTATCAACAATGATCAACAATTGAATTGATCAACAATAAAACTGTCACCGAAGGCATTTATTTCACACAGCATTGTCATTGACAAATTACTGTCATACTTATTGCTAAAATAGACAGCACTTACATGAAAAAGAATCCTGTATAGAGCATGATTTTATCTCGCATATCAGTTCTACGCCTCTGGCATTATTTAGATAAGATCGTGAACATTGTGGCGTGACGTAATTTAGCAACCTATTACCAATGACTGGTATTTATTGGCTTCAATATGGACGTTTCGATCGTTCCTGATTAAGATTCCTAGTATATAAACAATTCTCTATGTGTTTGTAAATGGCTTTTCTTATCTATCAAGCTTTGTTGCCGAGTTTGTATCCGAACTTTTTAAATCTCCTCTAGAGTAGCTGCAGTAACTTTTATTCCATCACGCATGGCCATTTTATTATAAAACATTCATACACCTTTATTATAAACACTATAAGCATGTACACATTTATTACAAACATTCATACACTTTTATTATAAACACTATAAACATTCATGCATGTATATAAACATTCCTACACCTTTCCTTATAAAGTTAAGGGTGCTTAATTACTTTCTAACGAACCTTGTATGTGTAACTAATACACATATAAGTTTATCTTAAGCATTATAAGTTTATCTTAAGCAATTAATCAAATCTAAATTTTCGAAGTGAAAACCCTTTGAACTGTCAACTCTTAGAAGAACTTTTAACAGAATGAGATGTTTTCAGCATTTTTCGAATCTTCGAACAGTGGGGTCAAGGAAAAGAGCGATGGATCTTTAAAAGAAAATAAGTGAATTAAATACAGTAAACTTTTAGCACAACAGGCAATTTGGCGCCTCTGGAAGTCTAGGTGATTGAGTTTAATGAGAAACATTTGGGTTAGGAGAAAATGGGAAACAACATAAAATGTCTTTTAATGGAAAACAACATAAATGTCTTTTAAAGTATCTGAAGAATGATGCTTCACTTGATGTTATCGTACACTCATATTCGGCGTAGTTTTGAAACTTTTCTGTGGAAATCATTTTTAGAATAAAACATAATTGAACATTTTTATAATTTTTTATATTTTCGTAAATAATATACTATATTTTAATAACTTTCTTTTCAAATATTCTTTATCAATTTATTTTTCTCTGGGCTACATGCTAGTATAACCTATGAATTTGATGCAATCATTGATTATATGTGTCAACTTATTAACTTGTCAGTCTAAAGTACTGTTGAGTGCCCCATATGCCACTAATATGATAGCTATCTTTACTTCGTATTGTTATTTCTTGGTTCAATTCATATTATTCTTCATTATAAATGTTCTTGCGCTGCTCGTGCAATCCTTCGTATCCTTAGTATCCAGGTTCCAAGATCTCCTTGGTATCCAGAGGCAGCTCACTCTCCTTAACTATGTGTATCTTAAACTTTTCGGGGATTCATCAACTTCACTTTTCTACGTGGTAAAGTGCGGCCAAAAACACCATCTCCAACACTGATTGGATCGCGAGCTCACCACGAAACGTCACATTCTTGAGATTATTGCACTACCCAGATCGTACAGCTTTTCTCAAGGCTTGGAACATATCAGTAGACGGCCGTACGTATTTGATGGTATTGCCATCAAGGCAGTGTATTCTTCTGATCCTCATAAAGTCTTAAATATTCAAATCTTATAATGTCACATATATATCGTCAAGGTAACGTCGTCGTCGTATTTTTTGAGCTCATGAATTCTTAAAAGCAAAAGGACAAAAATTACAATATAAATTTTAGAATGAATGACCTTATTTGAAAATGTACTTTTTTCTGGCATCACAAGGGACTCGTGTCTACCGTCCATAAACTATATCCCTGAAGGAACATTGTGTATGCTGTTGGGTATGATCAATGGTATCCAAACTTTTAGGCATCGAAATCCACTTTTGATATGCATTTGCCCAAAAGATTAATTGCTAACATATCATCAGATTGTAAATTTTGTTTATAATTATGTTTGACGAAAGTATATTCTAAACACCTACAAAATGTCTATTCAAAATACGACACTGATATGTCAGAATATATCTCAAAGAGAGAGAGAAAGCAATGTTTCTTAAAAAATTGATATCACAGACAGAGAGAGAGATAAATCTGATACCTCAGAGAAAGAGAGAGGGAGAGAGCTGATTTTTAACTTGCAATGCTGCACTGATTGTGTGGAATTTCACAGAAATTTTTTTAAAAATTTAGAAGCCAATCTCCAGCTATAGACGACGCTTTACCCATTAGGTTACTGGGGCTATTACTACATTTGAAATTAATCATTTATGTTTGGTCTCTAGATTCAACTATTGGAGTTAAACTTTGGATGGATTATTAAATGTTCAAAATCAAAATCAAAATGTTTCTGAAACTCAAAAGAATTTCGGTATGCGCCGTTCGTAATGATCATATATTATATAACTTCAGTTCCTGAAATTTCTAGGAGGATATCTTGTTTACGGCCTATTTTGTTCCAAGCATATACACATAAATACAAACACCTTTTTTCGAATTTAGGATATACATATATATATATATATATATATATATATATATATATATATATATATATATATATATATACATATGTATATATATATATACATATATATATATATATATATATATACATATATATATATGTATATATATATATATATGCATATATATATATATGTATATATATATATATATATATATATATATACATACACATATATATTTATATATATAGAGAGAGAGAGAGGGAGAGAGATCTTTTAACATTTTCAATATTTTAAAAATTAAATTTATATATATCTTTTAAATATTAAAAAGTAAAGAAGGAATATATGTTTCATGAAAGTTTGAATAACAATCATTCCAAACATTTATACATATGTTCATAAGAATGAGAAACAGCTTCAAAGCCTTAGGGTTTACATTAAAATATTCTATAATTCAGCGAATATATTTACAACGCGCTTCTGACAATTATTTTGCTATAAAATATTCTCAAGAGTAGCTAACGGTATATTCAACTGCGTAAATAATTGCAAGCAATTCATTTCTTTTAGTAGCAGAGTATAATGGCATACATTCACGTTATCGATCATTAGAATAAATCATTGCAATGTTAGCAGTCACTTGAGGTGTGAGGTTTTCCTCTGTCTGGATGAAGTGCATGCTTTAAAATAGTTTCTACTTAAGTTGAATTACAAGATATTTATTATTTTTGATGATGGATATAAAATATGCTTAATGAAGGTCTTATTTTCTTGTATACCGCGCAATAAATTGAAGTTGCTTTATAAAAAAGGAATCACACGAATTGTTTTTGTTCTCTTAAAACAGTGATGTATTGACACAGTCGCAGAAATCTGAGGACGTTCTTAAAGTTAGTAACCATATTTGCACTGGAATGACCACCAACTAAGGAAGTCGTTACATTGAACTTGCTTCTCTCTGTATGTAGTGAATACCTATGGTTAACACTGAGAGAGTGATTTCCAGAATTGGAAATGCTCCTATTGGTGAGTTGAGTTAAGATGACCATGGTAGGAGAACTTTAACCCCGTATTTAAACACAAATAGAAATAATTCAGCAGACAGCTGTTTCGAGGATTAAATGAAGAGGAGAGAAAAGAGGAAGATCAGCAATGTATAAGTACGAAATATATAATAGCACGATATGTATTTATATTTATAATAATTTCAATTTTTACTTGAAAATTCTTATTTGATACTTCTTCGTGCATAACTATTCCTCAACACGTTTCAATCAATCGTAATGCGTTAGTCTTAAATCAAAAGATCGGAGATTCAAAATATATCCAATACATTTTTTCATATAGCCATGACAGCCATGTATGAGCTAACACATAATGTATTGATAGTGATGATAAAAGAAATGATCAGTTGATAAAAATAATGGATTATTTCCCTAAACAAGGAGAAAAAGGATTTGAATTCATCTTTTACAACTTACACTTATGGTACCTTAATATATGAGTGATTAGGTACAATATATAGAGCGATCTATAGATTGATGGTTAGTGTCGTGTCCACAAAAAGCCAGATGTGCAGAGAGCTTTAGAAGGTCTTGACAGAGTAGAGTTTTTTCCGTGTTAATTCATTCATGTTCTGCATAGCGCCAAAATGGCTGGACGTGAAAAAAATGTGTTCCGCGATAAGTTCAGCCTCTGGGTAATTTCCACAGAGTCGATAAGATCTTGTGCCGTCTCTGTTTATCTTCGTTCCTCTTAGATGTTGAGTTTTCAGCCTAGTAACTGTTTTTGTGAATGTCCTGTTCGCATTTCTTTCACAGACCTGGTGGTCCTTTCTGATCTGTTTTTCTTCTAATTCTGTATCTCGCCACTGCACTTTCATCATCTAGTGTTACGAGATTTAAAGTATAGAGTGATGATCTCAATAGTCAAAAGCCAATTATTATTAACTTTCGTGAGTAGCTGCTTACTTTAAGTTTCCAGACTTAATTTAATATAAATATGCAGTATTAAAACTAACATAAAAATTGCTTTAGCAGAAATTAATTATTGAATACAGTTGACTCGATTTATGTATATGCCGATCTAGTATTCTGTCATCCGTCGATCCAGAGTGTAGTGAATGAAAGAATTTTGATTATATATCTATCTCACAGTTCACACAGTAATATAATTAAAAAGAAACAAAATATTGAATTTACTTATGACACAACCATCAGGTGCAATTATGTCTTCCTCAAATCCCATCTTTTAAAACTTTCCATCATTATTCACAAGCTTCATGTGGACAATCATTCCGATGTAAGAGTTTCCCCAAAACAGCTAACGATACTTTCTGCGGTGAAAACAGAAAAGATCAATTCACTTGTTTTAATAGATGAGCACAAAGGCTACTCACTTCGATTAACAATATGTGTAATAAATGAAGTACATTGTTACTTGACACCTCTTCTATATTTGCTTGTGAAGCATGTAAATAAATTAGGATCCTAGCATTCGAATCCAAGAATAGCAACGGCAAGGTATTTATGATGTTTCCTGATGGACATTACATATTTTCTTAAAATTTGTATAGGTTGTGTCTCAATAATCAACTGTATGCCTCAAATAAAATATAAAATTTAGTTTATTAGCATTTTCTGAAACAGTGCTGCTCGATATGTTTATATTACTTTCACATATTATGTTATATATTAGAAAGCATTGTTTTAAGGCTATGTTCGAATTCGAGATTTTGATGCCAATATGTATTTTTTATATATTTCAAGACCTCCTAAACACGTTTTAACTCTTTTTGGAGTAATGTCCGTTCGTCTGTCTGTGGTCGATTTCTTGTGCACACAATAGCGGTTACAAATATTAATGAATTTTCACAGAACTTTATAACGCTTTGTTAACAAAAAAATCTAGAAGTAGATAGATTTTTCTTTTAATTCCAGAGAAATTTATTTGAAATTATATATTTTTTTAACTTGGACGCTTAGGACAAAACATGACATAATCGCGCATGAAAGGGTTTATTTATGGCTAAATGATCACGAGACTTAATAGTTTCAATTGTTTGATATAACACCGCGATACAATTTTTTTGGTTCGTGACGTCATTACACCCCTCGGAGGACAAATTACCCCTCCGGGTGTGCCTTGTGGAGTATAGTATCAATCGAAAGATTTTGTCAAGCTCTTTAAGGTGAAGGCTAAGACGCTATAATTGTAAAAATTTAGACCTATGATACCGATCTAAAAGAAAATTCCTGTAAAACTTGAAAAACAAAAAAGATACTAAAAACGGATTCTGACGTGAGAAAGTCGAAATGAGCTGTACTCCAGTTAAATTTTGTAATGGAATTAACTGATACTCTGTGTGAAAATTTTAGTTCTGCAAAGCTTGATTTATAAATGTCTAATGTTTTCTTCACAGATTTTCTTCACATTTATATGGCAATGGCCTGAAGATCCAGAGGTCGGACATTCAAATAATTTTCAGGCAATACCATCAGAATAAGTAAAAACAATTTTATTGTCTTTTCTCTTGTTTGGAAATCTCTGGTTTAACTTTTCGATTTCATTTGCTTCCTTCTTCTTCATTTGCAGTACTTTTCATCCTTTTACTAAATTTCTGTTTTTCCCCCAAAATTATCTATGGAAGATGTTAGCACTTTTAGCTTCGAAAAACTTTTTTTTTTGAAGATCTGAAAACTAAATTTAATAACTTAAAATAATAATTTTAATAAATATATATATATTTCAGAAACAATGTGTCATCATCTTTAAGTGTTGTATTTTACTGTTTATCTTTTCAGTTTGATGTTTATTCACAGGCTGATGCCGGACGCTGCAAACGAGTGGGTTATTTGTCGGACGAACGATAATGTACACATTATTACGAACCCAAATTATTGAATTTAATCCAAATATCAAATATATGTCTTTTCACTACAATAATAAAGTTGTGCATCCCGTTCGGGAACGAATCAAAACGTTGTCAGCTTGAGATCATGAGGGTTACATTTTGTCATTCGTGATGTCCCGATTCATAGTCAATTTCGAGAGGAATCGCCAAAGCGCAAAATATTTTCGAAATAATACAGTTTAAATGTGTTTGATTATTTTGAAAAGGCAATATCCAGACGTATACTGCTTGAGCAGAAATTTTGAATTGTGTTGTGCACTCCGGATCCATTGACATCCAAGGAAATGTAATGAAATCGTTAGGGTAAGATGCAGTGACAGTTCACAAATTCGGTTGCTCTTGAAAGTTCTAGAAAAAAATGCGCACGTTCTTAATTCCCATGGCATCATATGCGCAGAACAAGGTAAAAATAATTAACTCTGCCATGTCCGGTACAAGCACCCTTGAGTATTCTCTCTAAATTTGACTTCAAAGTGATATTCTTCCGTATCAATTAAATAAAATTTTCTTCGCTTAAAAGTTCTATCGAAAAGTTTGATAATTGAGACATTCATCAAATTCATTGTGAATGCGAACAATCGTATATAGGTCAAACTAAACGCGGGTTAAAGTACCCCTTTGAAGAACAACAAAATTGCATCGAAAGTCAAGAATTTAGTAAATTTGTTATCGCTGATCATTATCGTATGACTAGTAACTAGTTTGATTTTTTTCTACCTTCGTTATTTAAAAAATTGCGTTTTCGGTTTGAATTCTTTTTAAACTTTTCATATTAATAAAACTCTAAAACATATATGTCACTGACCATACATTTCTGTGAAGTATAGCATGACCACATTTAAATTTTATTTTTATTGAGTTCAAATCCTCTGATTTTTTTTTCCTGTTTTCTTCTCATATTCATATTTCCCTGTTTAATTTATTCTGCTAATTTTATTTTCCTTTCGTCCCACTAGGTGGTGCCACTATATTATGATGTCGTTTAGCCATTTCAGATTGGTCCTCGTCGCCTTACGTTATTTTAGGCATTCATGTCCAGACGATTTGTACTGAAGAAGGAAGTCCAGTTGATTTCCGAATTTCCTAAGCGAGCCTGTGATTTTACATCTTGATTTTACGTATTTTCGTATCATTTCACGTAATTTATTATACCGAAAATATCACATACAAAATCGTGGAAATACACTACTTCAATCTGCCATATTTCAGAATTTACATTTTAATAGAACTTTATTTTTATTTAGTGATATATTATGTGGTGCAATTTCTCTAAAATAAGAATTTCGTCTCAGTTGGGTCAGTTTTAGTGTGAGAGATGTGAAGTTCCTAGGTACTAAATTGGCTTCCGCACTCGCGGGATCATATGAATTGTCCGTTATCTGTTAACCGCCATTACAGTCAAAGTGCCGAGCCACAAACTTGATGAAATTGGAGGGTGCTTGTGGTGTATTCATGACACTCTTGGAAACTCTCTTGCTACCTTGTTATTTGTTTCATGACTTTTCGGCTCAATTTTTATTTGAGATATCACTAGTGGCCAAGCATCAAAAGAATTTGAGATAATGACTATTTAAACTCACTGCAAACAACTCCTTTAATTATACATTATTCAAAATTTGCATGCACTTATTATGCTTGGTAGACAATTGATAAAAATGTAACTTAATAGAGAGTTGTTTGAGTAGTTAATGTGTCCCCATATTCCCTTCAGCTTTGCCTATAGCTAAACTTAAGTTCTGTCTGTTTTGTACCAGCTTGCTCGCTTGAGTTGTTGAACGGATCTTTTTTAAACCCGTTCTCACGAGTTTCCCGACGCTGGAAATCATTTAGGTTCGTATGGTTGTGACAGTATTGTATCTTGGTGTCCGTATGCGAATATCTCCACTACAGGAAGCCCGGCAGAGTCAAGGCGAAAATGCCGGAAGTATGCACCATTATTAGTATATACCTTCGACCCAGACCGTCCGACCTACCTAAAGCTGTTGAAGACCCAGACCGTTCAACTCGTCCGAGGACATGAGCAGCTGTTTGGACGGCCGGCTACCTAAAGCTGTGAGATATCTGTTTGTACAGCCGTAAAAATGCCATCCACTTTAGACTGGAACCTGATGGCGGCCGAATCCACAGATATCCTCCTTGATCTACCACCAGCCTCTCAAAAGGACTTACGGACAAACATATGTAACTTGTCCGTACTCCGTGTGAACACGAGGGACACTTTGAGCATAGCCGGAAATTGAACTCGGGTCGTCCAACTGGATAACCACTGGGATAAACACTGGATAACCATTGGACTGTTCCATCCCCATCGTACTAGAAAAGCCTGCACTGTTATCATCATTTGTTGTATCCTTTATTCTGAGGTATAATTAATCAGTCTGTGATGCGATTCTATGAACATACTGAATCTCCTGTGATGCTATTTTAGCCTGGAGACGTTATCACCACTCAGTGCCGATTGTGAGAACCTGTAAGATTTGACCTTGAATATAAATAATAATATTTGCTATTCTTTATTTCTCCTCTTTATCTGTGTTCACCGCTAATGGATGTGACAAATTCTATATAATTTAATTAAAATGTATTATTTAATTTATCATACCCCTTATCATCTAATTTTCATGCTCTCAACAAAATTCAATGAAAGCTTTAAATTTGGACAAAACGTGTTTTTAAAGCAAACAAGTCCTTTTATCGATAGATACAATAGATGTTTTATAAAATTTATTTGCTCAGAAAATCTTCTATTGATTTTGCCATCGATTTTTTGTGCTAACCTAAGCTTTTTTTAATTAATCCGATGCGTGTACGGAAATAAATCTTGCGAGATAGAACACATCTTTGAAAGAAGATCTTCTTAACAAAATTTATTTCTCGTAATATTCTTAGCATTGCATAGAGCTAAACGGAAAATTTAATAGATATAATATCTGCTTTAGGGTAAAATGAATACATTGTTCAGTGTTTTGTTAGGGTGGCAAGTTCTAAAGGCGATAGTTGATTTATTTTATTATTTCTTTTGGGATCCTTGATAGTTTTCATTTATTCATTTAAATTGTTAAAGAGCATAATGGAAAAAATAATCTTAAGCACAAATGTTTATCGTATATATTCTCACTAACTATCATTTCACTAACTATCAGTTACAAAAGCATACTACATACTAGATTTTTGCACCTATTCTTTTATTTTAAATTATGCAAATAAGAACATATAATGCACCTAAAATTATTTTAAATTAATGCAAATAATGGCATCTATTTCATAGTTATCTTAATATGGAAACTGCAGTATGTAAAACAATATATCCCCGATGACTGTATATTGTCTTATTTTTAACCTCTTTCGATATTTTAATCAGAAAATCGATCATTAATAAAATATTTTCTTTCGTTTGATTAAAAGAATATCCAGCAGATGATTTCGGTATTTGAAGAACAATTATATTTTCTACAAACCTAACTGGACGAACAGAGAGATACAGGAAACGTTTTAAACTTCCGCTAATTTGCATAGTTAGTCAATGCATGCATAAATGGGAGATCAACACAAAAATTACTTATCAGTGCACATCATATTCACGTTAGTCTTCCCATAAGTAAATGTCACTATGGTTACCAATAAATCAAAATTTGAAAAAAGTAACACCTATAAAGTACAGAAAATAGTCTGCTATAATTATTAACTAAAAAAATCTGATGTGGGCAGCACATGACCTTCCTTATATAATGCAATGAATTTACTACTTTTACAGTAAAAAAGAATAGATTATTTTTATAGTAGTTTTTTATATTCATTCCAAGATATTGAATTTTCGTCAAAGAGTCGTCATTTTCCATGTTGTCATCATCAATGAGTCGTCATTGATTTAGCGTCATTTTTATTCATTTGGCAAGTTTTTCGTTAATTTTGCAACATTTAAAAAAGTCACTAAGTTGGCGACATTCCACCAAATTCGTCGCCAAAATCTCGGCAAGCGTTAGGGACGAAGAAATACGTTATTCTTACAGCAAATAAATGACTATTGGCGTTCAAATACAAAAGTATTACGCAAAGTATATTTTTTCATGAATGGAACGAGCTAGATCTACGAGAATGATGTCACCAAATTCATCGCATGGTATTACACATGAAACGTGAACATGTTTCTTAATACGAAATATTTATGATTTTTGATAATTTTTTTGAAAAATGTGCAATATCTCGAGAACGGTTCTTGCTAGCGTTCTAAAATTTTTGTCAATCATTTTCTAATGAAAAATTACATAAGAAATGTCTATTTGTGTAACTTTATTAGCGGTTTTTATTTTTTGACGATTTTTTTAAAATTTCACTTGAAAATTTAGGAGGGTTCTGAACATTTGATTGCGTATAAAAGCAATAGGCTTACAGCGTTTACGGATTGTGATTTTTGTACTACATATTGTTTGAATCGGTCCTTTCGTTCGTCAGTTATCGTCTCCAGAGACTCATTGACACACACACACACACAGAGACATCATTTCAAAAATGTTTGATTCGTGATCAGGGATGCTTGAAACGTGCTCTCCCGTCGAAAACTCGAATTCAAATTTTCGACCCCGTCACAATACTCCACTTATACATTATGTATATGAGGAAAGTAATATCGGAATAATAGTAAGTATACACAAATAAAGTTAATTTAGAAAATTTAGGATATTATTTTTTCTACGCATAATATTATTAAAACGGATTTTCTGTCTCAAACATTTCTTGATTTAGAGCCAGGAGAATGTTGGAACAAAAAATTACGAGACTTACACATTTCTCGAACAAAATTCCAAGATTTCAACATTATTTATAGAACAATTTCCATGTTTATGCAACGTTTAAAACTTCTATCTTCAGCAGATTGTGCTGTTGTTGTTGAGATCCAGACCGTCCGACCAACCAGAAAGGTGTAAGGTGACTGTTTGGACGGCCAGGAAGTGCCACCCAATTTCGACCGGAACCCAGTGGGGGAAGCATCCACAAGAACCGCACCCTACTTTCCCTACCACTAACCTCTCGGAAGAACTTACGTACCCACATGTTTAACGTGATCGTACTCTGCATGAACACGACGGCAGTTGTGGCAGCGTGCAAACCAACAGCACGCGGTGTTCTCGGGTGGTCACCGACCCAAGTACTAACTGCGCCCGATGCTGCTTGACTTCTATGGTCTAACGAGAACCCGTATTTTCAGCACAGTAGGGTCTTTGGCCGCTGATTCTGCTGTGTAATTCATTGCTTAATATTACAATCATATAGTTCGTTGATTGAGGTTTAATGGCGCCAAATCCAAGTTGAGGACATTCTAGGTCAAACACACGATAAATGAATCAATTTACAAAGACAGTGCAATAATATATATGATAAAAACAATAAAATGAATAAAACTACAGACACTTGTGAAATTGAAAACATGTTTAAAATCAAGTTAAAATTAAAAATTATCAATGTAATATAAACCTCATAATACAACTATAAAATCTATAAAATAAATACAATAATATCAAAGTGTTGATAATTTTTGGTATAGTCTGTAAAAGGTCTTTAAAACAAGACGCACGAGTGTCTGTAGAGTAATGATTACAGAAGTGAAAAAACGAAAATGTAAGTCCAAAAAGGGCAATAAGAAATATCACCACAAATCAGACATTTATATATTCATAGCCTCATTATATTTTTTGAGACATTTTTACATTTATACTTTCCTTATATACATAATGTATAAAGTATTGTGACGGGGTCGAAAATTCGAATTCGAGTTTTCGACGGGAGAGCACGTTTCAAGCATCCCTGATCACGAATCAAACATTTTTGAGGTGATATCTGTGTGTGTGTGAAAATATGTGTGTGTGTCAATGAGTCTATGGAGACGATGTCTCACCAACGAATAGAGTGATTTGAATGAAATTTGGTACAAAAATTACAATCCGTGAGTACTGGAAGCTTATAGTTTTTAAACGCAATTGAATGTTCAACTCCCCCCCTCCAAATTTCCAGGTGAAATTAAAAAAAAAATTAAAAAAAATCAAAACCTTTAATAAATTTACGCAAATAGACATTTCTTATGTAATTTTTCCTTAGAAAACGAGTGACATAAACTTTTGAACGCTATCATGAACCGTTCTCGGGATATTACACATTTTTCAAATAAATTTATCAAAAAATCCCATAAATTAAAAAAATATTAGCTATTGAGAAATATGTTCACTTTTCATATGTAATATCATGCGATAAATTTGGTGACATCGCTCTCGTGGATCTCGCTCGTTCCATTCATGAGAAAAGTTACTTTTAGGAATACTTTTGTATTTGAACGCAAATAGTCATTTATCTACTGTAAGAATAACTTATTTCTCCATCCATAACGCTTGACTAGATTTTGATGACGAATTTAGCGGAATGTCTCCAACTTAGCGACTTTTTTAAATGTTGCCAAATTAACGAAAATCTCGCAAAATGGATAAAAAAGAAGCTAAATAAATGAAAATGACGACTAATTAACGAAAATTAAAATCTTGAAAAGAATATAAGTATCTACTATAAGAATAACACATTTTTTTACTGTAAATGTTGTAAATTCATTGCACTATAAGGAAAGTTATGTATTGCCCACAGCAGATTTTTTATATTAAGTATGACAGTTTACGGTGGCTGTTCCATTTTTGATAAATGTTGAATCTGTAATTATATTTCTGATTTCTCACTTGCATAAGCTTACCGGCGGAAAATGCCATATTAGAATCTTTGAGGATTTTGATACATAAAATTTATTAGGTTAAGGAAATTGTTTATGAAACTGAGATGGGTTTTTCGCACTAGTAGCAATTGGAGGCATCGTTTTGACATATTGAGGTTTTTTTTGCTTGTATAATTTGGATTAAATAGATGCATTGGAGATGGATTGATTAGTTCGTGATGCAATAAAATTTGAAGCTCATTTTAAGTATAGTTGTTGAGGATAGTTTAATGCTTATCTGGGGAATATTTGAAGGAGGATCAGTAGATGATTTGAGAGAGGTCTATTTGATCCATAGATGGAAGTGGAAAATCTGTTTGCATGCTAGTAGACTTCATCATTGTGGTTAAAGTAGCTGCAGCATAACTTACAACTCGAGGAGTACGACCAGAAGTAATTTTACGAGCCTCAGGATATGATAAACAGTTAATAGTTTTTATTGTTTACATCACTATTTCAATGATCCATTTTTGGAAAGATCTAGAATAAAATGGATGTTTCCGTGTGCAATTTATACATGTTGGTCCCTTCGTGCAGGAAAGATTATTGTAGCCAACTTTAGAGTACTATGCACAAGTCATAGATTTTCTACGACAGGCGACATTCGTGTGTCCGAATTTTTGACACAGAAAACACATCAGAGGATTGGGTATATATGACTTAACAGGACAGCTTAAATAAGCTGCTATTATTCTCTGTGGAAATATTGGTGTTGCAAAAGTTAAAAAGTATTGGTGTTGCAAACTCCACATACTTTTGTTCTTGAAATTGGTTCAAGATTTGTGCTTCTGGATCATGTAATAGTTCTCCTTCAGAAATGCAACCTCGAGAACGGTTTAAGGGGCCATGAGATGTAACTGCTAATTCATGCTCACTAAATTTTGCCATCTTCAAAAGTGCCTTATTTTGTGTGATGGTACTGGTTTCTAAAAGGAGATCTCCAGATCTTTGTTTTTCAATCGATTTCAACTTTTCAGCATTTACTAAATGTTTGTTAATCGCGAATGTTGAAGTTTTAGAAAAGGAATCTGCAATATTGAGATGTAAAATAACAAAATTAGCCTCATTCATTACCAGAAAATGTTTATGTGAAATTTATTGCTTCCTCTAAGAGGAAGATGAAAAAGTGGTATTTTGACCACTATCAATAGTTGCAAGGGAAATTTTTCAGACCCAACGTCACCACCAACCATAGAGCCTAACAAAAGGGATGCAGATACTGCATCAGTGTTAGTTGTGCCTATACATTCCCGATTGATCCCTGAAGCAGCTACCACCCATACCGCAGTGTCCAGTAATCACACCTGAAGCAAGGGCCAAATCAATGTGTTGGTTTCCCTCAATTAAGAAAGAGAAGGGAAGGAAGAAAGAGGAAAGTAAAACACTGGAAGAAGGAAAGGTAGAAGGAAGAAAAATATCCCTAAGGTGCCTCGGGATTGCATCACCCATATTCACTAAAAAAGTGAACCCTAAAAATCATATAGATTTTACTATATTAACATTTAAATTATAAATACTAGCATTACTATAATAAAACATACTCAGAGAATTAGCATGGTACGCTTTCAAATCCACAGATATCCATCATATTGTAGACTGCAGCATCCATGGGCCTGTTTAAAGTCTTACAAAATAATATTTAAGAAATTGAACGACGCATAAATTCGTCGTAGGACTGAATTCGTCAATCTCCATAGTGGTTTTCTAAATGGTAGCACATGGCAACTATATTACTTCTACTGTAGGTATCGTTTATTAGATGGCTCACAAGAAGTTCGAAACCAGTTCACGGATGGTGTTATTGCAATGAGATCGCTATCCTGTTGAAAATAAGTTGGATTAATATCAAATTTACTTCTAAACACTTCTTTTACAGCAGTTCTTTAAATTAAGAGTTTGAATATAACTTTAAGAAATAATGTTATAAATGATTATATTCAATAAAATTCTAAATTAAAAGGTAATTAATATATATAAAATAATCGCCAGATAATAATAAATAAAATTTGGAATTAAAGCAAGAGTTGAAGACAAACCTATAATGTAACATGGTATTTCATATTTATCTGAAAATCAAGCATAATAAAATAGTAGTTAACTTCGTTAACGATGCTTTTTTATGTAAATGACTGGAGCTTACGCACTTGAGGGAATCAGGTCTATCGGATTGTAACTTCATTGTCGAATCTCGCTCTGTTGCGGCTTAAGCGACAACATTTGTATCAGACCTAGATTAGAAATAGAAGATAATAAAAAGGACATTTTTCTATACATTTATATACAGTATTATAATCATCTGCATTTATATACTAGCATATATCACCAAACATGACAGTCCGCAGATATATTTGTGCATGCCGATATTTCTAGCATAACCGGGAGACCACAGGGGTGAAACCGGTAATATGTACAGGGGCGTGATAAACTGACAGCATTATATATCTTTCTCATGGAGTCTATCAAACCAATTTAAGTATGCTGTATTTTTAGTTAGCCATGACCTGCCCGTGTAGCGCGTAAATTCCAGGCATGTACCTGGGCATAGCAGCTTATACAACCCCCTTACGGGCGTATCGGCGTATCAACAACACACTGCTACAATAACTTCCCTTCATGTTGAATACTGCTTCCCACTGCTACTATAACTTCTTGATCAAATTTCAGAGCTTTTGCAAGTTAAGAGCTGTTACAAAAAGCAACCGAGCTGGTTTCCGAAGTTGACTATAATGATTTATTTGATGTCATTAGTCAACAAACTCATATTGAGGAGGGAATGAGCAGCTTCAGTTGGACCGTGGTGAAGTCTGGAGCACCCTGGACAAATCCATGGGTTGAAGTCTGTCTTTGCTCTTGATGCCTGCAGGCCTTAGCTGAGCATGGAAATTAAATGTGATCGTGGCTCCCAGACTGCACTTGCTAGACTTAAAAGTGGCCACTTTAAGTGTCTTTCTTTTGAAGGCGGTGGAAAAATCCATCCCACTTGTAATAAATGCTGTGACCATCCGGCCTCCCCGGAGCACATACTGAGTTGCGTCGGACTTTCCAAGGAGGACTTGACATCTGCCCCCCTTTTAGTTATTGATTTTCTGGCGGTCAACAACCTACTGGAGTTGATCTGATTTATGTCAGATCTGTTAAAGAGGATAAGCAACAACAACAACATTTGATGTCATATTCTTTTTGTACTAATCTGCCGATACTGACAACGCAGAACAGACACCTATAACCATGGCTCTGACGAACAAAATGTACGAAACATGACACAAACCTTACACAACTTACTTAGAAAAAAATAGGTATATCTCAGTTAGGTGACCACAATTGTTTCGAAGGTGTTATGAGCCCCCTTCTTCAAGTTATGTAAGTTTTGTCTTACAAGCGTCAGTTTGATTTATTGTATCACAAACAAGAAATATCAGTCATGCATAAAGCATTGATGAGGAAGCACTTTCCAACTGAAATGAAATGTTATTTAAACATTTCTAAAATGTGGTACGTTCAGCGCTAATATTTTTAACATTATCACAGTACTACAGTAATGACATCATCGTAATATGAATCGTCTGCTTCTCTATGTAAAATCAATAAGTGCCTCATTCATTCCAGACTCCAGAGTAAATAATTTAGTGTGAAAAATTATTCACCAATTATTATACAACTCACCTCACAATCGCTTTATTTGTTTACATTCTGCATGCTATATTAGAGCATTAAATTTAGGTTAGAATATTAGAGCATTAAATTTAGTGATCATTTGCAAGAAAAAATATTGCGTTGGCACATAATTTAGATGCGCACATAATGCGCAAGAATAAAGCGGTTTTATGACGGGTGCTAAATATAAATTTAAAAGATCTTCAAACATCACGATCTTTACTCAGTGGGGAAAATGCCATATTTTATTTTACAATGAGTCACATGATCTCTTCATATATTATGGGTGTAATTAAAATTTTAATATTTATTTAAAAACTACCTGACATATTTTGCTGAATTTTTTACATATATTTTATGATAAATAAAATATTTCCTAAAATTTTCGAAGGAATATATGAATTTTAACTTTGCTTAAAAATGTTTGAAAAATGAAGTCCCATAGGGTTCAATGTATTTTATATTTTCAAAGCGCGTTAAATCTGAAACTAATTGAGTGATATTATTCATTCTCATTCCCGCATGTTCCACAGACCGTCTCAACAACATACTAAATTTTTATTTTGATAAAGTTATTTTTACGGCAGTTATCGTGAGAACGGACAGACAGAATTACCAAAGTCATAAACACTTTTCAACTATGCTGAAAAGTGTTAAAAATGGTTATTTTCTGATATCGCGAGATATGGCACATAGATATTTTTAACAATGTATTGCAAGTACCCCATAGCGAATTTTGTTTCGTTCAACATAAAACTCAAACATCACTTAATTCAAACATCACTCAAACATCACTCGTCCTAAAATCTTAAATAAACTGAATACTGATCGTAATTTTCTAATTTTTTGCTATTTATTCACTTTGTGAATCACTGAGTGGGATTGCAATTTATGCTGCTTTAATGATGCAACATGTGCCCTGAATGTTTTTATATAATGTTCTGAAAATAAATTAAAGTTATAGATAACATTTTGTCTCAAAATAGAATATTGCTTTCATCAAATTTTGTTTAAATTAAAGTATGTTAAGTGTATATTGTATAACGGACGTTCAGAAAATTAGGTAAAGGCGAGTTATAACTGATACCAACGAGATATTTATTATTTAAACTACCGAATTTATCACTGAAACTAACATATTAGTCACCGAACTGTTAATCAATTTTTAAACGACACATAAAATTTCAGTCATTTTTATACAAAACCAGGACGTGTTTAGTTATAATATGCACTTTTTACTTTCCCTGCAATACATGGTAATGTATAGGGAAAGTATTGGAATCATGCCGAAAATCGCAACTCGAGTTTTCGACGGATCTACACGTTTCGAGACCTCTAGAATACGAAAAAACCATTTTTAGCGTGACGTCTGTGTGTGTGTCTGTCTGTGTGTCTGTGTGTCTGTCTGTGCAGATTTTGTATCCACTCTAACTAAAAAACTAATGGACAGAATTTCACAAAATTTTGTAGGTAAGTCACTTGTGGGCGGGGCTGGTGCTGATTAGTTTTGGGTACGATTCGGAATAAAAGAACCCGCTTTTTTTGCGAAATGGCCCGCAAAAGCTTGTATCCACTCTAGCTGAAAAACTAATGGACCGAATTTCACAAAATTCGGTAGATAAGCCACGTATAGGTCACCCTGGTGCTGATTGGATTTTGGTACGATTCTGAAAAAAATAACCTGCATTTTTTTGCAGAATGGCCCGCAAAAATTGTCAAAATCTAAACTAAAAAGCTACGTATGCTCAAATATATCCATTAAATGCTTGTTTAATGGGTAATTTTTAACGAAGAAAAGAATAAGACCAACCCCATTACACTAGGACTAGCCGTTCTCGAGATATATTAGTTTTTTTCGTATTTTTCTACGCCACCTTTGAAAATAAGTCCAGTTATCAAATGAGAACGAAAATTGAATTAAAAGTGAATTAAATTTAATTGAAATAAAGAGAACGTGGATATAAGTTTGCAGGGAAAGTCATGTGCTGCCCACATCAGATTTTTATATTTCAGATAAGTGTTTTAATGATATCTTCACAATGACTTGGCTTAATAATGTTGTCATGACTACAGAGAAAAATATTTTTTTTAAATGATTTTACCTCATATTATAAGCATAATATTTCGAAACGTATATATAGTGTATTTCGAGATAATAAAAAGCACATATTTTACAGTTCCATATTCTCATAGGGTGAGAAAAGATTTTAAATAGAAAGGAATTCTATATTTTATAATGCTGCTTAATACTTATATCGGGGATTGTAAAATGTAGAATAATTTGATCGACAAAGTCTATAAACCTTTAAAAAATAAAATTATGACAGTTCCCAGAAATAAACTTTTATTTGACTTTGGGCTCTTTAACTATTCTTAAACTTTTGAATTGCAGAAGAAATGGAACCATTAAAGAGAAAATATGCTTGTAAGCGTACATCAATAAAAGTATTCAGTGCAATTCTTACATTTTTCAAAAAACGTCTAAGTAAGCAATGAATCTTTATGTTCTTTATCAAAATTGAATTTATGATAGACTATTAAAATACATGTTTTCCTTATAATGGCTTTGAAAATTTTGGTCGATTTTTCCATTTGATGCTTAGAGTCCTTTTTATTAACAAAAAGAATATTCAGAAAATGAAAAATAGAATATTAAATGCATTTGAACAGTTGAATATATATATATATATATATATATATATATACATATATATATATAAATATATATATACATATATATATATATATATATATATATATATATATATATATATATATATATATATATATATATATATATATATATATACATATACATATATATATATATATATATATATATATTTATATATATATATAAAGACATAATAGAAATATGAAAGAAGGGAGGTAACGTAAAGTGCTTACACAAAGGCGGTAAGGGGTAGTGACCTTACTCCCCAGTTAACAACATGCATGTCTTTAATGCCGCGGCATGCACTCCTGGACGCCAGCACTGACATTAGCCAACCTCCGGAGTGATAATCAAAATCATCACAAGACCCTTGATAAAGGAATTGGATATGAAAAAGTAAGGACCAAGTTATAGAGACAGCCAAATTCCTGCACATGCTACATATTTATAACATCAAAATATTCAATTCCTTTTTAAATTATTTTTCAGAACTTATGATTTTAAAGAACTTTTTAACAATATTGAACTCAAGGTATTATACCGAATACTTAACTCGTTGTACGGGGAATTTGAGATGCAGAAATATGTGGAAATCGAACGTTATAGATCTCTGATAAAGATTGTTGTAGAGGAAAACTACCTATATAACGGGCTGAATTTCTATAAGCAAATCAAAGGCATCCCCATGGGCGGGGGATGTTCGTCAATTTTGGCGGACATCTATCTTGATCATTTTGAAAAAATGTCTCATATTAACAATGAATTGATTTACATACGTTACGTCGATAATTTGTTAATAGCTTATGAAAACGAAAATTTTCAAATGAATTTTGAATTTTATCACTCAGATTTAATATTAGAAGAAAATCCACCAACCCAGAATAATGTAATAAATTTTCTGGATCTCAGTATTGATTTCAACCATAATATACTTTCATTCTATATATATGATAAAAGAATAACTTATAATATTGCTACAGCAGGTATCATACATTGGACCTCTAATTTACACTTGAATATATTTAGAAATGTATTCATTGGTGGTCTAGCTAGAACAAAAAGAATAGTAAGCAGTGACGTCACCAGACTGGAAAGTGACAAAAAATTCTTACTACAAGCATTCATGCAAAAATATCCAAAACGTTTTATGATACATTACATCAAAAATTACTACAGAAAAAACGAAATTTATGGGTTGAATTTGTGTAGATATTTGAAGACTTTGTGAATTTGAATCGAACATCTTTATGCTTGTGACATCACAGACATCAAAACTGCTGAATTGAATATTTTGATGTTATAACTATGTAGCATGTGCAGGAATTTGGCTGTCTTTATAACTTGGTCCTTACTTTTTCATATCCAATTACTTTATCAAGGGTCTTGTGATGATTTTGATTATCACTCCGGAGGTTGGGTAATGTCAGTGCTGGCGTCCAGGAGTGCATGCCGCGGCATTAAAGACATGCATGTTGTTAACTGGGGAGTAAGGTCACTACCCCTTACCGCCTTTGTGTAAGCACTTTACGTTACCTCCCTTCTTTTATATTTCTATTATGTCTTTATATATTTTTGGTGTTTTATGCTGCTGTGCGCATGTACACTAAAAACTTATTTCAATTATTTTCTTTAGAAATCTTTCTATTTTTACATATATATATATATATATATATATATATATATTCAACTGTTCAAATGCATTTAATATTTTATTTTTAAATGCATTTGAACAGTTGAGTTATAGATTATAGATTAACGCATTTTATGGAGTTATTGAGTACAGCGACTATTAATGCATATCCCCCCAAGTTTGTTATTAAAATTATCATTTCAGTGTATCAACTTTCACTCGATAACAACCTAGAAACCATTCCCAATTATAGTGACTAACAAAAAAAAAATTATATATAATTATTTATTAATTATATAAATAAATAAAAATGAAAAATAATAAACTAAGTCAAAAACATTAGAAAAATCAAAAATCGGAAAATAAGATGCATTAACATTAATGTTTTCAATTTTATTTTCGCAAAAATATGTAACTTTTGTCAGTATTGAAACTACGTTTTGAGCGCTCTTATAATGGTGTATAGTGGCATTCTCGTTTATCCAGTTTCCCTCTGAATTACTTGTTTAGTAAGAATTTTCGTCTTTGATTCATATTCATATTCAGGAATGCATATTTGGGAAGTTAATATTCTGAATTGCTTGTCCGGTTTCCAGCTTAGACTCACTGGACGGGTCTGGGAGTATTACCGTGAACGTTCGTACTGCCTCCCTGGTAGAATTTCGACTTGTTCATTTCGGTGCTTCTGGATTAAGCTGTTGAGGTTGATCACGATACACGTGGTGGAAGAAGAAGGGTTCATGCCGCATGGTAAAACAAATTTTCTTAATGTATCCTATTTTCATTTTTTCAATTTTTGTTACCTGTAGTCTGAGTTTAAGCATTTATAGTGATGTGCTATTGCTTAATCTGAAACAGGCATTTGTTTGGGTTAATTAGAATTAAATACTCAGACCTGAAGATGAATTTAGTTCTGATTAATCATCGAATTTGGGACGGTGCTGTTCTTTTCTCTTATCGGCATTGTGGCCGTGAATTTGCTTCTATGGTGATGTTAATATTACTTGAATTGTTTTTTTATATTTTTTTTTTATTTTATTTTTACGTAATTCTTATTATTACATATTTCAAATATATATATATATATATATATATACGTATGTATGTATGTATGTATATAAAATAAAAAGTTTTAAAAAAGGGGGTAAAACTAAGTTAAAAAATGTTTGAAATCAAAGGGCCAAAAGTTGGCCGGGGAGGTGGTGATCCCCTCATCCCGGTTAAGCTTTATGTCGCGACAACACTCTCGGATGCCGGTATATTGCTATAAAAAGTATACGTATGTATCAATTTTTAAGAGGAAAACCAGACACTAAAGTTATTTACAGATATATATATAAAGATTAAACATCCAATCTAGTCGAGATGTAAAAACATCAATCGACGCTGTCATTACACTTCACAATCATTTAAGTCAATGTTTAAACATTAAACCATTTCACCACCTTATACTATCTATGACACCAAAGTAAAATAGCGTTTTACATCAATACTAAATTACTTAAACCCTGTGGAAAGCTTCTACACAGTATTGAGCAGATCTCACTCACCAAACAAAGCATCTAGTGTTGTGAACCACCTGCGTCAGAGACCGGTAATAATAGCGTTGATACCCATCAACTGAATCTACATTTCATCTGAACTATTATTTAAGTAAAGTCGGTAACAATCGGTTATGGTTATGTTGTAAAAACTTATAATCATGTTACTCAAAACCTTTTAGGAAAACCTTGTTTCATTGTGGAATTCAGAAAACGTAACTGGACCAACTGATTCGCAGCAGGCGATTAAACAGCAATGCTAGTGATAGTTTTGCTAGCGACTTACGTTTCCGCAGTAGCACAATAAAACAAAGTTTTCCTAAAAGATTTCTGAGTAACATCATTAGCAGTTTCTAAAACATAACTGTAACTGATCATTACCGTCTGTACTTAAATAATAGTTCAGATGAAATGTAGATTCAGTTGGTGAGTGTCAACGCCATTATTACCGGTCTCTGACGCAATTGGTTCACAAAACTAGATGTTTTGTTTTGAGTGGAATCTGCTCAATACAGTGCAGAAGCGTTCGATATGGTTAAAGTAATTTAGTATTGATGTAAAACGCTGTTATAGATTGTATAAGGTAGTATAAGATGGATTGTATAAGGTGTCATATATTGTATAAGGTAGTGAAATGGCTTAATGTTTAAACGTTTACTTAAATGATTGTGAAGTGTAATCATTGCGTCGATGGATGTTTTTACATCTCGACTAGATTGGATGTTTAATCTTTATATATATCTGTCTGAACAGATAACTTTAGAGTCTGATTTTCCTCTTAAAAATTGATATATATGTATTCTTTTTATAGCAATTTACCGGCTGCCGTGAGTGTTGTCGCGTCATAAAGCTTGCTTTAAAGAATGCCTTAATTTCACTTCCTTAAGACGTACAAAAATTTAAAAAAGGTCGTAGCGCTTTCGAGCGTAAGCATGCCCTTCATCAGTGGCTACACAGAAATAAAATTTGAATCGTTCATATATAGACCAGATATAACGACAAAATTTGCATAAATACAATTTACAAAAGAATATGCGTTTAGACAAGGATGAACCGTAAACAATTTTTCAAAAATTTTAACAACAGAAGAACAGCATATTAAATTACAATTTAATTACAGAAATCGAAAAAAAGGGAGGGGGGGGGCAATCAAGCATAATCCCAAAGAGGAAGACGTCAAAGATAACTTTGCAGAGACTTGCATTGCATGGAGTCGAGAATGAGTCGCCAAGCGTAACTCAAATTCGTAACAGGGTCAAAATTACAAATGGACTCATGGTAAATATAAATGAAAAGGGATTCAAAAAGGAGAATATGACGAGGGTTATTACAACGCATCAAAAGGAAAGTATTTTCAAAAAGAGGCTGAAAATTATCTTTAACAACAAATTCAGCAAGAGCCGTAGAAGGTTTACTATCCCTGACATCCCGAGCATGTTCTGATAAACGGATGCCAACGGTGCGTTTTTACTTGTAATAAAGATATATGTATATGTATACCCGAGAATTACCATTCATAGAAAAATGCTGTATATAAAAAATTGAAATGGAAATGGACTGAAGTGGTAACTATAAGACTATACAACAAGCTGTTGCATCTAATAAACAATAACGTAATTATTATAATATCATATATTATAAAACATTTTAAGGACGTACTACAAGTTGAAAATTACCCTTTTTATAATGTGCCATAGTAACGAGAAGGTAAGAAAGGAGATGCACTGTAATGAAGGGTGAATGAAAACTTGTATATGAGAGCATGTAAGAAAGTAATGTAACTCATATCTAATGCAGTTACCTAAGGTACTAATCCCCGGGTTTTCTACATAAGCATACAATGTGTAAATACTGAAGCTAAAAGTTGAAAAATTGCAAATCAGAAACAGAGCTAGCACGATGAGCTAGACCTTTTCTAGTTCCCAATGAGCATGTAAAATGAATAAATGGAATAAAATGAAAATTAATGGAATAAAATGAATATGAAAAGCATTTCTGAAACAATGTACATTATCAAGGGCCATACATGTTTCATTAATGCTGATTCCACGTTTCTGTGTACGCAACTGTAAAATGTATTAGAGATATAATGTACATGGCCCGACGTAGAAGAAAATACAAAGTGGATCAAATACACAAATGTATTAATCAAATGTAATGTAATTATGAATATAATATAATCTTGACACCAGCTTGTGGCTAATTATTTAAATGAGAATACAATGTAATTTAAAGTAAAATCAAAAGAATATAATGAAAATATATCTACCCCTGGTACTGTTGAACTTCTGAAAATGCATGAAACTGACCAATCATCTCAGAACAGATTACAGTGAATTTTGGTTACTGACTAAGCAGTTTTTCACAAAACTGGTTAAAGATAGTGTGTAACTGTTAGAAGAAAACATGGAGTAGATGAATTATTTAGAAATGTTAGAGTATGATCTGTCAATATGTTGCTGTAAAAGTAGCAAGTTATTGAAATTAAATTTAAAATGTGTCTTAATAAAGCAAAAAATAAATTTGGGCGTGTAGTTATTTTTGATAGTGGTGTTAATGATTTAGTATTTATATATATATATATATATATATATATATATATATATATACATATATATATATACATATATATATATATATTATATATATATACATATATATATATATATATATATATATATATATATATATATATATATATATATATATATATATATATATATATATATATATATATATATATATATTTATATATGAAAAAGACGTATAAACGGAATTTTAAAAAACAAAACTTTGATTATTACAAATTTACTGCTGCAAATCATCCTAATTTATTTAAAAGTAATTTTTTTTATTTTTTTAGGATATTATCTATATTAAAAATAATATTTATTAAATTTTTATATTTAAACATTTACAATCATAAAATTGAAAAAAAAAATCATGCCTTTATTTTATTTTCATACATACATATCTTAAGTAAATACACAACTTGTTTCATACGAATTATGTGCATGTTAGTAGATGCAAATTTTAAAAATATTTAATCGTCGTCTAGGGGTGAACAGTCTCTTGCGGGTGAGCTGTACATTGATCCATAAAAAATAAAGTTTTACGTTTTTGTTCTTTCATATCTTTATCCATTTTTTTAGCCACTCAATAAAATTTTAACGGTCATCCACGATTTTGTATTTGCTTCATAACCTACTGGCAAAGTTTTAACTTTTGCAAAACACCTTGGTTTCCGTGACTTCCTTATGACTAGAAGATTCAGTTACCTTATCACTTCTATCAACGTTGGCACAAAGTAAAACAGTGGGGCGATCTTTAGATTTTTTTCTACCATTGCAATTGTCACATTTAAATGCGAGAATTCTTGCAGACATGAAATGATAAAAAAGGCCTGTTTCATCAGCATTGTAAATGTCCAGCTGATATCCAACAATTTTTTTCGACTAATTTTTTGACTATTCGTTAACAGTTTCAGTTGGAATATCTTTAGATTCCCCGCATACCACTTGACTTGAAATTCCATGTCGCATTTTGAATTTGTGGAACCATCCAGTTGAAAAACGTGCATCTTTTACATTCAATTTCAATGCAATTTCCTTTGCTTTTTCCATAAGCATGCGCCCACTCACAGGAATATTTGATGCAGTATATTGTGTTAAAAACTGAAGCAAAGTGCCCTCTACTTCAGGAAATTTGTCTTCTTGCACAAGCAGTTTCTTCGAAGCAGAGTTCCCGTAAACTACTGCTCTGTCCCTCCATCTTTTTTCTTTCCTAGACAGTGGTTTTCAGAGTATAGAAACTGGAATAGCCAGTTTTTTAGACAAATGTACTTTTGTTAATACTGTACTCTTGCCATATTCTTTTAAAATTAAAATTTTACCTTTTAATGAAAGTGCTTTACGCTTTCGGGACATTTTTGGAGAACGTTAAAATTTTATGAAACCAACAGAATGATAATAACCAACAGACTGAACAACAATACTCAAACGTGAGCTCTCAAAAGCATAGGAATTCGATTCGAGAATGAACTGCTTAACAAACAAAAGAGTCTGGTGAATAGACTATCTCATTGTACGTTCTTCCTGCAGCAGGTGCAGTTTATGGTTACCATGCAAATTTGATAGCTTGAGCGAGAATTCTTTGGAAATCAAAAAGCGCGCTAAATTTGTAACAGTGGCAACCTATGTAACAATGGTCAGAGTATCTCTACCCTTATGATGGCAATTCGCAAATTTTCTATCCGAATGAAAATTTTCGAATTTTAGAAAAATTTATCAGCGGAAAATCTGGGAAAACGACGTATAACCGAAGTTTTGCGTCGTATAAAAGAAATACTTTATCATTACATGGTTAGGAAGGAATCGGGATTTTTCTGAAACGATATATAAATGTAAAAAGCGTATGAATGAAAAACGTATAAACGGTACTCCACTGTATATGAATTTTCCAAAAATGTCTAATTCCACATTTATCCTGCCTTTAAAACGTAAAAGTATTTCTAATACAGCAAGTTTATTGAAAAGCTTTGCACAGACATGTCCCAAGATGTCTGCATGGACCTGTCTAGACCTGCATCCTGTGAGACAATGCAATGCCCTACAGAACCTGCTCATACTTGTCCAGACGACTATTTGCTAAGTGATCAAGTTAATTGCAGTGACTCCCTTCCTAATACATCTATATCCAGTATAGTGGTTGAATTCAGTGTTCTTGAACCTGTCTCACCCATTGTAGATCATCAAGAATATATTTCTACAACGGATTCTGGTAATTGTTACCTCAGTATGATTCTTGGAATTAATATTTTAGTTTTTGTGAAAACATTTAATAACCAAGTCAAGGTTCATATTAGACAATAGGCGGGAAAATTCTAAAGCTATTTTGAGCCCGACAACGAAAAGTATTGTTATGGTACTGTTTTGTACAAAAAATCAGCTTTTAATGCTACACAGCGAGAAACATCATTTATTTCAAATAACTCCATATTGATCATATCAGATCTAGCGACAACACGAGATTCGTCATTATCAACCATCCAACGTGACAAACACAGAAGTGACCACTCGGACCATTAATAGAAGACTGCGGGAGCGGAATCTCTACTCGCGGCGCCCATTTCGCCGCTTATCACTGACCAATATGCACAATCAATAGCGATTGCAAGGATGTCGGACCCGATCAACGCGGATTTGGTCGATTTGGGAACGAATTGTCTTCAGTGATGAGCCCCGTTTCGAACTAAGTCTCGAAGACCAACTCAGATGTGTGTGGGGACAGCCTGGATATCTTCAGGGTTCTGCTCTTACTCTCACACTCCACGCGGCTCGACAACAGGGAGTTATGATCTGGGGTGCCATTTCGTTTGATAGCAGTACCCTTTGGTAGTCCTCCGTGGCACCAGAACAGCACAGCCGTATGTTGCCGACATTATACGACACGATGTATTACCATTTATTTCGTGACACCCGAGCTAACTTTTCAGCAAGATAATACCACGCCACATACGGCACGCCTCCCTTTTGATTGTATGCGTGCTTACGACACATTTTCTTGCCCAGACAGATCCCCAGGTCTCCCGCCTATTGAGCACATTTGAGCTGAGATGGGCGTCGCCTGCGATCATCCCAGAATGTAGACGAATTAGCTCGTGAATTGGAGGCCATTTGGAACAACATTCCTCAGAACACCATCCGGCATCTTTATTCAGCAATGCCACATCGGGCAACAGCTTGTATCAAGGCCAGTGGTGGACCAACGTCATATTGACGGGCTCACGTTGTGTGGATCTTGCAATAAATCATCCAATTATTCTGAAATTCTAATCATTTCTTTTTCTGTACATCCCCATTACACGTACCAAATTTTGTCTCATTTGGATAATTATTTCTTGGTGTTTCGATTTTTGGTCTTAGAGTGTATATATATATATATATATATAGATATATATATATATGTGTGTGTGTGTGTGTGTATTGCTAGAGAATGTATTATAATAGCATTCTGCCAAAATTTTATTTAGTTATTTAAGAATAAGTGGGGGCAGGTTTAAGCAAAAATATTACAAATTTTGTATCGTATTAAATTTATTTCCGTATTATCCCGGACGTCGTCTAGAATTTCATATCGTATTTAATAAACATAATTAGAAGCATTTAGAATGTTTTCTGATTCCTCCATATAACCTAAATGTTCCCTCATTACAGACAAAAGTACCCATTTTCATCAGAGACATGTCTGTTGTGTTAAAATACTTTTGTTGTTCTGTTTCAATTCTTGCGGCTAAGCGAGTCGTTAAAATGAAGTATTGCTCTCCACATTAACCTTAATGCTCGTTGAACCGAAAAATTCTGAAAGTATTTCTTTTTCTACAAATTTGTACACAGTGTACAACACTCCAAGCGTAAAATAATGCATTTGTTTCATTGTAGAAATTTTAAATCTCACTATGTCGAGAAAAGAAATTCGAGAACTACATTAGCTTTGTTTGCAGTAACGGAAATAAAAAATATTTCGTCAATAACAACATACATGGTTGTTCATATCAAACGATAGTATCAACCAATTTTGGTGTCAATGGATCGCATTCTTATTCTAGACATAAAGACAGAGCAGCCGCATCAGCAAAGCAGTATTTGATCGAAAGTTATTTTATTCTCTTTTTTAAAGTGATTGTTAGTTGTGTTCCTTTATTTTTATATTCTGGTTATTTTCCCACTCTTAAAAATTGGTATTTTTTATAGAAATTTTAAGGAATGTTTTCTGTAGTTATTTTCAAGGAGTTGACCCATTTTACTTCTTACACAGAGTGTTACACACACACGCACTCAAACATAGTCCTTTGCGAGTATTATGTAAAATAGGTTAAGGCTTTATTTTATTTTAAAATTGGCAACGCAGAATAATAGTTGAGGAACATATGGGCAAATTTCAGGTTAATATTATTTTGTTAAAAACCCCTAGACACGAAAATGTGATTACGAGAAGAAAATTCAAACACCCCTATCATACATGCTTTGATATTATAATCATGCCAAGGGAAGTTCGTTTTGGTTCCGATATCAGACATTACCATGCTCATTCTCTTATGTTCTGCTTACTAACAAAGCATTTTATAGTCTGTTGTGAGACCAGAAATAGATCTCACACTTTGGTGAGACAGTTTTATGTACAATATTTATTGATCTAAAACTTCGGACAATACTTCCAGTCTGGATGACGCCAGGTTTCACAGTATGTGAACCCAGATGTCAGACAAAAGCATAAATTTAGGGGTGTCAAGACAGAAGAGGGATCGAACCCTTAAGAGAATAGGAAGTAACGACATTGGACGGAAAGTCTATCCAATAGAGAAAGTGCTTGTTGCGTAACACTAAATGCCACAAATAACAGCAAAAGGGGAGTGGCAGTACTGAGGCAAAAAAGAGCCACAACCTGTGACTTAAGAACGACACTGTGAGACCAGAAATAGATCTCACACTTTGGTGAGACAGTTTTATGTACAATATTTATTGATCTAAAACTTCGGACAATACTTCCAGTCTGGATGACGCCAGGTTTCACAGTATGTGAACCCAGATGTCAGACAAAACCATAAATTTAGGGGTATCAAGACAGAAGAGGGATCGAACCCTTAAGAGAATAGAAAGTAACGACATTGGACGGAAAGTCTATCCAATAGAGAAAGTGCTTGTTGCGTAACACTAAATGCCACAAATAACAGCAAAAGGGGAGTGGCAGTACTGAGGCAAAAAAGAGCCACAACCTGTGACTTAAGAACGACACCGTAAGACCAGAAATAGATCTCACACTTTGGTGAGACAGTTTTATGTACAATATTTATTGATCTAAAACTTCGGACAATACTTCCAGTCTGGATGACGCCAGGTTTCACAGTATGTGAACCCAGATGTCAGACAAAACCATAAATTTAGGGGTATCAAGACAGAAGAGGGATCGAACCCTTAAGAGAATAGAAAGTAACGACATTGGACGGAAAGTCTATCCAATAGAGAAAGTGCTTGTTGCGTAACACTAAATGCCACAAATAACAGCAAAAGGGGAGTGGCAGTACTGAGGCAAAAAAGAGCCACAACCTGTGACTTAAGAACGACACCGTAAGACCAGAAATAGATCTCACACTTTGGTGAGACAGTTTTATGTACAATATTTATTGATCTAAAACTTCGGACTAATACATGACGGCATCAAGTACGTGCTGCTAACAAAGTCCAAGACAGACTTGAATGTATGTGTTCCTCAAAAAGATATCTGGGTCTAAACATGTTTTAGGCAATTTAAGTGGTCTCATATATTCCCTCCACCGAAATAGTATGATTAATTGTTGTAATTGAATAATTAAATATTTATGTTTTTAATAAATGTTTTATTGTTAAAGTTAAAATGGTGTGATCCATTTAGTATTATATTAATTAGCAATTCTTTTACAGAACTCGAGCGAAAGTTAAATAATTAGAGGGTTTTAATAGCGGCACAGCAAAGCAATGTACAATTTAATAAGTAATAAGTACCACTATACGAGCAATTTACGACCATGTCAATTTAGCAATAATATAGTAATAAATATTAATATTACAATTTCGTTTCCCACATCTTTCACATTGTTTTTTTTAATAACAAAGTCTTACAAGTGGTGCCATTATATTTTGTTATGTTCTACCTAATAACAAAGCATTTAATTCAGGGACATATGTTTCAAATAAATTCACTTAAGTTGGCTTTAGATTATTCATTTTACTTTTCATAATTATGTATGTTAGAATCATTCCTGTTTATAAAATTTAAATAACGACGAAAAGAAAAAACATTTACCTTGCAGAAACTATCATTGAATATAGTATTTTTCTTTACTAAAAGAAAATAAGCAATTATCTTGCAATTACAGACAAATATTTCATTTCTAAATTAGTGAAAACTAATTACAAAACAGACAAAACAAAGCATTTTGTTTTACATTTGTTATTTTATGAAATGAAGAAAATCATGTTACTTCTCCCTAGAACTAAGAGTAAATAATTAAATTTACTTTTAAAAGCTTTAGTTCTTTTATAATTTCTGTAAGTTTGCCAAGTACGCTGGTATTGTAACAAGGTATTGTAAAATAATACTTTCTGTAATATAGTTTTAGTTATATTTAACATAATAAAAGTTCATTTTAAATAATTTTTACACACACAGACAGACCCAGACCTCCGGCCGTCCAAATGGTTACTTTTAATTCAATTTTCGTTCTCATTTGATAACTGGTCTTATTTTAAAAGGTGGCGTAGAGAAAATACGAAAAAACTGAAATATCTCGAGAACGGCTAGTCCTAGTGTAATGGGGTTGGTCTTATTCTTTTATTCGTTAAAAATTACGTATTAAACAGGCATTTAATGGATATATTTGATTATACGTAGTTTTTTATTTTAGATTTTGGTGATTTTTGCGGGTCATTTTGCAAAAAAAGGCAGATTTTTTTTTCTGAATCCTACCAAAATCTAATCAGCACCAAGATGACCCACAAATGACTTATCTACCAAATTTTGTGAAATTAGGTGCATTAGTTTTTCAGCTAAAGTGGATACAAGCTTTTGCGGGCCATTTTGCAAAAAAAAGGTGGGTTCTTTTATCCCGAATCGTATCCAAAACTAATCAGCACCAGACTCGCCTACAAGTGACTTACCTACCAAATTTTATGAAATTCAGTCATTTAGATTTTTTAGTTAGAGTGGATGCAAAATCTGCACAGACAGACGCAGAGACAGTCAGACAGACAGACACACACACAGACGTCACGCTAAAAATGGTCTTTTCATATTCTAGAGGTCCTGAAACTTGTAGATCCGTCGAAAACTCGAGTTGCGATTTTCGACATGATTCCAATACTTTCCCTATACATTACAATGTATTGCAGGGAAAGTTAAAATATTTAAACATATAAAAATTAAAGTTTAAAGAGATCTAAAAATGTGTGTTTGGCTGTTCCGTGCAGCTTCAAAAAAATGAACTCACATAGAGAAGTACCAACACAAAATGAATTTGTACCTGCGTACATACTTTTGGGTACTCTACTTAGAATTAATATAAACCTAGAATTTTGTCAAATTAATACACATTTTTCCTCTCCAATCTTTCATGGGATCACAAGTTTTCATGGGATCACACAGAATATCATACTTATAACAAAATTAACCGAGTTGTACCGCCATCACGAAATTACTGGAGTGTTTGTTTTCCACTTCCTTAAAAGTGAAGTGTTTGGTATTCGGAAGTTGACGGGTCTAGTATAATATCTCTGTGCACGAGCTAGTTCTGAAACAACAAAGTCATAATGGCAGTTTACGTAAATGAAGTCTGAAGATCCCAGAAAATGGTCATAATTGCTTTTGTAGTTTTGATTTCAAAGGAAATTTGAGAATTTAAAAAAGGTGAAATATAAGTTCTCATGGGATCACACAGAATATCATACATATAACAAAATTAAGAGAGTTTTACCGCCATCCAGAAATTACTGGAGTATTCTCCACCTCCTTAAAAATGAAGTGTTTGATATTCGGAAGTTGATATGCCTAATATAACATCTCTGGGTAAGAGCAAGTTCTGAAACAACAAAATCAAAATCGCATTTTACGCAAATGGCCTCTGAAGATCCCAGAAAGTGGTAATAATTCCTTTCGTTTTTTTGACTTCAGAGGAAATATGCGAATATGAAAGAGATAATAAAATGTTACAGAATATTAAGCGTTTTGCAATGTATTTCCAGGCAAATAATATTGTATTCCATGGTATATTTTTATTACGTCAGGAAATTGGTTCAGTGGACTGTATTGATAAAATGTTTTTTTAAGTGGGAATACACATTAAGAATTTTGATTAAGGACAATTTTATTTTGTCGAGAAATCGAACCTAGGCATAATTTTAACCATGTGTTGTTCTTAACCTTTTTTTTACATGGTCCAAAATCTACTCCTTGACTTGACTATGCTATAAAAAAAGTTATTTCTAAATACAATGTTATTTTCTCTCTATATTAAAAGCATTATCTACAGTCGCCACTGCTGACAAAATCCTTTTTAAGTAGATTGACGTTCTATCAGGCCTAGCGCTGCATGTATGGGATCAAATGACTTGAAATGTTGAATAATGATTTAGAATACTGTGTCATGTCTCACCTCCTATTTTGGTGACAATCAGATAAAACATTATTTTATACAATTTGAGTAATACCATTTTTCATACATATCTTCAAATATCTAACCTTTAATTGTTGAAACTCTTGTGTCCCTTTCAAAAGATGTAGTATTCAAATGATTTAACTTTCGTTGTTGAAATCGCTGTTGCCATTTTAAAAAAAAGTAGTATTTAAATGAGATAACTTTCATTGTTGAAAATGTTGTTGAAGTTTCAAAAGAAGTTATATTTGAATATATATCTCTATATTAAAATAAAGTAGCTGGAACCGCCACCGCCACCACTGTTTGAAAATTTTGCTTCTTTGTCACATACAACAAAAACTAAAGCATACAAAAATATGAAATTCAGTACATGAGGAGAAATATATTAAGTAAACACACAGTGGTATGAAAGAGTTCTCGAAACGATATCCGGAGGTTAAAGAGCGTCAGTGATCAAGAGGCGTAACCCTAATGGCCGCATTACGCTTGGTTAAGAGACGGATGATGAAAGCTCACAAAGCGATCGCTGGCGGTTAGTGAGCTGTAGAGGACGGAGGACGGAGCCTACGAGCATCAGAAAACTGGAAGCTAGTGGGCGTTTCTTTCTGTCAACCCAGATCGTCAGACCTACCCGAATGTGTAAAGTATCTGTTTGGATGGCCGGGGTAGTGCCACCCAATTTAGACCGGAACCCAGTCGGAGCAACATCCCGGGACAGTAGATGAGAACATGGTGACGTGAAAGAACTCATGAGTTACAGGGATAGGTGAACGTCATCGTTCAAGACACGAAGCCCTAGCGGGTGCATTACGCCTTTGTAGAAGGCGTAACGAAAAAGCTCACGAATTGACCTCCGGCGTTAAATGGCTGGCAACTTTCTTCCCGCCGTCCGTTGTAACTGATCTACGCACTTTGGGTGAGCTGAACGGCCTGGTCAATAAATAAATCAAGGACTGGCAGAGAACAGCGGACTGAGTTCCCGAGACCTGAGAGTTGACAAGCGTCAGCGAGCAGGTGATCCAAAAGCGGTAGTGTGATTCCAATCCATTTCCAAATTTTAAAATCAATATTTTATTTATATTTTTATTATAAATTTTATCAATTTGACATCATTTAAGCGTTGTTTTCATCAATTTAGCGACATAATAAAAAGTCGCCAAATTCGTCGCCAAGTTTTTCGATAAAATTTTTCAATGCAGTACTACGATATCGTTTGTGTCTCATTACTAAGGAATAAATCTCAATCTTTCAAATGCCTGACCCATGACGATTTTGATTCTACATAATAAAACAGTTTTGAATGTATATTGTATTTATGTATTGCTTTCCTTATATACATAATGTATAAGGAAAGTATTGTGACGGGGTCGAAAATTCGAATTCGAGTTTTCGACGGGAGAGCACGTTTCAAGCATCCCTGATCACGAATAAAACATTTTTGAAGTGATGTCTGTGTGTGTGTGTGTGTGTGTGTGTCAGTGAGTCTGTGGAGACGATAACTGACAAACGAATGGACCAAATTTGGTACAAAAATCACAATCCGTAAACACTGGAAGCCTATTGTTTTTATATGCAATCGAATGTTCAGAACACCCCTAAATTTTCGAATGAAATTTTGAAAAAATCGTCAAAAAATCAAAACCACTAATAAAGATACGCAAATAGACATTTCTTATGTAATTTTTCATTAGAAAACGATTGACATAAATTTTAGAACGCCAACACGAACCGTTCTCGAGATATTACACATTTTTCAAAAAAAATTATCAAAAAGTCATATAAAATAGAAAAAAAAATATTTCCTATTGAGAAACATGTTCACTTTTCATATGTAATATCATGCGATAAATTGAGTGACATCATTCTCGTGGATCTAGCTCGTTCCATTCATGAAAAAAGATACTTTGAGTAATACTTTTGTATTTGAACGCCAATAGTCATTTATCTGCTGTAAGAATAACTTATTTCTTCGTCCATAACGCTTGGCGAGATTTTGACGGAATGTCGCCAACTTGGCGAGTTTTTGAAATGTTACCAAATTAACGAAAATCTCGTCAAATGGATAAAAATGATGCTAAATCAATGAAAATGACGACTAATTGTCGAAAATTCAATATCTTGAAAAGAATATTAGTATCTACTATAGGAAAAACCTATTTTTTTACTGTAAAAGTACATTCATTACATTATATAAGGAAAGTCATGTGTTGCCCACATCAGATTTTTTTTAATTTAAAATTGGGAAAGTATTGGAATCCAGTGGAAAATCGCAACTCGAGTTTTCAATGGATCTACACGTTATGAGACCTTTAGAACATGAAGAAAATATTTTTAGTATGTGTTTGTGTGAGTGGGTGTGTCTGTAAAATATATGTATCCATTCTAAATTAAAAACAGATTGACAATTGATTGTATCCGCTCTAACAAAGAATCTAATTGAGAAAATTTCGCAAAATTTGAAAGATAAGTCACTTATGGACTATCCTAGTGCTGATTAGATATAGGTTGCGATTCAGAGAGAAAAATCTGTCTCCCGCAGAAATCGTCATTGTCTAAAATAAAAGACTACACATGCTCAAATGTATCAAATAAATACTTACGCAATTTTTATACGTCATTTTTGACGATGAAAAGAATAATAGCAACCCCATTATTCCGCTTACATCTTTCTGGTAGGTCGGATGGTTTGGGTCTCAACAACAACAACCCCATTATTCCATGACTAGCCGTTGTCGAAATATTTTTTCGCTATTTTGCTAAGCCTCCTTTGAAAACGCGTCCAGTTACCAAATGTAAACAAAATTTGAATTAAAGTGCAAATTCATTGAAATTTAAAATAATTATGCGTGTTACTTTGTACAATTAATCTCAATTTAATAAATTATTAAAGAAATAAAAATAAAATTTATTTGAGTCTGCTTGGGAAAGTCATGTGCTGCTCACATCAGATTTTTCAATTTCTTATCAATTTTTGTAATATTATTGATAAATCTATAAATAATTAATAAATCCATCCAAAACTGGCTACTCAACGAGCTGCTCATGCCTCAGGGCGAGTCGATTTGTCTTAGTTTTCGACTACCGTCCAAAGGTTATGTGATTTGGAGCCAAACACAATGGCCGAATTATATCTTCACATACGAATGGAGATTGTCCTGGAAGCTAAGAGTATGTAGAATCTCATGAATTAAGCACGATTTACTGTTGCGAGTTTAATTTTTGGAGAGCATTGTATATATTCCCCATGTGGTGAAATATATTAATAAATGTCGTACATTTTATTTAAGTTATTGCTTTAATATTTATTTTATTATTTAAATTAATTTAATTTGGCCTCGTAATCGTATGTACATTATTGTAAGTATTCGACAAACAAATAACCCACCTATTTTTGCAGTCCGGTATCAACCAATGAAAAAACACAATTCCTAAGAGATAAAACGGAAAAATACAATATGATGCCACTTTGTTTTTTCAAACAAAATATTTATTAAAATTATTATTTAAAGTTATTGAACTTATCATTAAGATTTCCATGTTACAATTATACTCAATAAATTTACAATTATCATTTGATAGCTCATCATCATTGATTATCAAGTTAAATTGGATAATGCTGTGATGACAAACATAACATTTTGACACTTAATTTAGGAATCAATTTATTAATTACATTGTAATGTCCTCGTGGATAATGAGAGGGTACCTTTACTTTTCTGGATACGTCGTTTTTAAAGGACAACTTTGGCCACAGTCATTGTAGGCAAATTCATTGAGTTCATTCTGAACTCCTCTAAACTTTGGGCCTTCATTTTTAACTCATCATATTGCTGGAGTTTTCTCGCTAAATTCTCAATTTCTGACTAAAATTGTCTTTTAGACTGGCTTTATTCGCTCTCCACCTTCTTCTTCCCCTTTTCATGTATTAGTCCATCGGCTAGCAGCACCTCTTTGACTCCGCCCCTACTGACCTGAGCTAGCTAGTGAAATGATACAGTCATTGGCTCTAGGTAACTGACAGAGACATTTCTGGCCTAAAGAATCAGGTGCACTTCAAACCAAAAAATCATGGGGCCATCATTATAGTCCACCATAAATTAATTAAACTTTAATATCCAGTCTTGGAGTCAGCCTACATTACCGTCTGCCTACATTATTTGCTGGACTTGCTCAGGCCATGATCTGATGCTTAATTGTTCTTTATACTACCGCATCCTAATATGAAATATTTCACAACCGTGTTAAATCTATTACAGTCTATCATCACACCCTCTAGAAGTTAAAAATGGTATTATACTTTATTTTTGCATAGGACTCCAGACGAGGGTTATGACGGCACCGTCTCTTATAAAGAAATTAAGCAAATTTAAAATATTTACAATCGTGTTCAATTATACAAAATAAACGTTGATTAGAAAATATCAACAAGAAATGTATAATTATGTATATGGCCACGCCCTCATTTGTCCACTCCTGTATTTCAGCATTCAGAGCTTTCTTATGGCATTCAAATAGTGTTCATTTGCAATAAATATAAAATAGAAGGGAATAATTTTAAGTAAATTGATTTATTCCAAATCAATATTTTCGAAGGTGCTAAAATGATCAATGAAAATTACGAAAATGTAAGTATAATTTCGGTATAAATTTCATATTGACACTAATTCTGCTTTCTTATGTCTAAATTACATTTTATTTTATTAAAAGCGCAATTGGTGGTAGGTAATTTCAGGTACGGCAACTAATTGGTAGGTAAAGGCAGCCAATTTGTTCAGCCCTAAGCCTCTAAACTGATAACATTGTTTTATTTCTCCACAGGCCGATTCAGCGGTCGAGAGGACGGGGGCATGCGTTTCCATCCGATCACTCGATTGCCGGGTTGTGGGTTCGAATTCCGCCAGCGGGCATGGATGTTGTGTAATTGATGCAAAGTCAGACTTCTGCCCTTGGGGAGCGTCAATAAAAGTGAAGCTGCATATACTCCCCTTCGCCATGGGGCCAGGGGTCTAGTGGACGTGGTGCAAGGCCCTCCTTCACCACGAGGTATAAGTAACTACAACAACAACACATCTCTCCACAGAGTATGAAATTGCGACAAATTAAAAGTGAAATATATTTGCGTACTTATATATATCGTTAATATTTGAAAAGAATATCAATTATAAAAAATTATTTCTTTTAAACAGGAATTTTTAAAACATGTTAAACTACTAAATGCAGGAAACTAAACTAAATATGGCTGCAGTTAATGGGAATACGTAAGACAAATAACCGAGGACTCTTCAGCAAATACCGGCTGGCTCCAAGAACATTGCGAGATATGAAAATGCACTAAGTAAGATTACTTAAAATATCGCGAGTATTAATTTGAAGCAATTGAGCGCGACATCGCTATGTTGTAAATACCTTTATTACATTTACTGCATATATAATATGTCTGCACATCTGTAGGGCTGTCCAGTTTCGTCTTAGACCGCGGGTCATATCTGGAGTGTAAAGTAATTTTGCAACCCCTGACCGCAGCATGCTTTGAAATAAAGCATTTTATACAAATTTAATGATTAGATAGTTTAGATTTTATATATTTATTAAATGCATCAGTTGAAAAATCTTACAATACCTCAAAATTAGTACAGCTATTGACAAAATTAGTACAGCTTTGACAGTTTTAATATTTTTGCAGAGAACAATAAATACAGGGTGATTCAAAAGTTCAGAGCAAAAGTAAAACGCTATAAAAAATATCTATGGGTCGGAGAGACAGGCGGTTTGCAGATTAATATTCAAAGTGGTGGGGTATTTTGTGTAGCATGAAAAAATAGTTCAAAATCTCGACACTAGGGGGGCGCTGCTGCAAAGAAAACGATATTAATGATTGTAAAATAAGATATTTTATTTCAGCATGATTTACAGCTGGACGTGCGCAATGTGTCCAACACCACATTCCAGTACTGAGTGCAATCGCGGCATTACGGCTGATACAGCATGAAACAGCATATCAGCGGGAATGGCTGCTTCCTCCTGCCGGAAGGCGTCTTTCAGTGATGGTGAGGACTGGGAATTTCCTCTATAGACCCGTGATTTTAGGTATCCCCACAGCCAGAAATTACAGGATGTGAGATCTGGGGATCACGCTGGTCATTCATGTGTGCTGTGCCTGCTCAGTAGGCGATCGGCGCCAAATGTTGACCGTAGCAACTCCATCACATGATGTGCCGTGTGGGGTGGAATTCAATAATGTTTTTGTCTGATCCTAATTTTGCTTTGCATGAGCGATATGCATAAGTCACCTCCACGGTTTTATCAGCAGCAGCGCCCCCTAGTGTCGAGATTTTGAACTATTTTTTTTTCATGCCATACAAAATATTAATCTGCAAACCGCATGTCTCTCCGACCCATAGATATTTTTATAGCGTTTTGCTTTCGCTCCGAACTTTTGAATCACCCTGTATATAAAACATTGCTTTTTGACGTTATTGATTATCATTAGTTTGATATATTGCTTTAAAAGAAGTAGTATTACTTAAATATCGCATTTGCATTAACTGCACCATTCAAGTAAAGATTTCACTTCAATGGCTTAATTTGTTGCAGAGATGGTATTGTTCAGACTTTCACCCAGGCAGGTGTATCGCCTCAAAAATATTCAATTTCTATTCAGAGGTGTCGAAAACATGTTTAATTGTGAACATTTAAGATGTGTTTTAAAATAATTTCTACACATATATTGTACATGTACGGCAGGTTGAAATTATCAGTTCCTCATTAAAAATTATATTTTTCTATGATTCCCCTGATAATACTTATAAAAATGTGGTGTTTCTGATAAACCTTCTACATGGCAACTACCCAGATAAATAAAATATATCCATTTATCTCCTTTTTTACCCAAAATGAAGTCAATGTCCATATATTACTTCGATAATAACTCACATCTCACTTGTATATTACTCATATTCACAAACATATATATTGAAAGATTGCTTTAAAATATAGTTTCACTGTTTCATCACGAATATATAAATTTCAAATACTATTTATAAAACAATACATATGCATTTTGGTTCTGCATTAATTTCTACTTGATATTTATTAACTGACATTATCAAGAAAAACGATTTCAGCATGAATAATTTAACTCCATACTGCAAAAGAGGATTAATAAATGTGAAACTTTGACAAATTTATCAGATTCCTCTTATAAAATATCTGAACTGAATCAAATTTGTGAGCATTAGTAACACTGAAAGTGCCAGAATCTTTCTGAGCTTGGAAGACTGTTATCAATTGAGAACTAACAGTAAAGCAGAACATTTTTCAAAAATGCATTGCATCATAAAATATGTATTTTGCGATTGAAAAGTAATCAGCCTTCTCAACAAAAAGGATTTGTGGCACTCGACAATTGATTATTATTTTTGTACAGTGAAGAGCAAAATTAATGAAAAATTAAGAGTTGGATAGACATATTTACATTCCCTGAAATGCATGGTAATGTATATGGAAAGTATTGAAATCATATCGGAAATCGCAACTCGAATTTTTGATGGATCTACATGTTTTAGGACCTCTAGAACACGAGGACTATTTTTAGCGTGACGTCTGAGTGTGTGTCTGTGCGTCTCTCTCTCTCTCTGTGTGCGTGCGTGTGTGTGTGTGTATGTGTGTGTGTGTGCGTGTATGTGTATGTATGTGTGTGTGTGCAATGCATGTATCCACTCTAACTAGAAAACTAAACCTCTTTGGGACCTCTAGAACACGAAAGACTATTTTTATCATGACGTCTGTGTGTTTGTATGTGTGTCTCACACTCTCTCTCTGTATGTGTGCGTGTGTGCGCGTGCGGGTGTATACAGCGCATATATCCACTCTAACTAAAAATCTTATTTGACCGAATTTCATAACGTTTGGTAAGTAAGTCACTTGTGAGTGACCCTGGTGCTGATTATTTTGGTATGATTCGGAATTAAAGAACTAGCATTTTTTTGCGAAATGGCCTTCAAAAATCACATATATATATATATACTCTAGCTAAAAAGCTAATTGACCAAATTTCACCAAATTTGGTAGATAAGTCACTGGTAAGTTACCGTAATACTGATTAGATTTTGGTACGATTTGGGAAAACAGAACCTGCTTATTTTTGTAAAATCCGCAAAAAATCATTAAAATCTAAAATAAAAGACTACGTATGATCCAATGCATCAATCAAATGCTTGTTTTATACGTAATTTCTGACAATAAAAATAATAAGACCAATCCGATTTCTCTGGGAATAACTTTTCTTGAAATATTTTAGTTTTTTTTTTCGCATTTTTGCAAAGCCATTTTTGAAATTATGTCTAGGTAACAAATAAAAACGAAACTTGAATTCAAAGTTCAAATTATGTGTTATTTCGTTCCAATAAAATTCAATTTAATGAATTATTAAAGAAATAAAGAGAAGATGCATTTAAGCTTGCAGGGAAAGTCATGTGCTGCCTACATACGATTTTTTTGATAACATGCTTTTTCAGATTTTTCGTTAACCAGGTAACATTTCGCAATGTCCTGCAGGTACTTTACGACTTATCGTGATAATAAAATTTGATATGATAATATAATTTATTTTCAGTATATATACAATATATACAATTTTTGTATAACATTACTTAATTTCATTAACACTATTATTTGAAGCTATAAATTTATAGTTCTTGAATAATTGGTTTCATTTTCCATCAACGACAATTGTTTTTAATGTAAATTACTTTAAAGGCGTGATTTGCGTTTAAGTTAATTGAAATCCCTAAATTATTTAAGAAAGATAGTGTCAAAATAATGTTTGTCCAAAGCCACTAAAATTCTCAATCCGGCATTAACCACGTGTTAAAATGTATTTTAATCATCCTTTTGTCAACAATAAAACCATGTCTCTAAGCTGAGTTAAATATCATTAACAGGCCACAAAATTTTATTACACACCACAACATGTAACAAGTTTACATGTAAATACAGTAAACGAAATATTACGCGCCATAAAACAAATATTCTATGATTTGTTATTTTCTAAGGATAATATTGAATAGTCGCCAAATAGTCAATCAATGCAATGTCAAATATTGCGATAAAAAAGTGCTCTATCACATTCAGAAAAACTGCCTGGTGAAGCCTTTGCTAAGTGAGAAGGAGTGCCATATAAGAAGGAGAAGGACATACTAGAGCTAAATTCCGAAAGATGTTAGACAGTTTTTTTTTACTGTAATATAAAAATATACGCACTAGAAAGCACTAGTGCAGCGAATTTATTTCATCGAATATGCCAACGCCGATTATACGACAGACATTTAGCCACATCACGGAACACATATATTCCAACTGACATCCAATACATCACAAGCATTAACATTAATCAGAGCCAATGGAGGCACATAGACCCTGCCTTAGACAGAATTTTGATAATAGTGAAATGAGCTGCTAGAAGGTGATTCAAATGAAAGACTTCCCTCCAGTTGTAGGACTGATAAGTCGAATCTTGCTTCATATACGTATCCGCATTTACCAATCTTAATAGATAGTAATTTTCTTCGGTGTACCTACAAATAAGTGATGTCTCGGTACACAGCAGAAGAAGACAAAGTCAATCCAATTATTGAAGATTATTCGAAAGCAATCTACTCATAGGTAATATTGGTATGTGTTTCTAATATCTCAATACACAGTACCTTCAATCCGAATTGGAGATAATTTAATTTACTTTAGCTAATAAGGAATTAGGTTACTGTAAGTTGGACATAAACTTTTGACCCCCCGATTTATATTGCAAACCCTTTATTTGCTAATCTATATGATCCCACATTATTTCAAATTGTAAATAAATATTGAATATCAATGTAAATACATATTTATTATGAAATTTTTCTATTTAATGCTTGGCTGTTTCCTAGCCATCCGGTGAACTAGGAGGCTGAAACGTTGAATTTTTATAGTATCAACAACTGGACAGAACCTAGTTTAGCCAGTTATTCATTTTTAACACTTTCCAACATAGTTGAAAAGTGTTTATGACTTTGTTCATTCTGCCTGTCTGTCTGTTCGTTCAAACTATAGCTGCCATAAATATTTCTTTATCAAACTGAAATTTTAGTATGTTGCTGAGACGGTCTGTGGGATATATGGGAACGTATATAAATAATATCACCCAATCAGTTTTGGATCGAGCCAGGTTAAAAAAGTGAAATACATTGAACCTTATTGGACCTAATTTTTCAAACATTTTTTAAGGAAAGTTAAAATTCACAAATTGCTTCGAAAATTTTTGAAAATATTCGAATTATCCTATAAAATATATAAAAAAATGTCAGCATAATACGTTTGATAGTTTTTAAATAAAAATAAAAATTATAATTTCACCCATACTATACATGGGCCAACGGCCGTACCGTGCTAAAAACACCGATTCTAGTTAGATCACCGAAGTCAAGCAGCATCGGGCGCGGTTAGTACTTGGGTGGGTGATCACCTGGGAACACCGGGTGCTGTTGGCACATTTCGGGCGCGGTAGCCCGGTGGTTTGCGTGCTGGATTTGCACGCTGCCACAACTGCCGCCGTGATCATGCGGAGCACGATCACGTTAAACATGTGGGTCCGTAAGTCCTTCTGAGAGGTTGGTGGTAGGGGAAGGAGGGTACGGTCCCTGTGGATGCCTCTCCACTAGGTTCCGGTCTAAATTGGATGGCACTTTCCGGCCATCCAAACAGTTACCTTACACCTTTCTGGTAGGTCGGACAGTCTGGGTTTCAACAACAACAACCCATACTATACATAAAGGTCATCTGACAAATTTCAAAATAAAATATGTCATCCATCATTTTTCCCAGTGTAAAAATCGTGATTTTTTAAGTTCTTTTAAATAAATATTTACTGCTGTATCCGTCCGAAAACCGCTTTACTTTTGCGTATTTTCTGTGCATCTATATTCTGTGCCAACGCAATTACAATATTTTTTAGTGTAAATGATAATCAAATTTTGATTATTTCTACAACGGGGCCTAATTTTAATGGATGCAGAATGTAAACAAGTGATCGTGAGATGAGTTGTATAAGAATTGCTGAATTATTTCACGCATAATTATTTAACTCTGGAGTCTGGAATAAAAGTGATATGACATATTCATTGATTTTACATGGAGAACCAGACGATTTATATTGCGATGACCTCATTTGAATGAAGTTCTTTTTTTTTTCGATGAAGTTTTAAGTTTTCCAATATATTAAATCATTGTAGTTCTGTGATAATTTAAAATATATCAGAGCTGAATGTATCGCATTTTAGAGATGTTTAAATAAAATTGTATTTCAGTTGGAAAGTGTTTCACAATCAAAGCTTTATGCATAATTGTTCTTTCTTGTCCATTCTGAGGCAATTATTCATTTGCGCTATTTTCGACGGTAGACGCATTGTTAAACGAAATAAAACTTATTAGAAAATATAGCAATATAATTTTCAATTCTGTTGATTTGCATGTCTTTAACAAGTTAACACACTAGTTTTGAAAAAGAAAATGTCTATAATATACCCACACCCACAGTATTACTGAAATCCAGTAATGGTGCCAATTATGTCCTTTTACGTCTAAATTGGAACCCTTCAGCCTCTGAAAGTATCAATATTGTCTTACAAAAATAAGCATAAACATTTTATAAATGCATGTCATAAAAAATACAGTTGAAGAATAATCTGCATCTTATTTCGTTATTACTATCTGTGTTTCCCGTTGAACGTTTTTTATTCCTGAAGATATCATTCTATATGTTACTACCGGGAATATCACCATTAATGGTTAGGGCAGTTTAACGTTTTATCTAGGACAGTACGACAAATACAATGATAATGTTTTCATTGATGAGTAAACCACGCCAAATGATGAATATGAAATACTCGAATGCTTTTAAATCGAAACTAATGAGCTAAATTGGAAATCACGTAAATGATATGGATTTTAATCCGTTGGGAATTGCGACAAATTAAAGATTCGGAAACTGATTATTAATGAGGAAATTTGACTATTGAAATGGTGATTTGCATTTAATTGTTTCTAAATACTCTCAGAAGGGGCTATGTTTGTTATGATGCATTAGACTAAGGTGTCTTAGAGAAAGACGGTGCACTAGAAAAATAAATAATTAAACATAACTATCATAACAATATAATTCGTGAAGCATGATACCAGAAAATAAAATTTCCGTTTTGCTAGGTGGATTGAAAAATTAATTTGTATTTGTTCGTATCACTTTTCCCTGTAAATTCAATTCAAATTCTAATATATACAACACATGTAACAAAATTCGCGTATTAACTTTCATGGGACTAAGTATGTATGTAAAGAATATGTTTAAGATGGAGTAAAAAAAACGACTCTTGAAAATAGGTGAATTTACGTTGAAAATCCCTGAATGTGTATCAACAATTTTCCAGTCCTTTAATACGTAGTACATGTAAAAGGAAAGTATTGTGATGGGTTAAAAATGTGTCGATTTATTGATGGAGCAACACGGCAGCACGTGTTGGGTATCCATAACTACGAATTAGCAGTTTGTCTATTGATGTATGTGTATATAATAATAAGAACCAGCGAGAAAAGAAGTGTTCCCGAAAATAGGGAAGACACTTATTATGGATAACAGTATTAAGGGTCCGGAATAACCGTTCCCCAAAATGAGGAAGGAACTCTCATTGTGGATAACAATATTAATGGTTCGGAATAACCGTTCAGCGTGGAATAACCGTTAACTGCAATGACAGTAAGAAAACTTGCAATTTGTCGCAGTTCCGAAAACTTCAATGGGAACTCACAAATTCATTCCCTTTACGTAGCCGACTTTAAATAGTTCACAATTTAGCTGGGGCTACAGGAAGCGGCAAAAAGGCCAAGTTCAAAACTTTTACAATTTAGCTCGGGCCCACCAAAAACTTTCACAATTTAGCTCAGGCTACAGGAAGCTGTACGAAGACCAAGTTCAAAAACTTTTACAATTTAGCTCGGACCCACTAAAAACTATCACAATCCTTCTCGGGCTGCAGGAAATTGCACAAAAGTCAAGTTCAAAACATTTTACAATTTAGCTCGAGCTACAAATGCCTCTTATGACGGCTGCTTGGAGCGAGTGAATTTGTCAGTTCTCACTGAAGTTGATAAAAATGCCCCAAATAGCCAGATTCCCTACTGTCATTAGAGTTAACGGTTGTTCCATTCTACTGATGGCATAATAATGCGAAACCGGTCCATGGATACTATTATCTGCAATGGGAGCGTCTTCATATCCCTGTATGTCTATCTGTCTGTTTGGGAGTCTATGGCTTGATACCTTGGGATTGAATTAAGCAGATTATTATGATTATTACAAATAATTCTAGAGCGATTTTCAGAGAGCTTCGTCGATTTTTTGAAAATTTGTTATCAAAAATCCAAATCAAACTTTGATTCATTTTTTTACGTATGTGTTTATTTTATAAAAAACTTTCTGAGTGAATCAACACCATCGTCAATAGTTATAATTAGCTAATTCTGAGATATTACATATTCCATTAATTTACCCGCAGAATATTTTTCTAACAAGTTAAAAAAAATAAATGGGATTGGGTGCGTTTATTTAAATCAACAAACCTTATAAGAGCCTAAATAATTTTTGGAGAGCAGTAATCAGTAATAAATTTTCGACCTTAATTTTTCGAGCATTTCTATTCAACGCTGGAAGATCAGTATCTGTAAGTTACGTAGCACAAAACTAGCTGTTGTTATTCAAATATACATAAATTTATAAAATATATATTCATTATAGAGAATACAAACGTAACTGCAAATTCAGTTCAATAAGCAATTTGTAAGATAAGGTTAGTATTGTTCAATTGCAAAATATTTTGCCAGTTAAAAGGAAAGAATTGAAACTTCATTGGTACTTCAGATATTCATATACAAACATTACAAACAATAAATCCCTCCAATGTCACGTTTCGTTCGACCTCATAAGTATATAGTACCTGATTTCCTTTATTCGAAAGATAAATAGATTTTGTGAGCCATGATACGAAAAGATAAAATTTCTATAAAGTTTCTATTAAGCTCGCCATTAAAAGTAATTAATATTCTGTCACTAGCACTTCAAGTAAACACAATTTTCGTTTCATCAATTTAGATAAGCTATGTAGTCAAGTTCAAAAGCTGCCTGAAGAGACTTGTAACATGTTTTCTACATATTTAAATTTTCGCTAATGACATCCGGAGAATTTTGTGTTTTGATATTGATATATTAAAGCAAATGTGATTTACTCAATTATTTTTACCAAGGCTTCCATCCCATTTTTGAAAATATCTTACATGAAAAGTTGTGCCAACCGTGTATGGTTAGTGTCGTAGAAATGGGGCTAGCAGAGCGGTGAGATTTATAGAGAAATCCTGAAAGACCTAGATGTATAATAAATGCATAAATATGAAATTAGTTTAAAGACTTAATATAAAAAAATAAATGACATTGAAACTTAATTGGGCTTAAATATTATATTACTTCACTAACTACTGCGTATTAACTATATTATATCTAAAAGTAAATTTAATTAAAATTTTATATTATGAGAAATATTTTATAAAAATTTAGCATTTTATTTCTATTTAATACACAATAAGCAATTTATATACGGAACAATATTTACAGATAGCAATAATAATAGCAATTTTTATCATAGAGTTGTATGATATCAATAACACGTATAAAATCTGACACCTGGCCCTGTGGTGGCTTTGGGAGGCAATTCTTCTCTTTAATAAGTACAATACGGTTAACAACAAAGAATGGAAATAAAATTATAGTAAAACCGGGCTTTGGAAGAAATTTCAGCTGCAGTTCTTGCATATGGATTCTTGCACATTCAACCAGATATAGTTTATTATATATTCAGCATAGCTATAGCATGAAACTTTATAATCATGTGTTTGGTACTTCAGATATTCATATACAAACATTACAGAGAATGAATCCCTCCAATGTCACGTTTCGCTTGACCTCATAAACATAACATACCTGATTTCCTTTATTCAAAGATAAATGAATTTTGTGAGCTATGATACAAAAAGTTAAAATTTCTGTAAAGTTTCTGTTAAGTTTTCCAGGAAAAGTAATTTATATTCTGCCACTAACACTTCAAATAAACACAATTTTCGTTTCATCAATTTATATACGCTTTGTAGCCAAGTGCAAAAGCTGCCTGAAATACTTCTAACATGTTTTCTAGAAACTTTTCGCTAATCAGATGGGTAAGATTTTGTGTTTTGATATTAAGATAATAAAACAAATTAATTTACTCCTTTATTTCCCAAGGATTCATCCTATTTCTGAAAATATCTTGTATGAAATATTATGTCAACCGTGTATGGTCAGAGCCGTAGCAACTGTCCCAGTTAGGCGCTGAGATTTAGAAAGGGAGCCAGCGAGACGTAGATTTATATGTATAAATCCGAAATTAATTTAAACACGTTATTAAAAAGTAGATAAAATTGAAATTTAATTGTATTTAAGTACTATATTACTTGACTAACTATTTCCTATTAACTTAATTATATCTAAAAGTAAACTAAATTAAAAATGCTATGTTACGAAAAAAATTATATAAAGAATTTAGCATTTTATTCCTATTTAATGCACAATTAGCAATCTATATACGGATCATTAATTGCAGATAGCAATAATAATAATAGCAATAATAATAATAATAATAATGACAACTGCACCTTTGGTGGTCGGGGTAAGCAATTCTACCATTTAATAAATACAATACAGTTAGTTAATAGCAAGGAATGGAAATACAATTATTTCTAACCGGGCATTGGAAGAAATTTCAGCAGCAGTTCTTGCCTTTGGATTCTTTCAAATTCAACTAGGTATAATTTATAATCTACTTAATATAACTATAACTTAAAACTTTATAATCATGTGACTGATACTTCAGATAATTGTATACAAATATTAAAGGAAATGGATCCTTCCAATGTCTCGTTTCGCTCGACCTTATAAACAGAATGTACCTGATTTCCCTTATTCAAGCGATAAATGGATTTTGTGAGCCATGATAAGAGAAGATAAAATTTCTGTAAAGTTTCTATTAAGCTCTTCGGGAAAATAATTTATATTCTGTCACTAACACTTCACGTAAATACAACTTTCGATTTCATCAATTTAGATGCGCTTTGTAGTCAAGTCCAAAAGCTGTCTAAAGGGACGTATGCTTTCTACATATTTAACTTATCGCTAATCAGATGGGGATGATTTTGTATTTTGATATTAAGATAATAAAACAAATTAATTTACTCCTTTATTTTCCAAGCTGCATCCCATTTTTGAAAATATCTTACATGAAATGTTATGTCAACCGCGTATGGTCAGAGTCGTAGCGACTGGGGCAGCAGGGGACTGAGATTTACAGAGGGAGCTAGCGAGATGAAGATTTATTATAAATGTATAAAAGAGAAATTAATTTAAACAATTTTTTATCATATAGTTGTTGCATTATATTAATAATACGTATAAAATGTGACATCTCTCCCGGTGGTGGTTGGAGTAGGCAATTCTACTATTTAATAATTACAATACAGTTAATAGCAAGGAATATAAATCAAAGTATAGTGAAACCGGGCATTGGAAGAAGTTTCAGCTGCAGATCTTGCACATATGGATACTTGTACATTCAACTAGATATAGTTTATGACCTATTCAATATAACTATAACTTAAAACTTTGTAATCATGTGATTGATACTTCAGATCATTATATACAAATATTACAGAAAATGAATCCCTCCAATGTCGCGTTTCGCTCGACCTCATAAACGTAAAGTACCTGATTCTCTTTATTCAAAAGATAAATGAATTTTGTGAACCATGATACAGAAAGATAAAAAATTTCTGTAAAGTTTCTGTTAAGCTTTCCGGGAAAAGTAATTTATATACTGTCACTAACACTAGAAGTAAACACAATCTTCGTTTTATCAATTTCGATAGTCAAGTGCAAAACCTGCCTGAAGGGACTTCTAACATATTTTCTAGAAACTTTTCGCTAATCAGATGGGTAAGATTTTGTGTTTTGATATTAAGATAATAAAACAAATTAATTTTCTACTTTATTTCCCAAGGGGCATCCCATTTCTGAAAATATCTTGTTTGAAATGTTATGTCAACCGTTATGATCAGAGCCGTAGCTACTGTACCAGTAGGACGCTGAGATTTAGAGAAGTGAACGAGACGTAGATTTTTTATAAATGCATAAATATGAAATTAATTTAGACACGTTATTAAAAATAGATAAAATTGAAACTTAATTGGACTTAGTACTATATTACTGAACTAACTATTGCGTATTAACTTAATTATATCTAAAATAAACTAAATTAAATATACTATATTACGAAAAAAAATTATATAAAGAATTTAGCATTTTATTACTATTTAAAGCACAATTAGCAATCTATATATGGATCATTAATTGCAGATAGCAATAATAATAAAAGCAATTTTTTATCACAGAGTTGTATATAATAGTAACACGTATAAAATCTGATAACTGCCCCTGTGGTGGTCGGGGTAAGCAATTCTACCATTTTATAAATACAATACAGTTAATAGCAAGGAATGGAAATACAATTATATAGAAATCGGGCATTGGAAGAAATTTCAGCACCAGTTTTTGCATTTGGATTCTTGCAAATTCAACTAGGTATAATTTACAATCTTCTCAATATAACTATAACTTAAAACTTTATAATCATGTGACTGATACTTCAGATAATTATATACAAATATTAAAGGAAATGGATCCTCCCAATGTCTCGTTTCGCTCGACCTTATAAACAGAATGTACCTGATTTCCCTTATTCAAGCGATAAATGGATTTTGTGAGCCATGATAAGAGAAGATAAAATTTCTGTAAAGTTTCTATTAAGCTCTTCGGGAAAATAATTTATATTCTGTCACTAAGACTTCACGTAAACACAACTTTCGATTTCATCAATTTAGATACGCTTTGTAGTCAAGTCCAAAAGCTGTCTAAAGGGACGTATGCTTTCTACATATTTAATTTATCGCTAATCAGATGGGGATGATTTTGTATTTTGATATTAAGATAATAAAACAAATTTATTTACTCCTTTATTTTCCAAGCTGCATCCCATTTTTGAAAATATCTTACATGAAATGTTATGTCAACCGTGTATGGTCAGAGTCGTAGCGACTGGGGCAGCAGGGGACTGAGATTTACAGAGGGAGCTAGCGAGATGAAGATTTATTATAAATGTATAAAAGAGAAATTAATTTAAACAATTTTTTATCATATAGTTGTAGCATTATATTAATAATACGTATAAAATGTGACATCTCTCCCGGTGGTATTTGGAGTAGGCAATTCTACTATTTAATAATTACAATACAGTTAATAGCAAGGAATATAAATCAAAGTATAGTGAAACCGGGCATTGGAAGAAGTTTCAGCTGCAGATCTTGTATATGGATACTTGTACATTCAACTAGATATAGTTTATGACCTATTCAATATAACTATAACTTAAAACTTTGTAATCATGTGATTGATACTTCAGATCATTATATACAAATATTACAGAAAATGAATCCCTCCAATGTCGCGTTTCGCTCGACCTCATAAACGTAAAGTACCTGATTTTCTTTATTCAAAAGATAAATGAATTTTGTGAACCATGATACAGAAAGATAAAAAATTTCTGTAAAGTTTCTGTTAAACTTTCCAGGAAAAGTAATTTATATTCTGTCACTAACACTTCAAGTAAACACAATCTTCGTTTCATCAATTTCGATACGCTTTGTAGTCAAGTGCAAAACCTGCCTGAAGGGACTTCTAACATATTTTCTAGAAACTTTTCGCTAATCAGATGGGTAAGATTTTGTGTTTTGATATTAAGATAATGAAACAAATTAATTATTCCTTTATTTTCCAAGCTGCATCCCATTTTTGAAAATATCTTACATGAAATGTTATGTCAACCGTGTATGGTCAGAGTCGTAGCGACGGGGGCAGCAGGGGACTGAGATTTACAGAGGGAGCAAGCATAATGAAGATTTATTATAAATGTATAAAAGAGAAATTAATTTAAACAATTTTTTATCATATAGTTGTTGCATTATATTAATAATACGTATAAAATGTGACATCTTTCCCGGTGGTGGTTGGAGTAGGCAATTCTACTATTTAATAATTACAATGCAGTTAATAGCAAGGAATATAAATCAAAGTATAGTGAAACCGGGCATTGGAAGAAGTTTCAGCTGCAGCTCTTGCATATGGATACTTGTACATTCAACTAGATATAGTTTATGACCTATTCAATATAACTATAACTTAAAACTTTGTAATCATGTGATTGATACTTCAGATCATTATATACAAATATTACAGAAAATGAATCCCTCCAATGTCGCGTTTCGTTCGACCTCATAAACGTAAAGTACCTGATTTTCTTTATTCAAAAGATAAATTAATTTTGTGAACCATGGTACAGAAAGATAAAAAATTTCTGTAAAGTTTCTGTTAAGCTTTCCGGGAAAAGTAATTTATATTCTGTCACTAACACTCCAAGTAAACACAATCTTCATTTCATCAATTTCGATACGCTTTGTAGTCAAGTGCAAAACCTGCCTGAAGGGACTTCTAACATATTTTCTAGAAACTTTTCGCTAATCAGATGAGTAAGATTTTGTGTTTTCATATTAAGATAATAAAACAAATTAATTTACTCCTTTATTTTCCAAGCTGCATCCCATTTTTGAAAATATCTTACATGAAATGTTATGTCAACCGTGTATGATCAGAATCGTAGCGACTGGGGCAGCAGGGGACTGAGATTTACAGAGGGAGCTAGCGAGATGAAGATTTATTATAAATGTGTAAAAGAGAAATTAATTTAAACAATTTTTATCATATAGTTGTTGCATTATATTAATAATACGTATAAAATGTGAAATCTCTCCCGGTGGTGGTTGGAATAGGCAATTCTACTATTTAATAATTTCAATACAGTTAATAGCAAGGAAGATAAATCAAAGTATAGTGAAACCGGGCATTGGAAGAAGTTTCAGCTGCAGCTCTTGCATATGGATACTTGTACATTCAACTAGATATAGTTTATGACCTACTCAATATAACTATAACTTAAAACTTTGTAATCATGTGATTGATACTTCAGATCATTATATACAAATATTACAGAAAATGAATCCCTCCAATGTCGCGTTTCGCTCGACCTCATAAACGTAAAGTACCTGATTTTCTTTATTCAAAAGATAAATTAATTTTGTGAACCATGGTACAGAAAGATAAAAAATTTCTGTAAAGTTTCTGTTAAGCTTTCCGGGAAAAGTAATTTATATTCTGTCACTAACACTCCAAGTAAACACAATCTTCATTTCATCAATTTCGATACGCTTTGTAGTCAAGTGCAAAACCTGCCTGAAGGGACTTCTAACATATTTTCTAGAAACTTTTCGCTAATCAGATGAGTAAGATTTTGTGTTTTCATATTAAGATAATAAAACAAATTAATTTACTCCTTTATTTTCCAAGCTGCATCCCATTTTTGAAAATATCTTACATGAAATGTTATGTCAACCGTGTATGATCAGAATCGTAGCGACTGGGGCAGCAGGGGACTGAGATTTACAGAGGGAGCTAGCGAGATGAAGATTTATTATAAATGTGTAAAAGAGAAATTAATTTAAACAATTTTTATCATATAGTTGTTGCATTATATTAATAATACGTATAAAATGTGAAATCTCTCCCGGTGGTGGTTGGAATAGGCAATTCTACTATTTAATAATTTCAATACAGTTAATAGCAAGGAAGATAAATCAAAGTATAGTGAAACCGGGCATTGGAAGAAGTTTCAGCTGCAGCTCTTGCATATGGATACTTGTACATTCAACTAGATATAGTTTATGACCTACTCAATATAACTATAACTTAAAACTTTGTAATCATGTGATTGATACTTCAGATCATTATATACAAATATTACAGAAAATGAATCCCTCCAATGTCGCGTTTCGCTCGACCTCATAAACGTAAAGTACCTGATTTTCTTTATTCAAAAGATAAATTAATTTTGTGAACCATGATACAGAAAGATAAAAAATTTCTGTAAAGTTTCTGTTAAGCTTTCCAGGAAAAGTAATTTATATTCTGTCACTAACACTCCAAGTAAACACAATCTTCGTTTCATCAATTTCGATACGCTTTGTAGTCAAGTGTAAAACCTGCCTGAAGGGACTTCTAACATATTTTCTAGAAACTTTTCGCTAATCAGATGGGTAAGATTTTGTGTTTTGATATTAAGATAATAAAACAAAATATTGTACTCCTTTATTTCCCAAGGGGCATACCTTTTCTGAAAATATATTGTATCAAATGTTATGTCAACCGTGTATGGTCAGAGCCGTAGCTACTGTACCAGTAGGATGCTGAGATTTCGAGAGGGAGTCAACGAGACGTAGATTTATTATAAATGTAAAAATAATTTAAACACCTTATTAAGAATAGATAAAATTGAAACTTAATTGGACTTAGTACTGTATTACTTAACTAACTATTGCGTATTAACTTAATTATATCTAAAAGTAAACTAAATTAAAAATACTATATTATGAAAAAACTTAAAGAATTTAGCATTTTATTACTATTAAATACACAATTAGCAATCTATATACGGATCATTAATTGCAGATAGCAATAAAAATAGCAATTTTTTGCCACAGAGTTCTATTATATTAATAACACGTATAAAATCTGACACCTGCCCCTGTGGTGGTTGGGGTAGGCAATTCTATTATTTAATAAGTACAATAGAGTTAATAACAAAGAATGGAAGTCCAATTATATAGAAACCGGGCATTGGAAGAAATTTCAGCCGCAGTTCTTGCATGTGGATTCTTGAAAATTCTACTAGGTATAATTTATATTCTACTCAATATAACTATAACTTAAAATTTTATAAGCATGTAATTGATACTTCAAATTATTATATACAAATATTAAAGGGAATGGAACCCTCCAATGTCGCGTTTCGCTCGACCTCATAAACATAACGTACCTGATTTCCTTTATTCAAACGATAAATGGATCTTGTGAGCCGTTATATGAAAAGATAAAATTTCTGTAAAGTTTCTGTTAAGCTCGCCAGGAAAAGTAATTTATATACTGTCACTTACACTTCAAGTAAACACAATTTTCGTTTCATCAACTTAGATAAGCTATGTACTAGTAGTCAAGCTGGCTGAAGGGATTTGTAGCATATTTTCGACATATTTAACTTTTCCCTAATGAGATGCCGATGACTTTGTGTTTTGATATTAAGATAATAAAACAAATTAATTTACTCCTTTTTTTACCAAGGATTCATCCCATTTTTGAAAATATTTTACATGAAAAGTTATGTCAACCGTGTATGGTCAGAGTCATAACAACGGGGCTGGCAGGGAGCTGAGATTTAGAGAGGGAGTCAGAAAGACGTAGATTTATAATAAATGTATAAATGTGAAATTAGTGTAAACATTTAATCTAAACAAATAGATGACATTGAAAATTAAGTAGGCTTTATTATATTCCATAACTAACTACTGCGTATTAACTATATTATATCTAAAAGTAAACTTAGTTAAAATATTATATTATAAGAAATATTTTATAAAATTTAGCATTTTAATACTATTAAGTGCACAATGAGCAATTTATATACGGGACAATAATTGCAGATAGTAATAATGATAGCAATTTTTATCATAGAGTTGTATGATATCAATAACATGTATAATATCTGACACTGGCCCCGTGGTGACTGGGGGAGGTAATTCTTCTATGTAATAAGTACAATACGGTTAACAACAAAGAATGGAAATAAAATTATAGTGAAACCTGACTTTGGAAGAAATTTCAGCTGCAGTTCTTGCATATGGATTCTTGCACATTCAACCAGATATAGTTTATCATATATTCAGCTTAGCTATAGCATGAAACTTTATAATCATGTGTTTGGTACTTCAGATATTCATATACAAACATTACAAAGAATGAATCCCTCCAACGTCACGTTTCGTTCGACCTCATAAACATAACATACCTGATTTCCTTTATTCAAAATATAAATGAATTTTGTGAGCCATGATACAAAAAGATAAAATTTCTGTAAAGTTCCTGTTAAACTTCCCGGGAAAAGTAATTTATATTCTGTCACTAACACTTCAAGTAAATACAATTTTCGTTACGCTTTGCAGTCAGGTTCAAAAGTTTCCTGAAGGGACTTCTAAGATGTTTTCTACAATCTTTTCACTAATCAGATGGGGTACATTTTGTGTTTTGATATTAAGATAATACTCGTAAAACAAATTAATTTACTCCTTTATTTCCCAAGGGGCATCCGATTTCTGAAAATATCTTGCATGAAATGTTGTGCCAACCGTGTATGGTTAGAACTGCAGCGACTGTGGCAGTAGGGCGCTGAGATTTAGAGAGGTAGCCAGCGAGACGTAGATTTATTTTAAATGTTTAACTGTGAAATTAATTTAAACACGTTATTAAAATATATTTTGTGGGCCGCACATGACTTTTCTTATATAGTGCAATGGATTTACTACTTTTACAGTAAAAACAAATAGGTTACTCTTATAGTAGATATTTATATTCTTTACAAGATTTTGAATTTTCGTCAATGAGTCATCATTTTCATTGATTTAGAGTCATTATTTCATCCATTTGGCAAGTTTTTAGTTAACTTAGCAACATTTAAAAAAGTCGCCAAGTTGGCTATCTTCCTCCAAATTCGTCGCCAAAATCTCGCCAAGTGTGCGTATGTGTGCGTATGTGTGTATTTGTGTTTTTCTGTAAGACTGTGAACATGATATCTATTGAGCAAATTAACTAAAATTTTTCTTATCATTTCAATTGTTAAACTTCAGAAGTTTATTTTTGGAGAGCTGGAAATGGGGCATACCCACATATTTTTGAACATTTGATTTCGAAAATCTGAGCGACGTTATAAAATTTAATTCTGTTAATATTTCTTACAGAAATTGTTATTTTACATGTTATTATTAATTTAAATGCGAATTTCATTATTTACAGAATATTCACAATTGCAATTTTTGAAGTATTGTATTTGATCTAAAATCGAAAACTTCATAAAATTAAATTTACTCACCATGATCATTTCAATGAAAGACTTATAAACTGCTTATATACAAAATGAATGGACGCTGTAGTTTAATAGTTTTCTCCGTTCTCGATGTATTAGAATTTCTACTTTTCTACAGCGAGTACATTTCTTGAGTAAATTAAGCAAAATTCCGAGCAATTATTTTGACTACTAAACGAGAATTGGAATTTCGAACAATTATTCTAATTAGTACACACCGTATGGAATTTCGAATAATTACTCTAATTAATAAAGGTCGAATGGAATTGAAAACAATTATTCTAACTAATAAATTCCGTATAGAATTTAGAACAATTATTCTAAATAATGCACGCCGAATAGAATTTCAAACAATTATTCTAATTAATAAACTTCTCTTCCAGAAGTTTGAACTAAAAGAATTTATGTTGATTTTTTTAACACATTTTCATAACCGACAAAATATATAAATAATTAAATTATGTTTAAGTTGTTCCAAAAATAACCATTGTCTTACATTTAATTATACAGAACATAAACTGAAATATGCATTGGTAGCATAAGCCGTTTGCAAAGAACGCCAAAATTGCGTAATTTTCTTTAAAAACTTAACGACTTACCAGCATTCAAACAAAATAAATCAGATTTCAACTGCAATTCTTCTATAAGCAATCTTGCACACTTTCCCGGGTATAATTTAAAATCTATTCAGTATAACTAAAAACAAAGAACTTAATATAATAGCCATATATGATGGGTACACTTCAGTATTTTATGCACAAATTGCAAAGAATAAATCACTCCAATGTCACGTTTTCGCTCAACCTCTTAAACATAATGTACACTATTTTCGATTTTTGGAAGATAAATGATTTTTATCACCCATGATACGAAAATATGATATTTCTGTAAAGTACCTGTTGAATTCTCCCGGTAAAGTAATTTATATCCTGACATTTTATTACAAATACGCAATTTATGTCGCATTAATTTAGATGCACTTTTCAGTCAAATTCGAAAGCTTTCAGAAGGAACTTGAAACAATGTTTTCCATATTGTTACGGACGTTTAAAAGACTCGGAAGTCTATTCTCCCTTTTACGAAGTATCATCTGAAAACCTGACGTAGAAAAAACAGTACAGGCAACTTTTCCCATGACGTGAATAAAGGTTTACTATACGCTGACGATATATAACGATTATTCTACAAGATATCACTTGTAGGATCGATTTTTTCGGACGCTTTTTTAAAGAACAATGCTGCCCTAACTAGCAAACAGTAATGCGGACTCGACCTACCTCTCGGTTTACGGGGTTCTGCTGCCCTAACTGGAAATGAACCAATGATCTTCTTACTGGAAAGCCGATGCTCTACCATTGTTATTAGATGCAAAACATGTGTTTATTAATTAATTCCCTTCTACATTTCATATTCGGTAAATTCTATTTTCGTTTCGATTCTATAAAACTTGTTCTTAAATATTTTATTCCAAATTGATAAAGCGCCAATTATGTATTTCGGCTCCTTGAAGTTTTCCCGCCTGTTTTGGTAAACCCTTGGCGTAATGTTACATTCCAGCACGTTTGTATACTTACCCGGATTCGCATTTCGTATTGAAATGCTTCGGAACTATTTTTTGTTTCGTCATGAGCACACATGCAATCACACTAAGACGCTTCAGTCAGAATATTATAATTAGTTCAGTTGGCGATGTAATTCCAAAGCGGTAGGTAGCGTTTTGCCCGAGAGGCATAAAAATGGAACGCTTTGTCCTTAAGAGAATATAAATGATATTAATTTAATGAAAGAGTGAATTATTCAAGTCGCGTTGTGAGATGATATTAATTAAGCAAATTATATGTTATCGGTAATCCTGAAATACTATGTTATAAATGCTAATATCGATTGTCTTTACATTCAATAAATGTCATCGAGTATATTGAAAGCTCATGGTCACCTCTCGAGCATTATTGTAATCATTTTGAGGTCATGAAATCCTGATGTAAATTATATGGAATAAGAAAAATCACATTTAATAAAGAAAATTCAAATTGCTTGAATTTCGTCTTTCATCATTCCTGCTAACACGCCACTCATCCATCGCTATCTCCATATGCGATTGTTCCATTACTATCATCCATATTCCAACTTCAACTAATTGGAATTGTCCGAAGTCCCGAAGTGTTTCCGGTCATCACAGATGTCTTCTAACCTTTCCCAATGCGCTAAGTTTTCCCACATCTATTCCCAGTGTCGACCGCCTGCATGATTTAAGCTCCCTTCCTACTTTATCATCACTGCCAATTATATGATATCGGAAGCGTATAATACCATTTAGCTACTGGGACGAAATTACAAGCGCTTATCGCCGAAGTCGACTCTGCATCTGTGAGGAAAGTCATGTACTGCCCACATTGGATTTTTTTTATTGTAATAACTTAGTACATATTAAAATTTCACTAAGTAGAACATAATAAAAAAGTTGAAATAATTTTAGATCGATTTTTTCTACAGTTAGGGGATAGAATTTACTCGTTTAATCTTCAAACGTTAAAATATCAAACATGCATTTATTTAATGCATTTAAACAAATCTTGAATGTTGTTTCAAATAGATTTTGTAAAATTTTGCAGGCCATTTTCAAACATAGATTGATTCCGTTTTGTTTTATTTTTCTGTTGTAAAATAGGCAGGTTCCTTTTTTTCTACCAACATCTAATCAACTATAGAGTAACGTATAAATGACTTAAATACTCAATTTCAAGAACTTTCACCGAATAGTTATTAAATTAAAGGGAATACAGAACATTAGACAAACTATACACTGATTCTCACACTCACAGATACCACGCGAAATATAGTGCATTCGTGAACTAGAATGCGCGAAACCTATAAATCTGTCTGAAACTCGAGCTGCAATTTTCGACTGAATTCCTACACTACCTTCTATACTACTATGTATTGTAGGAAAAGAGAGAAGAGTAGATACATGTAATATGGTACTAAGTTTATACGCCTCTGTATAATTTCGGGCAATAGGTATTATAATACTTTCCCTACAATACACGTTAATATGTATGGGAAAGTATTAAAATAGGGTCATGTGGTGGAAAAACATTAAGGGGGTTTATCTTTTTAAATAAATTTTGTGGATTAAATTATTAATCTTAATTAAAGTGGTCGTGAAACGTTATATTTTTACATTGCTATCAGGGCCGCAAAATCCACCATCGCGTCTTTGCCCGAATTCCTTAACATGATTGATAAATCAAAACACTACACATAAAGATCCACATTTCAACCTTTAAAATAAATGATCATTTATTTCACACCTCTGTATTATTCTGAATAAATTTACATGGATTTAATAACGAACACTTAAGGTAAAGGTCTTTTAAATTTTATTCCAAAGATTAAAAACTGACCTAACATACATAAAGACTGGTACATACATCTGTATTTCAGGTCTGTAGCTCAAAATGGCTGTCGCCTTTTACGATTCTTTCTTGACATTTGGAGCAGACCTTGTCTTTTTCTATAACAATCTCAATACACAAATGAATAACTATTCTTTAAGAAATAACCCTGTTTGAAATCACAATTCTCTCTCTTCAACGCTTGATAATCATTCCATTGAAATCACGATTCTCTCTCTTTGTATTTTGAATAATAATTTCAATTGTATTCGTTGACTTTCCTCTTTGCAGTCACATTATTTGGCCCGGGGTTCAGATACGCCCTCCTTGCTCTCATTGGATGCTCCTCAGCGCGATGTCACAGCTTTGCCTTATTGGCTCTTTCAGTTTCCAATGACGCTTGGTTTAAGCCTTGGCCCTAGGACATTCTGCCTCAACCACGCCTGAAATGTGTATGACGTGTATTTGTTGTGGTCATGACTTTCCGGGAAAAGACTGTCATAAAACGCTGACTGAAAGTAAGCACTTTGTTTCATCGTAAACACCAAAAACTACATATAGTGCTACCTGGTCTCACAGGTCAAAAATTGGATCTCGAGTTTTCGATAGATATACACGTTACGGGCACTATAAGACACTAAATGGTCCACAAAAATTGCCAAAATCTGAAAGAAAAGACTAATTGCGGAAAAATGCATTGATTAAATGCGTGTTTATACGTAATTTTTGTCGACGAAACGAAAAATGTTAACTCCATTACTCCAGGATAAACAGTTCTAGAGATATAATTTTTGTGTGTTTGTGTGTGCACATGTAATTTTTTTGCAAACTGGCGATACTTTATAATGTGATAAACCTTCAGAAGTAAAAGAAAATATCTGAAAACTGCAAACTGGATATAATTTCCAAAATGATCCTTGTCAGTTTGAGCAATTAAACTCAATTGAATTGATTATGAAAAAATAAAGAGAGAAAAAATGTATCTAAATATGTAGAGAAAGGCATATGCTACCCATCTTAGACTTTTTCGTAGTAGTAGTACTAATCAGTTTTCAAAACTTACTTATTCATTTCCAACTGTAATTTAATTTTACATGAAAAATTATTTCCATTTATTATTTTTGTCCAAGAGACATGTCCCAAAGGATGTATTTAGACTGTGCTATATTCTTCTATGGATAAAGCTACATAATAAATATGCAATACTCTGCAAACATAAATATATATTCTTATCGTCTCATGTTAAGTTGCACAACATTTCCCAAATCCTGCTTACATATAACTAAGCTCCACAAAGTGCAGGACATTTAGCCCCAAGATTTACAGGAGGCAGTTATTTATCAGCTAAAATAAATCGTAAATGCTAGATAAATAAACTCTTGTTTTATCATTTATGTTTGTTTGATTTTTGTATTTATTTTTTATATTTTGTAAAATCTTATGGAATATAAACATTCATAATATATGAACAAATTATATAAAGTGTACATAAATAAGCGATATAATAAATAGTATTCTATTCTTTAAATAAAGCCACATTATATACAAATATTATGCTTAAATAAAGGGTTACATGAAAAATTAGATAGAGTGTGACTCAATTTCACGTTCTCATACCATAATCCAATTTTAGTAGCTATTTTTTTTTTCAAATTTTACAAGAAAATTTTGAAAATTTATCATGGATCCTAACGATTACAATTATAACGTGTTACCCGTCACTTTAAAAAGCTTGTAAAAAAATTTTATTGATACCATACATGACAGTGTACCCCCAGGGGGTCGGTAACTTGCCCCCTAAGGGAGCAAATGACTTCACGAACAAAAAAAAAATTGTATTGCGACTTTTTTTCACAGTAATGGAAACTATAATGGCTCGTGATCATTGATCCATAAATAAACCCTTTTATGCATGGCTATGTTAAATTTTGAACTATGCTATCATGTTAAAAAACATAAAATTTCAAATAAATTTCGAAGTTTACGCTCAAATTTAAAAAAATTCTGTCTAGTTCAATATTTTTATAACAAAGCCGGATGTAAAATTTCGTGAAAACCTAAATATTTGTGGCCGCTATCGTGTATACAAGAAATCGATAACCGACATACAGACAGACAGACGGACATCAATCCGAAAACGTTCAGAACGTAGGAAGTCTTACAACATATATTGGTATTAAGATCTCGAAATCGAAAATGTTTGTGAAAACACTACTTTCTCAATACCATAAAAATACACTGCTTAAACGTTGCTGAAAATAATTGTCAGAACTATTTCTGATAATTATCAGGTATCTGTAAAATACAAAATTTTAGACTTTGAAGAATAAAAATTAATTCTTAATTATAAATCATGTTTTAAAACAGCCGTAGCGTTAACATTATTTACTTTATCAATAAAAATAGACCCTGTTGTAAAAATACGAGTTGAAATAAATTTAAAAAATTATCATGATTGCTTCTATATTGTTTAAATATGAAATTTGTTAATTAAATGTGAATTGATTTTTTAATTCTTTGTTAACTATCGTAGAGTATTTGACCTAATTTAAGCTAAAATATAACAATGGGCACATTGAGGGATGAAGTAAGGACTCTTTATTTGTACCTACTACTTATTATCCTATTAGATTCCACATTTTAACCCAATGCGCATAATAATGATATAATACCAAATTTCTTAAAATTTAAGCGAAACCTTATAAATTCGCAAAATTAGAGAACCGAAGCAGCTTCATTTGTTGTGGCTGCAAACATCTGTTTTTCGTCTTTCGTTTTCAAACCACCTGCTTTCGAATATCATCTGTAATGGCAAAGAATGAATAAATTTAATTTCGCGAAATACTTGAAAATAGCAAATTTTGAATTTTAAATATTCATAACTTCTAACCTAATTCGAATTTTAAAAAAGTCTCGTGGAAGTGCACATTATGGAGAGGTGAAGCAGCTCTGGAGCAACTTTTGGCACTGTCCAATGATACGATTGTCCGCTAACGACTACTACGACAGAAACACACACCAAACATCCTTTATTACGCAAGATTGTGCACAAAGTCAAGTTTTGTACTAACGCATAATACTGAGAATAGAAGGATATAAAAAATAAATATGTGTGCTGAGAACCAACCATACAATAAAAGTGAAACATATAGAGGGAAGAGAGTAGCTACGACTATTAAATCATCCTTTAATTTAATATCTAAGCAAGAAGATAAAACCTAAACAAGAAAGATCAATCATGCATAAACTATTGATTATGTAACACTTTCCAACTTCAATGCGGTTTTATTTAACATCTCTAAAATGCGAAACATTCCTCAGTAATGTTTTTAAAATTATCACAATACTACATTAATTTATTATATTTGAAAACTTTATCGAAGAGAACGTACTTCATTCAAATGACGGCATTGAAATATGAATTGCCTGATTTAAACATCTCTAAAATGTGATACATTCCTCGGTCATATTTTTTAAATTATCATAATACTACAATAATTTATTATATTTGAAAGTTTCATCGAAAACAAATGAACTTTATTCAAATGATGTCATCGAAATATAAATCGCCTCTATATAAAAGCAGCATTTCATTCACAAACATGTTTCCAATCGTTTCATTCATCACAATACTATAATAATTTATTTTATTTAAAAATTTGAAAAATTGTTATCTACCATATTTATTTTAAAATGTGAAATCTCTCTAATACGTAAACCAATGAAACTCTTGGAAAGATGTTTATTATATAATTTATCTCTTTTCTCTTTCTGGAGGATATAGCAAAAATCAGAATTTAATTGAATTTATTTTTCGCCTTATATTAAATAATTTTTATTTAAAAAACTTCCTAACATATTTTTTTGAATTTTTTTCTATATATTTTTGGGATAATTTGAGTATTTCCTAGAACTTTCGAAGTAATCTGAGAATTATAAATTGGCTTAAAAAATGTTTGAAACATTAGGTCCCATAGGGTTAAATGTATTTCATTTTTTCAACCCGGGCTCAATCCAAAACTAATTGGGTGATATTATTCATTTATATTCCCATAGGTCCCACAGACCGTCTGAAAAATATACTAAAATTCCATTTTGACAAAGTCATTTTTACGACAATTATCGTGCTAACGGATAGACAGACAGGCAGACAGACAGAATGAACAAAGTCATAAACACTTTTCAACTTTGTTGTAGAGTGTTAAAAAGGAACTAAGTTCTAAATTTGAAAGATAAAGTTAGAAGCTTAATATTCGACATGTTGTTGAGTATTCCAATGCTCTCTTAAGGAAAAACTCAAACATTCTCATGTATCAAGTTTTAAGTAATCGTAATGATTAGGATGCGGATTTTTATGCTTTTTAAATATTTCTTTCTGAGATACAAACATGACGTTCAATAAATCTTAACGTTTAAATGTAATCTGATTAGTTTAGCTCTATTTTTATATAACATATATTTTACTAGATATGTTTTATAATACAGCCTGCGGGTATATGAAATCAGAAGATGCAAATACATATTATATTCTGTATAGATGTCGAGAGATATGTCAAATTATAACAATGGTTTCATGTTACACATTCTTTCCCATAGGGCGCGGTAGCCCATTGGTTAGCGCGCTGGAGTTGCACTCGGTAGGCCAGGGTTCGATTCCAGCCACTGCCAAAAACTGCCGCCGTGTTCATGCGGAGTACGATCACGTTAAACATGTGGGTCCGAAAGTCCTTCCGAGAGGTTGGTGGTAGGGGAAGGAGGGTACGGTCCCTGTGGATGCCTCCCCCACTGGGTTCTGGTCTAAATTGGGTGGCACTTCCCGACCGTCCAAACAGTTACCTTACACCTTTCTGGTAGGTCGGACGGTCTGGGTTTCAACAACAACAACAACATTCTTTCCCATAGGGCGCGGTAGCCCATTGGTTAGCGCGCTGGAGTTGCACTCGGTAGGCCCGGGTTCGATTCCAGCCACTGCCAAAACTACCGTCGTGATCATGCGGAGTACGATCACGTTAAACATGTGGGTCCGAAAGTCCTACCGAGAGGTTGGTGGTAGGGGAAGGAGGGTACGGTCCCTGTGGATGCCTCCCCCACTGGGTTCCGGTCTAAATTGGGTGGCACTTCCCGACCGTCCAAACTGTTACCTTACACCTTTCTGGTAGGTCGGACGGTCTGGGTTTCAACAACAACATTCTTACCCATGGGGGTATGCGGGATTTTTCCAGGGGCTGCTAAAATTGATTACATTCAAAATTCAGATATGAATGTCAACCTTGTAATATCTATTATTACGAAGCAAATCTGCAAATCTGAATAAATGGCATGAGCATCTCTATTTAAAAATTAGTGTGCATATCACTTTTAAAAATTAGTATACTTAAATTTTTAAAAATTAGTGTGTATCACCTTTAAAAAATATTTTTCGTTTTATAACATCCTTCTAACCTACCTAGAGACAGAGCAACCTAACTGACAGATTAGAAATTTATATAAACATAACAAATGCAATAATTTTTTAAAGTTTTCCATTTAAGCTTAAATTGTTTCTATTAATATACACTGTGGCAACTAAAAGAAAAAAAAATACTGTTAATTAATTAGTATAATACTGTTAAATTAAACTTAATATACATGGTCGTAAATTGCTCGCATAGTGGTACTTATTATTTGTAGTGCATTGCTTTTTTGTGCCGCTATATAAAACCCTCCAATTATTGAACTCTCGCTCGAGTTCTGTAAAAGAATTATTAATTAATATAGTACTAAATGGATCACACCAATTTAACTTTAACAATAAACCATTTATTGAAAACATAAATACTTAATTATTCAATACAACAATTAATCATATTATTTCGGCGGAGGGAGCATGTGAGACCAGTATGAATAAAATTACTTAAAATGTGTCTACGACCTTTGATTACTAATGAACACATACCTTCAAGTCTGTCTTGGACTTCGATCATATATCAAAATGCTTGCGTCAGCAAGTTGTACTTTCCATAACTCTAGGTGGTTGGCTCCTTCTCGTACAACCGATTGCACTGCACACATCAATAGATCAAGCCATTATTTTTGGAACATCTATGGAACACTCTACATCTCAAGTCGTTGTGCTATATAATGCCGCACCAGCATATCTATCTGAGAACAAGTGTCGTTCTTGTACAACCGTTTCTTAACAAGTCAGATCATCGTATCTGAGTTATGTATATCTATTTTCGTTCTCAAGTCATAGGTTGTGGCTCCCTTTTCCTCAGGGGTGTCACTCGCCCTTTGCTTTCATTTGCCACATCCAATGTGACGCAACAAGAACTTTCTCCATTGGTTAATCATTTATCCACTGTCGCTACTTGGCATCCTCGTAAAGGGCGCTCGGCCCCTATGTCTTGACACTCCTGGTTTATGGTTTTATCTGACCTTTAGGTTCACATACTGTAAAACCTGGCGTCATCCAGACTGGAAGTACTGTTCGATGTTTCGGACACCAAAAATATGCACATAAAACTGTCTCACCAAAGTGTGAGATCAATTTCTGGTCTCACATAAACGTAGGGGGAAACACACATTTGTGGTTGAAGGTTCTAATTCCAAAAAGCATTTTTCTTAATATTCTTCTCTCATGTTCGATTTTATTTCAATTAATCGAGCAATTTATTTTAATTAATTCAATTAACAATTTTCCAAGGGTGTACTTTGGCACCCCCTGACATCCCTTAAATACTCTCATGTTCTTACAGGTATGATGTCACTTTCTTTACACATTTTCATGGCCGGTTTATCTGATAGATTTCCGTAACAATCCTTATTCAATTCGCACCCATAGAAGTTTCACTTCAAAAATATTGTACAAGAAAGATCAATCATGCCTAAATCATTGATTGTGAAACACGTTCCAACCAAAATGCAATTTCATTTAAACGTCTGTAAAATGCGATACATTCAGCGATGATATATTTTTAATTCTCACAGTACTACAGTGATTTATTTTAATATTTAAAAACTTGAAACTTCATCTGAAAAAAAGAACTTTATTCCAATGATATCATTGAAATATATAAATCATCTGTCCCTCTATGTGAAAGCAATCAGTATTTCATTCATATTGCTTTTATTCCAGACTGCAGAGCTAAATAATTCTGCATGAAATAATTCAGCAATTCTTATACAACTCATCACACAATCACGTGTTTGCATTCTGAATTCATTAAAATTAGGATTTGTTGTAGAGATAATCAGTGTTTTATGATCATTTAAACTTAGAAATACTGTAATTGCGTTGGTGCAGAATATAGACGCCCAGAAAATACGCAAAAATAAAGCTGTTTGAGGAAGGATGCAACACTAAATATAAATTTAAAAGAACTTTAAAAATCACGATTTTTACACTGGGAAAAAGTTGGCTGCCACATTTTACTTTGAAGTTGGTCACGTGATCTCTTCATATAATATGGGTGTAAATACTAATTTAAATTTTATTTAAAGAAACTACCAAACGTATTTTGCTGAAATTTTTTTATATATTTTATGGGATAATTTGAATATTTTCTAAAATTTTTGAGGAAATTTGCGAATTCTAACCTCGCTTAAAAATGACTGAAAAATTAGGTCCCATAAGGTTCAATGTATTTCACTTTTTCAATCCGGGTACATTCCAAAACTAATTGGGTGATATTATTTTTTTACATTCCCATATATCCCACAGACAGTCTCAACAACACACTAAAATTTCATTTTGATATATTTTTTCCGCAGTAGTCGTGCTACGGACAGACAGAATGAACAAAGTCATAAACACTTTTGAACTATTTTGGAAAGTATTAAAAAGAAAACAGTTTCATAACCTACATGAGCTAACTATCAACTGCGGTCACGTAATTTTCATGTCTTCTGCTTCTGTAACAGAAAGATAAAATCTTTGTATTGCAACAACACTTATGTACATTGCAAGATTACTGGATTTTTACTTTCCTTATATACGCAGTATAATGTATAAGGAATGTATTGTAACGGGGCCAAAAATTCAAATAAGTTTTCGACGGGAGAGCACGTTTTAAGCATCCCTGAACACGAATCAAACGTTTTTCAGGGATGTGGGTGGGTGGATGGGTGTGTCAGCGAAACTTTGGAGACGATATCTCACGAACGAATCAAGCGATCTGAACAAAATTTGGTATAAAAATCACAATCAGGGAATAATGGAAGCGTATTGTTTTATACGCAATCTAATGTTCAGAACTCTCCTAAATTTTGAAATGAAATTTAAAAAAAATCATCAAAAATTTAAAACATTAAATAAAGTTACGTAAATAATCCTTTCTTATGTAATTCATCATTAAAAAATGATTGACATAAATTTTTGAACTCTATCGAGAACCATTCTCAAAATATTGCACATTTTTCAAATAAATTGATCAAAAAATCCCATAAAATTAAAAAAAAATATTAACTATTGTGAAATCTGTTCTCTTTTCATGTGTAATATTATGCGATACTGTTATTATCATCATTCACGTAGATCTAGCGAGTCCCATTCACGAGAGAAGATACTTTAGGTAAAAGCTTCGTAATTTGACGCTATAAGTCGTTTATCTACCATAAGAATAACCTATTTCTCCATAAACAATGCTTGGAGAAATTTTGGCGCCGAATTTAACGGAATATCGCAAACATGGCGAGTTTGTAAATGTTTCCAAATTGAAGAAAATATCGCAAACTGATAAAAAAATCTCACAAAATTGATAAAAATGACGCTAAATCAATGAAAATGAAGACTAATTGATGAAAATACAATATCTTGGATCGAATAAGAATCTTCAATAATAGAAGATGCTTTGGGTAATAATTTAGTATTTAGACGCCATTAGTCGTTTATCGGCTATGAGAATAACCTATATCGCCGACCATAACGTTTTACGAAATTTTGGCGACGAATCTGGCGGAATATCGCCAACATGACGAGTTTTTAAATGTCGCCAAATTGACGAAAATATCGCAAAATGTATAAAAATATCACCAAATTAATAAAAATGACGCTAAATCAATGAAAATGAAGACTAATTGATAAAACCAATATCTTGGATTGAAAAAGAATCTTCTATAAGAGAAGATGCTTTAGGTGATAGTTTAATATTTAGAAGCCATTAGTCTTTTATCTGATATAAGAGTAACTAATATCGCCGACCATAACGTTTGACGAAATTTCAGGATCAATTTGGCGGAATATCGCCAACTTGATGAGTTATGGGAATGTGGCCAAATTGATGAGAATGTCTCCCAATTGATAAAAATGTCACCACATAGATAAGAATGACGTTAAATCAATGAAAATAAGCACTAATTGAATAAAATTCAATATTTTGAAAAGAATATAAGACCATACCATAAGACTCCTTCTTCTTCTTCTTCGACACAGACCGTCCGCCCTACCAGAAAAGGATAAGGTATATGTTTGGAAGGCCGGAAAGTGCCACCCTATTTAGACCGGAACCCAGTGGGTTCCCCTACCACCAACCTCTCGGAAGGACTTACGGACCCACATGTTTAACGTGATCGTACTCCATGTGAACACGGCGACAGTTTTGGCAGTGGCGGAAATTGAACACTGGCCGACCGAGTGCAATTCCCGCGCGCTAACCACTGGACTGTCGCGACCCATGAGATTCCGTCTGTAACGCTTGACAAAATTTTGGCAACGAATTTTGGTTGCATATCGCCAACTTGTCGACTTTTTTAAATGTTGCTAAATTGACGAAACTATTGCCAAATTGATAAAAATGCTATCAAATTGATATCAATGTAGCCAAATTGATAAAAATGACACTAAATTGGATGCAATATTTTGCAAATTTTTAATTCCATCATATGATGGTCATACCTTTTATTATATAAGAAATGCTCTTCTAAATATCACCAACTTGGGAATATTTGGCCCCACATTGATGAAAATATCTTCAAAATTGCAAAAATAACTCCAAATTAATGAAAATGACGCCTAATTGGTGAATTTATTATTAAAACATTTAAATATATGGACTATATTGCTTATTGAGGATGCCATCATTATTGATAATTGTTAATTTAGAATTGCGTAAAATATATGTTAATTGAGTACGAAACAGTTTTAGATGTTGTCATCCGGATATAGAATGTACCGCACCAAATGTACAATTTAACGTTACAAGCACTGTGGCGTGGATGTTATCATAACGTTTTCACCGTTAAAAAAGGAAATTCATTGCATTACATAAGAAAAGTCATGTGCTGACCACATCAGATTATTAAATTTAGCAGAGTATGCTTGAAGATTCTCATCAAAATTGGAAAGTAGAGTTAAAATATGTAAGGCAAAAAAAATAAATGTATTTTATACACCATTTAAAAAGTGTTAACTATTTCTTTAAAGACATACAAATCACATCTCTTTACCCTTATATAAACTTGAAAACGCAGATCCCGAACATAAATTTATTCTTATCGGGTCTCCTTTAGTTGTGCAACATTTCTCCAATCCCATAAATGCATAGCTAGACTCCGAACAAAGAGACCCATTTAGCAGTGAGATTTACAGGACTCTTATTTACAGACTAAAATGGATTGTTGAAACTACGGAAATAAACGTATGATTTGACAGTGAAAATGTTTCTCAGATTTTGTACCTGAGTATAAATATAAATGTGCCATAGTTGAAAGCATTTACCGACATATTTCCCCCCAAATAAGGTAAAACCTAAAACATTGAAGCCATAAATTACTTTTATATGTTTAGTGTAAAATACAGGTCCATGCTTTATTTTTGTTTATTATAATATCATTTTATTAAATTAATAGCTCATGATAATATAATGTCATACTGATAAATAACATTTTGATTTGTGAACTGTACAAATTTATTTTCAATGGTCAGGCACTTATTTTTAATAGTCATGCATTTAAATCACTAGCCTTATTTAGCGGTCAAAATGTGAGCCATTTTCCCGTCATACCACTTTGCCCCGGTGCACAACAGGAAGCGTCTTTCCGCCACATCACACTTTTTAGTTACCCAATTTAAACGGTAATGCAAGAGGGTCGAAAACTCAATCCACTCTACTGACTCAGGGCTTACAGAAGCAATTTGAGTGGCCGGGTAATGCAAAATGTGCAGCAGCCAAAGGAATTGTACCCTCCTTCCCATGAGACATCACTTCTTGGAAGGGCTTTAAGACCTAATGATTCATTGGACTCATTATAGACATTGGAATAGTATTGGACAGCGATGAGAATTAATCTATGGTCTTCCTCGTGCGAACCTCTTGCCATAACCACTGGGCTACCCCGGCAAAGTTTCATTAATATAAGGCTACACAGTCAGCCAGTCATCCAATAAAATCTTTAAAATATGATGCCATTGAAGATATGCTTTATTTTCTATTTCATTTCTAAATTACAGAACGCTCTCAAATTCAAAATTATATTGCAGAACAATATATTTTCTTGTCAAAGTTTTGCAATATGTTAGTTGTAATTATCTGTGATGATACAAAATCTTCCATTTTCAACCAATACCTCGAAAATATATATTCTGGTATCCGAAGTTACATTGATACAGGTGCATTGGACTTCAAATTAACAGATCTAAATTAAAGTATAGAAGTATAGAAGTATAGAAGTATAAAGGTATAGAAACGTGCAATTCATAACTATATGTAATTGATTAAATGGCATTACAGTATTTTTATTAGAAACTGCAACTTATATATGCTTCAGCCACTTCATCTCCTTCATGTTATCTATGTGAAATTGGCAACTAAACACCATGAAACAATCTGATCTGGGCAGCACATGACTTTTCTTATATAATGCAATGAATTTACTACTTTTACAGTAAAAGAAATTAGGTTATTCTTATAGTAGATACTTATATTCTTTCCAAGATATTGAATTTTTGTCAGTGAGTCGTCATTTTCATTGATTTAGAGTCATTTTTATCCATTCGGCGAGTTTTTCGTTAATTTAGCAACATTTAAAAAAGTCGCCAAATTGGCGACATTCCACCAAATTCGTCGCCAAAATCTCGCCAAGCGTTATGGACGGAAAAATAAGTTATTCTTACAGCAGATAAATGACTACTGGCGTTCAAATACAAAAGTATTACTCAAAGAACTTTTTTCACGAATGGAACAAACTAGATCCACGAGAATGATGTCATCAAATTTATCGCATGGTATTACATATGAAAATTGAACATGTTTTTCAATAGGAAATATTCTTTTTATTTTATATGATTTTTTGATAATTTTTTTTAGAAACGTGCAATACTTCGAGAACGGTTCATGTTAACTTTCTAAAATTTATGTCAATCGTTTTCTAATGAAAATTTACATAAATAATGTCTATTTGAGTAACTTTATTAGAGGTTTCGATTTTTGGACGATTTTTTCAAAATTTCACCAGAAAATTTGGGGGGGTTCTGAACATTCGATTACTTATAAACACAATAGGCTTCCAGTGTTTATGGATTGTAATTTTTGTACCAAATTTCGTACGAATTGGTCCACTCGTTCGTCAGTTATCGTCTCCACAGGCTCACTAACACACACACACACACTTACTTTCACACACACACACATACTTTCACACACACACGCACACACACAAATACTTTCACACACACATACTTTCACACACACATATTTTCATACACACATATTTTCATATACACACAGACTTTAAAAGTGTTCGATTCGTGATCAGGGGTGCCTGAAACGTGCTCTCCCGTCGAAAACTCGAATTCGAATTTTCGACCTCGTCACAATACTTTCCTTATACATTATGTATATAAGGAAAGAAATAACGCGCATTGTCAACCAATGTCATCATGAGGAAACCCAAACTAGTAATATCATAGTAGCTGCTAGTTAGAGGAAGGAGGTGAAGCAGGGCTTCATTCTGCGTCCCATGTTATCAGTTGAATGGGTTATTATTAATATTTAGAGAATTTTTCAGAATCGCTTGGTTAATCTTAAATATTATTCGGCAACACTTGTGCCAGTGGCGCGACGTGATTTGATAATGTTCGTTGGCGAGGGGAAGGGAAGAATTCAGCTACTGTATCTGCTTAACCCATTCGTAAAGTCACCAGCCGCCACTGTGATATTTACTACGAAACAATATCCCTTTGATTCCGACCACACCATAAAAATATGAATTGAGTTGTTCGGCAGGCAGAAGAATCCCTATTGCCTTACAAGATTATGAAAATTTTCTTACTAAACAAATAATTCATGACATGGTCCATGACTTGAAATTTTCGGAAAGCACTAATAGAGTACTTTGTTCAGCCATACTGTTTGTGTTAATACTCATGAGACAATTTTGATCAGTGCCTGCCATTCTATGCCCTTTAGAGCTTAGATTCTGTGCCCCTTCGAGGCTACATTTTGTGCCCCTTCGAGCATGTATGAATAATAAGAGCTCCACATCTGTACCCGGATTTGACAGATATGGATCTGATCTGAATATCGGAGCTCAAATCGTTCGACAATTGCAACTCGTTTAAAGCCCATGTATACAAGATTCTTAGAAATATCCGTATATAATCTATGAGTTTTTAACCGCGCATCTAAACGTCACCAAAATAGCCTTTATCTCTTGGCTATAGTCGATTAAGCATGTCTGTAGCGTCCCTAGCGGCGAAATACGGAACTTGAGCAAACTAATTCAGAAATCAACAAAGGTGGATAAAAATGTCCAACTGTAAAATGCAAAGAGTTGTTTAATCAGTACAAAAACGCCTACGGAGAGACCAGACACGTGAAAGTAATAAACATTTATGCACAACATGGGTTTAGCGCAGAGTTCCGGCAATATAGGTCCAACTAATTTGACGAGTACATTCTGTGAACACCGTTTTAAACGTGCACAATCAGCGACGATGCACACCTTAATTCGGAGCAAATCCGAATCTTGAACAGCATGTATCATCGCAGAGGTTATAGAATTATAGGCCCGAACGATGTGTTGCTTTAGCAAGTTTAGTTGAATCAAATATCGTTTCGCACTAATTAAACACCCGTCTTTCATTTTGTAATTGGTCTTTTTACTTATCTCTCTTGGTTTCTGAGTAAGTTTCCTTAAGTTCCGTATTTCGCTTCTAGGGGCGCTACAAGCATTTTCATTTAACTGCAGTTGGTCACACGACTTACTTCCGTGCTGTACGCTATGGTGGTTTAGAAGCAAAAGCAGGAATGCGGACTTTTCCAAGAACCCTGTATATAAAATGCACGTGTTTCAACTTTAGGAGATATATTTGGAGAGGGTTTTTCGTATTGAAACATTTTCAGTTCCATAACTAAAAATAAAGTATTTCTTTGTTATAAAGAACCTAAAATGGAGAATGTTACACTTTAGAATGAAAAATAATTTGCATATTTAAGCATTCGAAAAAATGTAACTTATTCTCTTAACTGTTCACCCTTACTTTAATTTTCTGTTATAGTTAACCTTGTTTTAAGCAAAATTAGTAATAGCGAAAGTTTCGTTTTAATTAACGTTAGGTATTAAAGTTTGTTTCAATTACATGTTCATAGTATAGTGTATTAAATTCATGTACATAGCATTTAATAAACAACCTCACTATAACGCTCCTTTTAGTTCACTCGTAATCCAGCTTTATGGTAATCAAAGAAAACACACACCACCCGAAGATATACGGAAAACGAATCGTCGTCCCGACAGCAAACTTGCGTCGTCCCAGCGCATGTGCCAGCTGCTGGGTCAAACGGTGCTGCCTTTTGACCCAACACCTGGCACATGCACTGGGTCAAACGACAGCAGACGGCCGCCACCCCCGCTGGACCAAATCCAATAACCTGCTAAGTCACACACATCCAGTCACCACAACGACACCACTCGAGACACCAAAATGAGCCAGACCGGAGTCAATTACCATATCAACCAGTTGGAAATCATCAGACAGGAAGAGTACAAACAATAGAATAAACAGCATAAGGCGCATAAATAACTTGCACAAAACCCAAAACATAATAAGCATAGCCAAAGCTACACAGCTACACCTAAGGGAGGAAAACAGAGAGCGTTGCTAAACATTCCAAAATTGCAGCATAAAAACTGGGAACATAAAAACCCCAGTCGTAATAGTAGGCAAGGTATCAACAATAAGAAAAAATACAACCATTAAAAGTTACACAGACAAGCATGTGATAAAATGTTCAAAATTTGAACTTAGGAAAAAAAGCATAGTGGTAAAACTGGCTTTTAACTATTAATTGCCAATGTTTGTTACATTGGAGCACGTTTCATTTTTTCATGTTTTAACTGAAATAAATTCTTTTCTGCCCTAATGGTTATTAAAATTCCTGAAACTAATCCATTGACACTGCTTGCTGCAGCAATCACATGATTCCAAGTCATTGAAGAATTGATTGCAAGTCATTTGAAAATCCGCCTATTGGTAACTTTTGTGACAATAAACTTATATAGTTTCAATGCAGATCAAGCTCAATGTTTTGTGCATTGATGTAAATTTTGTTTAAAAATTAACAGTAAGTTAATAACCCTATATTTTAATATTTTGTACATTATAAATTTTCTAGTTATCACTACAATAACAGGTATCTGGAGCTGATATGAAGCTAAAAACGTAAAAAGGACTATCGACACGTGTTGCTTTGCCGCATTAAAAACATTACTCTGTCCTAAGTATTAATATAATGTAACGTAACCCAATACGTGACATTTCACAGATATAAATGTATTCTTACCAAAACTTAAGTTGCGTAACAAATTCCCAAATACTGGATTACCTAAACTGCCTTCCAAACTATGAAGCACATTCTAACCTCAAGATTCAGTGATCGTTATTTATGTCCAAAATGGGATCATCAAGGTTATGGAAATGAGTGCCTGCCTTACTTATCCTTCAGAAGTTTTCCCTTTCTATAAGGGCTAGCGAAATATAAATCTTTTAGCATGGTGAATTTCTGCAAAATATTTTCAATAGAAAATGCAAATAAAAATATCATATTCTCTCATCTGGAAAGTAACATATAAATATATTTATAAAGATTTAGGTTTTAGAATGTTTGTTTGGTTCGTGATAATAAAATATGTTTGAGAAAGCGGTAATAAGCCGAAGAAAAAATAAATAAAACTGATTTTTAAAGATTCTCAATTTTGCTTTAGATACTTTCCCGGTACAATAATAAAAAATCTGATGTGGGCAGCACATGACTTTCCCTGCAGACTTATATACACATTCTCTTTATTTTAATTAAAAGTAATTCACTATTAATTCAATTTTCGTTCTCATTTGGTAACTGGACTCATTTTCAAAGGTGGCGTAGAGAGCAAACGAAAAAACAAATATATCTCGAGAACGGATAGTCCTAGTGTAATGGGGTTGGTCTTATTCTTTTCTTCGTTAAAAATTACGTATAGAACCAGTATTTATTGGATATATTTCAGCATACGCAGTTTTTTATTTTAGATTTTGTCGATTTTTGCGGACCATTTTGCAAAAAAAGGCAGGTTATTTTCTTCCGAATCATATCAAAATTTAATCAGCATCAGGGTGACCCACAAGCGACTTTTCTACCAAATTTTATGAAATTCAGTCAATTAGTTTTTTAGTTAGAGTGGATACAAAATCTTCACAGACAGACAGACATACACACAGACACACAGGCAGACACACAGGCACACAGACAGACACACAGACAGACACACAGACAGACAGACACACGCACAGACGCCACGCTAAAAATAGTTCTTTCGTATTCTAGAGGTCTTGAAACGTGTAGATCCGTCGAAAACTCGAGTTGCGATTTTCGGCATGATTCCAATACTTTCCCTATACATTACCATGTATTCCAGGGAAAGTAAAAATGTAAAATAAAAATATTAGGATATTTTATATTTGTTAAATGTAAAATATTTTATATTTATTAAATATAAAGGATTTCATATTTGTTAAATATAAAATATTAAGATATTTATTCATGCAAAAGTTAGATGCACATATTTCAATATTCATATATATGTTCATATATATTCATATTCATATATATATTCATATATATATTCATATTCATATATATGTTAGTTGCAAATTCCTCAATTATATATTTACATTATAATTAAACATTACTGATTACAGTAAATAAGTCAAAAATGAGAAGAATTAAATATATTTGCAAATTGCTGTAACAGCTTACAAATAAATATATTGGTCAGATTGGGGGTGCTAATGAGGTCAGCATATTTGAGCGCTAATCAATAAACTTCAATTCGATTCCTCGCTTCTACTAATAGGGATTTGTAAGCGCAATGATGTCTAATGCTGGGCAAAACGTGTCAGACTTAAAAGATACATTAGCAACGATTGGTATTAGTTGGAAGACACCCTTAGTACATCCGAAAACATTCTTATGCCTTCATTTGAAATAATCTCTGAACTTTTAAACCTAAAGTCCAGATTGCAAACAGTTATACACTGATGAACATTGCAGTAGATGGCTGCATCACTTCAGAATTCGATCACAGCACTATCTCCGTCCTAGGCCATTGTCGGGCTGGGCCTTATTTTTATTAAAAATATTCGGCCCAAATAGGGCGCTGATTGAGTTTTGGATATCTCAGGTCATGTGGGGCGATTGAGATAAATGTTTACAAGTTACAATTAAATAATAATGCTAAGCTAGCAAAAATCCGGGCTTTGAACGAACTCTTAAAGTATGTGACATATGAAGTATACAAGCTGTAGAAAATTTCGAATTAAAACTTAATGTAACAAAAACTTATCAAATTAAAAGCATAAAAAATGAATTACAATATTTAAGAATCGCAATACAAAAAATCTGATGTGGGCAACACTTGACTTTCCTTATATAATGCAATGAATTTACTACATTTACAGTTTAAAAAAAATGTTATTTTTATAGTAGATACTTATATTCTTTCCAAGATATTGAATTTTCTTCAATTAGTCGTAATTTTCATTGATTTAGCGTCATTTTTATCCATTTGGCGAGATTTTTGTTAATTTGGCAACAATTAAAAATGTCGCCAAGTTAGCGACATTCCGCCAAATTTGTCGCCAAAATCTCGCCAAGCGTTAGGGACAGAGGAATAAGTTATTCTTACAGCAGATAAATGACTATTGGCGTTCAAATACAAAAGTATTACTCAAAGTGTCTTTTTTCATGAATGGAACGAGCTACATCCACGAGAATGATATCACCAAATTTATCGCATGGTATTACATATGAAAAGTGAACACGTTTCTCAATAGGAAATATTTTTTTTTTATTTTATCTAACTTTTTGATAATTTTTTTGAAAAATGTGCAATATCTGGGGAACCGTTCATGTTAGCGTTATAAAATTTATGTCAATCGTTTCCTAATGAAAAATTACATAAGAAATGTCTATTTGCTTAACTTTATAAGCGGTTTTGATTTTTTGACAATTTTTTCAAACTTTCACTCGAAAATTTAGCGAGGTTCTGAACGTTCGATTGCGTATAAAAGCAATAGACCTCCAGTTTTACGGATTGTGATTTTGGTACCAAATTTCGTTCGAATCGATCCATTTGTTCGTCAATTATCGTCTCCACAGACTCACTGACACACAAACACACATACTTTCACACACACACACACTCATACTTTCACACACACACACACACACAGACATCACTTCAAAAGTATTTGATTCGTGATCAGAGATGCTTGAAATGTGCTCTCCCATCGAAAACGCGAATTCGAATTTTCGACCCCGTCACAATACTTTCCTTATACATTATGCATATAAGGAAAGTAAAAAGGATATATTTCTTTTAGAATTTGAATATTAAATTAAACAAATCAGAATATAGGAAAATTATGAAATCAAAGTAACACATTTAAATTGCAAAAACATATTTAATATACAGGAACCCATTTAAATTCCAATGCATGCCAGTGCATATGCTTTGATAACTTGTTTAAAAGTTGTTGTTTACTTGTTATATGCAGGAAACGTAATGGGCATGCTCAGTTTTAAAATGGAAGTTTCGCTCTGTAAGAGTTAGTTTTATTAATCAAAATTGGAATTCCTTAAATTTGCGTGAAATTTCACGTATGTGGGTAAAATTTTATTTTTTGCAGCAAAAGGGATAACAAAATTTTAGCAAATGTTGATTTCGCTTTATTATGAATGGCGAATGGACTTCTCTTCGCTCACCAGTAATAAATGATATTTTTTTTAATTTTAGAAATGTGGAAAAACTTTGTTAACAAATCTATCCGATTCTGAGTCTACACATATCACCGAATTATAATCTTAATTATATCTGAACAGCAAGAGTTATGGTCGGACTGCATTGAGCCTGGTCTTTAAACTTCTGTCTTCGGACTCAAGCCAGTTGAGTGCTGTTACTTTTGAGACGGATCTGTTTTGAACTATTACCATTGCGACGTTCGGTATAAATGTCTAAAATTTAGACCCGTATTGCATATTACCTCTACCTCCTGCCTTATAAATCATCAAATATATCTCTTCTAAAATTTCGACGGGAATAAAGATTTATTTGTGTGATTATGTGTGTGTGTGTGTGAGAGAGAGAGAGAGAGAGAGAGCGAGAGAGAGAGAGAGAGAGAGAGAGAGAGAGGCCACAAAATCTCGTATTCGGACGATTCTTTTTTCAGAAAGGAATTTTTTTTCCAACAGAAAAAAACTTATCTTTAAATACAAGTAAATAACAGTTTAACAGCGCCATGGTTCATAAAAATCATAAAAAAAAATTACACGGATGTTTTGCATGGCTCAAACACACAACGATTGGCACAATTATCTATTAAACTATGCAAAACATTCTAAAACCATCTCAAAATCTTTTAAAATTCGTAGCAAGCATCAATGACTGTGAATTTTAAATTCCGATTCATACAAACTGATAAGCACAAAATAGAGTCAAATTTACAGTGAGAGATAACATGTTTTCTTGAATATTTCATCAAATAAGACTCAAGCAAATTAAGTTGCAGATTACTTCATATCCATTAAACACATACCGCATAAATAAACCAATTCTTATTTATCCTTCTTAAGTTTTGCAGTATTCCTCAAATCTCAGACCCACATTGCCAAGATCAGAGCAGTGAGGCACATTGTCCTAAGATTATAGGATTCAGTTGTTATTTATGCGCTCGAAGCGATCCTATAGCCTCTCAAAATGAACGTCTGATTTATACTTCAAAGTTTTTCTTGCTTTATACATGCCCATAGAAGAACGGGGAAGACAACTTAGTAGTATAGGAGGAAATATATATTAAGATCAGCTATAAAATATTATGACTTTCCATTGTATGGCTAGTTAAATGTACAATATTGTTTTCAGTTCATCTTTGTGAATGGTAATAAAAAATTATGAAGGCGAAAGGAAACTACGAATGATGTAAACATTATATTTTACCTAAATTTAATTCATGGATTAAAGTTTATTCAGTTTTAAACACTCCATTTTAAACTCTAAATTAAAAAAATCTGATGTGGGCAACACATGACTTTCCTTATATAATGCAATGAATTTACTACTTTTACAATAAAAAATAGATTTTTGTTATAGTAGATATTTATATTCTTTCCAAGATATTGAATTTTTGTCAATCAGTCTTCATTTTCATTGATTTAGTGTCATTTTTATCCATTTGGCGAGATTTTTGTTAATTTGGCAACATTTAAAATGTCAGCAAGTAGCCACATTGCGCCAAATTCGGCGTCAAAATCTCGCCAAGCGTTATGGATGCAGAATTAAGTTATTCTTATAGCAGATAAATAACTATTGGCGTTCTAATACAAAAGTATTACTCAAAGTATCTTTTCTCATGAATGGAACGAGCTAGATCCACGAGAATGATATCATCAAATTTATCGCATGATATTACATATGAAAAGTGAACATGTTTCTCAATAGATAATATATTTTTTTTTAATTTATGGGATTTTTTGATAAATTTATTTTAAAAATGTGCAATATCTCGAGAACGGTTCATGCTAGAGTTCTAAAGTTTATGTCAATCGCTTTATAAGGAAAAATTACATAAGAAATGTCTATTTACGTAACTTTCTTAAAGGTTTTGATTTTTTGATGATTTTTTCAAAATTTCACTCGAAAATTTAGGGGTTTCTGAACATTCGATTACGTTTAAAAACAACAGGCTTCATGTATTCACGGATTGTGATTTTTGTACCGAATTTCATTCGAATCGCTCTATTGGTTCTTGAGAAATCGTCTCCACAGACTCACTGACACACACAAACACACGCAAACACAAACACACACACACACACACACACACACCACCTCAAAAATGTTTGATTCGTGATCAGGGATGCTTGAAACGTGCTCTCCCGTTGAAAATTCGAATTCGAATTTTCGACCCCTTCATAATACTTTCCTTATACATTATGTATATAAGGAAAGTAATAAAATAGCGATTTAATTATTTTTTAATTATTAAATCCCTTTTCAAAGTCATTTACTACAGCAGTTTGAAGTTGAGGAAAGTTTTCTCAATCTTCTAATGTTTGTTCAGTGTTTAATTTCTCCCTAGACTTTAACTCTGATTTTCCTATCTTTGTTTTGGCTAAAATCTTATTTCCTGTGTAGCGCAGGATCTTATTTCCTGTGTGCGCAGATATTCTCCTTAGAATATCTATTTAACTCCTATATTTTTTAAATACAAAATACAAAACGATATTGTGTTATTCAGATTTATTGTTTTATCTGTTTATATCGATATTTCTATGCTTTTCTTGGACTGCCCTTTAACTGCTGTGTACACCCTTTGGATAAGCTGGACAATGTGGGCAATAAATAAATGATAAATGAAATACAAAATACTCATTTTATATTTTTCAATTTATTATTAGTCAACTTTATAAAAATATGTATTTTTTACTTTCCCTGCGATACATGGTAATGTCTAAGAAAAGTACTGGAATCATACCTAAAAACGCAATTCGAGGTTTCGACGGATCTACAAGTTTTGATTCCTCTGGAGTACGATAAAACCATTTTTAGTGTGACGTCTGTGTGTGTGTGTCTGTGTGTCTGTCTGTGTGCCTGTGTGTTTGTGTGTCTGTCTGTGTGTCTGTCTGTCTGTTTGTGCAATGTATGTATCCACTCTAACTCAAAAACTAATAGACTTAATTTCATAAAATTTGGTAGGTAAATCCCTTGGGTATGACCCTGGTCCTGGATAGTTTTTAGTATGATTCGGGATAAAAAATACCCGCCTTTTTTGCGAAATGGCGCGAATTTTACAAAATTCAGTAGATAAGTCGCTTGTGGGTCACCCTAGCCCTGAATAGATTTTGGTACAATTCGGAAAAAGTATCCTGCCTTTTTTTTTTTTGCAAAATGGCCCACAAAAATCTTCAAAAACTACGTACGATCAAATATATCCACTAAATTCTTGTTTTACACGTAATTTTTAACGAAAAATAAAATAAGACCAACCCCATTATACTAAGACTAGCCGTTCTTGAGATATTTTATTTTTTCTTATTTTCTCTACGCCACCTTCGAAAATAAGTCCAGTTATCAAACGACAACGAAAATTGAATTAAAAGTGAATTAAATTTAATTAAAATAAAGTGAACGTGGATATAAGTCTGCAGGGAAAGTCATGTACTGCCCACATCAGATTTTTACTTTCCGTATATGCATAGAGAAAGTATTGTGACTGGGGCAAAAATATGAATTCGAATTTTGGAGCACGTTTCAAGAATCACTGAACTCAAATCAAACGTTTTTGAGATAGTGACTGTATGTGGGTGGGTGTCCATGTGTCTGTAGAAGCAATATCTTATGAACGAATGGAACGTTTCAATCAAAATTTGGTACAAATATTACAATCAATGAATACTGGAAGCAGATTGATTATAAAAGCAATAGCATGTTTGAAATACTACAAATTTTCAATGAAATTATGAAAAAATCCTTAAAAATTCAGAAATTTTAACAATGTTAAGTACATTATAATATGTCATGCAGTGTTTTTAATCGAAAACGAATGAAATACTCTTTAAAATGCTAGCATAAATATTTCTCAAGATATTGCGCGTTTTTCTAATAAATTTATCAAAAATATTAGATGAAATTAAAAACATGTATAAACTATGGTAAAATATGTTAACTTTTCAAAGCAATATTATGCAATAAATTTATTAACATCCTTTTTATGGATAGAGTTCATTCCATTCCCGAGAGAAGATAATTGTGCGATAGTATTATAAATTTACGACCAACAATTCACCAATACTGATTTATATAGTATAAGGAAAGCTCTTCATTCCGTGTGTAACACTTGGCGATAAATTTTGCGCACTCATGATTCATTTGGCGAAACATTGTAAACTTCACGATATATCACTTCAAATTGACAAAAATATGGTCGAAATTTCAAAAATAAAGCTAAATTAATGGAAATTAAGCAAAATTAACGCATTTGTTATTATTAAAATATTTTAATCTATAGAATATATCTCTTGTGTATGGCATGAATATTAACATGTGTCAATTTAGATTTCCACGAAATATAAATTAATTTGGTACTTCGAAATACTTTTACATGGTGTCGTCCGGAAAAGCGTCAAATGTACAATTTAATATTAAAAACATTGTGCCGTGGATGTTATACATAGTTTTCACCGAGAAAGAAGTAAATTAATTGCATTGTATAAAGAACTCACGTGATGCTAACTTCAGATTTTTTTAATTTCTAAAACATATTTAAGTAAAATTAAAGAAATACAAATAGAAAATACAGTAAAAGCTCTATAATATATATCTTACTTATATTTTTATTAAATAAGTTAAAAATATTTTGTATTAATAAAATTTGTTTTTATGTATGTAAAAAAATTTGAACAGTTTAAAAATTAATAAAAAAGATTGATCCACAAAATAGATAAAAAATTCAACAATTTTTTTCTGCAGTTATGACATATAGAGTATCAATTTCAATATAATTCGTTAGATGAGCAGCCTACGAAAATCTTTTGATAAAATTTCATTTTGCCTAAAGAAATGAGATTGACATTATTGTTAACGCCTCGAAAACTTTAATACATATTTTATTTCCATCTTCAGGAATCAAAATACTATATACGTTTTTATCCTGTCGGAAGAAATTATTTCGCATTCATTACTTTTCGTGAAAATTGATTTCAAACGTATATTTAGTGATTTTGTATTTCATTTAAAAACTATAATTCATTCGTAACTATGATTATTATATATTCATTATATGTTATCAAATAATGTATGTTCATATATTCGTTATAATTTATTTCAAAAAATTGAATCCAAACCAAACAAATAAGTATCAAGTTATCATATAAAAGTATTACGTATCATGCATCACATATTTTTTATTATTGTGTGGTTTTAGGCCATGCTCCCACCACTTTATTAAATGCATTTCATGACACGGTTTAATCACACTTCACCATTTCACTGTCGTAATGTTATACTTATGGTTATTGACTGTTCCCAATGTTCCTCTGACTGTTTCCAATGTTATATTTATGAAATAATCTGTCGTTCGTGCTTTTAAATGCATTTTAATATTTAAAGGCCTGTGCACCATGTATATTGCAAAAGCATATTAACAGAGCACCATGTGCATTGAATATGATGCGCGGGACAGGTTAAATCTTGATATTAGACTTAATACCCCCCTCTCTCAAGATAATCATCTTCTGAAACTAAAAATCGAATTCAAATTTTTAACATTACATCCTATAAAGCTACCAGTTGCATATATCCAATAATGTATAAAATTATCTTGAAGAAATATCTTCGAAACAAGGGTTATTATTATTTTTATTATTATTATTATTAAAACCCAGACCACGCAAATCATATATTGAGTATTGAGTAATTATAAGAATGTCGGGAAAGGATATCTTGATAATGAAGATACCCAGCCATAATACAATAGCATGGTCCTCATCCACGATCGTCCTGTTTACATATTAAAGTAGAATTATCTTTACAGATACGTTTAACTCAGTACAGTTTGGAAGAAGGTTATTGTGAATGACAAAATTGTTGGGGGAAAAAACTATAAATTTGAATATGAAAAAGCGAATAACTAGAGGATAATTTAGAAAAAGAATTTCGAAATAAAATTTAGAAAGAAAAAAGATAAATAAATAAAAAATAAATAAATAAAAAATGAAAGGGAGGAAAGATCGTTGTTTAGAAAAATTTAGAATAAAAAATTGAAATAAGAGGAAAAATTTAGAGGGATAAAAAGATCAAAATGAAAACGTTAGATAGAGTTTTTTCTTTTTCTTCTTCTCCCATAACAAAACTTCAATAAAGGTGAAAACAAGTAATAAAACAATAAATTGACCGTATTGAACATAGAAAACCATAAATTGACCATATTGTTCATAGAAAACTGAAAGTAGTACGCTGAATAAACTTAAGAAACTTTATCAGAAATAGATTGGGCGACAATAATACTTGTAATTTTTTATTTTATTTATAAAAGGATTTTATTTATCGAAACAAGGGTAGACGGCGACTGTAATCCGCCAACCAACTTCAAAAACATGTGGGCCCTAACGCCAATTGTAGAGTTTTAGATAAATTTTACCTCAAAAAAGTTGCGGCTCGCAAGTTCAGGAATGGGTGAAGCAGATGCAGTAGCAGGATTCCCCTCCTCCTCAACAAAGAACATCATCAAAACACATGACACCACTGGCACAAGTGTTGTCAAATATTATCTAAAAACAGCCAAATGAGTTTAAAAAATTTGCCAAATAATAATAATAATAATAATAATATCCCATTCAGCCGATAACTTTAAGTGAAACAGCGCTTACCCTGCGTACCCTACATCATCTCACGAGCCTCCACGACCTCGAAATAACAAATCATCTGAGGCCTCCAATATTGCATCCACTATGCTACCATCCACACGACTTGAGCCATATAAATAATTGCCTTTAAAATGGTACAATTAATTGAAATCGTTTTTTAATAAATCTGAAGCAGTTCAGATTTTTGCAGTGGGAGAACAAGAAAAATGCCGAAATTTGAATGGTACAAACTATTTGTAACTTAATCTATTTGTAAGTTTGATCTTGTTCAAACCTTAGCTTCGCCAGGCGTCTCATTTTCGACTCTAAGCGTGTTAAACCGTATATGATTTTCTGGAAATCTAGTACTTTGATTTTAGAGTTACGTTTTTGAGTTAGTCTGATTTATTTTGTACATGTTTTATAAATTGCATTATTTTTGCTTCAATACTTACGTACTTATTTGCAATTATGATAATTTTTGTATCCGTTTATCCGATTTACTATATGCAAATATTGTATCCACGATTTCTGGTTGTATACAGCTCATGTCTGACAGTTCCTTAACATTGCCACTGATGATGGACATTATGATGTGGGAAAGCGTTGTGGCACTTTAAAATGTAACAAGAAAGATCAATCATGCATAAAGCATTGATTATGAAACACTTTCCAACTTCAATGCAATTTTATTTTAAAAAGTCGAAAATGCAATATATTCCTCGGTAATATTTTAAAACTTATCACAATACTACATTGATTTATTATATTTGAAACCTTAAACCTTCATCGAAAAAAATTAACTTCATTCAAATGACGGCATTAAAGTATAAATTGCCTGGTTTAAACATCTCTAAAATGTAATACATTCCTTGGTAATAATTTTAGAATTATCATAATACTACGATAATTTATTATATTTGAAAACTTCATCGAAAACAACTGAAATTCATTCAAATGACGTCATAAAAAAATAACACGCCTGGCTCTCTCTATAAAAGCAACATTTCATTCATAAATAATTCCCCCATTCATGTCTTTCATCACAATACTATAATAATTTATTTTATTTAAAAATTAAGACCATTGAGCTACAAGTAAGTAAGCTCTATTCGTTAAACTTCATCGAAAAATATCGTCCTTCTCTTTCTAAAATCAATGAATATTTCATTCATATCAGCTAAGCAGACTCCATGGACTATTTGATTTTGTGTTAAAGAATTACAGCGATTCTAATACAACTCATTCTACATATTTTGTTGTTTACATTTTACATAGGTGAAAAATAGGCTTAATAGCAGAAATAATCAAATTTAGATGAGCATTTAAACTGGAATATATTGTCATTGCGTTGTTTCCGTATGTAGATGCACAGAATTTAGGCAAAAATAAAGTAGTTTTAGGACGAATACAACACTCAATATGAATTAAAAACAACTTTAAAAATCACGATTTTGACACAAGATGGATGCCATATATCATTTTGAAGTGGGTCATGTGATCGTTTCATATCATGGACACGTGATCGCTTCATATAAGAGGTGTTATTATTATTTTAATTTTTATTTAAAAAACTACTGAATATATTTCGCTGAAGTTTTTTTTATATATTTTACGGAACCATTTGAATATTGCCTAAAATTTTCGAAGCAATTTGTGAATTTTAAATCCGCTTAAAAAATACTTGAAAAATTAGGTCCCATAGGGCTCAATGTATTCCATTTCTTCAACCCGGGTTCAATCCAAACCTAATTGGGTGATATTATTCATTTATATTCCCATAGGTCCTATAGACCGTCTGAACAACATACTAAAATTTCATTTTGATTAAGTCATTTTTACGGCAGTTATCGTGCTAACGGACAGACAGACAGACAGACAGACAGACAGACAGACAGACAGAATGAACAAAGTCATAAACACTTTTCAACTTTGTTGTAAAGTGTTAAAAATGTTTTGTTCATCAAGATGGTGTTTTTAAATAAAGTAATTTAAAAACACCATCTAATAATATATATATTATTTGATGGTGTTTTTAAATTACTGATTAAATATTAATAAAAGATATTGTAGTCTTTGGTAGAAAATATTGGGTACAGATTAACTTGCCAACTATTAACAAGTCCATTATTTAGGCGCTACAGACTCTCGTGCTTATTCTACTATAGAAAAATTATATAATAATTTATTAATGAATAATCCCTCAAGAAACAAATATCAGGAAAATTACAACATTCCACTTGTAAATATTTACAAAAATAGATTGCTCAAAAAGTGCTTTTCATAAATAATGATTATTTAAATATTCAATTAAGCAAAATATATTCATGCGATGTATTTATTTTCCTTCTCTGATGTTCTAAAACGACTAATTTAAATTTAGAAAAAATAATTTCTAGTGTATGCAGAAAGTGCTGAAAAGGTTTATTAATAGCTTGTTTGCATTAAATAAATATAAACAAATTTCAATACACTTTGCATAGAGCGACGAAAAATAATTAACTAAGTTCAATTTTCTCTGAAAACTAATTCTTTAAAGAAAAATTAACTTCATTCCTCGAGCAACTGTATTGAATAATTTAACTCTTACATTTTACTTTTTACTAAGCAATACGTGGGAATAGCATAAATAACACATTTGCTTTGAAGAAAATCATTGACGTCTTAAATAATTAAAATATACGCAGAAAATTATTTAACAACTTTGCTTTGTTGATTTTTGCTTTCACAATTAGTATTCTTTGAAATATGAGGTTTAAAATTACTGATTTAAAATACATTTTTCTAATTATTATAGAGAAATTTAAATCATTGAAGGGAGTTTCAAATAATGAATTTGTAATTTACCTATTATTTAGAAAAAGAATTTTGCCATTCATGCATTATTAAATACGTTTTAAAACTACTAAAACATATTTACAAATCACTTAAAATTTTCATAATAATACTGTTATATCAATAAGCGTTCTGAGGCATTGGCTATTTTAAGCTCCTTCTCTTGCCCTATGAACATGCATTTGACTTGTTTGCCTTGTATTGCAATATTACATATTATTCAGCTATCTGTCTTAATTGCTAGAAGTTCGACCTATCACAAACAGCACATCCTACAAAAATCTTATTACTACATAAAGTGATTGAAGACAATTATTATACAATCGAATCTTATTATTACATACAATTAAAGACAACATGTTACAATGACACTAAACGTTAGAATTGTGTTCTCTTATGGATAACAACAACCGGCTACCGGATACTGATCACTAGATGGTGTTATTGAAGTTGGTCTGCTTCTCTATCTTGAAGAAGAAACTCTTTTTTCCTATATATTTAAAAAAAAAAAAAATAAACATACAATACAAAATATTATTATTGACCGATTTTGAAGACTAAAAAGAACTTTCTTCGTCAGGATACACATGAAGCGAAACCTTCATGCGTGAAAGCAATATCAGCGACTTGTGTAAGAGCAGCAAACATAGCTAAAGCAGGGAACGAGCTAGAGAAGAAAATAAAGGTAAAAAACCCAGGAGAAAGAAACAAGAGGTAGAACACAGTGAATAAATGGCAAAATGCCAAAGAGAAAAGTAAACCAAAGAAATAATCAAAGCACTTTTCCTGTACGAAAACAAATGTGAAATGTAATTTAAAAATGGCAACTAACTGGTTTCGGAAGCTATATGACGAAAGCTGAGGCAAACAAATAGCTAGATTTTAAACAAATACGATAAATACGTAAAACAAAAGTGATTTTAAAAGCTAAAAAAGCTAACATCGTCTACGAGTACTACGTGACTAAAATAAAATTCAGGAAAAGATAAACATAATCGACATAAAAAAAGAAACGAAAACGAAATATGTGAAATATGTGAACAGTGAAACTCCCTAACTAACGATAATTGTCCCTTATTCTCTTTTTGAAAATCTTTGGTTTCACTTTTCGTTCTCGAATGCTTCTTTCTTCTTATTTTAGTAATTAAGACATTTTCCTGATAATTTTGAGCAGTATGTGTTTTTTTTTATTACCCAGGGAACCCAAAGGGAGGATGTTAAGAAGTTGCAATGGACGGTCAGGAAAAATACAGCAATAACACTAAGAAATAGATGTGCAATATACTAAGACAATACATATAGACAAAGACAATACACAAAGACATACATAAACTATACATTTAGACATATAATAATAACATATCTTGACTCTAATATTGCTAATTACATTTTTTAGTTCACAAATTATTTAATAAAAGCCAAAAAAAAAGCAAACAAATTAGGGAAAAAAATAGAAAAGGGAAAGCAGAAAAGAAACAAAAAGAGACAAAATAATATATAAAGGTAAAATAATAAAATATTCAAAATAGTAAGTAAATAAAACCATAGATACATTGTACACCAAAAGATCAGTGTATATATAAGCTCTAACATTGACCAAATTATAATAAAAACATAAACTACTCATATACTATCAGTTTAAGTGATAATATCAGAAATAGCCTTAGCAATTAAAATAAAAAATTTAATTCTATTAATTGACATTTTGTTTTTACAAATATTAGAAAACCAAATATGTTAATTTTTAGAAGAAGGTGTGGTCAAATAAAAATTTTTAGTGTGAGGACAAAAGAAAATATAATGATCAACCTCCCCATAATTATTACATGTACATTTTGAGGCGGATTTAATATCAAAATAATGCGGATACATCTAGGAAATGACAATGACCAGTCAGAAAATAGATTAAAAATTTGTTTTAAATTTATAGTTTGATGCCAAAAAAAAGTAGAAAGTGTTTAATTCTAGACAGATCGTTAATTTGTGGAGAAATATAAACTCTTAAAAGTTTTGTCAGTTATCAAGTAATACATTTTTACAGAATTTAGTAAGACAGGAATACAGAAAAAAGTTTTAAATTTGTATTCCAGAATATGCTGCGATTTTGGCAAAAAGACCAGATATGTCATTATCAATATTACCCACATACGATTGGACCCAAGATTTTCAGAATTTAAAATATTTTCATTGATGTATTTTGTATAATTGGATTTATTGAAGATGGAGTTAAGTGCCAAAATAAGAGATAAACTGTAAGTATAAATATTAGCATAAATATTATTTTTGGATGCCCAATCAATAGCATAATTTACTGCAGTAATTTGGGATTTAAAAACTGCATTTCTTGCAATATAACAAATAATCTCATTCAAAATATCACGTTTTAAAATACAGAATACAAAGCCAACATTATTTTCAATTTTTGAAGCATCGGCATAAATTTTATAAATGGGATTAAAATCATCATTACATTTTTTAAATGTAACAGTATGGTTATAAAGCCCAATTTTCGACAGAAGGCAATTAAAATCAAACAGAAGGAACGAAAATCCAAACTGAAAGAAACAGTAATCCTTTGTTTCCAAAACATAATTTTTTGTATAAGGTATTGATTATTAGATATATTAGAGGGATACCTAAAATGGGAAAACATAATAAGCTGTTTAATAAGCACATGACATTTTTAAAAGAAAAATTCATTGAATAGAAATTAAATTTATAATTTGTTCTGACATTAAATGACCCCCCCCCCCCCCACTGAACCCCAGATCCAAAAATATTATTTTTTTTTTCAATGACAATTTGATACCAAAATTTCAAAAGGCCTTTGTGAAACTTTTCCAAAATTTGAACCAAATTTCTAATATTTTTCTTTAAGGTAGTACATATGAGGGTTTCAAGTTAATTTGTAGTATGTTTTTAAACCAAGGAAATTTAGACAAGAAGAGACTATTAATGATTTATTTTGTAGTTAAAAATTTGGGTTCCTTTTCAACTTTGTAATTTTCTTATCAAAAATTATAGAACTGCTTTTTCTATACAAATTTCGAGATGTAATGAATTTAATGATCTGGTATCCAGTTTGAAAGAGATTTTGTGTTAAGTTCTAAGGATTTACGAATGTTACCAAAAAGGACCACCGCAAGGTCATCAGCAAATGCTTGTAAATATAAAAGATCATTGTTGTTTAATAATAAAGTATACAAACTGTCTACTGTTAAGATATGAGAATAGGAAAATCAGAAAAGGAATAGGAATTTTTCATTTTTCAACAGTTAAAGGAAGAGCATTCCAGTCCAGTTTATCAAAAGTCCCCCGAACATCCATAATAGTTAAGGAAACTTGATTTAATTGGTTATAGTACTAATTAAGTTGTTTATAGTACTAATAAGTTTATAGTTGCAACTCTACAACTATAAAGCTCTCTTACTATTTGTTGACGATGTTAGATTTTAGCTTCCAAAACACATTTTCTGTTCTACATATTTTTCGTATTTGTTTAGAATCTGTATATGTAAATTTTACGTCTGGTTTGGTCGACTCCTGTAGCTTTCGAAACCAGTTAGTTGCTATTTTCAAGTAACTAGAACATTTATGTCCGTAGAGCATAAATGTCCATTTTACTGAACAAGTGGTTTGAATCCTTTGTTGGTGGGTCACTTTCTTGTTTAGTATTTTACCTTTCATCCATTGTGATCCACCACTTGTTCTTTCCTCCTGGATTTTTTACCTCTTTTGTCTTCTCTCGCCATTGGCTATACTCTTTCCCTGCTCCAGACGTGTTTTCTCTTTTATTACTTCCCAGCCGATCCTCAGATTGGAGGTCAAAGGCAGCCTTCGGCTGACCTAGGTACTCCTTAATTTGATCCTTGAATCCTTGAATATTAGTCGCTGAACATGCTCTCCCGAGTAATTAGTTTTGTATTATATGATGATTTTAAAGAGGTTTTCTAGTTTTATTATTTTAGCAGCAGTTTAAGGTGTACGTACCTCTTACTAACTTTATGGAAACTCTATACCTTCGTTCAACTTCTTCGGTGGGCTCGTTTTCATCTCCCAGACCAGATAGGGATATAAAACTCAGCACACAGTTTTATCTTGCGGAATATTTGTGTATATAGCATTTGCATATAATTACGCAAGTCTTTACGTCATTCACGTACACCATGACACCGTTTTTGCCTTTTCCATGCATTTTCTATGAGAATTACGTTTCAGTATCTTCAGATAAAATGTTCTCTTATTTCTAACATGTAGATCTGCGTAACACTACTCAGATTTGAACGTGAATTAAGTAAAAATATGAAAACTTTAAAGTAAAACATAAATGTAGGAGAAATTTAGGAAAATCTAGTTTTTTAATATTTCTCCTTACACAACGGTGGCTCACGGATAAATAAACAACACACTTTAGTCACATACACGAAATTGACCCAAATTGATTCTGTTGGCATACTCAATTCAAAACAATACGATATAAATCTTATCATTGTCTAAAATTGATATTAAGAAAAACTGTCAAATCTATTTTATTTACCTACACCCTCATTTACATTCGATAATTTTGCAAAATACCAATTTTAGATAATAATATTTAAATAGTTTTGTTTTTACATTGAATTTATCTACACACTTAATTTGGTTCAATTTTATTTTTTACATATCCTCTGTTGTTCAATGAAGATCGGAGAAAATCTATTTTTCCTCATAATTTATTTTCGTTTGATAATAGTTGATACTTTCATCAACGTTTTATGCTACTATTGACGATGTATTTTCATTGCAGGTGATTCATATTGCAAGTCATATATTTAAAAAGATCAGTGAAAATATTTGTTCCTTATAATTTATCTGCATTTAAAACTAGTTGATGCTTTCATCCACATTTTATGGTATTATTATTGTGTACTTTTATTGCAGGTGATTTATTTTGCATGGCATATATATATTTATGGCGATCAGTGAAAATAGTGTTTCCTCATAATTTATTTGCGCTTGAAAATAGTTGATACTTTCATCAACTTTTTTATGCTACTATTAATGACGCATTTTTATTGCTGGTGATTTATTTTGCTTGGCATATATTTATATCAGGCCGTAATCGAATTATCTAGAGGTATTCGGGATCTGAAAAATCATCATCTATGTATGCAGATACAGATAACTCTTGAAATTTCCAAAACGCCTGTTTTGTTATGTTGGAATTTAAGTCTTCAAATGAAGAAAGAAATTAAATTAGTAAACAAAATATGATAGAAAACGATTAATTTAGAACTCGCTATAGTTTAATTACTAGTCTTTAAATACGTCAATAAGCAGATAAAAAGAATTCAAAGAGAATGGAAGGAAGCAGCTATTTATTTAAGCATTATTTTAAATCTTAAAAGAGAAGGAAAAAAACTTCAGCTTTTTACACTTTAAAATTGTTCAATGGTTTGTATAATACAAACGTTTGCACATGACTTCTATACTTGAAGGCAAAAGATATTTTATTGTGCAGATTAGAATAATTTAAAAAAAACAAGATATTTGAACATTTGCCATACTTAATGTATTTGTGAATTGTGTTAGAAATTCATTATTTTTGTCTTTTATCCAAGTCGAACAACAAGCTTAATGACATCAGAAAGCAAATAGCAAAATTTGAAACCAAAATAAAAATGCAATTCTCTCAATTTTAATTCATTTCCTATGTAACATTATAAAACTCATATGTATGTATTACACATATATCATATATTTTATTAATATTTGTAAATAAATATATGGAGAATTACTCTAGATGTGTTTTTATGATTGCAGATTTTCAATACTGATAATATATTCAGTATTCAACATCTACAATTCAACGTATAAAAGCCGCTAAAAGACTAAGAAATGTAAATGATTTAAGTTTCTTATTTTTTAGTTAAGGAAGTGATTTAAGTTTCTTATCTTTTTAGTTAAGAAAGTGATATAAGTTAAAAGTTGGAAATTATTTTGATATACCTTGAATTATCATTTAATATTGCATTGCATTTTTTAAAATGTGATGTGATTTGACGCAAAATGCGTAGATAAATACAGCATTCATTCCTTTATACTAATTTACCAAGAACTAACGAAAAATCAATGACTGTGTATTGCACGATGTTTTTTATTTAAAATATATGAATTAAAGCATATACAAATGTCAGTAGTATTCCAAACGATTATTCTTAAAAAAATTCTATTAAAACAATTAATGTAATAGATATTTAATATAATAACTGTGTATTATATTTAATATAATAATATAAATATTTAATATAATAACTGTGTATTATATTTAATATAATAATATAAATATTTAATATAATAACTGTGTATTATATTTAATATAATAATATAAATATTTAATATAATAACTATGGAGAGAAATCTGTTTCTCTCCACAGTTTCGGATAATTGTCGTTTTGATAACAAAACTAAGCCTAATATTCGACAATTTGCTATTAAATACTTAAAAAAACATTACTATAAATACTTATATATATATATATATATATATATATATATATATATATTCATAGAGCTACAAATGTTTGCTTATTAATCGTAACTAAATCTTTTATTTTTTTAGAAATAAGCATTAAAACCTTAAAAAACAAAAAAAAATTCAGTATATTTCAGTTTCGAAGATATTTCCAGTGAAAGTTTGAAAAATGAATAAAACGCTCTCTCGGGCAGATACATTATAAAAAATTTTTAGAAAATAAAAGTCAAAATATAATAATATTTTACTTTATTATATATATATTCATAATATGAACCCTATTTCGGACAAAACAAGAAAAAATGTTTGCATTTTAATATATAAGCTTTGGAGTAATATGTGTGCAAATTGTTTAAGTGTGCAATTGTATATGTGTGCAAATTGTTAATGTGTTCAATTGTATATGTGTGCAAATTGTTTACAATTTCGTAATGCTCCAATTTCCTCTATATAAACCCCAAGTAAAGATAGCATTCGCATCAGAAATTCTATCCGATATTATTCTTCCTAAATCTATTTAGCGGATTATTTCAATTCAGTATCAGGCAGACGTAAAATATAAATATAAAATTGTAAACAGTTTTTCCTAAACCCTTCAATAAATCTTAAAATAAAACCGTATCCACATTTGTTTTAACAGAATTGTTTAATGATATGAATAATGCAAACTTTTTACGAGTGTTCTGTGCTTCAAATAAATGTTTTTCTGAGTGCATATTACGATAATTCCAAATAATAAGAGGATATTGCAATTTTGCGTAAATAATGGATTCATGCATTAGATTATAAATCTACTTTTGTGACTTTTGCTGAAGCCCTTTAGAATAATACTCAAACCATTTGATATGATGATAAAGTTGGGGAATATTTGAAACACAGAAGAAAAAGAAAAAAATTATGATGTGACCATTACATGATTTTGTCATAGTATTTCCGATATATATATTATATATATAATATATATATATATATATATATATATATATATATATATATATATATATATATATATATATATATATATATATATATATATATATATATATATATATATATATATATATTTATATATACATATATATATACATATATATATACATATACATATATATATACATATATATATATATGTATATATATATATACATATATGTACATATATATATATATATATATATATATATATATGTGTGTGTGTGTGTGTGTGTGTGTGTGTGTGAAAGCCCCAGGCCGTCCGGCTCGTCCAGAGGACTTGGAGCAACAAAATGGACGACCGGGAAGGAGTGTGTGTGTGTGTGTGCGTGCAACTTCATTGCAATTTTATTTAAACATCTCTAAAATGCGGTACATTCCTCGGTAATATTTTTAAAATTATCATAGTACTACAATAATTCATTATATTTGAAAACTTCATCAAAAACAAATGAACTTTTTCAAATGAAGTCATAGAAATATAAATCGGCTGGCTCTTTAAATGAAAGCAACATTTCATTCATAAACATTTTTTCATTCATTTCATTTATCACAACACTGTAATAATTAATTTTTGTTAAAACCTAAAACCATGGAGGTACAAGTAATTTAACTCTATGCTCAAAACTTCATCAAAAAATATTTTGCTTCTCTGTAAAATCAAGGAATGTTTCATTCATATCAGCCATATTGCAGACTCCATGAGCTAAATAATTTTGCGTTAAAGAAATTCAACAATTCTTATACAACTTATCTTACAGCTTTATATGTTTATATCCTCCATAAGGGAAAAGTTGGCTTCGTTGTAGAAATAATCAAAGTTGGATGATCATTTAAACTCAATTATATTGTAATTGCGTTGTTTCAGGATGTAGATGCACAGAATTTAAGCAAAAATAAAGCAGTTTTAGGGCGGATGCAACACTAAATATGAATTAAAAAGAACTTTAAAAATCACGATTTTGACACAAAATGGATGCCATATATCATTTTGAAGTGGGTCACGTGATCATTTCATATCTTGGTCACGTGATCGCTTCATATAGGAGGTGTAATTATTATTTTAATTTTTATTTAAAAAACTACTGAATATATTTCGCCGGGTTTTTTTTATATATTTTATGGGATAATTTGAATATTTCTTTAAAGTTTCGAAGCAATTTGTGAATTTTAAATCCGCTTAAAAATGTTTGAAAAATTAGGTCCCATAGGGTTCAATGTATTTTATTTTTTCAACCCGGGTTCAATCCAAAACTAATTGGGGGATATCATTCATTTATATTCCCATAGGTCCCACAGACCGTCTGAACACCATACTAAAATTTCATTTTGAGAAAGTCATTTTTACGGCAGTTATCGTGCTAACGGACAGACAGACAGACCGACAGAATGAACAAAGTCATAAACACTTTTCAACTATTTTTGTAAAGTGTTAAAATCCCCATCTCTCAACTAGGATTTTGAACCACTGATTTCCACATGGTAAGTTGAAGCATTGAGATATTGAGACGATAATATATTCTTCTATAAACCAAATAAACGCGTCATTCGTCTCCGTCAGATTTTATACCAAAACTTAAGCGACAGATCTAACTTATCTCCGCATTCTTCTGCACATATTTTATCTAAAATAACAATCTGTTCGTTGTAGCACTCGTAAACTGGAAATCGCTACTATAAATAATAGTGGCCTTGGTAAATGAAAAATCGCTGCTATAAATAATAATGTCCTTGGTGAATGAAAAATCGCTACTATAAAGAATAGTGTCATTGGTAAGTGAAAAATCGCTCCTATAAATAATAGTGTCCTTGGTAAATGAAAAATCGCTCCTATAAATAATAGTGTCCTTGGTAAATGAAAATTCGCTACTATAAATAATAGTGTCCTTGGTAAATAAAAAATCGCGATCATTTATAGACCTCATTGATAAGTTGAACCCAATGACGACGCATGATAAAGTAATTTGAAGAAACATAAGACAGGGTCCAAAATTATCAGATAAAATCTTCAATGCTGTGTATTAACAACGTTACAAATAAAATAAATAAATGAATGAATAATATCATTTTTTAATTTCTTTATTGCAGTGGAACCCCGATTTTGCGTTTCTCTGTGCAGCCAATTCAAAAACGTTACATGAGGGAAAACACATTCGAAACTCAATTTTATCTAGTAAATAAAAATCAAGGAAAGAAATTAGGAAAGTAAATACACCACTAATCAACCTTTACTTTATCACATGTCGAAAATTTAATTTAGGATTCACATAGAAAAATAAAAAATGTCAAAACCCTTATAATTAGATGATACTCTAATGCAAAGTTGTTATTAACTGTAAATATGGCATACGCTCAGCCAATAGAAACTATTTCTGAGAGAACGAAATAAACAACAAAACTCTACAGCGTAGACATCTACTCGTGATTCGGCAGTTACGTGATAGGAGATTTTCTTTCAGTTCCATTTTCCGTTCAACAACTACTCATGTAGATGGACATTTACGTACATCTGCGTCACACCTGAACAATGCGCTGGTTGTTAGAGGGTCGGTTGAAATATATGTTTATATTTTCCTTTGTTTACTTGCACAGCAATATTTTATACATTTATTTCGAATAATATATCTTGCAAAAGGTAAAAGAAGATGTATGTCTGTATGTGTCGTCTGTGGGGGAAATCGAAACTTCGAACAGAGGAAAAATTTGAAACAAATGTAATTCAGATCCCCGGAGGACACAACTCGGCGAGATTTTTAAAATTTGAATTAATTTAAATGTTCTGAACGTTTAAATCTTAAAATCGACCAATTTCTGCCATTTCGTCAAATCTATTGGATGGATCAATTCCGCTTGAATGACAGCAATTTTTTTGCAGTTGGTATGCAAAAGATATCTCAGACTTCCCGTCTACACCTTACATGCTCTAAATTTTGAGATTTTTTTTTTTTTAATATTTGAAATAAAAAGATAAAATTTCAATTTTTGGAATATAGAATTATTTTAATTTTGCAATTGTGATCTAAAAATTTTTATTAAATCAGATCAAAACTTACTGAGATAACATGTATTTTTTTTAATTTTACTTTTGGGGTAAAGGAACTTTTTTTTTTTTTTTTTTTTTTTTTTGGTGACAAAAAAAAAAGTCAAGAAATTGATCAAAAATAGATCAGAAATTGATCAAGTATTTTCATTTATATGTGATTTTTAAGCAGTCCAAATGTTTAGCGTCTTTGAATATCGGTCTAACTTCATGAATATGACAATGATGTACCATATATTGCATACAATAAGATATTTTTATGTTGTTACTGTTACCGATTAGCAATAAACAAATTAGATGTTTGTGCGCATTCATGGCGAATATCAAAGCGCCTATTCAGGACATATTAAAGGAACTTATGTAGCGCACATCAAAAGAGCTTATTTAAAGCATATCAAAAGTGTTTATTTAGGGCATATTGCGGCCGCGTTGTGCAATTTTGGTTGGGCAAGAAATGCAGGACGCGCTATAATAATTTTGGTTCAAAACAGATGATTTGGAAATTGAGTTGTGTTATCTGCATCTGTACTATTAAAGTAGCAAGCTCTTAGCAGAAACAACAAGCACACAACTATAATAGAAGGTCTTTATTCCACTTCTTATAAGACGTACAAAATTTAAAAAGGCCAGAGCGCTTTCGAGCGTAAATACGCTCTTCATCAGTGGCTACATTGAAATAGAAATGATCGTTCATATGTGGATCAGAAAAGGTGACAAATTTGCATAAATACAATTATCAATAAACATACGTTTATCTAAGGAGAATCCAAAAATACAAAACATTTTGTACAGATTAAAAAAAATTAGCATATATCACGAAAAGTACAGTAAAAAATCTTTACAATTTTATTACAGAAATTTCAAATTCAAAATTTTTTTTAAAAATAGGGGGCAGTCAGGCCCAATCCCCGAGAGGATGACGTCAAAGATAACTATAAAGAGACTTGAATTGCATGGAGTCGAGAATGAGTCACCAAGCATAACTTAAAATCTGAACGGGATCAAAATTACAAATCGAGCTCTTATTTACCACCCAAGCAACGTCAAGTAATTCGTTTTCAAAGTCGATTAAACCTTTTTTGTCCGCTATTTCCATTCCGTCATCTGTATAAATCTCTATTTCTATCCGAATTTATGTCTAACACTTTATCATAATTATCTCTAAATCCATTTCTTTTACTTTCGTACTTATTTTGATTTGCTTCATAATTTTTCAGGTCATTCTGGTTGTACCAGCATATTGCAAATTTGTGGTCGCTTTTTTCTCATCCTCTATAAAATTTAAAGTTTTTACGTTCTTTAATCCTAGTGTCAACTTCATATTCCAATTAATCCATTCTTTCTTGTGGTAAATTATTTGCAATTCGGTTACAAGGGTTAAACCAACATTCTTTCCAAACATGATTAAACTTTCCACACCCAATCCACTCATTCATTTCAGCTTTTGGTTTCTCCCGTTTTTCGGTTTCTAACTACTGAATTTGAATTTTTAACATTTCTATTTGCTTATCCATTTCTATATTATTTAAATTCTTGCCTACAATTTCCTTTCTTTGAATAGTATAACTCTCTGTGTTGTTGTGATCATTAAAAATAATTTTCAAGTGCTCGGCATACTGTACTGCCTTTTCGAACTTCTGAATATTTTATTTTTTTTTATTTCCAACGCCAGGTCTGGTCTTAATGACTCCATTAATTTTTCGAACTTTATTTTATTAACGATTTTCTTCACTTCGTTGGTCGCTGCCCTACTTCCTATGAAATAATTTGCCGTATTTTTAAATTGCAATGCCATCTCTGATACATTCATTCCTGGCTTCATTTTTATACCATTGAAAATCCTTGATTTTAACAATACTAGATTTAGCAAGATTAGACTTGAATTCGGCTATCAATAAACTTTTGATTTACTCCACATTATTAGTATTTTCAAGTTCAGTTTTCTGAATAAGGAACTCAGGGACTTTTCTTCACGGCTAGTCTTTAAAATCACCGATTTAATTTCTTCCGACCACTGAGCAATTTTTGAAATTCTCTCAAACTGCGCATGAAGAACTCGACATTTTCGTCTTCTAGCCCTTTAAAAATTGGCAACAAAAGTATTATTGAAAATTAGCATCTAGTTTTAAGTTTTGCGTGAAAGGGTTTTCTTCAGGCGATTCCTGTCGCTTCTTATTAAATTTTCATGAAGGCATTTAATAATAAAATTATCCCTCCCGAAATAGTTAACTATATAATCACAGTACATAAATCACCCTTAAAGTTATAATAATAAATTACTCACACATATAAACTTGGAAAAGAATTAGGTAAAATGTAAATACCTTTACTTACAAACCATTATTTCCATTATTACTATATATTTTTACTTTCCTTATATACATAATGTATAAGCAAAGTATTGTGACGGGGTCGAAAATTCGAATTCGAGTTTTCGACGAGAGAACACATTTCAAGCATTCCAGATCACGAATCAAACATTTCTGAAGTGATGTCTGTGTGCGTGTGTGTGTGTGTGAAAGTATGTGTATGTGCGTGTGTGTGTGTGTGAAAGTATGTGTATGTGCGTGTGTGTGTGTGTGAAAGTATGTGTGTGTGTGTGTGTGTGTGTGTGTGTGTGTGTGTGTGTGTGTGTGTGTGTGTGTGTCTGTGTGTGTGTGTGTGTCAGTGAGTCTCTGAAGACGATAACTGCCGAACGAATGAACTGATTCGAACAAAATTTGGTACAAAAATCGTAAATCGTAAGCACTGGAAGCCTATTATTACTTTCCTTATATACATAATGTATAAGGAAAGTATTGTGACGGGGTCGAAAATTCGAAATCGAGTTTTCGACGGGAGAGCACGTTTCAAGCATCCCTGATCACGAATCAAACATTTTTGAAGTGATGTCTGTGTGTGTGTATGTGTGTGTGTGTGTGTGTGTGTGTGTGTGTGTGTGTGTGTATGTGTGTGTGTGTGTGTGTGTGAAAGTATGTGTGTGTGTGTGTCAGTGAGTCTGTGGAGACGATAACTGACGAACGAATGGACCGATTCGAACCAAATTTGGTACAAAAATCACAATCTGTAAACACTGGAAGCCTATTGTTTTTATGCGTAATCGAATGTTCAGAACCCCCCTAAATTTTCGAATAAAATTTTAAAAAAATCGTCAAAAAATCAAAACCACTAATAAAGTTACGCAAATAGACATTTCTTATGTAATTTTTCATTAGAAAACGATTGACATAAATTTTAGAACGCTAACATGAACCGTTCTCTAGATATTGCACATTTTTTAAAAAAATTATTAAAAAGTCATATAAAATGAAAAAAAAAATATTTCCTATTGAGAAACATGTTCATTTTTCATATGTAATAATACCATGCGATAAATTGGGTGACATCATTCTCGTGTATCTAGCTCGTTCCATTCATGAAAAAAGATACTTTGAGTAATAATTTTGTATTTGAATGCCAATAGTCATTTATCTGCTGTAAGAATAACTTATTTCTTAGTGCATAACGCTTGGCGAGATTTTGGCGACGAATTTGGCGGAATGTCGCCAACTTGGCGACTTTTTTGAAATGTTGCCATATTAACGAAAATCTCGCCAAATGGATAAATATGACGCTAAATCAATGAAAATGACGACTAATTATCGAAAATTCAATATCTTGGAAAGAATATTAGTATCTACTATAAGAAAAATATATTTTTTTACTGTAAAAGTACTAAATTCTTTACATTATATAAGGAAAGTCATGTGTTGCCCACATCAGATTTTTTTTATACCCAATCGAATGTACAGAACCCCCCAAATTTTTAAATGAAAGTTTGAAAAAATCGTCAAAAAATCAAAACCGCTAATAAAAATACGCAAATAGACATTCCTTATGTAATTTTTCATTAGAAAACGATTGACATAAGTTTTAGAACGCTAACATAAACCATTCTCGAGATATTGCATATTTTTCAAAAAAAATTAGCAAAAAGTCATATAAAATAAAAAAAAATATTTCCTATTGAGAAACATGTTCACTTTTCATATATAATAGCATGCGATAAATTAGGTGACATCATTATCGTGTATCTAGCTCGTTCCATTCATAAAAAAAGATGCTTTGAGTAATACTTTTGTATTTGAACGCCAATAATCATTTATCTGCTGTAAGAATAACTTATTTCTTCGTCCATAACGCTTGGCGATATTTTGGCGACGAATTTGGTGGAATGTCGCCAACTTGGCGACTTTTCAAATGTTGCTAAATTAACAAAAATCTGGCCAAATGGATAAAAATGACGCTACATCAATGACGTCTCATTGATGATGACGGCATGGAAAATGATGACTCATTGACGAAAATTCAATATCTTGTAAAGAATATAAATAACTATTATAAAAATAATCTATTTTTTTATTGTAAAAGTGAATTCATTGCATTATATAAGGAAAGTCATATGCTGTCCACATCAGATTTTTTAAACTGTATCACACGCCTCTCTTTAGTCATTTAAATTTATTCTTATAAATTTTACCCTGGTAATTTTTGCTATCAAAAAAATACAAACAACACACCGGCTTGCAACACATAAATTATGAAAACGTCACGAGCACCAAAATGTGGCGTATAAAAAAAGAAAATTAATTACTGGGCTTAATTATAAAATTAGAATTGGCCGCTAATCGTAAATGTCTGTACTTTGCTGAAATGATAACTCACCATATTAATTTACTATTTTGCCCGGCGTTTCGTCTGAAAAATAATTTGATTATTAACATAAAATCAATTTCACTTATCAAAGAAACAAACATTTAATTTCTCAAACAAAACTTTATTACTTATTATATTTAATATTAAATTTTAGAATAGATTAATTTTTAATCAATAATTATATTTACACTTTACTATCTTGTACAAAATTATAGTTTCTTTGACTTAACTGATAAAGTAGTGATACAGTTTGCATTCTCTCACCGACTTCTCGTCGAGTTATAAAATTCCTTCTATTAGGATATGAAAATTTACCATTTTACTCTTTCGAGTACAGTAGGTCCTCTTTGTACATTCTTCACTAAAAGCAACTTTTACGCGCATATTCAACCTCATAAACATTTTACATTCATCATTAACCACGATATTTTAGCAAAAGACTATTATCACATTTTGACGTATTATTTCACTGCAAATTTCATCATGTTAGGAGTATATTTTTACGTGCTTATTCCACAGGGACAATCATAGCAAATTCTGGAGCACATTTTTACGTGGTTATGTCACAGGAACTATGTCGAGAGTGTTTGAGCACAATTTGACGTGCTTATTCCACAAGAAATTTAACGAGTGGGTTTTTTCTTTCTTGTTGGTAAGTAAAGTTTAATTTCGATACCCCCTTGGCTGCCATTGGCTCTGCCGTAATTGTGTGCCAGTTCGCTCCATTCATCTTGCCGTGGTCTACATTGACTTTCATAGGTTATTTTGTGATGCCCACGGGCTCGTTTTCTCCATCGTTGTACTTCTCATGCTGTCATGCTTCATTTTTTGCTCGTAAATAAATTGTCCGCCCATTATAAAATTGGGCGTCGCCTAGTCTGTGGCTGATGTCGCCTTGTCGCCGAGTAATGTCTGGAATATAGGACCATCTTTTATGTAACTGTATCACTATATTACATATATACAAGGGGTCCCAAAAAGTTTGAAGCACGTTTTAATTCATTAGCTATTAGAGATAAGTGAGCAATGTAAATTGCAAAAATGTTGAAAATAAGATAGGAAATAAGACTGCTTTAATGAAATAGTCCTCCCATTAATTTTCAAAAAGTTACACTTTTAAATTTTTTAACGACCCCCCCCCCCTTTCCCCGCTTAGACAAACTTGTTCAATCATAGAATTTTTATTGTTAATGCAAATAGATCATTAAAAAAACGCATATCTTTAACTTTAAAATTAAGAGAGTTATATTTAATTGAAAATTGAACATTGTGAATGGGGACCATATATCAAATTAGAAATTTAGTTATTCTTCTGTTATCTGCTTTTTTATACACGTTAAATCCGTACACGAACTTACACAAAAGTAATAAACAGTATAACGCAACTAACTCAATCCAATAAAAGTAACATCCCACAATTTTTAAACCACCCCTACACGATCGATTAATGAGATTTAAGAAAAATAACACGAAATATATATTTCTTGTAAAGAACACGCTAAGCCTTCCTCAAAGTAATTGATTTCCTGTCACTATGTTGTTATATCAATTTAGGCATTTTCCGAAGATGCTTCAGAGGCATTTTTGGAAAAGATCTTAAGTGACTTGTAACAATGTGTGTCGTTTATTTGAATTATCGTTTGTCGAAACGACGTCGTTTGTATTCAATGGGATGAATGATTTTCCCGCTTGCGTTTCACGCTATGTTTAAAAGTGCTGTTGTGTATACTTAAGTAAGTGTCATCAGATGAATCGCCATTAACGTAAGGTTGTGAAGCATTTGATTGATGGGAATCTTTAGATAAAAATTATTCAAGATGTATTTGTAGTTTATATAGTTTATTAATGTTTTTGCCACTTATAATGCATGCTATTTAAAGGCGATGCCTAATATGCTTAAGTATGTGTTTTCAAGTGAATTGCTGAATAGTTATTAACATAAATTTGAGAAGCACTTAATTGATAGAAATACTTCGAAAAAAAAAACAATCAAAATATATTTGTATTTTATACAGTTTATAAATAATTTTTCTACTTCTGTTTAACGTTGCTTAAAATCGATGTGTATACTTAAGTAGTGTATTTCATAAAATGAATTGCCATTAAAGACGCATTTGATTGATGGGGATATTCAGACAAAAATATTATAAACGATATATTTGTAGTTTATGTAGTTTATAAACGATTTTGCTGCTTCTGTTTCACGCTTTTCATTTGTTTTTTTGATAAAAGTCAAATTGAAGTATATTATGTAAGAAAAGACGAAAGAATGAATTTGTTTCATTAGAGAACAATATGTTCTTTTCACGACAGGTAGTTTCAACAAAGAAAAGTTCACATTTCCGTCACCATCGAACTATTGCAATTTACATTTCTTTCCACAACACAGATAGTCTACATGTACCTGTTTACTGTACGTTGGATGTGAATTACATTTACATCTCCTGTCCGCCATTCCATTCAAATTATTTTACATTTCTATAACTGCAAAAACATTCCTTTATTTCGCTTTCTGAATTTGAAGAAATAAATTCGTACTGTAAATACCTGACTCTATATTCCTTTGTTTGGTTATCTAACACTACCGCACAAATATCTCCAAATCCATAGCTAAATTTCCCTACGGCAAACGGGAAAAAGCGAATTCTAGGCTATTTTTATAAGAATTGCAATAGATTCATTCGAAAAATATTTCAATATGTTTAGTTATTGGTATATCTGAAGTATGCATTTCGTGAAACGGTGAAACAAAGGGTTCGGAACCTAATCGCAGCTGATTGATTTTACTCAAAAACAATGCTTTCGAAATGAGCAAGATAAAAAAAAAATATGCTAAAATGTGCCCTGCAATTGGTATTAGTATACTGTTATATTGACATTTTGTTATTGATATGATGTCGCCAAACCAAAAAACACTGCAATGTCTGTTCGACAATATATGCGGTTCTATCATAAATGAGTCTGAAGTGATTATCCCTCCGATATTTTGGAGAAATAGGACGGAATTCTTTAATTCTTTATTCTTGTAAGATAGGTAACTTAACATATAACCGATTCTTTCACGCCATGTGCTATCGCAATAATTCGATTTTAAACTAACCGGAGTGTGACTCAACTCGACTTTCTAATACCAGAGTTTTTTTTTTTTAATTCTATAAGAAAATATTTAAAAAATCGCCATCGTGAGTTCAAATGCAAACAACTTTATCGTGTTACCTTTCACTTTAAAGGACATGAAAAAATATTTCCATTGATACCATACTTGTCTCTCCCAATGAGGAATAATGATGTCCCGAACAAAAAAAAATTGCATCGCGGCTATTTTTCACAACAATGATTAAAACTATTAAGTCACGTGATCATTGAGACATTCATAAACCCTTTTATGCATGATTATGTCAAATTTCGTCCTATTATGCTATATTAAAAAAATATTAAATTTCGAATAAATTTCTAAGCTTTCGCTCGAATTTAAAAAATTTCTATCCAGTTTAAGATTTTTTACATCAAAGCCGGATATAAAATTTCGTTAAAATCCATTGATACATATGGCTGCTAGGGTGTGCACAAGAAATTCACCACAGATATCAGGCAGACAGAACTCCAAAAATAGTCAAAACATGTGCAGCAGGTCTTAAAGCATATATTGGCAGCAAAATATCAAATTCGAAAATTTTCTTGAAAACAATACTTTATCTAGATTATATGACATAGAATAAGAAAGTAAAAAATTGCTGTAACGTCCGTTGAGATAAAAATGCAACGAACTTTAGATATCGATATTGTGGCGTTTAGCTTCAGTTTCTTTGTTTAATGACAGTGGTAACATTCTTTTTTGACGCTGCACAGGCCAGGTTTAATAACAGTCAAGTTCGAAAACAACAATTACGTCCGTTATTACCTTACTCAGGGCAATCGCGCGTAAAGGATTGAAGAGAGTGTGTTCTGAGAAACAAGAACGCAGCAGAAAATGGAAAGAGACGCCGCACGCTCCTTCTTGCCTGTCTCAGAGAAGACTGAAGATGATGGAAGTGGAAGACTTGAAGCAAAGGAGAATCGGATTTATCTCCTGCGAATGCTTGAAAAAAGATTCACGTCGCTGCAATTTTTGCTTTTTATATAGTAGGGTATAATGCCTGTAGTTAATTGATTCAGAAACACCAATTACTAGTTCTCTTGCACTGACACATATAATCCAGCGTATCTTTGAAACAGCTGTTTGCTGCATTATGATTTTATTTGTGCTTAAATACGTTGCTCAAGATTTCTTTATCCTCTGTACATATTGGTTTTTGCTTATTTATATTTTATTTCATATTTCGAATTTTAAAATGTCAACATTCTACCTAAATCCAAGACTGTATTTGCCTTTTTTGAGATTCTTCAACCCTACCACAAAAAATATCTATAAATTCATAGCAACATTTCCCAAGGCAAGCGAGGAAAGTGAATTCTCGGCTATTTATTTGGACCTCAACCATTTTGATCCGAAGAATATTTCAGTATCTATTCAGTATTAAGTCTTGGTATATTTGAAATGCGTATTTTGCAAGCCAAAGAAATATTCATATTTTAACCTATAAAATAAATTATCATTTATTTACACCTCTATATAATTATGAAAATTACTTGAATTTATTAACAAATGCTTAAGGAAGAGAAAAGCCCCATGTAAGACCAGGTCTCTTGAATCTTATTCCAAAGATCAAAAATTGACCTAACATGTATGAAGATTGGCTCATCCCTCTGTATTTCGGATCTGCAGCTCAGCATGACTGTCATCTTTTCCGATTATTTTTCTGATATTTGAAGTCAGACTTCATATTTTTCTATAACATTCTCCTACTATCCAATTGAATAACACTGCTTAAAATCACGACTACCTCTCTGCATCTCTTGAATAGTCATTCATTTGTCCATTGACTTTCCTCCTTGCATTCACATCATTTAGTCTGGGGTTCAGATACACCCCCTTGCTGTCATTGGATGCTCATTAATGCGATGTCGTATCTTTGCGTTATTGGCCCTTTCCGTTTCCAATGAAGCTTGATTTAAGTTTTGACCCTAGGATATTTTGCCCAAACTGCAATTGCACTTTGTGTGACGCGTTTTTATTGAGTTCATAACTTCCGGGCCAAGATTGTCATTAGACGGTGACTAAAAGTCTGCACTATGCTTTGTCATAAACATAAAAAACTGCATATGGTACCTCGTGGTCTCACAATTCCCAAAATCCCTGGTCATACAGTAACACAACCAACTGAGTAGTATACAGAACGTTATTTAACCGGATGCATGATCCTTGTTCGCTCCAGGCCCTTGCATATTTATTATCTGAATCTAGGGTAAACCGTGACTCATCCGTCAAGCGCAAATAGGACTATCACGCTTCTATACAAGCCGTATGCTAAAGACAGCACTGCTACCCTGGCGTTAGCACTCAGAGAGACATAGTCTCGTGTTACCTAAGCATAGAGTTATTTGACATGTAACATTTGACTAAACAATATTGGTGGATATCGATTTTCTTATTGTTGTTTCTGTCATTCATCAAAGAGATGCTGCGACGGCTCAACGATTATGTTTGGTCAGTAATGCGATGTACTTTTCATCAGAGGATATTGTAGCCCTAGAATGACCTAGAACAGGTCTCTGGATCCCTTGTTTGAGTCTCGCTTTACTTTTATGTCCACCTTATTAGCACCGCTTGTTCAGCTTCCATCCCTGCCCTCTAGTGCTGTTACATCATCCTATAATTTTTATATGTTCCGCTGTCCATCACATTAAGCCTCCATTGTCACATGTTACCTCCTCCTATATCGCCTGTCTTATTTTGTTGTCTCATCTAATTTTTCTTGTTAATGTTTAAATGGATAGACCGTTGTACAGTGATTTTCTAAACAAGAAAAATTATTCAACGATGAATTGAAAATTTTTATAATCCAATGTAAATAGTTTGTTTACAAATACGGAACGTAAAGAGGTAAGCATTTATCATCATTATAAGGAAAATACAAAAATTCCGTGCTGCAATAGTTTAGGCATAAAAATTAAAATTTTCTATTTGGTAGCAATGTACATGTTTTAATGATAGATGATGCTACTACTACTTTTTATGAGCTAAAACTCACTAATTTCCACAGCAATTATAAAGTTTTGCAAGGTATCTGGATCAATATGAAAGTAGGCATTCTCCGATGGCTACTCCAGTTCTTTTCAGAAGAACACTGTGTACCATTGCGTACACACCATGTGTAAAGATACCCTATAAGTTCCTAATTAGGTTCATATCCGAACTGATAGCAGGCTAGTAAAGAACAGAGATGATTTTGTACTGAGACGTTATTTTTTTATTTTGATGTGTCAATCGCATCATTATCCTGTTGAAATATCCAATTGAAGTCCCCCAAGATATTTCCTAATGGTTGTAAGTTACTTTCGAGGGTTTCTTCATATATTTTTCTGATTTATGTCTTCGTACTAACGACAGGAAAGTCTGGACCTAGCAACTAAAGGAGTTCCACACCATAACTGATACTCCATGGCATTGACAAATGATTTTGCTACTTGGCTGTTTTCTTAATTCATGCCAGTAGTATGAAAACCCATCTGGATCATCACAATTCCATGTTTTTTTTGTCACTGAAAATCAACGTATTCACACGTAGAGATAAGGCATATCTCTGATGGCCCAATTTAGTATTACTTAGTTGTGGCTAGTTTTCAAGAAAGATGGATGAGCCTGCTTTCGGTTTCGAAGAAAACCTAATTCAGCAATTCGTCTCCGAATGGTATTTGTCGAAATATCCATTCCAATTTGGGTAGAATATGAAACTAAAAATTCTTCCCTGAATGAGTGAAGTGGTCGCTCATTTCCTTCCAGAACTCAATTTTTGGCACATATTGGTCACTACGTGCGGAAACTCGAAGAATAACGTGTTACGGCTGATGCAAAACTGTCACAATTATTTGAGACACACACACACACACACACACATATATATATATATATATATATATATACTCGTATATATTACTTTATTTGCCGTATTTTAGTTTTCTTTTCCCTTGAGAACTAACTTTGATAACTTTGTCATGTTACATTCATTTTAAAATCACTGGATTTACTAAGAAGACATAAAAAGGCCTTTGCATTCGACAAGTCAAGTTGCTTTAAAAAAATTACTTATAAATTTTAATTTGTACCGATATTTTGGCAGCAGCAAAATTTCAGCTAATTGCGATTTTCCTTTTGTAATTTTAATTTTTGTAAATATTTCTTCCATTGTATATGCTCTTCTAACCACATTTTACATCTAGAGTGAATGAATCAATAACATTAATTGACTCCTTTTAATTTCATTGACCTTCGGGTCCAGACGTTTGCATTCAATGTATGTAAATAATAAATTATTTATTATATATGTTCTTTTAACCACATTTTACATCTAGCGGGAATAATTCAAAAATTATATTGGCATTGGGCTTTAAATGTTTTCATTTCACTGAATAATAATCCAAATAAGGCCAATAAAACCAAATAAACCAATAAGAACCAAAAAACTGACACTTAAGAAACGCATAAATTCTATAACACTGGATATCAGATGGAAAAATAGATGTTACCTAGTGTAACACTCACTTTCCTTATACATATACTCTGTATAATACCAACAGTAAACTATATTGAAGGACATTAAATATTGCAGCAGCTCCCAGTTTTCATCTGCAAAAGGAAATGACACTGACTGCTCTCGCATTGTCTTTATTGCACTAATAAACTCTAACATACTGTTCTTATCACTTTTTCACAAAATATGTATTCATATGACGTGAATACTTTTTCTATGAGAAGAATGGGAGGAAAATATCTTTCTGCATCAATGAAAATTGGCATTCATGGCATAAAAGAAAAATATTATTTTTCTGAGGCCATTGAAGAAACTCTCTTGAATGTCAACATCAGAGTGTTTCCTTTTGAAACTCGGGGTCTATTTCCCATTGTTTGAGTTGCATATGTAACATATATTCTTTATCGGGTTATATAATGCACAGTATGTTACATTAAGTGACCTTTTCTATTTTACTTGGGAGTTATGTCTTTTGTAGAAATGAAGCTAATTTGATATAATACATTCCAAAATATTAGGAATACGTTTGTCATAAATATGTATATTTCTTTCTAAACTATATAGTAATTTCATACATTAAAAGAAACATTTCGACACATTCTTCTGAACGCAATATCTCCTTTCCAAAACAATCGATTTGTATGAAACATTTAGGTAATAATTCATAGTCTGGGCAATATTTTGATATGTTTTATTTCCATTTACTTTGTGACTACCTATCACATGAACTTCAATTCTGAGCAATTCAAAGACGACGATACAAACTCGTGTCGCTCACAGGTGATTGTAGTATTCACCATGCTCAATCTCGACTTCATGCGGCCAGTAGATTAGGGTACTTATATCCCTGCCGAAGTCATGGAAATGTCAAACAAGTGAACATAGTTTGGCGATTGCTATATGAGACACTTTCCAGATCACACTCCTCTGCGTAACTTACGTAAAGTCGGGTCAGTGACAAAATCTACCTCCAATAGATAAAAACTAAGAACTCTTTGCTATGGCTGAAAAGATAAATTCAATGCATATGCGTTGGAGATTCATTGCAAAGTCAACAGGCAGATTGTTTGGGGATTATTTGAAAATTCAAAAAGCAAATTGCTTAGATATTCATTGTGAAGTCAAAAAAATGAATGGTTGACGATTGATCGCAATTTGTTGCAGATTCAACAGAGGTTTGAAAGAGCTCTGAAAAGACTTTGATGTATTTGCAAGCTAGTTGAGAACCAACGGCGAAAGAGTGTTTCAGTGAAGGAACGAATACAGGTGTGAAGGTGTTTCAAGACTGTCTCGATTCGCATATTATATTAAGCTCAGATACGGAAGCCATCGATATGCACTCAGGTGGCCCCATCCTTACTACTTCCTAATGTTTGTCTTGTTGGCCATTCCAATGTCCCCATTTGTTTTACTGTCTAAAGCATGTGCTGACCGCACCATTGTCCATTCTACAACCCGTTCTACAACCAAACTGTTCACCACCGATCGGACTCCTGACGTAAGTCTCTCTAATATTTATGTTTGCTGCAAGGGTTTTTTCACATTGACAGTATTCCGTAAATAAACTACGTGTTCTTTTAAATACATTCGTTGTTGCTCTGTACAAATGTGGTTTTCTGACCCCCATCCGGGACTTTAATTCTCAGAGCATTGCAACCTACGTAATGAATAACAAAAAAATATGTTTTTGTCTGTCTGTAATAATCACTTAACTTTCGAAATAGGCTCAATGGATCTGCATATTTTTTGCTTTTCCTACAATATATAGTGAAATTCGGGGAAAGTTTGTATTAGAAGGAAGTAGCCGATTAATTTTCAGTTTGCAAAATATTTACGTATTTTGGGTAGTCTAGAACACAAGTCAACTAGGACGTTTGTATCTGTGTTTGTCTGTCAGATACTGCAGTATATCCACTCTAATACAAGAACTATTTTACCAAATGTCTAAAAATTTGGTAGTTAAGTTAATGATGCGTTAGAGTGGTACTTTTTAAATCTATATACGATTTGGAAAATAATATCACCCTTTTTACATTATGGTCTGAAAACATGACCAGAGAGAACTGAAATACAAAAAATAAATATGCCTAAGTGTATTATTGTAAGCAAATTCCCAAATGTTTCTAAAAAATCGTTTTTGAGTTTTTTTAATATTTCGATTCCCTGAATAATTTTCTCTCTAAATCCGTAAATATTTTTTGAAATCCGTTCATTATTAATGAAACCAAAAGTATTTTTCTGACGCACAGTTACCCTTATCTAAATCGGATGTTTATCTTTCCTCTTTCAATTTAATCAAAACTACGTTTTTCAATGTTTACTTTTTCTAATACTTATTAACGAAAAAAGACTAATTTCATTTACTTAAAAATATCCAAATATGTTTAACAGTTATCTTATTATGCAATAAACCTCAAAAATGTGTTTCAGCTGCAATAATGTATGTTTGATCGAAGAGTGATAATGTGTTTGATGTAAGAGTTAAATATTGGATATTTTTGGTGAGTTTTTCTATTCTTTGATATTATTAAATTATTATTCGTTTATGCAAAAATTCATTGATTTATTGCACTCGACAGCTTTAATGGAAAATTTCGATACAAAAAGAATGAAATATACGAGAACGTTTCTTTAATATAACAAGGATTGCGGTATGAATGTTATTATTCTTATATCAATGTAAATATAATCAGTAACTTACATGGGCGCACATTGTTTTGTTCACGTAACCTCTATTTTTGCATAAACGCATTCGATCAATACTGAAAGACATAGATCCCAGACCTGAAAAAATCAGTGTTGAACCAAGCTATTACAGTTTGTTGAGCTTGGTTGTCAGTTACATACACTTGCTAGACAATAGCTTCTTCAAGGGCCTAAAGAGGTGGAAATTGCTATGTGTCAGATCAATCCTGTATGGTGTGTGATAGAGCACCCTCCAATGAAAGCAATGTAATTGTCTGTGGCTTTCTTTAATCCAGGTCATGGGTATATAGTCCCCTTTGTACCTTCCTTTGCACCCATTCTTCTTTTAGACTTCGGGTTCGTTGGTTTTCTTGTAATGACGAGTGCGATCCAAGGTATCATCGATAAAGCTGTAAGTTGAATTACCATTTTATTTGTGCTTATATACGTTGCTCCATGATAGATACACGATAATAATGTTATCTATTTGTCGCATAACACTGCATATAAAAAGTTAGTATATTAAGTTAGTATATTTAATACAATTTTTAATTTATACTATTTTCGTTAATTTTATGTATTTTTTTATAAATTTATTTGAAAGACTTGCAATATTTTGAGAAAGATTCAATCTAGAGTTCTAAAGATTATACAATTCGTTTTCTAATCAAAAGTTTCATACAAAACGTTTGTTTATATAAAATTATGACAGATTCAGATTTTCATTGATTTTTCAAAACTTTAGTCTAATATTTAAGTGTCTTCCAAATATTTGATTATATTTCAAATTAAAAGAGTCCCAGTATTTACTAATTCTAATAATCGTACTAAATTTCGTTTGAATTGATCCTCACGTTAGTGAGTTACCGCATCCACAGACTGACGAGCACATTAACAAGCATGCACACACATTAATATACATAAATACACGCACAAACATCACTTAAAAAGCACACACAATACTTTCCTAAACTGACAATCACAATACTTTCCCTGTACTTTATACTATTTATATAGGAAAAGAGTGATCATCAATTTCACGTATTACATTTTACACCGACAAGCTATAAGTAAACATTTTGTTCAACAAGGCCTTCTTATCTGCTTATCCCAAAAAGAAATGTCCTTTAAAATATTTCGAAATAAGGAATTTGAATAATGTTTATACTAAAATCATTAGAAGCATATTTACAACCAAACAAAGAACACAGTTTTGAAATACGCTAACCTTGTGTTTTATCTAATGGCACGTAACTGTAATTAATATTTCGTAAAACTTTGCTCGCTTCCGAAATTAATGGTGCTGATGCTAACATGACAAAAATCTAAACTCAGAAAAGTTTCTTGCAGCTCAGTGGTTACACTAATATTTTACGACGAAAACATTTTTTTTCGTGTACCTTCTAAGTTTTCTGGCAGTCAAAGGTAATGCATTAATTAATAAAATTATGAGAATAAAACTAAGGAGAATGCTTTTTAAAACATTTAATATGAAAATTACTTTAGGAAAAAAATTTAAATTTTGATGTAGAAATAAAAATGCACATAAAAGTGCGAAGTTCTATGACATAAACACACAAGCAGATAAAAGGAAATTAATTATTAAAAAATTTAAGACGTTATTATAAAATATCAGTTCCATAAAATTAAACAATTATAAAATGTAGTTTCTTGTTAGACATTTGTAAGCACATGAGCATATTTATATTACTTGTAGTATCCAGTCATAAATCCTAAATGAAATTTTCCCTAAACTTAAAGTGAGTTAATCCTAATTTCCGTCCTACTGAAAAGCAAACTATTAACTGTCCTGGCATTCAGGAATTTTCACACAGGCACGAAAGTAAAGGATAAAGAACTCTGATCTTTTAAAAATTTCAACTGGATATAGAACCTCCTCTAAAGTTTCTCAATCCTCGGTGCTAGGAATTCAACTTATCCACCTGGCAATTAATATATTAAATAACACTTATTTTAGAAGAAAATAATTAACATTTTTACCAAATATAATTTTCCTTCTCCAATCTCGTTTAATTTTAGTTATCCTTTATCTAAAATTCCCCCAGATAAACGTTTAATGTCTTAAACTGATTATGTTAATTCTCTTTCTTCCATCTATTTACTCATGGATCTAAAATTGAGATTGGATATTCAGTGTCTATTTTCAAGAATCAAGAATTAGAGAGAGAGAAAAAGTTTTTTTGTTATAAATTCATAAAGAATGGATATATTATTTCAATCGGAAATAACTGCCATAAAATATGTTGTTGACTGCGATTTTCATAATAAAATATTATTAATATTTACTAGCCGAATACCCGCTGAAAATCAACGGTGTGGCAATGAGCATCCCCGAAAAATTACATTTTTGATTAATTCGCGTTTCACACTTATTCGGAAAATCAAATATTTTTGTGTGCATAACCCCCCTAAAGAAGAAAATAGTGGAAAACGTCTTCCTTTCAAATTATCTACCCGTACACCAAATTAAAGTCTCTATCTTATTCCGGTGCATGCTGTTTTACCATTTCACCTTTCGAACGTTTCTCTGATGAACACACTCATAACATAACACTTTTGAAAAACCCATTCGTCTTAGGTTTTTTATCAGATGATTGACTCATATACCAAATATAAATACCAAAGTATAAATACCAAAGTCTCTATCACATTTAAATGGAAGCGTGTCTCATTTATTCAGAAAATCGAATGTTTTGGTGTGCGGCCACGCCTAAAGTAACATATATTGGAAAAGCTGAAATTTCACACATTCTTTCTTTCAAACAATCTACCAGTATACCGAATTTGAACTCTCTATCCTATCACGCAGCATGTTTTTTCTATAATTTCACCTTTCGAATATTGTGTAGAGTGCACACACCCTTAAATGAACATTTTTAGAAGCTCCATTCTTTTTGGATTTTCTATCAGATGATTGGCTCATATATCAAATATCGAGCCTCTTTCACATTTTCTAAAGGTCTTTTCTCATTTATTCTGAAAATCGAACATTTGGGTTTGCGGCATCCCCTTAAGTAGAAAATATTTAAAACTTAAATTGCACATACTTTCCTATCGAACTATCTACTTGTACATCACATCTGAAATCTCAATCTCATCCCAAAGCATTGTTCTTCATCATTTCACCTTTCGAACGTTTTTCTCTGAAGCACCCTCTCAAACGAACATTTTTGAAAACTCTTGTGCCTTGAGTGTTTTCATCGAATGATTAGCCCATATACTAAATTGTAAGCGTCTATCAAATTTTAAAACAAGCGTTTCTCATTTGTTCGGCAAATAGAAAATTTTGCTGTGAGACATTCCCCTAGAGTGGCAAATTTTGAAAACCTGAAATTGCACACTTTCTTCTCTTCGAAAAGTTTACCCATACACTAAATTTGAAGTCTCAATCTCAGATCAAAGTATGCTTTCCTATCATTTCACTTTTCAAAAATGTTGATGTGGCGTACCCCCCTGTACAGAGCATTTTTGAAAAATTCGATTTATCCAGGGTTTTTTATGGAACGATCGAGCCATGTACCAAATTGCAAGTCTCTATCTACTTGGGAAGTGCCTTAATAATGCGTGACAGACAGACAAACAGACAGACGGACAGAGATACGGACACTTAGTAATTAGTATGTAATACTAGCCGAATATCCGTTGAAAATCATCGGTCTCGCAATAAGCAACCCCTGAATAATGTAAATTTTTAATAATTCGCGTTTCATATTTATTCGACAAATTGATTATTTTGGTGTGCAGAACCCCCCTAAAGAAGAAAATATTAGGAAACTTAATTTGTGCATTTTTTCCTTTCGAATTATCTACTCGTACATTAAAGTCTATCTCATCCCGAGACACCCCTATTTTATTATTTCTCCTTTGCCCCTGTTTTCTGTGAAACACACCCAAACATGAACATTTTTGAAAACTCTGTTTGTCATGGGTTTTTATCAGATGATTGGCCCATATACCAAATATTAAGCTTCTACCACATTTAAAAGGAAGCGTGCCTCATATATTCCGAAAATCGAGCATATTAGTATGGGGCACCCCTTGAAGTAGCAAATATTGGAAATCTGAAATTTCACACTTTCTTCCTTTCAGACTATCTACCCGTACACCAAATTTGAAGCCTCTATCCAATCAAGAAGCATGTTTTTTCTATCACTTCACCTTTCGAACGTTTTTCTGTGTAGCCCCCCGTTAATGAACATTTTTGTTAAGTTGTATTCATCTTTTTTTTTTTTTTTGTCAAATGGTTAGCCTATATACTAAATTTCAAGCCTCTATCACATTGTAAAGGAGGCGTTTTTCATTGTTCAGCAAATCGAACATTTTAGTGAGCGGCACCCCTACAATAGCAAATGTTGGAAAACTGAAATTGCACCCTTTCTTCCTTTCCAATTTTTTACCCTTACACCAAATTTGAAGTCTCTATCTCATCGCTTTTCTAGCATTTCATCTTTCGAATGTTTTTGTGTGGAGTACCCACCCCCTTAGATATACATTTTTGAAAAACACTATTCTTTTTGCGATTTCTATCAGATGATTTGTCCATATACCAAATATCAAGTCTTTATCACGTTTTGAAAGGGGCGTTTCTCCTTTATTCCGAAAATCGAACATTTTTGTGTGCGGCACCCCCTAAAGTAGAAAATATTGGTAAACTGAGATTGTATATTTTTTCCCTTCCAAACTGTCTACCCTTACACCAAATTTGAAATCTCTATCACATTCCGAAGCATGGTTTTTTATCAATTCACTTTTTGAACGTTTTACTTTGAGCACCCCCTTAAACGAACATTTTTGAAAAACTATATTCGTCTTGGGTGTTTTCGTCTAATAATTAGCCCATATAACAAAATTTCAAGCCTTTATCGAATTGTAAAGGAGCCTTTTCTCATTTATTCGGTAAATCGAACATTTTGGTGTGCGGCACCTCCTTAAGTAGAAAATACTGGAAATTTGAAATTACCCACTTTCTTCCTTTCAAACGGTTTACCGATACACCAAATTTGAAGTCTCTATCTTATCGCAAAACATGCTTTCCTATCATTTCACTTTTCGAATGTTTTAGTGTGCGGCACCCCCTTAAGTAGAAAACATTGGAAATCTGAAATTACGCATTTTCTTCATTTCGAACGATTTACCAGTACACCAAATTTGAAGTCTGTATCTCATTGCAAAGCGTACTTTCCTGTCATTTCACTTTTCGAAAGTTTTGGTGTGCGTAACCGCCTTAAGTAGAAAATATTGGAAATCTGAAAATATCCACTTTCTTCTTTTCGAACGATTTACTCATACATCAAATTTGAAGTATCTATCTCATCGCAAAGCATGCTTTTCTATCATTTCACTTTTCGAAAGTTTTGGTGTGTGTCACCCTCTTAAGTACAAAATATTGGAAATCTGAAATTGCACATTTTCTTCCTCTCAATCTATTTACTCATGCACTAAATTTGAAGTCTCTATCTCATCACAAGCATGCTTTCCTATCATTTCACTTTTCGAAAGTTTTGGTGTGCGGCACCCCCTTAAGTAGAAAATATTGGAAATCTTAAATTGCACACTTTCTTCCTTTCGAGTGATTTACACATATACCAAATTTGAAGTCTCTATCTCATCGCAAAGCATGCTTTCCCATCATTTCACTTTTCGAACGTTTTGGTGTGGGGCACCCCCTCTATAGAAACTTTTCGAAAAATTCGATTTTTCCAGAGGGTTTTATCAAACGACTGAGCCGTGTACCAAATTGCCCTATCTATTGGGGAAGTGCATAAAAAAAAGCGTGACAGACAGACAGACGAACGGACATACAGACAGACAGACAGACGGACATTTGGCATTTAGTATATATAGATAGATACTTTTAGTTTATTTTCAATCTCTGCTTTAAATTCTATAACAAATCCAATTATATTGATATCAAAGATTCAGTTTTACAGAAAAAATTATGCCTATATATGTTGGGTTAAATGACATATTGGTCTGCAGAGAAATTAAATTTTTGAACATTGCGCAAAAATTACCTCATCAGAAAATTAACCAATTAATATTCCCTCCCTTACTTCTATTTATCAAAATTTTCTAAAAATATTTTAATTGACAATTGGCAACATCTGTTGATTATTCCTGTTTCCCCCCACATGAATAAATCTATTGAATATATATCTTTCCCATTTTTAACTTAGATCTTCAAATTTTCATCAAATAAGTTATTTACTTTTTAACCAATCATGGTCCATTTTTCAAATATCTCAATAAATTAAATATTGAATCTACTAAAATTGTATCTGTAAAGCTACGGGTAATGTTGAACATATTTTGATTTTCTATATTTTAAAAAAATTCACCTTCCTATACCAACTACTGCAAACAATCAATTTGATTTACTAATGTATGTAAAAATAAAATGCTATTAAGAGATTTAATACATGTATTATAATTAGCAAAAAAATAGCAAAACAAATCAAGTAATTTTCCGCGTATGTGTGACATTACATCTAGTTTTTAAATTTTTTCAAATCAGTGTTGCGAAATTTCTACACAACTCCATCTGTTTTTTTTTTGTTTTCTTTTTTGTATATTGTTCTTTCGTTTGTTTAATTTAACGATTTTTCAGAAATTTAATATTTTATTTGGCTTTTACTTGGTTCTAATTTGCTAAATATTTCTCAATTTAAATTGGAGGAACCTGTTCATTCACCAAACTACTTTGAATTTTTAATTGCAAATTGTACTTTTATTTACTTGGGAATCTTAGTTTATACACATTGTCTATGTGTGCCAGCGTATGTCTATGTGTTTTTTTATTTCTGTGCTTTTCCCTGCCGTCCATTGTAATTTCTCTACACCTTTGGGGGGGGGGATGAATGACCTGGGTAATTTAAAACAAGAAAGATCAATCATGCTTAAAGCATTTATTATAAAACACTTTCCAACTTCAATGCAATTTTATTTAAACAAGTCTAAAATGCAATACATTCCTAAGTAATATTTTAAAACTTATCACAGTACTACATTAATTTATTATATTTGAAAACTTAAACTTTCATCGAAAAAAATGAACTTCATTCAAATGACGGCATTGAAATATAAATTGCCTGGTTTAAACATTTCTAAAATGCGATACATTCCTCGGTAATATTTTTAAAATCATCATAATACTACAATAATTTATTATATTTTAAAACTTCATCGAAAACAACTGAAATTCATTCAAATGACGTCATAGAAAAAATAACACGCCTGGATCTCTCTATAAAAACAGCATTTCATTCATAACATTTTCCCATTCAGTTCATTCATCACATTACTATAATAATTTATTTTATTTAAAAATTAAGACCATGGAACTACAACTAATTAAATACTATGCTTAAAACTTCATCGAAAAAAATCTTCCTTCTATTTGTAAAATCAATGAATATTTCATTCATATCAGCTATGCAGACTCCATGGGCTAAATAATTTTGTGTTAAAGAAATACAGCAATTCTAATACAACTCATTCTTCATATTTTGCTGTTTACATTTTACATATGTAAAAAACAGGCTTCGTTGTAGAAATAATCAAATTTGGATGATCAGTTAAACTCAAATATATTGTAATTGCGTTGTTTCAGTATGTAGATGCACAGAATTTAAGCAAAAATAAAGTGGTTTTAGGACGGATACAACACTCAATATGAATTAAAAAGAACTTAAAAAATCATGATTTTGAGACAAGATAGATTCCATATATCATTTTGAAGTGAGTCATGTGATCTTTACATATCATGGTCACATGATCGCTTCATATAGGAGGTGTAATTATTATTTTAATTTTTATTTAAAAAACTACTGAATATATTTCGCTGAATTTTTTTTTATATATTTTATGGAACAATTTGAATATTACCTAAAATTTTCGAAGCAATTTGTGAATTTTAAATCCGCTCAAAAAATGTTTGAAAAATTAGGTCCCATAGGGCTCATTGTATTTCATTTTTTCAACCCGGGTTCAATCCAAAACTAATTGGATGATATTATTCATTTATATTCCCATAGGTTCTACAGACCGTGTGAACAACATACTAAAATTTCATTTTGATTAAGTCATTTTTACGGCAGTTATCGTGCTAATGGACAGACAGACAGAATGAACAAAGTCATAAACACTTTTCAACTTTGTTGTAAAGTGTTTAAAACATAGCTTCGGACTAACATGTCTTCTTTCTTGACCCCCTTACGTTACTTAATTGGTAGTTGCTGTGCTCTACACCAGCAAATACTGGTTCAGAACCAGTCCCTGATTGGTGGTTGTTTCCCCTCTCCTATGTGCTTTTGGTTGGCCCACAAAGTGGGTTCATATTGGGTCAAAGTTCTTAATTGTATTTATTAGTCATAAATCCCTGTCCGATGTAGTGTGGACTCTGCATAGTAAAAAAATGCCATTGCTAAGAATATGCAAGATATAAAACTGGTTAGTACGAATTTTTGCTACGGATAAAATTTTAACAAGAAATTTATGAAGGCACTTTCCTATTGTAGCAAATAATGTGTATACTTCCTTTTTGACGGTATTGTGAGACCAGAAATCTCACACTAGTTATTGTGAGACAGTTTTATGTACATTATTTATTGTGTCTGAAACATCAGACAATACCTTCAGTTTCAATGACGCCAAAGTTTACAGCATGCAGACCCAAATGTCAGAAAACCATAAATTTAGGGTTTCAAAACAGAGGAGGGTCGGAGGACTCTTAAGAAAATGTGAAGTAACGCCATTGGATAAAAAGGCTGACCAATTGAGAAGAAGCTTGTAGCATCACCCTGAAGGGCTTTCCAATGAGAGCAAAGGAGGGGTGTCAGTCCTGAGACAAAAAGAGCCACAACCTATGACATAAGAACGACGATAAAAACAGATATGGCGAGAAAAAGACTTACAGCACTGCACTTACTGAAAAGATATAGATATGTAGACTAAGAGAATGACATAAGTACAATACATATAGAGAGCGATTTTGACAGACAGCATGCAGCATGATTTCTACCAGAGGTGATATCGCAATTTACGATAACTTCTGCACGACAATTGCAGAATGTAAACCACAAAGTCCTAAGTTAGTCCAGAAGTGTTCGATATTAAATCCAAGACAGCCTTGAAGGTATGTGTTCCTCAAATAATACCAGGTCTCAAATACATTCTAGGTCTTTTTAAAAATTATCTCACATCGTCTCTCTCGGCCGAAATAATATGAATAATTGTGTAATAAATTTAATAAGTATATTATGTTGTTAATAAATGTTTTATTGTTAAAGTTAAAATGGTGCAATCAATTTAGTATTGCATTAATTAATATTCTTTTACAGAACTCGCGCGAAAGATAAATAATTGGAGGGTTATAGCGGAAAACAACCCAATCTATAAAATAATAATGAGTTCCATGAATGCGATAAATTTACGGCCATGTATATTAAGTATACTTTAACAATTTAGCAGTATTATATTAAATAATATTATTATATTTTGTTTTGTGCACCACAGGTACCATTAAGCATTCTAATTATTCTTTGTATACTTAGTACAGTAGTACACATTTTTTGGAAATCGGAAATGACATCTCTAAAACATGCGATTTCCCCTTACCCTTCCTCTAAAATTTGATGCTGAATCCATATCAGGCATCAACTAAGCGCTATGTATAATACATATTCTATAAATGTACTATGGAAACATTTTAAACTGTCAGTAGTGAAAACAAGATGCTTAAATTCTTAGTGAACCCCTTAACGCTCCGGAATTGGATGCTAAATTCATATTAATTATCATCTAAACTCTATCTATGACAAAGAAATAGATGTTTTAACTAATATGAAAAATTTTAACAGGAAATTTTAAAAGAAGCTGGAGTAGGAATCTTTAATAAATCCTCTACCCCCTTTAGAATTTGATACTGAATCTATGTCAGTCATCATCTAACCTTTATGTACAATCGATTCTGAGAAATAGATGTTACAAGGAAAACCTTTTAGTAAAGAAAATAGCATGAAAAAATTTTTACTCCCAATAACTAAAATATTAATTGTAATTTATAATCGGTATTAGATATTACAAAATATCTCATGCTTATCTAAAATTTAAGCGTTTTGCAAACTAAAATAAATTATGTATCACATTTAATAAAAAGTTATGGCTTTAATATAATTGTATTATTTCAATGTATTAATTCAATTGTATTACAATAATGTTTAATATTAAACGTATACTCAGACACACTTGTGCGCAAAATAAAAGCATTTATTTACGCTAATCTTATTTCTCTGAAATCCTTAAACATAGAACTTTTTCTATACTACGAAATTATTCAAACCAGTAACAGTTTCCTTCGTGATAATCTGCGTAAACAATGCAAGAACTCATTAGGCACGGAGAAAAATCCGTAAATTAAATTATTCAACAGCAGTAACTCGAGAATTGCCGGTATTTTAGCTTAAAAAGGGAATGAGGTTGAAATGTAAATAGAATATCTCTGAGTATTTTGCACTACGAGGGATTTGCACATTTGTTGGAAACTCGTAATGAAATGAATTTATGATATGTATAGGTAAATATACAGAGAAAGGCTATGTAATATGGGAATTTACGTATGATAATATAAAATATGACATATATGATAGCATATATATATTTCCTTGCTAACATATTGTCGCACGACATGTTGACATTTCGAATGCAGATGCCAATCAAGGTAATAAGCACTTTAAATGCATCCACGAGAACCAATTGGAACTCACACATAGTTAAACAGCGTACATCCCCTTCATCACCAACAACAAATCAGAGAAGGTGGTATGACACCACAGGGGGAAAGAAAAAATTGGTTCCAGAGATTTCGAGAAGCGTCGGCAGATTCAATTTTCGACAGCATCCTAGCAGCACGTAAATTTAGGAGTATCAAAAATCTCCGTATCGTACAGAAAAAAAACGTAGATCATCAATATGGTGAGTGTCCGCAGTATGTGCATAGTGAATACAAGTGGCGTATCAAGTAGACGCAGGCATCCGGCATATTGTATTCTCGACTAAATGTCAAAGTGCAAAAAAATGAGGTAATTATGCAAATTTCACTTGTTAATAGTGATCACGGAGGGAACGTAACATATATCGATTATTTAGCAGTACTTGAGTAAGAACTCACATCTTAGTAAAGAACTATTGCTTTTCAAAAAAATTGTATATATTTTCGACATAATAGTAACAATGTGTTAGAGATATATGTGTCACTTAAATGATTTTATGAGTAAACTTTATGAATTATTTAAGATATTTATATATATAAAATTAAAGAATTGATCAATTTTAATCAGAGTCATTATTTTATGTCTTGAGTGTTATTCTCCTGTGCTCGCGAGCCGGAGTTTTCATACTCCACTCTGAGGGAAGGCATCAAAGGTAAGTTCTTATAGAGTAAAATTTGGATAAGGACAATTTACCCTATGACACATATATATGATAACACATAATAAATTATACTTGCCGGTTTGGGGCAAAAAACGGCTTCCAAAACCGTTTGATACTGCTATTTAGGAAAGTATGTTGCAAACTTATTTTTGCAGCAGTTTGATAGATTTGATCTAAATAACATAGATTTCTGATTTTCCGCGCCCTATTATCGAAGTTTTTCCCTAACAGTAGTGATAGAAGGGGGGTTCTGCGCCAACCGCGGGATATTGAAGAATGGGGAAGGTTTCCTCAGCTTTGATGAGGATATTTTCGTGAGTGATAAGAACTTTGGAAATTTAAGGGAACATATTTTTCGATGGCAACACTAAACTTTTCTGCTATGACAACACTAAACATTTTTATAATGGCAACAAAGTAAAAAAGCGATGAGTCGTGTGTTAAACTGATAGAATAATGTGATAAGTCAAGATGGTTGTTTAAGTGATAAGAACATCAACATTTTAAGAGAACATTAAAATTTTCACGGAAGCAAAGAGGTATGCCTAGAATAGTATGATTTATGAGGTGAATAGTCATAATTGGAACGAACACTAAAGTCACACGGTGTCGTCTATTTTACAAAGTAGGAAGAACTCTAGCACCACATGGTGTCGATTTTGCAAAGTACGACGCGAACTTTTAGCAACGAAATCGACATATAAAACACTCATGTACACCACATTTCCAAATAAAAATTCGAAAATTAAAAAAAATAATAGTAATCGTTGAACAAGGATTATAGAACGATGATCTTTGGATACATAGGCAGACAGGTTGACAAACAGACAGCAGTCAATTATAAAGTAACTAGCAAAAAAGTAACGATTCTACAGTCACATCAATTCAAAAGTAACGAGCTTCATTGCTTTGCTCTTTCACGTCAATTACGCATTCAATACAATATGATTTTGCTTCTAAAGGAAAAATGCTTTTCATGAAAGACAATCAAAGAACTCTGCGTCATATGTATCCGAGATACATATATAGGGACCACTTTCTCTAAAAAATTACGTTCCTACCAGTAGTTCGATTGTCACAATCAATCGAACATCCAATATTTTTATCAATGGAACATCCAGGACTCGCACCATGATCTAGACATGAGTTCTGTACAATAACATACGGACACAGTCAGCCTGTTTGTTAAATGCAGTGGATCACCCAGAGCTCAGATATATCAGGTTTGAATTTTTCAAAGTGCTTTTACATTTTATAATAGCAAACATTTTATAATAGCATTTTATAATAGCATTTTATAACACATTTTATAATAGCATATCAAGCAAAACAGTATACTGTATAAAAAAAACCGCACAAATGAGGTCGAGTTAGTCTGGAGAATGCTAGTCTGGATAATACCGTGTTTCCCGAAAATACGACCGGAGCATATTGATTTTTGCTCCAAAAAACACATTAGGGCTTATTTTCAGGCGATGTATTTGTGGTACACTAATGAAAAGATACTTACAGTTAAAGTTGTAATTAACATTATTATACTACTACGTTGTGTTCTCAATAACCCTCCAATTATTTACCTTTTGCGTGAGTCTTGTAAAGAAATAATTAATTGATATGTTACCAAAAGGATTACACCAATTTAACTTTAACATTTATTAACAACATAAACACTTATTAATTCATTACACAATTAATTATATTAGTTTTGGCGGGGCAACATGTGAGACCACTTAAATTGCCTAAACGTTTCTAGACCTAAAGTTATTTGAGGAACACATACTTTCACATCTGTCTTAGACTTTGTTAGTCATTATTTTTTAAACATCTACGGAACACTTTACATCTCTAGTCGTCGTGCTATCATACTGTCGCACACGTACATTCTAGTACCTCTGCACAAGTCATCTCTATGTCATAATGTCGCACACGTATGAGCACAAGCCTCGTGCACACATCTACTCAAGTCATGATCCAAGTTATCTGTATATGTCTACCCTTGAACGAGTTTTAACACAAGTCTCAACTCGGGCGCGGTAGCCCATTGGTTAGCGCGCTGGAGTTGCACTCGGTAGGCCCGGGTTCGATTCCAGCCACTGCCAAAACTGCCGCCGTGTTCATGCGGAGTACGATCACGTTAAACATGTGGGTCCGAAAGCCCTTCCGAGAGGTTGGTGGTAGGGGAAGGAGGGTACGGTCCCTGTGGATGCTTCCCCCACTGGGTTCCGGTCTAAATTGGGTGGCACTTCCCGACCGTCCAAACAGTTACCTTACACCTTTCTGGTAGGTCGGACGGTCTGGGTTTCAACAACAACAACAACAGCAAGTCTCAACTCATGTTCTTAAGTCATATGGTGTCTTATTGGTGTGTTCTTAAGCCCTGGGTATCCTCCTCGATTCCTTTCATTTACTCGTCGGAATAACTTCTTTTTTGTATTCGTCTTGTTTGGAAATCGAAATATTACCCCCTTTAAATCTATAAATAAACACAGTGGTAATTAAAGACTTACGAGGCAAATGTGGCAACAAAAACTCTTAAGAATGATGTACCACACAAAAGCAACGAAAAATTTCAGATAAAAAATTCAGAAAATTTTTCTTTATTTCACATGAGTGCATTAAGTACGTCCGTTACTACACAAGAAGTTTTGAATTATGAAGATTCTAATTAATCATAACCACGTCCGTTAGTAATCAAGTGCGCACGTCTGGCGTACGTCTGTCTGCCGATCTTAACTAAGGTTTATTTTTGGGGTAGGATTCATATTACGAACAGCCTGAAAAATCAAGCTTGGGCTTATTTTCTGATTAGGTCTTATTTTCGGGGAAATACGGTATAGCACACGGAAAAAATTAAGTCATAGAATAAGATTCAAGCCTACGTAAAGGAATCAGAGGAATAAAAAAGTCGTTCAGATCTGGCGTTGTACTTTATAATATAATGGAGAATAATGCAGAATCTGCTTCAACTGTAAAAAAATTTTCTTCTTAAGTAGCTCAACATTTACATCGATGCCAGCCAGACATCCAAAGTTTGTATTCAAACTGCGATATAAACTTCTTAAATAAGCTACAAAAATTACAATAATATAAACATTGCCCTTAAAAAGCAAAATTTAATTATTGTGCAACAATATTAAATAGAGAAAATTAATGACTTAATTATGAACATGAAACATTAATGAGGGAGAGAGAGAACACTCTTTATTTGCTAACATTTTTTGTCAAATTGAAATACATTTTGGATTATAAAAATAAAATACTTATATTTTTAAAGGTCACTCATTAACTGGAAGTTATTTGAAAAATAATTTTGAGTGTTTGAAACTGTGAAAAAACCTGATTCGAGTATCCTATAAAAGAATTTTTGAAAGGTCACATTTTTCGTATTGAACAAACATTTAAAGATTTTTGGTGTGAAAATAAATAAAAAATATCTACTAATATTTGGAATTTCAAACTGACAAATGTTAGTAGATATTTGTCCTGATATGACATAAAAGTTTAGGAAATTGTGAGACATCACATAAAAAAGAAACGAAACTGTTTGCGCTACTTCTGATAAAATAGAAGCTTCTGAAGTTAAACATTTTATCGAATACGAAAGATAGGGTCTCATTCACTGTTTATCTCCCTGTGTGTGCATTTATGTGTCCCTCTAACACCCTTGTTTAAATTCAATATAGCGATGTTTCGGCTCTTTATTCTTGCAATAGAAAGAGTGTTTCATGAATTTTATGCAATTATGTTCATCTTTGTAATAAACTTGTCAACCATAGAACTGAGATTGTATAGATTAATTCCCCTATCTAACGCATTATTTATACAAATGGATGATTTAACTTTAAAGTTTTATAGAATTGCTAAATCTTAAAAATATCTTAAACTCCAACCTATGAGTTCCAGGTGGCCTTTTTTTCACCAGCCAATCGGGGCAGTAAGAATTGTGCAAAAGGGATAATAAAAACAACACTTACTAAGAGATCAGAAGGTTCTTTCACTATATTGAAGATAGCAAAATCTCCAACCCATGAGTTCCTGGACCCAGATGGCTGTCAACGAACATTCACCATAACCGGTTCTAAACTTAAGAATGATCCAAAATATCTAGTTTCTAATAGAAAAACACAAAAAGCAGAATAATTGACAAATTCTGTATTTAAACTCGCAAAATTTGAGGAATATGAAAGCAAGCATAGAATGGTACAAAATATCATATAAAAGGGGAAGAAACAAAGGTTTTCTTTGATCCACCTTATGAAGCAGATATGATTCTTTACATTACTTTACAGTCTATATATCTCAAAAACTGAAATGCTAGCTATAAATAGTAAACAAGTAATTTACATTCCTTTAAAATTTCTACAATTGTATATAATTAGATTGTGGATCGGGTACTTAGATTTAGATATATAGTAGTTATACTCGCATTCGCATTCAATTCAGTAAAACCTATACTTCTATCAAACTTGCATGGACTTGTAACTTAGAAAGGTTGAATTGTTTTCACTGTGTACCTTACTTATGTATCTTACTTTATTACTATAGTCATTATCTTGTATAGACCTAACTCGTAATTTAGAAAGGTTAAAGTGCTCTTACTATGCATCTTAAACTGTGTTAACTATGTATCTTGCTTTTGTTACTATATAATCATATATGTATTATTTTGTATGTATTTAACTCGTAACTTAGAAAACTTAAATTGTTTTCATTACGCATCTAAAATTGTTTATTCCATGTATCTTATTTCTATTACTATAGCCATATATAATCTTGTATGGATTTAACTCGTAACTTTTTTAAAACGGTTACTTTGAATTTAACTCGTAACTTAAAACGGTTACATTGATTTTACTATGTATCTTACATTTGTTACTAAAGGCATATATTATTATGTATGGACTTAATTTGTATCTTAGAAAGGTTAAATTATTTTTATTATGTATCTTAAATAGTTTATATTCTGTATCTTACTTTTGTTACTATATACATATATGATGATTTTGTATGGACTTAACTTGTAACTTTGAAAGGGTAAATTGGTTTTACTATGTATCTTATTTTTGTTACTATAGTCATATATTCTTGTATGGATTTAACTCGTAACTTTGAATGGTTATATTAGTTTTATTATGTATCTTAAATTGTTTTTACTATGTATCTTAAATTATTTTTACTATATCTTACATTTATTACTATATGCATATATTATCTTGTATTGATTAACTCGAAAATTAGAGAGGTTAAAATGTTTTTCTATGTATCTTACTCTTGTTACTATGAGCATATATTATTTTGTATGGTCTTAACTCGTACTTAGAAAAGTTAAATTGTTTCTAGCATGTTTTTTAAATTGTTTTTACTATGCATGTCACTTTTTATATAATAGTCATATATTATCTTGTAAGGATTTAAGCCTTAACTTTAAAAGGTTAAATTATGCTTACTATGAATCTTAAACTGCGTTTAATATATATCTTGTTACTATAGTTATATATTATCTTCCATGGATTTAACCCGAAACTCTTAGAAAGGCTAAATAGTTTTTAATATATGTCTTAAATTGTTTTTACTAGCTATCTTACTTCTGTTACTATATGGATAGATTGTCTTGTATGGACTTAACCCATAACTTATGGACTTAACTCACTTTCAAGCTGATAATAATGAATGTATATCTACAGGATTTTTTTTAAGTGTTGCAGAACAAATAAATAACTACATTTCAGTCCGTAATATTAATGTATTTCCAGCAAGCAAGGGTGTTATCACTTATCCATGAACTTTCAGATGTGAAAAATAACTTTCCTAATTCTGTGCAATTACTTAAAACGTTCAACCATTTTAATTGTGATATTCTGCGCAAGATTAAGAAGAATCCATTTAGAGTACAGAAAAATTCTAAATTATTACATTCCAGAGAAGCAAACCGTGAATAAAAGTCAATTTCGTGTAAAGATCTATTCTTAAAATATAAAAAAAAATACGTTAATTGTGTTTTCCAAGAGTATAAATTTAATAAAACATCTTTGTTTGCTTCAAAACAAATTGGAAAGTGTTTCTATAATTTGAAGACCATGCTAAAAGTGATATAATTAAATTTGAAATGAAATGTTAGCGTGGAAGTTCACTAATTTTATGATGAGAATAACAATACTAATTTATATAATGGTAAATGAAAATAATTATGTTTCAGACCCATTAGAAATCCGATTAAATTTCATTATGAACTGGAGTTATCACAGATACTGCAAAATGTGATATAGACTTCTCTTTGTAATAAGAAATCCTTGATTATTTAAGATTTATTAGTTCATATATATTTATACTTATTATATACGAAAAATGCCAAGAAATTGGAAGATTTCTTATTATGTAACAATTGTATTTCAGGTGTAAAATAATGTGATTATATTATATTCTTATTTAAAATAAATATCTCCATATCAGCCTGAGTCTTTCCCAAATCATTTAGGTGACAACTGCAAATGCATTTCTTAACACTTTGTAGAGTATTTGTCTTCATCGGCTCTTGATTGTTACTCTATCCTATTATACGGATGAATGTACTTATGTTGTGAGATTACATATCCGTACTTATCTCTGTCAAAGTGAAATAACTCTTAGCATAACGTAAGTGATATTCAGACTTTTCTGTCCAGGACAATATCAGAGGACCGCATTGATTTAAATCAAACTAATTTTATTGTGGACTTAACAAATAGTACATCAGTCAGCTGTTTAAAGCAACTGACGACATAGATAACAACTGGTATTGCACATGCCGAGAATGAATTATAATTATACAAGATACTACCCTTGATGGGCATGTTGCAAATGGTTACTCAGTAGACGATTTACAAAGCCATTATGCTTACCACTTTTATTATTTTTACCTCGCCCCATATTACTGTCAATTCCAGGATACTAGACCCTCCCAGTCATCGTTGTATCTAAGTGGATTTTCTTCCACTAGGTTTCCGACCAACTTCCGCAACCCTTCAAATCTATCCTTGTGTCTTCTCCTTCACTCCAACTCACTCAAGTCTAATTATTGTTAGAATCCTCCCACGATCCGAAACTTGTCCTCTTTTCACTTCAGGAACGCAGTAACGTATGTTGATTAGCTCGGGGATTGGTCTAATAACCGAACCAGCTAGAGTGGTTAGTTTAGCGAAACATAAAGTATAATGCAAACTGAGGGAAATAATAATCGAAAGGTTATTTAGACCTCACAACTTCAACATGATATATCCCATTGCAAATAAATGTAATGTTTATTTTAATTAATAGCGCTCAAATTTAAAAAAAAAATTATTTCTAAAAGGTACTTTGATTTATCCCCCTCCCCCCCCTAAGAATTTCCTCTTAATTGGATTTTCCAGAGTCGTGGGCATAGATATTCTACCCGTGGCGAATTTGTTCCACTAAATGCACAGCAAAGGCCCAGCCCCGTCCACAAAATCCTATAAGAGCTAGATTTGAAACACGAGCAAGGGGGAATAGTTCTATGTGTACATACATGTTAGTAATTCACTCTAAAATCTTATTCCCAGTCAAAGTAACTCTCTTAAACTTTTACTTCCGATCAAAAACTCTCTTGAGCTGATGATCCCGGTCTAAGCAACTCACTTAAACTGTACTTTGCTGTCAAAGAAACTCTTTTAAACCAATGTTCCCTATCAAAGTAACTCTTTTAAACCATTACTCCCGGTCAAAATAACTCTTTTGAAATTGTTGTTATGGTCAAAGTAACTGTTTCAAACCGCTGTTCCTGGTCAAAGTAACTCTTTTAAATCATTCCTTCTGGTCAAAGTGACACAGCCATTGACCCTGGTCAAAGTAACTTTTTAAATCATTGTTTCCGGTCAAAGCAACTATTTTAAATCGTTTCTCCCGGCCAAAGTAACTCTTTTAAACCGTGAGTGTCGGTCAAAGTATCTCTTTTAAATCGTTGTTTCTAGTCAAAGTAACTCTCGTGAGTATAAAAGGTGGAGTGTAAAAGCCCATTCCGATCCAATCCAAAAGATGATGCCATCAAACGAAGAAATAATTTTCGCTATAACTTTTTTTCTTAACAAGGAACCTTTTTATTTCGTATTCCTTCGAAGCAAGAGAAGCAACGTTTTATAGCATAAATCGTTTTAATCGATCTTTGAATATTCTTAAATTCATTGCATTTCACTTTGAACATACAACAATCTCTATGATAATTAAATTCCAAACGCAAGATACCTTATAACAGACAAACTTATTAACCAAAGTGTTTAGGCAACGGCTAAGTTTTCTACTTTAAAAATTCCAATAATTATAAATATTTTTGCATTAAATTATGATATCGTCTTAACGTTGAAATCATTACATAAAGATCGCTATAAGTCCACATCTTCGCACTCTTTCCACATTTTTGTTCTTTTCAATTTTAAGTACGGCGTCTTGAATAATATTCCTTGAGTCCAACAGACAAAATTTTTGTTTGATTCTGGCCAGGCACGAATGTGTTCATCCCTTATACTTTAAAAGTAATCTCGAAATACGTCTTAATGTCACACTCAAGCGTTTGTGAATGACACATGGAAATTTTGAATTTTATCTGTGGTATTTCTCTACGCTTAGCATTTATTGAATATCTTGAATATGTAGGTTAGTAATGGAGGACTAATTAATAAGCATTTATTCCAGTTAATTGAATCAACATGATATTCTTCTTCGAGGTTTAACTTCGGTACCAGGAAGAACATTCTTAGGATTTTGCTGTTTTCCATTTAATGTACCACAGGATTAATTCCCAGTAATCCCATTTTGTGTCAACTACAATACATATTATTAGGCTTTCCCAGTCCAGCTGCTAAAAAGTCTAAAAAAATGTCTGAAATAAATAATTAGACATAACTTTATATTTGATACGAATAAATTTTATTTACACTTATTTACAGAACATTTTATCATTTTCATAACGTGCTAAGTTTATTTATACTTTTAACAATTACAAAAATGTTCAGCTTGGTATTTGCAGAACTAAAATTTTAATTGGTAGTTAATATTTTCCGGATGAAATGTTAAGTCAAGTGCTGAATCCCACGTGCTGTTATTTTAGCTTAGCATTAGACTCTGCCCATCACTCTGACAATATGATTCTCAGTGTACTAGAATATAACCCAGATGCTCGTGGCTTCCATTTTAAAAGAAATATGTCACTCTTAATTTTAGCTAAGCCTTTGGAATAAAACATGACTGTGAACTTAAGATTACTAAGGAAGAAAAACTGAAAATAATTTGAAAAGAGAAAATATTTACATTTATTGTTTTCGACAATTCTATCACTCTGATGTAAAAAAGTTTAACAGAACAATAATTTACATTTGAAATATTTCTTTGAAGAAAAGAAAACAACGAAACACGTTCAAGCAAAAATTTAATTAGCTAAGACGAACGCTTCAGTTTTTAATATGAACACTGAATTCAAGTAGCAGTGAAAGTGGAAAGTCAATGGGTGATCGAAAAAAATTATTCACGCGGAGGGTTATGGAAATGCTGAAGGTCTTGGTTAATATCTAAATAAAATGTTTATCCGTGACTGAAACAAGCTTCACAACATTTTGTAGAAGCGTTACCCATAGATAGATAGATAAACAGACGGATAAATCTAGGTGCTTATATTTAAAATAGCTTAATAGTGTGGTCTTCCTGCGAAAGCACTCATCAAGTGTGTTAGCACATCTTTGTGATAAGCAGTCGTAAGCATTAGTCTAAAGCTCGACCTTTCAAAAATCCTCCTTCAGAACCTATTTTTTCTTTTAGCACAATTTTTGGATGAGCTAGGAAACATTGCCCATCTTACCAAGATTTGGGAAATTCAGCAATGAGTTCCGAAACTGGTAAAGTACCAGTTTTAACATCAGAAATATAATTATGTTGTTAAGGAAGAAAGATATTTTTGAGGGTAGGGAAAACAAAAATGCTACGTCTGCAGAAAAAGTACTCTCCAGCAGTAAATAGGATCTCAATGTTTCATAAGCTCCAGTTCCAGGACGAAATCCCCAGGGCTATAAGGGGTAAAAATTATTAAAAAGATTCCATGAACTATATCGACAGTAAATAAGCCGATCTGTGTTCACGAATGTCCAATTGTCAGTTGCGAGATGCTCTATGAGTTAAGGTGAAAAGATGTGCAATAACATTACGATGTTCTTCTGCTCTTTTATCAGAGAAACTAGTCCGTTAGACGCCTACAGAGTATCGGTCTGGACCGCTTCCTGAAATGACTAATCCGCTTGTTATATACCGGTAGACTGGTAAACATTCTTAAGCATTGATCTAAAGCTCGATCTTTCAAGAATCCTCGTTCAGGATTACGGTGTTAGAGACGTGATTGAAAAAGGTTTCGAACATAGACCAAAAGTGGCCTAATATTGAGATCTCTGCTTATAAATTGCAGTCCACTAACCTGTAAGATAAAAATAGCATCAAAAAGCTAACCTGAGGTAAAAATAGCTGGAGGTACTAACTCAGATTGTTAAGTTGCAAACCAATCTACCATTAGACGATAGAGAATGCAGTGTACACTTTGACAATAAGAACATGGAATTCCATCCCATTAACTACACTGGGAGAACATTGACTGTCCAGTTCGTAAATATGTGGTTCCAAACCAGGCTGGGACAGCAAAATTTTTTTCAGACTTCAAGTCTAACACATCAAGGAAATTCCAACCTCCTGAGATTGGTTGTCAATTATTTAGTGTCAGGTTCACTGGTTGGCTATGCTCCATACGTGATCTGGACCCTCCAGGCTTTTATTGCCCGAAATAAAATTTGGATGCAGCAACTTGTGTTCCCTCATGCTTTTCGATAAATTGCGTTTCGTTAATAAATTTGAACACATTCACTCATAAAATTGTCCAAGATATGTTGGAAATTGGCCCCAGGCTGTCTAAGTGTTCGATTGCAACCTGGCTTACTATTTGTTTGGCATAATAAATATGACTAATCCTGTAGGCTAGAATTTTGCTCAATATTAATTTTTTTTTTTAAATAATTTATATTATACGATAGCAAACTCATTATATCCTGAAAAATAGAATTTTCGTCCACTACAGAAAAGATTAAATTTTCATAAGTGTATTTATTCTTTATTGCATTACTTTTATCATAAAACAAAGTATTAAATTATGTGAACCATATTTCAGATTCGATAAAAGTTCTAACGATTGCTTTTGATAGTTGTCTGAATATCCATCGTTGCACCAAAAGTGACTTGAAATATTGCTTTGACATTTTCCAAAGTTTTATATCTTCTTTTATATCAAAATCATTATTTCTACGACCTGTAAAACGACGATTTTATGGTTCCCTTGAGGGACATTAGCATTATCTACTAAAGATAATACAAAACATCGAAAATATTGCAATTTGAAGCGATTTTAAAAGTTTTCAAAAATCAATTCTTAACTGCTGTAAACTAAATAGAGGAATAATAGTGCCATACACTTTTACTTCAGTGACTTTAGGTTTACGATATTGAGTAATATTACTATTCATAACTATTTCATTCATTTTAACCGTTATTTATTTTACCGCATTTAATAACCGTTACTTTGAATCGATTAAAAAACTATTCTATTTTTCAGAACCAACAATTTTTTGTAAATATGGCCCTATTGACAAATATGAATTTATTGGCAGATATGGTCTTATTGGCAAATATGGTCTTATACGGCAGTTGTCAATATGGACTTATTGGAATTTCTCGAGAACGAATTTAAATTTGTATTATGATCATTAAGTTTTCTTTCAGTTGTTATATGAAACATTTAGGAACAAAAATGGAAAATTTAACAAATATAAAATAAATTTATATAAAATATGTAAAACATATACCTTGAAAATGCAAAGTTATTGATTCGCAAAATGGAAGTATTATTTTCGTGACAGTACTTCGAAAGTTTTTTTTTCTTGTTTGAAACAAAAATACGATCAAGTCAATTTAAAAATGTATCTGGATTTTCTCCTCACACAGAACCAATTAACACCAAATTCGGTACAAAATTTGATAATTCTGTGAATGTGAAAATAATGAATTTTGATATAATTTTGCTTTCAAATCACCGAATGAGCAATTTCATCTACATTTAAATATCCCTAAAACCGTTACCAAACTTGGTTCAATTTAGGAATATTGCAATATAGTAACTACACAACACCATAATGTAACCACATTAGGTTTAATAGATGATAGAATGTCAGATATCAATTCAAACTACATTATTTTTTTTAAACTTTCACCTATTAATAGTAAACTCAGCGCATTTCGTCAACCAATGGACATTTTTAATTTAAATGCAAACTATACCAAACTATGTCTATTGAGATAACTTTTGTACAAACAATTAAAACATGCCATTTGACAAGCCATTTGATTTATCTTGCAGTGTACGTCATACTCAAAATGCACATTTAAAACCAACTTTTAGTTTATACAGATGTAAATTTACGAAGAAAGAGTTAAAATACCACAATATATCACATACATAATTTTTTATTTGTGCATCTAATAAGATTTGATAAAATTTGAACATACAATTATTGTTCAAATAAAACACACTCTGTCGCGACGCAAATATAATTATTAGATTATTCGATACAATACTATAACATGAAACCTGAATGCTAAACCTTAAAACTATTGGAGACAACATCGTATAGACAAAACAATTGTCCATTGACGAATGTCTTGAAAAATCCAATATATGATAATTAACAGTTGACCGGTTGATATTGTGGAGATATTACAAAAGTTTTCAACTGAAAGTACTGCAGTGTTGGATTCATCCGATTGTCGCATGGGGAGGGGGGGCATATCGCCCATTAAACCATACCATATATAGCTATATACCAGGCTTGTACTGGTCGTTTCGTTGGTCAAATATTGGAAGTGAGTGCTTTGCTATCATTGGAATCATTTATGTCTTATCATGTCATCAATTCAGTGTCATATTTCAATACGCTGTACTCTCATAACTGACAATTTACTATTATCGATCACAGCTGTACATTGTGTTGACTACCATTGCCTAATCATCTGCGGAGTAATCAATACATCATCAGATTCTTCACAGCATTTGATCAGCTTTATTCCCTTAAATGTAGTATAAGTAAATAACTGTGACAACTCCTGAATCTGATATTCGATACATATAATAAACAATAGACGGAATAGGAGAGCACAGAGTTTAAGGCGCAAGGATTGCAATAGGAAGACCCGAATTCGATTCCCGAAGATACCCAAACTATCTTCTTGTCTACGCAAAGTACGAGCACATTAAATCAGTTGTCCCATCTGTCTGTCCCTTCGAGTTGATCTGTCCCATCCGAGAAATCAGTGGCAGGGGAAGGGGGTTGCGGTCTTTTTGGATGTCACCGCACTGGATTCCTGTCAACATTGTGTGGCTAAAAGGGCGCAATATGATCTACCCCCTGTGGTAAGTTGATAGCAATTTTATATGGGCAACGTTGCATAACAGTAAAATTGTTTATGCTTTGGTCGCTGTAGGCGAATGTCATAATTCAAAGTGATTGGATATTGGAAAAAACAATAGACAACGCCTTTATATGTACATATAATTTCTTAAAGAATCTAGATATTTAAGTTCTAGCGACGTTTTTGTTTCCAATAAGTTCCCCGAATCGACTCGAACGATTTTCAAAATTATTTTCTTTAAGCAAAGCGTATTGATCTGGATATTTGCCCAATATTTTTGACTAAATCGAAGACTGTTAAAATCAGAATTATGATAACTCCTAGATTTATGGAATTTATCACCAAAGTTTTCTCTAAATTTACTCGGCCAATTTTCTAAATTCGTTTTTTAAACAAAGGATCTCAATTTCCATATATAGCCTTGTTGAATCAATGACCTTATTATAAATATAGCCTTATTGTAAATATGATTTTATTGGTACATATAGTCTTATATCACTCTTGCCCAATATAGACTTATTTGATTAACTCCAATACGATTTTAAATTTCAATTACAATCATTTATGGAATTTAAATCAGTTCCCAGCGTATTCTCTAAATCCACAACGCCAATTTTCATGATTTCATTTTTAAACTAGAGATACGATCTGAAAATTAAACCAAGAATTTTGCCGAATGCGAAAACGTGTTTAAAATTCGAATCATTATCATTTGTTAAATCCATTTATTCCCAACATGTTCTTTCAAGTCATGGAAGAGTTTTCTTGACGAAACGAAAGTTAAACGAAATGCACCTTTTATAAAATAGGTCTACATTTATCACAGCCTACTTTTAGCCATGCTCTGTCACGAGATAGGTCATTAGATAACTTTAAAATTGAATAGTGCTTAAAGGAAAACGAACACCGAATGTTGTACATAAGGAAATCGGTGGATGAATCAATTAGTCTGAGTGACAGATTAGTTATTATTAGTCTGAGCGATGGCATCATTAAATATTCATCTAACATCCCGACCTAAGTGGAGAAATCCCAATTAGTGCCCATCTATCTGATCTTTGTGAACACATACTTTTACATACATTATAGATGATTTCCCATAACATCTTAAAAGTTTAATATGTTCTCGGAGCAAAAAACTGACTTTACACCGTCAGTTGCAAGATTTTCAAAATGGACTCTAGCAGTATGTTCCTTATAGCTCACATTTAAAACTTTATTGTTTTAATATTAAAAAAATTGAAACTGTTAATATTTCCAATTTTAATATTTAAAAAAATATTTTTGCTTTATTTACATAGCAGTTTTACATCCAATAAACACAAAAATCAGTGTAAAAACTTTTCTATAAAACTATACATAAATACGAAAAATATAATTATCTGTTCCATATGCATTTAATTACATGAGTTTAAAACACTCATTGATTAAATGCATAAAAATTATAATGATCAAATTCTCTGAAAAACTTTAATTTCCTCGAAAAGTAAGATCAAATGTGTTTCAATATTTTTGTGCACTTTTCTCAGAATCATTCTTTTCCTGATTATCAGAAATCACATTTTAAAGTTCTCCAGCTATGCTCTTTTTATAGCGTATTTTTATTACCATTTATTTACGTCTTTTGTTTGCTTTCTTTCGACATTCCATTCTCACACATAAATGGTTTTGTGGCTAAAGATCGTCAAAATACATAACTCTCAGTCAATATAGCTTCAGTATCAAGATCCAAAGAGAAGAGTGGAAGATTACACATATGGTCTAACTTCATAATAATGACCTGATGAAGTTGTAAAATCCGGTGTACAAAATAAAAGTAGTACTAACCTAAATATGAAGTGAAGTTAAAGTATTGAAGGAAGAGAAATAAGTAAATTCGTTGAATCCAAGGATTTTTAGAAAAGAGAAATTAAAGAGAAGAGAAAACGTTCACTGTTGAGCATGAGTAGTTGAGAACAGAGAGTTATGGTCTTAATTAAAATGCTGCACATTGGCGGAAGATAAATCGATAATAAATTCAAATACACAACTTACTTCTAAACACTTTGGTGATGTGTATTTTATCAGTAACTTACCAATAAAATACACATCAAAAGTGTATCCTGCATTTAGTAATATACTGAGAAAGATTGTTATTATTGTCCGAAAAATGTAATCAGATAAATGTTGAGTCTTTATAGCAAAATACGTAGTCTTGCTAAAATTTGTTTTTATACCTATTGTTTTTATACGTAATCGAATGTTCAGAACCCCCCTCCCTATATTTTCGAATGAAATTTTGAAAAAATCGTTAAAAACTCAAAACCGCTAATAAAGTTAGGCAAATAGACATTTATTATGTAATTTTTCATTAGAAAACGATTAACATAAATTTTAGAACGCTAACATGAACCGTCTTGAGATATTGCACATTTTTCAAAAAAACATCAAAATGTTATATAAAAAAAATTCCTATTGAGAAACATGTTCACTTTTCATATGTAATACCATGCGATAAATTGGGTGACATCATTTTCGTGGATCTAGCTCGTTCCATTCATGAAAAAAGATACTTTGTGTAATACTTCTGTATTTGAACACCAATAGTCATTTATCTGCTGTAAGAATAACTTATTTCTTCGTCCATAACTCTTGGCGACGATTTTGTCGACGAAATTGGCGAAACGTCGCCAACTTGGCGACTTTTTTAAATGTTGCTAAATTAACGAAATATTCGCCAAATGGATAAAAATGACGCTAAATAAATGAAGACTCATTGATGATGACGACATGGAAAATGACGACTCATTGACGAAAATTCAATATCTTGGAAAGAATATAAATAACTACTATAAAAATAATCTATTTTTTTATTGTAAAAGTAGTAAATTCATTGCATTATATAAGGAAAGTCATGTGCTGCCCACATCAGATTTCTTTTATATGCAGCTGTTAAAAACTTTTTAACCTCTACACAAAATGATTTTAATTTTTAATGATTTTCACATTGTTTGGGTTTCAGCTAGAATGTTTTCTATGTATAATATTTTTTCTACAGCAACTTATATAATATAATTTCAGAGAAAATATGAAATAAAAATAAGAGAGCACAGGTTGGAGATATCTAGTGTGTACTCTTCATTTCTCATTAGGAAAACCAAAGTGTTATCATGAAAACTTTATTTTATGCATCAATTTTATTTCATGTTATCATTTTGGTCTTTGTACTCTTGATCATTAAATTTTTATTGGATTTATTGGATTATCGTATTGTATTTATTGGATTATGTTATTGAATTTATTGGATTATCTTACCGAATTATCTTTATTGTTTATTCCCACTGTGAATACTACTTATCTTTAAAAGGAGATATAGCTTTATCTGCAAAGGACATCTCGAAAGATGTTAGCTGCAGTTTTTTTGAATTTGTCTTGTTGTTTTTGTCTAATACACAATGCCTTCATTACACTATATTAACTACTTCCTACAAATTTCTATTGAATTTGCTTAAGGCAATAATCGTGAGGTCAATTTTGTAATCCTGCAATGCGTTTGACTCCCAGTCAGTGTTCAGCGATTGTCTGCCACAAATTTCCACGGTATTGTGTCTAAGCACTAAACCTGATATTGGAAAATTGACTTCTAAAAACGCTGTTATCGCCTATAGAAATTTCACATTCAGTTTATTCTACAAATGCATTGAGATCCATTTTGCATCCCGTGTTTTAATTATAATTATATTTAACTCTTCATTTAAAAAATTTCATTAAAGCTTTGATATAGTCAAAACTTTAGAATAAGCATTTATATCTGTACTCGCTTAATTCTAGCATAAATTTAAAAGAATAAAGAATTCTAAACTCTGCGTAATTAATTACTTACGCAATGGATTATACTGTTCCGCAGAATCTTCCCAAAATAATTGTCTTGAGAGAATTGCAGACAAATGCATATTCTTAATTAAACTACGCTGGTATGTATAAGATAAGTGAGAATTTAATTAACCAGAACCCATTTATAAACACACCTGTGGTACAAATCACTCTAGTAAAAGGAATCGTAAATTTATATCTTTTATTTGCGTTTCAATTCAGAGAGATATGCCAGTGAATCTTAAATAACTACTTTTAAAATATTTTGATTTGGAAAATGTATTATTCTGCTTATTCTTCAAATAAAATAAAGCGCATTGATTATTTTTAATGATGGCAAATATTTTCTGGCTGTCAAATCCGAGAAGCATAAGATTAGAAGATACTTGTTTGCTTATAATGCTATTTTGGGGTTTCAAAATTTTATCAATTGCCTTAAGATAGTAGTCTTAAAATATGCTAGTTTAATGTGACAGAGTTGTGTTTTAAATTTCGTGTGAAATGCGAAAACCACTCTGTCTCTACAAATAAACTAAATAATCTGTGCTAACCGGGGGAGAAGTACAACAGAATTAAAAGATACTTTTCAAAATTGTGCTTTTTAAATTTTTTAAATGCTTTTAGCATTGATATTATAAAATTCCAATATCTTGATTAAAATCGGAATATAATAAAAATTAAAAATATCGACCTGTTTCAAAGGCAAAACTTTTCTTCGGGCGGAACAACCCAGTGATTAAGGCACGGGGACTGTACTCGGAGAATCCAAGTTCGACGAATATGTTTCACACGGAATACGAGCACGTTAAATATGTGGATTTGTAAGTCATTTTGAGAGGCTGGTGGTAGAGGAAAGAGATACGGTACTTGTGGATGTCGCACTGACTGGATTTTAGTCTAAAATGTGTGGCAATACCCCAGCCATCTAAACAAATACCTTACACTTTTGGGCACGTCAGACGGTCTGAATTAAAAAAAAAGAAAATTAAACTTTCTTTGTCAGAAGACACAAAAAATGCAATCTTCACTCGTCAGACAAGGATCGGCGATAATAATGTCTCCGATCTTCCTCTGACGAGTGAAGGTTGCTCCGACGAAGAAGACTATTTTTGCTTTCGAAACAGATCGATGCTTTTAATTTTTTATTATATGCTACTTTCAAAGAATTTATTAAAATCTTATACTTTAGCAGCAGTTTGGGCTGTACGTATATTGATATTATACTGATAATTATCTAAATAGAATGAAAATCCTTAATTTAATAAACAAAGCATTAAATTCTTAAAAAAGGTGCATATAAAATTTATAATTTTATACTAACCATAAGTACACAAATTTCTGCAAATTGCAATAAGTGCAGTCAGTTAAGTATTCTCAAATTAGTGAGACCCGCGAACATCCTGCCCTATAAGTAATGAACAAAAAACACGCAGTAAAGTTTCCTACTTTTGTTCAGTTTGTTTACCTATTTCAGTCGCGTATCTCAAATAAAAATTCATAAAATGATAAGAAATAAAAGAACATCAAGGTCTCATTTTCAGTATCTGATGGCATACTCTCGTAAAACTCCAGAGTTTATGAATTGTTTATCAGTGACTGAAACACGTTTGGCAACATTTTGTAGCAGCTTTACCTATAGATATATAGACAGATAAATCAGTGTGTTTATATTATTAATTTCCACTGAGAATTAATAAATGTAAATTATTACAAAATTAATAAGGAAATAGAAGTTCAGAATGAGAACAAAAGTTATGCACTATCATTATTCTATAGCTTGAGTTTAACCCTTAAATGTTTCTAGAACTTTCAATATTTTTTAGATATTTGTTTATGAACCTAGGACTTATAGAAAAATGCTAAAAAAAATGATTTTTCACATATCTGGCCTTTTATTTACAAATATTTAGTGTTTGCAGATTTACATTCACCTGATATTTAAGCATTATTATGAAAATTAGACAACTATACACAAAATAATTCTCTGCATAGAAACAAAATTAATAAATTTCCATTAGACCTCACGAAAAGCTTTGAAGCAGTTTTTGTCTCCATTTAAATGCAAGTTAGCCATGCATTTTTCACATGCCACGTAAGTGTGGCCTTAGCAGTTGGGAAATTTTCATGTTGTTCTTCTTTCCTTCCATTCCTGCCAGTAATGCTATGGATCTAACCTCACGTCTGCAGTAGGAAGGGAAGAAGAGCCCTTATAATTTATTGTGCTCATAAGCTTCGAAGTTCAACTCGAGATGGAGAGTTAACATGAATGGCTCGCTTTTCACATATGCAAAGCTGCGCACTAAGGGGTTAAATAGGCAAAAATTTATCTTTGAAAAAGAAATGAAAAAAAAATTCAACCGTAGTTTTTGTGAAAAGTTTCATATTATGTTCAACAGATAATGCTAATACTCCTCCTGAGTGCCATAAAATCTGCATATTGCTAGCTCTAGAAATACTGACTATTAAATAAAGAAATGAAAAAAATCAGACCACATTTTGGAAAAATTTATTTGTCTAGATTACTATTTAATAGCAATAGTTTTTCCCTACATTGCTATCTAATAGCAATCATTTTTTCCCTTGAAGGTAAAGTACGTTTAGCATAGTACTGTCACCACGGGAATTCCGAGGGCATCAGAAGTCGCAACAGATTCCCGCCCGACACGGCTGACCGAGAAAGTCTAACTTTCTCGGAGAAATTTCTATAACTCAGGTTCTAAACACACCTCCCGTCAATTGGAAGAATTCCAATTGATGACCTGCGAAAAACCAAACCAAAATCCAAAATAAACAAGAAAACACTTTTACCTATAAGAGCTCATCCAAAGCTGAAAAACATAAGTCTACACAATTTCTACACAAATAAAAACACAATTTAAATTCAAATCCAATATTTATTAATTATTTAAGAAGTGGAGTCAGCACATCAAATACAATTTCTGAATTAATACCACTGGACCTCTTCTACCAAAAATCATCGGCTCTTTGCCGAAATTTAAATATCAATTCAATAAATCATTAATACATATTATTACACATATTCAATCATATAACTTTGGAGAGAAGGTCATGGAGAGAAGGTCACACTCGAGGAACTCTTAAGGCTTAATTTACTTCAATTCAATTTAAATTAAGATTAATTTAATATTCTTAAATACGAAAGAAGGAACTGAAGATAACAATATATATTTAATGTTGGCAGCAGAATTAAGGGTGAAGAGTTCATCGGAGGTCGATGCACAAGTCCAGACGACTGCCCAACGGCAAGTCTAAATAATCAAGGCTTACCGCACAAAACTTGAAAGGACTCATGGTAGGAAAAGCGTAGGAGGCATCCACTGGCAGATTCCCTCAGGGCAAACATTGCCCCGCTCCAGCAGGAACGGCAGAACCGCAGTTTCCGGCAAGGTGCCGGATCAGGTACTCCAAGGATCGACCTGTTTCATAATTTGCTTTTACTGGTCCCGGTACACGGATACGTAATTTGAGGTACACATCCATCATCCACACGGCGGTCGACGGTCGGCGAAGGCAAGGCATCAGCAGATCTCAGCAGAGGCGACGATGGCAGCGGTGGCATCTCCCCCGAGACCCACAGCGACGGAACTCAGCCTGGGGGATGAGTTCCGAGCCATTCGTGGGTTCGAAGATGTTTCCAGGGAGAGAGCCCAGAAATCAGAATCACTCAGCTTTTAAACACTCCGGGTGGATCCAGGACCCGGCCTATTAAAATTTAAGAGGGTCTCACAACTTCTCCTTTCAGCCAATCGAAAATTCCTTTCATTTCAAATACATCCAGGGATCCGCCCCCACAACGGCAAATTCAAGGCACGTGCAGAACAACGTGAACATCAGCACCACGGTTGCAACACCCAAAATATAGCAGAAGAATGGAGACATCTGTCTCCACCAGCAAACAAGGGCGACCTTGAGCGACGTACGTTGTTCCTCGAGTGTGAGAGAATTATTATGGAATAAAAATGGCCACAATTCAATATAGATTTCGATACGTTTAAATATGCTAAAATATATATTGACATGAGGGTTCCAGAACACAGATTAATTAAATAAAAGTTTAAAAGTACTGAAGTTATGCAATTTACAAAGGAGTGACGAATTCCGTCACGACAGTACATTACTGCCGTCTACTCTTAAGACAGAAAAACAGTAATAGTCGAACATGTATATTTTAAAATTCAATTATACGAGATCTTTATACTATATTTTTGTGTTTTAATTTCAAAATAAATATTGCATAAATTCAGAAATAGAGATGTAATGATAAGTACTAATAAGTACTGATCATGCCGAACTAGTATATTTACGAAAAGAGATACTGTTCTTAAAATTTCATACTTTTCTTTTTGTAAGAAAATATCTTGTAGGTTCCAAATATTAACTAAAGAACGTAAGGTAATCGCCTCTGCGAGCGTTTCTTAACAATTCCGTTTAGAGCTTTGCTTAACTACTCCGTTTAGAGTGTTTATTTTCCAGGCCACAACTAGTACATTTACGGAAGAAAATATTGTTCATAAATTTTCATACGTTTCTTTTTGTAAGAAAATATCTTGTAGGTTCCAAATATTAAATAAAGTACGTAAGGTAATCGCCTCTGCGAGCCTTTCTTAACTACTCCGTTTAGAGCTTTACTTAACTACTCCGTTTAGAGTGTTTATTTTCCAGGCCACAACTAGTACATTTACGGAAGAAAATATTGTTCATAAATTTTCATACGTTTCTTTTTGTAAGAAAATATCTCGTAGGTTCCAAATTAAAAAAAGTACGTAAGGTAATCGCCTCTGCGAGCGTTTCTTAACTACTCCGTTTAGAGCTTTATTCTGTTTAGAGTGTTTATTTTCCAGGCCACAACTAGTACATTTACGGAAGAAAATATTGTTCATAAATTTTCATACGTTTCTTTTTGTAAGAAAATATCTCGTAGGTTCCAAATTAAATAAAGTACGTAAGGTAATCGCCTCTGCGAGCGTTTCTTAACTACTCCGTTTAGAGCTTTATTCTGTTTAGAGTGTTTATTTTCCAGGCCACAACTAGTACATTTACGGAAGAAAATATTGTTCATAAATTTTCATACGTTTCTTTTTGTAAGAAAATATCTCGCAAATTAAAAAAAGTACGTAAGGTAATCGCCTCTGCGAGCGTTTCTTAACTACTCCATTTAGAGCTTTATTCTGTTTAGAGTGTTTATTTTCCAGGCCACAACTAGTACATTTACGGAAGAAAATATTGTTCATAAATTTTCATACGTTTCTTTTTGTAAGAAAATATCTCGTAGGGTTCAAGTGTGTTAAATAAAGACGGTAAGGTAATCGTATCCGTTGCAACCGTTACTTGCTACTTCGTTTAAAGCATTTAATTTTCAGACCCAGAAGGCTGACTCTATTTCCCACTGCGATTTTAATATTTATTTTAGTTTTTTCTAGTAATCGAGATCAAAATTATTAAACATGGATTGATCACGTACGTGATTGTAAATATCACATGGGGGGATAAAAAAGGGTTTGTGTAAATAAATATATTAAATATCCCGACAATTTACGACAATGAAGTAACAGACGATGTTATTCATGACATTGAAATATCAAACTGTACATTTTGATACTTCATCGTTAGACATTTTTATGCTGGACAATTGAATCAAAAACTCGAATTAAGTTATTTAGCAAAAAAACTAATTGTGGTGAAATTCGTTATCGCAGTTTCTTGCATGTTCTGATCGAGGGATATGTAGGTCTCCCCTCTGCTTTACGCCATTACTCATAGAAATTGAACACTTATTGAATGTTAAATAAGTACACACAACCTATAGCCTCACAAAATTCTCTATGGCTGTACTTTGGGAGTCTCATCATAGATCTTTTAAGACATATTTTTCGTGTTCCATAAGACATTCTAGTACCATATTGTTCTATTTTGTACTTTGAGCACCTCATCATATATCTTTTAGGACATGTTTCTCTTGTTCTATACGACATTTATAGTTACATACTATCAGCGTACTCGTTCTTCGTGCGGAGTATATGATATAAAGAAACTTAAAATTCACAATCATGTGCAAATACCCGTTCTTCGTACGGAGTATATGATATAAAGGAACTTAAAATTCATAATCATGAGCAAATTCCTGTTGTATACTAAATGACATTTTTATCAAAATATTCTGTTAAAATATTTAATTTAAAGTTCATAAAAAGAAGTTTAAGAACCACTGTTCTCGCTATACAAAATGATCTTCACGGGCAGATCTGAAGAATAAAACATCCTGGCCCCATTTGTAAGAAAATTTACAAAAAAATATGGAATTGAATTCATATTATGCAAAATAAAAGCGTTAAAATTGTATGGAACGCGCACTACTTATATAGGCGAATATTATAAAATATAACCTGTATTAGTAGATTACATGTATAAATTAAAAATATCAATAAACCCGTAATCTTTAAACCTGAAGTCAGTAATTGATTCCAATATATGCCAAAATGAAAATGCTAAAATTATATGGGAAGATATACCCATTCTACTTATATTGTCGTAGATTAGAAGATCTGTCGGAGTGATAGTAGAAAATTACTAGTATTACAATATGAGTCTCAAAAATCATCAAATAAAACAGATGACGTAATAGATTAAAAATATCAATAATCCCCGTAATCTTCGTACCAGAAGGCCGTACTTGATTCCACTATATGTCAACGTATGTCAAAATATATGCCAATATACCTGCACTATTTATATTCTCGTAAATTAGGAGATATACTCGTGCATTTGTAGAAGATTACTCTTACAACGTACAATACATAAGTTTCAACAATTTTTACCGCAATAGAACAAAAGCATAATAACTTGAAAATATCGATAATCTCTGAATACATAATCCCCGGAAATATCAATAATAACAATGTTTAAACCTGAAGACAGTATTTGGTATTATCCAGTCAAAAATGCAATGTCAATGAAATTTATTTTATATACATATCTTCATTAGTCAAACCGGAAAAGATTTATATAAAAATCGCCTGCCGCATAAAAAGATTGGATTTAAATCCATAGCGACATGATATTATTTCCTTCAAATAAAATGATGGGGAAAATATCGTCTAAATAATGCTATCTCTATGGGAGGTTTGGCGACATTGTCGTCAATTTAGCGACATTTTAAAAAGTCGTTACATTTTTTGCCAAGTGGGACTGTAGAACTGATAGTTCCACTTGGCGACAAATTGACGAAACATCAACACAATACTATGCCCTAACAAAACGTAATTCGTTTCATTTATTTAGCGCAATTTGATCAATTTCAAAATACTTTTATCCCGACCGTGCTTCATCCCCCTTTAAGCCCACGTTGGCAAGGGGCACGGTCTGGGTCGTGGAAAATACTTTTATTAGCCCTGTGGTTAGCGCGCGGAGGTTGCACTCGGTAGTCCCGGGTTCGATTCCCGCCGCTGCCCAAACTGCCGCCGTGTTCACGCTGAGTACGAGCACGTTAAACATGTGGGTCCGTAAGTCCTTCCGAGAGGTTGGTGGTAGGGGAAGGAGGGTACGGTCCCTGTGGATGCCTCCCCCACTGGGTTCCGGTCTAAATTGGGTGGCACTTCCCGGCCGTCCAAACAGATTCCTTACACCTTTCTGGTAGGTCGGACGGTCTGGGTCGAAGAAGGAGAAAATACTTTTATGGATTTGCAAACATTTTTATCCATTTGGTGACAATTTAAAAATTCGCTAAATGTGTTACTAAGTAGGACAGTTGAACTGACAGACAAATGCTAACGAAACATCATTTTAGTACTCTCTTCTAACAAAACAAAATAAATTTCTTTGATTTGCGTCGTTTTTAACAATTTGGCGATATTTCCGTCAATTTGGAAAAAAAGAAAATTTGCCAAGTTAGCGATATCCCACCAAAATTCGGAATTGGTAGATGTGAATAAAACATCCGGATTCCGTTTGTATATATTAAATGAAAACACTACAATTGTATTAGAAGTTATACCCGTTCTACTGTTCTCTGCTTCAACAATTGGCTAAACACAATATATAAACTTGAAAACTGTTTGCCAGAATAAATGAAAGTGTTGTACGCAGACTGCAATTAATATAATTAAAAGAAAAATCAAACCGTTCATTTATAAGATAGTATACTTTTATATCCATTTATTTATTATTCAAATCGAAAACATAATAATAAATATTAACAAACACATTTAATTTAATTGCGTTGCCGAGCAATATGATATATTCTCATAAAATGTTAAAATTAATTGACCATTTTGATTTTTTAATACTTTTCATAGTTGAATAAGAGCTTGTAAAAAATAAACCATGTTGATAGATTTTCCAATTAAATTCATATTTTTAAACAATTCATAATTTCAGAAAGTAACTGTTTAGCTCAAAAATCTGCCACCATACTCAGTGATAAAATTTTAATTCTCTTTCACGTTTCAAACAAACGATTTCCAACCTTTTCGTTTGGAGGAACCAGGAAATTAGAGAATAGAACTACTAGGAAAAAAATTAGTTTTTCACTAATATCTCAACAACCCCTGGTCTTAAAAACTTGAAACTTAGAGTAAATTTAAGGGGAGCTATTGCAACGCTACCCACAATATTTCATTAAATTTGGTTCAGCCGTTCTTTCGTGATGATGATACAAATGAAAGTTTTGTTTTTTACTAATATCTCAAGAACCACTATCCGTAAAGACGCGAAACATGGACTAAATTTTAGTGAAGATATTTAAAGGCTATCCACAAAATTTCATCAAATTCGGTTCAAACGTTCTCCCGTGATGATGGGACAAACAAGCAGACAGCTTTTCTATTTTATTTATATAGATTGTTCAATTTTGTGCTTAGGGCGTCTGCGTCTTATCATCGATTTTAGGACATGTTTTTCTTGTTCCATAGGACAATTTAGTGCCATATGGATGATTTGTAACCAACTAAATTTATAACGCAGTTTATATAGGACGACATTAAATGCATATAATCTGTAGAAAACTCACCTTTGGAGATAATTTGCTTTAGACTCTGAGATTATGATTCAACTATAGATTATGATTATTGGCTACTACAATATTTAACATATTAAAATGTTACAGTAATTGTCGGATAAGACTGGCATTTCCCTCCAGTCCTTGTTTCGAAAGAAATTATGTAATCTAATTCAAGGCAATTCTATACATTTCTGCGGCTGTTAGAATAACAGCCCAGTACATGACGCTAGAGTGAAAGAGTGAGATTCCAGGTTTCGAAAGATGTTTCTATTAAGTGAAAACAATATTAAAACTACAATCTCGGTCAAGCTACACGCTTCCCTTTTATTTTTTATTTTCGTCTGTAGCTGAATAAAAATAAATAAAATAATAAGCTGAATAAATTAATAAGTTCTAAACACCATATACCTTGTTTTCCACATTTGTATCTAGTTTTTATTATTTTTACTTTCCTTATATACATAATGTATAAGGAAAGTATTGTGACGGGGTCGAAAATTCGAATTCGAGTTTTCGACGGGAGAGCACGTTTCAAGCATCCCTGATCAAGAATCAAGCATTTTTGAAGTGATGTCTGTCTGTGTGTGTGTGTGTGTGTGTGTGTGTGTCAGTGAGTCTGTGGAGACGATAACTGACGAACGAATGGACCGATTCATACCACATTTGGAACAAAAATCACAATCCGTAAACACTGGAAGCCTATTGTTTTTATACGTTATCGAATGTCCACAACCCCCTTAAATTTTCGAATAAAATTTGGAAAAAATCGTCAAAAAATCAAAACCACTAATAAAGTTACGCAAATAGACATTTCTTATGTAATTTTTCATTAGAAAACGATTGACATAAATTTTAGAACGCTAACATGAACCGTACTCGAGATATTGCACATTTTTCAAAAAAATTATCATAAAGTCATATAAAATGAAAAAAAAATATTTCCTATTGAGAAACATGTTCACTTTTCATATGTAATACTGTGGGAGCTGGGTCAGTACAAACAGCACCTACTGACTCCACCACCCACAACTTCGTGATCGTAATTTCAAAAAGCCAAAGAAACATATATTTAGCATATTTAATCTCAAAAATTTATCAGCAAAAACACCAGGTTCAAGATCTAAAGGAGTTCCCAGTTTAGGGGAATTAACCCTAAATGATGTACAGTGAGTAAAGTAAAACGTAACACAAATAACAAGGCTCATTTGTCACTCAAATTATTATTTATTTTAAGAATTTCAACAGCATATATATATATATATTTATCCTTCAAATTATCTAATTATAATCAGAGCTTTATTTTATGTATTAACAATCAGACTATCTGCTCTGTTCAAAATTTATATATTACATTAATTTCAATTCAATATTTATATGTTTCGATTATGAATTTAAATAACCAAAAATACATTTAACATGAGCCATTTAATTTAGAGGTTGGTCCTCGTTATGCCAGTGCTGTACGGCAATAAATTTCCCGAAGAATAAAGGTTACCTTGTCTCTTATACATTTCAAATTTTTCAGAACAAAGTTCTCATCAGCTGAGTACGATTTTTAGTAGAACAAAGTTCTCAAAACGTAACGATGAGGAAAAAGGGGTCCAAAACTTTAAGTACTAGACATCCGTCAATTTTACCCTCCTAGCGATATTGGCCTAGCTACTTCAAAGCTCGGCGTCGATGTCGGATAGATTGCCTGGAATGGAAAAAAATATATTTTAGAAAATGTACAGAATAATTAATGTAAGTATCCAGGATCTTCTTCAATCATCTCCAGAAATGCAGGGCGGTTTCCTTTAGAACCAAAATGCCCATCTCCGACAGTTAGCCATTTCGGCTAAACGCCTTTGTCTAATTTAGACAAAACTTTCGATGCGACCTTTCAGTCGAAGTGTTCCAGCACGAAGCGAGAAGTATGGGTCGCTAGAGCCCACGCTAAAAGTTCTCCTTCGCAAAAATGCGCCTCTTCCTGATTGGACGGCGCGCTCTCCTGGCGACAAGCGAGCTGATGTCACGCATCCCGGCCAGACACTAAGTCCAGACAATCCAACGATTTCACGACGAAATGCGCTTTTTAATGTAATTTCAATAGAAACAAGTGTTAGTAAAAACACAGCACAGGCACGAACGGAGAGAAGGATGTTTCTCTCGCAGAAAAATAAGAAAGGCTCATGGCGCAGAATTGCGACATGACAGCTCTCCCCTTCTGGGAGGCAAAAATTTCCCGAACACAGTGAGGAAAATTTTTCTCTCACTCAAAAACACAAAAACACAAAAATTTACAAAGAGTTTTAGGAACCTGTAAGTGTAAAATAATTTAAAACAAAATTTTGGGCGAGAAAAATGCGATCGTTCATCTTTCTCAAAAAGCAACAACACTGTAGATCTGAATGACTGGCCAAGCCACTCATCACCACAGGTAAAGACCAAAAGAAAACCAAAAGGATGACAAGGCGTCACCACATCTTAAAGGAACCTTTACAAAAATTCACATTTAAATTACACTAAATTTGTCAAGGCACTTTGCCTGACAACACAATATCTCAATCGACAACATTGAGATCAACCAGGTGATATGAAAAATAAAATATGATATAATATGAATTTACAAACTTAACAATATAACAATTCAAAAAAATTCAAACAATTTCAAACAATTGTCACTTTCAAAACACACAAGTGACACAAAAATTCTATTTTTTTTTTTTTTTTTTTCAAAAAGGCTAAATATTTTGAAAATTAATTTCTAATTTAAATTTGTCATAATCAGGTAATGAGATTCTTTACTCATTCAAAATTCTGTCTCACTCTTTGAGAACAAGGTCACTTTCAATATTTACATTTACCAATTTCAATTTTTCATTTCAAAACTTTCATTAAAATCTTAACTTTCACTTTAAATTACTTTCAAGTTCAACATATTAACTTTAAATTACATTTACTTTCAATTTATCATCATTTCAACTTTTCAACAATTATTCAACATATTCAATATTAACTTTAATTCAACTTATTTTTGTCAACAAGACAATTCAGAATTTTCTCATTCTGACTCAACTTTCATAAATTACTTTAAATTATTCATTTATATTTACATTATTTAATTTATCTTAAAATTTCAATTTACTTTACTTTTAACAAAATCTCTGAAATAACTCAACAAGTGACTACTTCATGTCACAAAAGAAAAATTTACATTTATATACATTTGTTTACTGAGAGAGAGAGAAGGAGAAAAATGTCTCCTGAAATTCACGTCAGTTATGTAAAAGAGCAGGAACACATCAAAAGAGCAAACTCGGCGGGGACTAGCGAGTTGCCAAATTAGAAAAAAGGGAGGTGTAAAAAGAAAAAAAAATACTCGCGTGCAGGAAGCGATTGCAGCAGAAACAGGACGCCAGGACATGCCTCAGAAGCAACGGATATCATCAAAATTTTTGGACAGCTTGCGCTGATCCCATCATCATCATCTTCTTCATCATCATCATCCTCATAGCTTCACCAGTTTCCCACCTGGCCAATCACAACCCTCCTAGGTAGGCTCGGAGCAAGTTGTCGTCCAGGACTCCAGTCCTGCCACAAAAGTTCGGAACTTTTAATTTGCTAAGCTGCTTCTTCGTCTGTGCTCCAATGTAAATATGTCCATGTTTGCGTCCACCAGCCAGCTTTCAGAAAAAGGGGTTGCAGCATAAAAATATGATGTCTAACTTAAACTTGTGTAGATGTTTGAAAACTGCTGGTCAAAAAAAAACAACAATGTGAAATGGAATTTCAAGAGAACAGAATTTCAACAAAACATCAGCCAAAAATTTTCACCTCTCTCAGCAACAAAGTTTCAAAAACATTTTTCAAAAGAGATCATTTACTTTTGATCTTCAAAAAAATTTCATTAAATTTTCAAAAATTTTCAAATTCAAACTTTCCATTTTCAAATTCAAATTACTTAAATTATTTCAATTACTTTATATTAATTTCAATTTTAATTTCAATTTTATTTTAATAAAATCATTTACTTTCCATTATTTATTTTTTTTTTTCAATATTCAAAATTTTCCTCCCTTTTACTTAGGGGAACAATTCAATTACCAACACCATTTAAATTATTTTCATTCATGAACTTAAACCAATAGTCAAACATTTTTTTTTTTTTTTACATTAAAACACATCAATATAATCGAAGTCAATCAAAACAAGACTCTCGAAAAAAAAATTTTTTTAAAGTCCAAGGAGAGTCAATTAACAAAATTACTTATTATTTAAATTATAATATAAACATTCATAAATTATAGTTCACAAATCAATTACTTTTTCTTATTTACTTTTTTAACTTAATGCAAGATTTCCAATAAATTTTAAAATCACAACAATTTTTTCATAAATTCTATTTTAAAAGACAATATTGAAATATAAAAACTTAAACAAGTGTAAACCTTAACTAAGAATGAAATCTTTCTTGCAAAATTTAATTTCTGAAAAATTGTGAACTCAACCAAAATTTAATATTGTGAAAATCTTTTATTTCTAAGATTATAGGGTGTACGTGTATTTCTGTTTGTCATGTAATACTGATTTTGGTGTGGTATATAATTATTTCTAAAGTTATTGTTGTAAATGATTCTTCCATTTCCTCTATTATCAAAGTTATTTGAATTATTTCTATGTGCATATTGTTGACTTCTATTTGCATGAAAGTTTGATCTAGTATGAACAGCATTTTCATTTACCCTTTTATTTGGCAAATTGAATCTTACTCTTTTCACAGTTTTTTTGTTTTGAGATCTTTCTGCAGGATTCGCTAAACAGGATTTTAGTTTCACAGAGTCTTTCTCAGCGGTGATCACAGGAGTAAGTTTATTTGGCTTAGAGTTCAATTTTTGACTTTCATGAGTTTGTTTTGAAAACTTTTGCAATTCCTCTCTTCTTGGAGGTAAAAGAGTCAGTCTGTTCACATGAACCAGTTGTTCATTTTTGGGATTCATTACATGTCTGATCAAAAAGTTAACAGCAGAAGTTTGTTTTATCACTTTAAAAGGGCCTTTATTAAAAGAGCTCAGTTTTCTTGACTGGCCTTGAGGCAAAAAGGGAGTGTAAAGATACACTAAATCACCAACTTTAATATTGGGCATCTTTGCTTTCTTATGCTGTTGTAAAATTTGTGAATTTTCAGCTTTTTCTAAGTTACTTTTTACTACATCATATGTTCTTTTAAGTCGGAATCTCATGTCTTCACCATAATCATATGTTGATTCATATGTCGGAGGTTTAAATCCAGCAATCAAAGTATTTGGAACTGTTAAATCTCTACCATAGAGTAAATAAGCAGGCGATTCACCCGTAGAAGCATGTATGGCATTTCTATGTGCTAATAAAGCAAAATGTATCAGATTGTCCCAATTATCTTTATCGTTATATGCAATATTTTTCAAGGATCTGATCAAAGTACCATTTAATCTTTCAACACAACCGTCTACAGATGGCATGTAGGCAGTAGTAGTATTCTTTATTATTCCTAATTTCTTATAGAAACATCTTGCTGTTCTAGAAACAAAATTCGTCCCTTGATCCGAGACGATGAATTTAGGTATACCATGCTGAGCCATGTAGTGCTCTAAGCAACTTAAAATGTCTTCAGTTTTAATTGAAGCTAAGGGATATGCTTCAGGCCATCTTGTAAAATAGTCAGTTATGACCAATATGAATTTATTTCCTGATCTTGATATAGGTAATGGTCCAACGCAATCCATGGCGATACGCTCAAATGGATATGTGGATCTTGAAAATCTTTGTATGGGTGCTTTGTTATTTCTAAAACCACGATTTACCACACAAATTTCGCACGAAAATACATAATTTTGTGTTTGGGAATACATTCCCTGCCAAAAATATTTTCTACTTACAGAAGCTAAAGTTCTTCTAAATCCACAATGTGCGTAAGTAGGACAATCATGATGCAGCCATAAAATTTCAGACACAAGTTCCTGCGGAACAACAACTCTTTCTTGTTCTTGGTGTCTACGCTTAGGGTGTCTATGAGTACACCACAAGATATCATCTTTTCTAAAAAATACCAAAGTTTGTGGGTAAGGTTTTATGTTTTTATCTAAGAGATCTATAATTTTATTGCACCTTGGGTCAGATTTTTGAGCATTCTTAATTCTTATGAGCAAGGTAGGACAAGTAAATGTTTGTTCCAATTGACCACTTTGCATGTTATTTTCACTTTGAATTTCACTTTCATTATTATTAACAGCACAAATTTCATTTGCTTCATTTGTATTGACTGGATTCAAATTGACTTCTGATTCTCTTCTATTGCTACTATTAGTATTGTTTACATTATTAGAGCTTTGAGAATTTTGATTTACACTTGGAATATTTTGTTTAACATTTTGATTTATAACTTTATATTGTGACACAAATCTTTGTGGAATATTGTCAATAGTATTTGTACATTCATCTACATTTCTTGACATATAATCAGCAACAACATTTGCTTTTCCTGGTTTATGTACTATTTGATAATCAAACTGTGATAGAGATGCGATCCATCTTGCCAATCTAGATGTAGGATCTTTTAATTTAAATATGAAGGACAAAGATTTTTGGTCACAAAAAATTGTGAAAGGTTTTCCAATTAAATAGTGTTTATAATAGTTAGTAGCCCATACAACGGCTAATGCTTCTCTTTCGACAACGCTGTATTTACATTCAGCTTCATTAAGTTTACGACTAGCATAAGATATTGGATGCAAAATTTTATTTTCATCTTCTTGGGACAAATAGCAGCCTAAAGAGTGATTTGAAGCATCAGTATGTAAAATAAATGGTTTCCTAAAATCTGGAAGTGTCAAAATTGGCCTTGATAGAAGTTTTCCTTTTAAAATTTCAAAAGATTTTTGAGCTTCATTAGTCCAAATAAATTTCTTTTTACTTTCATTATTCTTAGTCTTCAATAATTCTGTCAATGGCAAGGTCAGTTCAGCATAGTCTTTTATGAATTTTCTATAGAATCCAGTGAGTCCAAGAAATTGTCTCACATTCTTAATTGATTTAGGAATTTTGAATTTCTCTACAACTTCCAAATTATGAGTATCAGGTTGTACTTTTCCATTTGATACCAAAAATCCAAGATACTTAATTGTTTTTCTGAAGAAATGGCATTTACTTGGTTTTAATTTTAGACCATGTTTACTTAATCTTACAAAAATTTCTTCTAGCTTTTTCAAATGTTCTTCGAATGTTCTTGAAGCGACGATAATATCATCTATGTAAATTCCAGATATGCCAGCCAGCACCAGAGACATCAGTCTCTGAAAGGATGCAGGCGCATTCTTAAGACCAAATGGGGTTCTGGTCCATTCAAAGTGGCCATCAGGTGTTGAAAAAGAAGTCTTCTGATAATCATCAGGATGTAAACACAATTGGTAAAATCCACTGGTTAAATCCAGAGTAGAAAAATACAAGGCTCCAGACAAGTTATCGATTAATTCCGATATATTCGGAATAGGATAGTTCTCAACAATAGTGATCTTATTTAACTTTCGGAAATCGGCTACCAACCTATAACTTCCATCAGGTTTCTTAACAAAAAGCACTGGAGTATTGTAAGGCGAAGTGCTTGGTTGAATGATTTTGGCATCAAGCAATTCATTCACCTGGCGCGAAAGTTCTTTCTGTAAATTGTGTGGAATGCGGTATGGCTTTTGCCTAACAGGTATGTTAGACTCCAGATTGATTTCGTGCAAAATAGTGTCACATCCAGACAATTCTTTCATATTCTTGGCAAACACATGTTTATATTTACTTAGTAATTTCAAAAGTAGATTTTTCTGCACATAGTTCATATGTTTCAAATCAAAATCTCCTCCCCATGCATCAAATGTTTCATTTTCTTCAATACAGTTTTCAATGTCAACTCTATTATTTATGTCAATATCAGATTCATGGATGTTTTCGAAGGTTCCCAATTTCATACCTTTGTTTATATAAACAATTTTCTCAGATGGATTTGCAACTTTTGCATACAAAAAGTCATTTTCAGGAATTTTGTGGATACTTCTGGCTACGAAAATTTTGTTGCAGAAAATTCTTTATTATTGATAGGTTCAAGTAAAATTGTCGTGTCTTTTTCAATTTTGTAATTTCTTTTTAATTTAATAAAAGATTCAGAAAATGGTTGTAGAACACATTTGTTGAAAGCTTTGGCAATCCCTATTGCCTGGTTTTGTTGTGAACTTCCTTCATCATGTTTATCACAATCTGTCTGAAATATTTCATTGTTACTGGTATTGTCTTTTGTCAAAAATCTGTCTGTATGTACATTGTCATTCATCTGTCTTTCATATAAGTCATTTTCACATTCAATATTTGACCTTTCATTTCCATTTGCATCAAAATTTCTAAAATCAACATCTCTAAATTCATTGTGAAAATTGTTTTGTTCAAATAAATATCCATTATTACATCTATTTTCATAATTTCTTGAAAAATTTGTGTCTTTGGATCTATAATCCACATCATTTGTGAAATTGTAATTTCTTCTATTACATTTATAATTTATTGCATTGCACTCAGATATTTCAGGTTGAACATCTTTGTGTCCAAAGGTAATGGTCACTTTATTTTTATGCAGAAAGGCACTTCCCAAAATCATGTTGTATTCGTTTGGTGCAGGTGTGTTTAAAATGCAACATTCAATCACAATATTGTCTTTTCCAACGGACAAAAGAAAAGAAGCTTTCTCATCAGCCCAAACATCATGATCTCCAATTCCTTTCACAATAATGGATGTATGTTTTGTTTGCACTTTTCGAGGATCAATTTTCTGTAAAGCATCTCTATAGATAATGTTTATAGAACTTCCAGTGTCGATTAAAGCATTCAATTTGACATCTTCAACAAAAAGTGAGATGACCGGAAAATTTTTCTGGCAAGGAGCTTTAATTTCCGTCATGCAACTAATTTCAGAGTTTTGCCCATTAATTATTGGAGATTGAAAGTTTGTTCTGAAATTCTGTCCTCTAAATTGTCTTCTATTACCAAATCTATTATTAAAATATCTGTTATTTCTTCTATATCCAAAATTATTGAAGTTTTGAAATTTATAATTATCAAAGAATTTCTAAAATTTGAAAAATTTCTTCTCTGGAAATTTGAATTTCTGTATGAACTGTTACGAAAAGGTCTTCTAAAAAATAGAGAGTTCTTTCTTGGAGAATAATTTTGATATGGACTTTTAACATACCACTCTTTTTCCTGTGAGGCAACCGGAATTCTTCTTTGACTGAAACGGTTTCTATTTTCAGATCTTTTGGATGGTGTAGAAGTTCTGAAAGATGTTGATGGTTTATGTTTCTTTTTTACTGGAATATCTTCCCAATCTTCCTCTTCCAATTCATTTTCATTGTATCTGCTTGTAGAGGGCGTATCCACAAAAGATTCCTCAAAACTGGAATTGCTCTTTTCCAGATCTTCTCTTATTTCATTCAGTCTTTTCTTTCTTTTTTCTGAGTTCTCACTAAATTTTTTTTTTAATTCCTGAAATTCTTTCTTCTTTGAATTCAATTCTTTCTTCAGCTCTTCAATTTCATGTTTAGGGTCTTTTTCGATTCTCACAGCATTTATGTCCTCTGTCATTTCTTCCAGCTCTTCATTCTGCACTTCTTCTTCCAGAATGGCAATTTCTTTCGCAGCTTCAAATGACTGTGGATTTGCAGATAAGACAGCTTTTCGAAAAATGATTTTCAACCCTTTTTTAAAAGCATTCACTAAAATAGCAGTTCTCAAGGAATCTTCATTATCAGACACTACATCTTGCGGAAAAGCAACATAGGATTCGGCTTCTATGCGATTCGCATAATCACGTACGCTTTCATTTGTCCTTTGTTTACAGTTGACCAGGGAAGCGACATTCTTGGCAATATTTTCTTTTTTCATAAAATTGTCCCTGAGTGTATTCACTAATTCTGAAAAATTCGTGCTTTGGTTTAATTTAGGAATTGATTTTATCAGTCTTTCTGCCCTACCAGACAATTTCAACTTCAAAATAAAAATTTTATCTCTATTCGACCAATTTGCATGGTCAGCGACAAGCGAGAATTTCTCCAAAAAGTCCTGAAAAGATTCACCCGCATTACCAGCAAAACTTGGAATAGATCCAAGAAACTGAGATCCAACTCCAATTTTCATTTTGCTAGAGTCTCTGACAGCGGAAGCTGATCTGCCCGCATTTGGAGAAAGTCGTGGTGGAGACACCGAAAGAACACGGTTGGATGAATTCCGTTGTGTAGAGGAGTCTCTGCTCCTGCTTGCTCTCGTATTTCTAGATTTAGGCATTTTAGCACAAGGTTTTTCACCAAAAAGATATTCTAATTTATCACGAAGCACAGTTTATTGTGGAAAATTGATTTCACTTTTTCACCAATATGTGATCTACAAGAGAAAACTGACTTGCTCCATTGAGTAACACAGTTCTTGTGAAGAACAAGTCAGGAACACTATATTTGTGAAGTTGCCAGAACTTTTGCAACCAGCAAAACAATCTGTATGTGAAGATAATGTCAGAAAACAATCACTAAATTTTTGTGTGACAATGCAGTGTCCAGCCAGGTGATAGTAGGAAAACAACAACTTTGTATGTGAAATATGTTTGTATCTCTGATTTTTATAAACTATCAGTAAGACCAAAACACTGATGACTGTGGCTACTAATTATGATATTTGTATGTGACACATGCCAGTAATTCTGATATACAATCAGTGTATGTGAATCCGTCAACTCAAGCTTGTATTGATAATACAGTGACGAGTCAAGTAACTGTTGGACAACTAATCACCTCTGTGAACATAGGTGAGTAACCAATTGTATGTGAAACATGTCGGGAAAAAAAAATTTTCTTTTCTTTTTAATATTTGCATTAGCACAACAACAAGAGAAAAATATGTGTGCACTTATGTCAATGTATGTGTTCTCGAAAATTTTAATTTTACTTTTATCATATAAAAGTTTGTGTGTATGTCATATGAATTTGAGAATATATATGCAACAAATATTTTTCAAATACACATATAATCAGGTGCATATGGGCTTCTGTGCTTTTGCACTTTTTCTTAATATATGACACATAAACAAAAATTTTCATGCCCATTAAACTCAAATATTTTGTACCACAAAATAACTTTTTAACTTACTTCGACATATTAGTACTGCAATATATTTTTACACAATCAAACAAAACATTTTTTTGTACTCCTTCATAAAATTATACCTCACTCACTGTAATACTCTGGGAAAGGGAACAGGCACCAATTTGTGGGAGCTGGGTCAGTACAAACAGCACCTACTGACTCCACCACCCACAACTTCGTGATCGTAATTTCAAAAAGCCAAAGAAACATATATTTAGCATATTTAATCTCAAAAATTTATCAGCAAAAACACCAGGTTCAAGATCTAAAGGAGTTCCCAGTTTAGGGGAATTAACCCTAAATGATGTACAGTGAGTAAAGTAAAACGTAACACAAATAACAAGGCTCATTTGTCACTCAAATTATTATTTATTTTAAGAATTTCAACAGCATATATATATATATATTTATCCTTCAAATTATCTAATTATAATCAGAGCTTTATTTTATGTATTAACAATCAGACTATCTGCTCTGTTCAAAATTTATATATTACATTAATTTCAATTCAATATTTATATGTTTCGATTATGAATTTAAATAACCAAAAATACATTTAACATGAGCCATTTAATTTAGAGGTTGGTCCTCGTTATGCCAGTGCTGTACGGCAATAAATTTCCCGAAGAATAAAGGTTACCTTGTCTCTTATACATTTCAAATTTTTCAGAACAAAGTTCTCATCAGCTGAGTACGATTTTTAGTAGAACAAAGTTCTCAAAACGTAACGATGAGGAAAAAGGGGTCCAAAACTTTAAGTACTAGACATCCGTCAATTTTACCCTCCTAGCGATATTGGCCTAGCTACTTCAAAGCTCGGCGTCGATGTCGGATAGATTGCCTGGAATGGAAAAAAATATATTTTAGAAAATGTACAGAATAATTAATGTAAGTATCCAGGATCTTCTTCAATCATCTCCAGAAATGCAGGGCGGTTTCCTTTAGAACCAAAATGCCCATCTCCGCCAGTTAGCCATTTCGGCTAAACGCCTTTGTCTAATTTAGACAAAACTTTCGATGCGACCTTTCAGTCGAAGTGTTCCAGCACGAAGCGAGAAGTATGGGTCGCTAGAGCCCACGCTAAAAGTTCTCCTTCGCAAAAATGTGCCTCTTCCTGATTGGACGGCGCGCTCTCCTGGCAACAAGCGAGCTGACGTCACGCATCCCGGCCAGACACTAAGTCCAGACAATCCAACGATTTCACGACGAAATGCGCTTTTTAATGTAATTTCAATAGAAACAAGTGTTAGTAAAAACACAGCACAGGCACGAACGGAGAGAAGGATGTTTCTCTCGCAGAAAAATAAGAAAGGCTCATGGCGCAGAATTGCGACATGACAAATACCATGCGATAAATTGAGTGACATCATTCTCGTGGATCTAGCTCGTTCCATCCATGAAAAAAGATACTTTGCGTAATACTTTTGTATTTGAACGCCAATAGTCATTTTTCTGCTGTATGAACAACTTATTTCTTCGTCCATAACGCTTGGCGAGATTTTGGCGACCAATTTGGCGGAAAGTCGCCAACTTGGCGACTTTTTGAAATGTTGCCAAATTAACGAAAATCTCACCACATGGATAAAAATGACGCTAAATCAATAAAAATTACGACTGATTGTCGAAAATTCAATATCTTGGAAAGAATATTAGTATCTACTATAAGAAAAACCTATTTTTTTACTGTAAAAGTATTAAATTCATTACGTTATATAAGGAAAGTCATGTGTTGCCCATATCAGATTTTTCTTAGTTGTATTTATTCTTCTAAAGTCTAGTTACGTTCATTTTACGCAGAAATATTCAACTTTAATGTTAGAAAATGAATACATTAATAATGCACATATTTTTTTATTTTAATTGATTACATTATATTCTGTCGAAAGAGGGGTTAGGTGGAGTCTTAGTGCATATGTCTGTCATTTTTATGTGAGATACTAGAGCAGTGTTTCCCAAACCCTGCGCCGCGGCGCACTGGTGCGTCGCGAAGGATAGTTGGGTGCGCCGCGAAAGAACTAAAATTATATTACAACTGAGTAAAATATGAAATAAAATTCTGAATATAAATCATTAATATTAAAATAATATAAATGGTGGTGTAATTATTTTCTTTCCACTTGCCCCTTTGTGAATTTTGGCTTGTTTTCCTCTTGGATGTTTCATTATTTTTCATCGGACGGAGAAATGCTTCGGGAAGGCAGAGTTACCGGGAGTGTTTCCATGGGATAAAAGCGCTTTAACCGGAAACGGGGGGTCACAATCCCCTTCCGGCCTTTTTACTGCCGTTCCTGTAAGTACTCTCTAAACTCCTCCCCCTTTCCACACCCTCCTCTTTTCAACCTTTTTCAACGATTTTCTAACTTATTTCGGCTTATATTGAAAGTGCGGCTTTGCGCCTTACAATACTTTGCTTTTAAGTCTACTTGTTCATATGTTTTTAAAATATTTTATACTGTATATATATATATATATATATATATATATATATATATATATATATATATATATATATATATATATATATATTTTCGTTCATTGGATTTTCAAACAACTATTATTATTGAAATCATTTTACTTATGAGCTGCATTTGCGCAATAAACTAAATGTATTTTGCATTTTCGATCCATTTACTTAATAACTTTAAATTCTTTATTTCATCATATTTACATAGTATCCTTCATATTTTAGTAAGCTATAGTATCTATATATATATATATATATATATATATATATATATATATATATATACATACATATATATATATATATATACATACATATATATATATATATATATATATATATATATATATATATATAATTAGTGCGCCGCAAAATTTTCATTTGTTATAAAATGCGCCGCGAGTTAAAAAAGTTTGGGAAACACTGTACTAGAGTTTCAACTACAAATGGCGTCCCTAGTGCGCCTCACGAGTATCGGAAGGTTGAAGGTTATAAGTTGAATAAAACCTCACAAATACTAAACAATCACAAATATCGATCATTAAAGTATCAAACTGACTTTCCATTTCCAATGATTAAAAGGTTGTTTTGATATTTAAAAAGGGAATTTTTATTTATTACCGGAAAAACCGACTCAGATTTTATGTAAGCACATGCTTATAGTTCATTTTACACTATTTCCCAGCCAATGTAGCTTCCGTGTAACAAAGAACAGAACAGAGGTACAGTAATCTACAGTGTCTACAACTTACCGTGTTTTATTCCACAAGTTAATCTATAAAGTATAAATGTAATTTTGTATATTTGTCTAATTCATCGAAATTTATAAATTAGAAAACGCTGGCTTATAAATTGTTAAACTCTTACACCGTGAATTTGAATCCTTCTGTACCACCAATTATCAAGAAAAGAAATCAAATTAAACTACACGATTATTCTTCGAATGTACATGCATTACAAAATCCATTTACAAATACTCTTGTGAATAAGATTAAATTGCACTGGTGAATCTCATATGTAATATGTTTTAATTCAAAACGAAGTTGCAATGAAATTTAACTGTTTACTTCTTGCTCAATTGATTAAGGTACTTTGTTTTTGTTTTTTTTGGCGAAATTAATTATGATGATTAAAAAATACTTAATAATTCTAAATACCTATATTTTGTAAATAAAATTAATAAAATAATTCCAAATTTTAGCAGAAAATATTAAGCATTAAAATAATTAGAATGCCAATAAAATTCCAATTTATAAAAATATTTAAGATAATTATTAGATAGCAACTTATTTTGAGGAGAAACTCATTTATTTTGAAATTCAGTAGAACAAAAACTGAAAAAAGTATGCTTATAACTTATAATTATTAAAATTAAAAAATATTAATAATTATAAGTTGTTCGAACAGGAAACAAAATATTATGTGAAACACAAAGGAACAAAATTTTCTCAATTCACTGTAGATTGAAATACAATATCAAACCATGTAATGAGGTAAAAGAAAATAATCAGCAAGCTACGATATTAATATAATCACAACAGAGATAATATGATAATCGCAACACAAAAAATTGCTTTTTATTCAACATGTTGCCTGTATCTGACGAAAAGCTAACTTGTAAAACAAACCATGCTCTTTAGCTTTGCAAAAAGTGTTATCCATAAAAATAATTGAGATAAAGAACTATTACCAAGTTTATCAAACTTTATAAGTAAAAAGCACATGGAGGAAAAGTTGTTTGCTGTATTTCGCACTTACACTCTTCAAATTTAACACCTTTGAACCAAAGCATTTTCTTGAACTTAATGGAATTGGGAGGAATTCGAAGTAATAATACTGATAATACTTGAACTGCGGATATATTGCATCTTTAAATAGCGTTATAAGGTAAATGGGCAAAGTTTATTCAATAACTATATTCAATAATTTTTCTTTTGTATACTTTCACACATAAAGTTTGAGAAACTGGGCAATACTCCTTCATCTCAATCATTTTTATGGCTGACACATTTTGTGAAGCCGAAGAAATCGGGTTTTTTTTCTACAAATTGGTAGAAATTTTTTCTTTTTCAGCATCCTTGGAGCTATCAGCATACTCAAACAACGTATCGAATTGAAACTATTTGTCGTTAACATATGATCTGCAAAACTCACAGGTGTACCAGCATAAATTGTTGCTAAAAGTGAACATGGCTATCATGTCGCATGACATGCTGACATTTCAATTACGAATGCCAATGCAGATGTGAATACAGATGCTAATAAGAACTTTAAGTGCAGCCACAAGAACCAATGGGAACTCACACATAAGAAAACAGTGTGCATCCCCTCCATCACAACAACAAATCAATAGAGGTGGTATGACACGCAAGGGGAAAAGGAAAAAAGTTTTCCAGAGTGTTCGAGAAGTTTCGACCAGATGCAATTTTCGACAGCGTCCTAGACGCACGTAATTTTACGAGTATCATAAAAAATCTCCTACGTGGATCAGATAATGTGACGTATAACCTTAGTTTGTGCAGAGGGAATAAGTGGCGTATCAAAATATACTCAGGCATCCAGCAAATTGTATTCTCCAATGGCACTAAGTATCAAGGGGCAAACAAATATGAGGTATTTATACACTTCATCTGTTAAAATGATTACAGAAGGCACATACACATAGTACATATCGAATATTTAACAATACTGGAGTAAGAACTCCGTAATAACGAATTCTTGTGTGTAAAATAATACAACTATATATAATTTCGATAGATAGTAATAATGTGTTATTAATATATGTGTCACTTAAATAATTTGTTATAAATATATGTGTTTCTTAAAGATTGTTGTAGATAAATGTGTCATTAAAAGAGATTTATATATATATATATATATATTATTTATATATATATATATATATATATATATATATATATATATATATATATATATATACATATATATATATATATATATATATATATATACATATATATATATATAATTAAAGGAATTAATCAATTTAAATAAGAGTGATTATTTTATATCGTTAGTGTTATTCTCTTCTGCTCTTGAACCGGAGTTTCCATGCTCCACCCTTAGTGAAGGTATCAAAGGTAAGTCTTAGGAAAGTAAATTTTGGGTAGGGACAGTTTACCTTGTGACATATAATAAAGTAAATTTTATTCTGATGCATTATTTAAATATTTGACTTTGGGGACAGAGAGTTAGACTGCATACATTTCCTTTTAGAGTTCCTTTACATATCTTGCTTAGCGACAAAGATCATTTTCCCTAATTTTGGAACGGTCTACACTTTGAAGGATACCTTTTCCTTGTATCTAATAGGAAGCGTGTTGCCATCCTCCCGGACCCCGCTTATAAAGAGAGCCAGCCCCTTGAAAGCTGTCTCATTGTGTAATGCTCTTGGGGCTATGCTCCTGCATAAAATATACGATAACTTTAAAACTCCTCGAGTTATTTGCCTGAGTCATGACTTTCCTTGACATCTCGCATAAATATACGATCAAAATCTCTCATTTCATCTATCTCCTTGTGCCTATCGATCTACCTATAAAATACTGCACTTTTTGGTGTGCTTGAGACATACAAATAACATTGCCAAAAGAATGGATAATTTTCTCAATACTTAAAATTATTCATAGTTCTTCAATTAAAAGAACTTTAATATTTTAATTAGGAGTTTTTAAATTTTTGACAATAAACATTTAAATTTAAGCAGTTGCATGAATTACATACATTAATCCATTGATGTAATGTTACCTGCAGTTTCGCGCGGAGAACTCTTAGCTAATGGATTTTTCCTACCCATATACCTTGTTTTCCTCATTTGTATCTACTTTTTAACACTTTACAACAAAGTTGAATAGTGTTTATGACTTTGTTCATTCTGTCTGTCTGTCTGTCCGTTAGCACGATAACTGCCGTAAAAATGGCTTAATCAAAATGAAATTTTAGTATGTTTTTTGGAGGATCTATCAGACCTATGGAAATATAAATGAATAATATCACCCAATTAGTTTTGGATTGAACCCGGGTTGAAAACATGAAATACGTTGAACCCTATGCGACCCAATTTTTCAAACATTTTTTAAGCGGATTTAAAATTCCCAAATTGCTTCGAAAATTTTAGGTAATATACAAATTATCTCAGAAAATATATAAAAAAATTTCAACAATATATATTCAGTAGTTTTTTAAATAAACATTAAAATAATAATTGCACATCTTATATAAAGCGATCACGTGACCATCATATGAAGAGATCGCGTGACCCACTTCAAAATGAGATATAGCATCCATCTTGTATCAAAATCGTGATTTTTAAAGTTCTTTTTATTTCATATTGGGTGTTGTATCTGCCCTAAAACCGCTTTGTTTTTGCTTAAATTCTGTGCATCTACATACTGAAACAACGCAATTACAATATATTTGAGTTTAAATCATCATCCAAATTTGATTATTTCTACAACGAAGCCTATTTTTCACTTATGTAAAATGTAAACAGCAAAATATGTAGAATGAGTTGTATTAGAATTGCTGTATTTCTTTAATGCAAAATTATTTAGCTCATGGAGTCTGCATAGCTTATATGAGTGACATATTCATTGATTTTACAGAGAGAAGGACGATTTTGTTCGATGAAGTTTTAAGCATAGAGTTTAATTACTTGTTCCTCCATGGTCTTAAGCTTTTAAATAAAATAAATTATTATAGTATTGTGATGAATAAAATGAATAGGAACATGTTTATATGAAATGCTGCTTTTATAGAGAGAGCCAGACGTGTTATATTTCGACGGCGTCATTTGAATAAATTTCAGTTGTTTTTGATGCAGTTTTCAAATATAATAAATTATCGTAATATTATAATAATGTTAAAAACATTACCCAGGAGCCAGGCGATTTATATTTAATTGACGTCATTTGAATGAAGTTCATTTTGTTCGATGAAGGTTTAAATTTACAAATATAATAAATTAATGTAGTATTGTGATAATTTTTAAAATATTACCTAGGAATGTATAGCATTTTAGAGATGTTTAAATGAAATTGCATTGAAGTTGGAATGTGTTTCTTAATCAATGCTTTATGCATGATTGATCTTTCTTGTTATTATTTTCTATAGTTGTATTTCTTCTTCTAAAGTCTAGTTACGTTCATTTTACGAAAAAAATATTCAAATTTAATGTAAGATAATGAATGCACTAATAAATAATTTACACATTTTTTTTATTTCAATCCATTACATTATATTTTGTCTTAAGGGTTAGGTGGCATATATTTCATTTTTATGTGAGATACTAGAGTTTCAACTCCAAATGGCGTAACCAATACCCCCACGCTAGTATTGCAAGGTTGAAGATTATGGGTTGAATAAAAAGTGTCAAATATTGAGCATACCGAAATCATTGAGGTATAAAAATGACTTTCCATTTCCAATGATTAAAAGGCTGTTTTCATATTTAAAAAGCGCATTTTTGGGAACCTTACATTATTAACGGAAAAACCAATCCAGATTTTGTATAAGCAGATACTCATTGTTCATTATTCTAAACTATTTTCCAGCCAATGTAGCTCTTATGTAAAAAAGAACAGAACAAAGGTGCAATAAACTAACCCAGTCCAATTCAAAATCTCTACAACTGACAGACAAAAAATAATGCACAATTTTGTTTAACTAGAAAATTTTCTGCTTACAACGAAAGAGCTGGATTTATTATTTCTACAACCCAGTGCACAATTTCTAATGTGTAACATTGAGTGTTTTTGCAAGATATATTAAATGGGCGCAATATTCCATCATAAATCCCAAACAACTGCTCCCAGTATACTTTAAAAAGAACTTGTGTTCTTTCTTTAACATTTTTGTTTTCCACACAATTCAGTTTAGTTCTTCAAAAAAACAAAATAATAAACAAATACACACTTCAAGATTATACTTTCCTAGAAAAACTGACTTTTAAGAACTTTCCACTGAATAATTTAATTTTAGGATCTTTCTGCTTCCAAAACAAATCACTGCTTAGATTAAATTATTTTCCAGTCAATGAAGCTTTTATGTATAAAAGAACAGAACAGACACACAATAATCTACTTACCCAATCCAATACAAGACCTACAATTTTCAGGCAAAAAAAATGTATAATTTTTTATTTAACTAGAAAACTTTCTGTTTACTATAAAGAAGCTAAATTTACCAATCCTGCAAGCCAGTGCACAGTTTCTAATGTGTAACAGAGTGTTTTTGCAAGATGTTTGAATTGAACGCAATATAACATCATAAACTACAAACAACTGCTTCTATAACGCTTTTAAAAGAACTTGCATTCTTTCTTTAACCTGCTCGTTTTGCGCATAATTTAGTTTTGACCTTAAAAGAAAGAAAATATTACGAAAATAAACATTTCAAGAGCATATATTTCTAGGAAAACTGACTTTTCCAAACACTTCTGAATAATTTAATTCTAAGATCTTTTTGCTTCCAAAACGAATTATTGCTTAGTTTACACTTATTATCACGAAAGGTACGGTTGCTGCTTGAAAAAATAAATATAGAATGGACGAACTTTATTTTCACTTGAGTTTTTGTGCTTAGAATTTCATAGCCTTTAACCCAAATTTTGATTATTTCTGAGCTGGGATCTTTAAATATTTGTTGACAAAAAGTTTAAAATATTAAGAGATTATACGAAATTATGACTTTCTTTAAGAAATTATACAACATAAGACTAACTAATTTCTCTGAAATTCTTTTTTGTTAGAACTTCTATCATTTTGATCATTTTTACTTTCCGTATATTCATAGTATAATGTATGGGGAAAGTAATGTGACGGGGTTGAAATCTTGAATTCGAATGTTCGATCGACGGAAGAGCAAGTCTCAAGTATCCCTAGTCTCGAATCGATCATTTTTGAGGTGGTGTATGCGTGTGTATGTATGTGTGCGTGTCCGTGAAGAAGATATCTCACAAACGAATGGAGCGTTTAGAATAAAATTTGATATAAAATTTACAATAGGTGAATATTAGAAGTTTATTTATTTAAACACAATCAAAATTTTGGAAGCTGCAACCTCCCCCCCCCAAATTTTTAGAGGAAATTTAAAAAAAATCATTAAAACATCAGAATTTTTCTAATAATGTAAAGTAAGTAATATTATTTATGTGATATTTTATTAGAAAACGATTGGCATAAATTTCAGAACGCTAGAATTATCCGTTCTCGAGATTTTGCACTTTTTCCACATAAATTTATCAAAAAATCAAATAAAATTAAAAAAGTATTAACTATTGTTGAAGGCCCAGACCACACGACCAACCCAAGGGTTTATGGTAACGAGTTGTGTGGCCGGGATAAGTATTAACTATTGTGAAATATGTTCAATTTTCATATAGGATATTATGCGAAAAATCTGTTACCAACTATTGTGAAATATGTTCAATTTTCATATAGGATATTATGCGAAAAATCTGTTACCATCATTCTTGTGGATCAAGTTCATACCAATGATTAGAGAAGATACATTATACAATAGTTTTGCACTTTGACGCCTCATAATTCGCAAACAGTCATCTATATATAAGCAATGGGTCTCAAGAAATGATCTTCTCTGTCTTTATCCGTAACGCTTGGTGATAAATTCGATGAATATTAATAAGCTTGGCCTATAGTTGATAACTTTCTATAAAATCTTGTTATTTAAACGTTTTAATGAAAGCAAACTTAACAGATTTACAAAAATCCAGTGTCCAATACATTAGTGTATTGGTCAAACATTCCAATACATGCAGTGTCCAATTACATTGTCCAATTGTAGTACCCTGTCAAAGCTCAGAAATCGAAACCACTGATAATGCCAATCCCACCCTACTCCACATTATGATTTACGATAATTAAAACATCATGAAAATAAAATATAATTACTCACAGTTGAGTTTTACTATTGTCAATGATCAACATTCGTATTCTTCACAGTTCCATATGATGTTCAACATTCTAGGACCATCCAAAACATAATAATACCCGATAATTCGAAATAATGAGCTCACTATAAACGAGCTCAACTGTAATTGTACAACATTTTAGCTGCGAAAAATATTTATTCTTTAAACTTATATCTGTAATATATTTTCGAATCTATTACAAATTTATTCGTATATCTGTAATATATTTTCGAATATTTTACAAATTTAATCGTATGTCCATAATAAATATATGCAAACATCTTACTAATTACATTTTCAACATCGTAAATATGCAAAAAAGTTAAATGCTATCATTCATGAATAGGTGAAACAGAATAATCTTTATGCAGTTGAATAAATATATCGTATAAAAAAGTGCTTTAAATTTCCATGAATTCGTAGTTCTTTTCAATATCGTAGCTTTTAACATTTCGCGCGTGCTGATACGTGTAAATAAAAGTTCCTACTTTAATCAGCGTTATTTTTCAATGTTACTTCTATACATCATTATTTGCAACAACAACAAGAAATGCTTTCATAATATATTTTTGTTAAATTAGATAACTGAAGAAAATTATTCAAAGCCGAGAGAATGTATTTGACGTTTTATTTCACAACAAATAAGTTAAATCTTCCTTAATTTGTATGCAGAGGGGAAATAATTAACGAAATCTCATTTGCGCTTCAAGATTACGTTCTTTTCAAAACGGAATTAGCGTTAATTCTAGTATTTGTACTATTGAATAATTTAATTTGGAGATTTTTTAGTTTGAGAAAGGTGCTCTTATTTTGCATCCGCATATTGTCAAGAAAAAAATGTGTTATAATTTTAGAATGCTTACTTAAATTTAATACATTTAAAGCATTTTCGCATTGCATTAGCGGAGCAGAGACTGAGTTCGTTTTTATCGACGTTCAACCATTTAAGCAAGATTCAAACTTTGAATGAATAAATTTTAAAACTTCACGGCAAATATTTTAAGAGTTAGGGGTTAAAAATATTATTTTTCACTTGCATTCGCATTGAAACAGACTTCAGCGAAAAAGCTTGTGAATGAAATTCAAATGAAAATTTATTATTAGCTTGTAAAAGTGTATTTATATTTTTTATATTAGTTGCTGAAACGTAATTATATTTAATAATTGTTCATAGCTTGTTGAAGTGTATAATTAATTTTATTAATTGTTATTTTACATTAAACTGATATATATATTCCTTCACAAATATTCTGGAATATACTTATTAATGTAACAACTTTGTTATTGAATCTCAGAAAGCCAAAATATAATTGTATCAATCGGTTAAGAAATTATAATAGAAATATAGCATGCGAAAACCTCAGACATCATAATAACTACGACGAAATCTACTTTCAGCATAAACTTCCTTGCACATCACACAAAAGCAACATAGAAAGCAACATAAATAAGCTGGCAGACTATTGACAAACAATTATAAAAATCAAGAGAAAACACTCAAGGTAAGTAAATATCCAAAAGATGATACCATATAAAAAATCTTGACGAAATTGCAGATATAAGTAAATAATAAAATTAATAGGTATTAAAATAAAGTGCATTGGGGGGGAAGAAGTGGGAAAAGGTATAGTAAATAGAATATGTACAAAGTAATTTAATGATTGAATAAAATGTATAAAAAATATTTCATTTTTAGAAAATGAAAGTAATAAAATTAAATATGAAATTGAAATTCATAAATACAAAAATTTGAGAGAAAATAAATAAAATTAACTTTGAAAAATTAGGAAGTAAGAGAAATAATGACGGAAATTTATATCCGGTTTTTATAAATATATAAAGAACCGAAATGAAGTAGAATGAACCATCTAACCAGACGTTGGATTTGAACTTCGTAAAAATTCCAGTATGGGGAGAAAGCCTCTAATTGTCCTGTAAGAGACTGTCCTATAAAAAGTAGTACGTTTTCTACAAAATATTTTAACAAGAAAACTTTTTCTGTCGATGGTTACAACTCAGACTGGACATATTTTTGAATTCCACTGTTCTGTGCACCCGATGGCTACAGTTACCAGGTGCTAGTCCAAAATGGATTCCAAACCATTATGAGGATATATGCAAACACAATTCTCAATCCATAACCAGAATTCAACCTGGGCTCCTGTAATCTGAAAACCAGACAATGAACTGATTTCCTACAGGTGAGTTTTGCATTTGGAGATAAGTTCCAGGAGAGCATTATGTCTGTGCCTAGATATGTTGAGAGGTTTCTTGAAACAAAAGTCTTTGTGTGTTCTAAAATGAAACGTTTTATTATGAATATTTATAAGAAAGTACATTTAAATACCTGAGATATAGAATTGTTTAACTGAACTCTATAATGCTTGTCTACCACACTTTCGAATCTGGATCATGCCTAGACACTCTCCAAATTGCGATTTTGCTTGTCCACCGTGCGTGACATTGAACGAACACAAATAATCCATCGCTTCATTATTTCCAATATCTAAACTTTCTACAATTTAGATATGTATAGAAAATATGCACTTTTAGTTCTTCCATTCACGGGCGCCAGAAGGCATTTGAACGAAGAATTCGAAATTTTTCTGTACTCTCTTCATCAGCCATGCGATTGTCACTACAGTTCTAACCAAGCATATTTCACTACCTCTTTCTGCCTTTCAATTTACATTTCACACGCCTCATCTACAAGCCAACAGCAATCCCTTCACTGAATGGGGACTGCGGCAAACACTAATAAGGCAGTTTTAAATGGAGACATTTCAGATGGAGACGTTTTTAGTTCAACAGTGTGATACTGGCACTCTGTGAAACTGTATACAGTGAGCACGGCACTGCCAAATTAGTCGAGTTCTCACTGAATTTTCACATTTTCTCTTTTCAGTTAAAAAAAGTCTGAAGGAATTTTATTTACAATGTTATTATAATCATTTTTTTATAATCATTAATTTATAATCATTATTTTATAATCATTAATTTATAATCACTTTTCATTAAAAAAGCAATTGGACATCCCTCTCTGTAAGGAAAACTAAAGCAACATAAATAAGCACAAATAACAAAATATTGCAACATACAGCTATTTACTAGATACGTTGGTTCAAATATGTCAGCGCAAGATTATCTACAAACCCGAAGCCCAAAAGAGCAATGGACGTAGAAGAAAGCAGCAGGAGGATTATATATCCAATACCTAGGTATATAATTCCAAATAATTCAAGTTCAATATTGCGCTTAAACCTTCTAAGAAACTCATATTTTCTAATCTTAAAGATCCTTTAGAAATTAATAATAGTTGGGGCATTTAAAGTATTTCTTGCCAGTTTGGTATTTCTTATATTGCTCAAACTCAACGTGATTCAAAATTTCGTATTAAAGAACATGAAAGCTATGTCAAAACACAGATTTAATAAATCTTCAATTACTCAGTATTGCTATCAATTTGACTACCGTTTAGAGTTTTCTTCAGCAAGGATCATACAAAACTGCACATCGATCTATGATCTTGACTTATTTGAAGCCTTCCACATCCAGAAAATTCTGAAGTACTCCATTTTTGTCCTCGGTATGGCGGGGTGTCCTGAAAAAAATTTTCAGCTTTCTTCTTCATATACCTTTGAGGCTCTTATATGTCGGTTGAACCTATTTTTCATCTTGTTGGGTCTCATTTATGCTTGTTCAGACTTGATTTGTCTTGTCGGGATATTCCTGTTGTGTTTTGGCGCATGCCAATCTTGTGCTGTTACTTCTCGTTTCGGATTGGCTGGACTGTTCTCTATGCTGCTTTCTGATTAGCTCTCTCGTAATCCAGGTCTCAGTTATAAAAATCCCCTTAATTATTTCTTTAGCGACTATTCCTCTGAGATTAGAGAAAATGACCCTAAAGAACCTAAAAGCACTAAAAAACGGCCACTAGAGCCAATCGACCCAGATTTCTTAACCATTGAAGGTTTCACGGTAGTTGAAAGAGACAAAAATAAGAATAGAAATCATAAATCGGAAATGCCCACCCTGAGCGAGAATCGCTTTAGCACTCTTGCCCATTAATCGCAGCCAGGGACATCGGGCAAGATTGACCCCCTCTCTAGAAAAGGCGAAAGAACCGCCAACTGTTAGGATCCGCTGCTGGTAAATCCAGGACATGACGATTGACCCTCAGTGCTTGCGATGCTGCGGAGATACGCTCCAGATCTACGATGCAGACAAGAGATCTACGATGTAGACCAGACCGAGGCTTCTTCAGTATAATTGTAAATACTGAGGGTCAGTAAACGGCCTGCACCAATTTCATCAAAGCACAAGGAGTTCAATTTAAAACCTTGAAGGAAGACAAACCCCTAAACTTCGTGATCCGTGGACTACCAATACCCACCAACATTGAACAAATTACAAATCACGTAACACCTGCCAGACATTCTGTCATTAGTAATATCAGAATGAACAAAAGAGGTAGTAAAGCTCCTCTACCCCTTTATTATTTACAGATTGCATCCGGGCCTAACTCGACGTTAGTTTATAATATAACTTCCCTCTTGGACAAGGAAGTGAAAATTGAACCCTACACAAGGCGCAAGGGCATGGCACCACAATGCCATCGCTGTAACACCTACTTTGATAGCAGTGATGCATGAATCATGCTACAAAAATGTGTGCACTGTGCAGTATGCAGTATCTCATCCCGCCAGGGATTGCAAAGCTGTGTCCATCCGCTGCTCAAACTGCAGTGGCGATCATGCAGCTAACTGGCGCAATTGCCCGAGAAATTCGAGCAACACTTCCAAACTCAAGAGCCGTAGGGACTCCCAATCCGGCAAGATAAGCGTCCCCCACTATACCGATGTAGGCAAAGTCAGCTTGCTCAATATTCAAGTGTAACCAACAGTTTCTCATACTCCGCTAAAGTCACTGGAAAACCCAAAGAGCAAAGTCTACCAAAACCAAAATCCGTGGTCCCAGAGGTCGCAGAAAAATCGGCTAACAAAATTGATTACACCACGGTGCTTTCGACTCTAATTAATGTCAGAGAACTCCAAAAAAGGGAAATTTTGCTTCAGGCTTTTAAAGAAGCCTTACGTACCTCGTCCAAACTGAAGAGGAGAAATCTAATGCTATTGTAGACACCTTGGAACTCCAGTTTTCCCCACACACGGATCCTAATTTCAGCCATCTTTACCCACAATATGAAATTGAAACACAGCTGACCAATATAACTGCACTTCATGCTCAAACATAAAATGACCTCCAACGGACATCACTGAAGTCTTATCTATTATTCACAAACTCAAAATTAAGAAATCTCCTGATATTGATCGGATTAACAACCGCATTATTAGAAACCTTCCCTTTTCCTATGTCTGCTGGATCTCCGCTATAGTAAGCAGAATGCTAGGGCCCCGCTATTTTCTTCAAAGCTGCAAAACTCTCACTGTGATCTCTCTTCTAAAACCAAATCAGGATAACTCTCTTCGCGAGAGTTATTGTCCAATTAGTCACCTCTCCACCATGTCCAAAATTTAAGAACTTGTGTTGCTCAAGAGATTGGATAGTTTCTGCAGATCCCACCAAATTCTTATTCCTAACCAACACGACTTCCGATCTGCTTAATCCACACAGACCCAGTTTATGCCTGTATCAGAAACTATACACACCAACTCCAGCAGCCGGCAGTACACTGATATTGTGTTCTTCGATATTATGAAGGCCTTTGACAAGTGCTGGATCCAGGAATTAATTACCAAGTTGGTGCGGCTTGGTTTATCAACCCAATTACTCACTATCATCAACTCGTATCTCAATAATCGTTCTTTCCGCTTGCGAGTTGATACTTCCCTCTCCTCACCCCGACCGATCAAGGCAGGAGTTCCGCAGGGAGGAAATCTAAATCTCAACTCCCTGCTTTTCAACCTTTATATAAATGGCACACCACATATTCCACAAGTGAAACTCTGAATTATTGCAGATGACACCGAGATCATTGCCCGCTCTGGCTCTCCTCTCAACACGATAAACATACTACAAAGCTATATCACACACAGTCTTAAGCGCTGGCTCGTACAATGGAAAATCAAAATTAATGCTTCCGTCTAACGTTGTTATTTTTAAACCTCACTACAGAAGAATCTCTCATAAGTTTCAAATCAAAATCTTTAATGAAAATATCCCTTTCAACCACGCTGTTTAAGTACTTGGGCGTCACACTATATATTCATATGACTTTCAGCACCCATATTTACTTTAAAAAACCCAATCTGCCAACAAAATTATTAGATTCTTCACCTCTGGCTCTGTAGGGGGTCACCCATTTCCCTGGAGAACAAGCTTCTCCTCTACAAGCAAATCATCGCACCAATGATTTTGTATGCCTATCCTGTTTGGGGCACTGCTGCAAAATCTCATATTAGGAAAATGCAAGTAATCCAAAATAGGCTGTTACGTATGATAACCAATTCTCCTTGGTTTATCCAAAACGGGGTTATACACCAGGATCTTAAAGTCTCTGGCATCGAAGAGCATATTAGGTTAATCACCCCAAAATTCTATATTAATAACTTTAAGAAACCCTGCATGACAGATATTGATCTAAATTATAACCTTAAACCTGTAAACAGGAAAAGTAGGAAAAGACACACCATCTCTGACCCCAGAAAAACCTACGATCCCAGAGCTAAAAGAACTCGGCTGCCTGACCTACATGCACTGCCTACAACAGTGTAACTCAAAGTTCGGACTTGAGGTGATAATGTTGTTTTTAGATCATTTATCATATCACCCCATAAACCTCGTGACCATTGAATAGGATATGGCTACGGTGAGCCCCTTGACTTTCACGCTTGGAACTAATTTTCTTTCAGGGAGCTCGCTCCCAGTAAGCTATTTTTTCTCCAAAATTCGTCTTTTTGCCTATCTTCCAAAAAGGGTTGTCCATCGTCTCTAAGGTACATTTGACTGCAGCCAAAGTCAAAAAAAGACTGTAAATCCTCTTCAAGCATCCATCCAGACAAAGAATGCTTCGCATTCATCAATAACTTCAAACTATGTTTAAGATATCAAGTTTCGATGTGGGGATACGTGAGTTTTCTCGCAAATTCCCCGAAAAGCAAAATGCCTTGGATACCTTGGATATTCCTCTTTTGACCATCAGGATTGTTGGTCCTCTTGCACTGACGAAGAGAATCCATCTTATCCTCGAAACAGCTGCATTACTTTGTTATATGTACTTATTTATGTTGCTCTAGTTTTCCGTATCCTTTACACAAAGTGTATTTTACTTATTGTTTCCCTTCTGTACTGAAATAAACCATGTCCATGTTCAGTACTAAAGTATGTAATGTGAAGTACGTCTTGATGTTGCAATTATTTGTCGCGATAAAACTTAATTTTATGAATATAAATTAAAACATAAATAAATAGTGATGAAATTGTCGTGTGCTGCATACTTCAGATTTTCCATATAAATGAACTACATAAATAAATACTTTTTTACTTCTTTATTCGATGATATTTTTATATTTTCTTTTACGAAAATAATGAGAAAGTCTGCAATTAAATAATTTGTATTCATTAAAATAGCTAGAAAAGAATTAAAGCTATGTGTCTGCCTTTAATGATTCATTCTACAACAAATAAGTTAAATCTTCCCTGATTTACATACAGCGAGAAAATAATTAACGAAATCTCATTTGCATTTGAAGATTACGTTCTTTTCTAAGGGATCTTTAACTATAGCGTCTCAACATTTGAATAATTTAAGTTTTTGATTTCTCAGTTTGCCAAAAGTTTTCCTTTTATGTTAGTACAGATTGTCGCAGAATAAAAATGTATCTGTATTGAATAATTATATAGCTTAAACAAGAATTTTAAAAGCTTTTATTTAACTTATCAAGACCGTCGTCTGTTTCAATATATTTCATGGCATTTTTAACATACTTTCCTACGTCCGACACAGCTGAAATTTGGTACACAACTTAGGTTTGTAAAACATTTCAATCTGTTAAAATTTGTCAGATCATTGAAAAAAATAGAATCGGCCATTTTTGCAAAATGTATATATATATATATATATATATATATATATATATATATATATATATATATATATATATATATATATATATATATATATATATATATATATATATATATATATATATATATATATATATATATATATATATTATATATATATATATATATATATATATATATATATATACAGGGTGTTCGTAAACGGTTTTGATAAAATAAGAGAGGTGATTGTACCCATCAAGACGAATAATATTTACTATGGTATCTGGGGTCGCATTCCACGTTAAGTGTCAGAAAAGAGTAACTTCGAAGCACGTCCTACAGGCACAAGTCGCCACTTCGGACGACATATCTGTCGTGCAAATCTGTCGTCAAAGCAACACATCTCCAGAACATCACCGTCAAGCATGTACTGTATGCAAATTTCCAGTGACAAGATGCAGCAGTGATAGTTGCAGCTGATTGACTGATTGAACGTAGTGGACCCGTAGCTTGGCCTTCACTCTCTCCGGACCTCAACCTACTGGACTTCTTCTGGGGGCAGATAAAATCATTGGCGTACGAGACGGCTGTGGAATCAGTAGAAAATCTCGTCGCGAGAATCGTTGTTGCAGCGGACAGGATAAACACGACACAAAATGAATTACGCTTTTCTGACACTCAGAGTGGAATGCGACCATAGGTTCAATAATAAATATTGTTTATCTCGATGGATACTATCACCCCTCTTATTTTGTCAAAACAGTTTACGAACACCCTGTATATATATATATATATATATACACTCAAATCCAAAAATAAATAACAGTTGTTGTTTATGTGAAAATTTCAGGAAATCTACATTGGAATGGAAGGAAATACGGTATGTAATATGATTATAGAAGAAGAAAATAATGCAAAACAAGGATAATAACGACTTTTAATATCCAAAGAAAAGGGTTGAAAGAAAATTGGTCACAATACGAGTGTCAACCTCAGTGAAACAGAATGATTAAAACAATGTGATGCTGCAGTTTAATACGGTGTTGTTGTTGTTGTTGAGACCCAGACAGTCCGACCTACCAGAATAAGTGTAAGGTCACTGTTTGAACAGCCGGGAAGAGCCACCCAATTTCGACCGGAGTCCAGAGGGGGATGCATCCACAGGACAGCAACAGCAACATCCGTACCCTCCTTCCCTGCCTCTTCCCAACCTTTCGGAAGAACATAGGGACCCACATGTTTAACGTGATCGTACTCCGCGTGAACACGAGTTTAATACGGTGTGTGGAACCTCGGGTAGCCATGCATGCTATGCAACGATTTCCTATACTTTCGATGAGTGTTTGGATGAGTTGTGTGCTCACAGAGTTCCGATCCTCGCGGAGAGCAGTTTTAAATCCCGGAACGGGGCGCTCTATTGGATTCAGATAAGGAGAGTGGGCAGGCCACTTCAGATCAGGAGAGTGGTCAGGCCACCAGTGACCATGTGCAGGATATCTTCAGTTTGAAGGAAGTCGTTGACCAAGGCCGCACGGTGAGGAGGCGCGTTATCAGGCATGAATATGAAATCAGGAACAACAGCACCTCGAAACAATTGAACGGTAAGCTCAAAGACTTCATATTTGACCGGTAACTAACCCCGTGTCAAAGATGCAGTCTGTGCAGCCATCCATCATGATGCCTGCCCAGACCATGACTCCCCCAAACGGAAAACGGTGACATTCCGTGATGTTTCTCAGGAGAAAACGCGCTTCACGTGCTCTCCAAATCGTGGTACTGCAAGAATCAGTTCACAGGCTAAACCTGGAGTCATCATTGAACATGACATTGCCCCACTGTTGTCCACTCTACTACCGATGTTTCAAACTCCACTGTAAACTCGCGTGTTTCTGTGCAGACGTCAGAGGGATGCAAACTGCTGGTCCTCTGGCATGGAGACCAACCTGTCGGAGTATCCTGTAAACAATTTGTCTATAAACAGAGAGTCCTGTGGCGGCTGTCAGGGCTGAAACCAATTGCCTGGCAGAAAGTTTCCTCTGACGTCGCGCAGTTATCAACAAATATCGGTATTGCCGAGCGATTGTTACCCTTAGCCGACCTGGTACTGGTCACCGGGTAACATCTCCAGTGGTTTGGAACCTCTTCCACAGTCAGAAAATCACACACTGAGAAACATTCAAAATTCGAGACTCTTCGGTTTGGGATCGACCGGATTCCCAGATTCCAATAATTTGTCCCTTTAAAAACATGCCCAGTTGACATCTTTGTAACGTCTTTTGTCCTTTTTTATTGTTAACAACGCTCCATACCAAAGCAATTGCAAAATTCTGCCTCAACTGGCCATGCCGCTCGAGGTCGTTTTATACTCGTTCCGACGTACGCCGGTGCTTTGCATATGTCGACGTCCACTGAACTGTCTAGCATAAGCACAATGATTTACCTTCGTCCCACTATTCTCCATAACTGATTGTGAACTATTGTTTCCATATTAACCGAATTTTTCGCATATATATATATATATATATATATATATATATATATTATATATATTATATATATATATTATATATATATATTATATATATATATATATTATATATATATATATATATATATATATATATATATATATATATATATATATATGCATTACTTTTTAAAGTTTGCCTCAATTGATGATTCTCATGGCGAGTTATGAATAGAAGCTTTTACCCAAAAAACGAAGTTCTGAATTTACTTGTTGCTTTCTCATTTTATTGTATACAGAAAACATAAAATACTTATGATTCTGAAATATGACATATTGAAATCAGAAGGGAAATATGCTATAGAGTATTAATTAATGGGATAAGATCTGTTAAAACTTTGTGTTGTGTGATTTACTAAAACCACCGAATTTTCTGGTGCATGCTGAACGCATACCTTACTGTAAAATTAATCTCCAAACAATAACAACTGTTTTATAAAAATAATTCCCTAATTCAAAATACTTCGGTAATACTTCAGACTAAAAGAAATGTAATTACTGTTTTTTGATGCCAAAGTACGAGTCTCTCCATGTGTAAAACTACCGTCAGCACTTATAACTTTTATCCAGAATAAGCAAACGAGCCGGGGGAGAGGAAGTAAAGATTCGCTGACATCCTACCTCGCTGACATCCTACCTCGTTAATTAATAAAATGTGCATAAATTAATTAACAGTGCAGCGCGGTTACACTCTAGTAATATTTCATTCAGCGAAACCCAAAATTTTGGCTGCTCGCCCAGATTTATGTAACTTTTCTTCGTTCTCTCTACATCGCATCTAGCTTTCCGAAACCGGTTGGTTTCCAATATTTTATCATCAGACATTCATGTTCACAGTTTTATCGACTGAGAAAGTATTTTGAATCCTTCTATTATTTTCCTTTCTTATTTTTTCTTAACATTTCTCTTAATTTCGTTTAGAAACTATTTTATTCTCGGGTAACTATTTATTGACAGACTCGTCCTCGTCCTCTTGTTGCAGTTGCTGTCTATTTATCCAAAAGCAGGGGGATGTTCATTGCTTCCGAAAACAGATTAATCCATCTTGTAAGCTGTTAAACTTACAAAATATTTATTTTGCAGATATATTTTGTCTTTTCCATCAAAATGGCAAAATGAGTGCTCGCTGCAGAAAAATCCCCAGTGATACATTGCGCACATTTATAGGACACATTAAAACTAAATCCCTGTGGAAACAACCACAAATCTACTTTATTTTGTTTGCTCTGCAAAAACAATTTTGTTAGTTTAGTTTTGTTTTCATATCGCAAAAGTAAAGTTTCTAACCTCAACATTTTCTTTAGTAATTTCTTTTTGATATGTTCTCGTATATAAAAAAAGAAAGCTCCAGTGATAGAAAAGTTCATTTTGGTATGATCCATTTTTGTCAGAAAATATGAAACTAAACTAAATTTCCCGAACAATATTTCTAAGATATTTTTTATGTTTGTTGAAATGAAACTATGATACTTAAACACTAACTGCACTACTAACTGCACAAAAATTCTCGTACGGGAGTGACTTTTGAAAACTTAAAGAAAGAAAAACTCGTGCTTGCGATCTTTCCTATGAGGGGAATCTATGGTTTCCAGATGCTGAAGTTCGGAAGGGGTTTGAAAGATTTGGTGATTTATGATTTTTTGACTATTTTTCAAAGGTTCGAGAAACACCTCGAAATAACGAATATTCTACGAGATATGAAACATAATTTCCAGAAGTTTCTATAGAGAGTCTATAAAAAGAATCATCACTCAAATGGAGAGCAGTTGATAAGATGCGAACTACCGGGTGGTCAGAATAAAAACACCCCTACTCTGAGCTCTCTATACATCGAACTACTCAGTGTAAAGGCTCCAAAATTGTTGAACCTACTATTCAAGACATGAGGAAAGGGATTACGCGAAAAAAAATTAGTTCCAAAAACACCCATAGGTGACGCTGTACAACAAAAAATATGCTGAAAAGACGCAAAATACACATTTGTAACACATTTTATTCGAACGTACCAAACATTCATATCACAAGGACCTTATCGATGCTGGGAATGCTGCTCAATATGGTTCCCTTCTTCAAGATATAAAATCTGCAGTCTGTGGACAGACAGCTTGTTCACTGCGGATCGTAATTGGTCGATTGAGATGCTTCTCACATGCAGAGTGAAAGCCCCAGGCCGTCCGGCTCGTCCAGGGGACTTAGAGCTCTCACATGCAGAGTGAAACTGTCTTTCAAAATCTGCCAAGGTTACCAGATGACCTCGATAAACATGATTTTTAAGTATCCCAACAGACAAAAATCACAGGGATTAAGATCTGGAAAACAAGATTGCCAGGTTGTCGGAAACGCACGACTAATTACTCTACCATTAGTAAAATGTTGCCGAAGAAACTGCTGTACACAGAGTCCAATGTGTGGAGGTCCTCCATCTTGCATAAAGGTAATTGAAGCAAGACATTGGTGCTGTTGCAGTTGGGGTACAACAAAATGTTCGAGCATGTTTTTGTACCTCCTGGCCATCAAGGTGCATGTCACAGGGCCATGGGAGTGGCCTCTTCGCAAAAGAAAGGTGCAAGAATGAATGTGGCTGTGAATCCACACCAGACTGTAACTTTCGGTGAATGAAGTGGAATCTCTTGGAATATACGAGGGTTTTCCGTGTCCCAAATGCGACAGTTATGGATGTTGACTGTTCCACTTAGATGGAAATACATTTCATCGCTCCATAGAATCTGCCATGGCTATGATGCATCCACTTTAACTCTAGCCAGAAATGTCAATACAAAGGTCAGTCGCTTCTCCCTGTCGATGGTTAGCAAGTGGTGATTGTGACTAATTTTGTACGGCAAAAAATGCACTATGTTTCTCAGTACGTTCCGCACTTTGCTGTGGGGAACACCCAAGTGTCGTGACACTCTACGTGCAGTACTACAGCCTATAATGTCATCCATTGATTGTTCAACAATAACGGTGGCAACATCGTCAACAACATCTGAACGAGTCGATTTTCGTCCTCGACCCGGCTGAACTCCAAGATGTCCAGTTTTCTCGAATCGAGCGATCATTCTCCTGAGAGCTTGTGGAAGTAATGGTCCTTTGCGCAAATTCTTAAGTCGACAAAACTCTCGAATTCAGCTGCAGCATGTCCTTTGTTTTCATAAAACAGCTTCACAAGAAAAGCGCGTTCTGGCAGTGTGACAGCCATCACTGATAAGAATGAATATTTCCCAGTTTTATCCCGTTTTATGCCCAGAACATAGTAGCTGCAAACCAAGGGTTTATGCAAATTTTTGTGCTTACAGTGCGAAATTGCAGTTACAATGACAGTTTAAGTTTCTTCACCTTTTTATCTTCTTTTTTGCATATCAGCAAAAGAAATTAAAAAGGAAACATTCCATATCGCATGTGTTTGTTTTGTGATTATTTTGTGTCTTTTCAGCATATTTTCTGTTGTACAACGCCACCTATCGGTACTTCTGGAATTATTTTTTCCACGTAATCCTTTTCCCCATGTCTTCAATAGTAGGTTCAGTAATTTTGGAGCCTTTACACTGAGTAGTTCCATGTATAGAGAGCTCAAAGTAAGGGTGTTTTAATTCTGACCACCCGGTACATTGGACGGTGACATACATCATTGTTTTAAGAATAGTATAAGTTGTTTAGTGAAATTAGTGGAGAATTTAAGTGTTATTTTACTATATATTGTTCATTTTTATTTTCATTCGTATTTATAAACGTATTAGTTATCCAAATATTTGGATTCATTCTTGTATTCTGAACGCACACTCACCATTCCAGAGAGTACATCATAACATTATAAATCCCGCTCCAATGCTCCAATGCTCATAATAGTAATAACAATGATGTTACAGTTATTGTGTTCTATATTGTATCTACAGCAGGAATTCGTAGAAATAAATAATATCGGGGAAAATAATTAACAAAATACTCGTAGAATTTGTCAAATAATCACAAAATTCATACATATTATTTGAACATTCTGATTACTTTTTCTTGAATTTTATATCTATTGTAAATTTCCGTACCTTGAATAATATGGGTTCCTGTACATACTTTGCACTTTACAAAAAAGTTAATCTTATCAATAAAATAGGTGGCGTCTTGATAAAGGATTAATAATTTAAGCATTCGTTGCTCTCATACATTCATTATTCTTTTACATATGGTAGATTCGTTATCATTAGCTTTTTACATTACTATATGAGTAAAACTCGGATTTAAATATACGATCTTTAAGAAGAAATGACAGAAATTACGTAAATTTGTTCCACGATAAAATAACTGCGCTACTTATCACTAATTGCATGGATTATATACAAATAATGAACAATAAAGTAATGCATATTAAAATATTGAAATTTGATATTTATTTGATATTTATCAGTTACTTAAAGCAGAATTTTGCTGTTCTATCCACTGCTATAAAATTTTATCGATCTGACACAAATTCATGTTACATTTAAAAGTCTGACGGCTTAAAATGATGAAAAAAATTAAGCTAATTTACAATCACCAAATTAACATTACAACTGAGCAAACAATATTCCAGCGTTGTAAAAAATATTTACTTAAAAGCACTACCTGGTAGAACATTTTACTCCGAGATTCATTAAGAAATGCAAGTATTCAGCCACAAGACGTGGCACGCTGAAAAGTACTGATTATGTGAATTCATGTGCGCATTATGAATTTGAGCGTGCAATATGAATCTATGCGTGCATTGTGAATTTATGTACACATTGTGAATTCATGTGCGCATTATGAATTTATATGCGCATTATGCTATGTGAGCATTGTGAATATAATATGTGCGTATTATGTACATAGAAGTACTAATTTGTGAGCATTGTGAGTATATGTGTGAATATATATTAAAAAAATGTAATAATAAAAATAATCAATTCCTTGGCCAGCTAGATCTCCTGATCTCTCTCCCGTAGAGCACATTTGGGACGTTATGGGAAGGCGCTTGCAACCATCCCGGAATGTTGACGATTTAGCCCGACAGTTGGAGACAATTTGGCAAGACATTCCGCAGGACACCATACGTGAACTTTATCAGTCTATGCCACACCGGGTGACATCTAGCAACCAGGCCAGAGGTGGACCAACGCCTTATTGACTTCCCCCTTTGTATACGGTCAAACTCTAAATCATTCAATTGTTCTGAAATTTTAATCGTTTCTTTTTCTATGTATGTTCTTCACATCCACCAATTTTTATCACAATCGGACAACTCCTTCTTTGTGTGTCGATTTTTTGTTAATTTTTTTGTTGATATATATATATATATACAAGTACTGATATATATATGCACGCCTGCCGATAATTGTGGCTTTTCTTATCAGTTTACCAAAATTATCAACAAGGTGAAAAAATGATCAAAAGTGAAAAAGTGACAGAATGTTTTACAATGTAGATATAGATATCTATGGATATATATATATATATAAGAATAATTACTCATAAAGCGATAAATATTTACATTTATTGAATTCTTATTCTCAATTTAAAAAGACGCAAAAATGTAAATCCATGTCAGAGTTATTTTTACATTTTGATAATAAAATGTAGAAATTTCTTCTCTGATAGGATTGAATGAGTAAATGTAATTTTATTTTAAATTTACCACTGCATTTTATTCATATTTATTCTGAAAACAGCAAACCGAATTCTAATTAAAATTTTGTAGAATATTTAAGGAACTAAAATCTAGTGAGTAATTCCAAGACACGAAATACATTTAATGACTCGTGTTACTGCAAATAGCGTAATGTTGATGGATTTAAATGCAAGCTGAAAATATTAACTAAATTTCATTTACATTTTAGAATTCTTTCTTTTTTAAGCGAAATACTTTACATTTATTTTCTTCCTACTTTAAAAATTTAATTTTGAAAATTGTCTGTTGGAAAAGTAATATTTATTTTAAGCAGTTTATCCCGAAAGAAACTGCATTCTTGCAATAAAAATCCAAAGCATACATGCACTTGTTTCAGTCTTAAAGCACATCAGTAGTTATAATCATTAACTGTGCAAAAAGAAAATTCGTGGTCTATCGTAATTACGCAGCGTAAAAATTGTGCATCCAAGAATCCTGTAAGATGAAGAATTCCAGCTGCCTTGGCTTAAGTAGGGGGTAAAGTCAGTATCAGCAGGAAATTTGCATTACGGCTCAATAGAGTCCCTATTAGTAACCAAAATCCAGCTTTGTTATATCTCCATATGGTCACTCCTTTTCATTAATTGATAAGTTTAATATATAATATGCAGTATTTATAGGAAAGTTCTTAAGGACTCCAATCTATATAAATAAAAATGAAAATCTGTCTGTCTGTCTGTCTGTCTGTCTGTCTGTCTGTCTGTCTGTCTGTCTGTCTGTTTGTCACACCATCACGGGAGAACGGCTGAACCGAATTTGATGAAATTTTGTGGGTAGCCCAGAAATAGTCCCACTTAAAATTATATCCGTGTTTTGAGTTTCTACGACCAGTGGTTCTCGAGATATTAGTAAAAAACGAAATTTTCGTTTGTCTCATCATCACGGAAAAACGGCTGAACTGAATTTAATGAAATTTGGTGAATAGCCTTGAAATATCCCCCCATAAATTTTGTCCAAGTTTCGAGTTTCTAAGACCTGGGGTTGTCGAGATATTAATGAAAAACGGAACTTTTCCCTAGGAGTTCTACTCCCTAACTCCGTGGTTTATCCAAACGAAAAGCTTGAAAATCGTTTGAAAGTGAATTAAAATTTAATCTCTGAGTTTGATGGGAGATTTTTTGCGTTAATTAGTCACTTTCTGAAAACATGAATTGTTTGAAACATGATTTAAAGGGGAAATCTATCTCCATGGTTCATGGTTTATTTAAAACAAGCTTTTACGGAACAATGAGAAGTATAGAGAAATCAAAATCGTTATTTAATTTCGCAGTTTATGTTATAAGACATGACATATTTAACATGTTATAAGATTCTATCTTATATCATGTTACTCAGAAACGCAATTAAATTAAATCTGTCTGTTAATTTTAATAATTATTTTTTCGATTTGAATAATAAATAAATGGATATAAAAATATATTTTAGAAAAGAACGATTTGATTTTTCTTATAGCATTTTTGAGTGGATAATATCAATTACGGTCTTCAGGTTTAAAAATTATTATTTTTTATATTTTCGGGGATTATTGATTCAAGGATTATTGATATTTTCAAGTTATTATGCAATTATTTTATTATGACAAAAATTGTTTAAACTCATATATTGTATGTTGTACGAATCTTCTACAAATACACGTGTATATATTTTAATCTACGAGAATATAAGTAGTACAGGTATATTGACATATGTTTTGATATATATTGGCATATATTGGAATCAATTACGACCTTCTGGTATAAAGAGTACGGATATTACTGATGTTTTCAATTTATTACGTCATCTCTTTTATTTTGGCAAATATTTTTGAGACGCATATTGTAATACGGGTAATCTTCTACTAACACATTGGCATATTTTCTGATCTGCGACAATATAATTAGTACGGGGTTGCATATATTCATTCAATTCCTTTTTTTTCTTCTGTAAATTTGCTTACAAAAGGGGGCAGGATGTTTTATTCTTCAGATCTGATCGTGAAGATAATTTTGCATAGTGAGAACATATATTCTTAAACTTCTCTTTAGGAGCAATAAATTTAATATTTTAACAGAATTGGCACATGATTGCGAACTTTAAGTTTCTTTAAATTATATACTCCGTACGAATAACGGGTGTGCTGTTAGTGGTTAATAAATTTTAACATTTTAGGAGGATATATCATGTTGCTCGGCATCGCAATTAAATTAAATGTGTTTGTTAATGTTTTTATTATTTTTTTTCGATTTAAATAATAAATAAATTGATAAATGGATATAAAAGTATATCTTATGAATGGACGGTTTGATTTTTCTTTTAATTATATTAATTGCTGACTGCGTACATCAATTTCATTTATTTTGGCAAAGAGTTTTCAAGCTTATATCGTATTTAGCTACTAAACTCATATATTGTGTTTAGCCAATAAATTCATATAGCCGATTGTTGAAACAGAAAAAGAGTAGAGCGGGTATATCTTCTAATACAATTGTAGTGTTTTCATTTAGTATATTGAAACGGGATAAGAATGTTTCATTCAGATCTGCAAATTCAAAGCTACGAATTTGGAGGGATATCGCTAATTTGACAACTTTTCTTAAACTTTGCCAAATTGACGGAAATGTCGCCAAATTGATATAAACGACACACAAACAGCTGCCATAAACCTTCGGGTTGGTCGTGTGGCTTGGGTCTTCTACATATCAATGAATTTTTTTTTTGTTTTGTTAGAAGAGAGTACTGAAATGATGTTTGGTTAGCATTTATCTGTCAGACCAACTATCCTACTTAGTAATACATTTAGCGAATTTTTAAAATGTCACCAAATTGATAAAAATGTTTTCAAATCTATAAAAATATCTTGAAATTGATAAAATTGCGCTACATAAATGATATTAATTGTTTTTTGTTAGGGGATAGTATTGTGATGATATTTCGTCAATTTGTCGCAAAGTGGAACTGTCAGTTCTCCAGTCCCACTTGGCGATAAATTTGGCGATTTTTTAAAATGTCGCTAATTTGACGAAACTGTCGCCAAATGTTCCATAGAAATATAACTATTTAGACGATATTTTTTCTACCAATTTATTTGAAGCAAATGATATCATGTCGCTTAGCAACGGATTTAAATCCAATGTGTTTATGCGGCAGACGATTTTTATTAAATCCTTTCCGATTTGAATAATGAAGATATGTATATAAAATAAATTTCATTGCCATTTCATTTTGGACTGGATAATATCAATTATACTCTTCAGGTTTAAACATTATTATTATTGATATTTTCCGGAATTATTGATTCAGGGATTATTGATATTTTTAAGTTATTACGCCATTGTTTTATTGCGGCAAAAATTGCTGACACACGCATATTGTACGTTGTACGAGTAATCTTCTAGGAATGCACGGGTATATCTTCTAACCTACGAGAATATAAGTAGTACAGGTATATTGGCATATATTTTGACATATATTGGCATATATATTGGAATCAAGTACAGTCTTCTGGTATGAAGATTAAGGGGATTAATTCTATATTCAATTTATTACGTCGTCTGTTGTATTTTGCCAAAAGCATTTGAGACTCATATTGCAAAACGGGTAATCTTCTACTAATAATCGGACATTATAAGTAGTACGTTTATATCTTCCCATATAATTTTAGCACTTTAATTTTGACATATATTGGAATAAATGACTGTCTTCAGATTTAAAGATTACGGGTTTATTGGTATTTTCTATTTATACATGTAATCTACTAATGCAGGTTATATTTTCTAATATTCGCGCATATAATTAGTACGGGTCCCATACAATTTTAACGCTTTTATTTTGCATATATTGATTCAATTCCATATTTTTTTTTATATTTGCTTACATAAGGGGTCCAAGATGTTTTATTCTTCAGATATGTCCATGAAGATAATTTTATATAGCGAGAACAGAGATTCTTAAACTTCTTTTTAGGAGCATTATATTAAATATTTTAACAGAATATTTTGATTAAACATGTCATTTAGTATACTATAAGAATTTGCGCATGATTATGAATTTCAAGTTTCTTTATATTATATACTCCGTACGAAGAACGGGTATGCTGCTAGTCTATATAAATAAAAATGAAAATCTGTCTGTCTGTCTGTCTGTCTGTCTGTCTGTCTGTCTGTCTGTCTGTCTGTTTGTCACACCATCACGGGAGAACGGCTGAACCGAATTTGATGAAATTTTGTGGGTGGCCCAGAAATAGCCCCACTTAAAATTATATCTGTGTTTTGAGTTTCTACGACCAGTGGTTCTCGAGATATTAGGAAAAAACGAAATTTTCGTTTGTCTCATCATCACGGAAAAACGGCTGAACCGAATTTAATGAAATTTGGTGAATAGCCTTGAAATATCCCCCCATAAATTTTGTCCAAATTTCGAGTTTCTAAGACCTGGGGTTGTCGAGATATTAATGAAAAACGGAACTTTTTCCTAGGAGTTCTACTCCCTAACTCCGTGGTTTATCCAAACGAAAAGCTTGAAAATCGTTTGAAAGTGAATTAAAATTTAATCTCTGAGTTTGATGGGAGATTTTTTGCGTTAATTAGTCACTTTCTGAAAACATGAATTGTTTGAAACATGATTTAAAGGGGAAATCTATCTCCATGGTTCATGGTTTATTTAAAACAAGCTTTTACGGAACAATGAGAAGTATAGAGAAATCAAAATCGTTATTTAATTTCGCAGTTTATGTTATAAGACATGACATATTTAACATGTTATAAGATTCTATCTTATATCATGTTACTCAGAAACGCAATTAAACTAAATCTGTCTGTTAATTTTAAAAATTATTTTTTCGATTTGAATAATAAATAAATGGATATAAAAATATATTTTAGAAAAGAACGATTTGATTTTTCTTATAGCATTTTTGACTGCAATTACGGTCTTCAGGTTTAAAAATTATTATTATTTATATTTTCGGGGATTATTGATTCAAGGATTATTGATATTTTCAAGTTATTATGCAATTATTTTATTATGACAAAAATTGTTTTAACTCATATATTGTATGTTGTACGAATCTTCTACAAATACACGTGTATATCTTTTAATCTACGAGAATATAAGTAGTACAGGTATATTGACATATGTTTTGATATATATTGGCATATATTGGAATCAATTACGACCTTCTGGTATAAAGAGTACGGATATTATTGATGTTTTCAATTTATTACGTCATCTCTTTTATTTTGGCAAATATTTTTGAGACGCATATTGTAATACGGGTAATCTTCTACTAACACATTGGCATATTTTCTGATCTGCGACAATATAATTAGTACGGGGTTGCATATATTCATTCAATTCCTATTTTTTCTTCTGTAAATTTGCTTACAAAAGGGGGCAGGATGTTTTATTCTTCAGATCTGATCGTGAAGATAATTTTGCATAGTGAGAACATATATTCTTAAACTTCTCTTTAGGAGCAATAAATTTAATATTTTAACAGAATTTGCACATGATTGCGAACTTTAAGTTTCTTTAAATTATACACTCCGGACGAATAACGGGTGTGCTGTTAGTGGTTAATAAATTTTAACATTTTAGGAGGATATATCATGTTGCTCGGCATCGCAATTAAATTAAATGTGTTTGTTAATGTTTTTATTATTTTTTTTCGATTTAAATAATAAATAAATGGATAAATGGATATAAAAGTATATCTTATGAATGGACGGTTTGATTTTTCTTTTAATTATATTAATTGCTGACTGCGTACATCAATTTCATTTATTTTGGCAAAGAGTTTTCAAGCTTATATCGTATTTAGCTACTAAACTCATATATTGTGTTTAGCCAATAAATTCATATAGCCGATTGTTGAAACAGAAAAAGAGTAGAGCGGGTATATCTTCTAATACAATTGTAGTGTTTTCATTTAGTATTTTGAAACGGGATAAGAATGTTTCATTCAGATCTGCAAATTCAAAGCTACGAATTTGGAGGGATATCGCTAATTTGACAACTTTTCTTAAACTTTGCCAAATTGACGGAAATGTCGCCAAATTGATATAAACGACACACAAACAGCTGCCCCGGCCACACAGAAAGCTACCATTAGCCTATAAGTTGGTCGTGTGGTCTGGGTTTTCTACACACAGCTGCCATAAACCTTCGGGTTGGTCGTATGGCTTGGGTCTTCTACGTATCAATGATTTTTTTTTTTTGTTTTGTTAGAAGAGAGTACTGAAATGATGTTTGGTTAGCATTTATCTGTCAGACCAACCATCCTACTTAGTAATACATTTAGCGAATTTTTAAAATGTCACCAAATTGATAAAAATGTTTTCAAATCTATAAAAATATCTTGAAATTGATAAAATTGCGCTACATAAATGATATTAATTGTTTTTTGTTAGGGGATAGTATTGTGATGATATTTCGTCAATTTGTCGCAAAGTGGAACTGTCAGTTCTACAGTCCCACTTGGCGATAAATTTGGCGATTTTTTAAAATGTCGCTAATTTGACGAAACTGTCGCCAAATGTTCCATAGAAATATAACTATTTAGACGATATTTTTTCTACCAATTTATTTGAAGCAAATGATATCATGTCGCTTAGCAACGGATTTAAATCCAATGTGTTTATGCGGCAGACGATTTTTATTAAATCCTTTCTGATTTGAATAATGAAGATATGTATATAAAATAAATTTCATTGCCATTTCATTTTGGACTGGATAATATCAATTATACTCTTCAGGTTTAAACATTATTATTATTGATATTTTCCGGAATTATTGATTCAGGGATTATTGATATTTTTAAGTTATTACGCCATTGTTTTATTGCGGCAAAAATTGCTGACACACGCATATTGTACGTTTTACGAGTAATCTTCTAGGAATGCACGGGTATATTTTCTAACCTACGAGAATATAAGTAGTACAGGTATATTGGCATATATTTTGACATATATTGGCATATATATTGGAATCAAGTACAGTCTTCTGGTATGAAGATTAAGAAGATTAATTATATATTCAATTTATTACGTCGTCTGTTGTATTTTGCCAAATAACATTTGAGACTCATATTGCAAAAGGGTAATCTTCTACTAATAATCGGACATTATTAGTAGTACGTGTATATCTTCCCATATAATTTTAGCACTTTAATTTTGACATATATTGGAATAAATGAATGTCTTCAGATTTAAAGATTACGGGTTTACTGATATTTTCAATTTATACATGTAATCTACTAATACAGGTTATATTTTCTAATATTCGCGTATATAATTAGTACGGGTACCATACAATTTTAACGCTTTTATTTTGCATATATTGACTCAATTCCATATTTTTTTTTATATTTGCTTACATAAGGGGTCCAAGATGTTTTATTCTTCAGATATGTCCATGAAGATAATTTTATATAGCGAGAACAGAGATTCTTAAACTTCTTTTTAGGAGCATTATATTAAATATTTTAACAGAATATTTTGATTAAACATGTCATTTAGTATACTATAAGAATTTGGGCATGGTTATGAATTTCAAGTTTCTTTATACGAGTATTATATACTCCGTACGAAGAACGGGTATGCTGCTAGTAACTTTATAAATATAAGTCCATGAGTGCACACATTAGGTCTATCTATTATAAAGAGAAGTGGCCCGACTAAATAAAATTGATTGCAGGAACTCAAGTGCATTATTTATAAAGTTACAATAACGAATTCGGCAACGAAGCAAGATAGACTAACATAGCCTATTACAAAGCTGCAGATCATTGCCTTATTTGTAAGAATTAACACAAGAAATGAACAAAACGCGTATACTGAAGGCAATAAATATTTGTCAAAATGTCGACCTGTAAAACCTTGTTACCTGCAATGGTTGTCCAAGTACTCTTTCTGAGCATGTAGTAGTTGTTCATTTTAGCATTCTTAAGTATAGCAACAATTCGCCAATGACAATTTTGTATCAAGGAACTGCCTTCTGCAACAATATTGTTAATACTTATTAAACCGCCAATACTCTATGTGAGATCAGAAATCGATCTCACACCAGCTACTGTGAGACAGTTTTATGTACATTATGTGTCTGAAACGTCAGACAATACCTTCAGTCTCAATGACGCCAAAGTTTATAGCATGCTGACCCAAAGGTCAGATGAAACGATAAATTTAGAGGCATAAAGACAGAGTGGGATCGAAGGACTCTTAAGAAAATGTGAAGTAACGACATGGGATAAAAAGGCTGACCAATGGAGGAGATACTTGTGTCTTCACCATGAAGGCGGTCAATAGGAGCAAAGGAGGAGTGTCAGGCCTGAGGCAAAAGAGCTACAACCTAAGACAGAACGGCGATATTATAAGATACTTAGAGAAAGACTAGATATGTAGAACGAACAGAATGATGTAAGAACGGAGATACAGAACAACGATACAGAACAACTAGACATATAGAACGAATATGGAGAACGACTTCGGTAGGGTGGCCCGGAGATAGTCCACGAAAGGTGTCCTAACATGCAAAAAACCAGTGCATCTACAAGGAAGCAAGCGTTGTGGTCAGGTATGTGCTTATTAAGTATGGTAGCAGGTCTTAGATTGTTTCGATAACAAATAGTGATCTGGTCTCACACTCTACATCTTTTCAATTGGCTTTGTTCTTTTCATCTCGCTTTGTTGCGTTATCCTAACTTTTTAAATTATCCCCTAGAACTCTACAATCACTTGTATTCAATCGAGAATGGTTACTTTACGATAGGTAGACCAAACGTGCATTCTTATGGACTTTTCCTTACAAAGTTATTTGGGTGTTTAAAGATTGTCCTGGGAATCATGGAAAATATTTTTTTCCTACTGAAAGATGTACAATGTATTACATATGTACGTATTTTGTTTTTCCTACCAGAGGGCAAACAGATATTTTCTTTCCAGCAATTTTCTTAGTTTGAGCACATAAAAGACTAAATCTCCAACGAAAATAATCGTAAACCTGCTTGCAATTAATTTTTGTTTTTGTTTTTTAAGTTCTGTTTTCACAACGTATAAAACTGCAGTTTTTGACCACAGTATTATTTTCGCAACGTCACCAAATACTTATTATAAATGTCTAAAAGTGAATGTACATTAATATTTAAAAGTCTGATTATAATATTCAGTCACATTAATATATAAAAGTGAATCTCACATTAATGTCTAAAAGTGAAAGTGAATGTTAGATTAATGTCTAAAAGTGAACGTTACGTTAATATCTAAAAGTGAATGTTACATTAATGTCTAGAAGTCATACAATATGCAGTTATATTATTACCTAAAAGTGAATGTTACATTAATGTCTAAAAGTTTTATAAAATTCAGTTACATTAATGTCTAAAAGTTTTATAAAATTCAGTTACATTAATATCTAAAAGTTAACGTTACATTACAGGCTAAAAGGGAATGTTACATTAAAATTTAATAGGGAAAGTTACATTAATGTCTAAAAGTCTCATGATATTCAGATGCATTAATGTCTAAATGTGAATGTTATATTAATGTCTAAATGTGAATGCCACATTAATGTCTAAATGTGAATGTCCCATTAATATCTAAATATGAATGTTACATTAATGTCTAAAAGTCTTATAATATTCAGTTACAGTAATGTCTAAAAGTGAATGTTACATTAAAGTCTAAAAGCGAATGTTACATTAAAGTCTAAAAGTGAATCTTACATTAATGTCTAAAAGTGTTATAATATCCAGTTACATTATTATCTAAAAGTAAATGTTACATTAAAGTCTAAAAATGAATCTTACATTAAGTGTTGTTGTTGTTGTTGAGACCCAGACCGTCCGACCTACCAGAAAGGTGTAAGGTAACCGTTTGGACGGCCGGGAAGTTATCTAAAAGTGTTATAATATCCAGTTACATTAATGTCTAAAAGTGAATCTTACATTAATGTCTAAAAGTGTTATAATATCCAGTTACAGTAATGTCTAAAAGTGAATATTACATTAATGCCTAAACGTGAATGTTACATTAATGTCTCAAAGTGCTATAGTATTCATTTACATTAATGTCGAAAAGAGAATGTCACATTAATGTCTAAAAATGAATGTTACATTAATGTCTAAAAATGAATGTTACATTAATGTCTAAAAGTCTCATAATATTCAGTTACATTAAAGTCTAAAAGTAAATGTAATTGCAATGTGTGTAAGGGAATGTTACATTAATGTCTAAAAGTGAATGTTACACTAATGTCTAAAATTCTTATAATATTCTGTTACATTAATGTCTAAAAGTGAATGTTACATTAATGTCTAAAAGTCTTACAATATTCATTTACATTAATGTCCAAAAGTGAATATTATATTAATGTCTAAAAGTGAAAGTTACATTAATGTCCAAACCTGAACGTTACATTAATGTCTAAATGACTTATAATATGAGGTTTCACTAATGCCTATAAATGAATCGTACATTAATATATAAAAGACTTATAATATTCAGTTACATTAATGTGTAAAGGTGTATGTTACATTTATGTTTAAAAGTGAAAGTTACATTAATGTCTAAAAGTGAATATTCAGTTGACAAATACATATATATGTTTGTTTATACATATGAAAATGGTCACATTACTATAGGTAGACCTAACATGCACTCTCATGGATCTTTCCTTATAAAGTTATTGGGGTGTTGAAATACATTTCTAAGAATCGTGTATAATATTTTCTTTCCTACTGAAAGATGTACAAAGTATTACGTATACGTGTTTTGTTTTTCCTACCAGAAGGCAAACACATATTTTCTTTCAGCCAATTCCTTAGTTATAGCACATAAAAGACTAAATCTCCTGCGGAAACACTCGTAAACCTGCTTACAATTTATTTTTGTTCTCAGCTTTTCTTTTTTAAGTTCTGTTTCACAGCGTAAAACTAAAGTTTCTGACCACAACATTCTTTTTCATAAAATCATTTATGACGCGTCGCTCAATAAAATCTTATACAGTGATAGAATAAAGAATATTTTAGTGGAATTTTTTTACAACAAAAATATTTTACCATGAATTTCAAAAATAACTTCTTTGTCATTTATGTGTAGCACTTATATGAAAGAATCATATGAGTATCTCAAATTGCAACCGTACTGACACACACAACAATAACAGCGTAAAATATTTATTCATTTTTGCTCAATGATTCATACTTTATAAGAAGCAGTTCATTTCTTCTACACTGCCCCTGTAAAACTTCTGAAACAAAATAATAGAACTCACTGCCTTAACTTATTCCGTTTAGTATTTAATCCAATTTATAACATCTAATAAATAATCCGTTGTAGCAAGGTTTTGTAACTTTCCGTTGAACATATTTATTTCTGCATGCAGCAGAAGTTTAGTTCCTTAAATACTTATCTATTGAAAACTGTTATGGCTATTTATCGCAGCAAACTGTGACAATTACAGGCGTTTTTCTTTGTAATTTTTAACTTGATGACCAAAGTAATTTACCCGATATGCCACATCTAATAACCATTTGAAACAAAGTTTCTTTCGTGATTTCTTGATGAATATTTTTAACTCTGTATGCATCAAAAATTTGGTTCCTGTCACTATTTAATATTCGACAACTTTTCTGGCGATATTCCAAAGTAAACTGTGACAATTAAAGGCGTTTTCTTTTGTAATTTTCATCTTGGTGACCTAAATAAAATTATAATGGAATTTTTTATGTAACGCATTCATTAATTTAGGAGAAAATTGAAAACGAGACTGGAGAGGAAAAATTGGACTGTAACATATCAAACATTTTACGAAATCTAAAATCAATTGTATAAATATAAAGCAATTCTTTATGTATTTTTTCTATATAATGGAGAAATATTTTTAATAGATATCAAAATATATATATTTAATATTCACTGTCTAAATTTACTATGTAGCTCTTTAAAATTTATATTTTTCGGGGTTTATTTTCAAAGACACATTTATTTTTTAAAATACATTTTTAATGCATAAACATCATTTGAGTCATCACATTATATTTTTAAAAAAACCTGATGTGGGCAGCACATGACTTTCCTTATATAATGCAATGAATCTACTACTTTTACAGTTAAAAGAAATGTCATTCTTATAGTAGATACTTATATTCTTTCCAAGATATTGAATTTTCTTCAATTAGTCGTCATTTTCATTGATTTAGCGTCATTTTTATCCATTTGGCGAGATTTTCGTTAACTCGGCAACATTTAAAATTGTCGCCAAGTTGGCGACATTCCGCTAAATTCGTCACAAAAATCTCGCCAAGCGTTATGGACGGAGAAATAAGTTATTCTTACAGCGGATAAATGACTATTGGCGTTCAAAAGTATTACTCAACGTATCTTTTCTCGTAAATGGAACGAGTTAGATCCGCGAGGATGATGTCACCAAATTTATCGCATGATATTACATACGAAAAGTGAGCATATTTCTTAACAGTTAATATTTTTTTAATTTATAGTATTTTTTGATAAATTTATTTGAAAAATGTGCAATATCTCGAGAACGGCTCATGCTAGCGTTCAAAAGTTTAACTCAATCGCTTTCTAAGGAAAAATTACATAAGAAATGTCTATTTGCATAACTTTATTTGTTTTTGATTTTTTGATGATTTTTTCAAAATTTCACTGGAAAATTTAGGGGGATTATGAACATTCGATTGTGTTTTAGTACAGTAGGCTTCCAGTACTCACAGATTGTGATATTTTATACCAAATTTCATTCGAATCGCTCCATTCGTTCGTCAGATATCGTCTCCACAGACACACTGACTCACACACACACACACACACACACACACACAGACATCACTTCAAAAATGTGCTCGATTCGTGATCACGGATGCTTGAAACGTGCTCTCTCGTCGAAAACTCGAATTCTAATTTTCGACCGCGTCACTATACTTTCCTTATACATTATGTATATAAGGAAAGTATTAAACTAGCTGCAATGTTACAAACAGGCATAACTTAAAAAATTATAGAAGTATTCAACTTTAAGATAGACGGACAGAAATTTCCAAACGTATGTCAATAATTTAAATGTGTTGGATAAACACAGGACACTTTGAATGTAGTTTAATATGTGTTTGCTTGTTTCTTGGGACAAATATTAATAAATGCAAAAACAATAAATTTTAAAATTATATGAGAAAGCATGCAAAGAGGATCACATTTTTGTCCAAAATATTGTGTGACAAGTGACTTGTAGTGGATCAGTTATTGACCAGTAGACCAGTCAAGCAGTGGCTAACTACAAGTCACTAATTAACGCGCGAATCACTGGCATTACAATACAATTGCTAGCATGATGTGAAAATAGAACATTTTGTGTAGATGAGATTCTACTTAAATGAACACAATTAATGTCTAGCTTTATCAAATAAGTTATTTAAAAACATATTACATTTCTCCCTACAATGTGCAGAATTTTGTTTCAAACATCATGCATGTTGTTTAGAAATTACTTTTTAAATGAGCTTTCCATGCATTTCATAAAAAAAATAATTTTTGGTAGTGAAAAAAATAAATCTGTAAATATATAAATTCCCTCAGAAAAATATATATTTATGTACAAAATGAAATGATTGAAATGAAATAAAATCTAAGCAATTTTTTTTAATTAAAATTTTCTTTGGTGTGTAATGCAAAAAAGTACTTTTATTCATAAACCTACGCGAAATATATTTTAATTTTCTAATGCAATTCGCTATTAAAAAATAAATATTAGGAATTTAAATTAATTTCGGATTTCTTGAAGCAATTTTCATTACATATCTGACACGATTCATTTAGATAATACTGATATTATTTTAAATTTTCACACAGTATTTTATTCCTAATTTACCTAATTATATTAAAAACTAGCAGCATACCCGTTCTTCGAACGGAGTATATAATATAAAGAAACTTATAATTCGCCTTCCTCATAAACTGCGAAATCAAATGACCAATTTCAAACAATTCATGTTTTCAGAAAGTGACTAATTAGCGCAAAGAATCTCCCCTCAAACTCAGAGATAAGGTTTTAATTCACTTTCAAACGATTTTCAAGCTTTTCGTTTGGATAAACTACGGAGTTAGAGAGTAGAACGTAGAACTCCTATGAAATAGTTTCGTTTTTCATTAATATCTCGACAACCGCTGGTCTTAGATACTTGAAACTTGGGCTAAATTTATATATATATATATATATATATATATATGTATATATATATATATATATATGTATATATATATATATATATATATATATATATATATATATATATATATATATATATATATATATATATATATATATATATATACACTGCTGGCCATCCAAAATGCAACACCATGAAAGACAAGAGATATCAAAGCCAAATTTACTTATGAAAAATTACATAAGAAATGTCTGTTTGCGTAACTTTATTAGCGGTTTTGATTTTTTGATGATTTTCTCAAAATTTCACTGGAAAATTTAGGGGGATTATGAACATTCGATTGTGTTTTAGTACAGTAGGCTTCCAGTACTCACAGATTGTGATATTTTATACCAAATTTCATTCGAATCGCTCCATTCGTTCGTCAGATATCGTCTTATTAGCGGTTTTGATTTTTTAGAGTAGAACGGTTGTCGAGCGGTTGTCGAGATATTAATGAAAAACGAAACTATTTCATAGGAGTTCTACGTTCTACTCTCTAACTCTTAGATACTTGAAACTTGGGCTAAATTTATATATATATATATATATATATATATATATATATATATATATATATATATATATATATACGTATATATAATATATATATATATATATATATATATATATATATATGTATATATATATATATATATATATATATATATATATATATTTACATATATATATATATATACATATATATATATATATATATATATACCTGCAAAAAGTTTTACGTGGAATCCTTACTCCAATGCTACCAAGACAGTACAATGTACACCTCTGTACATAATACAGGTAATGTTTTGTCCAAAAAGATAACTGCTATGTACAAACGAATTGGCATTGAAATTAAATCTGTTAAAATTCCGTATTTAATCCTTATTCCAAAGTTGCATAAAATACCTGTCAAATTCCGTACAGTTACTGTTGGTTGTGGGTCCTACCTGACACTTGCTAATAAGAAACTTTTGAATATCCTCAAGTATGTCATGGAAAATATCAAAAAACAAAATCATCTTATGATCAAGAATGGACTGGAAGTTATCGATCGAGTCTTAAACATTGTCATAAAGACATTAATTTTAAAACCTTTGAATTTCCAGATCTTTTTAACAACATTGATTTATCAAAATTATATTTAATATTGGTGAAGTTACATGAAGAGTTTAACCTGAAGGAGTTTATTACATTTCGAAGATACCATGACCTTATTGATCTCGTATTAAAGGATAATATTCTACATGACGGTAACAATTATTACAGACAAATAAAAGGAATACCTATGGGAAGAGCCTGCTCTTCAATTTTGGCTGATATATACCTCTCAACTTTTGGAAAGAAAACCCATATTTTGTCAGATACCCTATTTTCGTTATGTTGACGATTTGTCTTGGGGTGTTTTGAAGACACCACAAATTTCGATTTCACTTTCTACCCACAGGAATTAGAATTGATTGAAAACAGTGGAAATGAAAATTCAACGGTAAATTTTCTGGACATCTCAATAAAAAAAACACAGACTATATGGACATTATACAACGTTATATAACAAACGTGAATTATATAACATTAAACTCAATCATCTCATCGATTGGAAAACGAATCTTACAAAAAATAATTTCTGAAACATTATACTCGGGCACTTCAGGAGTAACTGGGCTAACAACACGTTTAAGAAGGATTGCAAAGTTAGCAACATCAAAATCATATCTGAGGCATTAAGAAAACATTATCATTTATATTTCCTAAAGGATTGTTATAAATCATTTTACAAAGATCACTCGGATTTTAATGGCTTCCTTCATCAATCTGCATGTATATAAGTTTATGCATTCCTATTGTGTTTGCGCGCATGCGTGCAAAGTTCATATATAAGATAGAATGTTGGGATGATTTTTCATTTGGTCTTGTGTCCTTTTGTTCTGTTTTGTCGTTCCTGTTCCTCCGTTTCCGGCTGCCTTCGAGTTAGCATGCATGGGGGACCTACCTTTGCTTTGTATTGGTGCCGTGAAAGTTGCCTAGGCAGTAAAGCTGCTTTAAACGAGAGGGGTAGTCACAATCCTCCCCAACCAATATATGCAAAGCATTTGGTTATCCCCTTTTCTTTGTATTTTCTTCGTATTACCTTAATTATTATCTGCTTCGGAGTCTTGAGCGGCATGGAGCTTTTTTCTGAGTAGTGCAATGGTTTCATGGAGATTTGTAGGAGTGATAGATTCATTCTTGAACTTCACTATTTGAATTTATATGCTACATATATATATATATATATATATTAACTCGGGAACAATCATATCCCTTCCGCTTTGTACAGCACTATTATGATGTTTTTTGCAGAAATTATAGTGATAAAAATTATGTTCATTTATCCGACATCATACAATACAACTCAACTTTTACCTAGGAGTATCTGATTGATGCACATCCAGATGGCTCTATAAGTTAGACGCGACTTTTTTATGTATGCTTTCCTATTCGAAGTTTATACGCTTTATGCAACTCTTCCAAGATTCTCGTCCTGCTGGTTAGTAAAATTTCCAATTTTTGTTATTTTGATCATTTTTATGTTGTCTGGGATTCGGCCATTTTTCCCCACGGGCATGATCGATTGTTGTTTCGGGCGTGCAGAGTCTCTGGGAGCGTTTTCATGAAGTCAAAGCTAGCTTCTAACCAGGAAATAGGGGCCGCAATCCCCCTTGACCTTTCTGCAACCCTGTAAACACAATCATTCCACCTATATATTTTCTTTTTTCATTTTAAATCTTATATATATATATATATATATATATAAATAGTGAGAGAGAGAGAAATATACCGTAGCAAACTAAAAAATTTAATTATACTTAGAAAGTATGATTGAAATTAGTAGGTAAACTAGATTGAGTTACAAATATGGGTTACAGTTTATCTCTAATCTATCATTGTAATTTCATATATTTTGTCCATTTGATTGAAGATTTGCTGTTTTATACTTTTATTTTGTAGGTTTGGTATAAAGTTAGGTTTTTCGAGTTGCAGCTTCTCACTCTTCTATCAATGAACTTTCAAACAAATTACTATTATTGTATATATATATATATATATATATATATATATTGCACCCTTCAAATTGCTCGCGCCCTTTGCAAAAGTCGAAAGTATGAGAATCCCAATTCACGTATATTTCACACACCACTTATGATTACTCAAAACACACTTATCTTCTCACTCATGTCTAAAATACCCACTCCTCTAAACAAAATGAGACTGGTCCATTCTCCCATACATTTTAACCTCTAATTGGGCACGAAGACTATTACATTCATCCTAAAAATCAAAGGCATGCCTCGGATAAAAATTTATAATTAATCATAAATATATATATTTAATTAATTATATTTTTTCTGGAGTAGTCTGAGATATTTAAATCAGCTGTTGAAAAGACATAAACGTTGAATGACACCACAATTTTAATATGTAGTAATATAAATATCGGAAAGCGCACCAAAAGTATAAATTTTATTAAAAATGCATTAAAATATGTCCATTAGTCGCATGAACTGTGTCCAAAGTTTGTTGAGCGCCAATTTGTCGATTTTTCCGATAGTGTCTAGATGAAACTATGTGATAATATTTTTGGTCGCTAAGAAATATGTTTATGTAAATGTCGACATGAATTTGGATAAAACATAAAATATATAAAAAGCAGTTCAAAATTTTCAAAATATTACTCTGAGGTATACCTATTCAGGTCCTGAAGGAACTGTACACTAAATTTCATCGTCGCACGATGTTTAGATTTTCCACGACAGACTGCATACACACACACACACACACACACACACACATATATATATATATATATACCCTAGTTTAATAACATTAAAGATTTTAAGAGGATTCAAAGGAGAGAGATTCAAAGAGGATTTGAAATTATGTATCTAACAGAAGGAAAACAATAATACCAGAGAATTAAAATTGAAATCTTATATATATATATAACAAAAGTGTGATAATTACAACAAAAAGTGTAATAATTACTACAAAAAGATTTACTTGACAGCATGCTTACAACACAGCTTGTGGTGTACTGCTGCACAATGCTAAAAAGAGAACGATGAAAATGATGTGAACGAAGTTATTACAGGTGTTGTTTGAAGTGGCGGCCGCTGACTGTGCAAAGACGTCAGCGGCCGCCACTTAGACTGTGCAAAGACGTCAGCGGCCGCCACTTCGAACAATACCTGTAATAATTTTGCTCACATCATTCTCTTTCCAGCATTCTACATTGCGCTACAAGCTGTGCTGTAAACATTCTGTCAAATAAATCTTTTTGTACTTTTTATTGTCCTATACGTGATATCAGAACCTGCATACGTATTTTCGCAATTTTCACCGACTAAACGTGGTTTACGACAAAATGTTCCATTTAAATTTTTGTTCCTCTTGATATCTACTACCAACCCTCTGAGTTTGACACCGCATTAACAGAACACCCTGTATATACAGTGTGTATCTGAATTCATCATAAATATTTGGTGGGGAGGTAGGGAATAGGGTAAGAAGACTATTTCACATAGGAAATCATAGGCGCAAACGAACGCATGACAGTGTAGCGGGCGCTTTATGTCCACAACTTATATTCACGCGCAAAGCTGTCTGACGTGTGGTTCCAACATGCCGGCGCTCCAGTACATTTCGCAAATGATGCGTGTGGTTACCTGACCAGAAAATTTGGGGTCCAAATGGATTGGTATCATTGGACCGGTTTGCTGGTCACCACTGTCGCCGGATTTATCTCCAATCGACTTCTTTGTATGGGGTGCTATAAAAAACATGGTGTACGAGACCCCTATTACCAGTGCTATGGACCTTGTAGCACGCATATCGGTTGCCGCCGCAAACATCCAGGAAATGCCGAGCATATTCCAGAAAGTCCGGTTGTCCATGCAACGTCGTTGTGAAGCATGCACTCTAGCAAATGGTTGTCATTTCGAGCACCTCTTGTAAGTCTGTACAAACGCTACACAAATAAATGTTTTTTTGTTACAACTTTCTTGTTATATTTTCTTTCCATCATTTAACCGGGCTCATGTTGCTCTACCACATGACTTCTGCGCCCATGCTTTCCCATGTGAAATAATTTTCTTTTCCTATTCCCTACCTCCACCAAATATTGATGATGCATTCAGATACACCTGTATATATATATATAGTATATTATTTTATTATGTATGATATATATGTAGACAAAGTTCAGATGATGACTTATTTTTGATTTAGCTTTAAATACATGTGGAGATATGGAGATTCACTAAAAAATTCAACTCCCGGTTCTTTTTCCATTTTCGATTCAAAAATTGGCATTTTACTTAAAACATCTATTTCTCAAGATGGGATATAGATAGACGATAAATTGATATGTATTCAACTTCAAATTCTGGAGGATCCAAGGTGATTTAATAAGACATGTTCTTTCAGATTTCTTACCCACTTGCGGTTCAAATGTCTTCCTTGAAACACATATATCTAAAAAATGGGCATAGATAAATCATAGATGATGACTGATATGAATTTATAGGGAGTAGAGAATTCACTAAGGATTTCCGTTCGCTGTTATGGAGATGTCCCTTTATCGCTTCTGAAAACTCATATGACTTTACAACTTTGTGCATAAAAATGCTTAAAAGTTCCGTCAAAATGAAGAGTGCACATTATAGACCATTACATGAAGGTTCCTTCATAAATTTCATATTTAATATGACTTTTTTTTTCATTTTAAAACTGCTGGTTTGTTATTTATTCATTCAATATTTTAACATTTTTTCATTCCAAATTACCCAAATTTTTAATAAAAAAGTTACATCAAAATCCATTTTCTGAAAATAAAATGATACACCGTAATTTTTTTTGTGTGTAATACTATCCTAAAAACCTTCTCATTAAATTACCAATTAAGGGTATAAGCAAACTTTGAAAGGCATTTTATAAAAAATAATTTATTTCCTAACCGTATTACAGTTAAACAGATAAAAGGTTCGCAAAATTCTGCCACGCTTCTCAACTCCATTTATTTTGTTATCGTGCTACTTTTAAGCAAAATTAATTATCGAGATGGGCTATGATACAAAGAACAAATTTAGTTCCATTCGTGGCATTTATCTTTTTATTTTGCTCTGTTTACGATATTCCATTACTCAAGTTTGCATGAACACATTTATCAAATAAAGCCTGCTTCGATTTATCAAATTAATGTAAATATTTCTACAAAGTAATTTTAATATATGTCTGGTTTTTATCACAACATGTTTGACACATGTTAGAAAATGAGTTTGAAAAACGTAATGTAATAAATAAAGCAATAAAAAGAAATGAAATATCAGAAGTGTCAGTCTCCACTCGATTTTCTAGTATATTCATATTCAAAAGTGTTTAGTTCTACTTGTATCATAATCATTATCAGAAAAAAAATATTTCTATCGTACCCAAGTTTTCATCTTAAATCTTTCGTAAAAACTCTCTAAAAGTATCTTTTAACAAGAAAGATCAATCATGCTTAAAGCATTGATTATGAAACACTTTCCAACTTCAATGCAATTTTATTTAAACATGTCTAAAATGCAATACATTCCTCGGTAATATTTTAAAACTTATCACAATACTACATTAATTTATTATATTTGAAAACTTACACCTTCATCGAAAAAAATGAACTGCATTAATATAACGTCATTGAATTATAAATTGCCTGGTTTAAACATCTCTAAAATGCGATACATTCCTCGGAAATATTTTTAAAACTGTCATAATACTACGATAATTTATTATATTTTAAAACTTCATCGAAAACAACTGAAATTCATTCAAATGATGTCATAGAAATAATAACACGCCTGGATCTCTCCATAAAAACAGCATTTCATTCATAACTATTTCCCATTCATGTCATTCATCAGAATACTATAATAATTTGTTTTATTTAAAAATTAATACCATGGAGCTACACGTAATAAAACTATGCGTAAAACTTCATCGAAAATAATCGTCCTTTTGTTTGTAAAATCAATGAATATTTGATTCATATCAGCTATGCAGACTCTATGAATTAAATGATTTTGTGTTAAAGAAATGCAGCAATTCTAATACAACTCATTCTACATATTTCGCTGTTTACATTTTACATAGGTGAAAAATAGGCTTCGTTATAGAAATAATCAAATTTGGATAAGCATTTAAGCTCAAATGTATTGTAATTGCTTTGTTTCAGTATGTAGATGCACAGAATTTATGCAAAAATAAAGTGATTTTAGGTCGGATACAACACTCAATATGAATTAATTAAAAAGAACTTTAAAAATCACGATTTTGAGACAAGATAGATGTCATATATCATTTTGAAGTGGGTCACGTGATCTTTTCATATCATGGTCACGTGATCGCTCCATATAAGAGGTGTTATTATTATTTTAATTTTTATTTAAAAAACTACTGATTATATTTCGCTAATTTTTTTTATATATTTTATGGAACAATTTTAATATTACCTAAAATTTTCGAAGCAATTTGTGAATTTTAAATCCGCTTAAAAAATGTTTGAAAAATTAGGTCCCATAGGTCTCAATGTATTTCATTTTTTCAACCCGGGTTCAATCCAAAACTAATTGGGTGATATTATTGATTTATATAACCATAGGTCCTACAGACCGTCTGAACAACATACAAAATTTCATTTTGATTAAGTCATTTTTACGGCAGTTATCGTGCTAACGGACAGACAGACAGAATGAACAAAGTCATAAACACTTTTCAACTTTGTTGTAAAGTGTTAAAAACTGACAACACCCTAGTGACATTTATAAATATATTTGGATTATCTGTGTTAATAAAAACTATTTTATACCAATAATTTTACACTTACAATTTGTAGACGTATTTTAAATTATCGATATCTCTATGTACTATATACTCCCTTCTTTGTTCCGGGCATTATCACATTTTCCGTAAGAGAAAATGCTACGGAAATTTTAAAATTCAATTAATCCAAGTTTTAATGAGAATTTCTAACAAATCTATTCATATTATAGTTAGTTTCCTTACATAGTATAATATATGGGGAAAATATCGTGACCAGGTCGAAAAATCGAATTTGAGTTTTCGACGGAAGCATCCCTGAACTGGAATCCAGCGTTTATGAAGTGATATATGTGTGTGCGTATGTGTGTTTGTGCGTGTGTGAGACTGTAGATGCGATATCTCACGAACGAACTGTGCGTTTCAAACGGAATTTCCTACGATTATTACTATAAGTGAATATTAGAAACCTACTGATATTAAGCGCAATCGAATGTTCGCAATATATTTTCTGAATTTTTTCGCAAAAAAACGTTAAAAAATCAAGACATGCGATAATGACAAATAAATGATCATTTCAGACATTATATTTCTTAACAAACGAATGACAAATTTTCGAATGCTAACATAAATTTATAGGAATGGATAACAACAGAAACACAAAAGAAAATTTCTGTGCCCACACCGATCAGGAAAAGACCTAAAAGATGACCGCAGTTAAGATGGATCGACTATATAGACAAGTACTTAGAGGTGTTAAATATGTCGAATGAAATTTGATCCGTTCGTTCGTGAGATATTGCCTCTAGACTCACTGACACACACACAGACAGACATCAATTCAAAAATGTTCGATTCGTGATCAGGGATGCTTGAAACGTGCTCTCCCGTCGAAAACTCGAACTCGAATTTTCGACTCCGTCACAATACTTTCCTTATACATTATACTATGTATATAAGGAAAGTAATAACCCTCGAGAGCACACAAAACATCATTTTAAAATCTTCTGAAACTTGATTTTATTGAATTAAAATTTACTCTGCTGATAAAAATTAAAATTACATATATGAACTTTCGAAATGCTATTACTATTATGAAAAAATTCTAAGTCCTTAAATATTTTATAAATTTTACTCTCTATCAAAAAAATTAACTTGCATATAGTATATATATATAGATATATTGCATATAGATATATCGCATTTTCTTTCCTTTCTGCTTTACTCTTGAGTTTGTAGATCTCTGAACTTGATAGCGGTCTCGTGAGTGCAGGGACATTCTCACACACGCTTTCAGCCCAATTCAAATATTTTAGGAGACATTTTATATTAGGCATTTTATAAGTTTTTGGTGAGTTTCACGTTTATCTATTAATCTTCATTTACCCCGTTTGAACCGAGGTATAACGGTAGTTAATGTGTTGATACATAGCCTGCGATTGGATTTAAAAACTATGTATAGTAATATGTCGATGTATAGCATGCGATAGATCCGAATTCGATCCCTCACCCAAATCTAACTCTGTGTAGGAGTATGGGTAAGTTAAGTCTTCCATACTAAAGTCCGAAAGTCCATCCTAGAGGAGATGGAATAGGGGGGAGATGGTACGGTCCCTGTGGTTGCGACCCTTATTGAGTTCTGAAGATTGTTGGTCACTAAAGACTGGAATGCGAATTTTCGACCCCGTCATAATACTTTTCCTATAAATTGTGTATTTCTGGAAATTAAAAATGATTACTACAGGAGAAATAGCGACAAAATATCGACTCCGTAGCCAGTGCTTTAATTATAAAAAGTGCCAAAAAGTCCCAAATACAATAATAATTTAGATATTTTTAATTAGCTTTTCAGTCAAATCTACAAATGATTAAATCTTACATATCTATGAATGCATTCTAACTAAGAGAAATGAACTTAAGATAAATGAAATAAAAATAAGATTGATCAAACATAAAGAAAATTAATCTTTCATTCAAACATTTTTCTTTAAGTTTTCTCCCCATTTCTTTATAAAAAATGAAATTTTCTCTTCTAGTGTTTCTAATCGTATAACACTTTGGATAAATCTGGTTTCTGGGCAGAATCAACCTTGTATGAAAATAAAATAAAATGTTACTTTTTTTAAAAAATATATTTCAAATAATCCCAGATAGGAATTTTTACTGAAATCAGATTCTTAAACTCCTTTAATGATACGAAAAAAACTCATTTTCTTGCTGCCTTGGGGGAAAATGCTTCTGCAGAACCTATGTATTGATAGATATTTTTTTCTGTCTTAACAGAAAAGTAAAAGAACATATACGCTCATGTATGTACGACTCATCATATTAGCATATGATGGAATGTGTTTACTGGGCTTTTTTGAGATAAAAATTAGAGTAAAAGCAAAAAGTATAAGGAAAAGAAATATTTTTTTAAATTGCTTTTGGAGAAGGGCCCGAAAATATTATGTATCGGTAAAAGATATTTCCTTGTAAAATTTCTCACTTTTAGAATAATATTTTGATCACCCGCAAAAGGGTCATAACTTAAAAGAAATGAGATATCTTCAAAATGCGGGTGTAAAAGGTATTTTAATTAGATAATTTTTGCTTGGTACTGTAACTTGATATAAATGCCAAGGATATATCTGTAATTTTTTTGAAAATATATTAATATTTTGATCTCTTGCAAGGAAGGAAATCGAAACTTAATAAAATGTTAAAATTGTAAATGTTTTATACACTATAATGTTCATAAAGGAGACATAAAGAAATAAATTTTCATAAAATTTCAGAACTTATAGCATACTACATTGTAGCACATGACATACATAACTACGTATTATATAAATTTTGAATGTATTCAACTGTCAATGAGATTACAATTGCGAGGAAACTTATGCCAGTTCAAGACATTTAAAATGTTAAAAGAATTACATCTTAAATTGAGATTTAGTGTTTAGTTGTGTGTAAATGGCAAGGTAATTTGAACGTTTAAAATATTTTAAATAAATAATTTTAACCTGGTAATCTTATTTAATAAAATAACATGGATATATATGTAAAATTTTGTGAAAAATTAATAATACCTTGATCGTTCACAAAGGAATCGAAACTTTAAAAAAATGAAAATTGTATGTGTTCTATATACAATACTTTTTGTAAAGTGGACAAAAAAAAGTAAATTTTTAATAAAATGCAGGACATACAACATACTTAGTAGCACATAACAGACATAACTGCGCATTATATCAATTTTAAATGTATTCAACTGAGAATGATATTTCACATACGAGGAAACTTGTAATGTCAGTTCAAGACATTTGAAAAATTAAAAGTACATCTTAGATTGATTGTGTTGAAAGATTTCATGAACTGTGTCGCTATTTTATACGTGCAACGATAAATACGTGTCTTTCTTCTGCTCCATAAACTTTTAGACGCTTCTGTAAAAGGTCGAATTGAGTGTATTGTTGTGCATGAATGACAATGTAATTTTGAACATGTAGAACATATGTTAAATAAATAATTTTGATCTGTTCATCTAAATAAAGTTCCAAGGATGTATCTATACATTTTTTGAAAATTTAATAATATTTTGATCGATCTGAAAATTTTAGGTGTTTTATATATTATACTTTTTATAAAGTGACCATAAATTTTCAATAAATTGCAGGACTTACAACATACAACATAGACGTACATAACTTACGTTTTTAAGTGTATGCAACTGACAATGGCATTACAAATACCAGGAAACTTGTGCCAACTCAATACATTTGAAAAAAGTTAAAAGCATTATCCTACATCTTACATTGAGATTTAGTATTGAATGATGAAACGTGTACGAGTGTATTGGATTTGTGATTATTTATTCATTTTTTATATTCTGTGCCTCCTTTTATAACACGTAAACAAAGTGTAAAAATTTGAAATTATTTATTGACTGTTTGTTTTTCTTTTATAGTTAAAACACATAATTGCCTTATTTTTGTTGAAAATTATGTTTTGCTTCAGGAACATGTACGCAAATTTTTGGGACATGTGATTATTTTTTGAAAACTTTTTTATTTATTTTGTATTTCTAAAACACTTGACTGACCTGATTATTGTTTTGTTTGCCCATATGGGGGTTACTATTATCGCCAGTTTTCATTTCGTATCCATATTGGTAGATATGTTGTAATACCATTACTACGATGTAGTTGAGATTTTAAGAAAATTCTTGGTGAACTGCTGGACCTTCTTCTTGTTGGGTGGTATTTTCCCCGACCGAGCACTCATATACTGTAAGCAAGTGGTCTGCTACCAGCAGACCGTACTTGATTTTGTCAACCCAACAATGAAATTTTAAAATAATTTTTATTCAATAAAATTTTGTATATTTTAACTTATAAGTTTTACAAGAAAAAAAGAATATGAACGAGCACAGCGAAATCCACATTTGCCTGATTCTTTTTTTTCCTCGAAACCTACAATTAACAGATTAACCACCCATAGGCACCGACCTAAATGTTTACAGTAATTACAGCCCATGATGTAGAAATATCTGCCAAAACTAGAAATCAAAACTTAATGCCAAGATAAAAATGATAAACAATTATATACAATATGTTTGTCTGTACTAGATACACATAATATTTCACAAATATTTCATATCCACTAAAAAATCCGGCCATCCAAACAGTTGCTCTAAGTCTTCGGACGAGTCGGGTGGTCTGGGCTTTCGACATCCATAAACACTTATGTGCAGAACTGCTTCACATAACAGGAGCAATTGTTGCTCTAAGTCCTCGGACGAGCTGGATGGTCTGGGCTTTCGGCATAACAGGAGCAACGACATATATAAAAATATATCTAAAATTGGTTATTACATACATAAAATGCCACGAATAATTTTCAAAGATATATACATAATATATATAAAAAGCTACTTATGCAAACATACATACAAAACTATATATATTACAACATGTACATACAAATCTCACAGATTACCATGGCTTTCAATACTACATTGATATATACAAGGATATATGCAATGATTAAAACAAATGTGAATTTAAAAGTAATTTGATTACAGTATACATAACAAAATTTACAAGTACTACGAATAAATATGCAATAAACAGTGTGCGAATGGGTGGAAGTTATCAGTAATAATTCACAGGATATGTTCATTTTCCTCTAGGAATTGATTTAAAAATTTTATTTTCTGTTTAGCCCAGCTATTTCCCAGAAGGTTTTTGGCAAATATTGGCATATGATGTCTACTAGGCCTTTTAAAGCTACAGTTCTTTATAAGTTGGCAATCAAATGCAAAATGTTTCGGAGATCCTATTTCACCACAAATACAGTTTTCGGTGTCTTTCTTTTGGATTTTGTAAAGATAGGTTGGGAAACAGCCATGCTCCGAGAAAAACTGAACCAATTATCTGCTACAAATCAGTTGCTCTTGAGATACTCTGGGAAGATAGTCTGGAAAGATAGTAGACCCTTCTTTCCTCACTTTCATTCCACTTCTGCTGCCACTCTTTTAGGGTATTAATATTTAGAGGTGATCTTAGTGATAAACAGGGATATGGTAATTTTGTACTCTGAACAGGAATTGATTGTCTATACTCAAAACTAGAAATCAAAACCTAATGCCAAGATAAAAATGATAAACAATTATATACAATATGTTTCAATATGTTTGTCTATACTAGATACAGATAGTATTTCACAATTATTTCACAATTATTTCACATCCATAAATTGGGGCGCGGTAGCCCATTGGTTAGCGCGCTGGAGTTGCACTCGGTAAGCCCGGGTTCGATTCCAGCTGCTGCCAAAACTGCCGCCGTGTTCACGCGGAGTACTATCACGTTAAACATGTGGGTCCGTATGTCCTTCCGAGAGGTTGGTGGTAGGGGAAGGAGGGTACGGTCCCTATGGATGCCTCCCCCACTGGGTTCCGGTCAAAATTGGGTGGCACTTCCCGGCCGTCCAAACTGTTACCTTACACCTTTCTGGTAGGTCGGACGGTCTGGGTCTCAACAACAACAACAACATCCATAAATACGTCGTCGCCTCAGAAGCTAGACAGTCTGCAACTTCATTTCCCAGAACACCCGAGTGACCTTTAACCCATCCTATAAAAAACTTTTGATGGATGCTGTTGGTTATGATAGTTACAATTTGATGAGCTATCGGATTCTTCGTTTGATATTGTTTAAGAGTTTCGATACTCAACAGACTGTCAGAGTAAATAATGAAATTCTTATGCAAACTTGTGGTAGTCCAAAATACAGCTTCCTTTATTGAAAGCAGCTCTGCCTGGAAGACGCTATTCTCATAATGCAGACGAGTTGACCACTTGTGGATACACATGCCATTGTAAAAAGCACAGTAGGCTGATGCTGTTCCAGATCCATCCGTATAAATATTTATGTAATTAGATATTTCTTGTGATGACTTAGCAAAGTGTAGGCGAATGTTACCCACTGCTGGATCCGTTAACCAGGTAACTTTTTTTTGTTCGTAATCCTTGTGATCCTAATAAAGATTATTCCACTCTACTGTTTGTTTTAGGAATGTTACTTGCGCTATGATGGCTTCTTTTGGCTCTGTCAATATTATTGGGGGAATAGCGGTAAGTACTTATAGCGCTACTGTAGATGCTGTGCGATAAGCCCTTGAAATCTGTAGAAGAGCTATCCTTTGAACCGATTCTAGTTTTCTCCTTGCATGGATGTTCAAATTTAGGGCCCAACTACTCGCAGATTAGCACAGGATTATTTCTGTTACTGATAAATACCATGTTTTTAAGATCTTAGAATTTATGTCTTACCTAGATGGTGCTAGTCTTCTGACATTATGAATTTGGCAGCCAATCTCTGCTCGCAGGTTTTCTATGTGTGAAATCCACGATAGATGTTTATCAATTGTAATTCCAAGGTAATTGATTTGGAATGTGGATTGATTGATTTGATCTTGGTATGCTAACATCTTTAATCTTGAAGATAGGCTTCATTTTTAATTTAAATGGTTTTCCTATCACTAAAGCTGAAGTTTTTGTTGATGAAATTGATAGTTGGAGCTCCTCACAAAGATCTGAAAATGTTTCTATGCCGGCATTAGTTATATCTTCTAGAAGTCTAAGTTAACTGCCTCCTGATACCAGCATAAAGTCATCTGCATACGCCAAAAGCTGTGTCCCTAAAATACTGAATTTATTAAGAATGATATAAGCCATTATTGACCGTAAAAAGGGCCTTAAGCAAGATCCTTGTGGGGCATCCCCCGTAGACTTGAATATCCTCTGTAAATAAGATGGACAATTTATCTTTTGTATTTACTTAAATAAGATGGACCAATTCATGTTATCAAATGCACTTTGTATATCAAATAATACGAAAATAGCGTAATTTCTTTTGGATATATTGCCTTCTATACATGATAGGACATATGCCAGTGCTGTTTCAGCAGAGTAATCCTCTCGAAAGCCATGTTGATGTTTGCTCATAAAACAATTCAGTTCTAAAAGGTGTACCATTCTCCTGTGAATTATTTTTTCTAATACTTTTGACAAAGTTGATAGAAGTCATACCGGCTGATATAAGCGCTTCTGTGTAAGCTCCTTGTTAGGCTTCAGAAAGAAAATAACTTCTCCAATTTTCCAGATTTTGGGGAAATATCCCAGAGATAGTCATTTATGTATCAATGTTGTTATCGTTATTGACATGACTTTAAACACTTCTTTCAGAATTCGCATATCGATATTGTCTATTCCGGGGGCCTTGTTGAAGCTAAGTAAATAAAGTACGCTTTTCACTTCCGCAACTGATAGACAGTATGAGAAATTGTCTGAGTTGGTGTTTGTCTGGATTGGTTTTTTCGTAATGAAAAGAGAATCTGCAAGATGTTGTAACACATTCTCTCGATCAAAATATATTGCTTGCGGCACTAGGTCATAGGCAGCTTCTTCCGTTGTGAATGATTTGTTGTAGGCCATTTTAAAAGCTACCCCATACTTCTTACTGTTTTTTGTGCAAAATGCTTTCCAAGCCTCGTATTTTGTTTGTAGTATGGATTTTTTTATATACAGTTCTCTCCCTTTTGTATTGTTGAATGTCAAATACAGTTGGATAGTATTTTTGTTTATTATAGAAAAGTTTCAAACGATTTCGTTTGCAAGTGAGCAGAGAAGACCACTACTTGAGGTTTGGTTCATAGGATATATTATTTTTCTTATATGTCTTGTCACATGTTGCTTGGATTCGATCAGTCCATTCTTCTACAAATTTCTCTATTGTGATATGTCACAAATTTAGATTTCGCATTTTATATATGGTCCCCATTCATAATGTTCAATTTTCAATTAAATATAACTCGCTCAATTTTAAAGATACAAATATGCGGGTGTTTTAATGATCTAATTGCATTAAACTAATTGACCAAATTTGTCTAAGCGGGTCGTATAAAAATTTAAAAAGTGTAACTTTTTGAAAATTAATGGGAGGACTATTTCATTAATGTACTCTTATTTCCTACCTTATTTTCAACATTTTTGCAATTTACATTGCCCACTTATATCCAACAGGTAAAGAATTAAAACGCGTTTCAAACTTTTTAGGGCACCCTGTATACACTGCTGGACAATTGTTAAGGACGGATAACACTATCACCCATATCAACCACAAAATGAAAGGGAGTAAAATGCGGAAAATTGAAATAAGTGTGAAATACAGTAAGAAGAGCTGTGAGTATGCAAATTTTTCATTTTCACGCTTGTTCGTCACGCGATAACGCTGATAAGAGATTTAAAGGATTTGACGCGTGTGAATAGTTGTTGCTTCTAGTTGTTGTTGTTGAGACCCAGACCGTCCGACCTACCAGAAAGGTGTGAGGTAACTGTTTAGACGGCCGGGAATTACCACCCAATTTAGACCGGAACCCAGTGAGGGAGCATCCACAGGAGCCGTACCCTCCTTCCCCTACCACCAATCTCTCGGAAGGACTTACGGACCCACATGTTTAACGTGATCGTACTCCGCATGAACACGGCGGCAGTTGTGGCAGCGTGCAAATCCAGCGCGCAAACCATCGGGCTACCGCGCCCGAAATGTTGTTGCTCCAAGTTAAATTTTTGCGGGAAAGATTTAATTGTCGAACTTGAAATTCATGGTATGTCTTCCTGATATCACTGATTTTACGCGTGGCCCTATTATTCAAAAGATCGAAGAAGGGCGAAAAATAACAGATGTTGCCAGAGTGTCCGACATCGCCCACAGCGTTGTTTCACGGCTGCGGCAAGCATGTAAAACTGGAATATGTAGCAAGAATCACGGGGGAGGTCGTGTTATAAGTACGACGCCTGCAGGAGACAGGTACATTGTCCTATTTGCAAAAAGGGACCAGCGCACCACAGCTCAGCAGGTGGCAAATCAATTTCTTGCTACCACAGGACAGCGGATCTTCCGAAAAGCTGTAGCCAGGCTTTTGGGAGAAGAAGGACTATACGCCCGCAGACCTGTTATGTGTGTCCCATTGTCCAGACTGCACCGTACCGCCCGTTTGCTATGGCGTCGTGAGCATCGCGATTGGACCGAACAGGACTGGTCTTACGTACTATTTTCAGATGAGAGTAGGTTCAGTCTGTCATCGGATTGTAGACGCCAACGGATCTGACGTGAGAGTGGTACTGCTTCTCGTCCAGAAAATATCCAGGAAAGGAACCGATATCCGACATGCAGTATCATGGTATGGGCCGGCATCATGATCAATGTTCCTACATGTGTTTGGAACTGGGGCTATAACCGACCAACGATACACTGATGAAATTTTACTGCCTCATATTTGCCTTTTCCGTGGTGCTGTCTTTTTTTTCATGGACGAGAGAGACAACGCAACATGTCATCGAACACTCGCTGTTCAGAATTGTCTAGTCAGCGAAGGTATTAAATGCCTCGTATGGCCAGCACGTTCTCCAGATTTAAACCACATTGAAAATGTTTGGGATGCTTTGGGTAGGCGGCTTGCTGGTCAAAAACATCCTCCAACAAACAAAAACACCCTCGTCCGTGCACTGACAGAGGAGTGGGATAACTTGCCTCAACAACTGCTGGATAATGTTGTGCAATGACAACACGACGTATGGAATGTTGCATCGCACTCCACGTAGACAATATCCCGTACTGACACCTTTCTCAAAAGTGCCTGATGTCGTTCATATGCATTTTTCCCTTTCTCAACACACAGCATCAAATGAACACTTTTTTCCTTTCAGATGTTTCAAAACCTTCTGTATTTTCCAGAACATTAAATGATCTTTATTCTAATGTCCGAACAGTGTGGCAACATTATTTTATCCTGCTGGGCCTCCACCCCCGCTTACTGTTACGCTACATTGCAATTTGTGTTCCGTCCTTAGCAATTGTCCAGCAGTGTATATATATATATAAGTCGAGTTGTGCCTCATTCTAGTTTATTTATCGTATGTATATCTTATGTGCAAAACGCACGCATTTCAATACTGATTAGATAGTGCTCTACAACTTTGCAATTGAAATTTTTCACCTATCTTGTTTCATTTGTGAGACAGGAATACTAACTTCTTCAATTCGCCGCTAGAAGCGATACAAACTTTCTCAAACGTTATCGCATAGTCACTTTCCTATTAGATCCTTCCTCTGCATCTTTATAACATTTCAATCAAGTGTTAAATGCAGGTGGGATGAAAACGGAAACTCAGCATATTTCAATTCGTATAATGTAAAACTATTTCATTGAAAGCAAATGCCTCAATAACTTTCAGTCCAAGTTGCATTTTAACCGATATTTTCCTCGATTAACTTGATCTGAAGGATTCGCGGAAATATATTGCGTTCTGGTTGCATTTAACAATGCGTTTAAAATATTTTCCTATACGACAAATGTTTTTACGTAGAGATGGTAAAGATTTCCAATGCTAGTGGTTTTCCAATGGAAACAGGACGTAGCGTATATTCCAACTTTAAAGTAATATTATTTGCATTTTATGAAAAATGCATTCTATCGACTTTAGATTTCCATCCAGAATTTTTTTTACATGAATGTGTTTTTTATTTTCTGCATGCATGGTATATCAAAATATATTCAGAATCTGTCTAACTAATATATTTTTCGTTTCTTGTTTATGACCTAAATCATGAATTCTTGTCTGTCGTCGCAAGCATTCCGAAACGCTATGGCTATCTTAGAAGGGAGAAATCTTTCAAACATTTATTTCTCATAATCTGCTATAGATACAGCTTAGTTGACTTCTGACATGGTTTCAGCCTCTATTTACGGATTAGAATGTAACGTTTACGTAGGATTTTCACTTCAGGTTATTTTTCCAATTCTTTTTCAAAAATTATCTTTTTACGTCAAGAATATATTTCAAAGAATGGCTATAGATTTATCTTAGATGATATTGATTCGAAATAGGCATCAAATTCTGACGGAGCTTTGGATGTTCACTAAAAATTTTCATCTCCTATTCTTTTTCCATTTCTATTTTTAAAAATTTCTTTCTACTTGAAACATCTATTTCTCATGATTGGCTATAGAGAGTTCTTAGATGGTAATTGATGTAAAATCATGCATCAAATTCTGAAAGAATATGAAGGTGCTTTTTCTCTAAGGACTTTCACGTCCGGTTCGTTTTCCATTTCTATTTCAAAAATTTTATTTTTACTTGAAACTTCTATTTCCCATGATTGACTATAGAGAAATCTTAGATGATAATTGATGTGAAATCAGCATCAAATTCTAAAAGAATATGGTGTTTGTTCAAAAAGGATTTTCACGTCCGGTTTTGTTTTGTTTTTTTGCCGTTTCTGGTTCGAAAATTTTCTTTTTACTTAAAACACCTATTTCTTAAAATTGGTTATACAGAGAAATATAACGATAATAGATATTGATTCAGTATCAAATGGTAAAGGAAGTAGAATGATTCACAAATAATATTCACTACTTCCTATTCTTCCAGTTCCGGTTCCAAAACTTTCATTGAAACATATATTTCTCAGAAATTCCATAGATAGGACTCAGATAATGACTGACATGAATTCGGTATCGAATTCTGGAACTGTAAAAAGACTCATTAAGGACGTTCACTTCCAGTTCTGGAAATACCATTCCAGATACAAAAGTTGCATTTTCCTTGAAACATCTAATTTTTCAGACTCTGAAATAGATACAGCTTATCTGGTGACTGACATAGATTCAGTATTAAATTCTGAAGGAAAATGGGGAGTTTACTGAATATGTCCACTTCTGAGTTTTTTCAATATTGGTTATATATAGTGAGTATATAGTGACTAATATAGATTCAGCAACGAATTACAGAGGAGAAGAGATAAAGAAATCTGCTTCCGGTTTCTGAGATGTCACTTACAGTTTTCCCGGAAATCCGTACGACTATACCAAGTAAGTTTGCAAAATTGACTTAAAATACTTAATAACTCCATCAAAAATTGAATGTGCTCACCATTTTCCACCACATGAAGGCTCCTTTATAAATATCATGTCTATCTTGTCTATAGAGGATGACGCAAGGCAGATATTTTTAAATAGTCTGAAATAATTCAAAGATCAACTAATATGGTGAAAATTAAGCCAGAAAAATGATGAACGTCTCAAATAAATAAACTAATACATTCTAGTTCCTAAAGAACTCTAAATCCTTAAGCGACAAACGGCTCGCACAAAGAACTGAAATTCTAAGAATCGAGATAGACGTTAAATTGGTATACATAGTTGTGATACCATTTATAAGCAAAATGTCCCCAGATGCATTTGACCCTGTTTAATTGCAAACACTTGCTTCCACTCTATTGTAATCGATTAGGCGGGGTATGCGATTAAGCGGAGTGTGCGGTTAAGCAGGTACATAGATATATATGCAATACCCCTCTTGATTATATACAATAAGTTAATGGACACAGAGTAAGAGGAAGTTAAACTCAGCTAAAAACTAGATACTATGGAGAAAAGTGAAATAGCTCATAGATTCAAACGGCATGACTGATAAGATTTCCGAACCAAGCTTGGACGTTAAAGATTAATACCCGTAATCATTTGGGTAGCTCAATGTATAGAACGCCCTAGATCCAACAGAAAATTTTGAGTCCCAGCTGAGACTGTATTTCCTGACAATATCGCCCGAACAACACAACTCATGCCAAATGCACTGGATTGCTGATGTCTAAAAAAATGTATATTTCAATCTGATATATTTCTCTAGAACTAAAGTCTACATATACAAAATATTGCAAAACTATTTTCACATGATTTAAAAGTATATTTAAAATATTAAAAATATTTACTGCTCTCTTTTTAAATATAAATACTGCTTTATAGAAATTCTTGTTTTAAATAAACATTCCCCGCATTTTATCAAACTGTACCCCGTTTGTTCTATTCTATTGATTATTTTTATCTTCTAGCATTTCTAAATTTTTTCAGAATCCCCTTTAAAATTCAACAATAAATCCTTTACGGCATTTATATAACATAAACCTATTAAAAAGAAATGTTTTTCAGATTTTCATCAAACAAAAATATCATAGTCAAATAAAATTTCAGCAATATCTTATTACGTAGAATGAAATTACTATTTTTTAACAAATTATGTTTAAAACATCAGTAAACATGCTTATAAAGTGTCAGAAAAAAAACCCTTTACATGCATTTTTCCTCTCAAATACTTTAGAAATTAAAATTTATCACAAAAATGAGCATATCAAATTTGTACGTCATATATATATGCATGTAATGAGAAAATACTGATACTTTGAATTTATGTAGTACTTCTATTCATATTAATATTTAAATAAACATATACTCTAGAAAATACACTAAAATATATGCACAGCTACCCGGTAGAATGAAGAAAGTCAGCTTCTCTGTAGGAGGTACGTAGTCTTCTTATTAAAACTTATTAAAAAATTTAATAAGGAAAATTTCTGAAGTCGATGTTTTCAACTCTCGGATTAGATCGTACTGTTTTGGCGCTCTTTTGTCCGTTTTCTGCACATGAGAGGTACTTTGATTGGCGATACAATTTAAAGTGAATTCCTAACCAAATCAATTACACGAGTGTACAAAGATCATTACTCTACCCGAGAATTCTAAACTGGCTTCTATACATCTGAAGACCTGAAAATGATAGGCCACCGGTGGATCTTAAAACTCACAAAAATTCGCTACATGTAGATTATCTATATTTGGGTCTGTAAGCAATATCTAATTAAGAGCTTTCTTGACTGCGAAAACTTTGTGCTTCCTAAAAAAACAGACTTTTCCTAATTTTTATTTTGCAGGAGCAGTTAAAAGTCTGAAGCAAGTGTTTTAGTGTGTGTTTTAGTGTGTGTGTTCTTCAGTAAAAGAAAAACAGGCTAGTTTCGCAAATAAATGTAAAAGCCGGGCATGTGTCTTGATAAGTTTAAAATTTGTTGCATAGTGCATTATATCGAAGGACTTGTCTGACATTTTTTGCACCTTAGACGAATTATTATTAACTAGCTGCAAAGCCTGTCGATTGATGGGACGAAAATACAAATAATCTTAAAATAAGCATAGCAGATAAAACATTTTTCTTTTACACTCTCAATTTCATCCTTTGATATTATTTAATTACTACGGCTACAACAAAATTTAAAATTAGATTTTTATACTTGTAAAATATTAGTCCTTTGAAGATAGCCGGAGTCCTTTGAAGATAGTCAGAATGTTAATCCCTTGGCAGAGTAATCATAGCATTATCATCTTTGAGAACAATTTGAATAGTAAAGGGAATGAGAGTTTAGTGTGAAACATCCGTAACGTTCATCCCTTTCGAACCCTTTCCTCTGAGCCTCTATCTTTTTGAGACATCTTATAAGCATGAGCAGTGCTTTTGTTGGGAATTTCTCAAATGTTAACTGACTGTCATATTCATCTTAACTAAACTCTATATCCGACGGTTTCCTGGTATCCAAAAGGCTAAAAGAGTTACAGTACACTGTTAACCATTTGCAAACATGTTTCTGAAAGTTTCAGGCGAATCAGCTGTCCTTAATGTATATATATACGTATATATATATATATACGTATATATACATATATATATATTTATATATATATAGCTACTCCTGCAATTGTGGCTTTTCTTATCAATTTGCTGACATAATCAACAAAGTAACTGAAAAACATGAGCAAAGGTTGCAAAATGTTTAACAGTGTACGGGCAAACTCCAAATTAGGCTATCTATCATGACCGAAACTGAAACTAAGCATGATATCTAATTACATGTTTAATAAATGAGAGATATATTTCAAGAATGGAACAAAAATAGTAAAATATTAAGCAATTAATAACTAATATATAAGATAGTCTAATGACTTGCACAATTGTATAAGTTATTACAAAAAATTAGAAAATGCTGTTTGGCATTCGAATTTTTTTTAATAAATTTTTCTCCACATCCTTGATGTCATTTGACCTTGGACCTAGCTATTTCAGAACAAAAATCAAAGTTTTTAATTCGGGCTTTGTCGTGATCTAATACATAATTAATTTAAGCTCTGTGCAAAATTTTATTCTATTCGATTGAGTTTTATAATGTCAACGAAAGTTTCACACACAATGAAATATAAATCGATGTTAAGGAAACTACTCCCGGAATTCGCTTTGCTTCAATGAATTATTAATATATTTAAATTTGTGTTTATTTGTTATTGTGAGGCCAGAATATGTCCTCACATGAGGCATGTTTATTGCAGTATTTATGGTGGCCAGAACACCGAACAAAGCGTGCAGACTGGCTGGCACCGAAGTTTACAACAACGTGAACTGTTAGGTCAAATACAATAAATAGTTGCTGAGCTAGCGTTAAATATTTCGAATGCAACAAATGATTTTGTAGGAAATAACTCAACTAATGAAATGTTTGAAATTAAAAATAATATAATGTTAGTTAAATTTTTAGAAACTTTAAGAGGAGATATTGCGTTAGAAATAAAAAAAATAAATATTACTAATTTTGATAAAGCAGTTGAATTCGCAGAAAATTTGGAGAAAATTATGGAGGAGGAGTGTGACCGTTCGGAAATCAATGCAGTGTATCGCAGGGAGAATAATGCTAGAAAAGTTAATGGTAATCAACGGGGAATACAGGAAAAATCACAAAATGAAAATGTATATTGCATAGGATGCGGGAAAAGAGGTCATTATTTTTCTACGTGTTGGCATAATCAAAACAGAGAAAATTATTATGGGGAAAATAAATATGGGAGTCAAAATATAAGAAATGGGCAAAGAAATGGTTTTCGTAACACTCAAAATAGCGGATTCAGAGAACGAAAGGATAGTCGGTCAAATACCCAAACTATTCCGAAAGAAAGCAGTCAAAATCGAGGGTCTTTAAACTAAGCGAGGGACTTTGGCCGAGTCAAAATTTAATAAATAGACCAAAGTCCCAATCGAAAGAAGAAAAATCGCAAACGCGAAATGAGGTATTGAGATATAAAAACGCAAATGAAATGCAAAATGATAAAAGGGAGGTTCGCACGCGAAGCCCAGGTCCCAAGATTAAAGCAGAGCAACATAATGAATATGAAAATAAAAATGACAATCAAGAGATAATTAGTATGGAAAACATGCAAAAGATAATTTTACCTAAAGTCTTGTTGCAGTTTAGCACAGTGTCCGCGGTTGCCATGGTGGACTCCGGGTCCATGGTTTCGCTGATTGCGGAACAGTTTGTTCAGAAGCTGAAAAATGAATCAAACGTAAAAATTAATTATGTGACAAGAAAAGTAACTTTACAGACATTTACTAAGGAAAAAATTCAGTTCTCGGGATGTGTAAAAATACATTTTAAAATTGGAGGCAAAGCGGTAAATAATACTTTTTTTATAACTGAGCAACACTTCGAAAATGACTATGAAATTTTATTAGGGTACGACTTCTTAGCAACCAATGTAGGAATTTTAGATACTAGAAACAAAGTATTAAAATTTGGTAATGTAACTATACCTTTAATTGGAAGTAAAAATTCGGAACAAAGAAAGGAGCCAAATAAAGTTATGATGCATACAATTCTAATACAAAAACAAAACAGTGATAATAAGGAAGAAAATAAGGAAAGCAGTATGGAGGTGTTTGATAAGAATAATGGAGATAAAAACAAATCAATCAGTAAAAATATGAACATAGAAATGTTGATAAAAAATAAAAATGATGCGCGTAACGCAGAGTTAAATTTAAATAGTGAGGCAGAAAATAAAGCTAATTCGATGACTGATACAAAAAAAGAGGTGACAACACAGAATAAAAAGAAGGTTAGATTTCACATCAGTGAGGAATGTACACAAAGTAAGAATATAAAAAAAACATTGATAAATAAAAAAATGCAGAAAACAACCAGAAGCAGTAAACCAATTTATGCTCGACTAAAAAAGAAAATTAAACTTGATGCAGGAGAATCGAAACTGGTTCAATTGCAGTTATCAGAAAACGTAGATTCAGAGGAAGTCGTGCTGGAGCCATTAAACCTCGCTAAGGCAATATTGCCGGAGTTCTCTATCCAACCTGTAACTGAGACAAGATGTATTAACACAATATTTTATAATAAAAATAAAAATACTATTTGGTTGAACAAAAGAATGAAAGTAGGAATGATAAATAAAGAAATCGAAGTAGTAAATATGAATGTAATGGAAAATGTAAATAATGTTAAAATTCAGGATGTAAATAAAATAAAAAATGCCTGCACTGAAGAAATGTTAAAGTTAAGAAAAGCCGAAATGGAAAACACTGAGTTTGACCTCGACCATTTACAAGGCGAAGATAGAAAAAGGATGCATAAATTATTGAAAGATAATTATGCGGTATTTTCGAAATCTTATCAGACTTTGGGAGAAACGGATGCAATTATTCCAAATATTGAGTTGATGCACGATTTTCCAATTCAAACAAAGCCTTATCCTTTACCTAATGCCTTAAAAAATGTCGCGCAGAAAGAGATACAGGAATTATTAAAATATGGTTTAATTAAGAAGTCGCAGTCTAACTATTGCTTCCCAATTTTGATGGTGAAGAAGCCACAGAAAGAGGGGCAGGAAGTCAAATATAGAATGGCCGTGGATTATAGACCCTTAAATACGTTCATTCCATTGCTACCGGTAGAATTACCCCGGATCAAAGACATACTTCATAAGATTTCAGGGCACACGTTATATACGGTATTAGATCTCAAGGCCGCCTTTTTTCAAATCAAGTTGCAGGAAAAGGATAAAGAAAAACTAAGTTTTGAAACTGGGTGCTTAGGGCAATTTTCTCCTAATCGTCTTCCTTTTGGTTTAAAGAACTCAGGGGCATATTTCCAAATTTTAATGGACAAGGTTATAGGCGATTTACGAGAGCAAAATATTTACTTTTATCTGGACGATTTGGTCATATGCGGCAACTCTAACATGGAAATCATAAAAAAAATGCAAATTGTGTTTAACAGGTTGAAGGAGAAAAATCTTACTTTAGATCCTAATAAAGTGCAAATTTGCAGAAGCGAAATCGAGTTTTTAGGTTACAAAATTACCAACGACGGCATTCGCCCATCAAAAAAAAATTGTGCTAAAATTCAAAATTTTAAAAATCCAACTACAATAAGACAAATTAAAAGTTTTTTGGGCACCACAAATTATTTTAGATCATCTATTCAAAATTATGCGCAAATTGCTGAGCCCTTAGTTAACTTAACTAAGAAAAACACCAAATTCAATTGGAATAGCAAGTGTGAAGAGGCATTTCAGAAATTAAAATTAGCAATTTTCAATGAACCGACGGTTAGGGCTCCGGACTTTAATAAGCAGTTTATTTTAAACACAGATGGAAGTAATACCGGGATAGCAGGAAATATATATCAAATAATAAATGGAGTGCCACATGTCATCGAATATTATTCACGAGGGCTACATGATGCCGAGAAAAGATATCCAGCCATCAAGTTGGAGTTGTTGGCAATTTATGAGGCTATGCAACACTTCCGTGAATATCTCTTTGGAAGAGAATTTGTTTTATTAAGTGATGCAAAGTCACTAATGCATCATTTAAAACTAGAAAAGCAACCAAGTATTATAGCCAGATGGCTAATGGAAATTAGTACTTTTACTTTCAAATTTGAACACCAACCTGGAGAAAATAATCCAGCAGATTATAATTCCAGATATATATTTGACCAAGAAAATCAAGAGAAAATGGTAAATAATATAATACAAACAAAGGATTTCAATATCAAACTAATACTAAAAGAGCAGCTTAAAGATAAAAAAATAAATAATATTAGGAAAGCAATCGCGGAAGGCAAAATAAGGACGCAAAATAAAAAGAAGTACTTTATAGATAATGCAACGAATCTGGTTATGATTACAAAGAAAAATAAAAGAGATAAATTTAAGAGAAATAAAGAGAACAAGATTGTCATTCCACAGACGTTAAGAAAAGAGGTACTGGAATTGGCTCATTTTCCTCATTTTGGTGTAGATAAAACATTGCAAATTGTACAAAAAAAATACTATTGGACCGCCATGTCGGCTGATGTCGAAAATTTTGTCAAATCCTGTGATAAGTGTCTGAGAATGAAAGACAAAAATATTCCCCCTGCAAAGCCGCAAATCATGAGCCCGGTTTTTGCTTGTGCCGAGCATATACAAATTGATATTGTCGGGAAGTTACCGCGGAGCAACCGAGGGCATTGTTACATTGTGACAATGTTGGATATGTTCTCCAGACATCTGGAAGCATATCCAGTCAAAAACATCTCAGCACAAACTATAGTGGACATTTTGGTTCAATATTGTACCTCGTACGGGATTTTTAAGACTATACAAAGTGATAATGGAAGTCAATTTAAAAGTAAGGAATACATTGAATTTACAGACAGCCTAAATATAGAAAGACGGTATAACAGTGTGGCAAAGCCATCCTCATTAGGAAGATTGGAACGGGCGCATCATTTAATGAAGGAGTCCATGATTTGCATTGCAAACAAGACCTTTGATTGGGACGAATCCCTAAAGTGGTTTAAACTTTATGTGAACAATACAAAAAACAAGACTACGGGGTACGAACCAGCATTTTTGTTTTTTTTAAGGGACCTACAATTGCCAGGAGATAATATTCAAAATATAAGTGCAGACAGTGATATTAGCAAAATGAGTTTAGAGTTGGAAAATAGAAACAACTATACAGAATATGTCAAACAAAACCTGAAATTTTTCAATGAGATAATGAAAGATACTGCAACCTTACAAAGAACTGCTGCTGAAAAACAAGCACGAAGGTATACGGTTGTCCGTATGAAAGATATAGAGGTCGGCGATACAGTTTTCTTAAAAAAACTCATTAAACCACCCGTGTTAAGCGACAAATTTACAGGACCATATAGAGTGATAAAAAAAATAAAGAATAATAATATTATGATAAGAGAAAAAGATAATTGTGCCGCCAAAATTATAACAATACATATTAATAAATGCTTTGTGGCAAGTGAAAGAAAAGAGTATTTAAGTAATGAAAGTAAGGAAAATTCAAAGGAAAATGAAGAAATAAAGGAAATTAGTAAAGCTCAAATTGATATATCTGATAACACCAACGAAAGAGAGCATATGGACAAGCATAATCCAAGATATTTCTTGAGACCGAGAGTTTTTGTAAATTCCAATTTGTGGGAAGAAGGATATTAAAAAAAAAAATAAATAAATAAAGCAATGAGGAAAGAATTGTTTATGAATGAAAATGATATAAATTTCGAAGAAAAAGATATGGATAATCATTGAATGATTTAAAAATGAACATTGTAAGAATGTTACAAAAATTGATAATAAGTGTACAAATGGTTCAAAGTTCAAAAAGAATATTATATCATAATTTATAATGTTAACTCAAATGTACATGTGATCAAAAATTTATGCAGAGATTAATTTATGCAAATAAATCTACAAAATGAAATTTAAAATCAAAATATGTTACCTAATTGGGTAGATATAAGGTCTGGAGACAAATCCAGGCAAGGGCAATGTTGTGCAGGCAGTCCAGTCAAATACTTCATTGTTCAGGATAAGTCAAATACTTCATTGTTCAAAGGCAAAAATCTTCTGAGGGAAGAGAGGTCTCTTGAGGGAGAGTCTTGAAGCTTAAAAATTGAATGACAGATTTAAGTAAAATGAAAAAATAAGTAATGAGCTAAAAGTGAGAATGTAGAGATTATTCATAGATGATATAAATTTTATGTCAAAAACTAAATAAAGGCATAAATAATTGAAAATTTTAAATCAAGTTGACTTTAAAATGTAAACTTTGAACAGTTAAAATAGCTGTAAAAAGCCCGTTGCAATAAAGCAATCGAGGACACGATATCTCGTGTAGGAATGGTCAAAAGTGAAAAATGCATTGAAAATGATTAGGTAAATGTTTGAAGAAGAATATAATTGTATAAGCAATTTAAATAACTAAATAAATCCTAGAGTGATAGGATAAATGAATTAAATTTAGTTAAAATTTTGTTTACGGAATAAATTTTTCATAAATATATAAATTGTATAGGCAATTTAAGTAACTAAATTAATCCTAAAATGAAAGGATAAATGTAAATAAATTTAGTTAAAATTTTGTTTAGTGAATATATGAATAATTGCACAGAAGGTGTTAAAAAAGGGTGGAAATAAAAAAATAAATAATAAGTGAAGAATTTTGAGTGCGAAATAAAGCATTTTTGTTGTTTTTTTACAACGTAAGGAAATGTTATGATAATCATGTGTGTATAAATAAATTATGGATATGAAAATAAAATGAAATAAATATAGTAATGAAAATAAAATGTAGGTAATGTTGAGGAAAATTGTACGATAATAAATAAATGTGAGATACATATATAATGAATATAAATAAATACGGAATGAATAAATGAATGTTAAATAATAGGGCACTCAGATGTCAGTGGGGAATGTAAATGAAATATTAAAGTTATCGATGAGATACTGCAGCATTTGAAGTGTGTGTAAACAAACGGCACACACACAATCTACGTAAATATATATATATACTCTGTTATTAATGTCACATAAATGGTGTTTAGGTATTTGTAAATATTAAATTGTGTGAAAAATATAATCTGAATAAGGTGTTGAGAAATTTTATGAAAGAAATAAAATAAATTAGGATGAAATAAATGTCACATAGGTAAATACATAAATGATAATATGTATTACGGCGATAAAGGGGTTAGCCGCAGTTAATAAAATGTCAAAATAAATAATTAGATAATAATGTGTGAGATCGAATGATAAACAATCGCGCATATAAATGGTTATAAATGTCAGGTAGTCAAAGTCATAAGGATTAAAATAAATTGAAATACATAAATATGATAACTTTTATAGATACGGTGAGTAAATAAATCCGCGTTCAAAAAGGATATATAAATAATAAATGAAAAGGATTTCAATTGTTAAAGATATAATATCAAAATTTGCAATTAGGTAAATAAAGGGTTTTTTTAGACAAGAAAATAAAGTCTTAAGTGTGTTTAAAAAGATGAAATAATTTTATATAAAATATAAAAGTTATGAAAGTATTAAGCAAGGAGTTAAAATAAATAAAATTTAAACAAACTATATCAAAAACTTTAAAAGTTTAAAATTAAATTTAAAAATTAAAAAAAAAAATTTAAATTTCAAAAAAAAAAAAACTTTTCAATTTTTTTTTTTTAACTTTAAAGTCTTATGAAAGGCATGGAGAAAACAAAATTAAATAAGAGAGAATATCAACATCAAATGGAAAGGTAAAATTTAAATAATAAATAATACAATAATATAATGTTAAATTTTACATGAAGTCAGTATATAGAAGGTACCATTAAGATGATTTTGATAATAAAACAAGCCACCTCAAAGGAACCTAATAAATAATATTTAAAGAAGGGAGCTTTTTTAAGTTCAGTTTAAAAAAAAAAAAAAAAGAGAGAGCTTTACAGTGCTGAAATAATGTACGAGCCCATCTGCAACATGCAAGTATACATGGTTCATTAGCAGATAGGAATAAATAATATAATTAAATTGATGAACAGGTTTATATTTAAAAAGAATAAGTCGACGTTTATAGAACACGCCGAATGGGTAATAAAATTTTTACAATACTTTGTTACAAGCGCCTTTAAAAAGCTGTTTCTGTTAGCCCGCTTGAATTCGCGCACCACGTTGTCCATTTCAACGTCTTCAAACTGCATTGCTTTGTCATAGCAAGAGGAGTTGAGTTGGGGCGTTACTGCTAATCACCATTCAAAAAAACGATTAAAATAGATAGGAATCTCTGTCGAGGGTCTCTTTTGCAGACTGATCACTGTTCCGAAGTTCGGAAAGGGAATTTGAACGCAGTGTCCGGTTCGCACTTCCGGTATCGTAGCTTTTAAGAAAAGAAGGGGTTCTGCTAATGGCCTTTTCAAAGTAATCAATCAGTACCTGTCACAAATCAGGGGTTGTTGTTGTTTGTTGACATTCTGGGACAAGATGGCCTATTAAAGGGAAATGTCTAAATGTGTCATTCCCAGTGGAAAAGTTAAAGTTACTGACTTATGTGAAAACTATATTTTAATGGCTAATGTAAAAAAAAAAAAATATATATGCGATTGTATTAATAAGTATGTACCAGTATCAAGGTTCAGCAAAAATGTTATATATGTGATAAAGTTATCAATTTTAGAAAAATATTTGATGAAGTATGTAAAGAATTGTATTCAAAAAAATAATAATGTGTGATTTGTAAAAAAAAAAAAAAAAGTGTTTAATGATGTTAATAATATAAGAGAAGATAGTAGTGTGTGACATTTCAAAGTGAATGTGCATATGTTTAAAAGTCTTTTTAAATACTCAAAATTTAATTTAGCTTCAATTGAAAGCTGGACCTGGTAAAGTTCATGAGTACGTAACTTATGTTTATTTTGTGTATATTATGTGTGCAAAAAACTTTTCTGTTACAGCAAGACTGTTGAACTTTTCTGGACGGAGGTTGTCCAAAAGAAAGTGAAAAATGCCAATTACAGAGTTGCAAGTGCATCGAACTTTGGTTTCGAACTCTGATGGTTAAAAATTTTTTTTTGTTCTTTTTTTTCTGTTTGTGGGGAGATATGTGAGGCCAGAATATGTCCTCACATGAGGCATGTTTATTGCAGTATTTATGGTGGCCAGAACACCGAACAAAGCGTGCAGACTGGCTGGCACCGAAGTTTACAACAACGTGAACTTTTAGGTCAAATACAATAAATTTGAGTCTCCCATGCCAAAGGGGGCTGAAAGAGCCCTTGGTTAATGTCAAGTGATGCCATTGGGTTCAGAAGAACCAATGAACAGCAAGGAGAAGAAGGGTGGAGCTACCTCCCCCCCCCCCCCCCCGCCGAAGGAACCAAGACTTCGATACAAAGTGTGCAAGAACAAACTCGGATTCAGAATGTGGTGGGAGAAGTAACTTTGATACGAAGTGTTGGTGAAAAGAGTTTGACAAAAGGATCGAAGCGACCATGACCTAGCAGTTGCAGATCTAAGTATCAGTCGAGGTGAAACGTACGAGTAGGAGCCACACACCATAGAGTTATGGCAGTACGGTCAGCACTAAGACCGATGCAAGCGAGATGATGAGCCCAAGTCTAAACTGTAAGGTATGTGCTCATTTCCCCGGTCCTAGACAATTTAGAAAGCTAACTAACTGGTCATATCTCCCCGAACTAAAATATTAAATGAAAATCGATAATAATTGAAAGTTGATATTGTTGAAAATAGTGCTTTTGATAAAGTGATGTTGTTAATAAAGGAAATTGTTTAAGTTTTAAATAGTCTAATCCTTTTAATATTAATTAATAATTCTTTTCAGGACTTACACAAAAGGTAAAAATAATTGGAGGGTTATTGCGGCACAACAACGAGCGATGTACGTTTAAATGTTAATTCCACTAATGAGTTCAACGGCCATATAATTTATGTTGATTATAATGTTTAATTGTAACTTAAGCATCACACATAATTTTCCACGTCCCACAGTTATCTTCTCTATTTATTCTAAATAGCTACAAACTGTTCTAAGGAGATTATCAAAGACGCTGCGATCATAAAAAATGTATCTGTCATAAAATATGCATTTTATGATGCAGATAATTCTGCATCATAAAAAATGGTTTAATATACTCAATGCTCTAGTTTTAAATTAATTTACTATTTTGATACGCAAGGAATTTAAATTAATTTATTACTGTCATTCGTATATTTTGTCCCATATCTGTTAATACTTAATGTAGAAATACTAGAAGTTCAATTTTGGAAACACTATAAATATGCGCCCAAGTGCCTTGTTTGGAAAGATCCAGCTGCTCTATAAAAAGTAGAAATTAGAAAGTTGTATTATTTAAAAAATATTTTAATAAGAACACTTTCATCTGTCGATGCTTGACGCTCGTGGACTTGAATTATTTTAGCACTCAATTCTTATTTTTGTACTTAAAGCAACTAGAAACAGAACCCAGAAGCAGAACTAAAAGCAACTAGAAACTAGAACTAAAAACAACTAGAAGCAGAACTAGAAGAAGCCTCAAACTGTATCTTCAGCAAAAGATACAGCTTAAGATGTTGTCCAAATTCGTGTAAGCATTTATGCATAGGCGCTGCTCAATATCCTCAACCGAAACTATTATGAATCAAAAAGCAGAGAGTGAACCCATTCACACCTGTAGCTCGGCAAAACGTGTGAACATGTCACGCCTGTAGCTCGGCAAAAATCCTCTAGGAATAAAATTATGTCTTTGAGGCGCAAGAGAAACTCTAGATGAGTGTGTTTTGACTAGGAAAGTAATGCTTCTGAAAATAAAACAATCAACATAAGTTTTAACAAAAAAAAATTCCAAATGAATTTTTTATGTGAAACATCATAGAACGCAGAGTAGAGTAAATCTTGAAAGAAATGTGACTTAGATAAAACGGAACTGGAATTATGTAACGAAAGTGACGTCAGATTGTTACGAATACGTAATAGAAAATCATTGATATTATTTTATCTCAATGTAGATTCCAATGCACATTTTATCTTCTGATTTCATGTTCCATTTATGCTGTATTATAAAGTGATTCTGGTAAAATGTTTAAAAAATTAAATGTTAGATTAAAAGTATCGCATCCTTTCCTTGAAGTAGCTTGTATCGGCATTACACAAAACACATTAACATTTTTCTATTCGAAAGATGCCAAAAATGTATGTTTCACATCAATCTATGACGAGTTTAGTGTTTGTTACTTACTAAATTCTTTACCATGGAGGTAAACGTAAGGAGTTAAAATCCCATTCGGAGAAAATGCCAATATCATTTTAGACAAAAATTCAGGTGGCGCTGCGAAAAGATATGCGCCACTGAAGTGTATGTATATGTATGGCGTTAATTATTTAATAAAACTGACAATTTTGTAGAAATAAATTAGTAGCGCAATGCAAAGAACTGAAGCAATAAGAAATATTCTTACATATTAAAAATTATTTTACCTTTGAATTAATTTTTATCTCACTATATTCCAAATTATGTCCTACAACTATGAAAAAATACTGATTAACTGTACTGATAATTACGGAATCTTAATTTAAAAATACACAACAATATATATACTTAATACTACTACTCTCTATTGTGTTAAATGGAAACAAAGTGCTCTTTACTAACACTAGAGACACCTATATATAATTATCAAAGCGTTTTCAAGTGTTGTAGTGTTTCTTTTGTTATGAAATGCATACCCCTTGTTAATTAATTATTTTTAAATTCCATTTTCGGAAACGCATTTTTCAAAAATCAATTTTATTCTTTCGTATTCCGCAAATTTTAATTTCATTTCGATTCTGAATTTTGCTCTTAAAAATAAATTGTATTACAACTGATAAATAGCCAAATCTGTCACCTCGCCTTCTTAAAGTCTCTCGGTCTACTTTGGCAACCATCCGCTCTTTGATACATGATGACGTTCCGTTATTTTCACGGGATACATATTTTGATATGAAAATATATTGGAATTATTTTCTGTGTCGTCACGAGCGCGCATTAATATTAAAAACGTTAAGTAAAAATAAAGTAATTAGTTTTTCAGTTGGCGATCAACTCGTGAAGGAGTCGGATGTATGTTTGCATACCTGCCAACTTTTACGAATTTTTCTTAATTTTTACGAAAATTCTCTTGCTTTACTATTTTACGCGCGTAATCGATTTCTTTACGATTTTTAATATTTTTTACTAATTGCGCCTAAAAATCGCGCCAATTTGCCGATTTATCGCCAAATTTATATTTTTACACCAAAATGTCGCCAAGAATTTGGATTGCTTGTCACACGAGAACGTTTGCGTTCTCGTGTGACAAGCAATCCAAATGAACGCAGACAATGTACGCGGCAATGAACGCAGACGTTCTAGTGTGACAAGCTGTATTTATTCTGGTACTTCCAGCACGCAGCGTTCAAAAAACGGACGGCAGACAATGCTCGTCTTTCTAACCCGGAAGTGTAGGCATAAAATCCCCCACAGAAAGGAATCAAAAATAAGTTGTAAATTTTTGTCTCCGTAATCACCGTGATGTATGTTATCATATATATCATTAATACATATGTTGTCATTGGACTCAAAGGGGAAACAGAAGAAAAAACTTCGCACAGCATTTGAAAATATTTGTTTTACTTTTATCCCTTTTTGTTGAGTCCAAAATTACCAGTTTGCATCCATTTTCTTCTTCTAATGATTTCATATCAGAACAATAGACCTAATTTATTTTTATAGTGCGAATAAAAATAAAGAATTATTTTACTAAACAAATTATATTTCGCTTAAATTATAAGATGAGCAATTCAGTCTTTTCTTTTCAGGCTTTGCTGAGAGTACATAATTGCCTTTTTCCATCCATCTCCATCCCCTGATTATTACACATTAACTTTACTAAACTAGTTTATTTTTATATTTCAGTTGATTATAAAGGCCACCTTTTTAATTATTTTCATATAAATAGTAATTTTTTTTTTCATCTCTGCAGCGGTTGCCGAGAGAACGCTATTATCCTTTTCCATCGATCTCCATCTCCCTATTGTTGGACATTAACTTGATTAAATTAACTTATTTTCATATTTTGGTTGATTATAAAGGCAAATTTTTTTAATTATTTTTACATAAATAGTACGATCGTAAAATTCAGTTTTTTTTCGCGGGCGTTTCCGAGATTACGCAATTATCCTTTTCCATCGATCTCCTTCTCCTTATTGTTGCACATTAACTGGACTAAAGTAGCTTATTTTCATAGTTTGGTTAATTATAAAAGTTAATTTTTTAATTATTTTCATAGAAATAGTACGATCATGAAATTCAATCTTTTTCTATCTAAAGCCTTTTTTCTGCCACATTTTTATGAAAAGATATTTTTGAACAAAATGAACATTTTCTTTAAAATATACTGCTACCAATTTTTATTTATGTGTAGACACTAGACAATGCACATTTTAATAATACATGATAATTTTATGAATGTGTTTAAAAATATACTGCAGTTTAAGAACAAAAAATTTGTGTCTTCCCAATTCTAAAAAAAATTTTTTTTGTGAAATTCAGTTCATAAATCCTGACTATTGTAATGATTTAATTTCAACAAAACTGACAAAATAAAAGCATGAGTTATTATAGATAACAAAATCATAGTTTAGAATTAATATAAAGGAATGTGTTAAAATTAAATTTGCCCATGTATTTAAACAACCCTGTTCTTAAACGCAATTGTCAAACTTGCATTTTCTAAATATAATAGAATTATATCATTTTTCATCATTACATAACGAATTATATCATCATTACATAACGTAACTTTCTGTCAAAATATTTTGAGAGATGAAGGATACAATGTAAATAATGTACAAATGAACATGCATACAACTGTTTCCAAAGAGATATCAAAACAGTTGTGTGTTTCACATATTTGTGCATTATTTACATTGTGTCCTTTGAAAATCAGATTGATGTCGATTTGTTCTGTAAAACTCATTTTACGCGCTATTCTGATTTTTTTCAAAAATCTTCTGATTTTTACTCCAAATAAGTTGGCAGCTATGTGTTTGGTCTTGCGGTAAAATGGCTAAATTCTTATTCTAAATTTGGTTAAGTTATTAAAAATTATGAAATATTACGGTAAAATATCTCGTTATTGTTAACTTAAAAAGAACTATTTATTTTCAACGTAGGTGAGATATTAATGATAGTTTTTTGTCAAAAGAATATTCCATCTCCTTGAATGTTCCGTAGTATTATTTAGCATTATTCTAGCATGTAATCTATTTAAAAAAATGAATTATATTGAAGAAATGTAAGAATGTTTCTGAATGACGGTAACATTCTACTAAAGTGAAGCACATCTTATGAAGATTATTTTATTTCACCAAGATGACTCATCCTCTTATTCGAACATCGCCATTTCGCCATTTATCTGACATCCGGCAGTAGAATTCTAATTTACTCAAATCTCCAGAAAATCATGAATAAATCTCAGTCATTAGAGAAGACTCATATCCAATTCATCCATGATTTGATGTGTCGTCAACCGTCAGCCTGCAGAACCGGAACTTCGAATAGTTTAGAACACTCGAATACGATCACTGCCGGTTGTCCGCTAACCGGAGCACACAACACTTCTATAGCAGTTTCATCTCCTTCTCTCTAAATCTATGTTTTTACTATAGCATTATAAGCAAAACTTGAGTAACGTATATAAGCACACTATAGCCTACAGCTGTTTTGAGGATACGCGAGATCCTCCGCGTCAGTACAAAAGAACCAACAAACATATTTTGGACTTCTGATTTGTTAGTTCTCTTACACTTAATAAAGGGATCCAGCTTATCCTAAAAACAGCTTTATGTTACATTATCATGTTATTTATGTTTATATTCCTTGCCCAAATGTTGCTTATAATTTGCACAAAGTGTATTTTACTTATTGATTATAGCATTATATTCATTCTTATGAAGGGTGCTAGCTAACCGAGTTCAAAGTGCTTATATCGCACGACAATTAAATAAATGAAATTTAGTAAATCATTTGGAACCTAGAAATTTATTTAATGACCTTTTTACTTGAAAAATATAATCTTACAGAATTTACATCCAAAAGAAAAATAATTAGCGTAATTTCATTTTCATTTCGAAATTAGTTTATTCAAGAAAACGGCTTCCGCACTTTTCTGTCATTGCTGTATTTTTTCTGTGAGAAATGACTATATTTTAATTTAAGCAGAGTATCACAAACTAGATCTGGGTTCTGTTTTAAATAATTACATGTCCTTAAAAATATGTTTCCTACTAATCTACGTAAGAGAAAAATGAAAGTATAAAGCAAGAGTAGTGTAAAACAAAATGTTTTCAACCAAACACTGAAACATTTCTTTTTAATATTTAGTTCCCTCTGTCATTAAAAATTAAACATCTTTATTTTCTTCAGATGTAAAATGCAGCATTAATAAAGAAGAATAAAGACGAAAATAACAAAAAGAAGTAACCGGTTTTAAAAGTTAATTTCACCAATCAAACTACTATAAAATTAACAATGCGATTGAGAATAGGTTAAGACATATATAACACAGGAAGGAAAAGAAAAACCACAGTTTCAAAAGTCATATGAGCTAACTTGTAAAGAACCTTTCTGCTCCTACCGGGAATCGAATTCTGGATATCCGAAGTGACCAGCCGACGCTCTACCCTTGAGCTACTGAGACGAAATTGCAAGCTCTTATCGTCAAAGTAGGCTCTACAAACTTCACCAACTAAAAGAAAGTATCTATCGTTAATTCGCCATTAGGATCTATGCTCTAAAGCAGGGGTGGTGTCGTTTTATTCTTCGCAGAACAGTAAATTTTACAGCACATTTGTAGTACTGCCCTACTAAATCAATTATATTAAAAGCAGCATACCCGTTCTTCGTACGGAGTATATATTATAAAGAAACTTATAATTCGCAATCATGTGAAAGTCTGTTAAAATATTAAATTTATTGCTTCTAAAGAGAAGTTTAAGAATATATGTTCTCACTATGAAAAATTATCTTCACGGTCAGATCTGAAGAATAAAACATCCTGGCCCCTTTTGTAAGCAAATTTACAAAAAAAAAAAGAAATTGAATCAATATATGCAAAATGAAAGCATTAAAATTATATAGGATCCGTACTACTTATATACGCAAATATTAGAAGATATAACCTGTATTAGTACATTAGAAGATTACCCGTATTACAATATGAGTCTCAAAAATCTTTGCCAAAATAAAAGAGATGACGTAATAAATTTAAAATATCAATAATCCCCGTAACTTTTATACCAGAAGGTCGTAATTGATTCCAACATATGCCAATATATATCAAAACATATGCCAATATACCTGTACTACTTATATTCTCGTAGATTAGAAGATATGCCAAAGTACAACGTACGAACATATGTACAACGTACAACATATGAGTTTAAATAATTTTTGTCATAATAAAACAATTGTATAATAACTTGAAAATATCAATAATCCCTGAATCAATAATACCCAAAAATATCAATAATAGTAACGTTTAAATTTGAAGACCGTAATTGATATTATCCAGTCAAAAGTACTATAAGAAAAATCAAATCGTTCTTTTCTAAAATATATTTCTATATCCATTTATTTATTATTCAAATTGAAAAAACAATAATTAAAATTAACGGACAGATTTAATTTAATTGTGTTTGTGAGCAACATGATATAAGATAGAATCTTCCTAATAAACTGTGAAATTAAATAACCATTTTTATTTCTTTATACTTTTTTTCAGTAAAATCTTGTGAAAAATAAACCATGGAGATAGATTTCCCATTTAAATCATGTTTCTCAAAACAAACAATTCATGTTTTCATAAAGTGATTAATTAGCTCAAAAATCTCCCACCAAACTCAAAGAGAAAGTTTTAATTCCTTTCAAACGATTTTCATGCTTTTCTTTTGGATAAACTACGGAGTTAGAGTGTAGAACTCCTAGGAAAAAGTTTCGTTTTTCATTACTATCTCGATAACTCCTAGTCTTAGATACTCGAAACGTGGGCTGTATTTATGGGGGCTATTTCAAAATGTCATCAAATTCGGTTCAGCCGTTCTCCCGTGATGATGAGACAAACGAAAATTTCGTTTTTTTCTAATATCTCGAAAACCACTGATCGTAGAAACTCCAAACATGGACTAAATTTTAAGTGGGACTATTTCCAGGCTACCCATGAAATTTCATGAAATCCGGTTCAGCCGTTCTCCCGTGATGACGGGACAAACAGACAGATTTTCAATTATATTTATATAGATAGTATAATTTAGTATAAAACTGCTTATACAAGGTAGGATCAAAAAGTTCGGAGACTGTGCTGATATCTCCAACACTGATTGGAGAAGAGGGGAACTATTTTACCGTTGCGTGGAGGCACCTGAAAAGGAAGAAACAAGGTCCGCAGTGCAAGGTTTTTCCAGACATTGCGTATCAGTGAACTGTAGTCGTTTGCGTTCATCGAAAACGGAAATGGCGTTTAAAGAACAACGTGCGAATATCAAATTCTGTCAGCGTTTGAGGAAATCGCCGACAGAAACATTGCACATGCTGCAGCAGGTGCAATGTTGATAAGTACCAAATGTAGTACTATAGAGATCGAGATGAAACATAACAAACATACAAGCTGTGTGTCAAATTTGCAAGAGAAATTGAAGGTATATGCGCATCCGTTATTGTAGCAGGTCATAGACTATTTTGATAATTAGAATTTTCCTGGTCTCACATGTCCACTTTTCTCCGCAAATAATATGTGATATATTGTAATTAACTTAATTAAGAGAATGTTCGTAATAAATAACGTTATTTTTCAAAGTAAAAATGGTGCGGTTAATTGTGATGTGTGTTAATGCATTTTTCACAGGAACTCGCACTGAAGATAATATGGTGGGTTAAAGCGGCATTTCGAGTTACAGCGCAATGTAGTTAATTAACTTCAATTACTTCAACTATTGTTTTGGTTTGTGCACCATAGCAACGAATGCAGTTAATACCTTGTTTAACAGCATTTAAACAGGTTCTCACTGTATTCACATGCAAGTATACATTTCTGAAATTTCCTTAGAATTAAGGGATCTTAAATGTAATCAGCACATGCACTTTTTCGTTACTCTTTAAAAATTTAATATTCAGATTTTTCTGGAAGATGTACAAATTATTGTTTAGTTTACACAAATTATCACTAAAATTTTTCTGTTTGAAATAATAGCATGATGCACTTAAAAAACTTGTTCTGGTTAAATGTATAGAGCAAGCATAGTGTAAAATCGAATAAATACAACCAATTATTTAAACATTTTTTTGGAGATGTTATCATTTCTGTTATACTTATCGTTAAACAATGCGTTATACTTCAATAATTTAATACTTAGATTTTTCTGAAAGATATACACATTCATGTTTAATTTTTATAGATTATAACTAAGCAAATTTTCTGTTTCAAATAATAACATATCATTAAAAACTTGTTCTAGTTGAATGTATAGAAAAATAGAGCAATCGCAGAGTAAAATGTTTAAATGTAACTGATTATCTAAGCATTTTTTTTGTATCATTTCTGTTACGCAATTAAAATTTAAGAGCTTTTTCAGATAATGGTGAATGAAACAGAGAACTTTTCAAACACGTTACATGCAAATTTAATATATTAGAGAAAGTAGTTTTATGTTATAGAATGTAATCTCGTATATGCATTGTCAAACAATGCGTTACTTTTGAATAATTTAATGTTTAGATTTATCTGAAAGATGTACAAAATCTGGTTTAATTTACACAGATTATCATTAAAGAAAATGCTTTGTTTGAAATAATAACATACCATTAAAAAACTTATTCTGCTTGAATGTATAGAAAAATAGAGCGAGCGTAGTATAAAATTTAATAAATGCAACTGATTATATAAACATTGTTCTTGAGATTGTATCGTTTCGGTTATACTCTTAAAAAGCTTTCTCAGATAATGTTCAATGAAACAGAGAACTTTTCAGTCACATTACACGCACATGCAGTATATTAGAGAAAGTATTTTTATCGTTTTGTGAAATTCCATTCCTTACATTCATTGTTAAACAATATTTGTTGATGTATATGTTACCGCTAAAGTTCAGAAATCAGTTATTCTACAGATTATCTAGGTAATGTGCAGATTAACTAGGATGATCCGTTAAAGTTCCGAAAATTGTTTCATTTCTCCACACACACAAATTACCTAAGTAATCTGCACATTACCTATATAATCTGCACATTACCTACTAGGCACTCGTTAAAGGGAAAATAAGATCTTTGCTGGAAAAACAGCAACGTTTCTAAAGAATCAAGTTAATACAATCAAACAATCAACAAATTAGTTGATAGAATCAATCATCAATCAGTTAAAAAACTATAACACAAAGAATCAAACGGAGAGAAACAAACTTTTGAACTTTAACGATACGAAGCCGTTAATGTGCACATTACCTAGGTAAAATGCGGAAAACTCTTGATTCCGCACGTTAACGGAGCAAATCAGTTTATCTGTAGATTAGCTAGGTAATGTGCACATTAACGGCTTTCGAACTTTAGCGGTAACATATATATACTGTTATCCCCGGATACATTTTATCAATGCATCGTGTAAGGCTATGTGACTGTGTGTCCGCATGTCAATATTGTCCGTCTGTATGACTCTATCTCTCTGCCTGTAAGTTTGCAGACACGATATGGCTCGAACAAATTGAGTAAATCGAATAAAATTCGATACCATCATTTCAACTAAGAAAGGGAAATTGATTTGGGGGAAGATAGAAGAAAGGGAAAACCCTCAATTTTTTAAACAGATTTATGTTAAAATTGTTTCATAAGTAAACATTTTGCTAATAACGTTTCATTTAAAAACGAGTAACACATCTTACAGTTTGTTAGAGTAAACAGTTCTTGCATGCTTCTAATCATTCATTATTTGCATTTAGTGAAAAAATGATAAAATGAAAATAGTGATAAATATGTTCCGTATTATCAAACAAGTAAACGCTTTGTATGTAACTTTAATGGGAAATAAATAGACACCTTTGATTAACATTAGGTATTAACAAGAACCATTCTCTAGATATTAAATCTTTACTATTCCACAAAAAGTGCGATATATTTAAAAAAAATCATCGTATTTCAAAAATTAGGCGTATTTGTTTTATTTCATAACAATTACAAGAGCCTATTGATTTTGGACGTGTTGTGTAATACAAAATCTCAAGCTTGTGTCATTATTTTTCCCACAATACACAGATTTATTAATCTTCTTCTTCTTCTTCTTCTTCTTCGACTCAGACCGTCCGACCTACCACAAGGTGTAAGGTATCTGTTTGGACGGCTGGAAAGTGCCACTCGATTTAGATCGAAACCCAGTGAGGGAGGTATCCATAGGGACCGTATCCTTCTTTCCCTACCACCAACTCTGGAAAAGACATTCAGACCAACACATTCAACATGCCTGTACTCTGCGTAAACACAGGGACAATTTAGGCTGATCCGGAAAGCGAACTCGAGTCGTCCGAGTGTAATTCCCGCAAGATAACAACTGGGCTGTCGCGCCCCAGATTTGTTTATCTGTAGATAAAGTTGTCGTGACTGAATTCGTCACTTCTTTGTAAATTATATAATTACGATACCTTTTAAACTTTTATATTGATATTTAATTAATCTGTGTCCTGGAGCCCTCATGTCATTGTATATATTTTACCATATTTAAATTTATTTGAATCTGTATTGAATTATGACCATTTTTATTTCATAATAATTCTTTCACACTCGAGGAACAGCGTCCGTTACTCAAGGTCGCACTTGTATGCTGGCGGTGACGGCTGTCTCCATTTGGTGCCGTGACCAGGATCAATTGTCAAGACGGGAATTCCGAGGGCATCAGAAGTCGCAACGGAATCCCGCCTGACACGGCTGACCGAGAAAGTCTAACTTTCTCAGGAAATTTCTCTACGCAGGTTCTAAACACACCTCTCGTCAATTGGAAATATTCCAATTGATGACCTGCGGAGAAACCCAAACAAAATAAACAGAAGTTTACCTTTACCTTTAAGAACTCATCCAAAGCTGAAAAACATAAATCAACACAATTTCTACACAAATAAAAACACAATTTAAATTCAGATCCAAAATTTATTAATTACTTAAGAATGGAGTTAGCACATCAAATACAATTTCTGATTTATAATCAACTCTAAACCACTGGACCTCTTCTACCAAATAATCATCGGCTCTTTGCCGGAATTTAAATATCAATTCAAGAAATCATTACTTACATATTAATTTCACATATTCAATTATATTAACTATGGCATGGTCATGGAGAGAAAACACACACTCGAGGAACGCTTAAGGCTTAACTGTTAATTTACTTAAATTCAATTATTTACTTCAGGGAATTAATTTATTCACAATGTAGCTCAGAAGATCTTGAGAATACATCAGGAGGTTCAGTCCGCCGGTGCACAGGTCAGACGAGGCAGCATCCTCCAATTACCGAAAAGGGTCGCTTACCTCCATATCTGGAAGGACTCAGAAAGGTTGTAGTTCACATATCCGCCCGAGTTCTCTCGGGGAGAAATCTTCCCCGACCAAGGAGAGGCGGCAGGCAGGCACGAAGGATACGAGCAACGACCCGCACAGGGCTCAGGCTTCATACGGACTCCAACCGTAGCGGTCTGCAGGCATCCGGAACAGGAGGTTCCCGGACGGTCAACGGCGGGAGCAAACGACGAGGCTCGGCATCAACGAAATCCCAGTCAATGTAGTGGCGATGGTAGCGGCAGTGGCATCTCCTCCCAAGCCCCACAGCGACAGAAATTAGCCTGAAGGATAAGTTCCGAGCCGTTCGTGGGTTCGACGATGTTTTCCAGGAAGAGAGCCCAGAATCAAGAATCATTAAGCTTTTAAACACTCCAGGTGGATCCAGAACCCGTCCAATTGTAATTTACAAGGGGCTCACACCTTCTCTTCTCAGCCAATCCAAAAATGCTTCCATTTCAAATATATCCAGGGATCCGCCCCTTCAAACGACAAAATTCAAGGCACGTGCAAAACAACACGAAATCCAGCACAAGATTGCATCACCCAACATAGCGGAAAAAAATGGAGACCGCCGTCTCCGCCAGCAAACAAGTGCGACCTTGAGCAACGGACGCTGTTCAATGAGTGTGAAAGAATTATTATGAAATAAAAATGTTCACAATTCAATACAGATTCAAATAAATTTAAATATGGTAAGATATATACAATGACATGAGTGTTCCAGGACACAGATTAATTAAATATCAATATAAAAGTTTAAAAGGTATCGTAATTATATAATTTACAAAGGAGTGACGAATTCCGTCGCGACAAATTTATGTTTTGGACATATAAGACATTTTTTGTACAGGATAGCTTCGTGTTCGACTGCACTGAAAAACAAATTGTCGCCACCACAAAAAGTAAGGGCTGGAAAAATAAGAATTTGATATTGGTTAGATTTCTAACCTGTTAAGCCTTTGACCTGTATCTAATATGTTAGGTTATATTACCCAAGCGCCATTGTCAAGAACATCATGTTATAACCGGAATTTGTACCATAGATACAACCTCACCAGTTAACCCTCTTATTCATTAAGATACTGGAAAGATAACCCTTTCTACAGTTATAGCAGATCATCAGAATTATTCAGTAAGAGTTTCTGTATCGAAATATATCATTTTTACACTTTACCTAAAATTATATAGCGCGCTAAGTATATGTTTTTACTGTATAACTTTTAAGAGCGTAGGACACAGAGTAAATCATAAATGAAATATGAAAGGATGAAATGGAGGTATGTAACGGACGTAGCATCGTATTGTTATAAATACATAACAGAAAACCGTTGTTGTAATTTCAAGTTCCGGGTCGCTTGACCTTGAAAACAAATTCTGTGACCTTGGACACGGATTTAGTGAAATATTGAAACCTTGAACTTATAAAAACTTCTCTAATTTTGTAAATCGGCTAAGAACTTGTTCTTTTCCCATGACTTTCCACAGAAGGCTCGCCCTAGTTTATCTGTTTTGTTCCTATGATACGAGTAAAAAATTGAAAAAAAATTTAAAAAAGACTAAAAATTATCTATACTTTTCCCTGGGTACCTTATACCATCGTCGCATTCAACACACATTAATATTTTTCCATTCGAAATATGCGAAAGGTGTGATGTTTTGCAACAATCGATAACAAGTAACAGAGTTACTCACTATATTTTTTCTACAGATATTTAATATATAAAGAGAGTATGTCAATACATTTTTCTTGTTTGAATATCTCCTGAACAACACGATGAATTCTGATAATTATCCTTCCAAACAATGAGACTGAGTTCATGGAATTTTCTTATGAAAGGTTTATTTGTCATTCTGTAGAGAAGTGTGAAAGAAAAAAAATTAAGCTCTGTGTGGTAGACAGTGACAGAGGGTATAGTTTATTTTACGACGATTTAATACAAGAAATAAACGTCAAGTCGAGGTGAGGGCAATACGAGATAGGCCATCCCCAGACATATCACCAATATCACATATCTGGGACATTCTGGGACGACAATTGCAGCTTTCTCAGAATACCACGGAATTAGCACGAAGTTGCAACATTAGTGTCAGAATCTTCCGTAGAGAGGCATAAGCAACGTAATTAACTATATGCGGCATCGAATATCGGCTTGTATAATTGCCGGGAAAGAATTTGCCACCACCATTTTAAGGTAGGCTGCCATTATTCCTTAATAAAACATTTTTGCGCCCAAATTCTAATCATTTGCATATTTTCTCAAACAATATACACATGTTGAGTTTCGTGGCTGTAGCTTATTTTTTATGAATATATATATTCTTTGCAACAGAGTGTATTATGGTTTTATGGTTTGAGTTTTTTATATACTTATTTATATAGTCAGTGCTTATGTGTCATGATTAATGAATGGATCTAAGATTTTATAAATTTTGATTTGTGTGTATTCGCAATAACTGTGTATGACGGGCTTAAAATGTTAAGGAAAGACTGAAATAAATACATTTTAAAACACATATCAAACTATCATTTTTCAGACTGAACATTGTACAGTCAGTGTTCCTAGAATGCGGTACTCGCATAACGCAGTTTTCATATAAAGCAGAGCAAAAATTGCGATACCCCTGCTTTAACGCGGTACACATATAAAGCAGTTTCCATATAACGCGGTAGTCTTATAACGCGGTTTCTCTATAATACGACTCAATTAGCTTAAGGAGTCTCCCTATAGCATGAATTTTTCTATTACACTTTTACGGTTCAAATTAATGGGGAATTCCCTGTTTTATCACCATTTTTCAATTTCAATTATCAGGGAAATCCCCTGTAATTGCAGAAATGCTATACAGCCTTGCTGTGGCAGCACATGCAGTCTTAAATTCAATAAAAATGATTCGCAATATGTAAACATATATTTGTTGCATTTTGTATCTATAAACTTATATTTCATAACCGTAGTCACTGTAACATGGTGCTCTAAAAATACAGTTTTAAATAACGTAGAACGAATCAGCCTGATTTATATGCTCTGAGTTCCACTTAATGTGGTTTCCATATAACGCGGTACGAATTGTTATGTTTTGTACTAACTTTGATTTTCTTATAACGCCGTTTCCATGCAACACGGTATACAGTTTCCATATAGAACGGTACGAATTAATCTGATTTGCACTAATCTGAGTTTCTTATAAAGTGGTATCCATATAACACGGTACGAATTAATTACGTTATAGGAGGGTTAACTCTAAAACATTTTCTACTTAACTCAGTCCCTTCGTTATCTCGACTAGTCCCTGTATTGGAATAATGAAAAGTATTTCCAAATGAAATTTTAGAAATTATTTTAGAAATTTTAGAATTATATTTGTGAATTACGAGCCCTGCTAACGTTGCCTGCAAAGGCAACGTTAGCAGACACATGAAAAGGAAACATGAAAAAAAACATGAAATGGATCTCGTAAACATCTCGTAAACATGAAAAGGATCTCGGATTCCTCTTCATATTTAAAACTGCAATATCTCAGGCTATAACGAGAAAGACTTTATAAAAATGCATATTAGACAAATTTGAGAATAGTACAGCTGTTTTTATAATATCAAAACGGGGTGTTGCCATTGAACATTTTAAAATTTGTGCTTGGTTTGATATGAAGACAGCCCCTTGTGCAAATTTTTTGCATATGAATTTATAAAAGATAAATATATAATAACTTTGGATAACTTTGGATAACCCTATAATAACTTTGGATAACTTTGAATTTTCTCTATTATGAACGATAGCAGAATAACTAGGGCTGGTTCGTTTTTCTCTGTACATACTCTTTTAACTGGTTCGTTAAGCTTAATGGAGACACATTTACGGTTAGAATATATTTCTCATTTTTAACCGCTCTCATTTTATTTCAAAATAACTCCTGCAACGTCGGGTATTTTTATTAGAGTTCGTCTTTCGAGGTTTCGTCTTTCGCTGTACATACTCTTTTAACTGGTTCGTTAAGCTTAATGGAGACACATTTACGGTTAGAATATATTTCTCATTTTTAACCGCTCTCATTTTATTTCAAAATAACTCCTGCAACGTCGGGTATTTTTATTAGAGTTCGTCTTTCGAGGTTTCGTCTTTCGCTGTACATACTCTTTTAACTGGTTCGTTAAGCTTAATGGAGACACATTTACGGTTAGAATATATTTCTCATTTTTAACCGCTCTCATTTTATTTCAAAATAACTCCTGCAACGTCGGGTATTTTTATTAGAGTTCGTCTTTCGAGGTTTCGTCTTTCGCTGTACATACTCTTTTAACTGGTTCGTTAAGCTTAATGGAGACACATTTACGGTTAGAATATATTTCTCATTTTTAACCGCTCTCATTTTATTTCAAAATAACTCCTGCAACGTCGGGTATTTTTATTAGAGTTCCTATAAAACATACTTATTTTCCATCCGTAGCAAAATAAAAAAACGTATCCCGTGGGAACACTCGTAAATATACTTACATTTTCTTCTTACATTGCTTAACAAATGTTGCTTGTTCTTTTCATTTTCCTTTTATAAAGCAAATGTTTTTTGACCGCAACATTCCAATTGTTTTCATCCTTTCATTTGATAAAATGTCGCATCATTTAAAAAAAGCTGGTTTTGATATGAAGCATTTTCTCATAGTTGAAAAGATTAAAGTCTAAAAACTACTGCAATATATGTATATATATATATATATATATATATATGTATGATCATAGCAATATTCTGAATATTTGAATTTTTTGTAATATGTCAATGAATGATTTATAATCGCGAAACTCCTTTATACAAATGATCTTTGATCTCTCTTTCTCTCTTTCTGTATATATATATATATATATATATATATGTCATAAGACCAATTTAAAACATGAACAGTGGCATATGTATATATGTGTATAGCTATATAAAAAAGACAATGTCTGTGCGTCTTATACACAATATGTTCAGCGACGGCGATTTGGAGAGCTACGAAATTTGGAAATCGGAGACCCGGAGGTGGGGGGGAAGAGGACACGTGAAAACCGATTTTTAAAATTTTAATTATTTTTTTTTGTTATTTAATGTTTTATGCGATTTCGACAGTTTTTTTTCCTTTTTGCCCTTTTTTCCTCCACCATCCAGACGTCGTAGAAAAAAGCAAATCACAAGACCGGAAAGAGCAGTCAATTGCGATTAAAAATATATCAATTTTAAATCTCAATTTCAATTTCTAATATTTTTTAAAGATTTTAAAACAAAAGTCACTTTCGGCTCAAAAAAGACAGCTTTCGTTTTTAAATCCTCGCATCGGAAAAAGTTCCGATAATTTTAACTAATAATTTACATTTTTAGAAAGTTCAAACATCAGGCTTTCTTACAAGCCTAAACTGGTCAAGAAATAATTATAAATAGTTGCCCGATCCGGATTTTAAGGATGTAATGATTTTAAATGATACTGAAGTTCAGATTCCTAACCCACGGTTCGTGAGCGCGCAGACGAACAGCCGCAATGGAGGGGACTTCACGGGGTTTCTATGGAGAAAAAAATAAATATTTTGAAAGTCTGTGACCGCGCGTCGCAGTGCTACGAAATTTGGCATGAATTGAATTGTGGTGAAAATTTAAATGATTGAATTATGGTTTGTACGGATTTTGTCCTAGGGGCAATTAAAAACAGAATTAGTGTTTGCTTTTTATAAGGTTTTTGGCTCATTATGCTGGGTGGTGGTAACAGTATATAGAGTGAAATTAATATTTATATGAAATTATTATATTTGTATTTTAAATGATGGAAATATATGGATTTTTTAAATGGATATTTTAATGTGTGAATATTTTAAATGAATATTTTAATTTGATGGATATTTTAAATGATGGAACGATAGAATGAGGATATTTTTTTAACACTTTACAACAAAGTTGAAAAGTGTTTATGACTTTGTTCATTCTGTCTGTCTGTCTGTCTGTCTGTCTGTCTGTCTGTCTGTCCGTTAGCACGATAACTGCCGTAAAAATGAGTTTATCAAAATGAAATTTTAGTATGTTGTTCAGACGGTCTGTAGGACCTATGGGAATATAAATAAATAATATCACCCAACTAGTTTTTTATTGAACCCGGGTTGAAAAAATGAAATACATTGAACCCTATGGGACCTAATTTTTCAAACATTTTTTAAGTAAATTTAAAATTCACGAATTGCTTCGAAATTTTTAGGAAATATTCACATTATCCCATAGAATATATAAAAAAAAATTCAGTAAAATATGTTAAGTAGTTCTTTAATTAAAAAAATTATTTAATATAGGGAAAAAAACAAATTCAATTAAATTCTGACTTTGGGATATCTTCCAGAAAGAAAAGAGAAAGATATTATATAATAAATATCTCTCCATTTGTTTAACTGTTTTGCATATGGGAGTGGCTTCATAATTTAAAATAAATTTGGTAGATAACAATTTTTCATTTTTTTTAAATTTTATATAACTCTTCATGATAAATTTAATTGATGGCATTTTAAATGCACTTTCCTACGTCCTAGAGAGTTAAAATTTGGTACACAGCTTAAATTTGTTGAACATTTTATTCGACAAAAATTTGATGGATCTTTAAATATAGATCATACATTTTTTTCGAAATGGCCTGAAAATAATCCCCGTTCACTTCTATAAATCATTGGTGTAATATTGTTAAAAATTGTGATGTGGACAGCACATGTCTTTCCCTGCAGACTCATATTCGCTCTCTTTATTTATTCAATGATAATTTGAGTTTATCTGCACAACATAAGTATTTTAAATGACATTGAATTTACACGTTAAACTTAAATTTGGTTCTCATTTGATAGCTGGACTTATTGTCAAAGGTGGCGTAGCGAAAACGCGAAAAAACTAGAATATCTCAAGAACGGCTAGTCCTAGAGTAATGGGGTTAGTCTTATTATTTTTGTCGTCAAAAATCACATAAAAATAGGAATTTAATTAATATATGAATTAATTGATATATGATTATGAACACGTAGTCTTTTATTTTTATATATAACGATTTTTGCTGGCCATTTCGCAAAAATAGCCCGTTCCTTTTTCCCGAATCGTAGTAGAATAACCTACAAATGATTTATATACAAAATTTTGTTAAATTTGGTATATAAATCACTTGTAGGTTATTGAAATATTATACTCCAAATTTTGTTAAATTTGGTTCATTAGTTTTTAGCTAGAGTGGATAAAGGCAATTTCTGCGGCCATTTCGCAAAGAAGGCAGATTCTTTTATTACGAATCGTACTATAATCTAATGAACATCAGGATTTCCCACAAAAAACATACCTACCAAATTGTATGAAATTCGGTCCATTAGTTTTTCAATTAGAGTGGATGTAATATCCACACAGACACACAGAAACATACACAGATACACCCTTACACACACAGACGTCTTCCTAAAAGTAGTTTTTTCGTGTTCTAGAAGTCCCAAAACGTGTAGATCCTTTGAAAATTCGAGTTCCGATCTTCGGCACGATTCCAATACTTTGAGTACATACACATACACATATATATTATCTGTGTATTATCTGTGTATCTAAATTCCGTGCCTATGCAATTACAATAGTTGTGATTTTAAATGATCCCTAAACTTTTATTATTTCTTCAAGGAAGCCTAATTTTAACATATGCAGAATGCAAATATCTCAAGCGATTGTAAGATGAATTACATAAGAATTGCTGAATTTTTTTCACACAAAATTATTTAGCTCTGGAGTCTGGAATACAAGTTATATGAATGAAATATTCATTGATTTTGCATAAAGAATCAGATGATTTATATTTCGATACAGTTTTAAATATTTAAGTATAATAAATTACTGTAGTACTGTGATAATGTAAAAGATATTACCACTGAATGAATCACATTTTAGAAATTTTTAAATGAAATTACATTTCAGTTGGAAAGTGTTTCATAATCAATGCTTATGCATGATTGATCTTTCTTGTTACTTTCCTTATATACATAGTTATAAGGAAAGTATTGCAACGGGGTCGAAAATTCGAATTCGAGTTTTCGACGGGAGAGCACGTTTCAAGCATCCCTGACACACCAATTAAACGTTTTTGAGGTGATGTGTAAGTGTGTGTGTGTGTGTGTGTATGAGCCTGTGGAGACTATATATGACGAATAAATGAAGTGATTTAAATGAAATTTGGTACAAAAATTACAATTTATGAATACTGGAAGCCTATTGTTTTTAGACGAAATCGAATGCTCAGAACACCACCAAATTTTCGAGTGAAATTCTGAAAAAATCATCAAAAAACCAAATCTTTATTAAAGTCACGTAAGTAGACATTTCTTATGTTATTTTCCTTTAGAAAACGATTGACATAAACTGTAGAACGCTAGCATGAACCGTTCTCGAGATATTGCACATGTATTCAAATAAATTTATCAAAAAATCCCATAAATTAAAAATAAAATTATTAAGTATTGTGAAATGTGGGCGAGTTTCAAATGCATTGCCTTTTTAAGCTTCACATCACATAAAAATTTGACTTAGATTAAAAATAAAATTATACTCTGTTATTAATTTTTTGTAATATTTTTTTATACTAGATAAGAAGAAACAATATGGCTTCCATTAACTTTGTTACCAACTGCAGAAATCAAAACCTATTTAAAATAATAGTAGTAACACTCCTGAGGTAACACTCATGAGATGTACAGGGGACACATATAAATGTAAATTTAAAAATATTAATAATTATCTTTTAAAGGAATCACTCTCATTTTTAACACTTTACAACAAAGTTGAAAGGTGTTTATGACTTTGTTCATTCTGTCTGACTGTCCGTTAGCACGATAACTGCCGTAAAAATGACTTAATCAAAATGAAATTTTAGCATGCTGTTCAGACGGTCTGTAGAACCTATGGGAATATAAATGAATAATATTACCCAATTAGTTTTGGATTGAACCCGGGTCGAAAAAATTAAATACATTGAGCCCTATGGGACCTAATATTTCAAACATTTTTTAAGCGGATTTAAAATTCACAAATTGCTTCGAAAATTTTAGGTAATATTCAAATTGTTCCATAAAATATATAAAAAGAAATTCAGCGAAATATATTCAGTAGTTTTTTAAATAAAAATTAAAATAATAATTACACCTCTTATATGAAACGATCACGTGAACATGATATGAAACGATCACATGACCCACTTCAAAATGATATATGGTATCCATCTTGTTTCAAAATCGTGATTTTTTAAAGTTCTTTTTAATTCATATTGAGTGTTGCATCCGTCCTAAAACTACTTTATTTTTGCTTAAATTCTGTGCATCTACATACTGAAACAACGCAATGACAATATATTTGAGTTTAAATGCTCATCTAAATTTGAATATTTCTACAACTAAGCCTATTTTTCACCTATGTAAAATGTAAACAGCAAAATATATAGAATGAGTTGTATTACAATTCCTGTATTTTTTAACACAAAATAATTTATTATTTTGTTTATTATTTTGTCTAAAAGCATTGATTATGAAACATTTTCCAACTTCAATGCAATTTTATTTAAACATATCTAAAATGCAATACATTCCTCGGTAATATTTTAAAACTTCTCACAATACTACATTGATTTATTATATTTGAAAACTTAAACAATCATCGAAAAAAATGAACTTCATTCAAATGACGGCATTGAAATATAAATTGCCTGGTTTAAATATCTCTAAAATGTGATATATTACTCGGTAACAATTTTAGAATTATCATAATACCACGATAAACTTCATCGAAATTTAAAAACTTCATCGAAAACAACTGAAATTCATTCAAATGACGTCATAGAAAAAATAAAACGCCTGGCTCTCTCTAAAAAAGCAGCATTTCATTCATAAATAATTTCCCATTCATGTCATTCATCACAATTCTATAATAATTTATTTTATTAAAAAATTAAGACCATGGAGCTATAAGTAATTGTAATCTATGCTTAAAACTTCATCTCAAAAAATCGTCCTTCTCTCGGTAAAGTCAATGAATATTTCTCTCATATCAGCTATGCAGACTCCATGAGCTAAATTCCTTTGCGTTAAAAAAATACAGCAATTCCTATACAACTCATCCTACATATTTTGCTGTTTACATTTCACATAAGTGAAAAATAGGCGTCGTTAGAGAAATAATCAAAGTTGGATGCTCATTTAAACTCAAATATATTGTAATTGCGTTGTTTCAGTATGTAGATTCACAGAATTTAAGCGAAAATAAAGAGGTTTTACGACGAATACAGCACTCAAAATGAATTAAAAAGAACTTTAAAAATGACGATTTTGAGACAAGATGGATGCCGTATTATATTTTGAAGTTGGTCACGTGATCGTTTCATATCATGGTCACGTAATCGCTTCATATAAGAGGTGTAATTATTATTTTAATTTTTATTTAAAAAACTACTGAATATATTTTGCTGAATTTTTTTTTTATATATTTTATGGAATAATTTGAATATTACCTAAAATTTTCGAAGCAATTTGTGAATTTTAAATCCACTTAATGTTTGAAAAATTAGGTCCCATAGGGTTCAATGTATTTCATTTTTTCAACCCGGGTTCAATCCAAAACAAATTGGGTGATATTATTTATTTATATTCCCATAGGTCCTACAGACCGTCTGAACAACATACTAAAATTTCATTTTGATTAAGTCATTTTTAAGGCAGTTATCGTGCTAACGGACAGACAGACAGACAGACAGACAGACAGACAGACAGAATGAACAAAATCATAAACACTTTTCAACTTTGTTGTAAAGTGTTAAAAACTTAAACACTAAAGAAATAAAAAAATAAATAAAATGAAAATTTTAGAGATTGTCGCGGTGCCTTAAAATTTCATTATTAGTTTTAACGTCATTAAACTAAACCAAACTTTGTTAACTCCACATGGATGAGGGGGGCCCAGTGGTTAGCGTTCGGGAATTGCACTCGGTAGGCCCTGGTTCAATTCCCACCACCGCCAAAACTGTCGCCGTGTTTACGCGGAGTACGATCACGTTAAACATGTGTGTCCGTAGGTCCTTTCGAGAGGTTGGTGGTAGGGGAAAGGAGGGTACGGTCTCTATGGATGCCTCCTCCACTGGGTTCTGGTCTAAATTGGGTAACACTTCTTGGCCGTCCAAATAGTTACCTTACCAACAACTCCACGGGGTTATGATGCCAGCGAGTTTGCCACGGTCAGAATTTTCAAGGGTAGCAAACAGGCTGATCGCCGAAGGCGGCTAGTATATATATAAACACTGCTTTCAAGTTTCAAGTCTTTACGTTCAGGAGCTGTCGGAATATCAATAACAAGGAAAATCAATCATGCATACAGCATTGATTACGAAACGCTTTATAACTGAAGTTCAAATTTTTATTTAAACACTAGCAGCATACCCGTTCTTCGTACGGAGTATATAATATAAAGAAACTTGAAATTCATAATCATGCCCAAATTCTTATAGTATACTAAATGACATGTTTAATCAAAATATTCTGTTAAAATATTTAATATAATGCTCCTAAAAAGAAGTTTAAGAATCTCTGTTCTTGCTATATAAAATTATCTTCATGGACATATCTGAAGAATAAAACATCTTGGACCCCTTATGTAAGCAAATATAAAAAAAAAATATGGAATTGAATCAATATATGCAAAATAAAAGCGTTAAAATTGTATGGGACCCGTACTAATTATATACGCGAATATTAGAAAATATAACCTGTATTAGTAGATTACATGTATAAATTGAAAATACCAATAAACCCGTAATCTTTAAATCTGAAGACAGTCATTTATTCCAATATATGTCAAAATTAAAGTGCTAAAATTATATGGGAAGATATACACGTACTACTTATAATGTCCGATTATTAGTAGAAGATTACCCGTTTTGCAATATGAGTCACAAATGTTTTTTGGTAAAATACAACAGACGACGTAATAAATTGAATATATAATTAATCCCCTTAATCTTCATACCAGAAGACTGTACTTGATTCCAATATATATGCCAATATATGTCAAAATATATGCCAATATACCTGTACTACTTATATTCTCGTAGGTTAGAAGATATACCCGTGCATTCCTAGAAGATTACTCGTACAACGTACAATATGCGTGTGTCAGCAATTTTTGCCGCAATAAAACAATGGCGTAATAACTTAAAAATATCAATAATCCCTGAATCAATAATTCCGGAAAATATCAATAATAATAATGTTTAAACCTGAGTATAATTGATATTATCCAGTCCAAAATGAAATGGCAATGAAATTTATTTTATATACATATCTTCATTATTCAAATCGGAAAGGATTTAATAAAAATCGTCTGCCGCATAAACACATTGGATTTAAATCCGTTTCTAAGCGAAATGATATTGCTTCAAATAAATTGGTAGAAAAAATATCGTCTAAATAGTTATATTTCTATGGAACATTTGGCGACAGTTTCGTCAAATTAGCGACATTTTAAAAAATCGCCAAATTTATCGCCAAGTGGGACTGTAGAACTGACAGTTCCACTTTGCGACAAATTGACGAAATATCATCACAATACTATCCCCTAACAAAAAACAATTAATATCATTTATGTAGCGCAATTTTATCAATTTCAAGATATTTTTATAGATTTGAAAACATTTTTATCAATTTGGTGACATTTTAAAAATTCGCTAAATGTATTACTATGTAGGATGGTTGGTCAGACAGATAAATGCTAACCAAACATCATTTCAGTACTCTCTTCTAACAAAACAAAAAAAAATTTCATTGATATGTAGAAGACCCAAGCCACACGACCAACCCGAAGGTTTATGGCAGCTGTTTGTGTTGAAGACCCAGACCGTCCGACTCGTCCAGAGGACTTAGAGTAACTAGTTGGACGGCCGGGAAGGACAGCTGTTTGTGTGTCGTTTATATCAATTGGGCGACATTTCCGTCAATTTGGCAAAGTTTAAGTAAAGTTGTCAAATTAGCGATATCCCTCCAAATTCGTAGCTTTGAATTTGCAGATCTGAATGAAACATTCTTATCCCGTTTCAATATACTAAATGAAAACACTACAATTGTATTAGAAGATATACCCGCTCTACTCTTTTTCTGTTTCAACAATCGGCTATATGAATTTATTGGCTAAACACAATATATGAGTTTAGTAGCTAAATACGATATAAGCTTGAAAACTCTTTGCAAAAATAAATGAAATTGATGTACGCAGTCAGCAATTAATATAATTAAAAGAAAAATCAAACCGTCCATTCATAAGATATACTTTTATATCCATTTATCCATTTATTTATTTTTTAAATCGAAAAAAAATAATAAAAACATTAACAAACACATTTAATTTAATTGCGATGCCGAGCAACATGATATATCCTCCTAAAATGTTAAAATTTATTAACCACTAACAGCACACCCGTTATTCGTACGGAGTGTATAATTTAAAGAAACTTAAAGTTCGCAATCATGTGCAAATTCTGTTAAAATATTAAATTTATTGCTCCTAAAGAGAAGTTTAAGAATATATGTTCTCACTATGCAAAATTATCTTCACGATCAGATCTGAAGAATAAAACATCCTGCCCCCTTTTGTAAGCAAATTTACAGAAGAAAAAATAGGAATTGAATGAATATATGCAACCCCGTACTAATTATATTGTCGCAGATCAGAAAATATGCCAATGTGTTAGTAGAAGATTACCCGTATTACAATATGCGTCTCAAAAATATTTGCCAAAATAAAAGAGATGACGTAATAAATTGAAAACATCAATAATATCCGTACTCTTTATACCAGAAGGTCGTAATTGATTCCAATATATGCCAATATATATCAAAACATATGTCAATATACCTGTACTACTTATATTCTCGTAGATTAAAAGATATACACGTGTATTTGTAGAAGATTCGTACAACATACAATATATGAGTTTAAACAATTTTTGTCATAATAAAATAATTGCATAATAACTTGAAAATATCAATAATCCTTGAATCAATAATCCCCGAAAATATAAATAATAGTAATTTTTAAACCTGAAGACCGTAATTGATATTATCTAGTCAAAAATGCTATAAGAAAAATCAAATCGTTCTTTTCTAAAATATATTTTTATATCCATTTATTTATTATTCAAATCGAAAAAATAATTATTAAAATTAACAGACAGATTTAATTTAATTGCGTTTCTGAGTAACATGATATAAGATAGAATCTTATAACATGTTAAATATGTCATGTCTTATAACATAAACTGCGAAATTAAATAACGATTTTGATTTCTCTATACCATTGTTCCGTAAAAACTTGTTTTAAATAAACCATGAACCATGGAGGTAGATTTCCCCTTTAAATCATGTTTCAAACAATTCATGTTTTCAGAAAGTGACTAATTAACGCAAAAAATCTCCCATCAAACTCAGAGATTAAATTTTAATTCACTTTCAAACGATTTGCAAGCTTTTCGTTTGGATAAACCACGGAGTTAGGGAGTAGAACTCCTAGGAAAAAGTTCTGTTTTTCATTAATATCTCGACAACCCCAGGTCTTAGAAACTCGAAACTTGGACAAAAGTTATGGGGGGATATTTCAAGGCTATTCACCAAATTTCATTAAATTCGGTTCAGCCGTTTTTCCGTGATGATGAGACAAACGAAAATTTCCTTTTTTACTAATATCTCGAGAACCACCGGTCGTAGAAACTCAAAACACGGATATAATTTTAAGTGGGGCTATTTCTGGGCTACCTACAAAATTTCATCAAATTCGGTTTAGCCGTTCTCCCGTGATGGTGTGACAAACAGACAGACAGACAGACAGACAGACAGACAGACAGACAGATTTTCATTTTTATATATATAGATTCTAAAATATGATACATTCAGCCTTATATTTTTTAAATTATCACAGTACTACAGCAAATTTGAAAATTTAGTAAATTTATTAAATTTGAAAATTTAAAACTTCATCGAAAAATACAATTCTAATTCCACAAAATAAACTTTATTCAAATGACATCGTCAATTTTAAATCGTCTTCCTCTCTGTGCAAAATCAATGAATATTTTATTCATAACTCTTATATTCCAGACTCCAGAGCTAAAAAATTTTAAATGAAAAAATTTCAACAATTCTTATACTACTTACCTGGCAATCGCGTTCTTAATAATCAAGACATAAATAGATATCTATGAACTTAAATATTAAATAAATTGATCAATTTAGATAAGTGTGTTTATTTATATCTTTTGTATTTGTCTCTCCAGCTTGAGAACCGGGAGTTTACATGCTCTACCCTTAGTGAAGGCATCAAAGGTAAGTCCTGGTATTGTAATTTTAGATAAGGGCAACTTTACCTTATGACAAACAGCGCATTGCAAACTTCTCTGAAAATGAATGAATTGAGACATTATAGTGAATTGCTTCCATATCTTTTATTTAAATTGCACTCCGTGTAATTTTGATGGTATAACTCTCATATATATTTGCTGTTACGAACGTATCCTCAGGAATCATGAGTATACAAGCAGGATCCGTCTTGTCCGGCTTTTATCTCGCCTTGTACAAATATCATCTCGTCTTTCATAGCTTTACCGTATGACAACTTTACCTTATGACAACTTTACCTTATGACAGTTTACATTCGTTAAAATTAGGCTTCGCTGTAGAAATTATCAAAGTTTAGTGATCATTTAAAATAAAAAATATTGTAATTGTGTTGGCGCAGGATTTAGATACATAAATAAATCGCAAAAATAAAATGGTTTTATGACGGATGCAACATTAAAAGTGCATTTATAGGATCTTTATATAGCGGAAAAAATTCGATGACATAGTTTATTTTATAATTAGTCACGTGATCTCTTCATATGTCATGAGTGCAATTGTTATTTCAATCTTTTTTTCAAAATCTACCCAACATATTTTACTGAAATGTTTTTACACATTTTATGTAATAATTTAAATATTTCCTACAGTTTCGAAGCAATTTGTGAATTTTAACTTCGTTTAAAAAATGTTTGAATAATTATGTCCCATAGGGTTTAATGTATTTTATTTTCTTCAACCAGTATTAAATCTGAAACTAATAGGATTATATTATTCATTTTCATTCCCATATGTCCCACAGAGTATCTCAAAAATATACCAAAATTTAATTTAGATAAAGTTATTTTTACGGCAGTTATCGCGCGAACGGTCAGAATGAACCAAATCTTCAACATTTTTCAACTATGTTGAAAAGTGTTAAAAACGCAAAATTCTTTCATTCCGTAACAACATTAACCCTATTTTCTGAAATTTAATTGGAGAAAAAAGAAGCCGGCCATTTTCACAAGTACATCATTTCAACTCAAATGCAAGAGAAATGACAGACAGAGATGCATCAATTCATTCCTAAAATATCGAATACTTTTATTTTGCCAGAAAAACAAAAACAAAGATGCTGAAGTTTAGGAATGTGAAAATTAAAATAGAATAAAAATATTTGAGTGGTGCTTATAAACGTCGTGAACATACAAATTAAAAATAAATACATATTTTTAAGACCTTACAACATAAGTGAAAAGTGTTTATGACATTCCAACTATGTCTTCAATTTGTCTTCATTGAATTCAACTATGTCTTCAATGAATTTTCATTCTCTCTATCTATCTGTCTCTCATCTTTTTTGTTCGGATAAATCCGTTGATAAAATGGTTTACATTTATTTCATTGAGTAAACTTACTCCTGTAAATAAAGTACCAAACATATGTATAGTTTAGTTGTGCATAAATGACACTGTATTTGACGATATAACTTCGAATATTTAGATCTCATTCTAAAAACATAAAATAGCTGGCAAATCTGTAGCCGTTAGTGTCTCATTCAGCGTTTTCTTTTTTATCTCTTTTCAACATAGTTGAAAAGTGTTTATGACTTTGTTCATTCCGTCTGTCTGTCTATCTATTCGTTCGCACGGTAACTGCCTTACGAATGACTTTATCAAAATGAAATTTTAGTATGTTGAGACGGTCTGTGGGACATATGGGAATGTAAATGAATAATATGACCAAATTAGATTTTGATTGAACCCGGGTTGAGAAAAACAGATTCACAAATTGCTTCGAAAATTTTAGGAAATTTTCAAATTATCCCATAAAATATATAAAAACAAATTCAGCAAAATATGTTCGGTAGTTTTTAAATAAAAATTAAAATAACACTTACACCTATTTATTATGAAGAGATCACGTGACGCACTTCAAAATAAAATAAGGCATGCATCTTTTTTTCCCAGTGTAAAAATCGCGATTTTCAAGTTTTTTAAATTTATATTTAGTGTTACTTCCATTCTAAAACCACTTTATTTTTGCGTATTCTCTGTGCATCTATATTCCGTGCTAAGGCAATTTTTGAGCTAAGACAATATTTTTGAGTTTAAATGATCATCAAACTTTGATTATCTCTACAACGAAGCCTAATTTTAATGGATGCAAAATGTAAACAAGTGATTATAAGATGCGTTACATAAGAATTTCTATTTTTTTTCACGCAAAATTATTTAGCTCTGGTGTCTGGAAGATACATGATATGAATGACATATTCATTGATTTCACATAGAGAGCCAGACAATTTATATTTCGATGACGTCATTTGAATAAAGTTAATTTTCTTCGATCAAGTTTCAAGTTATCAAATATAATAAATTAATGTAGTACTGTGATAATTTAAAATATAGCGTTGAGTGTGTCGCATTTTAGAGATGTTTGAATAAAATTGCATTCCCATTTGAAAGTGTTTCATAATCAATATTTTATGCATGTTTGATTTTTCTTGTCTTGTTTTTTTGAAGTCACAAAAGAGAAAGGAAAGTAGTGATAAAATAAGTTTTTACTGTTTTCTGTAGTGCTAATGAACAAATAATAATGGTAAAAGTGTCAGAAATAAATCATTTCAAACCAAATACAGAAAATTAATGCGAATTCTTTATTTGTATGTGAAGAAAGAGAAAGGGTGTTAAAACCTGTGGATATGAAAATAAAAATGCAATAAAAATACTCGAGTAAGATGTTAAATCGGAAACCGAACAAGGGTAGGAATTACGAATTACTTATTTTTGGATTTACGGGCAGGCCTATGGAGAGGGGGAATCCAGGCAAATTCACAAGATCTGTGACAGCACAAGCCTAGATTAATGAAAAACTATTTCTAAGTAAAAGCAGATTTTTGTCCTGTATTTTTCTGCTCATGAACGCTGTTTTCTGTCTTCTAAATCCATTTAATCAACATCTTAGCTCTATCAATAGGCAATTCTGAGAAACTGGTCTTTCAAGGAAACATTTTGAACTGGAAATGGAAATCCTTAGTGTCTCCTCATAATTTTAAACGAAATTAGTAAAAGAACCGGAAGTAGAAATTCTGGACAACATGCGATTTTTTGCATTTTTCGCTTTTAAAAAATTAACCTTCTGATTTTTTCACACCTCATGTAAATTTAAAAATTGTTTTAATAAATTAATTTTCGTTTCCAGACTTTCTTTCTTATCATTTACACTTTCATAATTTGCTCTACACGTTAGGCACCCCATTCCGACCGTTCCCCATACTTGTTGTATTTTTGTATATAGGTTCTTCCTTTCCCTGTATATTTAACACTTTACAACATAGTTGAAAAGTTGACTTTGTTTATTCTGTCTGTCTGTCCGTTCGCACGAAAACTGCCGTAAAAATGACTTTATCAAAATGATATTTTAGTGTGTTGTTCAGACGGTTTGTGGGACGTATGAGAATATAAATGAATAACATCACCCAATTAGTTTTGGATTTAACCCGGTTTGAAAAAATGAAATTCATTGAGTCCTATGGGACATTATTTTTCAAACATTTTTTAAGCAAATTTAAAATTCACAAATTACTTCGAAAGTTTTAAGAAATATTCAAATTATCTCATAAAAAATATAAAAAAAATTTCAGCAACACATATTCGGTAGTTTTTTAATGAAAAACTAAAATAATAATGACACCTATATCGTATGAAGAGATCACGTGACCCACTTCAAATAAAATATGGCATCCATCTTGTGTCAGATTCGTAATTTTTAAAGTTCTTTTTAATTTATATTAAGTGTTGTATCCGTCCTAAAATAGCTTTATTTTTGCTTTATTTCTATGCATCTATATTCTGAAACAGCGCAATTACGCTACATTTGAGTTAAAATGATCGATGCCATCCATCTTGTGTCAACATCGTGATTTTTAAAGTTTTTTTTTAACTTATATTTAATGTTGTATCCGTCATAAAATCGCCTTATTTTTGCTTAATTTCGGTGCATCTATATTCTGAAACAACGCACTTATAATATATTTGAGTTTAAATGATCATCAAACTTTGAGTATTTCTACAATGGAGCCTAATTTTCACTTATGGAGAATGTAAACATATAAAGCTGTAAAATGAGTTGTATAAGAATTGTTGAATTTCTTTAACGCAAAATTATTTATCTCTGGAGTCTTCAATATAATTGATATGAATGAAACATTGATTGATTTTACTTAGAGAAGCAGGCGATTTACTAGCAGACATTTTCAATGAAGTTTTAAGCATAGAGTTAAATTACCTCCATGGTTTTAAGTTTTTAAGTAAAATAAATTCTAGTAGTATTGTGATGAATGAAAGGAATGGAAAAAAGTCTATGAATGAAATGCTGCTTTTATAGAGAGAGCCAGGCAATTTATATGTCGATGACGTCATTTGAATAAAGTTCATTTGTTTTCGATGACGTTTTCAAATATAATAAATTATTGTAGTATTGTGATAATTTAAAAAATATTACCGCTGAATGTATCGCATTTTAAAGATGCTTAAATAAAATTGTATTGCAGTTGGAAAGTTTTCATAATCAATGCTTTATGCATGATTGATCTTTCTTGTTTAAATATTACATACCTTTGCTTATACAGATCCTTTATAATTATTCTTGCAAAGTAATTTTTGTTTCATAACGTGTAACATTTATTTTCGTAGAATATTCCTTGTGTTTGTGTCGGTTTTTCTAGAGCATCATGTGTATTTACTTGTTATTTTGTGTAAATAATCTCTACAGAGCGAGTTTAACATTCAGACCCCGCCTCCCCCCTCCCCATTGATACTATTCACAATATTGCATATTGCCCTATTTTGTGGTAATACATATTTATATCTTATTTAACTTCCACTTTAAAATAAATACTCCATAATTCTTAAAAAATATACCATAAATTTGACTGAAAAATATTAATAAATTGATATTTATTCAAAGGAAATAATCAAGTTTGTTAACAATATAAACGACATTTTTACGTTCAAAACACAATTAAATCTAAATTTTTTCAGAATTAAAGCGGTTGTATATTATTATAAACAATTATGCATAAAATTATAAAAGAAATGCATATTTGAGTTAACACTATTTATAATAAAAAGACTACAGAAATTTAAATCCATTTAAGTTTATTTTACATGCAAAACAAATTACATCTAAATTATTTCAGAATTAAAAACGTTATGAAATATTATGAGAAATTTATCAAAACAATTATGCATAAAATTATTAAAAAATGCATATTTGCGTCAACGCTATTTACAATAAAAATACTACAGAAAGTTAAATCCATTTAAGTTCATTTTGTAATTTTTGGCTATATCTGATATGGCTTACATTTTTATTCAGCACTTTATTCATGTGTAGCATAAAATAGCGAGTAGAGACCTGTATATTAATTTAGTTTCTTGTAATTTTTATTTCTAGTAAAATAATTCCAAGTGTAAAAAGCTTTTAATGATTTCACGGAAGGTAAACATGATCTTTTTCGAATTCGAGTGCAACGACGTAATAATTAACTAAATTTAGTTTACATTTTAAAGTATGCATATTTTAAAGAAAATATAAAAGTGGTTTGAGGAAAAATAAAAAGCTTAAACACACTATTCATCTTACAATCACTTCATTACATTCTGCATCCATTAAAATTGGGCTTTGCTGTAGAAATAATCAAAGTTTGATGATCATTTAAACTCAAAAATATTGTAATTACGTTGGCACGAAATATAGATGCACAGGAAATAGGAAATACGCAAAAATAAAGCGGTTTTAGGAAGGATGCAACACTAAATACAAATTTAAAAGAACTTTAAAAATCACGACTTTACACTGGGAAAAGATGGATGCCATATTTTAGTTTGAAATGGGTCACGTGATCTCTTCATATAACATGGTTGTAATTAATATTTGCAATATGGGTAATTAATATTTGCAATATGGGTAATTAATATTTGCAATGGGTGTAATTAATATTTTTAAACTACCGAACATATTTTGCTGATTTTTTTTCTATATATTGAATGGGATAATTTGAATATTATCTAAAATTTTCAAAGCAATTTGTGAATGTTAACTTTGCTTAAAAAATGTTTGAAAAATCAGGTCCTATAGGGTTAAATGTATTTTACTTTTTCAACCCGAATTCAATCCAAAATTAATTGTGTTATATTATTCATTTAAATTCTATATAATAATATGTTCTACAGACGGTATCAACAACATACTAAAATTACATTTTGATAAAGTCATTTTTACGGCAGTTATCGTGAAAACGGGCAGACAGAGAGACAGAATGAATAAAGTCATAAACACTTTTCAACAATTTTGGAAAGTGTTAAACATTCTCATGTAGACAATATACGCTTTTCTATAGGCAGACATTATTATTATTATTGCGTTTTATATACCTCTCCATATTAAAAAAAGTAGCTGCCGCCTCAGTTTGACAAATTTCTCGATTCTCGAGTTCCTCTGCTTCGTGCCGCAAAAACTATAGCATACAAAAATATATAACTTGGTACAATTGAAGAGAAATGTTTCAGGAACACGCTGAAATAAATCGGTTTTAGATATTTTGTAGTTTAAGAAATATTTAATGACACTTATCAACGACAAAATATCTGAGCTGCGAATTCTCGTCGTGGATAGACTAACAATAACAAGACCACGGATTTTTGCAGGCACATAGTTGAATTTTTTTACATTTTTTTTTTAATTTTCAATGTAGTGTACGAGATATTTGACTTTATATGCACCTCTGAAGTGAAAAATGTTCTTTCATATCGGCACGTCCATCGATTTTCGTTGTCTCGTACCGCAAAAACTATAGCACACAAAAATATGAAATTTGGTACAGTTATGAAGAAACAATAAGGAAATATGATGAAATAAACCGTTTACAGATTCAAACTTAAGTTTGCTTTAAATAGCTCCCGAAGCGAGCTCTGTGAGCGAAGCGAGCAGGAGACGAAACCTCCCTGGCTCGCGAAGTGTCGAAAACCCAGACCATCCGACTCGTCCGAGGACTAAGAGCAACCATTTGAATGGTCGGGGGCTCGCGAAGTGTAGCGATCAGGGAGCAAAGTCCCCAAGTTCATTAAATCAATATTAATCAAGCAAAATAATGCATCAAATCAGTTTTCGAATTACATAAATTGCGGTTTTGAAAAATATCGTTGGGCAACTGGCGCAACAATCAGCAAAAAACTATCCCTTCACTCTACAAATCCTATCCGCCAAAAGCTATCCCTTCATTCTATGAGTCCGACCCCCCCCCCCCCCCAAAAAAAAAACTATCCCCTTCACTCTACGAGTCCAATCCACCAAAGACTATCCCCTTCATTCTATGAGTCCGAACCCCAAGAACTGTCCCTTCACTCTACGAGTCCGATCCGCCAAAAACGCTATCCTCAAAACGAAAATAAATCACGACGTATACGAAATCTGTTTAGCCACCAACAGAAAGCTTATTAAATGTGTTTACCATTAGATAGCGATAGTTGTCCGGTGAGATATGGTCCGGACATCAATGCTGAACGCTACGCTGATTCAACGATTTTAAGACTTCTCTGGGATTTTAAGACTTCGCTGGTTTAAAAAATTGAATGAGCTGGACGGTCTGGGTAATAAATAGAAAAAGGTTGTAAAATTCAAGTTTTATTACGTACTGTTAGTGCTGATGAGATATTATAAGAACGACCCCCCCCATACACACACACACACATACACACATCCCCACACCCCTCAAACACACAGCCCCAGATTAACCTACGTTGGGTGCTGCACTGGGAATATGATATCAAGTTTATGAATGTTCGTTTTCGATGAGGTCCGTGACTATAAATAAAACAATATTTATATGCAACGAATATTCAATTCAGTGATAGAAAATGATAGAAATTTATATTTAGTCAGAGGTCATATTACATTTTTATCAGATTTCTGATACAAAAAAAGCAAATTTAGCTTTTGTTTTTTATTTTAATCCATCTTGTCCAAAATTAACTAATCTGACACTGACTTAATATTTTGTTATATGTTTAAATACCAAATGGCTGGCAAAAAATGCTGACTTTACAATATATTTAATGCGATTACAGAAAACAAATAAGCTCTTAATGGACTTATATGCAACAAAAATTAACAATGTAGTATTTGCATTTTAAAATATGGTTCTTTTTAAAGGAAATTACATTCGACATATAACGCGTACCTTCGACGTTATCTTATATTCCTTAATTATTAAATTTTGAATTTTTTCTAACGTTCATTAGTTCTTATTTAATCTCAAAATAAAAACACTCTGTTAGAGTAACAACGTAAAATATGTAATTAAATTATCTACCAGGTTTTAAAATAAAAACATCTTCGTGAGGATATATGAGATAGAGCAGCTAATATAGTAAAACTAGAAAAAATACTCAAGTGACTCAGGAAGTTAGGCATTGCTAATCTGAAAAAAGTAATAATTAACGAAGTTCAAAACAAAAATAAACGAACAGTAGATTTAAAACTTGTCTCAAAACACTAAAATAATTATAAATATAAATACTACACAAAATGTATGATTGCTAACAAAAATAAACTGGAATGCGACTTAACTCGACCTTCTTATACCAGAATCCATTTTTAAACAGCTTGTGATTTTTTTTTTTCAAATTTTACACCATATTCTATACTCTGCCGATACATCATTACAATACTATCTCCTAACAAAACACAATTAATTTCATTGATATATCATTACGTTTATCAATTTGGAGATATTTTTATCGATTTGGCGACATTTAAAAAAACTGGCAAAGTTGGTGATATCCCGCCAAATTCGCCGCCAAATTTTTCGCCAAGCGTTATAGATGGACGGATGGAGAAATATTTTATTAAGATTTTAAATTAATAATTCCCACAAATCAACAAGTTATGCCAAAGAAATTGAACTCAGTTTAAATATTGAATTTTCATCAATTAAGCGTCATTTTTATCAAATTAGTGTCGTTTTATCAATTTGAAACATTTTCGTTTATTTTCCAATACTTTGCTCCATTTGGCGGAATTTAGAAAAGTCGCCAAGCGGTTATATTTAATGTTGTATCCGTCATAAAATCGCCTTACTTTTGCTTAATTTCTGTGCATCTATATTCTGAAACAACCCACTTATAATATATTTGAGTTTAAATGATCATCAAACTTTGATTATTTCTACAATGGAGCCTAATTTTCACTTATGGAGAATGTAAACATATAAAGCTGTAAAATGAGTTGTATAAGAATTGTTGAATTTCTTTAACGCAAAATTATTTATCTCTGGAGTCTTCAATATAATTGATATGTATGAAACATTGATTGATTTTACTTAGAGAAGCAGGCGATTTACTAGCAGACATTTTCAATGAAGTTTTAAGCATAGAGTTAAATTACTTCCATGGTTTTAAGTTTTTAAGTAAAATAAATTATAGTAGTATTGTGATGAATGAAAGGAATGGAAAAAAGTCTATGAATGAAATGCTGCTTTTATAGAGAGATCCAGGCAATTTATATGTCGATGATGTCATTTGAATAAAATTCATTTGTTTTCGATGACGTTTTCAAATACAATAAATTATTGTAGTATTGTGATAATTTAAAAAATATTACCGCTGAATGTATCGCATTATAAAGATGCTTAAATAAAATTGTATTGCAGTTGGAAAGTTTTCATAATCAATGCTTTATGCATGATTGATCTTTCTTGTTTAAATATTACCTTTGCTTATACAGATCCTTTATAATTATTCTTGCAAAGTAAATTTTATTTCATAACGTGTAACATTTATTTTCGTAGAATATTCCTTGTGTTTGTGTCGGTTTTTCTATAGCATCATGTGTATTTACTTGTTATTTTGTGTAAATAATCTCTACAGAGCGAGTTTAACATTCAGACCCCGCCACCCCCCTCCACATTGATACTATTCACAATATTGCATATTGCCCTATTTTGTGGTAATACATATTTATATCTTATTTAACTTCCACTTTTAAATAAATACTTCATAATTCTTAAAAAATATACCATAAATTTGACTGAAAAATACTAATAAATTGATATTTATTCAAAGGAAATAATCAAGTTTGTTAACAATATAAACGACATTTTACGTTCAAAATAAAATTAAATCTAAATTTTTTCAGAATTAAAGCGGTTGTATATTATTATAAACAATTATGCATAAAATTATAAAAGAAATGCATATTTGAGTCAAAACTATTTATAATAAAAAGACTACAGAAATTTAAATCCATTTAAGTTCATTTTACATGCAAAACAAAATTACATCTAAATTATTTCAGAATTAAAAACGTTATGAAATATTATGAGAAATTTATCAAATCAATTATGCATAAAATTAAAATAAAATGCATATTTGCGTCAACGCTATTTACAATAAAAATACTACAGAAAGTTAAATCCATTTAAGTTCATTTTGTAATTTTTGCGTATATCTGATATGGCTTACATTTTTATGCAGCACTTTATTCATGTGTAGCATAAAATAGCGAGTAGAGACCTGTATATTAATTTAGTTTCTTGTAATTTTTATTTCTAGTAAAATAATTCCAAGTCTATAAGTAGCTTTTAATGATTTCACGGAAAGTAAACATGATCTTTTTCGAACTCGAGTGCAACGTCGTAATAATTAACTAAATTTAGTTTACATTTTAAAGTATGCATATTTTAAAGAAAATATAAAAGTGGTTTGAGGAAAAATAAAAAGGGGCGTGGTAGCCCATTGGTTAGCGCGCTGGAGTTGCACTCGGTAGGCCCGGGTTCGATTCCAGCTGCTGCCAAAACTGCCGCCGTGTTCACGCGGAGTACGATCACGTTAAACATGTGGGTCCGTAAGTCCTTCCGAGAGGTTGGTGGTAGGGGAAGGAGGGTACGGTCCCTGTGGATGCCTCCCCCACTGGGTTCCGGTCTAAATTAGGTGGCACTTCCCGGCCGTCCAAACAGTTACCTTACACCTTTCTGGTAGGTCGGACGGTCTGGGTTTCAACAACAACAACAACACTATTATTACCGAACTTAAATAAATTCATATGACAATGTTTATTAGTAAAGGGCATAAAATAACAAGAAAGATGAATCATGCATAAAACATTGATTATGAAACACATACCAACTGAAATGTAATTTTATTAAAATATATCTAAAATGTGATGCTTTCAGCGCTGATATATTTTAAATTCGTCGAAATATAAATCGTCGAAATTCGAATTCATCAAATATAAATCGTCTGGTTCTCTATATAAAAGCAATGAATATTTCATTCATATCATTTTTATTCCAGACTCCAGAGCTAAATCATTGTGCGTGAAAAAATTTCAGAAATTCTTATACAACTCATCTTACAATCACTTCATCACATTCTGCATCCATTAAAATTGGGCTTTGCTGTAGAAATAATCAAAGTTTGATGATCATTTAAACTCAAAAATATTGTAATTACGTTGGCACGAAATATAGATGCACAAAAATAAATCGGTTTTAGGAAGGATGCAACACTAAATACAAATTTAAAAGAACTTTAAAAATCACGACTTTACACTGGGAAAAGATGGATGCCATATTTTAGTTTGAAGTGCGTCACGTGATCTCTTCATATAACATGGTTGTAATTAATATTTGCAATATGGGTAATTAATATTTGCAATACGGGTAATTAATATTTGCAATATGGGTAATTAATATTTGCAATGGGTGTAATTAATATTTTTAAACTACCGAACATATTTTGCTGAATTTTTTTTTCTATATATTGAACGGGATAATTTGAATATTACCTAAAATTTTCAAAGCAATTTGTGAATGTTAACTTTGCTTAAAAAATGTTTGAAAAATTAGGTCCCATAGGGTTAAATGTATTTTACTTTTTCAACCCGAATTCAATCCAAAATTAATTGGGTTATATTATTCATTTAAATTCCCGTATGTTCTACAGACGGTCTCAACAACATACTAAAATTACATTTTGATAAAGTCATTTTTACGGCAGTTATCGTGCAAACGGGCAGACAGAGAGACAGAATGAATAAAGTCATAAACACTTTTCAACTATTTTGGAAAGTGTTAAACATTCTCATGTAGACAGTATACGCTTTTCTATAGGCAGACATTATTATTATTATTGCGTTTTATATACCTCTCCATATTAAAAAAAGTAGCTGCCTCCTCAGTTTGACAAATTTCTCGATTCTCGAGTTCCTCTGCTTCGTGCCGCAAAAACTATAGCATACAAAAATATATAATTTGGTACAATTGAAGAGAAATGTTTCAGGAACACGCTGAAATAAATCGGTTTTAGATATTTTGTAGTTTAAGAAATATTTAATGACACTTATCAACGACAAAATATTTGAGCTGCGAATTCGCGTCGTGGATAGACTAACAATAACAAGACCACGGATTTTTGCAAGCACATAGTTGAATTTTTTTACATTTTTTTTTAAGTTTCAATGTAGTGTACGGGATATTTGACTTTATATGCACCTCTGAAATGAAAAATGTCCTTTCATATCGGCACGTCCATCGACTTTCGTTGTCTCGTACCGCAAAAACTATAGCACACAAAAATATGAAATTTGGTACAGTTATGAAGAAACAATAAGGAAATATGATGAAATAAACCGTTTACAGATTTAAACTTAAGTTTGCTTTAAATAGCTCCCGAAGCGAGCTCTGTGAGCGAAGCGAGCAGGAGACGAAACCTCCCTGGCTCGCGAAGTGTAGCGATCAGGGAGCAAAGTCCCCAAGTTCATTAAATCAATATTAATCAAGCAAAATAATGCATCAAATCAGTTTTCGAATTACATAAATTGCGGTTTTGAACAATATCGTTGGGCAACTGGCGCAACAATCAGCAAAAAACTATCCCTTCACTCTACGAATCCTATCCGCCAAAAGCTATCCCTTCATTCTATGAGTCCGACCCCCCCCCCAAAAAAAAAACTATCCCCTTCACTCTACGAGTCCAATCCACCAAAGACTATCCCCTTCATTCTATGAGTCCGAACCCCAAGAACTGTCCCTTCACTCTACGAGTCCGATCCGCCAAAAACGCTATCCTCAAAACGAAAATAAATCACGACGTAATACGAAATCTGTTTAGCCACCAACCGAAAGCTTATTAAATGTGTTTACCATTAGATAGCGATAGTTGTCCGGTGAGATATGGTCCGGACATCAATGCTGAACGCTACGCTGATTCAACGATTTTAAGACTTCTCTGGGATTTTAAGACTTCGCTGGTTTAAAAAATTGAATGAGCTGGACGGTCTGGGTAATAAATAGAAAAAGGTTGTAAAATTCAAGTTTTATTACGGACTGTTAGTGCTGATGAGATATTATAAGAACGACCCCCCCCCCATACACACACACACACATACCCACATCCCTCAAACACACAGCCCCAGATTAACCTACGTTGGGTGCTTCACTGGGAATATGATATCAAGTTTATGAATGTTCGTTTTTGATGAGGTCCGTGACTATAAATAAAACAATATTTATATGCAACGAATATTCAATTCAGTTATAGAAAATGGTAGAAATTTATATTTAGTCAGAGGTCATATTACATTTTTATCAGATTTCTGATACAAAAAAAGCAAATTTAGCTTTTGTTTTTTATTTTAATCCATCTTGTCCAAAATTAACTAATCTAACACTGACTTAATATTTTGTTATATGTTTAAATACCAAATGGCTGGCAAAAAATGCTGACTTTACAATATATTTAATGCGATTACAGAAAACAAATAAGCTCTTAATGGACTTATATGCAACAAAAATTAACAATGTTGTATTTGCATTTTAAAATATGGTTCTTTTTAAAGGAAATTACATTCGACATATAACGCGTACCTTCGACGCTATCTTATATTCCTTAATTATTAAATTTTGAATTTTTTCTAACGTTCATTAGTTCTTATTTAATCTGAAAATAAAAACACTCTGTTAGAGTAACAACGTAAAATATGTAATTAAATTATCTACAAGGTTTTAAAATAAAAACATCTTCGTGAGGATATATGAGATAGAGCAGCTAATATAGTAAAACTAGAAAAAATACTCAAGTGACTCAGGAAGTTAGGCATTGCTAATCTGAAAAAAGTAATAATTAACGAAGTTCAAAACAAAAATAAACGAACAGTAGATTTAAAACTTGTCTCAAAACACTAAAATAATTATAAATATAAATACTACACAAAATGTATGATTGCTAACAAAAAAAATCTGATGTGGGCAACACATGACTTTCCTTATATAACGTAATGAATTTACCACTTTTACAGTAAAATAAATAGGTTTTTCTTATAGTAGATACTAATATTCCTTCCAAGATATTGAATTTTCAACAATTAGTCGTCATTTCATTGATTTAGCGTCATTTTTATCCATTTGGCGAGATTTTCGTTAATTTGTCAACATTTCAAAAAGTCGCCAAGTTGGCGACATTCCGCCAAAATTCGTCGCCAAAATCTCGCCAAGCATAATGGACAAAGAAATAAGTTATTCTTACAGCAGAAAAACAATAGGCTTCCAGTGTTTACGGATTGTGATTTTTGTACCAAATTTGGATCGAATCGGTCCATTCGTTTGTCAGTTATCGTCTTCACAGACTCTCAGACACTCACACATACTTTCACACACACACACACACACACACACACAGACATCACTTCAAAAATGTTTGATTCGTGATCAGGGATGCTTGAAACGTGCTCTCCCCTCGAAAACTCGATTTCGAATTTTCGACCCCGTCAGAATACTTTCCTTATACGTTATGTATATAAGGAAAGTTATAGGATTTTCTTATAGTAGATACTAATATTCTTTCCAAGATATTGAATTTTCGACAATTAGTCATCATTTTCATTGATTTAGCATCATTTTTATCCATTTGGCGAGATTTTCATTAATTTGGCAACATTTCAAAAAAGTCGCCAAGTTGGCGACATTCCGCCAAATTCGTCGCCAAAATCTCGCCAAGAGTTATGCACTAAGAAAAAAGTTATTCTTACAGCAGATAAATGACTATTGGCGTTCTAATACAAAAGTATTATTCAAAGTATATTTTTTCATGAATGGAACGAGCTAGATCCACGAGAATGATGTCACTCAATTTATCGCATGGTATTACATATGAAAAATGAACATGTTTCTCAATAGGAATTTTTTTTTTTTTATGTGAATTTTCATAATTTTTTTGAAAAATGTACAAGAGAACGGTTCATGTTAGCGTTCTAAAATTTATGCCAATCGTTTTCTAATGAAAAATTACATAAGAAATGCCTATTTGCGTAACTTTATTAGCGGTTTTGATTTTTCAACGATTTTTTCAAAATTTCATTCGAAAATTTAGGGGTGTTCTGAACATTCGATCACGTATAAAAACAATAGGCTTCCAGTGTTTATGGATTGTGATTTTTGTATCAAATTTGGTTCGAATCGGTCCATTCGTTCGTCAGTTATCGTCTCCACAGACTCACTGACACACACACACACATACTTTCACACACACACACACACACACACACACACACACACACACACACACACACATACACACACACAGACATCACTTCAAAAATGTTTGATTAGTGATCAGGGATGCTTGAAACGAGCTCTCCCGTCGAAAACTCGAATTCGAATTTTCGACCCCGTCACAATACTTTCCTTATACATTATGTATACAAGGAAAGTAATAAACTGGAATGCGACTTAACTCGACCTTCTTATACCAGAATCCATTTTTAAACAGCTTGTGATTTTTTTTTTCAAATTTTACACCATATTCTATACTCTGCCGATACATCATTAAAATACTATCTCCTAACAAAACACAATTAATTTCATTGATATATCATTACGTTTATCAATTTGGAGATATTTTTATCGATTTGGCGACATTTAAAAAAACTCGCAAAGTTGGTGATATCCCGCCAAATTCGTCGCCAAATTTTTCGCCAAGCGTTATGGATGGACGGATGGAGAACTATTTTATTAAGATTTTAAATTAATAATTCCCACAAATCAACAAGTTATGCCAAAGAAATTGAACTCAGTTTAAATATTAAATTTTCATCAATTAAGCGTCATTTTTATCAATTTAGTGTCGTTTTATCAATTTGAAACATTTTCGTTTATTTTCCAATATTTTGCTCCATTTGGCGGCATTTAGAAAAGTCGCCAAGCGGGACAGATTAACCACCTATAGTCACCGACCCGAAGGTTTAACGCCAAACGGGACAAACAAACGCTGAAATGCAGGCCGAATTGCTTGTGACTGAAGAAATTATATGCCTAAAGAGTTTTTTTAACATGATATAAATGTCGACATCGTCACACTTTCGACATTGCCAAACTGTGCTCCAAAACTCTTAGTCAATCTCCTAAATAAACGAAAACAAAGACCTATGTTGAAAGTTAATTCAGAGTCATTAGCTTTGCACTTCGAATTCTTACCCTTTAAGAACATGGGTGGCGCACTCTGTAAGCCAATGTATTTTTAAACCTATTGTCGAACTTCTAAATGATATTTTTTATTAAAGCAATGTAGTAGAGGAAACATAATAGAGTTTAGAAAACTTCTTGATTTAAAATTAGTTTTCCATTGAGTGGTGAACGCGGTACGCCACGCGTGAACTTAACGTTTAAGCAAAGACAATCGTTTCTGTACTTCAGTGGTTAGAGTGTTGTCTTTAACAACTGGAGATTAGTGGTTGCTCCAGCCGGGGACTTATATTCTCTAAACCTTTGCGTGAAATTCCCCCCCTCCTGGTCTGAGTAATGGAATTATTTGCTTAGTTCGTTATAGATCGAAGGATAAACATTGTCTTTCCTATTTGTTCGACTCATCTGTGAAAATAAAATTGCATTACTAAAATCTTCTGATCATTTGGAGAAAAGTTACTCTTTCTTGCTTATCCCAGTAAGGGATAAGAGGACGGAAGTCGTTGATTAAATAACCCAGAAACACACACTCAACCATCGTTTGCACTCATCGTCGGCACTCAAACATCGTTTCATTTACCACCCATTTTGGACCAAACCCATCAGAGGTAGCATCCACGGTGATAGAACCCCCCTTCACCTTTCGGAAGGACTTTTGGACCTACTGATTTAACGTTCCCATACTCCTCTTAGACCGAAGGATTTTTGGACAGTGATGAGGATCGAAATCGGGTCTTTATCGTGCGATTCTCTTCCCAGAATCACTGGACTATTCCAGTCCAAACTGACTATCTTCTATCAAAACCTAAAATATCGACCTGAAATCAGTTGAAATACACCTCAGAATCCCAAAGCTTAAAAGTAGCCCAAATTGCTCTTGGTTTTATTGTAACTCTTAAAGTGCCCTACTAGGCGTGTTCAAATAGGATCCTTTTCTACAATGCCAAAATGAACTAAAAATTAATATTTACCAATAACCATTTCAGGCTTACAGCCTTCTTAAATGTTTCAACACCTTCTCATTGTTAACTTCATCATGACAGGCCTACTAATTGCAAAACTGATCCCATTGTTATGATATTATAGATAAGGATTTCAATTCTTTGCAAATTATAACGTCTAGTTCAGGACATAATTGCTATTTGAAGGAAAAGTAAAATTATTAAATGTAGCGTTTTGTTCGACGTTTTATTTTTAGATAAATAATGACAATATTAGAAAATAGCAAAAGTAATTAGGTAGATATTTAGTATTATTTCTTATAACAACAATATATGTTAAAATGTTGTCCATGTGATACAAACCATGCTAAATGTGAAATAATCATTTAAGGAATATCGTAACAAAGTCACAATTGAATGCATTTGTCTAATCCTCTTTCTTTTGTGTAATAAAAATTATTTTCTTATGTTTGAGTTCTCCTACTTTCAAAATATTTTTCGTACATTTTTTTAGAGTATTATTATAAACCTTTATATTTCATATTTTAAGAAAAAGTATATAAACTTGAAAAAATAAATTCATCTCTAAAAGAATGACTTGAAGTTTGTAAATATTTTAGTGATGGAGATTGAAAAAATGTAAAACGAATGATTGAATGATGACTAAAATATTTCGCACATCTCACAAAAATATACTTTTATCATATTGTCAAAACTATTATTTATTTTTATAAGTCTATAGAAAAATTATAATTTTCACTTAAAACAGCACTGCAAAATAAAATTTGAAAAACGTTTAAATGTAACAATCTCTAAGTGTTTCACATAATAAGCTGGTGAAATATTCAAAGCATAAACTGAGGGGGAAAAATAAACCTTACGCTTACAATAACATTACTCTACAATAACATTTGCTTTCCAAAAAAGCATTTTGTAACAATTTTCTAAAATAAATTGTTTACTGTGTTTCTCTATTTTACTTACAATATATTTGGTTTCTGAGTAAAACAATCATGTCTGAATTGTACCTTTTCTCTATAAATACTTATTTCAAACATTTCTAGATATAAAAAAATTGATTGTGCTACCAAATTCCACAAATATCTTAAACACAATAAGAAACCAATTTTACTTTACCTGGAGGAATTTACTTCAGCGAAAACTGTTGATTTATAGATATTTATATATAATGGAACTGAAGTATGAAGAAAAAGATAAAAAATCGACATATTCGCTACATTGTTATGTGGACATTTAATTTTCTTTTCAGACATTTCGAGAAGCGCCTTTTAATATTATTTTAAATATGAATGTTTTATACCTGCAACAATAAATACTCAGCTAATACAACTTTTGTACAAAATAAAAACGTACATTTTAAATTTATATAAAATTAGATATTTTTATTGTTCCTCCGGTTTAAATATAGGCATCTAACAATCTTGTAGTATGACAAAATCAAGTTGTCCTGTTGAAAGCAAAAAGTTTTCTTATTCAGTAAAGAATTTAAAGAGAAATATATCTTCGATAGTGCCATATTACAATGTATAAAAGTTTGAAGTGTTCCATTTTGTAAATAAAGGTGCTCCTAGCAAAAACTACAATGCCGGCGTCTGGCTTTCGACAAAATAGGACATTTTAGTTGTCCATACTTATGGCTACTTCAGCGAGAGTTTACAATTATAGGACAGCCATGTGAGCACCTACAAAATTGGAAATCGGAACGGAAATGATGCTAAAACTGAGATTCAGATTCTCTCTAGCTGACAAAGAATTAAGAAACGGGGCAAACTTGTACAGTATTTCTGTCAGTTGAACAATATTGTTGGACAATGTTTAATTCATGGTTCTTTCAGACATTTTATATTGACTTCTATTTATGGACAGCATTTAGATATATTTATATAAGGCAAATAGAAAACTTGCCCTCTAACCCCCCCCCCCCGGCCAAAAAATCCTTAAAAGCCGTACCTTGCAGCATTGTTTGCGGAGAAAAAAATGCTCACATAACTGAGCCAAAAATACACAGTGAGCGTTGAACATGAACAAACAAAAAAAAGAAAACTAATTTGACCCAGAACTATTGTAGACTGCGATGTTCATATTAAAAGTAAAAATTTATTGAATCACTGATGGCATAACATAACGCCCACTGATGTTACTAAATTCTTATAAAATAACTAGCAGCATACCCGCTCTTCGTAGGGAGTATACAATATAAAGAAACTTATAATTCGCAATCATGTGCAAATTCTGTTAAAGTATTAAATTTATTGCTCCTAAAGAGAAGTTTAAGGATACCTGTTCTCACTATGCAAAATTATCTTCACGGGCAGATCTGAAGAATAAAACATCCCGGCCCCTTTTCTAAGCAAATTTACAAAAAAAAAGGAACTGAATCAATATATGTAACCCCGTACTACTTATATTGTCGCAGATTTGAAAATATGCCAGTGTGTTAGTAGAAGATTACCCGTATGACAATATGAGTATCAAAAATCTTTGCCGAAATAAAACAGATGACGTAATAAATTGAAAATATCAATAATCTCCGTATTCTTTATACCAGAAGATCGTAATTGATTCTAATATATACCTGTACTACTTATATTCTCGTAGACTAGAAGATATACCTGCGTATTTAAAGATTACTCGTACAACGTACAATATATGAGTTTCAACAATTTTTGTCATAATAAAGCAATTACATAATAACTTGAAAATATCAATAATCCCTGAATCATGAAACCCCGAAAATGTCAATAATAATAACGTTTAAACCTGAAGACCGTAATTGATATTATCTAGTCAAAAATGCTATAAGAAAATTCAAATAGTTATTTTCTAAAATATATTTTTATATTTTTTTAGTTATTATTCAAATCGAAAAAATAATTAAAATTAACAGACAGATTTAATTTAATTGCGTTTCTGAGCAACATGATATAAGATAGAATCTTCCTCATAAACTGCGAAATTAAATAACCATTTTGATTTCTTTATACTCTTCATTGTTCAGTAAAAACTTGAGAAGAATAAACCATGCAGATAGATTTCCCATTTAAATCATGTTTCAAACAATTTATGTTTTAGAAAGTGACTAATTAGCGCAAAAAATGTCCCATCAAACTCAACGATAAAGTTGTAATTCATTTTCAAACGATTTTCATGCTTTTAGTTTGGATAAACCACGGAGTTACAGAGTAGAACTCCTAGGGAAAAGATTCGTTTTTCATTAATATCTCGACAACCCCTGGTCTTAGATACTCGAAACGTGGTCTAAATTTATGGGGGCTATTTCACGGCTATCCACAAAATTCATCAAATTCGGTTCAGCCGATCTCCCTTGATGATGAGACAAACGAAAATTTCGTTTTTTGCTAATATCTCGAGAACAACTGATCGTAAAAACTCCAAACATGGACTAAATAATTTTAAGTGAGACTAATTCCTGTCTACCCACCAAATTTCATCAAATTCAGTTCAGCCGTTCTCCCGTGATGACGGGACAAACAGACAGACAGACAGACAGATTTTCAACTTTATTTATATAGACAATACCAATAATAAATTATTTTAATTGCATTAAGAGTATTTACTAATCTCCCTATTAACTGTCTTGCTTTACTAATATCTCTATTAACTATCTCCCTTTACTGACCCCCCTATTATTATTATTATTATAACTTCATTTGCAGAAGAACTTAATAATTAAGTATGGAATGTATCAACAAATGGTGGATTAATAAGGTCAACCCAGTGTCACCTAAAAATATTCATATGTGAACCTTTAAGTAAATTAATAAAATAGCTAAATTTTAATAACTAATACCACATAATTAAATGATATCACATATTTCATATCACAGATAGATGTTTCCAACGCTTGGATATGATTACGTCGGATCGTTTTGTCACCCTGCTAATCATATGGGAGCTATTCTGACAGGAATCTACAGTTTAAAATAGATTTCGAAGCAGTATCAGCACTCAATGCCTTTTGCACTCACGATGACTTGCCATAACTGGCCATGGGGAGAAACATTCAGTCATAGTTGGAAAGTGCAGCTCACGAAATATGCGTAAATAAACTGTCTATGCGATTCCAAAAAATATCATTCTCAATTGTCTTAATCAAGAGAAAAATTAATAATATCCACAAAACAGCAGGGTAAAAAAAATCAAACTTGATTTTACAAGGTATTCATATTTTCATTCGATATTTTCATTCGGCACTTCTTTGCGACTTTTTTCAAAACCCGACAAGTTGGCGATAGAATGCACCGACAAGATTGCCAGATTGTGGCCAAATTTATAGACAAGTAAGACAGACGACAGATTGATAAATATACAAAAATTTTCTTATAGTATTTGTGAAGTAAAAATTATTTACCCGAAAATAAGTCTTATGCCTGGTTCCAGAAAATCTCTTTCATATACATATGAATTCTGTGTGAAATGTCTTTTTACGACTTCCGCGGAAGTCAAACCAATGTTCTTTATACAAAATCCAATGAAACACCGCAATTTCAAATCTAGTTTCCAAAGTCTGAAAAAAAAACTTTTTGTAGTAGCACACGTATATGTATTATATTTTCTTTCTTTGACAAAATTAGTTTATTCTTTCTGTTTAGTTTCTATAAAACAAATGGTCACACATTCTCTTTTGAAATTCATTTCTGATGCGTTATCAGATAAAAAGATGGCATCAGCAGAAGATAAGATATTTCTTGATAGGATGTATATTCTCAGAAACTACAGTAGCGAAACATGTTTCGACCAATATTTGGTTGCTTTAAACGTGAATTTAATAAATCTAATTAAGAAACTTTTTATAACTCAAAAAGTGTTTAATAATTATAATCGTAGTTTTTATGCACAGTGCAGAATTTCTTTAAATAATATATAAGATGTATGCTAAGTATAATAGATACGGATATAAATACGGTATATACGGTAAAATACGGTTATAGATATACGGTAAGATACAGCTATAGATACTAAATAGATTAATTAAATGATGCAAAACGGGAAAAATACAGGAAACTTTATAATATATGAAAACAAAGTAACATATGAAAAGAGTAATATATGAGTACAGAGTAATATATGATAGTGAATGTGATAACAGAGTATGATAACAGAGTAATATGAGTATGATAGTGAGATGATAGTGAGATAATAGTGAGTATGGTAACAAAGTATATGTGAGTATGATAACAGAGTATATATCAGTATGACAACAGAGTAATATATGATAATATATGAAAGCAGAGTAAATCAACTGAATTATGATAAAGGAAAAAATCTAAGTTATGTCACTTTTCCGTACCATGTGAAAGACTGTTTCATCAAAGAAAATAGGGATCATAAACAAATTGACGATGGGAATTGTTTAAATCAAAAACACGCTAATATGTGTCAAAATTTTTTATCACTAATGCATCTAAATAAAACATTACACAGACAGAGATCAATTCGTGATTGTATCGTGAGCCTAAGCGGAATTCGCAAAAATGTCTCCTATGTATTATCATCCAGTTTTATCTTTCTTGTGAAATGTCACAAATTTACATTTCTCATTTGATATATGGTCCCCATTCAGAATGTTCAATTTTCAATTAAATATAACACGCTCAGTTTTAAAGATACAGATATGCGGGTTTTTTAATGATCTTATTGCATTAAAAATAAAAAATTTCTGATTGACCAAATATGTCTAAGGGGATCGTATAAAAATTTAAAAAGCGTAACATTTTGAAAATTAATGGGAGGACTATTTCATTAACGTAATCTTATTTCCTACCTTACTTTCAACATTTTTGCAGTTTACATTGCTCACTTATCTCCAACAGGTAAAGAATTAAAGTGCGTTTCAATCTTTTTGGGACACCCTGTATTCTACTTTGTTCTATATCAGGACATTAAGTTAACTAGAATTATTGATATTGTTACAACGTGTCCTCTGAAATGATGGGTGTACTCTCAGTATACAAAAATGAGTCCAAATTTCCGAGTAGCTAACGTTTTTATTTAAGAGCGCAATGAACGTAGACAGAAACTATTTACAGTGAACAGCTCGATTATTATCTTACAAGATCACCATACAACTATAATTGGGTAAAAGAATCTATGGAGATTCTTTATTGGTGAAGAATAGGTATTGTTGCATGAATTTGGGAAATCAAGTGATAATTGCACGTTGGTGAAAAATTCAATGTATTGTTATGTTCCCATCGAAAATCAATACATAAATATCAATAGAACACTAATATTTAAATCAGGAGAAGCAAAATGTTCTTTAACAGACTGTGCGGCGCGTTTCTCAGAAAAGTCTCAAGATTGTTTGATTGTCGAATAGTGCCCTTAAAACCCCCAAAACTGAGTGTTATATTACCCTCATTAAATGTAATAGAAATAAAATAGTTTTAACACTATCAAAAATAACACCACCTACATCAATAAAAAATGTAATCAATATACTACATAGAATAAAACCTTATGCCTGTATGTCGTGCTCAGAAAAGGATATGATGGCTGTTTGAAAACCTTAGCAAAGAATTTAGCACAATATCACGAACTTTGAAATTTTGTTAGAAGTGTCGCCAATTTAACTGCAATTTAATATCTCTGAAGAGTAAATTTCATTCATGCTCTTGGTTTAACTGATTGTCAAGTAAAACAGACAAACAGATTGATAGATATACACAGACGAGGATCTTTTCTTATAGTATTTGTAAAGTAAAAATTATTTGCTCTAAAATAACTCTAATGCATGAGTCCAATAACTCTTTCATATACAAACGAAAATTCTGTGTGAAATGCAGAAGTCAAAACAATATTCTTCATACAAAATCCAATGGAACACCACAATTTCAAATCTAGTTTCCAAAGTCTAAATATAAAATTTCTTGTAGCAGCACACGTACATGTACTATATTTTCTTTCTTTGGCAAAATTAGTTTATTTTTTTTTATTCATTTCTTATAAAGCAAATGTTTTTCTAGCCACACATTATTTTTTTAAACTTGTTTTTGATGCGTTATCAGATAAAAAGATGGCATCAGCAGAAGATAAGATCTTTCTTGACAGGATGTATTTTCTCAGAAACTAAAGTTGCGAAACATGTTTTGATTATTAATTGGTTGCTTTAAACGTGCTCTTCATTTGATAAATATAATTAAGAAACTTGTTATAATTAAAAAAGTGCTTAATAATTATAATAGTAGTTTTTATGTACAGTACTAAATTTAGTTTAAAAATATATAAGATGTAAATATATGATTTTAAAGGTACAATTATAGATACGGCATAGAAAAATTACATAATGCTACATTGGCAAAATATAGAAAGTTTGATATTATATGAAAACAAAGTAAAACCATTGATTGTTTTTTGCTTATATTTATATATAAAAAAAATCATTTAATTTCCTATCGAATTTGCAATTTTGGGTTACATTTAATTCTTGCTTGTCGAGAAGACTGTGTTTTAAATGACTCCACACAAATGTGAAAAAGATCATAGCCTTAGAACGGGTAATTACTTTTCTTATATGCATAATGTATAAGGAAAGTATTGTGACGGGGTCGAAAATTCGAATTCGAGTTTTCGACGGGAGAGCACGTCTCAAGCATCCCTGATCATGAATCAAACATTTTTGAAGTGATGTCTGTGTGTGTGTGTGTGTGTGTCAGTGAGTCTGTGGAGACGATAACTGACGAACGAACGGACCGATTCGAACGAAATTTGGTACAAAATTCACAATCCGTAAACACTGTAAGTTTATTGTTTTTATAAGTAATCGAATGTTCAGAACCGTCCAAAATTTTCGAGTGAAATTTGGAAAAAATCGTCAAAAAATCAAAACCGCTAATAAAGTTACGAAAATAGACATTTCTTATGTAATTTTTCATTAGAAAATGATTGACTTAAATTTCAGAACGCTAACATGAACCGTTGTCGAGATATTGCACATTTTTCAAAAAAATTATCAAAAAGTCAAAATAAAAAATATATATTTCCTATTATGAAACATTTTCACTTTTCATATGTAATGCCATGCAATAAATTGGGTGACATCATTATCGTGGAGCTAGCTTGTTCCATTCATGGAAAAAGATACTTTGAGTAATACTTTTGTATTTCAACGCCAATAGTCATTTATCTGCTGTAAGAATAACTTATTTCTTCGCCCGTAACGCTTGGCGAGATTTTGGCGACGAATTTGGTAGAATGTCGATAACTTGGTGACTTTTTTAAATTTTGCTAAATGAACGAAAAACTCGCCAAATGGATAAAAATGACGCTAAATCAATGACGACTCATTGATGATGAAGACATGGAAAATGACGACTCATTGACGAAAATTCAATATCTTGGAAAAAATATAAATAACTACTATAAAAATAGTTTATTTTTTTTTACTGTAAAAGTAGTAAATTCATTGCATTATATAAGGAAAGTCATGTGCTGTCCACATCAAATTTTTTCATATTTAAATTTGAAATTATCTTTATACGTTTGTATCTCTGTTTATCTGCCTGTTCCATGTACAAATCCACAGTTTTTGACTTTTATTTTTTTTTCAAATTTGGTATGATTATTTCTTTCTTCACTGTGGCTAACCCTGTCGATGTTTAGAGTTTGTTGGATCTATGTTTATCTTGACAATAATAAAAAACAAAATATTAAATCCTCCGTAGAAAAAGTATTGCGAATGCGATTAGTTCCAAAATTGTATTTGAAGATAATTATATCAAAATCTTATTAAGTAGCAAAATTAAATCAAATGCGTTTATACGACAGATGATTTTCATTTAATTCATCGAAATTGAATAACAATAAATACAATGATGGATATATAAATTTCATGAATGAATGCTATTATATTTTGCATTGGTATGCCAGTCAGTCCCAAGATATAAAATAACTAGAATTATTGATATTGTTGCAACGTATCCTCTCAAATCTCGGAATACAAAACCGAGTCTGAATTCCTGAATAACGAACGCTTTATTCAAAAGCACCAGTGAAAGTAAACAGAAACAATTTACAAGAAATAGCTCGATTACTATCTTACAAGATCCCTATACAACTATCAGGTACAATGAAACCACAATTGTATGTTCAACGACACAATTCACAATACAGCAAATACTGCTTCCAGAGCAGTAACGTACTCACAATTCAATTTGACTCATCTATGAAGGTTCCTTATTGATGACAAAATAGGTAGTGCTGCAGGGATTTGGGAAACTAAATGGTAATTCTATGTTGATAAAAAATTCAGTGGTTTGTCATGTTTCCATAGAAAGTCGATAAATAATATTCAATTAAAACCCTAATATTTAAATCAAGAGAAGCAAAATGTTCTTTAACAAATTGTCCGGCTCATTCGTCAGAAAAACCTCAAGATTGTTAGATTTTCGGAAAGTGGCATAGTGCTTTTAGGAAAACTGCGTGCTATATCACCGTCATTAAAGATAATAGGAATAAAATAATTTTGGCAATATTACAAAATAACACCACCTGCATCAATGAAATTTTCAAACACTATACTATATTAAAGAAAACCTTATGCATGTATGTCACGCTTGTTGCTATTCGACCCAAACCGTCCAACCGACCAGAAGATGTAAGGTATCTGTTTAGACGGCCGGGACATTGCCACCCAATTTAGACCGGAAAGCTGAACGGTATCAAAAAGGAACCGTGCTCTTCTTCCCCTACCACCAAACTGTCAGAAAGACTTTGCAGAGTCCACTTCGGCGATAAGAGCTTGCAATTTCGTCCCAGTAGTTCAACGGTAGAGAGATCTAGGGTTCGATACCCGGTTGCGGCAGCAAGACTCTTTACAATGGCACCCGAACAAATCAACCCTGTAGGTAAGCGCAAAGATGTCGGAAATCTGAACGTTACCCTAGTACAACTAGTACGGATTCAGCTGACTCTGGAAGTTTGAGAACCGATTTCAAATTGAGAAGATAACGACCACGCAGGATACTAACCTGGGTAAAAATAGCAATAGCAGGAAGCTGACCTGATGTAAAAATAGCAAATATGGTCAGTCAGATTGTCAGTTTCCCGCCAATCTGATATTAGAGGGTGGAGAATGCAGAGTCCATTTCGATGATATGAGCTTGCAATTTCGACCCAATAGTATCGGCTGACCAGTTTGGAGATTTAGGGTTTGATTCCCGGTTAGAGCAGCAAGACTCTTTACAACTTACAGACCCACATATTTAGCGTGCTCGTAGTCCATGCGAACACAAGGATAGATTGAGCAGAGCCGGAAATCGAATGCGCGTCGTCGGAGTGCGATCCCCGCGCGCTACCTACTGTGCTTCCCATCCTAGTGTATATCAGGCTGAAAAGAAAATGTGACGATCGTTCGATACCTTTGGCGCAATATCTCCAACTTTGAAATTTTGATGAACGTGCCGCCAAGTTAACTACAGTTCAATATCTCTGAAAATAAAATTTAATTAATTTATCTTGTTTTTAACTAAAAGGGCAGAACCTACAAGCAAACGGATGGGGAGTGGCCTAATACATAAACTTATGCCCGGCCACTCATGCAGCTGATACAAACCCTTTGGGTCAGTCGAGTGGTCTGGGTTTGCAACATAAACTTATGGACCCAACCATTTGATATGGTTAATCCCAAGTAGCTAACTTCATATCATGTTTTGCGCATTATCTTTCTGTAAAACAAATCAACGAGTTCTGTGAAACGTATATAAAAATAAAAACGTTGGTAAATTCCTGTTTTGCTTGCATTAATAACTTTCTAATTATTTTCATATCTCTACCTTTCCATTCAATTTGTGCAGAGTCCACTTCGACGATAAGAACTTGCAATTTCGTCCCAGTAGCTCAACGGTAGAGCGTCGGCTGGCCAGTTCGGAGATCCAGGGTTCGATTCCCGTTTGGAGCAGCAAGGCTGTCAACCCTGTAGATTAGGGCAAATATGTTGGAGATTTAAAAGTGGCTCTAGTATGACTAGTACGGATTCAATGGTATCTGGAAGATTGAGCGCCGATTTCAAATTGAGATGATAACGACCACTGCAGGATACTTACCTGGATGAAAATAATAATAGCAGCAGGCTAACCTAGGGTAAAAATAGCAGGAGGTAGTCAGTCAGATTGTCAGTTGCCCGCCAATCTGACATTAGAGGGTGGAGAATGCAGCGTCCACTTCGTCGATAAGAGCTTGCAATTTCGTCCCAGTATCTAAACGGTAGAGCGTCGGATGGCCAGTTCGAAGATCCAGGGTTCGATTCCCACTTGGTACAGCAGGACTCTTTACATATGTTGCATTTCAGTATAAATAATTTACAAAATTGATGTATATAAAATTTTAATTTTAATAATTAAAGACAACGATTGAATAATTTGGTCCAAACGCCATCTTTAGGAAATATTCTAGTCGATTCACTGGATCACACGTAAGATTTAACCACTTTTTTTGCTTATGGTTACATTAACAATGCGTGTGAAATTATTTACACCCCGATAAATACTTTTACGTCGTGATGATAAAGATTTCCAACGCTAATCGTTTTCCAATGTAAAACTCACCACAACTACACTTCAACTTTAAAGCAATTATGTTAGCATCTTATAAAAAAAAAACATTCTAATACGATTCCCTGTTCAAAACAGTTCCCAAGCCATTCACTTATACCATCATCTGTATACCTAAGATAAGAAACATTTGGATTTAAAGGCAAACAGATTATCTGTTCTCGGTGATGTAAATAATTATAAAAGATGCACCAAAAGTGGTGGTAATTTATTAATTCTATTAAAAATACAATACTTATATGAGTTCGTATAGTAGTATATTTTGTACAATGCTTATGCTCGCAAAACCCACCTGTTTGTGTGTAGTCCGGCTTCAACCTGCAAATAATATAATTATAACACATAAATATTGAAGTTCACCACTCTGAAATGATGAGGCAGTTATTTTTAATTTTAATGTTTTATTAAAATTACTATTTAAAATCATTAAAATAAATATTCAAATGGCCATTAATAATTGACATTTCATATTCAGCAATTTTTACGTTGGCCATAATAAAGTTTTTAAGCTGATTTTTTGGTGTGATGACAAGACAAGTGGTAATTGTTATTAACTGTAGAATCAAATAATAACTAGAAAAAAATATCCTCAGGCACAATAAATTACAGTAAATTGAATGTAATGATAAATTAATGCAATGGTTGAAGTCATATGCAGGCGTTGTTGCACACAGCATCAATTTTATATCAGTTTTCTAGACACCTATGAATTGTCATTTCGGACACATTATCATTCTGGTCTTTTTCGGACTCGCCTCACTTCATTCTCAAATATGTTTGCTCTCTGAATTTTTAAAGAACTCGGTTCGACTGTCATAGCTCCGCATTTATCTGCCCATTGGCTAGCAGGCTTTGTTTGAGGGGCTGGTCATATTGCTCATAACCTGCCGTCTAGACAACTCATAATTGGTAGCCGTATGTCACGGCCCGCGGTCTAGGCAACTCTTAATTGCCCGCATTATGTTAGGTCCCGCGGTTCAAATGGCCACGTGACCCCTCGTGTGTGGGATTTTTCTGTTGAATCACAAATCGCTGTAAGACTTCGTTATGGCCTTATCATAAACCACACATAACTTGACGTCAAATCTTGGTGGCGGCAATTGTCAGAATGATATAAACTTTCATGGCTCAGGCTTGGATTTGACATTTATTTCTTGGTCCATAGTACCCTATTAAAACATACCATCTAGGCTATCTACTTGTCATTTATGCCTTATAGTAGAAATGGTTTTTATTGTTCTTATTTATCCATGGTTCAGTATCAAAAATAGTTGCATTTTGGTACATTTACCCAAGTGACTGACTACGAGGGACAAAACCTCGAACATTATTGTCAAAATTTTATGATTGATAACTTCAGTTTCGAAACGAAATAAAAATTTTCTCACACAGATATCTGCACTGAAAAAGAAATCTGAAGATTTTTCTATCTACATATACTACATATAAAAGGGTTTGATTGTACATACGAGTTCATGGCGACGCAGAAAAATGATCTGGAAAATACATGACTTTCCCTACATAATGCAAAAAATGTACTTCTTTCACGGCTAAAAAATTAAGTTCAAGACACAATGTTTTTAACGTCGAATTGAAAATTTGTAATCTTATCTTGATAGTAAAATTTCGATGCATCCTGTAAACGTATATTTCACTTAAATATAACTTCTCAATTATCAATATTGACAACTTCCGAAATAAGTAATATAGTCCATATATTAACATCTTTAAATACGCAATTTATAAATTTGGTGTCATATTCTAGAATGATACAATAAGCAGTACTTATATTAAACAGAAATCTAGCGAGAGCCCATTTAAAATTTTGTCTGTCAGAGGCAATGAGCATTTGATTTCCAAAAAAAGATTGCATATACGCTGACAAGCATTTCAGGTGTCCAGGTGTCAAAGGCCCCGATGATACAGCTTTTTGACAGGTATATATTGCCTTTCATATACGCACTTCCTTGATTTCATGTCTCGATTTGTACTAATTGGATACTGCTCTATACTTTTCAAACTGGGTTTTCTCGTCTATCTTGCTTTGTTGCCAAGTCAGTCCGTTATTCTAACTGTATAAGCAGTCACTAAATGTACTGAAATCACTTTTATTCTATTGGAAGTGGTCACTTTACTACAGATACACCTAACGTGTACACTCAAGGACCTTCCTTTACAAAGTTATTGGGATAGGTAAAATATTTCCTGCAAATCCGTTTAAAATTCCGATACACCGCCAATCAAATACTCCTCCCCTCTGAAAATTTGAAGAGTTTTCTTATTCAATAAAATATCCACGTGTAATCCCCCGTATATCATGTTCAAACTGTCTTATATTGCTCAAGTCGCATTATTTTACATCAATTTCTATGTTATCGCACGCCAGGTCGTCAACTTCTACATCGTAAATCATTCCATTCCCAAAGCATGAAAGGATGCATCGAAATTCGCCTTCTCATTTTTCTCCCCTTCACAGAACAGAAAATTGAATTAGTTTTGGAAGTACACTTTTGCTTCCACTCGATTATAGAATGTAAATCATATTAAAATTAACTATCGTGTGACTCAACTCGACTTTCTGATATAAGAATTCATAATGTTTTCACATTCTACAAGATAAAAATTGAAAAATCGATATCGTGGATCCAAATCATTACAACCATAGCGTGTCAACCTTCACTTTAAAGGACTTGAAAAAATCTGTCGATCGATACTGCGGCAGCAGACGACTCTGCTCCTGCTAAAGACATCGGATCGAAGATTCTAGCAATCAGTACCCGAATTATAAGTTCGGAGTCGAAGCTAGCTTTTGCTCTAATCTTATAATGTCGTTCTTGTAAGCACGAGGGCCCGAGTTCGGTCCTGGCAAAATCATCTGCTACAATGGTTACCCTGGACATACGAGCACGAAAAAAACCTTCTCTCGCCAACGATCTCACTTCTCAACAAGATATGACAGCACCACACGGAGCTAGAGGCCCTACCACTCCCTTCCTGGTTGACCACGACTGACGTTACGCCCGAGGCAATACGCCTCCCGGCCTTCAGTCCTCAACTGAGTTCCAGATGGGGACACGCGGGGGCTTTTCTGCGCGGCTCCCCTCCTCGCCGAAATACGACCCGGGCTTCTCATCACGTGGAGGAGTGTGCGGCAGCAGAAGACTCTGCTCCTGCCAAAAGACATCTAATCAAAGATGCTTGGAACCTGTACCCGAATTATAAGATCGGAGTCGAAGCTAGCTTTTGCTTTAAATTTATAATGTCGGTCTTGTAAGCACTAGGTCCCGAGTTCGGGCCTGGCGACTCTCAATCGCTACAATGCTATACTTGACAATATTTCCGCCAGAGGGGGTAACCTGCTCCCCAAGGGGGGACATGACGTCACGAACAAACAATTGTGTATTGCGGCTGTTATTCCCAACAGTGATTGAAACCATTAAGTCTCGTTAGTATTGAGCCCTAAATAAACCCTTTTATGCATGATTATGTAAAATTTTGTCTTATGCGCCCATGTTAAAAAAATATAAAATTTCAAATAAATTTCGAAGTTTCTCCCGAATTTAAAAAAATTATATCTAGTTCTAGATTCTTTTATTGCAAAATCGGATGTTATGTTTCATGAAAATCCATTAATATTTGTGGCTGCTATCGTATACACAAAAAATAAACCACAGACATGCAGACGGGCATCACTCCAAAAATAATCAAAACGTGTTCAGGAAGTCTTAACTTATATTAGCATCGCCATATTGAATTCGAAAATTTTCTCGAAAACAATACATTCTCAATACTACGTCTGAGAAAGTAAAAATGTTGAATAGGCCGCTGAAAATAAGTCTTTTTTGCGCAAATTCAAAACTCCGTCAGGTAGCTTCAATGAGTTTGTGTTAGAAAAAATCCCGCTATAACCCGCCCAACTTCTATTGATTTTCGATCGCATTAGCATCATTTTGAAATTATGAGGCCAGAATATGTCCTCACATGAGACATTTTTATTTCAATATTTATGGTGCATAGAACGGCTAACAAAGGTTTTAGTCTAGCTGGCGCCGGAGTTTACAAAAACGTGAACTTTTAGGTCAAATACCATAAATTTGGGTGTCCCAGGCCAAAGGGGCTGAGAGAGGCCTTGATAAATGTCAAGTGATGCCATTGGGTTCAGAAGAACCAATGAGCACCAAGGAGAAGAAGGGCGGAGCTGCCCCCCCCCCCGCCGCCGAAGGAACCACAAGAAATTTTGATACGAAATGTGGCAGAAGTAATTTTGATACGAAATGTTGCAGAAGTAACTCGGATACAAAATGTTGCAGAAGCAAGTCTGACACGAAATGTGGTTGCAAGAGGTTTCATACGAAGTGTTGTTGAAAGGAGTTTGACAAAAGGAGCGAAGCGAACATGACCTAGCAGAGATGACTTAAGAGTTGCATTTATAGTATGCAGATATAAAGTATCAGTCGAAGTGAGATATACGAGGAGGAGCCATACACCGCAGAGTTATGGCAAGTATAAGACTGATGCAAGCGAGATGATGAGCCCAAGTCTAAACTGGAAGGTATGTGCTCTGATGTTACCGGTCCTAGACACCTTCGTAAAATTAATACTTCTGGTCGTATCTCCCCTAGCTAAAATAGTTAAATGAAAATTGATAATAAATGAGAAATGATATAAATGATAAATTGTTGTTGATGATAAATGGATGTGGTTAATAAATTATATTGTTTTAAATAGTCTAATCTTTTAATATTAATTAATAATTCTTTTCAGGACTTACACAAAAGGTAAAAATAATTGGAGGGTTATTGCGGCACAACAACGAGCGATGTACGATTTAAAAGTTAATTCCACTTTATGAGATCAACGGCCATGTTTTCAATGATTAATAAACAAATAATAATAATATAATCTTTAAACTTAATCATTTCAATTCTTTGTGCCACAGAAATAGTCCCTATTTTTTACTATGTAATTAAATAAAATAATATGTATATATGAAGCTTTATCTATTGATTTATACCTACATACTGTTTACAGTGGTTTTTTGTGTACTACAAATATTTTTATTTTTTTAATAAAACAATATATAACTAAAAGTGTCATAATAATGGAAATATAATATGTGTTTTACAATAGCATAATAAATCATTTTTTCATATCAAAAATGACCGCCATAACAAAAACGGACACTTCCAACGTAGTAACTAGCATTGGTGGATCAATTTTATTTCTTGTCTATTCGCTATTAACATATCTTGCAATTGGCAGAAATGGGGGTTGACTGACTTCCATTTACTGACAGTAGGAGGAAGGTTATAAATAACTGAAATCATACTCTTAATGTAGTAACTAGCATCGGTGTACCGGTTTTTCTTGTGGACTAGCTTTTGAAACACCTTTCAACTGGCATGAAATTTGAATTTGAGACCAGGTGAAACTTCCAGTTAGTCACAATAGATGTTTGCGAACATGAAACAATCTTATGATTTCTATATTCGACAGGGCAACAATGCTCATCCGTTCGGGTTACTGGATAGAAAAATCTGATGTGGGCAGCACATGGCTTTCTCTGCAGACGTATATTAACTTTTTCTTTATTTCTTTAATAATTCATTACATTGAGTTTTATTGCATAAAATAACAGCCATACTTATTTTTAATTACGCTGATTTTGCATTTTTTTAATTCGATTTTCGTTTTCATTTGGTAACTGGACTTATTTTCAAAGGTGGCGTAGCGAAAATGCGAAAAAACTAAAATATCTCGAGAAAGACTGACAATAGAGTAACGGGGTTGGTCTTATTCATTTTGTTATTAAAATTTACGTATAAGGTAAGCATTTAATTGATATATTTCGAGCATGCGTAGTCTTTTATTTTTAAATTTAACGATTTTGGGGGGTCATTTCGCAAAAAAGGCAGGTTATTTTTTCCAAATCGTATTAAAATCTAGTCAGCACCAGGTTAGCCTACAAGTGATTTATCTACAAAATTTTGTGAAATTTGGTCTAATAGTTTTTCAGCTAGAGGGGATACAGGCAAATTTTGAGGGCCATTTAGCAACAAGAAGCGGATTCTTTTATTCTGAATCATACCAAAATCTAATCAGCACCTGAGTCACCCACAAGAAACTTACTAACCAAATTGTATGAAATTCCGTCAATTAGTTTTTCAGTTAGAATGGATACAGACTCTGCACAGACGGGCGGACAGACCGACATACACATAGACACACACACACAGACGTAACGCTAAAAATAGTGTTTTCATGTTCTGGAGATCCCAAAACGTGTAGATCATTCGAAAACACGAGTTGTGATTTTTGACATGATTCCAATACATGCCCTATACATTGCCATGTATTGCAGGGAAAGTAAAAACAGACTTTCATCTGGAAAACAGGAAATGGAATGTATCTTTTTTTAACAAGTATCATTCTAATAAATATGGATTCTTACAAAATTCTATTTTACAGAGAAATACAAGTTTGACTGCTTATTTACATTTATACACATTTCAAACGTTTTCAATTTTACGAAGTTATTATTAAGATACAACTTTCTTATTCCTCATATACATCCAAGAAATAGTTTTTCTTTCTCTTGCCTTAAGGACATTTAGCTCCAAACAAACATTCGTTTTATTAGCATTTATTTTCTGTAAGGTACAAATTCCGAAAAATGCAAATGAGATCGTAGATTTATGTCTAGATATGATTTGCAATTTCAAAAATTGGAACATTTTTTTTCTTATACTGTTACAGAAATGCAAATCGAATTTTCAGTATTTCAGTAGATGTTTAGCTTTTAGAAATATTTTGCGCCACAAGTAAACACAAAATCATGTATTTCATTCAGCCACGGTCAGAACAGTAAATTCCAAATTTTCATTTTTAAACAAAATTCAATACATATTGAACCTTGCACCCAATAAAAGCGGAATTCAATTTTTTTTAAATGCTCTTTAAACTCTTGTTAAAGTTTGTGAAGGATTCACTGTCCCAACCTGGAACTGGACCGGGATTTTCGAACTGACAAGCTAACGCTCTAAAGCAATGATGTACCCAGAAATTGATTTTAGAGCGTGCATATCGTCACTGCAGTGTCAAAACCACGAATGAGCAATTTTGTAGTTTGATTATGCAAGTAAATTCGATTAGGACGGGATGACCCACTGGATAAGCCACGGAAATTGCACCTGGAGGACACAAGTTCGATTACCGCCTGTTCCAAAACTGTCCGCGCGTTTACGCAGAGTACAGGCACGCTACATCTGTTGGTCCTGATCTTCCGACAGGTTGGTGGCAAGATAAAGAGGGTATTGTCTCTGTGGATATTGCTTCCACTATGTTGCGGTCAAAATTGGGAGGCATTGTTCCCGTCGTCCAAAAAGATACCTTACATTTTCGGGTAGGTCGGACGATCTGGGCCGAAAGAAAGAAAATTTTATGTGACCGAAATGTACATATTTCTTAAATTACACAGGATGGTTCAAGCACTATACATAACAAGATCAAGTTGCATCTGCATTATGCATCAGTGAATAAAATTTTTAAAGGACTCAAGTATCAACAATTGAAAAATGCTCACATTTTTGGATTTCTCACTGCATTGATGATATTATTTCTTCTTAAAGTGATAATAATATAAGCATGAAAACAGACATTTTTGTTTTTCTCATATACTATTAATTACTAAGTAATGTTCATTCTACGTTTTGGTTTTTGCAAAATATTGTTTCCTTTTTTGTGTTTACCGATACACTTATATATATCTACAGTCTTATACAGGGTGTCCCAAAAACGTTGACCTCGACTTTTATTCCTTTATTATTGATCTTAGACAAATATAATAAATTGCAGAGTCGCGTAAAAAAACTTACAGTATTTTATGAAATCGATAAATATTTTCAGGGATTAACTTTGAGGAAATACAAAATTTAAATTTTATACGCCCCCGTCTCCCCCCCCCCCTTCAAAAACATTTTCAATGAGTAAAATGTGTCCCATACACTAATAAGATGAACAAAATTTCAACATTTTATCATAAAAAGTCCCAGAGATATGTTTAAACAAAGTTGGTGAGGGATTAATCACAAATTAAAATGTAAATGTTTACAGCAAGAGTGCAAAAGACGCAACGCAGAAATGCATCATAGGCAAATATTATCTGCCTCTTATCTTTAATGGATCTTTGGCATGGATGGAAAACATTTTGAACAAGCTTTGTAATATGTGTGTAAAGTTATTATTTCTACACAGTGTAGATACTTTTGTACCAATAAATAGCAAAATTATTATTTATTTATGTAATTATTGTTTTCTTTCATAATTTGTATATGACCCCTGAAACGCGATCTGCCGACATGATTTTTCCCCTCTGAGAACTCATGTCGATGCTTCGAAAAGTGGTTTAAGTCAGCATTTTTGGCTTTTCATATCTCTGGGACTTTTCATAATAAAATTCTGAAATTTTGTACATCACCTTATTAGTGGATGGGGCACATTTTACTCATTGGAAGTTTTTGTACGGGGGCCGTATAAAAATTTAAATTATGTGTTTCTTAAAATTTAATTGCCTTGAAAATTTTAGTCGATTTCATGATATTCTGTACCTTTTTCTACGCAACTTTGTAATGTATTATATATGTCTAAGATCAATATTTAAGGAATAAATGCCGATTTGTATATTTTTGGGACACCCTGTATATACAAAGTTCATTCAAACCTATTTCTATCGCATTGTTTCGTACATATTTTTTTTTATATATTTCAACGTCGAAAATGTTGTTTCAACAGTGCATGTCACAATAGACAAAGTTACTAGAATTTTCAACATCTTATAAATGCTTAGAAAAATAACTATATTACAAGCCTGAAAATCCTCTATTGAAGATATACTATTTACTTTCCCTGCAATACATGGTAATGTATAGGGAAAGTGTTGGAATCGTGTCAAAAATCCCAACTCGAATTTTCGACGGATCTACACGTTTTCAGACCTCTATAACACGAAAATACTATTTTTAGCGTGATATATATATGTCTGTGCAATGTATGTATCCACTCCAACTCATTTATATATATATATATATATATATCCAATGGCAAGGCAATACAAAAAGAAAAGTACAAAAATACAACATATAACAGAGAAAGACTAAAAGTCCAACAAAGTTGACGGAAGTCATTGCCGTAAAAGTTCTCTAGCACGCCAATACAATGTCGTCTCAGAGTCGCCATGCAGTGCCGAACAACGATTGAGGTGGGCACGGTTCATTGGTTCTGCTGTATTACAACGAGGGCAGTTTGGATGGTCAAAAATCCCGATGCGATGGAGATGTTCTCCCAAACAGTCGTAACCGGTCAAAAGACGGAACTCGGCCACAGCTTCACGGCGTGGGCCGTTGGGAAAGGTGAGGAGATCATCAACTTTTCACCGCTTTGTCTGTAAACGTTAAAGTAGCTGCGATTTATAATTTTGAGACATAGTCTGCCTACTATACAGTTTAATATAATGATAAGAAAGGGACGAGCATCTAGACTGGAATAATCTCGAGCCCTTTTTAGCAAGGACATCAGACTGTTCATTCCCAGTAACTCCACGGTGTCCAGGTATACACTGAAGCACCACATGCTTTTTCTTTAAAGCCAACTTCCGCAAATAATACCGACACTGAAGGATTTCTTCCGATGAAGGATGACCAGAAGAACCAATGGCCAGGATTGAAGCCTGGGAGTCTGAAAACAGAACCACCATATTAAATTTATCTTCAAATGCAAACAATTGTTTAAGAGCAATGCGAATCGCTTCCACCACTTCATCGAAGGCAGTTCCATATTTCCCCGCAGAAGCATAAAAGGAGAAAAGGCTCGAAACAACTCCTAACCCTGCGGCCATATAATCACCAAAGAGAGAGCCATCCGTATAGACGTGCAACCACTCAGAATCCGGGTACCTCATGTCAATGGTTTCCAAGGCGTAACACCTTAAAACACCCGGAGATGTATCTTTCTTGCATAATATCTCCCCAATATTCAAATTTATTTCAGTCCGTACCAACTCCAGGGGTTTTATTGGCCCCGAAATTTCCTGGACATTATCAGGTAACTCATATCCCTTCCTGATATTTTGGACAAACTGAATAAAGCCGTTTTGGATTTTCATCCCGGTTGGATAATTCATCCAATAAGAATCGCCCATTCTAATTAGTTTCTCATAAGGAAGCAAAGCCCTCTCCTCAATAATAACTCAAAAGATTTATTACTCAAAAACTGATTGACCGAATTTTATAAACTTTTACAGGCAAGCCACTTGTGGGTGACCCTGGTGCTGATTTGATTTTAGTATGATTCGGGAAATAAGAACCTTGTATTTTTTACGAACTGGCATTCAAAAATCGTCAAAATCAAAAAAAAAAAAAATTAAGTATACTCAAATGCATCAAATAAATGCCTGTTTGTTTTATATGTAATTTTTGACGCTGAAAAGAATAAGACCAACTCCATTACTCTAGCACTGGCCGTTTTCAAGATATTTTTGCTTTTACGCATTTTTTCTACGCCGGTTTCAAGAGTCAGTCCGGATACCAAATGAAATCGAAGCTGAATTAAAAATGTAAATTCAGTGCAATTTCAATTAATTATGCTTGTTCAATTAAACTCAATTTAATGAATTAATAATGAAATAAAGAGAAAATGAATTTAAGTCTGCATGGAAAGATATGTGCTGCTCACATCCGATTTATTTTTTGTTGCAATTTTCTTTTCCGTAGATGACATGTTACGACGTATCCTATGGAATCGTGGGTGTGCGCTCAGGATACAAGAATGAGTCCAAATGTCTAGATAACTAACACGTTTATTCACAATCACGACTTAAACAGGAACAATATACAGTAAAACAAGACTTAAATGCTTCGCTAATTTTACAAAATAACTGATACTAGTCTCAAAACATTGACGAAATTAATTTCACGAAACAGCAGCTACTATTCTCAAAACGTTGACAAAAATTCACAGTTCAATGTAGCTCGTATCACGTCCACTGCTCTCCCACTGAGTGATGACTCCTTTTATAGACGCTCCATAAAAACTGCTAGAAATATCTCATATCACGTAAAATATTGATTATTTCGTGGTGTTTCTCGAAGGCAAATTTATAATTGATTAAATTCACCTAAACTCGAACTTATGACTTATATTGGTAGAGGATTTTCCCAAACTCAGAGCTTATGGATATGATTATCTATACATTTAATTTAATTAGCAACAATCGAATTTTAAAAACACAATACCTCCAATACTGATGTAAGGGCTTACCTCGTCCTTAGTAACTACCTCCAATGTTCATATGCCAAGGATAGGCGATGAGAGAAAACAGCATATATGAACTTCCCGGGTTCGAGGGAATACCTTCGCGAAGAATTAAGAGTCCATCAGGGGATCGATTGGAACCAAGATCCGCTATGAGGATCTACTGTCTAAATGCCGGTTGGCTCACTGGTACACTGTCCGGAGTACACTGTCCGGAGGACGTACTCATCGGCCGATACCAGTTGATTCACTGCTGATTCGACGTCCGGAGAACATACTCGACGGCAGAAGTTGGTCGATGTGGGATCCAATTTAAATGGTACGGTTGCATGCATTACCAGTCTTGCTAACCGATAGCGATTGAATCACTCAGATGAGGCGTGTTACATGCTGCGTAGAGGTCCAGGTTTTGATACCTCGCAAGCACTCTGCCAATGCATAGTCGTCCGTGTGTAGTGGCTTAGTCACTGAGCTATCAAGATGCCGTCTACCATTGCAGTCCACACATTTTTTACGGCTTAGCTGTAGTGTATAGGGCCCAAAGAGGTGTCCCAATACTACGCCGTCTAATTGCAGAGCTGTTTGACCCTGCGCGACGGAAGGGGTCGAAGTCACCGCTGCTTCAATGACCGCCACTGTAGGGGTGTCCAGAATTGGACAATGTCTCAGAAACCACCCATACTCAAGTTTTTCCCATTATTTGATTCAACTGTGGTCCATAAATATTTTTACATAATTTTAAAATGTTATCCTGAGGTCCCTCAAAGCCTCTGAACATAAGTCAGACAGTCACAGGGTTTCTCGTGTTTTAGTGCGTTTACAAACCATACAATTTTTGGTTAAATGTCAAATACTGCAGAAAGGTGTATATTTGTATTATAAACACTTATTAAATTGCAAAATTAAATAAATAATTAAATTGTTCGATTGGAAAGCAGCGGCGGATGGAACAGCCCTCGGGGAGCAAAGATGATTCACTGCCGCCAGATACTGGGACAAAACCTGCTACATGTAAATCAACTGATGTTTGGCTTACTGGACATCCATCAGCATCAGTAACTGGAGCCAAGCTGCCCGATTGCAGGCAGGTCATGAAATATATCATGTGCCTCAGAAACGATCCCGAGAATATGCGGAATAAAGTGAAAAACGAGGAAATTGCTTATGATGTAGTAGACAGTGTTATTGTCTTTTGAACTATAGCAAGAATCAAAACAAGATACACACATCACTGCATGTCTGATGTGATGAAACTGTGGAACAAGTGGCAAAGCTTGATGAAGAACAAAAAGCGGCAGTCAGTTCCGGGAAACAGGCAAGCAAACTTTGTAGCGCAGTTGGACAGTCTTTTCGATATTGGTGCAACCGATGCTATTGAGGATATAATGAAGTCAAGGCTTCTATCAGCAAAGAAGAAGCAGGATGATATTGACATTTATTTAGACCAAAAACAAGAGAGAAGAGCTATCATGGATGGTCATGACAAAATTTTTGAGGCAAAAGCTGAAATGTTGCTTTTAAGACAAGCATGGGAAAGCAGATTTACAGAGCAAGAAGAGAACCGCATAGAAAGACAAACGGCAGCGACTTCTCATGGAGCAGCTTCGTTGCTGGAGCTGGATTCAGATAATCAGATATCTGAAGGTGATGAATGTCACGAATTACAGTCAAAGACTCATGGTTATTGTCGGTTAGAAATCAGGTTGTCAAGCATCTTATTACTCTGTTGCCAAGCCAAGACTCAACAACGTTTCAACGTGATGACTATCGTGAGTGTGTGGAGAATACACTGATAATCTTTGGCGAGATTCCTCCGCATGGGATCCACTTCCTGAAGGCTGGTGCAATTCATCAAGCTCGTTGAATGGTCAACAGCTTGTATGCAAGAAATATGTTCCTGTTCTCCAGGGCAATGCCGTATGACGATAAAATGGTTGAGAAACTCATGCGTATGAACAGGTTTTTGGCACTGTTCTACACTGCTGCTAGGACAAAAGCAGGCAATGGCGCTGATGCCCCAGCAAACCATCTCCAGCTGATTCATGACATGATTGATTTTCGTGAAGTGGATAAAGCAGTTGCCGACACAGTAATTCATAAACTTGTAAACCACCGATGGTACCTCAAGGACGAATTTGCTCCCTTTGCACTTTTCAGCAAGTATCACATGATTACTGATTGTTTGAAGCAAGAGATGGCTATTTAGTTTTCAATGGCGTCACTGCCAGATAACTTCCGTCTCGGTAAGTCTGTATTCAGAAAAATTGATCGAGATACGACACTGAAGGATTTAATTGGTCCAGAATCCCACGCATTGTTCAGAATTCTGAAGTTCAGTACTAACTGGTTAGTTATGCCAGTCAATCAATGGCCATTTGATCCCGCATTTCTTGCTGCGGAGAAATATGTTCGAACTCTCAAAGTTGTAAATGATGCAGCTGAGCGTGGGATCAAGCTTATATCGGATTTTGCTACCATCATTACAACCGATCCTGAGCAAAGATCCTGGCTCTTGCAGGGCATTGAACAACACAGGAAACAGTTCCCCAAATTCGATAAGAAGGTACTAAACATTACACACTCACAATATGAAGAAACATTGTACAACTGACACTACCACTGACATTGATTATGGCATTTTTAACATTTTGTGGACAAATAGGATAAATTTGTGACACATACGTTGTCAAGTTCTGGCTTATTAATAAATAGCTACAGAACTGTGCAGTTTGGTATTTAAATATTGGTATTATTATTCCTACGTTCTGAGTAATCTCTTCTAATAAGTGCCGGTATTGAAAATCAAAGTGTGACTTTGACCCCTATTGGACATTATCTTCAGAGGCTTTGAGAAACTTCAGGATAACATTTTACAATTCTGTAAAAAATATTTATAGACCACAGTTTAATCAAATAATGAGAAAAACTTGAGTATGGGTGGTTTCTGAGACATTGTCCAATTCTGGACATCCCTACCGCCACTACCCGATGAATTTTCAAATAACAGTCTCTCACTCGATTTGGCGAGAGTTGCCATAGGACGTCATTGCTGTAATATCCGAACCTGGATACGAGCTACACTTGAGTATATGTGCTCGCATAAGGGTATCAAATAACCCGGTTCCTTTCTGTAAAACATAGGGCTAGAACTACGGAATACCAGTGCATACTGATTCCCAAGTGTATATCGAAATGCATTCTTTGGGATCGTCCTTCGATCAAGTAAACATAAAAATTACGAGACCTTCCCTGCAGAGATCAAAATGGAGTCTGACTTAAAAATTTGAATTCAGATCCCTTCATTTTTTTGTGAAGGTCAGAACAAAATCAGGTCCGAAGTTCCCTCTTCCATTCATTTGTTGCACAACTTGTGCGCGACATGGTGGGGCGATTTCCCAAACTATTCATTGGATTACTGGATACAGATCATTTTGTCCGAGCGCAAATTTTGAAGTTTAATCAACATTTTATATTCTTTTAACAAGGCAGCACAGAACAAAATTTGAAAAAATCAAGCATAAAAAAGGTTATTTATGACTTAATTGTCACGAGACTTCATAGTTTCAATCAATGTTGCAATACATAGCAATTTTTGAGATATAATATATGTGTTCGTGACGTCATTAGACCCCATCGGGGGAGGGGGGGGACAGCTACCCCCCAGGGATACATTGTCAAGTAGGGTACGTATTGAAAGTGAATTATATTTTTTTCAAGCCTTTTAAGGTGAAAGGTAGCATGTTGCAATTGTGATCATTTAGTCCGATGATGGAGATTTTTCAAATTATTTCTTGCAAAATTTGCAAAAAAGAATAAGAAGACTACAAGCTACTTAAAAATCGTTATATGAATAACCTATTTCTCCCTTCGTCCATCCATCCATCAGTTTCTGCAACGCTTGGCGAAAAATTTGGCGAAAATTTGGAAGTATATTGCCAACGTGGCTACTTATTTTAATGTTGCGAAATTGATGAAAATATCGTCAAATCGATAAAAACGTCACCAAATTAATAAAAATGTTACCAAATTAGTAAAAATTATTAATAATTAAATTAATTGTGTTTTGTCAGAAGATTTATAATGGTATTATAATGGTTTCTTCGGTAGAGTTTGTCTGCCAGTCCAACCGTATAAGGAAAAATTGTTGTTCCAAATGGTCCCAATTATAGAGTGTTTTCTGGTACGGTTCTAAAATTTGAAAAAAATCACAAACTACATAAAAATGGATTTTGGTATGAGAAAGTCCAGTTAAACCACATTCTAGTAATGTTTTTATGAAAATTTTTGAATTCAAGATTTTAATGATATTATATATTTTAGGACCTCCTCAGTACGCTTTGACTAATTTTGGAATGATGTTCGCCTATCTATCTGTCTGTCTGTCTGTCTGTCTGTCTGTCTGCCTGTATGTCAGTGGTAGACCTCTTGTATACACGGTAACTACCGCAAATATTAATGAGTTTTCACGAAATTTTATATCCAGCTTTGTTAATAAAAAATCGAGAACTAGATAGAATTTTTTTAATTCGAGCGGAAACTTCGAAGTTTATTCGAAATGTCATATTTTTTAACATGGCAGCATAGGAAAAAATTTGAAATAATCATGCATAAAAAGGTTATTTATGGTTAATGGTCACGAGTCTTCATAACTTCAATGACTGTTAAGAAAACTAGCCGCGATAAAATGTTTGTGTTCGTGACATCATTAGCCCCCCTCGGGGGGGGGGGGAATTACCCTTGGGTGTACATTATTAAATATGGTATCAATTAAAAGGGTTTTTTTTTTCAAGCCCTTTAAGGTGGGTGACGGGTAGCATATTATAATTTCGGTTATTAGAACCAACGATACAGATGTTTTAAATTATTTCTTGCAAAATTAGCCAAAAAGAAAAAAAAGACCGCAGGTTACTTAAAATTCATTATTTGAGTAACGTTTGGAAAAAACATTTAGAGACAAATTTGACGGAATATCGCCAAATTGGGACTCAAAGCAAGTGCTCTCCGAAAAAACGTGGGGCCAGTTTTATTACCCACCACAAATCAATTAGAATTTAATGTCAATTCTTGACATCAGCCAGTTTGCTTCTATCATTAGATGGAGCTTTTTTATAGCTTAAGTTTTGACCTGACGTTTACAATTCTTCATACACACAGCATCCCAATAATAAATATTTCACAATCTGTTTAAATCTGATTACACCTGTCATCACATATAAATTTGAGGGTATGTAGTTTTTTGCTTTAGGTTTTGGCTATTTTGGTGAGCCATTTCGTACAAAAAAGGTAGGTTCCTTTTATCCTAATCATTCAAAAATCTAATCAGCACCACAGTATCCCAGAAGTAATTTACCCACCAAATTTTGGAAAATTTTATCGAATAGTTTTGATCTGGAGTTGATACATGCATTACACAGACAGAAAAACATACATACATACATACATACATACATACATATAGTCATCAAGATAAAAATAATATTTTCGTGTTCCAGAGCTCTCGAAAAGTGTAAATCGGTCGAAAACTCGAGTTCCAATATTCGACACGATTCCAGTACTTTCCCTATACATTACCATGTATTGTAGAAAAAATGAAAATTTCATGTACTATAAGGAAAAAAGCAAGCGTCTTCTGTGAAGGTATAACATTAAATACAATTCTGTGAAGGTATATTTTAAATATAAACACTGAGAAAGTCATGTTTGGAGTGGCCTCAGATAATTTTCATTTATTTTACTTTTATATGGAAAATTTTCTGTTGGCATGCCATAAGTATAAATATTTTGCAAAGTAGATATACATTTAATTTAATTTATTATCAATGAAGACATACTCTTCAGTAATTTAATCCATAAATGCTATCTTGAATAAATATTTTAGTAGATTGTATACGGACGTATACGAGTAATGCGAATATTTCTTTCAATTTGGTTATACTTGTAGTTTACAATGCATTGTAAAATGTTTATCAACCGAAAATTGTTTTCACTTGGGAATGATAAAGATTTCCAATGCTAATGGTTTTTCCAATGCTTAGCCTACCAGACCGGTAATCCAACTTTAACGCAATGTTTGAATTTTAATAAAAAAAATTTCAATATATACTTTGCATTTCTGTTCAGAATAGTTTCAAGCCATTTATTTTTCTCATCATCTATACATATACACATGATATCAAGAAACAACTAGAATTTAATGCAAAGAATGTACTCTTTTTATCTTAAATCGCACATTGTTCTTTTTATCATTTTTGAACATCCTCAATGCATGTTATTTTCTACCTTAAATCGTACAATGTTCTTTTTATCATTTTTAAACATCCTCAATGCATGTTATTTTTCACCTTAAATCGTACATTGTTCTTTTTACCATTTTTGAACATCCTCAATGCATACAGGTTGATGAATCGACTGCGATAGAAAAAATCTCAAATGTCATTGGCAAATTTTCTGATTAATAACTGCAGTTTTGAATTTAAGAGGAACTTTCTCAACGCTCCAAAAATATCTAGATTGGTGATTCCCAAATTTTTTTATTTGAAGAAACCCCTTAAATATTTTGTCGAATCTCGGGAATCCCCTACCGGACTGACACATATTAGATTCAACAAGGTTCGGCATGTCATGGCAGAAGGACATATCTCAAGATATGTATGTTTGCCTTTACAAGGCTGGTTGGATTTACTTCATTGCGTTAATGTTATGATATTCTTGTTGAAGGAGTATCTAGATTAATAATCCAGAAACATATAATGGCATATTCTATCTCAGATTGATGTTTCTCGTAATACGTTGTTTTGCCAACACAAAACTCCAAGGGGTCTATTACAAAATAAACGTATAAATGGGTAAGGTTAATAAATTGTAATTAACTAATGATTTAAAATAAAATATTACAAGAGCATTTATTGCCTTTTTCTATTTATTAATGATTGTTATTAAAGAAAATAACATTTTCACTTTGCACCTGACTTACTGTTACAAACAAACATTGTAATGATTTTGTGGATGTATGTTGCAATGATTTTGTGTAAATATAATTTTATTAAATTTTGTTGCTCAGTTACAGACGAGGTGGCAAAACAAACAAGGAGCAATTTTTATATTTTTTATTTATATATTTATATTTATTTTCTCATAGTATGTATAGTTTAGAAAAAGTATTGTTTTCATCTAATTTTTCGAATGCGAGATTTTGATGCCAATATATATTTTAAGACCTCCTAAACACGCTTTGACTATTTTTGGAGTGATATCCGTCTGCCTGTCTGTATGTCTGTATGTATGTATGTCTGTGGTCGATTTCTTGTGTACAATACAACGGCGAGACATACTAATACATTTTCACGAAACTTTATATCCGGCTTTATTATCAAGCAATCTAGAACTAGATAGAATCTGTTTTTAATTCAAGCGAAAACTCCAAAATATATTCATTCAACATTTCATCATTCAACATTTAAAATATCACCCAGTTGGAGGTATTTCGAAAAATTCGTAACCAAAATTTTATCCAAACGTTATGGACGAAGTAATAGGTTATTCTTATAGTACTCGTAAATTCTTATATTATTTCGTAAATTATAGTCGTCAAGATATTGAATTTTCGCCAATTAGTCGACATTTTCATTAATTTAGTGTCATTTTAATTCATTTGATGACATTTTCGTTAATTTGGCAATATTTTAAAAAGTCGCCAAGTTGCCGATATTCCTCCAAATTCGTCGCCAAAATCTCGCCAAGTCTTATGGACGGAGAAATAAGTTATTCTTATAGAACATAAATAACTATTAGCGTGCAACTTCACAAGTATTACCCAAAGTATATTTTCACATGAATGGAACGAGCTAGATCCACGTGAAGGATGTCACCTAATTCATTGCAAGATATTACATATAACAAGTAAACATATTTCACAATAGTTAATATTATTTTTTATTTAATTTGATTTTTTGATAAATTTATTTGAAAAATGTGCAATATCTCAAGAACGGTTCATGCTAGAGTTCTAAAGTTTGTATCAATTGTTCTCTATTAAAAAATTACACAAGAAATGACTATCTGCATAACTTTATTAAAGGTTTGGATTTTTAGATGATTTTTTCAAATTTTCGCTCAAAAATATAGTGGAGTTTTGAATATTCGATTACGTTTAAAAGCAACATACTTCCAGTATTCATGGATTGTAATTTTTGTACAAAATTTCATTCGAATCGCTCCATTCGTTCGTCAGATATCGTCTCCATAGACTCACTGCACGCACACATACACACACGCACACACACGAACACACACACACAGACACACACGCACACACAGACAGACATCCCCTCAAAAACATGTGTGTTCAGGGGTGTTGTTATTGAGACCCAGACCGTCCGACCTACCAGAAAGGTGTAAGGTAACTGTTTGGACGGCCGGGAAGTGCCACCCAATTTAGACCGGAACCCAGTGAGGGGAGGCATCCACGGGGACCGTACCCTCCTTTCCCTACCACCAACCCCTCGGAAGGACTTACGGACCCTCATGTTTAACGTGATCGTACTCCGCATGAACACGGCGGCAGTTGTGGCAGCGTGCAAAACCACCGGGCTACCACGCCCAAAATGTGCCAACAACACGCGGTGTTCCCAGGTGGTCACCCACCCAAGTACTAACCGTGCCCGATGCTGCTTGACTTCGGTGTTCAGGGGTATTTGAAACATGCTCTCCCGTCGAAAACTCGAATTCGAATTTTCAACCTAGTCACAATACATTCTTTATACATTGTACTATGTATATAAGGAAAGTAACAAACCTGACGAAGATGTATTTTCAAAGATACTTATTTCAGTAGACTCAAAGAGAGTTACGAAAAATTACATGAAATATGTCTTAGAAATTTTCAAAATCTCAGAAAAGGTATATATTTAATAGATTATTTACAGAAGTGCGACTAAATACTGCGAGTAATGTTTCATTCAAAGTGGAGTTGACTGAGGACAGTCTATACCGAATTTCAGCCGGCTAAAACGTCTATAGAGATAAAAGTAAATTATTTCCGTTTGTCTCGTAGCTCGTTCTATATAGTACATGCAATGTGTAATGACATCATTTGATATTAAAACGGAAATTTTAAGGCCAAGTAACAAATAACCACAATATTTTCCGAAGGACAACAGGTGCAAAAGGAAAGCTGGTGCTGAAACCACATCAGTGACTGTCTTAGCTCTATACAGGGTGTACCAAAAAGATTGAAACGCGCTTTAATTCTTTACCTGTTGCAAATAAATGGACAATGTAAATTGCAAAAATATTGAAAGTAAGGTAGGAAATAAGACTACGTTAATGAAATAGTCCTACCATTAATTTTCAAAAGTTACACTTTTTAAATTTTTATACGACCCCCTTAGACAAATTTGGTCAATCAGAAAACTTTTATTTTTAATGCTGCAACAAGATCATTAAAACAAACCGCACATCTGTATCTTTAAAATCAACTGAATTATGATAAAGGAAAAAATCTGACTTATGCCACTTTTCCGTACCATATGAAAGGCTGTTTCAACAGTGAAAATAGGGATCATAAACAAATTGACGAATGAAATTGTTTAGATAAAAAAGTACTTAAAAGTACTTAAATATTGAAAAAGTACTTAGTTATTGAAAAGTACTTAATCCGTGTTTGCATCGTCAGCCTACGCGGAATTTTCAAAAATGTCTCCTATGTATTATCATCCAGCTTTATATTTTTTGTGATATGTCACAAATTTACATTTCTAATTTGATATATGGTCCCCATTCACAATGTTCAATTTTCAATTAAATATAACCCGCTCAATTTTAAAGATACAGATATGCGGTTTCTTTAATGATCTTGTTGCATTAAAAGTAAAAATTTTCTGATTGACCAAAATATCTAAAGGGGTCGCATAAAAATTTAAAAAGGGTAACTTTTAAAAATTAATGGGAGAACTATTTCATTAACGTAGTCTAATTCCCTACCCTACTTTCAACATTTTTGAAATTTACATTGCCCACTTATCTTCAACAGGCAAAGAATAAAAGCGCGTTTCAATCGTTTTGGGACACCCTGTATATAGTAGATAATGAGAAATAGATGTTTTAGAAAAAATTTGTAAAAAACAATAATACAGCAAAAATTTATAAGAAGCAATAACACAGCAAAAATTTGTAAGAAGCAATAATACAGCAAAAATTTGTAAGAAGCAATAATACAGCAAAAATTTGTAAGAAGCAATAATACAGCAAAAATTTGTAAGAAGCAATAATAGAGCAAAAATTTTCCCCCTAATGTTATCAGTATTGTTTCTTACAAAATTTTCATAGTTTTGTAGCTTTTAGTTAGTAGCTTACAACATTTTTTTTTGTTTTCACAGTTTTGACACATAAGCACGTTTTAAGATCTTTAAACTCCATTCCGAATGCTTTTGTGAAAATGTACATGTGGGCGAATTGTGTGGATGGTGTATACGTGAGTGGGTGTATGTGTGTAAGCCGTGCATACCGAATCACCACTTGCACCTAACGATATCAAATTTTATTTGTGAACAACATGTAAAAAATTAGAGCTAGAAAAAATATTTTAATAATTCTAATTATTACCCGTATAACTGAAATTATTGGAATTTTAAGAGATTCTCTTGGCATTATTATTTTATACGGAAATCAATAATTATTTAATCTCGATTGTGGAAATGCATAGTATCAGGAGTAAATTTATAAATTAAACTATGCTGTAGATGTTAATGGTATACAAATAGTTTCCTATTAAATCAGATAAACCAAACCATCCATCAACGTCACTAAAATATTGCCATCTTGAAAAATAAACTTTAAAAAAAATTTAAAACGAACAAATTGAATACAAAGTCTATATTTTTTTTTCATTTTGATATTGATTATGATACAAATAGAGCGGATCACTATGGTATATGAATAAATGCGAATACCAATTGGAGAATCACATATTCCAGATATTTTACTAAGTATAAAAAAAAATATTCATCTAAAATTCAGTCTTCGGACAGTCAAACCAATATTCTCTACAGAAACACAAATGAAACTCTGTTATTCTTAGTACACGCAAAAACAAAAGTTATTTTGGTAATGCACGTATCTGTACTTTGATATTTCTCTCTCTCTCTCTTTGATAAAAGTTATTTGCTCTCTTAATTTTTTCAGAAAGCAAATGTTTTTCCTGACAGCAGTATTCTCTTTAGTAATTTATTTCTGATGTGTTATCAGATAAAAAAAATGACATCAGCGGCAGTAAAGTTCCTCCTTGATATGATGTATTTTCGCGGTAACTATAAATCTTAACCTTCTGTACAGAAATTCATGTCTTCTCGAATGAATTTCTTCTTTGTATTTCATGCGTATTGTACAGAAATAATTTAGTGTGCAATAGAAATAGAAACTTATTCAGGAAGACGTTACATTGGTCCAGTTCAAAACATTGTACGATCACACGGTATATTAATCTGTTTATAAGATACAGTGGCGTACGGTGAGGTCAAGCAGAAGAGGCAACACTTCGCTCACATAAAAATATCAATATATCCTTCAATTAAATTTTCAAAAAGATATAATTTGCTCAATATTTTACCAAGAAATGCGTTTTTCAATTGCAACTTATGAAATTGGTACATTTATACTTCGATACCAGATTGATTTTTCCTAAAATAGTTTTTACTCACACAAAAATATCAATATATCCTTCAATTAAATTTTTAAAAAATATATAATTTGCTCAATATTTTACCAAGAAATGCGCTTTTCAATTGCAACTTATGAAATCGGTACTTTTATACTTCGGTACCAGATTAATTTTTCCTAAAATAGTTTTTGCCCGAAAATGGTCAAGAGAGTGTACAAATTGCTGTTTGGGCTGAATCATACGCTAAAAACCTTTTTAATACTTTCCAACTTTATTAAAATGTGTTTATAACTTTGATCATTCAGTCTGTCTGTTCCTTCCCACGATAACTGTAGTAAACAATCAAAATAAAATTTTACTGTGCTGTTGAGACGGTTTGTGGGACATATGGCAATGTGTGTGTGTGTGTGAAAATGAATAATATCACCCAATTAGTTTTGTATTGAATCTGGTTTGAAAAAATAAACTACATTGAGCCCTATGGGAAGTAATTTTTCAAGCATTTTTTAAGAGTAATTAAAATTTATAAATTGTTTCGAAAATTTTAGCAAATATTCAAATTATCACGTAAAATGTGCAAAAAAAATTTAAGCAAATTTGTTGGGTAGTTTTCTTAAATAAAAATTGAAGTAATAATTACATCCATATTATATGAAGAGATCGCAAGACTCATATCAAAATAAAATATGATCCATTTTTTTCCGCTGTGTAAAGATCGCTTAAATTTGCGTTTAGTGTTGTATCCGTCATAAAATCGTTTTATTTTTGCGTACTATCTGTATACCTAAACTCTGTGCCAACGCGATTACAATATTTTTGATTTCGAATGATCACTAAACGTTCTTATTTCTACAACGAAGCCTAATTTGATCGCTAATCTACAGTATACAGAATGTAAACAAATCAAACTATTGTAAGATGAGTTGTATAAGAATTGCTGAATTATTTTCACTCAAAATTTAGCTCTGGAGTCTGGCATATAAGTGATATGAATGAAATATTCATTGATATTACACAGAGAGGCAGAGGATTTATATTTCAATTACGTTATTTGAATAAATTTCATTTTGTGTAATTAGAATTGTCTATTTAGATGAAGTTTTAAGTTTTCCATGTGTAATAATGTCATCATTTTAAAAATATCAGCCCTGAATGTATTACATTTCATAGATTTTTAAATAAAATTACATTTCAGTTGGAAGGTGTTTCGTAATCAATGCTTCCTGCGTGATTGATCGTTCTTGCTCTTATTGCTATTACTATTGGCAGTGTGTCGAAGCCTTTGCCATTATCGTTTGAGAGAATCTGGCTTCTCTTGCTGCATCTCACAGAACAGCACTCTTAAAATACGGTTTTGTCAGGGAAATACAGGAAATATATATTTGCTTTGATAATACATGTTGTATAATAATCAATTTCATATTCGCAAAACGCAGCAATGATGAGGTTGTAAAGACTAACAATCTTTACTTTCCCTGCAATACATGGTAATGTACAGGGAAAGTATTGAAATCATGCCGAAAATCGCAACTCGAGTTTTCAACGGATTTACACGTTTCGAGACCTCTCGAATACGAAAAAACTATTTTTAGCGTGACGTCTGTGTGTGTGTCTGTGTGTCTGTCTGTCTGTGCAGATTTTGTATCCATTCTAACTAAAAGACTAATCGGCCGCTTTTCATAAAATTTTGTCGTAAGTCCCTTGCGGGCGAATCTAGTGCTAATTAGTTTTGGGTACGATTTGGGATAACATAACCCGCCTTCTTTTGCTAAATGGCCAGCAAAAATTATATCCACTCTAGCGCAAAAACTAATAGACCGAATTTCACAAAATTTAGTAGATAATATTCGTAGTAATTTAGTAGATAATATTCGATTTAGTAGATTAGAATTCACTTGTAGGTTACACTGGTGCTGATTAGATTTTAGTATGATTCAGAAAAGAATAACCTGCCTTTTTTTTGCAAAATAGACTGCAAAAACCGTCAAATTCCAAAATAAAAAACTACATATGCTCAAGTATATCCAATAAATGCTTATTTTATACGTAATTTTTAACGAAGAATAAGACCAACCCCATTACACTAGGACTAGCCGTTCTCGAGATATTTTAGTTTTTTTGTATTTTCTCTACGCCACCTTTGAAAATAAATCTAGTTACAAAATGAGAACGAAAAGTGAATTAAAAGTAAATTAAATTTAATTAAAATAAAGAGAACTTGGTCTGCAGGGAAAGTTATGTGCTGCCCACATCAGATTTTTATTCCTGACTTTTTATTTTTCAAGCAGTATCTTCCCCAGGGAAAGGAGAGTCTAAATTTAAATAACAGCCGCTCAGATTGCGGACGGCAGAGGGAGCTGGCAGCCAAGTTCTTAAAATGCGAAATGCGCAGCACGAGTGGCAGCGTGGCGTATGTGGCTGCAGTCAGCAGTAGAGAGGGTGGACCAAATACATTCTGATTATTATTTGTAAATTACAGTAATGGGTGTTTATTTTATGTTTTTCTACAGTTTTAAGAATAAATATGTTGCTTTTATCAAAAGATGCATGCGTGTTCATTCCGCCACCTTTACAAGGCTCCAAAAAAATAAGATCGTACTCCCATTTTTAAATAATAGAATCTATAGGCTATTTTTACGCTTATTCTGCGCTTGTCTGTATGAAATGGTCGATACCAGAAATGGCTGCTTGGATACTTGTTATGTTCCACAATTTTGTGAACCTCTATAGAGACTGACAAATTTAATCTTACTAGATAGCTGACTTCAAGTTTCTTCTAAATAAAAGAAATTGGGTAGTTCTTCAGTCTCAATTCAATTTTGAAGAAATTCGAAGATATCTAACACTGAATTTACTGATTTTTATAGAGGTTCACAAAAATATGGCATATAGTTAGCATGATGTGACGCATTTTTTCACACCTCTAAATGCTCATAGAGATGTAGAAAATGTGACAAATTTGTATAGTTCTCAAAAATGGGAGAAATATGACAGTAAGTTTTCTTGCTGACTTTATGGGTTGAGACCCAGACCGTCCGTCCTAACGTAGCTGACTTTATGGGTGACTTTTCTATGCTGACAATCGCATAATAATCGTAAAACCGGTTTATGGATGTTCTTTTCTACAATGGAAGCGTAATCCTAATTACCAACTTATTTTAACTCCTAAATCATTTTATGTTTTAATTAATGCAGTCAAAACTTTTAAACGGAGTTTTCAATGGATAAAAAAATTTTAAGGAACTAAGTCAACTGCATATATAGTAATTAGAAATGTGGATTGGATATGGAAACCCATTTAAAACTAAAATAACGTCTGTCACACTTTTTCTATTATAGATAATAAATACACATTTTATATGCACCAACTATCCGGATTAAGAAATTCAACTGCCCAATAGAAAGCAAAAAAGTTTCTTTTTGCTAGAGAATTCCACAAAAAAACTTCATTGATACTTGCAAAGAACTTCATTGGTTTATTTTCGTTCGCTAGAGTTATTGTATGTATGGAATTTCTTTGACATGAAACTGCAGTTTGAAGTGGATTTGGAACAACTATGAACATGTATACACTTTCCACCTATATTTCGGATTCAAAGCCGGCTGACTCTTTTGGATCTTAAAGCTAGAGTTAGCAATACACCTATAGGTGACGTTTGAAGCCCAGGGAAAGTTCCCTGTTTGTTTGGTACTCCAACAAATATCTATGCAAAAGGTTTCTTATCTTAAAAAGCTTTGTGGATCATAAAAGAAAACTCAGTAAGAATATCTCAACACATTTTAACGGTGTACAAGAAAAAGAAAATTCTCAACTATTCCATTGCGAAAATTTTTTGATCAATAAACTATTACACTCTGAAGTGTAACCCCCCCCCCCCGGGGCGGGCCACCCAAGATGGTGGTTTCGGATGTTGGCTCTGTAGCCTTGATCCTCCAAACTGGGGGGCAAATTAATCCGGGGGTAATCAACCTCGCTGCTGATGACTCACGGATGCAATCGCGGAAGTGACGAGGCAGTCCCCGGACTCTTCCAGGTGGCTGGATCACGGGACTGTGGCTATTTATGCCCTGAGCCCAGGTCTGGCCGGTGACCGGAGTCGGGCCCGGCAGGCGCCTTCGGCCCCTGCCCGGTGAATGATTCCGCCGTGTTTCGCGACCGAGGTTGCGGCTTTGCTGGAAAAGAGATGATGTGGTTGCGCCTCGATGTCCCACTGAAAGCTATAAACCCAAGTTGGTTAGCTGGGCTCGCAGGTATGTACTCTACTCTGAAGTGTAACAGCTCTTTCTCCCGCTCTCACTTGCGTCTCTTAACAAAACCAGATAAAGAATACACTACAGATAATCCTTTCCCATGAGGTAAACTAGGGTTGTGATTTGTCGAAGTTTGAAGGTTTACCAGAAGGTTGAAGAAGGTTTTTCTGATTTGTCGCCAATTTGGCCACATTTGGTGACTTCCCGAGGTTCGAGAAACACCTCGAAATAACCAATATTCTACGTGATATGACAGATTTCCAGAAGTTTCTATGTGAGCTTATAAAAGGAGTCATCACTCAGTCGGATAACAGTTGACTTAATACGAGTTGCATTGAACTGTGATTTTTGTCAATGTTTCGAAAATAATATCAGTTCTTTTGCAAAATTGGTGGAGCATTTAAATATTGTTTTACTGTGTATTATTCTTGTTTACGCTGTGAGTAAACGTGTTAGTTATCCATAAATTTGGACTCATTATTGTATCCTGCTCGCACACCCACGATTCCAGGCGATAAATACGTAACAATACATTCATCATATCCTAAAAGTATTCTATTCAACTTTGAATATATGGATGGCTGTGTAAACAATCGTAAGGATATTAATCAGGAATCGCAAGGATATTAATCAAAATTCTGACCAAAGTGAACAAATTAAAGCAGTACAGTAAACAAGAAGTTGTGCTCTCATTGTCGATAACTAATATTTAGTAACAATTGTTATAATGAAATTTTGGGGATAGAAATGTAAATTAAATGAAAACTCTCAACAAAACGGTGAGTGAAATTTATGAACCATGGAGGTAAAAGTAAGGAGTTAAAACGTCATATTAAGAAAACGCCAATATCGTTTGATACAATAATTCAAGTGGCGCTGGGGTAAGATAAGTAGCCCTGCATTGCATGCAATTTTATGGCGAAAAGCCTAAAATATTTATTTAAACTGTCCGTTTTTCAAAAATAAATTATTGGCGCAATGCAAAGTAAAACTGAAACACTAAAGAATATTGCTACGTATTCAGAATTGTTTTAACTTTCAATTTATTTTTATCTCCCTATATTCCATACTCTGTCCCACAACTATGATTAAATACTGTAAAATTATACTCCTAATTAAGGAATCCTTCATTAATCAAAAAAATCTGATGTGGGCAGCACATGACTTTCTTTATATAATGCAATGAATTTACTACTTTTACAGTTAAAAAAATGTTATTTTTATAGAAGATACTTATATTCTTTCTAAGATATTGAATTTTCTTCAATTAGTCGCCATTTTCATTGATTTAGCGACATTTTTATCCATTTGGCGAGTTTTCCGTTAATTTAGAAACATTTAAAAAAAGTCGCCAAGTTGGCGACATTCCATCCAATTCGTCGCCAAAATCTCGCCAAGCGTTATGGACGGAGAAATCAGTTATTCTTACAGCAAATAAATGACTATTGGCGTTAAGATACAAAAGTATTACTCAAAGTATCTTTCTTCATGAATGGATCCACTAGATCCACGAGAATGATGTCACCAAATTTATTGCATGGTTTTACATATGAAAAGTGAACATGTTTCTCAATAGGAAATATTTTTTTTTATTTTATATGGCTTTTTGATATTTTTTTTTATTTTATATGACTTTTTGATATTTTTTTTTAAATGTGCAATATCCCGAGAACGGTTCATGTTAGCGTTCTAAAATTTATGTCAATCGTTTTCTAATGACAAATTACATAAGAAGTGTCTATTTGTGAAACTTTATTAGAAGTTTTGATTTTTTGACAAATTTTTCAAATTTTCACTCAAAAATTTAGAGGGGTTCTGAACATTTGATTGCGTATAAAAAACAATAGGCTTCCAGTGCTTACGGATTGTAATTTTTGTACTTAATTTCGTTCGAATCGGTCCATTCGTTCGTCAGTTATCGTCTGCACAGATTCAATGACACACACATACTTTCACACACACACACACACGCACACACACATACTTTCACACACACACATACTTTCACACACACACACAGACATCACTTCAAAAATGTTCGATTCGTGATCAGGGATGCTTGAAAAGTGCTCTCCCGTCGAAAACTCGAATTCGAATTTTCGACCCCGTCACAATACTTTCCTTATACATTATTGTATATAAGGAAAGTAATGCATAAACTAAATGCTACGCCTTTTTGTTGTGTCAACTAACAATAGCAGCTACTCTACTAACACAAACGACACCTAGATATAATTTTCAAAGCATTGTGGCATTTTCAATCATTTCATCCATGGGAGATTTATTTCCTTCCTTCTAACTCTATGTGCTTAACACTTAAAATTTTATTAAAGTATTCTAAGTTTCTTCCAACAAAATTAGGAAAATTTCTTGCTTGTTGTTTCTTTATATTATTTATAGGGCAAAATTCCCTTGGGTCCCACTAGTACTTTTAAACAATTAAATGTTCAGTTTCAGATTATCACAAAGTTAAACACAGCGAAGCCAAGCAGAATCACTCAAGATGATTTATTCCGTACTATCCTATATAAGACAAACTAATATTTTTTTGAAGAAATCAAAAGAAATTTTCCTGGAATCCGAAAAATGTCGTGAAACAATATCTCTAGTGAGAATATCCATAAATCTATTTCTTCTTTTTTACCACTTTTGTAAGCTATTTTTCCGCTTTTAGTTTTCTCATCATAACGCTGGAGAAAATGTTTTATTTTGTTTTTTCCCTGAAATATCCACTTTTGTACATTCTTTTCGGTATGCAATCTGATCAAAAGCTTGCATCAGCAAAAAGGAAACAGCCTTATTTCGTTTCAGTTTGATCATAGAAATGCTTACTGTTAAATGCAATTTTCTCGGGATAGTTTCTCTCCTTTGATGCTCCAAATAATACAAAAAGATTTATTGAAATATAAGATTATTGAAACTATCTTGAATGGTAATCTTTGCTCCAAATTCTTAGGCATTCATACTATATATTTTTATATCCATGTGTATTAAATCAGTTTGAGAGTGAAAGAAAATATGATCTTCTCATAAGCTTTTCATTTGCAAATTGCTGTTTAATTTTTCTTAATCATTTAAAAATGTATAAGTTGGCAACAATTCAATGAAACGAATGCATTATATGTATTCCTTTGATTTGTGCTAATGGTAAAGTCGCCATACTTCATTTTTATTAACAATTTACAACATAGTTGAAATGAGTGTTTATGACTTTGTTCATTCTGTCTGTCTGTCTGTCCGTTAGCACGATAACTTCCGTAAAAATGACTTAATCAAAATGAAATTTTAGTATGTTTTTCAGACGGTCTGTGGGACCTATGGGAATATAAATAAATAATATCACCCAATCAGTTTTTTATTGAACCCTGGTTGAAAAAATGAAAAACATTGAACCCTATGGGACCTAATTCTTCAAACATTTTTTAAGCAAATTTAAAATTCACAAATTGCTTCGAAATTTTTAGGAAATATTCACATTATCCCATAAAATATATAAAAGAAACTTCAGTAAAATATATCAAGTAGTTTTTTAATTAAAAATTATTTAATATAGGGAAAAAAACAAATTCAATTAATTCTGACTTTTGGGATATCCTCCAGAAAGGAAAAAAAGATATATTATATAATAAATATCTTATCAACTGTTTAATCATTTTGTATATGAGAGAGGCCTCACATTTTAAAATAAATTTGGTAGATAACAATTTTTCAAATTTTTTTTTAATTTTATAAAACTCTTCGTGATATACTTATTTGATGGCATTTTTAATGCACTTTCCTAAGTCCTAGATAGTTAAAATTTGGTACACAGCTTAAATTTGTTGAACATTTTATTCTACAAAAATTTGGTGGACCTTTAAATATAGATCATACATTTTTTTTCGAAATAGCCCTCAAATAATCCCCGTTCACTTCTATAATTCATTGTTGCAATATTGTTAAAAATTCTGATGTGGGCAGCCCATGTCTTTCGCTGCAGACTCATATTCACGTTCTCTTTATTTCTTCAATAAAAATTTGAGTTTATCTGCACAAAATAACAGCCATAAGTATTTTAAATGACATTGAATTTGCACGTTAAATTTAAATTTGGTTCTCATTTGATAGCTGAACTTATTGTCAAAGGTGGCGTACTTCTATAAATCATTGTTGTAATATTGTTAAAAATTCTGATGTGAACAGCACATGTCTTTTCCTGCAGACTCATATCACGTGACCCACTTCAAAATGAAATATGGCATCCATCAGTTCTTTTTAATTTATATTGAGTGTTGTATCCGTCCTAAAACCGCCTTATTTTTGCTTAAATTCTGTGCTACGAATTTAAGCAAAATCTACATACTGAAACAACGCAATTACAATATATTTGAGTTTAAATCATCATCCAAATTTAATTATTTTTACAACGAAGCCTATTTTTCACTTATGTAAAATGTAAACAGCAAAATATGTAAAATGAGCTGTATAAGAATTGCTGTATTTCTTTAACGCAAAATTATTTAGCTCATGGAGTTTGCATAGCTGATATGAATGAAATATTCATTGATTTTACAGAGAGAAGGACGATTTTTTTCGATGAAGTTTTAAGTATAGAGTTTAATTACTTGTAGCTCCATGGTCTTAATTTTTAAATAAAATAAATTATTATAGTATTGTAATGAATGAAATGAATGGGAAAATGTTATGAATAAAATGCTGCTTTTATAGAGAGAGCCAGGCGTGTTATTTTTTCTATGATGTCATTTGAATGAATTTCAGTTGTTTTCGATAATGTTTTCAAATATAATGAATTATCGTAGTATTATGATAATTTTAAAAGTATTACTGTGGAATGTATTGCATTTTAGAGATGTTCAAACCATACCATTTATATTTCAATGCCGTTATTTGAATGAAGTTCATTTTTTTCGAAGAAGGTTTAAATTTTCAAATATAATAAAATAATAGAGTATTGTGATAGGTTTTAAAATATTACCGAGGAATGTATTGCATTTTAGAGATGTTTAAATAAAATTGCATTGAAGTTGGAAAGTGTTTCATAATCAATGCTTTAAGCATGATTGATCTTTCTTGTTAACACTTTACAACAAAGTTGAAAAGTGTTTATGACTTTGTTCATTCTGTCTGTCTGTCTGTCCGTTAGCACGATAACTGCCGTAAAAATGACTTAATCGAAATGAAATTTTAGTGTGTTGTTCAGACGGTCTGTAGGACCTATGGGAATATAAATGAATAATATTACCCAATTAGTTTTGGATTAAACCCGGGTTGAAAAAATGAAATACATTGAATCCTATGGGACCTAATTTTTCAAACATTTTTTAAGCGGATTCAAAATTCACAAATTGCTTCAAAAATTTTAGATAATAATCAAATTATTCCTTAAAATATATAAAAAAATTTCAGCAAAATATATTCAGTAGTTTTTTAAATAAAAATTAAAATAATAATTACACCTCTTATATTAAGCGAGCCTCTTATATGAAGCATGTCTCAAAATCGTGATTTTTAAAGTTCTTTTTAATTCATATTGAGTGTTGTATTCGTCCTAAAACCCCTTTATTTTTGCTTAAATTCCGTGCATCTATATACTGAAACAACTCAATGACAATATATTTGAGATAAAATGATCATACAAATTTGATTATTTCTACAACAAAGCCTATTTTTCACTTATGTAAAATGTAAACAGCAAAATATGTAGGATGAGTTGTATAAGAATTGCTGTATTTGTTTAACGCAAAAGTATTTAGCCCATGGAGTCTGCATAGCTGATATGAATGAAATATTCATTGATTTTACAAAGAGAAGGAATATTTTTTTCGATGAAGTTTTAAGCATAGAGTTTAATTACTTGTAGCTACATGGTCTTAAGTTTTTAAATAAAATAAATTATTTTAGTACTATGATGAATGAAATGAATGGGAAAATGTTATGAATGAAATGCTGCTTTTATAGAGAGAGCCAGGCGTGTTATTTTTCTATGACGTCATTTGAATGAATGTCAGCTGTTTTCGATGAAGTTTTCAAATATAATAAATTATTGTAGTATTATGGTGATTTTAAAAATATTACCGAGGAATGTGTCGCATTTTAAAGATGTTTAAACCAGGAAATGTATATATCAATGCCGTCATTTGAATGAAGTTCATTTTTTTTCGATGAAGGTTTAAGTTTTCAAATATAATAAATTAATGTAGTATTCTGATAAGTTTTAAAATATTACTTGGGAATCTATTGCATTTTAGAGATGTTTAAATAAAATTCAATTGAAGTTGCAAAGTGTTTCATAATCAATGCTTTAAGCATGATTGATCTTTCTTGTTTCATCTCCAATGTGCTACCACCTATGGATAATGAGGTAAACTAGTTCATCTCAGCTTAAGTGTTTTTAGGCTGTAAATGTTATATTTTATACTTAATTTTGATTTAACATTCAACTTTATTAGTTTTTAATCAGTAATTATAAAAAAAACGATGTCTCACGCAATGGAAATTCGTGCGCCATGTAACTTGCAATATGGATGAATATTTTGATGATTAATGTGAACCACGCGTTATCGAAACATCTATCAGATTAATTTTTTGCCATTTTGTTATTTATGCACAAATTAATGTTGTCATTATTTAGTCATGAAACAGAGCATTCTTCTACTTTTCAATTGTCCAAACTTTATATTTAAAAATAAAAATATTATATTCTAAAACGAATAGTAGTTATGCCTCTTACTTACTATAATATTTCAAACATAGTGCAAATAAATTTTTAAGCTATTAGGTCTTTTACTTTTTTACTTTCCTTTACTTTTCCATATACATAATGTATAAGGAAAGTATTGTGACGGGGTCGAAAATTCGAATTCGAGTTTTCGACGGGAGAACACGTTTCAAGCATTCCTGATCACGAATCAAACAGTTTTGAAGTGATGTCTGTGTGTGTGTGTGTGAAAGTGTGAGTGTGTGTGTGTGTGTGTGAAAGTATGTGTGTGTGTGTGTCAGTGAGTCTGTGAATACGATAACTGATGAACGAATCGACCGATTCGAACCAAATTTGTACAAAAATCACAATCCGTAAACACTGGAAGCCTATTGCTTTTGTACGCAATCGAATGTTCAGAACCCCCTAAATTTTCGAATAAAATTTTGAAAAAATAGTCAAAAAATCAAAACCACTAAAGTTACGCAAATAGACATTTCTTATGTAATTTTTCATTAGAAAACGATTAGGATAAATTTTAGGACGCTAGCATGAACCGTTCTCGAGATATTGCACATTTTTCAAAAAAATTATCAAAAAACTATATACAGGTGAAATAAAAAAAATATATTTCTTATTGCGAAACATATTCACTTTTCATATGTAATATCATGCGATAAATATGGTGACATCATTCTCGTGGATCCTAGCTCGTTTCATTCATGAGAAAAGATACTTCGAGTAATACTTTTGTATTTGAACGCCAATAATCATTTATCTGCTATAAGAATAAATTATTTCTCCGTCCAAAACGCTTGGCGAGATTTTGGCAATGAATATAGTAGAATGTCGCCAACTTGGAGACTTTTTTATGTTTCCAAATCAAAGAAAATCTCGCCAAATGGATAAATATGATGCTAAAAAATGACGACTATTTGACGAAAATTCAATATCTTGGAAAAAATATAAGTATCTACTATAAAAATAACCTATTTTTTTTTACTGTAAAAGGAGTAAATTTATTACATTATATAAGGAAAGTCATGTGTTGCTCACATCAGATTTTTTTATTTTATATACTAGTGTCCACAATGCTCTTCTATGTCGGATAAAGTGGCCATTTGATACGACTATATTACTTCTTATAAGACGAATTATCAATTATCAATAAAATCTACATTCATGCAAAAATATAAATATGCATAAATTATAATATTGCATAATAAAATCATTTAATTTTTTTTAATTGGCGAATTCTTTAAAAAATATTTTTAGAGAAACTACTTTACCCACCCGCCTTTTCCGTATATACTCTTTTAATTCCTTTTTGATGCATAAAAGATTTTCATACTATTAGTTTAGGAGTTATTATTATTCTCTATAGAAAATGGTGCTGAGAAAATCTTATTTCGAATAATATATGCTCAAATCTGGTAAATGGTAGAAAAAATCTGTATAGTTCAAAATAACATACCATATCCACACACACGCATACAGATGGGCATATTTCCAAACATTTTCACACTCTTAACTCTTGGCCAACGGCTGTACCGTGCTGAAAACACCGGTTCCCGTTAGATCACCGAAGCAGCATCGGGCGAGGTTAGTACTTGGGTGGGTGACCACCTGGGAACACCGCGTGCTGTTGGCACATTTCGGGCGCGGTACCCCGGTGGTTTGCGCACTGGATTTGCACGCTGCCGCAACTACCACCGTGTTCATGCGGAGTACGATCACGTTAACTATGTGGGTCACACACACACACACACACAGAGACATCATTTCAAAAATGTTCGATTCGCGATCAGGGATGCTTGAAACGTGCTCTCCCCTTCGAAAACTCGAATTCGAATTTTCGACCCCGTCATAATACTTTCCTTATACATTATTGTAACACTTCACTCAATAAACGGCGCGATAGCCCTGTGGTTAGCGCGCGAGAGTTGCACTCGGTTGGCCCGGGTTCGATTCCCGCCACTGCCAAAACTGCCGCCGTGTTCACGCGGAGTACGATCACGTTAAACATGTGGGTCCGTAAGTCCTTCCGAGAGGTTGGTGGTAGGGGAAGGAGGGTACGATCCCTGTGGATGCCTCCCCCCCCTGGGTTCCGATCTAAATTGGGTGGCACTTCCCTGCCGTCCAAACAGTTACCTTACACCTTTCTGGTAGGTCGGACGGTCTGGGTCTCAACAGCAACAACACTCTTAACTCTTTGTAGTCCTATGTTAGGGAGAACCCTAACATTGAAAACCATTAATTCCAGTCAGTTTTGGTTGAGCTCCGACAACGCATTTTTAAGCTGCTAATTTGTACTTCCTTCTTTCATGTAAATTACATACATCCAAATTACAGCAAATGTCATTTATGGACTACACATTGTACTAACCAATTTTGTAACATCAAAATAGCGTCAAATACGAGGGAATGGTTGCAATTAAACGAAATTAGCAGTATTTAGTTGATTCTGAAAGTAATATCCGGATAAGTAATAGTAGGCTAAATGAGCCTAGTGGTTAAGGCTTTAGGATAGCACATGGTAAACCTGTGATCAATCCCTGACGCTGCCCACAACTGTCTCTATATCTACACGGAGTATGGGCACGCTAAATTTATATAGGTCTTAAAGTCCATCTCAGAAGTGACGGATTATAAGAAGTATGGATCCCTATGGTTCCCTGTCTAAATTGGGTGGAATTGTGTAATGGAGCTTACTGCAGCAACCAAGAATCGAACCACGAATCTTTTTACTATTCAGCCGACGCTCTACAGTTGATCTACTGGGTCGAAATTGTAAGCTCTCCTGGTCAAAGTGATCTCGGTATTCTTTACCTTCTAATGTCACATTTACGTACAACTGGCAATCTGACCAACCACCTCCTGCTACTTTTACCTCCTGTTATCTTCCTGTTGCTATTTTTATCCTCCCGGTTAACTTCGTGCGTTGTCTTTGACTTCTCGATTTGAAATCAGTGCTCAATATACCAAATCAACTGAATCCGTGCTAGTCGTACTAGGATGGTTACTTTCAGACAACCCACATTATTGCACTAATCTACAGAGTTGATTTATTAGGGTTCCATTGTAAAGAATCTCTGCTGCTCCAACCAGGAATCGAACTATGGATCTTCTTACTATTCAGCCGACGCTTTACCGTTGAGCTATTGAGACGAAATTGTGGAGCTTTTACAGTGGAAGGGAACTTCGCAACTGTCCCAGCCGTCTAAACAACCATCTTACACCTTCAGATAGGTAAATGATAAAATTAACTAACGGTGAAGTTGCTGATATGGTAAAACGTGCAAAAAAATGACAATGAAAAGTAAATTAATCATCATTTTCTGTTAATATGTGTTTTTACCTGCTTTACCTCACAATTAAAAAGAATCTGAGTAGGCAGCTAGCGTAAAAAATTGAACAGAAAGAAGCAAACCAGCGTTACACAACCATTCGATCGCGATTTACCAGTGGGACGCTGCGTGATTTTGACTACAAATTTACTTTTCTCCCTATCCCATGTACTCAAAACATTTTAATCGTTGATTCTAATGAGATATAAGGTGAACTCTAAAAAATTAATATTAGATGTAATTTACGTAATAAAATATAGAATATCTAGTAATTTATTAACGTGCGCAGGAAAACAATATAGATTTTTGGAACAATGACATTTTCCGGACTCAATCGAAATACTTACTGTACTGTGACCACTGTACACTTATTGTAACGACCTGAGTAAAATCAAAAACATTGCATTTACTTTTTTTAATGTATTTCAAAAATATATGAACATAAATAAAAATTGTAAGTCAAAACTCCCTAATATTTGATGCAAATGAATTAGAATTGGAAATAACAAACCTTCAAAGATGATTTATATTTGAAATCCAAAGATTGTACTTGAAAATATACGTCATAAATACCTAATCCTGAGAAATTTGGCTCAACAATTAATGTCTTGTTTCAGCTTTAAGTATTTGACGAATACGAATATTTTAAAATTAGTGATAACAAATTCTTTTAGTAATGAACCTCTTGATTATATCTTTCAACATGCAATCCAGACATTGAAAATATTATCCAATCTAGGAAATGTCGACTATCTCCTAAATATTATTTTATCTTATGTTAGTATTTACGTATTTAGTATATTCCTAAATTTGTCTGTTTATTATATGCTTGTATAACAAATTGTATAATTTTTATTTCTTTCCATATATATATATATATATATATATATATATATATATATATATAAACAAACTAACAAACTATAAAGGGTGATAGAACACATCGAAATAAACGCTTTTCGTCAAATAATGCATGGTCGCTTGTTAAGCAGTTGGGTGCTAGAAGGCGCTTTCTATGTCCCTAGACACGCTGTCTTTCACAACGGAAAGTCATATAAAAGTGGTGGTTTTTGCACTTTTTGCATTTTTTTATTAAAGAAATAAAGATAAAATGAATTTGAGTCTGAATGGAAAGTCATGTGCTGTCCACATCAGATTTTTTTTTTACTTGAATGAAGAATTCCAAATTTTCATGTCACTTCAAAATTTAAAGCAGTTCAGTCCTTCTTTTAAAAAGAAATTCAAGAAACATAAAATGGCAAAATTTTTCGAAATAAAATATTGTAATTCGATATTTCAATTTTTAATACAAAAAAATAGAACAAGTGTTTCTATAGAAGAAGGATAATCAGAGGTTAAAAGTTGCATAAAATCAAAGAATTCAGAAAAGAGGAATGTTGGTATTGAGTTTTTATTGCTGAATATTTCTGCTTTACATGGTCGCTGAGCAAAACGGATCATGCGTGAATAACATATAAATTGCATTTTGCGTTTTAAAATATATTTGATGCAAGTTCAAGTTTTCCGTGTTTAGTTTAGGGATCAAAATACTCCAAGTTCAATAAAAATGGATAAGAATATGTTTCTCCCCGCTTGCCTTGGGCAAATTTAGTTTTGAGTAAACTTCAGATTTGTATATATATAGCTATGGTTGTATTGAAAAGGCGTGATATGCAAAATACAATACGTAAAATAAAAGTTTAAACATTTATAAGAAGCTATTGTCGGGGGGGGGATGCTTTTATGAAATACTAAAACATTCAACATTCTTAATCATTCAAAACATTCTATATTCCTGAAAGCATTCCAAAAGTTCCTAAACTTGTAAAGTTCATCTAAAATCTGAAAGTCATCTGAAATAAATCTGAAAATGTTCCATTTGACCAGTTTCTCCCCAAATTTACAAATATGTAACTACATAAAATTAAATGGAACTTTCCTAAAAATAAAAATGCATTAAAGTAACAGAGAGAGAGAACACAGAATTTAGGTTTTCAAAAATCTAACGTTTATTAAAATTTTAAACTTCACTTTTAAAATAATTTTCAAAACATTTTACATCTCATTAACTAGACAAATTAAACATCTTAAATAATTTAAATAAATCGAATTTATACAAAGGCCGGTCGTTTAGTGGTTAGCACAAACGTTAGAATATTAAATTTAAAGTTAACAATGTTAAACTTATTCAATTATTTGTCAAAACTAGAATATGGGATAAAAGAACATAAGTTAGCCAAAAGGAAATTTAGAACAAAAGTTAAACTTAACCTCAGGTTCAGGTGACCTAAAGTATATAGGTCAAAAGGGGTCTTATTCATTGCTAACACAATTAAACTTTAAAATAGTCTAAACCGACAGAAGCAATTAAAAATCAGCATTTAAAAGATATCACCCGGATGTAGAGCCGTCATGGAACATGCTGGATGCATCAGATCCCAACAGATGAGACGAAGATGGAAATGCAAAAGTCCAATCGCTCCTCAACGTCGCAAAATTTGAATAGCACAAACTCCAATCAACGATCTCTTCATCGGAACAATGGACACTTCTTTACTCATCAGTACTAAACGCCGAGCATATAGTCCAGTAATCACTTATGGAAATGCCGACTCAATACGCTATTTAAAGAATGTCCACGGATAACGATAAACAATCGCTTAATTGGCGTCATAGCACTTCTCAAATCTACAGGGCAGGCGAGAACTTGTAGACACAATAATTTCAGATGGTCCTGATTGTTTAGAATAGACTTCGCCTCCACGGCGGGAAAAAAACAGATTGAAGACGCTACAACTTCATAACAGATCAGACGTTTAATTAGCCGGGATAAACATTTTATTTTATATGCAGCGTTAAGAGTACGCACTTAAGTCATAGCAGGAAACAAGAATCGTTAGCTGAACATCGTAAATTAAAAACGAACAAAGTTAAAAGTCGCGAAAAAAGACATTCCACAGAATGTGTGCCTAACGGCACAGGACAGCTTAATAGCTTACATCCTTTTGTTCTAATCAGAAGAGAAGAGAGAAAAAAGATCAAAAAGGTGCGCGATTTTGCTTATATACTGCGAAACATCGCTGCCACAGATTGTAAACAAAATTATCGATGAACGATAAAATAATTAATGACAGACGATTTTAATATTACGGTCAACCAATTAAAAACTCGAAATTTTAAAGAAGAGAATTCGAATTTTAAAGCAGACGAAAATTAAAAAGAAATGAAGTGAAACGATTTGGAATATACGAATTCGGCAACAATTTAAATATGAACGATTCTGAAATATTTAAAAAGCTGAAAATAGAATAAAACTGAAAAATTGCAATGAATTAACGAATTTTTAACCGAGAGCAATAAATTTGGAATCAAATTAAAGGGAATAAAAAGGGCAATAAATGAAATAAAAAATTAGCCAATTTAAGTAAATTTAAATTGCTAAAACCTAAAAGAACGAACTTTCGCCGTTTTTAACACAAAACCTATAGAATAGAATATATTTGAACAAAGAATATCAAAAACCTAAACAATTGGAAGATGAATAACTAAAAGAGAATGACTATGCAAATAAGACCCCTGAACACGTTTAAATTAAAGACAAAATTCCTAAAATTATTAAATATCCAAAAGTATAACCCAACACTATGACAGTGTTTTAAAAATAGTGCGACGTTGTAATATATGCAAATTTGCTCATAGTATTTGGCAGGTTTAAATATTGTTACGACGCATCCTCTGAAACCGTGGGTGTACGCTCAAGATACAAGAATGAGTCCAAATTTCTGGATAACTAACGCATTTATAACGAACAGCACAAACTGGAATAATATACAGTAAAACAACACTTAAATGCTTCACTAATTTCACTAAACAACTGATACAACTGACGTTTTTCATTTCACAAAACAGCGGCTACCATACTCAAAACATTGACGAACGTCGCAGTTCAACGTAGCTCTTATCGCGTCAACTGAGTGATGACTCCTTTTGTAGACTCTTTGTAGAAACTTCTGAAAATCGCTCATATCTCGTAAAATACTGGTTATTTCGATGTATTTCTCGAATCTTCGAAAAGTCACCAAATGTCGCCAAAATCTGGAAACCCTCTTCCGATCTTCAGAATCTTACAAACATAGATTCACGTCATAGGGAAGGTTGCCAGTACGAGTGTTTTTTCCGTCGGTTTTAAACAAGCGACTCTGAGGAAGTACATTTTACACTTTCGTAAAAATATGTATGCACCGCGTATGGAAAACCGCAAAAATGTGGGTAAAATTAAAAACATTCAATACATTAAGGATACAAAATGTAGTTTAAATTTTTCATAAACTAATAAGTTGAAGATTTAAAGACTATACTACATGGACATAATATTTTTCATTGTTTACTAGAATGGACGTTTTACTAGACAGCCTCTGTCCTGAATCAGCATTAATTGCAAACTTTTTACCTACGATAGCGTTTTTTTTTTTCTAAAATGACATTATAATAGAGTCCATTTGTAATATTATCACCTTAGATTCAATTTAAATGCACAAGCAACATTAATCACTTTGAACATAAAATAAAATAGAACCGTCTTTACACACTGCGCAAATCTACTACTGATCATTTTAATTTCTCGGTTGTATCCCGGAAAATATGGAATTTTTATTAGTGGCAAAAAATTTAAAAAAATATTGGTTTTACTAAAAAACTTTCCTTGAAAATCTATTTCTCATCGTCTGCTATAGATAGAGCTCAGATTATGACTGATGTTGAGAAGCATCAAATTCCGGAGGAGTATGAAAATTTCTCTATCGATATCCACTTGGTTCTTTATCCATTTTCGGGTAAAAAAAATTCCTTTAAACATCTATTTCTGACCATTGACTATAGATAGAGCTTAGATAATTGCCGATATGTATTCCGCATCAAATTTCAGTACAGAGACGCACTAAAGAAAAGAAGTGCCACCTCCGGTTCTGGAGACATCACTTTTAATTCAAACATTTACATTTTCCTTGAAACATCTATTTCTGGAGATCTGCCATAGATATAGAGTAAGTGATGATTGAAATGGATTCAGCATTAAATTCTGAAGGAGAGGAGTTCACTAAATATTTTCAATTTCATTTTTCCACTTTCTCATACTATGTATATAAAGCATTAATATATATTTTTAAGATCTCCTGAATACGTTTTAACTATTTTTGGAGTGATGTCCGTCTGTCTGTCTGTATATACTAGGGTGGTTCAAAAAGTAAGGTAGCAAATCCTGTGAGAGAAAGGGTTTATACACGAAATCAAAGAAATACACAAAGTTAGCAAGGCACTGGTTCATATTATTTTCCACATGGTCACCATGGTTATAGAAACATTTGTTCCATCGGTAAACGAATCTATTAAAACTGGCATAGAAGAAATCAGGGTCCAAGTCGCGGAACCACTCAACAACGACTTCCTGAACTTCGGCAGCGGTTGTGAAATGGCAGTCAGCCAGGTCCTTCTTCAACGAATCGAAGAGATGAAATTCGCTTAGTGCGAAATCCGGGCTGTAGGGTGGGTGTTCCAGTACACTCCATTGAAAATGCTGTTCCAAATCACGTGTAACCGAAGCCGTATGCGATCGGGCCTTGTCGTGCAACAACACGACACCTCATCTAGACATGGAATTTCATTCGCACAGTGAATTTGTGCATCCGTGAGAGCTCTTGTTACCTTACTTTTCGAACCACCTACGTGTCTGTAATTGATTTTTAGTTTACACGATAGCAACCACAAATATTAATAGACTTTCACAGAACTTTATATCTGGCTTTGACATGAAGAAATCTAGAATTAGGTACAACTCTTTTACATTCGAGAAAATTTTTTATATTTTTTAAACATGGCAGCATAGGACAAAATTTGACATAATCACTCATAAAAGGGTTTATTTATGGCTCAATAATCACATGACTTAATAGTTTCAATCATTGTTGTGAAAAATAGCAGCGATACAATGTTTTTATTCATGACGCCATTAGCCACCTCGGGGGACAATGTACCCCCCGGGGGTACATTGTCAAGTATGGTGTCAATCCAAACGTTTTTTAACCCCTTTAAAGTGAATGGTAATACGCTATAATTGTAATCATTTGGAACCATGGTAACGATTTTTCAAACTTTTTCTTGTAAAATTTGGCGGATAAAAAGGCTCCTAGAATTGGATTCTGGTATGAGAAAGTCGAGTTAAACAACAGTTATTTTCACTTCTGTTTCAAAAAAAATTCCTTGAATTATCAATTTCTCAGGAGTGGCTATAGATAGAACTTAGATGATGATTGTTGTGGATTCATCATATTCATCTTAGATGCTAGGCGGGTTCACTGAAGATTTTTTGTTCATGTAATGTCACTTTAAGTTTAACCTGAAAATTCGCCTGATTGTACATATTAAGTATGCAAAGCCGAATAAAAATGCTTAATAGTTTCGTGAAACGCAAACAGTAAATACCATTTGCGACCATATGAACGCTCCTTCCTAAATAGTACTAATTATTTTGTTACAAATATGATGCTCTGGAAAAATAAATCTTGCCGATCATGCTTGAATTGAACCTAAACCCCTTCTTTCTGATAAATGATGTATCTTATAGTTTAAAATACTTCATGTATCTTAATTATCAGACAACTTCAATTCCTATTATAAAATAGATAAGATTATCATTACATCCGCTTACTGCGAGATAGATATTTTACGTATGCGTCAGATTTAGAAATGTTTTTATTACTTGCACTGTAATATTCATAGTACATGTGCGCTGGGGTCTAAAATTCGACTATCAGATTTTGATAGATTTACTTACTAACTTGACATGATTTAGTACTAATCATCCATATTTAATATGTGTCTCATTGTATGTCTATCTTCAAGTCTATGGTCTATGGTCTTGAAGGAACTGAACTGTAGAAGAGAAATTTGGTATACTGGTTTCAGTTAGAAAACATAACATTCCTACTGATTTTTAGAGGAACGGAACCAGCGAAAATTCGCAGTTGTATGAAACCATTTCTTTTGCTGAAAAATAATGTTTTCGTTTGTTGGAAAAATAAATTAGAAAGGAAAAAAATAATAAAAAATCTGATGTGGGCAGCACATGCCTTTCCCTGCAGACTTATATCTACGTTCTCTTTATTTTAATTAAATTTAATTCACTTTTAATTCAATTTTCGTTCTCGTTTGGTAAAGGGACTTATTTTCAAAGGTGGCGTAGAGAAAATATGAAAAAAATAAAATATCTCGAGAACGGCTAGTCCTAGTGTAATGAGGTTGTTCTTATTATTTTCTTCGTTAAAAACTACGTATAAAACAAGTATTTAATGGATATATAGTATATATAGCATACGTAGTTTTTTATTTTAAATTTTGACGATTCTGAGGACCGTTTTCAAAAAAGAGGCAGGTTATTTTTTTCCAAATCGTGGCAAAATCTAATCAGCACCGGGGTAACCCACAAGCGACCTATCTACCGAATTTTGTGAAATTCGGCCCATTAGTTCTTCAGCTATAGTAGATACATGCAATTTTTGTGGGCCATTTCGCAAAAAATGGCCGTTTTTTAATTCCAAATCGTACCCAAAACTAGTCAGCACCAGATTCGCCCATAAGTGCCTGACCCACCAAACTTTATGAAATTCGGTCAATTATTTTTTAGTGCGAGTGGATGCAAAATCTGCACAGACAGACAGACAGACACACACAGAGACGTCAGGCTGAAAATAGTTTTTTCATATGCTAGAGGTCTCAAAACGTGTAGATCCGTCGAAAACTCGAGTTGCGATTTTCGACATGATTCAAATACTTTCCCTATACATTGCCATGTATTGCAGAGAATGTAAAATGATTATGACAAATTAAAATTAATGGTGTTTTACATGTAAGAAAATTAAATTCTTCGTGAAGCTTTAAAATCCCACATTTTTCACCTGTAGCAAGTTTCACTTGTTGAGACATTTCATAAAATGTGCAATACCTGTATGCAATATTAACTTGTGCTTCGATTTTGAGAGGGTCACAATAATTTAGAACTAAAAATCAAACTAATATTTTGTTCTATTCATACCGCTTTTGTAAGATATGCCATAAAAGTTAAGATGGGATCAATGCAACATGCATATAGCTGTTGCCTGGCAAAATATAAATTCTTTCATTGTATTCTTTGAGGTGGAAATTAAAAAAATATCTTATGTCTGCGAGAAATATATACAAGAATCTTTGTACAGGATCAGCAACCAACTTATAAAATCAGTTCTAAATATTACACAATTGTCCTCTCCTTCTGACATATGTCAAATATATTTCATATTATTATCTTTTGAATAAATGTTTTATACGAACTTTTTTCTCCAAAGTTATCATAGGAACAGCGAGGTCTTCGCCACTTTTGATACTCAGTACCACACCTGAAAAATAGACACCTGAAAAATAGACATCGTGGTGTGGGCTACCTTTTTGGACCCTTGTACTAGATTTAAGCCGTGACAACTGTGTGCCCTGCAAGAACGGTACTCGACAACAGTGTTGATCTCACCTCAGGACCGAGTCGACATGAGCGGAACGTTTGGGAGGTTCCAACCTTGGACCTCTATGCAGCACGCGTCACCCGACAGCTGAGTGCCACAACCGTCATCGATATGGCATGTGTGAGAAACGCCACCGTAAAGTTCATGCGGAATGCGATCCAACCGGCATCAACCTGTACGTAGTTCCCGATTCTCCAGGAACCGCTGGGCCAAACCGACAATTGAACGGAGAAGAATGTAGCGAACTGTGATTGCTGATTCCGTGATAATCCGCGATTTTATCCAGAATTCAGCGACAACTCCAACAAACCGTGCATCCGTACGAACTGTGTTTTCAATTGAATAACCCAGCCCTCTTCATCAGGATCGGTGACAGATCAAATGTTGGATTCCTAGACATCTCATTTTGGAGGGGGTATCGTAGCATTCAAGTTCAACTGTATTGTCCTGTGTTATTTGTGTGTAAATATGACCTAAGTGTTAGTATTAATTTAAGCTGTGGTAATTTTCCGCACTGCCCTACTTGCATGTAAGAATAATGAGAAATTAATAGCAATATATATTAATTAACCCATACACCCCGAGGTCAAGCTTGGTAGAGTTGAATGTAACGTAACTGTGTATTCTATTATTATTATTATCAAAGTTGAATATTTCATGTGTTTACTAAATGTGTTAGTGGCCATAAAAATCGACTGTTTATTTTACTGAAACGCAATGAACTTTGATACTTCCGGATCCTACTTAACGTTTTACAGGCTCAACTGGTGGACACTATGGGTAAGTAGTATTACTGTATTTAAGTAAATTTCTTCTCACCACTCACGTTCTTTTTTTTTTCTTCAATAATTCATTATATTGAGTTGAATGGCACAAAATAACACCCAACTCTATTTTAAATTACATTGAATTTGTAGTTTTACTTCCATTTTCGTTTTCATTGAGTAACCGAACCTATTTTGTTTAAAAGTGGCTGACAAACATACGACAAAAATAAAATTTCTCGAGAACGGACAGTCCTTGAGTAATGTGGTTGGTCTTATGTCTTATTTTGTTCACGTCAAAAACGACGTATAAAACAGCCATATAATTGATATATATTGGAGCATACGTAATCTTCTATTTAAGATTTTGACAATTTCTGCGGTCCATTTCGCAAAATAGGCAGGTTCCTTTTTTCTGAATTATACCAAAATCTAATCAGCACCAAGTTATTCCACAAGTGACTTCTCAACCAAATTTTGTGAAATTTGATAGATTAGTGTTTTAGCTAGAGTTGATACGATACAGACATTTTTTGCTCGCCATTATGCCAAAAAGGCGGGTTTTTTTATCCCGAATCGTACCCAAAACTAATCAGCACCAGGTTCACATACAAGTGACTTACCTACCAAATTTTATGAAATTTCGTCCATTAGTTTTCGAGTTAGAGTGAATACATGCATTACATAAACAGATACACAGTCACACATACACATACGTCACACTAAAAATAGTTTTTTCGTATTCTAGAGGTCTCAAGACGTGTAGATCCGTCGAAAACTCGAGTTGCAATATTCAGCATGATTCCACTACTTTCCCCATACATTACCATGTATTGCAGGAAAAGTAAAAATCTGATGTAAGCAGCACATGACTTTCCCAGGAGACTAACATTTATTTTTTTCTTTATTTCTTTAATAAATCATTAAATTGGGTTTAATTGCACAAAATACAAAAATTTGCATTTTTAATACAATTTTAATTTTTATTTGGCTATTGGACAATTTGTCAAAGACGGCATAACAAAAATACGAAAACTCTCAAATATCTCGAGAACGGTTAGTCTTAGAGTAATAGAGTTTTTCTTATTCCTTTCCTCGTCAAAACTTACACATAAAACAAGCATTTAATTGATACATTTGAGCATACGTAGTCTTTTTTTAGATTTTGGCGATTTTTGCTGGTCATTTCGTAAAAAAGGCAGGTTGTTCCGAATCGAATCAAAATCTAATCAGCACCAGAATATCCCACAAGTAACTTAACTACCAAATTTTGTGAAATTCGGTCAATTAGTATTTCAACTGGTATGGATGCATGAGATTTTTGCTAGTTATTTCACAAAAAAGGCGGAGTTTTTTTCCGAATCATACCCAAAACTAATCAGCACCAGGGTCACACCCAAGTGACTTCCTACCAAATTTTGTGAAATTGGATCCATTAGTTGTTTAATTAGAGTGGATACATATATTGCACAGGCAGACATACAGACACACAGACAGACAGACTGATACACACACACACAGACAGACGTCAGAGTCTATTCGAAGGCGGTCAATCATATCGGCAGTTGGCTGCTGATCTGTTATCAGAGAAAGGATATTAATACGTCCGCTTGGACAAGAAGAAAACCCAGTAACTCAAAATTTAAAACATTTTCTGAGCAGAGCAACCAAGGTTCGACTTTTGGCTAAAATAGTGATTCCTTTCGTGTATTAGTAACACAAATGCTATATTTTACATTTTTCACAAGAACTACAAACTATAGCGTCTTCAGAAAAAAATGAAGGAAGGGGAGAAGGATTGGTTACAAAATGTCTTGTTTTCCATTTCTCGAATTATCATTTCTATGAGCTTCAATGGGTTTCGATGCGTCTCTGGATGTATGATACCCAAATACCCCCTTGGTGGCGCCACTGACTACAAGTAAAAGTAAAAACACAGTAGTGAAAAGTATCTTTATAACAAATTCTTTTGAACAAGAAATTAAAACGAATGAATAGAAATGCAAAATACATAGTGGGATAAAATACATACAGGGACTAGAAATGCAAAATACAAATACCTCAAAGACGTATTTTTACAGGTTGTATAGATGTGTATTTTTGCATCAATGTGACTTCTGGATAAAACTATTCATTTATGAATAAAACTCAAAATACTTATTCTGTTAAAATATATTTCAAAGGAAGTTCGAATATTCCAAGTAACTTTTAGAGATCAAAATATTCCAATTTATATAAATATACGTAACAATACATTTTTCCATCGCTTGCCTTGGGGAAATTTATTTATGCGAAAACTTCAGATAGAGATAGATATTTATTTGCGGTTGGATTTGGAAGTCGCAAGACTCGAAATAGGACCCTGAATACGCAGTCCAATTTTGTGCTTGCAAATATGAAAATTGGAACAAAGAAATGTGCGTCTCTACTTTTTGTTTTAGAGACATGTAAACTAATTTATGACGTATTCCGAGAACCGAATCTTAGCTATTTTTATTACTATTGGAAATCAGGTGAATAAGAAGGAACATTGAAGGTCCATAGTTAGAAAAAAATAAGTTTAAACCGTGCAACACACCGAATAGGAACTGTGTTTTGCATTATGAATACCATTATATATTTGGTACTTTTCTAGCAACGATTGTTGCAAATTGCTTGCGACATTTTGATTGGTTGACCCACCCATATGGGCACAGACACTTGATTATGAATATCATTATATACTTGGTATATTGCATTATGAATATATTGCATTATGAATATCATTATATATATTGCAATATGAATATCATTATATATATTGCATATATTGCAATATATATAATGATATTATGAGTATGATTGCATTATGAATATCATATGATATTATGATTGCATTAGGAATATCATTATATATATTGCATATATTACATTATGAATATCATTATATATTTGGTACTTTTCTAGCAACGATTGTTGCAAATTGTTTGCGACATTTTGATTGGTTGACCCACCCATATGGGCACAGACACTTGATTATGAATATCATTATATATTTGGTATGAATATCATTATTTCTTTGGTATATTGCATTATGAATATATTGCATTATGAATATCATTATATATATTGCAATATGAATATCATTATATATATTGCAATATGAATATCATTATATATATTGCAGATATTGCAATATATAATGATATTATGAATATGATTGCATTATGAATATCATATGATATTATGATTGCATTATGAATATCATTATATATATTGCATATATTGCATTATGAATATCATTATATATTCGATACTTTTCTAGCAACGATTGTTGCAAATTGTTTGCGACATTTTGTTTGGTTGACCCATCCATATGGGCACAGACACTTGATTATGAATATCATTATATATTTGGTATATTGCATTATGAATATCATTATATATATTGCAATATAAATATCATTATATATATTGCATATATTGCAAAATATATAATGATATTATGAATATGATTGCATTATGAATATCATTATATATATTGCATTATGAATACCATTATATATTTGGTACTTTTCTAGCCTTTCCCAGACCGCGAGCTGTTCCGTCCAATGAGACAATTCCTCACGCAAGCTCATCATCCAATGGGCAGAATAAGGCGGAGCAATAAGATACGAAGTGTTCAGTGACATACCAGTCAGAGATGAATCATATGCAAAAACCTATCCAGTCAGAGAGGAGTCAGATGCAGTGAGACAGTAGTCATATAGATTTAGGCAAACAGAGGGTTAACAATCTGGATGACCAGGCAGAGATCGTGGTGAATGAGCAAGCAGCTTCAGTGGATAAAGACGACTTAAAATTATATTGAAAGACTCACAGGTACCTATTTTATCCTTCAGGAGGATATTCAATTCAAATTATGAATTTGGCTCTAAAGCCGATCAAAATTCTACCTGTCACCTGTCATCACTTCATGTTGCTAAGCAACGGAATTAAAGCCAGTAGATCTAGTCAGAAAAAAAAATGATATCATGTTGCTAAGTAACAGAATTAAACTCATTGAGTTTATACAGCAGTAAAAATGATATCATGTTACTAACTGTCATGTCGCATTTCTGCGCCATGAGCCTTTTCATATTTTGCTGGGAGAGAAACATCCTTCTCTCCGTCCGTGCCTGTGCTGTGTTTTTTGCTAAGACTTGTTTCTATTGAAATCGCACTGAAAAGCGAGTTTCGTCGAGAATTCGTGAGAATGTCTAGGATTTTCGTCTGGCTGAGATGCGTGACGTGTGATCGCCTGTTACTAGGAGAAGCGCGCCTGTCCAATCAGGAAGAGGCGCAGTGGAGGAGAACTTTCTTGGCGTGGGCCCGAGCGACCCACAGTTTGCTCTCTTCGAGCTGGAGATTCCGACTATGATAGTCGCATGAAGAAATTGTCTAAGGGTTAGACAAAGGAGTTTTGGCCGAAATGGCTAAACTGGCGGAGATGGGCATTTGGTTCTAAAGGAAACCGCCCCTGCTTTTCTGGAGCTGATAGAAGAAGAACCTGGAAACCTTCAATAATACTTCTGAACATTTTTCTAAAATCTATTTTTTTTTATTCCAGGAAATCTGACATCGAATCCCGGTTTTGGAATAATTCTTTCCGCGATGCTGCCATTCTTAAATGCTGTCATGTCATCTAAATTTTGGATCGTTTTCTCGACCATCCACCTTTGGGAACTCTCTAATTCAACCATAGATCGTGTTATCCTGAATTGGACATTCTTCGTATTGTAAAATTACTCTACCGCTCAGGTAAAAATTTCTTTTTCGGAACAAGAAGTTCCGTTGCATCACAGGCACAGGTGAATACAATTTAATTGATATTAATGGCTCAGATTTGAAATATCTTTATGTTGAGTTGATTTTCATGATTAAAGAAATCATATGCTTGATGAATAAGTTAAATATTGTTTGCTATATAATTTTGACCAGAGCATTAAAAGTAAGAATGTTAATTGATAAAGTGAAGCTCTGAATAATATGTTGGATAATTTGAAAGGATAAAAATACATAATATCTCTTTTGCAAATCTTAAAAATAAATATTATTTTGTGTGATAAATGAGCCTGTTTATTTGTGTATGCCGTCATGTTTTACTCACTGTACATCATTTAGGATTTAATTCTCCTAAACTGGAAATCTCTTCTAAATTTGAACCTGGTGTTTATTTTGGTAATTATGATGAAATTAAATGTGTTAATTGCAGTTGCTTTTGGTATATTAAAATTACGATCACTGGCCTGTGTGTAGTGGAATCAGTGCATGCATTTTGGAACTGAAACCGCTCCCACACTAACCAACGGAATAATTCCCAGTAAGTTTATACAGCAGACGATATTATTTAATCTTTTCCGATTTATATAATTAAAAATGTACACAAAAATAAATTTTATCGGAATAATATTTTCGGCTGGTTTCCATCATTTGGTTCGAAAGGTTACATGTTTCATTAAAATTTACAATTTCTTAAGTCATCTGATTTATTTTAACAAAGTGTTTTCAAACTTATATTCAGTTTCCAATTGTTGAAACAGATTAAAAATGGTACGGATATATCTTCTAATACTATTTAGTGCTTTCATTTCGGCATATGTAGATTCACTTTCATAGCTCTTTTATTTTGGCTGATCCAATTTCATATTTTTCGTAATTGTGTTAAAAACGGCATCAGAATGTTTCGTTTTTCAGATTTGCCTGTGAAGAAAATTTTCTATTGCGAGAACAGAGATTCTTCTACTTCTCTTTAGAAAAATTGAATTAAATATTTTGTATAATAATGTTTTGAATAATAATGTACTTTAAAATATTACAAGAATTTTCACATTGTTGTGAATTTTAAGTTTCTTTACCTATATGTATAAAGAAGAAAAGTATGTATGTATGTATGTATGTATGTATGATCCAACATCACGGTAGAACAGCTGAACCGAATTTGATGGAATTTGGTGGGTAGTCTTGAAATAGCCCCACTTAAAATTTGTCCATGTTTCGAGTTTCTACGACCAGTGGTTCTCGAGATATTAGAAAAAACTACACTTTCGTTTGTCTCATCATTACGTGAGAACGGCTGAAACGAATTTAATAAAAATTTGGTGGGTTGCTTTGAAATAGTCCCCTATAAATTTAGGCGAGTTTAGTTTAGTTTCGAGTTTATAAGACCAGGAGTTGTTAAGATATTGATGGAAAACGAAACTTTTTCCTAGGAGTTCTACCCTCAACTCCATGATTCCCAACGAAAAAGGTTGGAAATAGTTGGTTTTAACGTGAAAGTGAATTAAATGAGTTTTGTGGAAATTTATTGAACGTATTAGTCACTTTTAAAAATCACAGGCGTGAAATATGAACTTAAATGGAATCATGGTTTATATCATCATGGTTTATTTTTCACAGGCTTACTCAACAACGGCAAGTATTAAGAAATCAAAATCTGTATTTAATTATCAGCAATTTATAAGGAAGATTCCTTCTTATATCATCTACTAGCAGCGATTACCCGGCGTTGCTCGGCATTTATCATGCAAAACTGTGATAAAAATTACACTGGAACATATAGGGCCGTGAATAGTATACATTGTTTTTTCACTGTGAAAGATATAAATTCATTGCATTATGTAAGAAAAAAATCATTGCATTATATAAGTCATAGCTGCATAAGAAAGAATTAATAATTTTAATATAATAATTTTTATTACAGTTTTGCATGATAAATCCCGAGCAACGCCGGATAATTGCTGCTAGTATTATCTATTTCGTACGAATATGCTTCTAGTACAGATAATGAGCTCAAACTTCCGTTAAAATTAACTATGAATAAACATTAAACAACATAAAAGAAATATTAAAATTTACCATTCGGTTTCAAAATTAAAAAGAAATTCCTTATCTGTCCTAAAGGAAAATATATATCTAACAGAGAAAATGAATATCTAAAAGCGACAAATATTTTGCTGCTTTAGCTACAGTGACTGTTCTGTGTCGGTTATACTGAAGAGGAAGACCCACTTAGATTTTCATAATCGTTTTATGATATTTTGCGAACAAAGATTTTTATTCACTTTCAGAAGCAATATATCCTACGTTTAATTACATATTTTTCCTATCTGTAAATGAAGTTCTAAAGAAAAACAATCACCTGCAATAAAAAATTAAAATATTTCTTTTGATTGAAATGTATTTCAAGCAAGTTCAAATATTTCAAGTCCCTATTAGAGATCTCTCAATTTCTATAAAAATGGATAATATATTATTATTCTCGGTTGCCGTGGGGAAATATAGTTTTGTTTAAACTTCAGATTTAGTGATATTTGTGTGTGGTTCGATTGGAAAGTAGCTAGATACGAAATATGTTCGTGCACATGTGATTTATTTATTTATTTTATTGCCATTTCAAATTTGGAACGACGAAATGAATTTCTTTAGTTCGCTTTAGACAAATATAAACTAATTTAAGAAAACTGTATGTAGGAATATTTTATTTCTATTGAGAGTATGATAAATTCAAAAAATAAACAGTAAAGATAAATCCTGCATAAAGCATTAAATACAAAACACTTTCCTACTGAACTGCAATTTCATTTAAACATCTCTAAACTGTGATACATTCAGCAGTGATATTTTTAAATTATCATAGTACAATAACTGGAAATTTAAAACTTCATCAAAAAATGCAATGCTATAAAATCGCCTTCTTTTCTATCTAAGTAAAATCAATGAATATTCCATTCATATCACTTATATTCCAGACCCCAGAGCTAAGTAATTTTGCGTTAAAAATTCAGCAATTCTTATACAACTCATAATCGATTGATTTGTTTACATTTTGCATACGTTAAAATTAGGCTTCGTTGTTGAAATAATCAAAGTTTAGTGATCATTTAAAATAAAAAATATTGTAATTGCGTAAGCACAGAATTTAGAAACATAGATAATGTGCAAAACTAAATATAATACAAGAACAACACTAAATATAATAAAAGAAAGATCAATCATGCATAAAGCACTGATTATAAAACACTATCCAACTGCAATTTTATTTAAGCATCTCTAAAATACGATATATTCAGGGGCGATATTATTTTAATTATCACATAACTACAATAATTTACTTTACTTGGAAAATTAAAACCATAGAGGTAAAAGTACGTTCTAACTCCATGCTTAAAACTCCATGCAAACTTTATTCAAATGACGTCATCAAAATATAAATCGTATGGCTCTCTATGTCAAAGCAGTGAGTATTTTATTCATAAACTTTTATTCCAGACTCCAGAGATAAATAATTTTGTAAAATAATTTTGCTAAATAATTGCGTGAAAAGAATTCAGCAATTCTTATACAACTCAACGTACAATCACTTGTTTACATTATGCATTCATTAAAGTTACGCTTCGTTATAGAAATAATCAAAGCTTGATGATCATTTAAACTCAAAAATATTGTAACTGAGTTGGCTCAAAACAAGAATGCACAGAAAAAACTAGAAAATAAAGCGATTTGAGGACGGATGAACTTTAAAAATCACGATTTCGACACAAGATGGATGCCATATTTCATTTTGAAGTGGGTCACGTGACCTCTTCGTATTATATGGGTGTCATTATTATTTAAATTTTTATTTTAAAAACTATCTAACATATTTTGCTGATTTTTTTTATACATTTTATGGGATAATTTAAATATTTTCTAAAATTTTCGAAATAATTTGTGAGTTTTTACTTCGCTTAAAAATGTCTGAAACACTAGGTCCCATAGGGTGAAATTTATTTCATTTTTTCAAACCGGATTCAATCCAAAACTAATTGGGTGGTATCATTCATTTACGTTCCCATATGTCCCACAGATCGTCTCAACAACATACTAAAATTCCATTTTGATAAAGTCATTTATTTTTACGACAGTTATCGTACGAACGGACAGACAGACAGAATGAACAAAGTCCTAAACACTTTTCAACTATGTTGTAAAATGTTATAAAGTGTTAAAATTGAAATGTTCAATGAAAAAGTAAAGAAATTGAATTTAAAGCGTAGGACCATAAACGCACAAAACTTTTAGAGGTACACTTTCTGCTTACACTTTCAAACACTCAACTTCAGTCATCATGAGCATCAGTCGACCTTGTGATGGTAAAGCGACGTAGCTTAACAACATCATTCTAAGAAACTGGGACCAGAATGTTTTGTTCTTTAGATCTGCCTGTGAAGATAAATTTGTATAACAAGAACAGAGATTCTTATACTTCTTTTTCAGAGAATTAAATAAGATTTCGATGGAATGTTTTGAATAGCAATGTCATTTAGAATACTATAATAATTTGCACATTTTTGTGAATTTTAAGTTTCTTTATATTATATATTCCGTTTGAAGAAGGGATATGCTGCCAGTATAAAATAATACACTTAAACAAACTGCCGTTAAAATTAACTGTGAATAAACGAAAAACAACACACAACAAATATTAAAATTTGTTATTCGGTTTCAGAGTTAAAAATAAATTCCTTATCTGAGTAAGTCCTGAGAGAAAATGGATATCCAGAAGAGACAAATATTTTCCTGCTTTATATATATAGTGACCGCTCTGTCTTAATTATTCTAAAGAAGACCCACTCAGTTTTATGTTACTTCACGAACAAAAATTCACTTTTAGAAAAGAAAATATTATCCTATGTTTAATTGCATATTTTGCCATATAAATAATACTCTAAAGAAAAACCATCACCTGTGGAAAACATTTAAAATGTTTCGTTTGATTGAAATGTTTCTCAAGTTTAGATATTTCAAATCCACATTAAAAATCCTTCAATTTCTATAAAAATTGATAATAATTTATCATTCTCAGTAGCCGTGGGGAAATTCAGTTCTGTTTAAACTTTAGAGATTTAGTGATATTTGCGTGTGGTTCCATTGAAAAGTAGCTAGATATGAAATATGTTCGTACATATACGATTTATTTATATATTTATTATTACCATTTCGAAATTTGAACCGAAGAAATGTATTTCTGTAGTTTGTTTTGGAGAAATGTAAACTAATTTAGGAAAAACGGGGTGGTTAGAAATATTTCATTAATGTTAAGAGTATTATTTATAAAAAATCATGAAATGTTAAATGAAAAGGTAAAGAAATTGCATTTGAAGCGTAGAATCATGGACGAACCTTTCAAAGATGCAATGCATAACACTTTCAGACACTCAAAATTGAGGCGCAGCAGTCGGCTTTGCGATTTTAAAGCTTGCAGCTTCCACTTCGAAGATAAGAGCTTGCAATTTCGTCCCAGTAGCTCGACGGTAGAGCGTCGACTGACCTATTTGATGATCCAGGGTTCGATTCCCGGTTGGGGCAGCAAGGCACTTTACAATGGCGCCCGAAGAAATCAATCCTGTAGGTTAGTGCAAAGATGTCGGAAGTCTGAAGACCCCAGACCATGCGACTCGCATAGTAGCTAACTTCACGGCCGGGAAAGGATACCTCCTGCATTCAGGAGGCACCCACGGTCTACCATCCAGCCAAACAAACATTTATTTAGGTCTAAAAAAATAACAATTGATGAAAAATGCTGTAATTAAACAGAGAGTTTTACATTATATTTGAACTTGACAAGTACGTCCATTTTTGAAAAATTGGAAATGGGTTATTGCGAATATAGATGAAAAGATCATTCAAAAATAAAATTTAGAGTGAGGTATATTAACATAATGAAAAATAAATTAAAATTAAAGAAAATAATAAAATTTTAGAAGTAATATTTAGAAAATATATAAAAGGAAAATATATGAAAAAGAAAAAAAATTAGGCACATGGAAAACAAAAACAGAAATTTAGAATAAAATTTAGAAAAGAAAAATTAGAAAAAATACAAATAAAAAGGGTCAAAAGAAAAAGAAAGAACCGATAAAATAAAAACAGTTAACATAACTTTTTTTTTTAAGAAAATATGGAAGGAACACAATAAGTTCATACAAGTTAATAAGAATGAAATAAAGGGATTCATTGATCAAAATTAATTGAGAGCAGAATCTACTTATAAGCTTAGATCACTTTATTAGAAATTTCCATGGCAACAGGAATACAGTTTTTAATTTTATCTACTGAAGAGGGGTTTGAAACAACTTTAGAGAACCAAATTGGTTTATTAGGGGGGAGGGTTTGCAGAGATGAAAATTTTTAGAAAAAGGACAATCGAAAATGTAATGGTCAACGTCACCGAATTTATTGCAAATACAGTTAGAGGTGGATTTAATTTTGAAAAAGTATAGGTAATCAAGAAAGGGACCATGGCCAGTGAGAAAGTAAATGAGGTATTTATTAAAAATTTGTAAATTAGGATTGACGATAGGGAGGTAGGATAGGATTCTAGCCAGATCACCAGTCCTGGTGGAAATATAATCATTAAGATAATTTTGCCAAAGATTAAGGATAAATATGTCCTTAATAGATAAATAGATGTCAAGGCTCTTAATATGTCGAAGGTCTGAAAGTGACCCTAGTACGACTAGTACGGATTCAGTAGACTCTGGAAGATTGAGCGCCGATTTTAAATTGAGAGGATAACGATCGCACAGAGGATACTAACCAAGGAAAAAATAGTATTAGAAGGAGGCTAACGTTAGGTAAAAGTAGCAGGAGGTGGTCAGTCAGATTGTAAGTTGCTTGCCATTCTGATATTAGAGGCAGGAGAATGTAAATTCCACTTCGACGATAAGAGCTTGCAATGTCGTCCCAGTACCGTCGACTAGATAGATAGGAGATCCAGGGTTCGATTCCCGGTTGGGGCAGCAAGGTTCTTTACAAGCTACGTATCTTAACAAACATTATTCTGAGTAAAAAAAAAATATTTTCGAAATTCCCTTTTCGAAATAACCAATATTATTGAAAATTATATCAATATTATTTTTATTATTTTGTAAAATACAGGTTAAAATAATAAAAGCTTTGCTGTTATGCGGCATAACATAATGTTTACACATTGTGCAAATACTAAGAGCAACTTGTGCAATAAACAAAATTCCATTGCTTCATGTATACTCATGTCAAATTTCAGTAGTTCTTACTTTACAGCGTTTTAAAATCGCAACTTTAATTATAGGCCCCCTGTATATATATATATATATATATATATATATATATATATATATACATTATTGTTGTAAATATATACTGCTTTCACACACACAAACACTAAGCCGGCCGTCCAAATGGCTGCTCATGTCCTCAGGACGAGCCGGACGGTCTGGGTCTTCAACACAGACACTAAGAGTTCGTTATTAATTGTGAAAGATGAATTTTCACTGTCCATATTTGAAATGCGTTTTTAAAATACACTCCACGTATTAGGCGTGAGTGTTACACCATAAGGGGTAGGCACGATAACATCAGAAGCATTCATCTTGTAGACACGAAAGTGTACTTTAGCATTTCCTCTAAAATGTTGCACGCTAACGTAAATGTTACATCCCAAATGGTAACGGAACTTTTCAGATGAGGATAATTCTATCGAAACCGAACCACTTTGAGAAGTAGCATAGTTCAGGGCCGACGATACCAAATCACTTTGCGAATCTGTAGTAGTTATAGATGGAGTATGCATATGGCTCCAATCGATTTCAGGTATAGGCGAAAGCGCTGCAGGCGGGACATACATTGGAAACTCGCACTTAGGTTTCTGTACAGGCGTTTTAGGTAGAATTTTTCTAAATGTTAGACTTATTCTAGCTTCGGAGACTTCGGGTTCACTAGCAATTCCATGAGAATAGAATTTGTTGGTTGGCGCATGCATCGCATAAAGCGATCCGTGTTGAAGTGGAATACTTAGAGGAGATTGTCCTTTTCTTTCGAAAATTATGGATCTCGTAGCACCGAAACTGAGAGCCGCTATAGGTGTTTTAGAGCATAGGGAGGATTCATTGTCCTTGTGTTGCTTTATTTTAACATGTCCATCCGCATAGTGGTTTACTAGCACAAAACTGTAGCTGCATCCCATATGTTCTTCCACACGTGATTTTATCTCCGATAAGAGAGGTGTCCATTCCTCAGAACTATTTCCAACGTCTCCAAACGCATATACTTTTTGAGCTGGTTGATATGGGCGACCATGCACCACCACTTGTGATTGTTGAAAGGGCAGACTTTTCAACTCTTGAAAAATTAAGTCGGCTACATCTACCGAATAAAATTCGCGAACATATTCTACATTCAACTTCTCGCGTTTAAAAAAGATAGACATTTTTAAAAATAAGCAACGACAACCTTCTAGGAGAACAAACGTTGAACGAATGAGCTCTTATCTAAATAATATCCCTTATCGTATCATGTCACGTGATATTTCTTAGCGAATCACATGACACATCACATGATATTTCTAAGTGAATCATGTCACGTGATATTCCTTATCTCTAAATCACATGACACATGATATTTCTTATCGCATCATGTCATGTATTACATGACAGGTCACGTGACATCTTGTTAGCGAATCACAAGGTTCCACGTATGGAATCACGTGACAAACCAGATAAGGTTTCCGCCCACTATACATGCTACGTGGAGCTCACTTTGACTCGAGACTTGCGCTAGGAAAGACGTCCTTTTAATTTGCTCCTCTTTATTAAAATATCGACAAACGAATTTACCACAATGATGATTGTTTCAGAAGTGAGTTCAAAATGTTTTCGAATTAAAAATAAAGATACATTTTTAAAAATTCATAACACAATCATCCCAATAAATTCTTTTATCATTCATAACACAAGAACTTTTAAAATGTACAACACAAAAATTAGCTTCATACACATTTCACTCTTTTACATGTTCTGTGTTTTTAATATTTAGGATCTGACTGTACCAGCTGCCCCTGTGGAAGCTGGTGTACTACCTGCTGCAATACCCCTTATGAAAGCTGGTGTACTGCCTTCTGCAGCACCGACCGTGGTGGGAAAGGCCGGACCTAGTGGTATTCACGTAAGTTATTTTATTTCATCTTTTGGAAGGGGAAAATCGGCTGTTTCTGGGAGTATAGGATTGTATCGTATATATTTCAGAATTTTAAAAATAAACATCTGATTGAATATCTACGTCATTTTTAGATTGCGTTTAGTTAGTTAGATGTTTGAAACAGGCGTTAATTTGGACTTTTGTCTGTTTTTCAGATGTGTCCAACCTGCCACAAAGTCTTCACTGCTAAGCGTAATTTACTTCAGCACATCAAGACTCACACTGGAGAAAGAGCTTTTTCTTGTGATATATGTAAAAAGTCATTTTTAAGAAAAAGTGATTTAAATTGCCATACCAAAACCCACAACAATTCTAAGTCACTCCAATGCAACATTTGCAATAAAACGTTCACGAGGGAAGATAATTTAAACGCACACAGGAAAATACACACACAGATAAAGACATATCCCTGTTCCTTTTGCGAGAACACCTTTACGAAGAAAGGAAATATGTTGGAGCATGTGCGAATTATGCATAAAACTCCTGCCCCTGTTGGATTGAAACGCAAGATCGCTGATGTGGCTTCCGCTTCTAGGAAGCGTGTGAAACGTAGTAATAGGGCTTTGGGGGTGTTCTTAACAGAAACATTGGAACCCTCCGAAGAAAATTGCCACGATTTACTACTATCCCTGGAAGAAATGAAGCCGCATATGCAAAATCTTATCCTGGCAGAGTTGAATACGCGCCAAATTAAGTGGTATGCCGTTCTAAATGTTAGGATGAGCCGAATCAATTCTGATGGGGAGGAGGAGTTTGCTACACCACATTTTCGCACAAAGTGCGCAATATCCTTACAAGAGTTCAACGTTGAGGAGCATGTGAAACAAGGCATTCAGAAAATATTGAATTCTGTGGAAGAGTTTCACCAGCTCGGATCTGGATGGACCTTGGATCGAGTACTGAATATGGATGTTTATATCGGATCCTATCGTCCCTTGCGTCCGTCCAGCTTCATTCCTCTACCTCCCAAAATAATGGCAAAGAAGGCAGTTCTGAACATACAGAATGAAGACCAAAAAGTGCTTAGTGTGGTGTCTCATCGCACATTGGAAGAATTTAGACTCTTCTAATAATCCTAATCGCGTGAGTCACTACTTGCCATTTGAAGGGGAGGTCAATCTGGGAAACGTGGAGTGTCCAGTGGCAGTATGTAAGATCCCGATTCTCGAGAGGCTGAATGATTGTCGCATTAATGTGCTCGGATATGAAAAGGGGGAAGTTTTCCCTCTCCAAATATCTGAGCGGGAGGATTCCGACGTTATTAATTTACTTTTAATCAGCGACGGGGTCCAACAGCATTATTGCCTTATACGCAATTTTTCACGCCTTCTCGGGGACGTATCAGCTCATGATGGAAAGACCTTTTTATGCTACCGGTGCCTCCATAGATTCTGCCGTGAAGATCTTCTTCAGAAACATACACCATTTTGCAAAGAGCATGCTCCTCAGCGGGTTTCCATGCCAAGTCCTGACAAAAGTCTTTAAAGTTTAATATGGAGCACTACCAACACCCCGTACCGTTTGTATTGTATGCAGATTTCGAAGCGCTTCTGGTGAAGCTGAACAGTAGTGAACCCTCTCGTGAGAATGCCTTTACAGAGAAGATGGCTGTTCACGAACCCTGTGGATATGCTTACGTAGTGATCGATCCACAGAGTAAGTGTCTCAAATACCCCAAGGTATACCGAGGCACTGAAGCAGTCATTAACTTTATAGAAGATGTCTTGCGAGAGAAGGATGAATTGATCCCCAAGATCAAGGCCAACAGGCCAATGAAGCTCACCAGGAGTGAGGCAATTGCATTCAATCAGAGCACAGAATGTTATTTATGCACGAAGCCCTTTAAACACGATGGGGTGAAGTACGTAGGGAAATGTAGAGACCACGACCATGTGAGTGGTGCATATCGAGGAGCACTCCATGTGGCGTGCAATCTGAGATTTCGTCTCCCTACTACTATTCCGGTAGTGTTCCACAACACGGTCCACAACAATTATGACGGTCACCACCTGATGTCGGGGCTTGACAAATTGAAAGATTATGAAATTACACCCATTGCAGTAAACATGGAGAAGTACATTTCGTTTACCCTTCAGAAGAAAGGTGAGGGTGTGAGGCTGCATTTTATTGACAGTCTTCAATTTTTAAACACCTCCTTGGAAAAATTGGTAGCCAATCTACCCAAGGACAAATTCACAATTACGTCTACAGCTATACCATCTAATACTGATCTGCTGCTACGTAAGGGGGTGTACCCATACGAGTACATGGACTCGTATGGAAAATTTGAAGACCAGGTGCTGCCTCCACCTTCGGCCTTTTACAGCACACTAACAGATGAAGACATATGTGAGGAGGACTACAAACATGCACAGAATGTATGGAGGACATTCAATCTGAAGAATCTTGGCGAGTATCATGATTTATACGTCAAAACGGATGTCCTTCTGCTGGCCGACGTATTTGAGCATTTTAGAAAACTGTGTATGACATACTATGGTCTGGATTGCGCTCACCTGATGACTGCACCGGGGCTGGCGTGGCAGGCCTCCCTAAAGATGGTAGAACAACCCTTGGACCTCCTAACCGACATTGATATGCATCTTTTCGTTGAAAGGGGGATTCGAGGGGGAATATCTGTCATCACCAAACGGTGGGCGCGGGCAAACAACCCATACATGGACGAGTATGATCATACAGAGCCCACCCGGTATTTGATGTATTTAGACGCTAACAACTTGTACGGGTGGGCCATGTCTCAGCCCCTGCCTTATGGGAATTTTGAGTGGGTGTCACCATCCATAGCAAGTCAAGAATGGATTTTGAGTCTCCCCAGCGATGGAACAGATGGGTACATATTAGAGGTGGATTTGGATTACCCATCTGAATTACACGACCTTCATAATGATTATCCACTAGCCCCGGAAAAGCTGAAGATCAGTGAAGATATGATTTCTCCATATACGGTAGAAGTTATGAAATCCCTTAAGATGTCTCGGTTCCAGAGTCAGGACAAGTTAACCCCTAATCTGAACTATAAAAAAAACTACATAGTACATTTTCAAAATTTAAAGTATTATCTGGAACTGGGACTTAAATTAAAAACCACCCATAAAATTTTAAAATTTAAACAGCGAGCCTGGTTGAAGCCCTACGTTGACTTCAACACCGAACATCGCAAAAGGGCCCAATCAGGCTTCGAAAAAGATTTTTTTAAATTAATGAATAATGCCGTGTATGGGAAATGCATGGAGAATTTAAGAAACCGGGTGAAGATCGATCTTGTGAAGGACGAGAAACGTGGGGAGAAACTTATGGCGGCACCTACATTTAAATCTTTTAAAATTTTTAATCAAGATTTGGTAGGGGTCGAGAGACTATACAACAACATCTTACTGAATAGGCCCATATACGTCGGTTTCGCCATTCTGGAGCTTAGTAAACTCCTCATGTACAGATTCCATTATGGGTATATGAAGAATAAATACGGATCAAATGCAACACTTTTGTTTACCGACACCGACTCTCTCACTTATGAGGTCGAGTGTCGGGATTTTTACAAAGACATAGAAGAAAGCACCCACCTCTTTGACACATCGGATTATCCGACAGATCATTCCGCCCACAATGTGTCAAACAAAAAGAGGATAGGCTGTTTTAAGGACGAGTTAAATGGAACACCTGGACTTGAGTTTGTGGGGCTCAGGTCCAAAATGTATTCTCTCCTCTCCACACAAGGGGAAAAGAAGACGGCTAAAGGTATTTCGAAAACATTCGTAAAGAAACACATAAAACACCAACATTATGTCGAATGTTTAAAAGATGTACAAACCACCAAATCTGTTCAACATCGTATAGGGAGTGAGTGTCACCGTTTGTATACACTCAAACAAAGTAAGGTGGCACTCTCCCCATACGATGACAAACGATATGTTTTGGAAGATGGCATTCACACGTATGCACATGGACACTGGAAGATATTCAAGGAATAGCCACTCCATTCTTTTTTTTTCAACATTCAAGACCATTCCAAGATTTTTACATTTCTATTCAAGAACTTTCCACGATTCACGACTTTTTCACGTTTTTATTCAACAACTTTTCACTTTTTTAACACAAGAACTTTCCACGATTTTTTTTTTTTTAAACAAGTCCTTTTTCAAGATTCAAGAACTTTTCATGATTTTGATTACAAGAACTTTTCACGATACAAGACCTTTTCACGATACAAGAACTTTTCACGATACAAGATCCTTTCAAGATTTTCATTACAAGAATTTTCCATGATTCAAGACCTTTTCACAATTTTGATTACAAGAACTTTTCACGATTCAAGACCTTTTTACTATTTTGAATACATGAATTTTTCAAGATTTTTTATCACAATTCAAGAATTTTTACTATTTTGAATATATGAATTTTTCAAGATTTTTATCACAAATTTTTACCAAGATTTTTAATACATGAAGAATTTTCCATGTTTACTGCAATAGACCTTTTCAAGATTTTGAACACAAGACCTTTTTACTATTTTGAATATATGAATTTTTCAAGATTTTTTATCACAATTCAAGAATTTTTACTATTTCGAATATATGAATTTTTCAAGATTTTTATCACAAATTTTTACCAAGATTTTTAATACATGAAGATTTTTCCATGTTTACTGCAATAGGCCTTTTCAAGAATTTGAACACAAGAACTTTTTACTATTTTGAATATGAGAATTTTTCAAGATATTTTATCGCAATTCAAGAATTTTACCAAGATTTTTAACACAAGAACCTTTGAAGATTTTTCGCACAGTGTATTTTCCTGTTCTTCCCTCGTGAGAACTTTTGAAGATTTTTAACACAAGACAAGATCCTTTCAAGATTTTAAACACAAGAACTTTTGAAGATTTTTCACACATGACCCTTTCAAGATGTTCATATAGACTGTTTTCAAGAATTTTACTTTCCTCGAAAGAACTTTGAATTTTACTCTACAAATTTTGAATGAACTCTATTCATTTTTAATGGGAAAATAGGTCTGTCAGTGTGAAGTAATCTAAACTAATAATATTTAACTTAAAATTAATTCTTATTATAATTTTCTAATTTATTTTTTTAATTTCATTCGTTCTAAAATAATAACTTACTCACTCATTCCTTAAAATTAATTGTTATATTCATTTCCTTTTCTAAAGCATTTATTCTAAAATATTAAATAATCATTCCTTAAAATTAATTGTCATAATAATTTTTTTTTCTTTTATTTCATTTATTCTAAAATAATAAATTACTTTCTTAAAATTAATTGTTACATTCATTTTTATTATGTAATTTAATTAAAAAAAATTATTTCACGCTGGTGGAGAACACTGCCCGAAAGAGTGAAACGACAGGGTGCACCACCTCATGGGGCTGTTGGAAGTGCACAAACTTTCTCTGCTTCTACTAACATTTCCCACTTTTTTCTAACTTTTCTTTTCATATAATTTATAGTATGTAACACTTTTTAATAACATGTATTTTCAAATGGAAACTTTACTCTTTCTTTTCATGACCTTTATTTTTCAGATTGGATTACAATTTCACACTGGTAAGATTTTATCTATTCTAACGTGCACTTCATATATGGAACTCGTGAGTTTTATCAATTCTTATCATATGTTTGAGAAAGAGAGTGCTAATCTGAAACAGAAGCGCTGATATTGACCAAAGCAATCGTTATCTGGGTGTTTGGACGATTATTGTAAATACTCGCTTGGACGATTCTCGCAAATGTCTGCATTGGAATATATATTGTAAGAGTGGTTTTAAGCCAAACTTGTAATAGATTTTAAAAGTGTTGGTGTCCTGTAAAATAATCGAAACTGTACACTCACTTCTAAGTTCTATAATGGTAGTAAAATTACGATGTGAAAATGGTCAAATGATATTCGCTGGCTTTTATTTAAACTTAAAGCTAAACTTTTGAAGGTGAAAATTCGTTAGCTTGTTAAATTCTAAACCTCGATATTTCAATTACACCCACCACTTTAAAAAATGGTCAAATCAATCCTATTCACATTATAAAAACACACACTTCTAAAATTCTATAATGATACTAAAATTAGGATGTGCACTGTGAAAATTCGTTAGCTTGTTAAATTCTAAACTTCGATATTTCAATTACATCCACCACTTTAAAAATGGTCAAATCATATTCAATGCACAATATCATTAAAGTGATGTATTTCAGATTATGTGTAGCAAATCAGACCCTTGAAGTATCCAGTTACTAGAAATATACTATAATAAAAAAATAGGTGGCAACACCTCATAATGCTGACGTCATTATAGATAAGATCTAATTTTTAATAGCGTAATGAGTGCATATGTCTCATTTGAGTTCTAATTTTCATTATTATTTTTATAAAAAGAAAAAAAAATCATTTCGTTATTAGTCATATATACTGTTAAAGATTTATTTTTAAACACATTGCTATATATCACTTAGAATGGTCGAATCCTGTTCATGAAACATAATTTCAGCTAAGTATTACATTCATGTTTTTAAGTGCACACTTAGAATGGTCGAATCCTGTTCACTTCATTTTAATTAAGTATAATGCGCTATTTTAAAACTTAGTAAATATATTGTGTATAAATTTGTTTTTATGTGTACAAAAGAGTTGAATCTTGTTCACTTCATTTTAGCTAAGTATAATGCGTTTAAATTTGTTTTTAAGTGTACAAAAGGGTTGAATCTTGTTAACTTCATTTTAGCTAAGTATAATGCGTTTAAATTTGTTTTTAAGTGTACAAAAGGGTTGAATCTTGTTCACTTCATTTTAGCTAAGTATAATGCGTTTAAATTTGTTTTTAAGTGTACAAAAGGGTTGAATCTTGTTCACTTCATTTTAGCTAAGTATAATGCGTTTAAATTTGTTTTTAAGTGTACAAAAGGGTTGAATCTTGTTCACTTCATTTTAGCTAAGTATAATGCGTTTAAATTTGTTTTTAAGTGTACAAAAGGGTTGAATCTTGTTAACTTCATTTTAGCTAAGTATAATGCGTTTAAATTTGTTTTTAAGTGTACAAAAGGGTTGAATCTTGTTCACTTCATTTTAGCTAAGTATAATGCGTTTAAATTTGTTTTTAAGTGTACAAAAGGGTTGAATCTTGTTCACTTCATTTTAGCTAAGTATAATGCGTTTAAATTTGTTTTTAAGTGTACAAAAGGGTTGAATCTTGTTCACTTCATTTTAGCTAAGTATAATGCGTTTAAATTTGTTTTTAAGTGTACAAAAGGGTTGAATCTTGTTAACTTCATTTTAGCTAAGTATAATGCGTTTAAATTTGTTTTTAAGTGTACAAAAGGGTTGAATCTTGTTCACTTCATTTTAGCTAAGTATAATGCGTTTAAATTTTAAGTGCACAAAAGGGTTGAATCCTATTCACTTAACACCATTTTGAAAATGCGTAACTATACTTGAGTTTATTCCATTCAATTAAAAAAAAATCATAGTGTCCACTGAATACAATTTTTGTGTCCACTGAACACAATTTTTGTGTTCATTGGAAATCCGTATTCAATTTGTTTTTAAAAATCATATGCTAAAAATCGCAATATAAAATCACCAATTTTATATTCTGTCCGTAACATTCTGTTTTAAAACGCACCCTTTATAAAATACATCGCTATTCAATCTGTTCACCGAGCGATTCGAAGTACCTCGAAACATATTCTATCTTCTGCTTCCTCTGATAAGGTACAGTTCAAAGAAAATAATCTATGTAGCACGGGTGCTGTGGCATGGCGGTAAGACGCAGGCACTGTAATCGGTTGGTTCCAAGTTCGAATCCAGCTCCTGACAAGTGAGACATTAAATTCTTTTGGGAAAAAAAATGCCGATAGATGGCAGCAATTCATCAAAATTCGCCAGAGGGCGCTTTAACTACGTCACGCTGATAAGCTCGTTCTCTTTGTTCCCAGACAGCAGAGAGGGAGGACGTGTGCTCAGAGCTCTTGTCAAAGGTCACTTCTAAGGTTATCAATCGCTGATTGCGACACGTCATTTCCAGATTGTGCAATCGCTGATTGTGACATCCATTGAAACCACTTCCTCAGGTCATCCCCTCCCACTCCGTATGAGTCATCACGCCTCTTTCGCAATACTGTGAAAGAGGCATCCTCCCAACAGAGGGGGGAGGGTCCGGTGCACCGGCTCACCAAACTTCCTCTCAAAAGAGGAGGGTCTCAAGAGAGGCATCCTCTCTCCTGGGGGTCTAAAGACCCTCTGAGAGGATCCACTCCAAAGAGGCACCCTTCTCCAGGCGCAGCCGCTGCGCAGTTGCGCCTGTTGATGCTCAACTGTCATTTCTCTTCTACTTACCGTATTACACATTAGACCCTATTCAAGAGGTCCTATTTCAGATATCACTACGCTTTACCTGTGACAATCCAGTATGTATATTGCCATCAGTTTTATTTAAATATAATCTGTAATAATCGGTTACAGTTATTTTATAAAATTTGTAGATAATGTTACATAAAAAACACTTAGGAAAACCTTGTGAGATGGTGTTTTGTAAGAAACGAAAATCGCATAAATATCGATCTTCCTTTTTACTGTTTATTCTCTGACTACGCATTAATTGTCCTAGTATAATATTTCTAAAAACATTTTTGTGCATACATGAGTTCCAGTTTATGATATAATTGATTTTGAAGTGGAAGTCGTTGCATTTATCGTACATCGTAGTTACGTAAGGTTTTCCTAAGTGTTTTTTATGTAACATTATCTACAAATTTTATAAAATAACTGTAACCGATTGTTACAGATTATATTTAAATAAAACTGATGGCAATATACATACTGGATTGTCACAGGTAAAGCGTAGTGATATCTGAAATAGGACCCCTTGAATAGGGTCTAATGTGTGATACGGTATGGAAGATGTACTTCAACATGTATGATACGGTATGCAAGATGTACTTCTATAAGTATGATACTATTAACTGTCATTGAGGTTCTTGGAAAATTTAAAATTTGAAGATAGCAAAGCACGCACTGTCAGAGTCAATAAGTGTTGGCTGGGTTATGAAAGTACACAAGTCCAGTTTTAAAGAAAAACTTCGTTCACTTTATTTGGTGAAAAACACAACTCGGCATATTACACGTACCTGGTAATTTTCCATGCCGTAAAACATCAAAAATATACTATGTACAAAAGATTTTTAGTTGTAAATGACTAGACAGAGATTCCTTGAAGCATTTGGTAGTAAGTTACTATACTACCTCTATCACTTGCGTGTATTTCAGCCACCATCACTTGGCAAAGGGAAACCAAAGGATAGAACATCAGGAAAATATTTAAAGCGGCTTCCGAACGTTTGTAAGTAAATTTAACGTTCAATACATGCTGGTCCAAACTGACCACATCTGCATCCGTTTCGACTATTCACCGTCGTCAAACGATATTCCGCAGTACTTCAGTCAAAAACATTTCTGTCTGCCTGCATCAGACCATCAGTGTCTATCTCGTCTGACTTCTTCAGACGTCGGATCTAATCTCATCGATCTGTCTGATCTCGATCGACTCTTTCGACCTTCTCATTTGCTTCAAGAAACCTCTGCCCTATATATCCGAGAATGGACAGTTCCGGAAACGCCCCCGGATATGCAAATCAGATGCGTACGCATTGAGAACTGATTTGCATGAAACCTCATGTTGAAAAACGTCACGGTTCACGCCGGTGAACGGGAAGAGTCGTTCATATTAAATTTGCATAAACGCCCGTTCACAGGAACGTGAATCGCGATGTATTGATTATTTCCAACAATCGGCCCCCTCATGCAAATCCTTAAGTCTCAATGCATATGCAAAAGAAAACTTACTCTGAGAAACCAAGGTATATCAATAAACACCAAGGCCCCCAGTATCCTATCAAACATATAATGAAGGAAAAAATTTAAAGTATTATATCATTATTAAATTTAAAATAAAATGCATAAGTACTTATAGCATCTGAAAAATAGTTAAGTATTGTCGACAATATTGTAACAACAACATTTCACATCAAGTAGAAATTTATATACAACACAACTTCAATGCTTAAGTATCAGCATTCAAAAATTGAAATTTTAGTTTAAATTTAATTATAAGTATCCAAAATTTAAGTATAAGCACATTATCATATTAAACAAGTCAACTTTAAAAGATTAAGATTTTGTATAAGCATAGAATTTAAGTTTCATTTAAATTTGAGTATAAACACTATAATTCAAAAAGCTTAAAAAAATTTAGTCTATTAACACAATATAAGTATACATAATTAATACTATTAGACTGCATTGATATACCAAATATTTAAAAATACATGATGCAAGTAATTAGATAATAAAATTCCTTTATCAAAACTTTCAACACATACTTTTTACCAAGTTGAAAAATACAAAATTTTATACACATAAGCTATTATTTAGCATCATGCGGGTCATGGAAAATGGATGTATATACAAAGGTGTAAAGTGAAAAAGATTCAATATCACAAAAATTTATACTCAAGATATACTATCTTATATCAATGAGGTTTAAGATAAACAATAATGTATATATATGACATCTTTTTTAAAAAAAATTCCCAAGTTGTAAATTCAATTTAGTATTTAAAAATTTCTTTAGACTAAACATTTAATCTCAAAAAGTTTTGATTTAGTTTTTAAAAATTTTATTACAAAATTTAAGTATTATTTCCTTAGTCATTGGTTTAGTAAAGTGATCTGCTAAGTTATCTTTACTATTTACAAATTTAACATTAAAAGATTCATTGACTATTAAATTTCTTAGGAAATGATATCTAACATCAATATGCTTAGTTCTATTGTTTTCAATTGGAGAGTTAGGAAAATTAATGGCTGCTTGGTTGTCGCTAAAAATAACACTGTTACTTTTATTAAAGTTTAACCCAAGTAAATGACATTCTTCAATTATGTTTTGTACCCATACCATTTCCTTAGCGGCTTCAGTTAGTGATACGTATTCAGCTTCCATGGTTGATAAGCTGACACACTTATGTTTAAAGGTACGCCAAGAAATAGGTACATTGTCAATAAAGAGTATCATGCCTCTAAGTGAAACACGGTCATCTCTGTTTGCAGCAAAGTCAGAATCTGAATAACCATTCAATTTTAACTCCTGAATGTTAGATAAATTCAACATATAGTTTTTAGTCTTTTCAACATATCCTAAAAGTCTTAACAATGCATCCCAATGCTTAATTCCAGGGTTTTCTTGAAATTGAGATAATATACTGATGGCGTAACAAATATCAGGTCTAGTCCTACTAGATATAAAAGCCAAACACCCAATTAAGCTCCTGTAAGGAAAACTTTGCATTTGCTTTATTTCTTCACTTGTCTTTGGACAATCTATTTTACTTAGAATATTCCCTTTAGAAATGGGAAGTGAAGTAACTGGATATTTATACTGTTGAAACATTTGACATATTTTATCTATATACTGACTTTGATGTATAAAAAATTTATTGTCACACTCTTTAAATTCCACGCCTAAAAGTTTTCTAATTTTTCCTAATACCTTGATAACAAATTCTATGCTAAGTAATGAAACAATGTGGTCTATGTCCCTTTGATACTTTGAGAAGAGAATTATGTCATCCACATAGACTAGCATAAGAACTTTGCTATTGTAGATATATGCACAATTACACCATTGAAGTTTTAAAAAATTTAATTCTTTTAATTTGGTGTCAAGTTCATTAAACCATTCTCTTCCACTTTGATGAAGACCGTAAATGGCTTTCTTCAACAAACAAACATAATCAGGCTGTTCCTGATTGACATAACCTTGAGGCTGTTTCATATATACCTTTTGACTCAATTTAGCATAGAGATAGGCAGATTTGATATCTAATTGGAAATGCATCCAGACTAGCATGCATACGAAAATTGAGAAGAATGCTCTAATTAAGTTGAAGTTAACAACAGGGCTAAAAACTTCATCGTATGATTCTCCCTTTTTCTGACCATACCCCTGGGCTACCAAACGAGCTTTAAACCTCTTGATTTTCCCATTCTCGTCTTTCTTAATGGTGTAGACCCATCTACTGCCTATATTCTTTTGTGAGGTGGATACAGGAACTAGTTCCCAGACACCCCTCTCTTGCATTACGGCCATTTCTTCATCCATAGCATTACACCATTTCTCGGACTGGGAAGATTTAATAGCAGCGTTGTACCCTTTTGGTATATTTATTTCAATATTGCTTGCTTCTGGTCTGCCTCTGACCCTTTTAAGACCTTTATTTTCCCGAAAATTAAACAGTTGCTGATCAAATTGTATATTCCTTTTATCACAATATTTCTTAACATCATTGTGTGACCTCAGCCTTTTATTATCTCCTTGAGCGTAATAATACACATCGGTTCTACTTCCATCGGGTCTTGGAACCGTCTTTCGCTGCCAAGCAATATCCGAGCAAGGAGTCATACTGGAGTCAGCAGGAGAGTCCGTTTCCTCACTGGATTCAGACGGATCGTCACCAGTGTCTTCACTCTCTCCTGCCCCCCCATCAGACTACTCTCTCGGATATTCCCCGTCGGAGTATTCTGAAAGGTTATCTCTTGATATCCCGGAGGAGATATTTCTGGGACAAATTGGGTCCAGGATGCCTTCCACTACATCACCCTCATCAAACCTCACATTGCAGGTCTCAATTGTTCGTTTCTCCCCTGACAAAAATATCCTATATCCTTTAGTTTTAGTAGCATAGCCTACCATCACCCCTTCTGTAGCTTTCATGTCTAACTTCTTTCTGAGCTGACTGGGTTTGCCTACATATGCTCTACAACCAAAGGTTCTAAGATGTTTGACTGAAGGTTTTCTACCACTGTAGAGTTCATGTGGTGTTTTAGTCTTAAATTTGTGACATATTCGATTTTTAGTGTATGCAAAACACAATATTGCTTCCGCCCAGAATCTGTCATGCAATTTGCTGTCGTTCAACATGGCTCTAACACAGTCAAATGCGGTTAAGTTGAATCGCTCTGATACTCCATTTTGCTGTGGGGTATATGTGTTAGTCCTCTCAGCCTTAATACCGATATCCTTCAGGTAATTTTTGAACTTATCATGGCAGAATTCCATCCCATTATCCGTCCGGATACATAGAATTTTAGTACCTAACTGCCTTTCTTCTCTGGCCTGAAACTCTTTAAAATGTGAAAATACTTCTGACTTCTGTTTCATGAGGTAAACAAAAACTTTTCTACTATAATCATCTGTTATAGTTAAAACATACTTGTTCCCACCATATGAGGCTGTGGGTAAGGGACCACACACATCCATGTGTAACAATTGCAATGGTTTAGTGGACCTTATCCTACCGGTGGGTTTATATGATACTCTCCTAGACTTAGCCAATTTACACGATTTACAATTTAACTTTTTGTATTTAAGCCTAGGAAGTCCGTTTACGGCAGAAACTTTGCTGGTTTGGAGGAGATATTCAGCGTTTATATGGCAATATCGTTTATGCCAAAGACAGTTTGTACTATTAAGTTCAGTTACTGAACTGCTAGACTTAGATATTGAACTATTCACATTTTTATTCTGCTTAGTTTTTGTTTTGTCAGATTTAAATTTAGTTTCTTTAAGATTAGGTGCTATTTTTACTTTGTCTATTTTTCTGGAAGCACTAGGATCCCTATCCTTGGATTTCTTATCCTTTTTGTGTTTCTTGTCTCCATCTCGATCCCTATCTTTAGATTGACGGTTTTCTACGTTATGTTGTTCCTGGGTACTATATTTAGGTTTTAAAAAATACAACCCATCCTTTCTTTTTGCATAAAAGAATTTCTCCCCTTTAGGTGTAAAAAACCATAGAACCCCATTAGCTCCATTAAAACTAAAATTTTGTTCCTCAAGAACAGATGCAGCTAATAAATTTCTCCTAAGTTTAGGAGAATACATAACATTTTCCAATGTGATAATACTTTGCTTATCCTTAAATTGGACATACATTTCCACCGTCCCGATAGCCTCAACTGGACTTTCGACATCCCCTACTGCTAGCGACATTGAAGTGCCTTTGCACTCATTAAATTTTGAAAATAACTTAATGTTATTACAGAAATGTCGCGTAGCAGCAGTGTCTACTACCCAGCTGAGTCTATCGCTAGGATCGATTACAGTATTAGCCTCAATCTGTGGAGACCCAAGAAATTCCACAATACTAGATCCATTATTTCTACTGCAATTAGATTTAGTATGACCTAGTTTGTTACACTTAAAACACTTAATTTTACTTTTAGAAATATTTACATTATGACTAGAAGTATTTACATTAGACACATTATGAGATACATTTGGAAATTTAAGTTTAGACACTTTTACTCTATTTACAAATTTCTTAGAAGTAAAATATGCAGAATTTGAACTCACAGTTTTGGAAAAGTCACTTGCTTGCTGCCTCAGCCGGCTCTCCTCCGCTGCTAGCTCTGCTTGTATTTTGCTGAGCTTGAAGTCCGAGTCATTCCATCGATATATAAGCTGAACGATACCTCGGAATTCTTCCGGAAGGTACCGAATCGACTGGAATGCTACATATAGGTCTTCAATGGGGTGTTTCGCGTCTTTAAGCCTCGTCACGGCCTTCCGCAGTCTTGAGCAAAAAATGTCAACAGGCTCGTCTGGCTCCGGCCGAACGTCGAAGAACTCATCTAGTAATCTAACCAGGTTGGCTCTGGAAGGCGCTTGAAAATGTTCTTTCAAGGTATTCCATACTTGACTAGGTTCGTCGGTGACGTTTATCAACTCCTTGTATTCCGAGGATAAACTTTGATATATGATGGCTAATGCTCGGTCTTCCCGGCGATAAAAATCATCGTAGTCGCGACGACTCGCGGTTGCGTCTTCTTCGATAGGCTTATCACTTCCATCTACGTGTCCGAAACATCCTTCTCCCATGAGGACGAATGAGATATCGGTACGCCAGGTGACGTAGTTGTCCCGCGTCAGCAACTCCGTTCTACTTGCCTCCATGGCCACTCGTAGTTTTGAAGAAGCAGAAGCAAAAGTTCTTGTACACTGTTTACGTTTATACTGTTGCGTTTCGTTGTTCACACGAACTTCAAAATGGTGCCAGGTGCGGCCCCATCTGAACACTGGAACGATTTCTTTAAAGATACTTGCACTTATGACTCTATTGGGCGTTGAACTGGCCCATAACCGATTCTCTTGGAAAATTTAAAATTTGAAGATAGCAAAGCACGCACTGTCAGAGTCAATAAGTGTTGGCTGGGTTATGAAAGTACACAAGTCCAGTTTTAAAGAAAAACTTCGTTCACTTTATTTGGTGAAAAACACAACTCGGCATATTACACGTACCTGGTAATTTTCCATGCCGTAAAACATCAAAAATATACTATGTACAAAAGATTTTTAGTTGTAAATGACTAGACAGAGATTCCTTGAAGCATTTGGTAGTAAGTTACTATACTACCTCTATCACTTGCGTGTATTTCAGCCACCATCACTTGGCAAAGGGAAACCAAAGGATAGAACATCAGGAAAATATTTAAAGCGGCTTCCGAACGTTTGTAAGTAAATTTAACGTTCAATACATGCTGGTCCAAACTGACCACATCTGCATCCGTTTCGACTATTCACCGTCGTCAAACGATATTCCGCAGTACTTCAGTCAAAAACATTTCTGTCTGCCTGCATCAGACCATCAGTGTCTATCTCGTCTGACTTCTTCAGACGTCGGATCTGATCTCATCGATCTGTCTGATCTCGATCGACTCTTTCGACCTTCTCATTTGCTTCAAGAAACCTCTGCCCTATATATCCGAGAATGGACAGTTCCGGAAACGCCCCCGGATATGCAAATCAGATGCGTACGCATTGAGAACTGATTTGCATGAAACCTCATGTTGAAAAACGTCACGGTTCACGCCGGTGAACGGGAAGAGTCGTTCATATTAAATTTGCATAAACGCCCGTTCACAGGAACGTGAATCGCGATGTATTGATTATTTCCAACAGAGGTAAATGGTTTTAGCGATAAACTTTGTTATTATTGTTATATAAAGAGTCAATATTTAAAGGCTTCTTAAAGTTGAAGCTAAGTAATTTTGCTATTTTATAGTAGTGGGCATATTTCAAACATTTACTGTTAGTGATTTTTGATATGGCTGGATCTCGACAATTCTCTCTCATATTTGTTTTTGTATAATATCTGGTTTTCATCTTAAAACTTGATACTTTCGTATTCTATTTTGCAATGTACCAGTTTTCCTGAAGGTGATAAGCCCAAAGGTATACCAATTCAGAAAGCTTCTCTCATATCACACGCCAAACGTCGTTTTATCGCCAGTTCTGGTACACTATTTTTGCAACTCCTGCAAAAGCGGAGAGAAAGACGATTGTTTTTAATCCGCGATATTGTTCATGAAGACAGATTAGATACATTTGTTTCCCATTATTTAAATCATGTTTTATGTGCATTTTGGTTTTAAAGTAATACTATGAAAATACATGTATTTAAGACCTTTTTGTACTGCACACAGATTGTTTGCAATGTGTGTAAGAAATGTTCCACCCACATATATAATTTATTATTTGAATAAAACGTTTATATGCGAGATTTTGGAGTAAATATATGTGATATGTGTAGCATCCGTATGTTGTTCAGTACTTATATAGTACAACAATCAGTGGGGAAATTGAAGATTATTTGAAAGGAAGGAATATTTGTCATTTTAAAAATGCAAAATTTGTGACATTTTAAGGAAATTTGCTTGACATTTTCGGTTTGTGGGAGCAATAAATGTTACTTTTCTGACATACCTAGAATAATGAATGCATAGTTTTTGAAGGTGGACTTTTCAAGGTTTTCGGAACCCTTGGGATTCCGCGACGTGATAGTTTCATGCAAATTGTCTTAAATTTAAAAACGTCTAAAATTTTGATGCATAATTTGGACAAATGGGGATATTTCTTATTTTGGGGTTCTACCATCAAATTAAATTTCAAAAGGGTTTCGTGAGAAAATAAATTTGAAAAACACTGATATAATGTATAGGGAAAGTATTTTGACAAGGTTGAAAACTCAAATTCTACTTAGTGTTTTCGACGGTAGAGCTTGTTTCAAACATTCCTGATATCGAATCGAATGTTTTCAAAGTGATATCTGTGTGTGTGTGTGCATGAATATTAATGTATGTAGTATGCGCATGTATATTAGTGTGTGTATGTGTATTAGTGTGTGTGTATGTATATTAGTGCGTGTGTCCTTGAGTCAGTGGATGCAATATCTAACGAACGGATGGAACGTTTCAAACAAAAAAAATTCGATTATTACAATCAGTGAATACTGAAAGTCAATTGATTTTATAAGCAATCGAATATTTGGAAACCAGCTCCAAACTTTCGAATGAAATTTTGAAAAAAATCATAAAAAATCAGAACCTTTAATATTGTTACATAAAATATCATTTTTCATTTAATTTTTCATTAGAAAATGAATAACATAAACTTTGGGATAATAGCATGAACCGTTCTTGATATATTGTACGTTTTTCAAATAAATTTTAAAAAATACATGAAATTAAAACAGTGCTAACTACCGTAATATGTTTCCATTCTATGTACAATATTATGTGACAACGGTGTTAGCATCATTCTGGTAGGTTTATTCACGAGACACTGTTTCACAATAGTTTTGTATTTTGACATCAAACAATTTGTCAAATATAATTTATTAGTTTGTCTGTCTGTCTGTCTGTCTGTAATGCTTGTCGATAAGTTAACAAAATATCGTCAACTTGACATTTTATTTAAAATATTTCCAAATTAGCAAAAATGACACTAAAATTAATAAAAATGATGTCAAATTGATGAATAGTCAATACCTTGGAAAATGAAGTTAAATTTATTTGATAATTCCTGTCCCTTTGGGGAAATTAATATTCTTGATTTAAGATATGTTGAGTTTCGCGGTTATAATCGTGTCAAATACAATATTTGCACAAAATAAAAGTTAATTCGGTTAAGCTGTGAAGGACTCAAAGTCATTGATTGATAAAGTCCTTTTGACACTCCCACCCCTTTTATTCTCCCTCGAATGAGAAACAAAAATATTAAGCTCCGTTAGATTCTGTCTCGTTGTCGATACTATAAGCATGGGCGCCCATAGCACTTTTTTAGAAGTTAAACGCAATGATATGTACAATATCGACTACCTTGATTCCCACATTTGGGACCCTGAATGTCCAGGGGAGCGGAAGTGCTTCCTTTCCCTCCCCTATGGGCACTCATTGAAAAAACTCCCTGCTTATACTAGTAACCTCAGGGCAGAACCTAACGGAGTTGAGTTTCGATTTCCCCACCCAGGGGTGGAAAAATAGTATTTTCAGACCCCACAAAAGTTTCTGTGAAGTCTAAAGCTTTACACACTTATAGCCACCCCGGCCACTCAAATAGCTGCTGTAAGCCCTCTGGGTCAGTCGAGTGGTTTGGGTCTGCAACACTTATAGCCACAGAATACTATATTAGTCTGTGCTTATAGCCATCTCTCCCGGTCACTCAAACAGCTGCTATAAGCTCTATAGGGCTAGTCAAATGGTCTGGGTCTTCAACACTTATAGCCATGGGTGCCCATAGGAGCGTTCAAAGTCACAAATGTAGGTATTAAGCTATTCACTATTGTACTTCTCATCCATGAGTTTACCCTCTGGAAAATGTTCTATGGGCGCCCATAGGGAAGCGCGAGGGAGCACTTTCGCTCCCTCGAACGTTCAAGGTCAGAAATGTAGGTAAAGTTAATAGATATTTACCTCCCATCCTTGAGTCTGGCTATCTCAGGAATAAGTTTTATGGGCGCCTTTGAATCCTACTCGTTCGAAACAAGGTCGACCTCTCCTGCAATTACCACACAATATTTTGATCGTACTATATTTTGACACACACAACCACACTCTTTCTCTCTTGCTCTCTGTGTCTCCCTCCCTCCCTTTCACCCCTATTCTAATCACGTTAATTACATGATGATGTACCTAATTCTAATTTTTTCAGAATGTAGCTACATATAGAATTTCATGGCTATACGTACTCTCTCTAATTTAAAATCTCTAATTTCGAATAATGTTTTAATCCCATTTATTACAAAATATTCCACCTGTTTCTAATTTTCTACAGAATGCATCTACATATAAATTGCCATAGTGATACGTGCATTCGCACCCCACAGATACACACACACACACTGATGGAAATATTTCCCAAAATGTTCAAAATGTGTTCATGGTGCCTTTAGGTGTACTTTTTCGTCTAAATGTCGTGATTATCCGTGAATTTCCTCTATACAATAGCATTAGAAAATAATAAAATGATTCTTTAATTGAGTCAATACTGAAATAATTTAATTCTAATCTAAGAGATAATGCATTTAAAAAGTGTCTATATTGCTTAATTGTAAGTTATATATCGGCTTCTTTAATCTAATCAGTATTGAATTAATTTAATTCCAATCTAAGAGGAGACAATCCATTTAAAACGTGTCTCTATTGCTAAATTGTAAGTTATACATATATCCTATAAAAAAATAACCAAATTGCGAGAGTCCTTTCTCTTGATATGACTGCTATAGTAACCTTGAGAGAAAGAGAGAGCACTCCTTCGCGTGTCACGCTGGCGATAAAACGAAGTTTGGCGTCTGATTTAAAAGAAGGCTTTCTGGCTTAGTATACTTTGGGGCCTTCCGCTTCCGGGAGTGTTGTCGCGATATAAAGCTTGCTTAACCGGGGTGAGGGGGTCACAACCCCCCCCCCCCGGCCATCTTTTGGTACATTGCATCCATCCATCCCTCTTTTCATTTTGGAAATATTTTTAATCCTCTTTTTAGTGCAGCTTTGCGCCTTTTAAGTGTGATTTCTGATAAAATTTTAATATTATATTTTACGGTATTTTCATATTATATATATATATATATATATATATATTATATATATATATTATATATATATATATTATATATATTATATATATATATAAATACATATATATATTTAGTATATATATATATATATATATATATATATATTGTTGCGCGGTCGTAAGAATACGAGAGGGCTCTTGAAAAAAATACAACATGCTATTCTGGCAAAACCAGGTATAAATTGCAACGAACGTGAACAAAATCAAACCGAAAACTCTAAAGTTTTACTTTAGAAGAAAATAAATCAAAAAGAAAAAAAAAATTGTCCAGACTAGACGCAAATAACCATCTGAAATTGAAGCTATTTTCAATACACGACAGTGTAGGAATTAATTTTGACTATTGGAAACGCAGGCCACCCTATGGAAGAGAGAAAAAATCAGCGAGTGAACATATAAAAAAGAAATCAATACCATTGCAAAATGACTTGTAATAGTTACAATATCAGAGGTTCGAACCGGCAAACTCTCAAGTACGAGAGTAGATACAAATTCAAAGATCGTTGAATAAAAGTTAAAGGGACGTTTACAAACAAAATAAATATTATGTTTGAAAATAAAAAAATGCGGATAACAAATTGTGAAATACATCAAAACTGTGTACAAAACAATGAAACGTAAATAAAAGCTGAAATGTAAAAAAAAAAGAAAAATTGAAATGATAAATGTCGAAATAAATAAAAGAGATATACAATGAGATATACATATGGCAAACGATTGTTGTCTGTAGATATACAGTGTAACAACAGGTAAGACAAAATTAAATAAATAAAAGAAATACGACAAGTTAGGCAATTGAGGACACGATGAACAGAAGGGGGGTCACATAGGTACCATCTTTCGACCTATAGCCAATCCGGAGAGATCATAAATTTTCCGCAAAAAGACAGGCATTTTGCCCCCGCAAACTGTCAAAGTTTCTAAAAGCAGGAAAAAGAATAAATTAAGTAAATCGCCGGATATGGTCAACATTATCAAATAATACAGCAACAACAATAACGGCAATAATGGAATATGTTTAAAGAAAAGTTATCCAAATTTGATAAATAAATAAGTAAAACCGGGTTTTATTTTGGGAAATTTCACCTTAAGATTTCCAGTTTTATATCACAAAATAATACGTCGAAGTATATTAAAAAAAATAATAATAATAATACAAAATATAAAAAAACATAAACCCTTCAATAAATAGAAAAAAAAATAAGTATTCAATCTCATAAATCGTGAGAAAATAAATATTCAATCTCATTAAAGAATAACAAAATTCAAAGAATTGAATATTTATGCAAATTTCATACTTATGGATTGATATTTGCTATATCAACGGCGACGAAATTTGCCAACAAAAACTAACGGATTTTTCACTTGCGTCGTTTTTCCAAATCAACTGGGAGAAATAATTTTGAAATGCGAGAACTTACTTGCTTCGGTAAAGTGGAGTAATACTTTGTACAGCGTCTTTTGTTTAACAGAAGAATATATGTTTAACATATGTAATATTTGCACTCTTATATTTGTGATATTAATTTAGATATGGCTTCAATAAAAATATCATAGCATTAACACAACGATTAATTAAAAGAAACCCAACCAGACTTGTAAGGGGCGTATCTCAAAATACGTCTTCACAAGGCCATAGTGTTTTCCATTACAGCTTAGCATTTTTACACATTTTTATTCTAATACACCTATCTGCAACTGCGACAGAGAAAATTGTTGGTCCATACCGCGACACGAACCCGCAGAGTATGACCCGCATATCCGACCCACGACTGAATTATATTTCAAAAATCTATTCAATGCTTTTAAATCTTTAACATCTAAAAGCAATAAATTTCATTTGACAAAATGGCGTAAAATCCCGATTTTAGACTTTTAAAATTCATAACTAAAAAACTAATTGGAATTTCAAAAAATATAAGTGCATCTTCCCGGATCCTGAACTATACATGTGCCAAATTTCATGATCATACGACTCTTAGATTCCCCGTTACAGATGGCACACACACACACACACACACGCATGCACAGATATCTTCTTTTAGTATATAAGATAATTACCCCATAGCAATAGGGATTTATCAAAGAAATTAAATTTTATTTACAGAAATAATGAATTATCGCCAATTTGGCGTCGCTACCACAAAGTCACTAAGTTGGTAATTTTGCGGTAAACTGCAAATTTATCTCCAAACTATAGACAGGCAGAAATATTACATTTCCTTATGTATGTGGCCAGAGGGTCTTAAAATATTACAGGGATTACAGGCAAACGCAAGAACTAAGACAACACCACCAATAATTTCATAAATCTCCTTTTACGTTGTCACGAGTCAAAGCAAATTGCAACTAATATATTCTAAATTCCATTTTTCTAACGTCAATACGTCCCTTATTCGTATTTAATAAGGAACATATAATAATTCAAAGATAAACTAAAATTATATAATTTGTTTTGTTACAAAAACATAAAATTTAAAAAAATGCAGACTGCAAAGCAACAGAGAAAAATCACTTCAATTTGTGGAAAAATTTCTCAAAATAAGATATAAGTTGAAAACGACAAATATCTGTTAATCGATTGTTACGAAATATCTTAAACTATATTGTCATTTCTGCAGATATCTGAACTTTTATATTCGTCTCTATAAAACTCTAAAGTAAACATTTTTTGAGAATTTTATCTGTTTTACAGTTTTTTGTTGGTGCACAATTTCGCTAAAAGCAAAATATAATTCAGCAAAAGAAAATATAATCCCTAATCCCTTGAATTTCGTACAAACAGCCCAAAGCAATATAGTGCATTGTCCAAAAAAATATTTTCTGTTTACGGAGAAAGTATGAACATAAATATAGACTGCAAAAAAATAATTCAAAAATACGATTTCAAACGTCCGTGAACAAATAATATACAGAGATATTATATTTGCAAAGAAATTAAAATGGTTGTATAACAAACACTGCAACCATGGCCGTAGTCAGGCAAGGCCAGAGCAGCCTAAGCTCCCCCAAGAGGTACACTCCCCCCCCCCCCTCCCAATAAAAATATTAAATTTTATTAGTGATATAAAATTTCATATAAAATGTCATTCAAATTCTGCATAAAAAATTTCTTTGAGACTTTTTTTTCGAAATTACTTTGTTTTAAAGATTTTTTAATTTAATTGAATTTGTGATACAGATAATCAGTTTGTTTACATATTTAATTTAAAAATATTTGAAAATTATGACAATAGTATTTAGGATACTTTTGTATTATTGTGGGGTTCACTGTTATACATTATACAGTCAAAACCAACTGATATGTAAATAAGAGTTCATATTAAGCATTAGCTTGTATTAACTTTCAGAATGTTTCTACAAATTATCAATAGCTTTACTACTAGTTTACCTTTTGCTTACGGGTGGGACAGCGTCAATTCCACAAACGACGATCCTCTCTAAAAGACAAATATTTGACATACCCTATCCCAAACAGTTCGATCCCCTTTGCAGACATTAGCGTCCATGGACACCAATGCAAAAGGGGATCAAACTGTTTGGGATAGGTTATGTCAAATATTTGTCTTTTTAAGAGGATCTTCGTTTGGGATTGACGCTATCCCATCCATAAGCAAAAGGTTAATGCTTACATTAGAATCAATTGCAATTATTATGTATTAATATTGATGAATAGTAACTATATGGATATTAATAATCAGCTCTTAGTTTGCAAATATAAATATGCGATTATTTGTTTCATTTATATGAATTGAAATATATAATAGTAACTATTATGGTTTATAAATGCTAATGATTAATTGTGTATTTGTTGAGCCCTCCCTTAAGACTGTTGAGCCCCCCCCCCTTGATTTTCCGTTCATCCCCTCTTCAATTTCGTCTCTGGCTGCGGCCCTGACGGCAACATAGCAATATGGACGAAAAAAGACAATTAGAAAATTGTAGATCATTGTTCAATTAGTAAGAATCAGCAATAAAATTGCTATAGAAGACATTTATTTCACTCAACATGGTTATTGTCAAATGGCTGCTTTAATCAGGAATGTTAAAATAAACACTAATAACGTGTACCGATAACAGCCTAACGAGGTTGTAAGCCCTCTGTTAGCAACAATATTTGTTTGAATTTAAGAATTGATTTCACTCGCAATTTAACAAACATTGCAGGTGTTACTGTGCTACAGGTCCTGATGATACTTTTGACACGCATTTATTTGCTTCTACATACACATTTCGTTACATTTCTGGTGTCGTCTATCTCACATTGTTGCCGAATTTGTCATCCTATCTTTTTAATTATCCGCCAGGCGCGCTGAAGTAACTTTTATTCAATTGGACATGGTCCCTTTACTATAGATAGACCTCACGTGTACACCCAATGACCTTTTCTTACAAAGTTATTATTTTTGACTTTCGACACGGACCGTCCGACTTACCCGAAGATGTAAGGTTTGGAAACCGTGACAGTGCCAACCAATTTAGGCCGAAACCCAGTGGGGCACACATCCACAAGTACAGCACTCTACTTCCCTTACCACCAACCTCTGGGAAGGACTTTCAGACCCACAAATTTAGCGTGTCCATTCCCTGCATGAACACGGAGACAGTTTGGGCAAAGTCGGGAACTTACAAAGTTATTGAAGTTCTTATGAATTTTCTTAAGAACACTGTATGTATATATAAACACATTGACACAAGCATCTATAAATCTCCAAATCTCCTTATTCTTTGCCAAATGCCAAAACAAATCCTATGAAAATTTAAATTCCATTTTCTGTTGTCATTACTTTATTTTTTCCGTATCAAATACAGAGAAATAAAAATGCAAAGCAAAACGAAATTTATTTCACAAGATATCTTTTGGTCCAAATTAAAAAATTGAAATTACAGAAAATTAAAAATTATTTCTAAACCAATCACAATTTGTAAAAACCGTGTCAATGCTTAATATCATTGGAAGCAAGATATAGGTTAGAAACTGCAACATATTTTACGAAATATCTTAACCTTTATTGTCATTTTTTTAGATAACTTCACTTTTATATCCTTCTTTACAATGCTGAAGTAAACATTTTCCGAGAATTTTATCCGTTTTTAAACTTCGTTTTGTTACGCAATTTCGCTAAAAGCTAGTTTCAGCAAAAGAAAACATGATTCCTAATCCCTCACATTTTGTACAAACGACACACGGAGAAATACGTTTTCTGAAAAACAAAGTTTTCTATATTTTATTGGGGAAAAAGATAAGAAATATAACTACCAAACATTTTTTTGAAATTATTCTTTATAGTTCTATACAGGGTGTCTCAAAAAGATTGAAATGTGCTTTACTTTTTTACTTGTTGGAGATACTAAGTGGGCAATGTAAATTGCAAAAATGTTGAAAGTAAGGTAGGAAGTAAGACTACGTTAATGAAATAGTCCTCCCATTCATTTTCAAAAAGTTACACTTTTTTAAATTTTATACGACCCCCCTTAGACAAATTTGATCAATCAGAAAATTTTTATTTTTAATGCCACAAGTGTGATATGACAATCACATATTTTTTTATACATAACCCTGGGAAAAGGGAATGGTGTAAATATATTGAAATGTATACTATGTTTTGTTTTATGTAGATAGCTAGGCCTTTGCACAGACGGAATTGGGATTTTTGGGCGACGTTGGGTTGTGTGCTCACTGACATGGATTGTAAATATTCGGAGAATTAATTGCAGCATAAATGTCAAAGTTGAGCTACAAATCTCTGAAAATTTATAGCCCTGTCAGGTGTGGCTCCGGTCCTCTGGACCAACCTGGTTTTGAAAGCCCTCTGATTCTTGTGTTTGAGTGGAGCGCATAAAAATGAGCGTCGCTTCAAAAACCAATGGTGTGAAGCAATTTTGGACCGCCTTTTTATTGCGTTTTTGGAAGCAGCGAATGGGAAGTGGGGGACTTCCTCCCTGTATTGTGTCGTTCCCCTTGTTTTAAAATTCTGAAGTTTTTAGAAATGTAAAAAAAAATCGTCAGTTGCTTTTCTGAGCTCGGGTAGAGAGCACTCCAAGTGCGTGGCACTTGTGGTTTTGTGAAGTCCGATCCGGCATGCATTTTGATGCATCTCTGACCCGGCATCCGCGGTCCCTATCTCGGGCGGCAAATGCCTTTGCCGAGGAGCCGATGTAGTGAGTCCGGTAAAGAAGGCGACTCGTAGCCAAGACGAGCCGAGCCTAACTCAGCGCGGGGGCGCATTTTCTTCGGGCGGTGGCAACCAGAAAATGGAAGAATGTCGTCATGTTTTTATTTGGTTGCAGTACACACAGCTCTACCACCAAAACGGCGCGGTGTAGGACCTTGCTCCTTTAGCTGCATTTAAGCCGTGGTAACTGTAATACTGTGTGCACGGAATATTTGCGGAGCATCAATCCAGGGCTCCTAAGCAGCAGCCAATCTCTACAAATAAAGTATCTGATCTCCACTCTTTAGGCAAAGGCCTGTACGTAGATCTCACAAGATCCACTGGGATCAAGCCGAAATTAAGAGGAGGAGAAGAAAAGTGGACAGTGTGCCCATCTCCAAAATAATACTTGGCAAAAAATTTCATCACCTGATGATACGCACCGTGTTTCTCAGACTGGTAGTGTTTTCCATGAACTATTCAAATAAATTAACCGAACTTCAATTAATCGTGCCACCCATTCCAACGTGCAGAGGTCAGCTACAGCACTCAGTGGAGTTCGTATGTAATGAAGGTATGAGAATTAGATATTGATTTAAAATGTGTATATGAATGTTTAAGCTTAATTTGTGTGAGCTAATAGTGTAAGGGCAAAGTTATGCTAAATGGGAGATTTGCAAAATTGAATATATATATATTGTTTTCTTAACAAAAGTAATTAATTACAAGTTTGGATGATAAATAAGGTAAATATGCAAATTAATGCAAAATAAACTGTGCACCCTGAGGTCAAGCTTAGGTAAATTGGGAACTCATTTGTAATTGTGTATTTTGTATTTAATGTTTGAATTGAGATTTCATGTGTTTTGTAAATAAATTGTTAAGTGGCCACAAAAAAGGGAGTGATTAATTGTTTCAGCAAACGCAATGTACTTAGGTCCAATCGGACCCCACTATACTTTAACGCGCTTGAGCCTGGTGGAACTATTTGGTGAGTATCTTTAATGTATTTATGTGTTTAACTTTTATTGTATTTATGTGTAAAATCCACCTCACCACATAGACCACGGGGATACGTACATATTTTATTGGGGAAAAAGATAAGAAATATAACTACCAAACATTTTTTTGAAATTATTCTTTATAGTTCTATACAGGGTGTCTCAAAAAGATTGAAATGTGCTTTACTTTTTTACTTGTTGGAGATACTAAGTGGGCAATGTAAATTGCAAAAATGTTGAAAGTAAGGTAGGAAGTAAGACTACGTTAATGAAATAGTCCTCCCATTCATTTTCAAAAAGTTACACTTTTTTAAATTTTATACGACCCCCCTTAGACAAATTTGATCAATCAGAAAATTTTTATTTTTAATGCCACAAAATCATTATATATCTCATATCTGTATCTTTAAAATTGAGCGAGTTATATTTAATTCAAAATTGAACATTGTGAATGGGGACCCTATACAAATTAAAAATGTAAATTAGTGACATATCACAAAAAAAAACAATGTATGCATATTTTAATTATATGCCCCAACCGCGTAGTGAGTATCACTGCTTTATATGATCTCTGTATGTGTAATGCTTTATTTAGATGCATTTGGGGGATAAAATATTTTGACACATATTAACGTGTTTTTCATCTAAACAATTTCCATCGGCAATTTGTTTATGATCCCTATTTTCACTGATGAAACAGCCTTTCACATGATACAGAAAAGTGGCATGAGTCAGATTTTATTCCTTTGTCATAATTCAGTTGATTTTAAGGATACAGATATGCCTGTTTTTTTAATGATTTTGCTGCATTAAAAATAAAAATTTCCCGATTGACCAAATTTGTCTAAGGGAATCGTATAAAAATTTAAAAAGTGTAACTTTTTTTAAATTGACGAAAGGACTATTTTATTAACGTAGTCTTATTTCCTACCTTACTTTCAACATTTTTGCAATTTGCATTGCCCTCTTATCTACAACAGCTAAAGAATTAAAGCACATTTCAATCTTTTGGGGACACCCTGTATATATGTTACTAAAAGGTCAAAAATACAGCATGAAACTAACGCTACCAACATCAAACTAAAGCAACAAGACATATGTCCGTACATAGTTAAATCACATGGCATAGAAGGAGATCAACAATTTTGTCAAACAAAAATAGAAAATATGTAAAGAAAAAAATCAAGGACAAAATATAAACACGAGAAATATTTAAAATATTTTCTCGATAAAATGTACTACGCATTTAAGTACCCTATAATAAAATAAAAAGGACAATAACCAGCTCCAAAAGTTACCTAAGCAGCAGCATCAATTACTCCATAAACATGTTCGAAAATTATTGTAAAAATATTTGAGAATTAAATACTGTAATCTTCACGTAGTATATAACAAAAATGAAGAAAGCAAAAGTTAAGTGCTGTCTCGGGAGCTAAATGATCTACTTTTATATAAAAAAAAAATTCAAAAACAATACTCATCTTTTACATGTGGAAGTTTTACCTCTTGCTGTGCTTCGCGAGGCTTATACTTGTATATAGACAGCTTTCCAGTAGAATAGTTAATCTATTATTACCTTGGCACAAACTGGAGAAGCTGCATAGATATAAAGAACAGTTTATTGCTTTTTATTTTTAGACTCTAATGATATTTTAAGAAACAGATTTATGATGCTAAATATCGTAGGATGATTATGTTTATAAAATTCATTAATTTGTTAAAAGGAAAATTTAATCTCCTAATTGAAAGTCATTTTAATTAAATTTAATATTATTTGAATTTATTCGATCGTAAATTGTGGTGTCAAACCATCCGCATGCTCAAACTTGGGATAATTCAAGCCTGAACGGATTTGCAAACTAAATTCAATGGGCTGAGTGAAATAATTATTTGCTAAATTTCTTCTTTAATTAGATTCATCAGTTATCGAAAATATGAGGAATTGTTATCTGATTCAAATGAAATTAGAATTGATATTTGATTCAAATATGTTATGAAATAAACATTAATGTTTACAGTCTGTATATAAAAGGCATTCAAATACTCTGATGATTTAATACCAATAAATAATAAATAAAATATACTTTGTCGGAAATACAAATTTCTGTTCATAAAATCCCATTTGCGAATTATTTTCTTGTAAACTATAAAGAAAAATATTAGTTAAAAACATATAAAACTAATTATTAACTGTATCAACTGGTTTCAAGGGTAAAATCAACCTCTATGTGTTCCCTCTCATCAGGTTGTTGTTGATGAGACCCAGACCGTCCGATCTACCAGAAATGTGTAAGGTAACCGTTTGGACGGCCGGGAACTGCCACTCAATTTAGACCGGAACCCAGTGGGGGAGGCATCCACAGGAACTGTACCCTCCTTCCCCTACCACCAACCTCTCGGAAGGACTTACGGACCCACATGTTTAACGTGATCGTATTCCGCATGAACATGGCGGCAGTTGTAGCAGCGTGCAAATTCAGAGCGCAAACCACCGGGCTACCGCGCCCGAAATGTGCCAACAGCACTTGGTGTTCCCAGGTGATCATCCACCCAAGTACTAACCGCCCCCGATGCTGCTTGACTTCGGTGATCTAACGAGAACCGGCGTTTTCAGCACGGTAGGGCCGTTGGCCTCCCTCTCATCAGGTGTCACAAGTCTTCCCCAAACATCCCAAACGTGTTTTTTGGGTATCCAGGAGAGTAAGCAGGATATTACATGCACTTGATAACTTCTCTTTCCAGTAATTTAACAATTCCAACTGTTCTATGTAAGCAAACATTCATGAACATCATGTACAGGCCCACTTCACTACACAATAAATGACCATTTCAGAATCTCACAACAAGCAATTTTTGATTGGCTTACCCTTCTGTGAATATCATTCATTAGTGTTTTTTATTGGCCATAATACCTTAATACCTAGACAGACATGACACCAGTATCACCATAATTGTCAACGTCACATCTATGTTATTGTTCATAACATGTTACTTGTACTGTCAGATGATGTTCAAAATGATTCAGATGATGTTCAAAATCGATGTCCAAATACTCAATTAAGAGAGTACTTTTATTCATAACATGTTCCTTGCTCTCTTAGATGATATTCAAAATGATGCAGATGATGTTCAAAATGATTCATTCACATGATGTTAAAATATTCAAATCTAACTTCTCAAATCTCATTATTCGCATAACTATTCCCTACAAACTCATTGGTCAAATTGGCAATTTCCAAAGCTAACTCCGACACTTTCATTCCTGGTTTCATTTTAATTTTATTTAAACTTGTCTGCTTTTGTAGCTCTGTAAGAGACGTTTTAAATTGTCTCAATAATAAATTTTTGATTTCTTCAATATTGCCTGCTTTTTGCAGTTCCCTTTCATTTTTTTTTTCTTGCTAAAAATTCTTGCGCTTTTTCTTTTAGTCTGGTTTTCAAAATTATTGCTTTATTTTCTTCTGACCTATCAGCTGTCTTTGCAACGCTCTAAAATTGATCGATAAAAAATTCGACATTCTCGTCTTTACGCCAATTAAAAGCAGGCAATAAATTTATTAATCCAGAATTATCCATTTTTACCCTTGGATTTTCAATAATCCCTAATTTCAATCTTTGAAGTGGCTTTTGTCGTCTGGTATTACTTCTCGGAGGCATTTAAAACAAATTTTTCCCTTCCAAAATCCTAACTAAAATTAACAGCATAAAACGCACAATTCAACATATTACATATCAAAACACTTCTAAATGCAAATATTCTTAATTATTACTTTTTCAAGCAAATTATTTTCAGTTTTACTTCAATATAATCAAATTACTTGATTATACATTTAGTGAATGTGCATATTTGAATTTAACAATTCTATCATTTGGTCATCACATGCTCCTCCATTAAAATTATTCATCTTTTTATTTAAATTTATTATTATCAACCTTTAGTAGTATTTATTAAATTTTTCATTTAAATTTTGAACTCGCACCAAAGTGCCACGGAAACCAAATGGGGTGCACATTAAGAAAGTGCACAGTGTTTAAATTAAAATTGAAGTTAGTTAAACACATTGCGTTGGTACTTTGAAATGCCGCTAATAACCCACCATTAACGTGGTCGTTATCGTAAAGTCGTAAACATTGCATTGTGCAGCACTAAAACCCACCATATAATCTTTAGTACCCACTTTAAAATATGTATTTATTTAGCACCTTATAATCATAATTAGATTACAACAATTTATACTTATATATTTACGGTGGAGACTGGGTATGTAAGACCAGTCATACAAAAATTCCTAAACTGACTATGACCTTTTATATATGTTGTTAAGCACATACCTTCTTGTTGTCGTTAGACGTTTATGGATCATTGGTTGTTGAACCTCCGCATCATCACTGCACTGTATAAGTAACTTCATGCAAAATCGTCTGAGGCTGTGTAGAATTTAATGCATCTCGTCTATTTTGACTGCACTGCATTAGAATCTTGATGCATTTCTTTATGCACCTGAGCCAACTTTAATGCATATCTGTATATCGATTTTAACTGCTCCTACTATTTTATTCTCCAACTGTTCTCAAATCTGTTACTGATTTCTGAATCTCTTACTGATCTGTTCTACATCACTGATCTGTCTTTTCCATATCTAAATGACTATAACCTTCTGTCGGTTGCCACCACTTTTTGCCTGAGATTTGATACGCCTCTTCGGCTATCATTGGTTGACCTCAGGGCGATGCGTAAACACTCTTCCATATTGGTTTAACTTTGAACCAATCTCGTGGATTCATCCTTAGCCTCTCTTTTATGGTTTCTTTGACTTCTCTGGTCAGGGGCGCTGTAACACTGGCGTCAACCAGACTGGACCCCTTTGTCTGGCCTGTTAGATATCATAAATCCACAAATAAACCTGTCTGTGTGAATTCTGGTTTCACAGTATTGTTAGAATATATCACAATAGACTTTGAGAATAAGTGAATGTGTCTTAAATACCCTTTCCAAAACAAATATTTTACATATTTAAACCTAGGAATTGGAATGCAGAAATCTATAATTTTATCTTTTAAATGTAGGAAACCTAAAGTATTTAAAAAATACACTTTTAATTATAGGATATTAATGCATACTATTTTTTAAATCATAAGAAAATTAAGGACCATTCTAAAATTCAAGATGTATCTCTTTGATAGTATTATAACGTCACTAAAACTATTAATGCATGGAAAACGTCTTGTCTGCTAGACTCACGCCAGTTGTTTATTGTGCATAATTTGGCAAAGGTGGGTTGCATTTGGTGCAGTCTTTCATGGTAACTTTCATAAATTATATTATAAATAAATTTTCACACATTTTGATTTAAAGAAGGTCATCAACACATGAGTGGTACCATGATAGTCGATCTGGCGCTGCCCTTGACTTTCCAAATGTAGAAGAAGTACACCAGTCTATTCATTCATTGCAAAATAGCTATTTGATACCAAGGACGATTGAACTATGATGAAAAATTATCCATATCCTAAATGCCAAACCGCTAAGGCCTTGCCCAAACATGTCCTTTCTGAAGTTGTCCTTGCTTGTTGTCCGTGCACTTCTAGAGAGGAGATATTATTTATAGTAAATTGGCTCACCAGTCTAATCAGCTCATGAGCCCAAAAGACACATGGTCTTTTGGCCAAGATCTAGTTCTCTGCCTATCTGATAAGGGATATTTATAACACGCTGTAAAAAACATGATTTAGATTTATTATTTCTAGGATTAAAAAAGTATGTTTTTTATTGAAAAAACACTTCCTGATTTAAAAGAATCTCTGAAGAAAAAAATTTCCAGAGGCGCAAACTCATATATTTAAACTATAGCGGATATTTCGTGACCTACTTAGACCACCTGTAGCCGTGGGAACTCGCTCTCTGATATCTAGATCCAAACATACCGGGTTGCAAATTCCAGAAAAGTTAAAAGTCATATGTATGCATACAATACCTAAGTGTTTTGGAATACCCTTTTCAAACTGTGGATCCCACTCAAAGTAGTTGTCATGTGCACAAAGGGCAAAATATCCATAACAAATTTAACCTGAGAACTACAAACATCAACATAAAATAAGTTCTTTTTTTATTAAATTCTTTTGTAGAAATATTGTGTTAACTTCTTTTGTAAAAAATGTTGTTACATTCTCTAGTTAACAATTAAACATTTTTCCTCCTATAGGATTGATATTATATTATACAGGGTGATTATAATTAAATTTACGATTTTAAAACCCTCCAAAGTAAGAACCACTGATCAAAATGACCTGATATTTAACTTGAGTTTACGTGAAACAAAAGGAATTTTGTTTAGCGAAAAAAAAATTATTTCAAAAATGCACCAATAGATGGCAATGTACGAATCCAACATGGAATTTGCTTGGCAAAGAATGAAAAACGAGGAGTACATACAGTTCTTATTAAGTGCCTTGTCATGACTCTGTCACTGAAGGATCATGCTTTGCTCGTAAAGCTTTTCTACCAGAACGGTGACTGTGCATTAACTGCTCTCAGGAACCTTAAAGGGCTTAAAATCTGGTCCATTGTCTGCATTTGACCTACTGACGATGATTCTTAAATTTAAAGAGATTGGTTCATTGGGCGTTAAACTTAGCAGAGGGAGGAAAGCAATTGTTGAGACATCAGTGGAATACGTGGCCACAGCGTTAAGGGAAGGGACCACCAGTGGTGTTGAAAACCCAGACCGTCCGACTCATCCAATGGACTGAAGCAACTATTTGGACGGCCGGATGACCAGTGGTGTGGGAAGCTTCAGTGCACTGGAAAATTGCCCGATCGTTAGACTTGCTTGTCAGCACAGTTCATAAAATTTAACGAAACATCCTTCAATGTTATCCGTACAAAATTATGCATGTTCAGAAGTTGCTTCCTGCTTACCTGCCGCAACGAGAGGTTTTCGCGCTACAATTTCTTGCTCGGATGGAAGTGGACAATGGATGGCCATGGAACCTTTTGTGGACAAACGAAGCCCATTTCCATCTGCAAGGTGCTGTCAATACGCAAAATTGCAGAATATGGGCGAACGAGAATCCATTCCAACTGCAACCATTGCCTCTTCATTCTGCAAATAATTCTGTGTGGTGCGGATTTTTTACAACATATATAGTTGGACCATTCTTTTTCCTCCTGCGGTAATAGGTCCTGCGGACCCCGTTACTTGAACCGGCACTGGTCAACGGTATGAAGCTCTTTTGCGGAACCACATCATTCCCGCAGTTCAACAGCGGCAATATCTATATAGCACAACTTTTATGCAAAATGGTACTCCTCCGCACATTGCAACACCAGTAAAGCAGCTGTTGAATATCCATTTCGGAGATAACAGGATTATCAGTCGTCATTTTCCAACAATCTGGTATATTTTGAAGTATTTCTTTTCCTTCGCCAAACAAAATTCCATTGCTTCACGTACACTCATGTCAAATATCAGTTCACTCTGACCAGTGGTTCTTACTTTACAGTGTTTTGAAATCGCAACTTTAATTATAATCACCCTGTATATACAGGATATATTTTACAATGTTTTGATGTATATCTATCTTGAATAAAACCTCATTTCCATATGTATACAGATTTTAAGTTTTGAAATCCAATTCTAATTGCACACCATAATCAATAAGTCAATAACACACGCAGAAATGTAATTGATTGGTTCGTTTAATCCTTAAAAGCGTAATACTGTACAAAAATAATTGTTGTTTTGTCAGCAGAGAAATGGATTTGTGTGGAACACAAAAGACATAAAAGATGGATTAATCGTGTTAATTCTTTTTTTCCGAATTTTACGCTTCTAAGAACATCTAATTACTTTTCCAATTAGCAATTAAAAAACTTGGCAACAATTCTATGTACTTTTGTCTGAAATAAACTTTTTCTGGATTATATTATGAAAGTTCTAATTATATACTTAGGCGCTTCTTAGCTTATAATTAAAGTGCAATTTCACCGCTTTTAACTATACACATAAAATATTTATTTTATTCTTTCTTAACGTGTACTTTAAAAAAAAACTATTTAATGTGAGATTTGACAAATAATACGGAAGAGTGTCTTACTAGAGTTTCTGCCGAGGGAAAAAAATGAAAACGTCCTTCAGTATATCTACTATTATGTTTATAATATTTGCTTTTTTAACACTTTTCAACATAGTTTAAAAGAGTTTATGACTTTGGTCATCCTGTCTGTCTGTCTGCTCGCACAATAACTGCCGTAAAAATGACTTTATCAAAATGAAATTTTAGTATGTTGTTGATACGGTCTGTGGGACATATGTGAATGTAAATGAATAATATCACCCAATTAGTTTTGGATTGAACCCGGGTTCAAAAAATAAAATACATTGAACCCTATGGGAGCTAACTTTAAAACATTTTTAAGCAAATTTAAAATTCACAAATTGTTTCGAAGATTTTAGGAAATATTCAAATTATTCCATAAAATATATAAAAAAAATTCAACAAAATATGTTTGTTAGTTCTTTAACTAAAAAATAAAATAATAATTATGCCCATATTATATGAAGAGATCACGTGACCCGCCTCAGTATAAAATATGGCACCCATCTTGTATCAAAATCGTGATTTTTAACACTTTACAACATAGTTGAAACGTGTTTATGACTTTTTTAACACTTTACAATATAGTTGAAAAGTGTTTATGACTTTGTTCATTCTGTCTGTCTGTCTGCCTGTCTGTCTGCCTATCCGTTAGCACGATAACTGCAGTAAAAATGACTTTATCAGAATGAAATTTTAGTATGTTGTTCAGACGGTCTATGGGACCTATGGGAATATAAATGAATAATATCACTCAATTAGTTTTGGGCTGAACCCGGATTGAAAAATTAAATACAAGTACATTGAACCTTATGGGACCTAATTTTTCAAATATTTTTTAAGCGAGTTTAAAATTCACAAATTGCTTCGAATTTACGAAATATTCAAATTATTACATAAAATACAGAAAAAAAAAATTCAGAAAAATATATTCAGTAGTTTTTTAAATAAAAATTAAAATAATAATTACACCCATTATATGAAGAGATCACGTGACCCGCCTCAGTATAAAATATGGCACCCATCTTGTATCAAAATCGTGATTTTTAACACTTTACAACATAGTTGAAACGTGTTTATGACTTTTTTAACACTTTACAATATAGTTGAAAAGTGTTTATGACTTTGTTCATTCTGTCTGTCTGTCTGCCTGTCTGTCTGCCTATCCGTTAGCACGATAACTGCAGTAAAAATGACTTTATCAGAATGAAATTTTAGTATGTTGTTCAGACGGTCTATGGGACCTATGGGAATATAAATGAATAATATCACTCAATTAGTTTTGGGCTGAACCCGGATTGAAAAATGAAATACAAGTACATTGAACCTTATGGGACCTAATTTTTCAAATATTTTTTAAGCGAGTTTAAAATTCACAAATTGCTTCGAATTTACGAAATATTCAAATTATTACATATAATACAGAAAAAAAAAAATTCAGAAAAATATATTCAGTAGTTTTTTAAATAAAAATTAAAATAATAATTACACCCATTATATGAAGAGATCACGTGACCATTATATGGATAAATCACGTGACCAACTTCAAAATAAAATATGGCATCCATCTTGTGTCGAAATCGTGATTTTGAAAGTTCTTTATAATTTATATTTTGTGTTGTATCCATCCTAAAACCGCTTTATTTTTGCTTAATTTCTGTGCATCAATGTTCTGAAATAACGCAATTACAATATATTTGAGCTTAAGTAATCATCAAACTTTGATTATTTCTACAACGAAGCCTAATTTTCACTTATAGAGATTGTAAACACATCATGATGTAAGATGAGTTGCATAAGAATTCCTGAATTTCTTTAACGCAAAGTTGTTTAACGCTAGAGTTTGCAATATAGTTGATATGAATGAAACAGTCAATGATTTTGCATAGAGAACAGACCATTTTATAGCAGACATTTTCGGTGAAGTTTTAAACACAGAGTTAAATTACTTTTACCTGTATGGTTTTAAGTTTTTAAGTAAAAAAAATATTGTAGTATTGTGATGAATGAAAGGAATAGAATAAATGTTTATGAATGAAATTTTTACTGCTTTTTCATAGAGCCAGGCAATTTATATTTCAATGACGTCATTTGAATAAAGTTCATTTTTTTGGATAAAGTTTTCAAATATAATAAATTATTGTAGTAATGCAATAATTTTTAAAATATTACCGCTGAATGTATCGCATTTTAAAGATGTTTAAATAAAATTGCATTGTAGTGGGAAAGTGTTTCATAATCAATGTTTTATGCATGATTGATCTTTCTTGTCAAAGTTATTTTTAATTTATATTTAGTGTTGCATCCGTCCTAAAACCACTTTATTTCTTTTTCTATGCATCTATATACTGCGCCAACGCAATTACAATATTTTTGATTTTAAATTATCATCAAACTTTGACTATTTCCACAACGAAGCCTAATTTTCGCGTATGGAGAATGCAAACACATCAAGCTGTTGGATGAGTTGTATAATAGTTGCTGAATTTCTTTAACGCAAAATTATTTAGCTCTGATGTCTGCAATATATCTGATATAAATAAAACATTCATTGATTTTACACAGAGAAGCAGACGAATCTATATTATTGCTTTTTCGAAGAAGTTTTAAGAATGGTGCTATAAAGTTTACCTCCATGGTATTAAGTTTTTAAGTAAAATAAATTACTGTAGTATTGTGATAATTTTGAAAATATCGCCCCTGAATAAAAGGAATGGAAAAAGTTTATGAATGAAATATTCACTGTTTTATATAGAGAACCAGGCGATTTATATTTCCATAACGTTATTTGAATAAAGTTCATTTCGTTTCGATGAAATTTTCAAATATAATTAATTGCTGTAGTATTGTGATAATTTTAAAAATATCACAGCTGAATGTATCGCATTTTGGACGTGTTTAAATAAAATTGCATTGCAGTTGGAATGTGTTGCATAATCAATGCTTTATGCATGATTGATCTTTCTTGTTTACATTTCATTTAAAACAAAATTTAAAACTCGTTATTTACACATGAAGATTATCTACATTTCGTACATTAAAAATATGTCGTTTCTAATTAAATCTCTTTGTGTACATCTATTTTAGCCTGTGATAAAATTCGAGTAAATTTATAATTTATTGTAAAGCTAAATAATACTTTTTTTTTGGGGGGGGGGGGGGGTCAAACGAAACGTACTTTAAAATTTCGTATTATGGAACATGAAAAATACGAGTGTGTCAAAACACAGAAATTTAATAAATCCTCACTTACTCAACATTGTTATCAATTTGACCACCGTATTGAGTTTCCTTCAGCAAGGATCATTCAAAATTGCATGTCCATCTTCGATCATGGCTTCATTGAAGATTTCCATATGCAGAAAAATTTCAGTAATTTAGTTAATGACTTGTCCAGTACTCCATTTTATCCACCGTCTTGTGGAGTGCATTGTAACCCCCCCCCTTTCTTCGTTTTATTCCTTTGGGGCTCTTATGTGTCATTTTAACCTATTTCTCTTCTCGTTGTGCCTCATTTATTCTTGTTCAGACTTGACTCGTCTTGCCGGGATATTTCTGTTGTGTCTTGGCACACGCCAATCTCTTGTTGTTGCTTCTCGTTTCGGATTGGTTGGCCTGTTCTTGATGCTGCTTTCTGATTGCATCGCTCTTAATCCTGGTCTTGGGTATATAATTCCCTTTGTATCATCGTTTGCACTCATTCCTCTTTTGGACTTCGGGTTTGTTGGTTCTCTTGCACTGACGAAGGGGATCCAATGTATCCCCAAAACAGCAGTATGCTGCATTATCATTTTATTTGTGCTTATATACATTACTCAAGTTTTCCTTCATGCATTTTACTAAGTTTTTTAATTTCCAAAATCATTGGTTTTGAATATCATCTTTACTCTGTGGTTCTCGTACATCTCACTATTGATATCTGTGGCCATGCATATATTTAAGCAGGTTTCCTAGGATAGTCCTTAAGCACCCCCAATACCTCTTTAAGGAAAAGTCCATGAAAGAAGAAAAAAATGATATTTTACATGCTGATATAAAAAAATTTCTCTGAAACTATTTACAACTAGATATATCAATGTTCATATTCATATATTTTTAAAATTAATTTCATAATTCAGATTTCAGACGAAAAGTGATATTGAAACTGAAAAAAGGCATTGATTTTCACTTTGCTTACAATACATGGGGAAAGTATAGAAATCGGGACGAAAATCGCAATTCGAGTTTTTGATAGATCTGCACGTTGCCTGTTCTCCAAGAACTATTTTTAGCCTGACGTCTGTCTGTGTGTTTGTTTGTCTGTCTGTCTCTGTGTCTATCTTTTGTCTGTATGTGTGTCTGTCTGCGTATCTGTATGTGCATCTGTCTGTGTGTCTGCCTATGTGTCTGTTTGTGTGTATGCATGCCTGTCTGTGCATGTATGTCTGTCTACTTATCTATCTGTGCAATGTATTTATCCACTCTAACTCAAAAATAAATTGGTTAGCTTTCATAAAATTTGGTAGGCAAGTCCCTTGCGGGTTACTCTCGTGCTGATTAGATTTTGGTACTATTCGAAAAAAAAAAGAACCTGCTTTTCTTGTAAAAAGGTTCGCAAAAGTTGTCAGCATCTTAAATAAAAAAAACTACATAGTATCAAATGTGTCCATTAAATACTTGTTTTATACATAATTTTTTAGGACTAAAACCTTGTAAATCCAGGACTAACCGATATTAAGATATTTTAGTTTTAATACATTTTTGCAACCTTGCCTTTAAAAATACGTCCAGCCACCACCAAACGAAAACGAAAGTTGAATTGAAACTGAAAATTTTCTGTAATTTCAAATGATTTTCTGTGTTATTTTGTGCAATTAAACTCAATTCAATTAATTATGAAATATGAAAAAAAGAAAATGAATTTGACTCTGTGAGGAAAGTCATGTTCTGCCCACATTAGATATTTTAATGCTGATGCATTAAACTAATTAATGATCAGACTGGTGAAAAATATTTTGGATGATATGTATTAGATTGGGAAACCAATTTAACATTAGAAGCTCAAAATTTTATATACTCGTAATTCATAAACGACAATACCGAAGCTCTTCAAACTTGCATCCCATGGAGAATTTCATTCGAAACAAAGTTTGAATTAATTTAAAAGTTTTTTTGAAATTAAAATAAAATACTAAAATAAAAGTTTCTCATGTAAACTATCTTCTAGTATCTCTGTCGTTTAGTAGTGGAGTTTTATTGCGTACAATTATTACAAAATTGCAATAAACTTTTAACTGTGTAGCACAGTTGTGCTTTTCTCTAAAAAAATGTTTTTCCCTGCAATACATGTTAATACATAGGGAAAGTATTGGAATCATATCGAAAATCGCAATTAAAATTTTCGACGGATCTACGCGCTTCTGAACCTCTAGAACACGAAAACACTATTTTTAGCGTGTCGTCTGTGTGTATGTCTGTGGAAGTGTGTGTCTGTGTGTGCAATGTATGTATCAGCTCTAACTGAAAAACTAATTGACCAAATATCACAAAATTTGATAGGTACGTCACTTTAGGTGACCCAAATATTGCTTAGATTTTAGTACGATTCGGAATAAAGGACCTGCCTACTTTTGTGAAATGACCCGTAAAAAATAATATATATCTACTCTAACTCAAAAACTATTTGACCAAATTTCCCAAAATTTGGTCAATAAGTCAACTATACGATATCTTGGTGCTGATTTGATTTTGGTATGATTCGGAAAAATAGAACCTGCTTCTTTTTGCAAAATGACACGCAGAAATCATCAAATTCTAAAATAAGACACTACGCATGCTCAAATATATCAATTAAATGATTTTGTTATGCGTAAATTTTGGCGGTAGAAAGAATAAGACCAACTCATTAATCTAGGATTAGCTGTTCTCGAGATATTTTACTTTAATCGCATTTTTGCTACGCCGCCTATGAGATTACGTGCAGTTATTAAATGAAAACGAATATTCAGCGGCCTTTCAGATAATTCTGCGTGTTATTTAGTGAAATTCAATTCCATTTAATGAATGATTAATGAAATAAAAAGAATTTGAGTCTGTATGGAAAATCATGTGCATCCCGAATCAGATTTTTCCTTCTCCTAAAGCAAGTTTTAAAATAATTGCGTTCCTTGAATAAATAAGATTTGTGCACCACATATTTTGAGTCCGTTTAACTGCAATACAAATTTCAATTTAAGTAAAAGCTTTCTCATTTCTGTTTCGTCTTTCAATACTCCAGAGAACCATAAAAATCTGCAATATTGAAAATTTAGCAAAAATTCCGGAAATTAAATTCTAATGCAATAATACATCATTTAAAAGTCGCGATAACAGTTTTGCTAATGGAACATTTGTATGTCGATGGTGGATAAAGAAAAGATCGAATATATGCAGTTTCTTTCACTTACAATAATATATGCGGTCAACATTTATACTAAGCTTCATGTCTTGGAATTTTTGACGTCCTTTATTTCTCAATTAGAATACATAAAACGTTTTACTTTTTTATGCGTAGTATTGAGAAAGTATTGTTTTAACAAAAATTTTCGATTTCGAGATTTTGTTGCCAATATATGTTTTAAGACATCCTGAACACGTTTTGTCTATTTTTGGAGTGATGTCCGTCTGCCTGTCTGTATGTATATATTTGTTGCCGATTTATTGTGTACACAATAGAGGCCCCAAATGTTAATGGATTTTCCACTGAACTTTACATCCGGCTGTACTAACAAAAAATCTAGAACTAGATAGAATTATTTTTAATTCGAGCGAAAACTTCGAAATTTTATATCTTGTCAACATGGCAGGAGAGGATCAAATTAGTCATAATCATGCATAAAAACATTTATTTATGGATTAATGATCACTAGACTTCATAATTTCAATCATTGTAGTCAACGACAGTACCAGCATAATGTTTTTTTCATGACGGCATCAGCCCCCCTCATTGGGGGTAAGTTACCTCCCCGGGAGTACATTGTCAAATATGGTATCAATCGAAGCCTTCTAAAGTGAAGGGTAACACGCTCTAATTATAGTCATTTGGATCCCCCCCCCCCCCCCCGCAACACCCATTTTTCGAAAAAAATGTCTTGTAAAATTTGAAAAAAATTCTACTAAAAATGGATTATAATATGAGAACGTCAAGTTGAGCCACACTTCAGTTCATTTTTAATTAAAATGTACTTATTGGCAAGGCTTTTGTCTTTCATAACTCACTAGCATCGTAAAGGAAAAAGGGAAAATACGTAAATACAAACTGAAACAAAGCATAACATACATCTCTGTCGAAGACACTTTAGATCCTCTTCGTCAATGTTTAAAAAATATAAACAAAGAAGGAAGTCCTACGTCCTCTCATACGCAAAATTATACAGAAATGATAAAACGTTCAAAGTGCCTCTCAAAATTATTATTGTTCCTATTACATTTTGTTCCATATGTTGAATATACATGGGCGAAACATGTTCAAACCGATATGCAAAAATAAAGTGCGTAATAACATCTGTAAATAATGATTGTATGAGAAAATATTTAAAACTGTATAAAATGACAGATAGTTTTTAAATAAAATAATTAAACTAATTTACTAAATTTGATTAGTTACGCAAGTATGTGCGAATCTAATGTCTCTGTCAATATAGTAAAAATAGGCGACAAAGTAGCAGTTTAATCTGATTGAACTAAACACGTGTAAAACAAATAACCTGAAATGAAGAAATTATATTTCGTTTCCTTAAGTGAAAAAATTATATTTCGCTTCCTTTGAAGAAATTATATTTCATTTCCTTAAGTGAAGAAATTATATTTCGTTTCGTTAAGTTAAAAAATTATATTTCGTTTCCTTAAGTTAAAAAATTATATTTTATTTCCTTAAGTGAAGAAATTATATTATGTTTCCTAAGGTGAAGAAATTATATATAGTTTCCTTAAATTACTAAATGTTAGGGACATGGTTCATATGAATCTTTATTCAGAATCCACAGGATGTTACAACAAGATGAACATTATAGTGGTTATAATAAAAGTTCTGAACAGTGGAAATGCACTTCCAGACGAGATGATAGTGGACAGGTGAACATAGCCAAAAAATATCAATGTTAATTTGTTTAATAAAGCGTCAATACAGTTTGTCTAAATTGAAATAGTTTTATAGTGAGCATAAGAACAGTAATTTTCTTGTATCTTTTCTTAATACAGAATTGTGAGTTCATGTAAAATTTAATCATTACCAGCTTTTTGGACATAATATTAGAAAATTCAACATTAACATTCTCATAAAAGACAACTTGCAAAGATAAGCAGTTAAACTCAGTGTGACCAGGGGGTTGAAGCCAAAATTTCTTACAGTTAGACTAAAAAGTTCCTACTTGTCCCTGGGTCACACAAAAATGTTTCTACAAAAATCCATACGCTAGAAAAACGCTTTATTTATTCTATATCCTTTTTCATTTTAATACATATTTATGAAAAGTAATACCTTAATTTAAATTTTATTTAAATGCAAAAGTTTCTGAAACTTAGTAGGTATGATTAATTCCTTAAAACCATTTTTTTTTCAGTGAAGCGAACTTCTCCAATACTGAAGATACTCCCACTATTTTTCATTTTCCTAACACATTTTTAAGAAATCAATACCTTATTTTATTCTAAAATTGCATCTGATAGAAATTTAGTAGCTGTAGTTGGTATCTGGAAGCCACATTATATATTTTTGAAAAAGAAATAGAAAACACATTATTTATTTTAAAGGAGTAGAAACCAACCACTTCTCCCCCGCTGAAATCTAATTTTCATTTTGCAAACTAAAATGAATAGTTTTTTTAAAAATGCAAATCTTACTGAAATTTGGTGGCTGTGGTTAATATCCAGAAACAACTTAAAAAAAGAATAGAAGGTGAATTTTACACCTGCTGAAGATCATTCAATTCACTGAAGATCATTTTATTTTCGTGGCAAATTTTTTAAGGAATCAATTTTTCTTTTTTAGCATGATTGTTGATATTCTAAAACCACACTTTATTTCATTTCGAAAAATACTTTTAACAATTTCAAGCACAAGAAAACCTGGGAAACTCCTATTGATAGAGAGTTATTTATTTCCTGTTATTTTAAATATTCTTGTAATCATTTTAGAAACTCTCGTAATCATTTTAAATATCCTTTCAAAAGAATATGGTGAAATGTTTGAAATTTAATGTTCCTGTAATTTTTATGAACGTAATTTGCAACAATAGTATTAGAATGTAATAAATTTCGATAATGGACAATATTATTTTGTTGGGAATGTAGAAAAAGATGCATTAACTTTTGCGATTTCAACAAAGTTAAAAAATAATCAACCTTAAGTGAAGTTTGAAATTATGGAAGTAGTATCAAGTATCCTGTATCTGCAACAATTCACAAAATCCTGCTCATTTATAAATTATTTATTTATATGTATACATATATATATATATATATATATATGAGACAGAAATTTTAAGCCTTTCCCAATAACGCCCCTTTTCTTTCGTAATTATTATTTCAAATTCCTATTTCATGTCCAGCACATATTGCATCTATTATATTACATTCTTACCCAATCACCACTAATATTAACAAAGTCTGCCAGCACTTCCTCTTTTCCTCGACCATACCATATGGTCACTAATCTTAACCTCTACGTAAACTTTCTCATATGAAACTGCATCCCCATTACATTTTTAAAGCATAAAGAACGCGAAGACAACATGTTTCGCATGTAGTCATTAGATTCCCCTCCGCCATAAATGTAAATGTAATTTGTGCTTGTTAAAGACAACACAGACGGCATTAATACTCCTTGAGAGCCGGTTGCCGGAGCTTGTGATAACGAGAGATGTCTTGTGATAGAGTTATGATAGCGAGAAATGTCTCTTCCCTGGACTATTCTAGCCAATATTACATATATATATATATGTGTATGTATTTATCTGTATAAAAAGGAAAGATAAGATTTGAAAAAAGTACTAAAAGATGGCCGGGGGGTTATAACCCCCTCACCCCGGTTAAAGCAAGTTTTATGTCGCGACAACACTCCCAAAGGCCGGTACATTGCTATTTACACAGTCATGCATTTTACACAGTCAATTTTTTTTATTTATATTTTCAGTTTTTGACGCGGAACATGAATATTTCGTGAAACATAATTTATTAATTGCCATTCAAAGTTCTTACTATTATTGCAAATTGTATAACTGGCATCAAATTGTACAGTCTTGCAGTTTTTAATTAGTTTTAAAGTTACGCAAGAGAGTTTTATAATGACAGCTCTTGCGCAGCCAATGTGCAGCGTTGTGGAGTCCCTAGTCATAGAAGACTTTAACCTCCGGTATGGAAATAATATGTGTACTCATGACATTACTTGAGCAGAAGGGTATGTTAATAAGAAAAAAAGAAAAAGCAGCATGCAGAACAATTGCAGCCTTCCAAGATAGAAAGGGGATATAAAAATATGAGGAGAAGTGCTGCCCTCTGTTGTTAAACAGAGAAGCAAAAGGAAAGTTACGCGTATCTTTATGAGATACGGAGAAGCAGGAAAAGATTTAAATTATTAAAAAAACTAAGCAAGAAAAGACAGGGATGCGGAAGGAACAAGTATTAAAAAGTTTAGTGTGGGTCAAAAAGAACAGCCCTGGGACTCTTTCGATGCAATCTAGGATCATAATCAGGGAGATTAAAAAGAGCTTCATTATGAATGCTCGGAAGATTTTGAAAAAATTTTTAGTGTTTTTTAATGGTAAATTTAATAGTTTTGATCTTAAAGTCCTTTCTGAAAATTACATTTTATAATATTTTAATAAAATTTCTTACTGGTAGTTATACAGCTTAGATAACAGTTTAATTACATTGGCTAAATTTTTGCAAAACACTGATTCATATCAACAAAAATATTAAAAGAGGTGTCGGATGAAGTGGTATTACTCGCGACTACTAATAGTTTCGACTAACTCACCACAGCGAGTATCCGAAATGGACAAGAACTAGGAGGTACAGTCTCTCAGAACTCTCCCAAAAACGCCACCGGGAACATAAAATGGCGAAACTCGACCACTAGGTAAAACCTAACATTGTTAAACATTATTACCTTGTTACAAAACCTACTTTGTTAAGCAAAACGAAATTTATCAAAAATAATTTTAATAGTTTAGTCTCCCTGTCCTTGACAGGCTTAAATACTAGTCATAAATAATTTTAATGATGTATTTGACCTAAAGGAAATAGTTTATACATACACCCATGAAATTTATTAGTGCACTACTGTTTAGAGCTCAACGTCATTTACTAGAAATTAACTTCTCTGGCAGTTAAAATGCTTTCAATGTTCCAGGATTTTAAAATCCTATTAAGGGATGATAGTGGTGCACAGAGACAGACACTGTAGGACACAGTCAGTCATCAGCCATTACTGCGGAATTCATTCTCGACTTTAGAATTGTTCCTCTATCAGATAATTTTTAGTAAAATGGAATCTTGTGGTGTAAAATTTTGTGATATTATCTTAATAAGCGAGATATTCTATTTTCCGACATTATATCAAATCGGTTTTATCATTAGAATAAAATATCTAAAAAAATAACTGGAGAAAAACATACTATAAACTCCAATTTTATATATGCCACTTCACATAACTACTGCAAAACTTTTTGACATGAAATTTGTCCGAAAATCATTCTTATTCGATTTATAAAAACTATCAAAATGCCAAACTTGTTGATGGGTTGACTCTACCGATCAGAAAGATTTTGACATATATTTTTTATTATGTTTTTTATGAATTATGGAGCATGTCTTGTCTGTCCACAAAAATATTCCATAATCATATGGGCGAAGAATTCTTCTTTTACAAATTTATATACGGGTGAAATATACCATGTTCAAGTGTAAAGTTATTTATACATTGAAATTAATCCTTTAAAAATTGGCCGGAATTAATATTTTAATTAACGACATTTTTCATTTCATTTTCATGTTATATATAACAGTGAAATTTATGTTATGTTTTAATTGAAAAATTCAATACAATTTTTATATTTGTCTTGAAACTTGATGTAGTGTATATGTTCTTCTATTATTTTATTTTACAGTTGATTAATTTCATATACAGACTTCATAGGAATGTCATTAAGCATCCCAATGAATTTGTAAAGAAAGGTCAATACGTATACACGTCAGGTCTGTCTATAATAAAGTGGCCATTCCCGTTCGGAAAAGATGATTTTGGAGCTCATTGCGAAGAATTAAAAAACGAACTCGGCAACGAACTCGGCAGTAAAGCAAAAAGATAGATGAAAAATGCCAATTCCAATGTTGCAGCGCAATGTCTAAGTAGTGGGAATCAACAATAAAAGTGTTACAGCATGTATTTATTTTACACAATATAGTTATTAACAAATTACTATCGTATTCAAGTAAGCTAAAATAAACAATTACGTGTGCAGGAATCTAATGTACAAGACCCTCCGTCAGCATCACTGTACATTTGAATCGGAGAAAGAATTTACCTCGAACTTAAACAAGCTTTCAGGTGTTACTATATCAGCCACTGGTTATACGATTTTTCAAAAGGCATTTATTGCTTTCTGTATACATCCTTTCTTCGTTCCTGATGCCCATAATTCCTATTCATGAGACAATGCTCTACAATTGAATATTTTTTTTCTTGCCTCTCTTTATTGACCAGTTCGTTATCCCAACTATGTAAATTTCCACTGGACCCCAGAGAGTAAGTTTTTTCGATAGGGTAAGGTAAGTTTAATACAGATAATCCTATGTAACCCTTCATACTAAAGGGCTTGAAAACATATTTCGATTAATACCAAGTTTAGCAGTATACCTCTCGGGGGTAACTTTACCCTCCCCCGAGGGGCGCTAATGGCATTCCAAACACAAAAATTATATCGCAGTTATTTTTCACTACAATGATTGAAACTGTTAAATTTTGTGATCTTTGAACCATAAATAATCCTTTTTATACATAATTATATCACAATTTGTTCTCTACTCCTTCGTTAAGAAAATATAAAATTTCGAAGTTTTCGCTCGAATTTCAAAAAATTCTAACTAATTCTAGATTTTACGATATAAAAGCCGGATACAAAGTTTCAGGAAAATCCATTAACACGTCCGAGACAGTGTCAGTCCCTGGTGTCCGACACCGAACTTTCCGTTCGACCGGTGTCAGGCCCTGAGGACCGATAAAAAAACTTAATTTACAAAGCATACATCTGATAAATAAACTTAATTTACAAAGCATAAAAAGTATACTTACAAAACTTAATTCATATATCATTAAAAATACACTTACAAAATTGTAATTTATATAACATACAAAATACACTTACACTTCTTCAGTGTATGTATCTCAGTACTTGATAGAATCTCTGTTGTGTTGAGCGCGCTACCTTCTGTTCATACTCTTTACGGTCAAACATCCACTGAGTGCTCTCCGACGGTTGAACGGAAAGTATATCATAATTGGCTTCATCCCGAACGTGTTAATGTTTGTGGCAGCAATAGTATACACAAGAAATTGATCCCAAACAGACCGACAGACGGACGTGACTCTAAAAATAGTCGAAATGTGTTCCGGAGGTTGTAAAGAACCTTGCCGCCCCAACCGGGACTCGAACCCTGGATCTCCGAGCTGACCAGCCGACGCTGTACCGTTGAGTTATTGAGGTGATATTGCAAGTTCTAATCTTTGAAGTGGACTCTGCAAGGTTCTAAAACATATATTGACGTGAAAACAATATATTTTTGTGAAACCAATACGGTCTCTATGCTATATTATTTTATAGTACGAGGATGTGAAAGTAGTAGTCTAAAATATGGTGAATGTTTCCAAAAAATTGAGTAAATGTCATACACGCTTTGTACAAATTACACTATCCTTCCTCAAACTGAAACATTAGCCAATTACCCTCATATCTATTATCAGATAATGACTGCCAGAACGGATGTAATGCAATACACTGCAAAAAGTAATGAAGTATACACAATAGATGGAGAAAGTGAAAATAGTGGTCAAAAATATCGTGGACACGTCTTGGTACAAATTACACTATTCTTTCTCAAACTTAAAAACAAACCAATTATCTTCAAAACCATTATCAGATAATGACTTCCAGTACGGATGTAATACAATACACTGCAAAAAGTAAAACAATACTGTGATGGCATAGAAAACACCAACCCTATAAAATTTATATCTTTCTTCATGATTTATTAAACACACGTCTTTGGTATAAATCACTCTGATGCTTCGCAATCGAAAAAATAAACCGATACTCTTAAAATATATCTTCAGATAATAATTTACTGGATAGATATAAAATACCAGACATTTTTCTATATGTCGATTTAGTACTTATTATAGTATTAAAGAATTTATTTTTATGTAATACAGTATTTTATCTATATATTATTTCTAAATGCGTTTTATACTAAATTTTGGCAATCTACGGCCTTAAAAATAAAAACAAAATTAAAAAATCAAAGGGCGTGATCCGTATATACACGTTATTGGTTTCCCTTATATTAATAGTGAAATACATAGGGAAAGTATTCTCATGAAGTTGAAAATTTAAATTCAATTTTCGTCCATGGGGTGAGAGAACCCAGTGGCTAGCGTGCGGAGGTTGCAGTCAGATGACCCGAGTTCGACTCCTGACTCTACCCAAACTGTTCACACGGAGGACGGACATGTTAAATATGTGCAAATATCTCAGATGTCGTGAGCCACACAAACTCTAATGCAGACAACACGGTAAAAAATATTTATTTTTTAAGTTTTCAACTTTCACCCCCACCTAAATATTTAATGCATATCTCTAATTTTTATACCCTAGATAAAACCCTGCTATGTAGCATCGGTCCTTGTATACCATCTAGTATCTGATGCTATTTTAACTCTCCGGACTAACTTACCGGATTTAACTGGAGCTAAGTTAAATTCGGTAAACGTTTAGTGCGTTATCTAAAGCAGACGTTGGAAACCATTTAGTGTTTGTGGATCGTATTCAGCTTTTAAATATTCCAGTAGGGCCGCAATATTATATCAAAACCAATATGCATCTTCTCGTAAATAAGAAGGGGAGGAGTTTGATGAGAACAGTTTCCAATACAAGGAAACTATTACTAAAAGTTCACATTAAAGAATTTAATAAAAGAAACTTTTTAAATTCACCAATTTATGATTTTAAATTAAATTTCTTAATGTTCCTGGACTACATAAAATGCAAATATCTCAGATGTCGTGAATCACACAAAACTCTAATGCGGATAACACGCTAAAAATATTTATTTTTAAACTTTTTAACTTTCAACTCCACCTTAATATTTAATACATATCCCTAATTTTTTACCCTAGATAATCCCCTGCTATGTAGCATCGGTTCTTGTATACCATCTAGTATCTGATGCTATTTTGACTCTCTATATTTATTTGCCTATTCGGCTTTGAGGAACTAAAGCATTACTAACCACGGTTGAGTTAAACCAAAACAGAAATTGTAAAGTAAGACAAAAAATTTTTATCTTCTCCAATGCAGCTTTCTACAGCACATACATAACACGTAGGGTACTTATTTGAATCAGCTTTCAAAAATTAAATCTGTAATCTCTTGCGGCAATCCGATTGACAGTGTCCCTTTGACTGGAGACCATTAAACCCAATTCTTAATCCGGACTGGAGAATAATTATAAAGGAAACCAATCGAGAGTTAAGCACTTAATTGCATAATTCGCTATATTCTCATGGCAGTAATTTTGATATTTCGAGCTTTTGATATTAAAATTTAATAGTTTAATACTAGATTTTTGTATTCGTAAAATAAAACCGTACATAAATTTGACATTTATCAATATTATATAACTGAAGATATCATGTATTCATGAAATACTGAATAGTAAATGCCTTGATGAAATTCGAAAATCGCAGTATAAATAAAATCCGATTCGCCGTATAAATAAAATAAATGGAAACTGGCATATTGTAAGTGATTTCTGCTGTATTTATTGCTTTCTTCATGAATTATTAAACAGGCGTCTTTGTACAAATCACCCGATTGCTTCTCAATCGAAAAGATAAACTGATAGTCCTCAAAGATATTTTGAGATAATGAGTTTCAGAACGAATCTAAACTCTTTATTTTTGATTATTTTTTCAGTTGAGTATTTATTTGTAAGCATTTTCAATATTTATTTTCTTCTCCTTGCCAAATAGGTTAGTAATTTAAAATAAAATTGTTGTTGTGGGGGGGGGGGCATCACTGGAGACATAGGTAATAATTATTCATAAACGTAATTGAAATTAAATTTTTATTCAGAATAATCATTTGTCATAAATATAAATAAATTTCTATTGTGGACAGCACAAACTTCATAGTTGCACAAATTTTCATAGTTGTTGATTCACAAATATTTTCATAAGAATGTTTACGCATGTTTCTGTAAGTATTTTTACAACAAGTTGTGAACATAGTTCTTTAATAAGAGTTGATGATAGTGCTCAAGTAGATTCTAAAATTGATTTACTTATTTATTTCATCACAGTGCATATAAGTTCTTAGCTGTCTTATTTACTAAGAAAGTGCTTTGAATCCTTCTACTACTCTTTTCTCTTCCTTCTAGATTTTCTGATTCCAGTTATTCTATTTCTTTGTTGACAATGATTTCGTCTGGATCATGCAACTGTTTATTAAAAGACCCCCTCTTGCCTTTTCTGGTGCGATTGCTCTATCCATTTATCGTAAAAATGGACGTTGTTTATGCCACCGACTTGATACATTTTTTCGTTGTTGTCAACGATTATTTTAGGCAGTTTTAATTTCGGATTATTTTAGACAAGCAATTTTTATTTAATATTTCTGAATGTATTGAAATCGAGAGTGTTTTGGATTTTGAAAGTACGTTAATGGGATTTGTGCAAAAAACTTATGCACAATAAAGTGACAAATTTAGAATATCTTAAAGTTAAAGTTGGACATACTAATGCAAAACAGAAGAATTTATCATGATTTATTTTATTCTATCTTTTATATAAAAAGGAAAATTAAGTTTATCTTCTGAACGCGTCATGGACTTTTTTCGTCAGATAATAAGACTGAATCCAGAAAATATTCTGTAAGTTTTATAGCTCAAGAGTGAAGACAAAAAAAAAATGTTGAATTATAAACCTGTTTTTATCTGTTTGTCTATCTGTCTGGGTTATAGACCGCTTATAATTCAAGAACGGCTTTACAGATTTTTATACACTTTTCATAGATTTGTCAAGTTTGTTTATGGATAAAAAGTTATTTCAAGTTTTTTTCTAGGTTAATATGTAATCCCGAAAATTTCAAAATACGCTTCCAAAATATATATCTCCTGATATACGCAATTTAATCAGATAAACCTTTTTTCAAGCAGTGAGATTGGATTCAAGAAATGTTTAAACAAACGATTATCCTCCAACACCTCTACAAGAAGCAGTTGAAATTATAATGCTCATTTTGTTGGTCTGAAGTAACTGCTTATAGTTAAAAATAGCTCAACCGATTTACATACATTTTACACAGCGTTTGCAGAAATTATGATGTCCGTTTTGTTGGCTGTAATAACCGCTTATTGTTCAGAAATAGCTCAACCCATTTGCATGCATTTTACACAGATTTTGCGGAAATTATAATGCCCGTTTTCTTGGGCTGAAATAACCGCTTATAGCTCAAAAATAACTCAACCGATTTACATACATTTTACGCCGATCCGGTGGTCCAGCGGTCAGGGGTATGCGTTTCCGCCTGATCGCTGGATTGCCGGGTTGCGGGTTCGAATCCCGCCAGCGGGTATGGATGGTGTCATGTCGAGGCCAAGTCAGACTTCCGCCCTTCGGGAACCTCTATAACAGTTGAAGTTGCAAATTTCCTCCCCTTCGCCATGGGATACCTAGGGGGTTCTTGTGGACGTGGTACGTAGGCGCTCCTTCACCACGGGGGAATTAGTAACGAACGAACATACATTTTACACAGCGTTTACGGAAATTATAATAGCCGTTTTGCTGGTCCGTAATAACTACTTATATTTCAAAAATGGGTCAACCGATTTACATATATTTACACAGAGTTTGCAGAAAATATAATACCCGTTTTGTTTGTCTATAATAACCGCTTATAGTTCAAAAATAGCTCAACCGATTTACATACATTTTACAGAGTTTAATGCTGAGCACATTTAGGACACAAATATTATAGAATTCGTATTCAATTTATTTGTGATAATTTTGCTGGTAATTTCTATTAGTCCTGCTTAAGACAAACCCTTGTTTTTTTAACAAATACAATGTTACTATTCTGTTATATGCTGTGTACTACTGGAGATTTTACAGTAACTTTTGCGTTTGAGTGATTCAGTTTATATACAACCTGAGACTCGAACTCAGATACTGAGTGTGGAAGATCCAGATCACCCAACTCACCCTACGGTATGAGAAATACTCGGTGTTGAAGACCCAGACCACACGAATAACCCAGAAGTTTACAGCAAGAAAATGTGAAGCCGGGAGGTAAAAGTTGGGTAATAAGTTTTACTAGAGAGGCACTCGCTAGCTCGGCAAATATTGATTAAGCTTGCAAACAAAGTTCTACAGTGCAAGTAAAAGAAATATGAAATGCCATACCATAAGTACAACATGTTTATTGATTTCGCCATGGATTATTAAAAGTTCTTGTTACAAACCATTCTGATGCTACGCAATCGAAAAGATGTAACGCTATCCATCATAGCTGAGGTTAATTGATTTATAGAGAGGATCTAAAATATTTGATAGATTTGACTATCTTCTGGTTACGTGTTTATATTTCTGAAAGTAAATAATGTTTCAAATCGCCTTTTTTTACATATAATTGGGGAGAAAAGGGGCAATCAGATGTATATATATATATAAATATATATATATATATATATATATATATATATATATATATATATATATATATATATATATATATATATATATATATATATATATATGTATATAAATATATATATTTTAATCTTATTTTATTCTAAACATATACTTCAGAAATGTTCAAAAAATTCAATAAAATTGTCAATATAAAATATAATATTTCCATATAGGTTTTCTCTTTTCGGTCTTTCTATTTCTTTTCTGACAAAGATTTCCGTTCTGGGACCAAGATTTCCGTTCTGCAACTGTTTATTAACAGACTCCTTCTTGTCTTTGCTGGAGTGACTGCTCTATCCTTTTATCTTGAAAATAAGATTGTTTATGCCTCCGAATTGATACATTTTATCGACAATTTTTGGGTTGCCAACAATTATTTTAGGCAGTTTTAATTTCACATTATTTTAGACAGGCGATATTTAATAGCATTTAAATATTGAAATCGGAAGAGTTTCAGATTTTGAAAGTACGTTAACGAGTTTGAATGTGCAAAAACTTATGCACAATTAAATGCCATATTTGGAATATAGTAAAATCAAACACACTACTGCCAAACAGAAGGATTCAACATGATTTATTTTATTCTATCGAATATATAAAAATAAAAATTAACTTAAATATCTTCTGAACGTGTCATGGACATTTTCTGCGTTAGATAATAAAGCTGACTCCAGAAAATATTTTATGAGTTTTATTACACTACAATGAAGGCCCGAAAATTTATAACTATAAACCTGTTTCTGTCTGTTTGTCTATCTGTCTATCTATCTGTCTATGTCATAAACGCTTGTAATTCAAGAACGACTTCACTGATTTATATACATTTTTCTTTGATTTGTTAAGTTTAATACAAATCTGGTTTCTGGATAATAAGTTATTTCAAATTTTTCTTTTCTCGTTAATATATAATCGAGAAAATTTCAAAATACGCGTCCGAGCCCAATATTTCCTGATATACTCAATCTAATCTAATAAAACTTTTTTCCGAGCAATGAAATTGGATTCAAGGAATATTTAAACACATGATTATCCTCCTGCGCCACTACGAGCAACTGTGGAAATAATAATGCCCACGTTTTTCTGGTCTGTAATAACCGCTTATAATTCAAAATTGGCTCAACCGATTTACATACATTTTACGCAGAGTTAACGTAAATTATAATACCCGTTTAATTGGTCTGTAAGAACCACTTACTGTTCAAAAATGGCTCAACCGATTTACATATAATCATACAGAGTTTGCTGAAATTATAATACCCGTTTTGTTGGTCTGTAATATCCGGTTATTGCTTAAAAAAATAACTCAATCAGAGACCGAGATAACGCTTCTAAACGAGTATTTCACGCTTTAAAATAAGCAACTACGCTTTATGAATTAAGCAATGCGTACTTTTAAGCACCGATTTTGTAAACAAAAAAGAAAAAATATATTTTTTAGAATTTCAAATTAAACAGATTCGGTTTGAACATAAGCAATTTCTTTTTTTATCCGGTATCACGTACGTCGTGAAAAATTCACCATAAAAAAGTTTATTTTTATCCTTCTGGGCAACGCGCTTTTTACCAGAAGGTAAACGTCCATCAAATTGATTTACGCATGGAGTTAGAGGACGGTAAGAATATCGGTAATAACATCTTCTGGTAAGAAAATCATCTGCAGGACATCAAATTGATATACACCGAAAGTAGACTGCAGCCAGAGGATTGGTGACAAAAGAGCATGACATCAGCGCAGGCACTCGATTTTCTTGTTTATTGTTATTTACTTTCGAAACAGTTTTACATATTTTTGACATTCTGAAAATAAAAATTAACTTTCAACTTTCGTTGCAGTTTTTGATGTTAACTGTTGGGTTAATTGTACCCGCTGAATATTTTAATATGAATTTTGAGAAAACTGTTCATTTATGAAAAAGCCAAAAACAAAGAACGTTGGAATTTTAAAAGGAAAAAATAAAAATTATCTTATTAAATTGGTTTTTAATTTTCTTTCCCCCCCCCCCCTTTATTTGTTTACAATCATATGGAGAAGCTAAGCCAAAGGCATGATAACAATTTTAAGATATTTCATCATGAATTATATGATTAGTTATTTTTATGAAAAAAAACATTGTTAATTTTACTATGATGAATTTATAATTCAAGATTGCTACCCTACTTGAAAAATTGACAGAAAATTTCAAAAAATGTTATCCTATAAGTCCAAAATTTAGTAAACATTTTAAAGTTTATAAGGTATATCAATTGTGTAATCAGATATATAATATATTTTGTTTATTAACATAAATAAAGAGTATAGTGCACTTCTTAAATCTTATTTTTTTTTTCAACGTTGAAAAGTCAGAAATTTATATCCTATTGTGCAATGACCCTGTAATTTTTTTATACAAAATACAATAAGTTTTAAAAATACTAAATTTTATAAAATTTGAGGGGAATTGCACACTTGTTAAAAAATACTCCTTGAAATCAAGTCAGGGAGTATTTTTACTCTGCTAGAAATATTCTAGCTCGATCTTTTAGCTCAACCGATTTAGATTCATTTTACAGAGTTTAACAGTGAGCACATTTATGACTAAAATATTAAAGATTTCGTATTTATTTTATTCCTGGTAATGTTGCTGGTAGTTTCTATTAATCTTGTGTAAGACAAACCCATATGTTTTAACAAATAAAATATTACGTCGTATGCTTTACAGTGAAAATTTTACAGTTACTTTTGCAACAGTTTGAGTTATTTAATTTATATACAAACTGGCAGTGTAAATGTTGGGTAATAAGCTTCACTAAAGCGGCACTCGCTAGCTGGGCAAATATTGATGAGACTTGGAAACAAAGTTCTGATGTCTAAGTAAAAGAAATATGAAATGCCATATCATAAGTACAACATATTTATTGCTTTCGCCATGGATTATTAAACAAACTTCATGTTACAAACCATTCTGGTGCTTCGCAATCGAAAAGATGTATCGATACCCATCATAGCTTAGATTAATTGATTTACAGACGGGGTCTAAAATATTTGATAGATTTGGCTATTTTCCAGTTACGTGTTTATATTTCGAAAAGTAAATATTTGCCCCAAAATGTATTTTTTTTCCAATGGCAGAGAACAAGACAAACATTATACAAACAGAGCGAACTCGATACATATAATGTGAAAAGTCAATAACTCATAACACCGGTCAGAACCGCGAAACCTGTTAGCCGTCACATGACGTTGCCAGTGAGAGTCGGAAACACATCGCGCCCAACGACACAACATCCATGCCTGCAAGTGGGATTCGAACCCACAACCCGACAGTCGAACAGGAAACGCTTGCCTTTGAAAGTTCGACCACAGCGTCGGCTACCCCAAAATATCGATTTAAATTTTTTTTTTTCATATAGTAGTGGTGAAGGGGGCGTATTGATGTATCTTTTATTTTTTCAATTTTATTTTATTTTATACATATACATTAAAAAATTCAAAACAATAAAATATTCTTTTACTGCTCCTCTAGTAGTTGCTGAGATTAAAATTATAATTTTAAATAAGTACAAATTATAATTTTAAATATTAATAACATTAAACTTAAAAATAATGAGTAAAAAATCATTATACAACTTACTTCACCATGATCTGAAAGCATCTCTAGTACATGTGTCGGTCAAGTAAGATAGATATTTTAAAGAATATGTGCTATTTTTAGTACAACATTTCTGTATATTAATATTTCCATCACTTTAATATTTAACAATCCAAAGTCCAAGTCTGACGTCAACTTCTCATTCATTAATATTCTATATGAGACATGGCCCAATCATGGCTCTTTGGTACTATCAATACGACTTGGGTGTATATTTCAGCGAATTGTCAATATTACATATGTATCTATAAGTTGTATGTATGTGTATTTATATAAAAGTACTAGTTTACATTGTGATTAAGCAAAATATTTAATTGATTTCTCAATATATAGAGAAATATTTGACAAAAAATAATTTATAATTTTAATGGATATTGATGTAAGCTAACTTTCAGAAAAAATAAAATATTTTTTTAATTAAAATATAATTAACGCCATATGACATGCTTCATCTTCCTTTGTACCCTCAATTAAATAAACATGACTACATAGACTGTAGGCCATGTGAATTACAACATAAATCGTATATTCTGTAACCATTAATATTATTCATAATTAGCATACAAACTCATGTTATCTATACCAACGTATCCTCCCCTACCTCTGAGAATGGTCAATATGATTTTCTCTACGACATTGCGGTGTTCAATACCTTGTTATAGATTTATTCTCAGACATCGAATTTTCATATAAAATATTTCTTATCTATACTTCCGGTAGTATTATATTTACTTTCCAAGGGTGAACTTTAATTCACATATTAAAATTTTTAAATGCTAATATTCGGCTGTTAAATCGTCAAAAATGCTTTAAAGTCCCATAAAATTAAATACAACTTAAATAATCAATACATATTAGAGTATATATGATCATTCGTTGTGCTAACCAGAAAAATCCAAACATATCATGACATTAAAAAATTATTCATACAGTATTATCACACATCAGCTTTGTTTGTTTTATTATATATTTTCTAAACAACTAGCTGTTCAAATTTTGGCACATTTTAATAAAATACCTTCAGTAGAAGAATTTTTCTGGAAACTCCGCTGTAATATTAAGAAAACCACAAAAATTTAACTCGTTCAAGTCAATACAGTATAAATTTAAGAGCATACTCTCGTACTGCGGCTTGACTCCCTATATTTCATTTATCTGCGTTATAAAATATAGGACATAAATTTATCTAATAAAATAGAAATTTAAAAAAAAAACTGCTGCCCGGAATTTAAAATGAGGAATCGTGACATAGCCGTGTGTGCACCCATGCAACAGTTATTTTTTATTTTATTTTTGTTATAAGCAAGCGTATTGTTAAAACATTCTTTAGTTTACTGGAATTCGCTGTGAGTTCTGCAGTAGTTTTTATCAGAGGTATCTGCCTCTTAAATCCCTAAGATAAGATGACTTGAAATCGTAAATACTGAAAATAAAAGTGATATACTCGCAAGACGCAGGTCTTTGTTTTTAACACTTTCCAATATAGTTGAAAAATGCTTATGACTTTGTTCATTTTGCCTGTCTGTCTGTCTGTCTGTTTGTCCGTTCGCACGATAACTGCCGTAAGAATGACTTTATCAAAATTAAATTTTAGTGTGTTGTTGAAAGGGTCTGTGGCATATATGGGAATATAAATGAACAATGTCACCCAATGAATTTTTCACCCCACTGGGTTCCGGTCTAAATTGGGTGGCACTTCCCGGCCGTCCAAACAGTTACCTTACACCTTTCTGGTAGGTCGGACGGTCTGGGTCTCAACAACAACCCAATGCATTTTGGAATAAACCAGGGGTTGAAAATGTGGAATACATTGAACTCTATGGGACCTAATTTTTCAAACATTTTTTAAGCGAAGTTAAAATTCACAAATTGCTTCGAAAATTTTAAGAAATATTCAAATTATCCCATAAAATAAATAAAAATAATTGCAGCAAAATATGTTCGAAAGTTTTTTAAATAAGAATTAAAATAGTAATTTCACCCATATTATATGAAGAGATCACGTAACCCACTTCAAAATAAAATATGGCATTCATATTTTTGACCCAATGTCAAAGCCGTGATTTTTAAAGTTCTTTTACATTTATATTTAGTGTTGCATCCTTCCTAAAACCTCTTTATTTTTGCGTATTTTCTGTGCATCTATATTCAGAACCAACGCAATTACAATATATTATAGTTTAAATGATCATTAAACTTTGATTATTTCTACAACAAAGCCTAATTTTAATGGATGCAGCATGTAAACAAGTAATTGTAAGATGGGTTTTATAGGAATTGCTGAATAATTTTTTTCACGAAAAATTATTTAGCTCTGGAATAAAAGTGATATGAATAAAATATTCATTGTTTTTACATAGAGAGCCAGACGATTTATTATTCTATGACGTCATTTGAATAAAGTTCATTTTTTTCGATGAAGTTGAGTTTTCAAATATAATAAATTATTATAGTGCTGTGATAATTTAATACATCAGCGCTCAATGTATCTCATTTTAGAGATGTTTAAATAAAATTTCATTTCAGTAGGAAACTCTTTTATAACCAATGCTTCATGCATGATTGATCTTCCTTGTTGATATTGTGGCGATATGGATCAAAGAATTTTTCGATAACGCAAAAAAATATTTGGTGTGTCAGGCACTTGAACTTTCTTATGTTTTTCTTTCGTTTGTTTGTCTGTTCCAATTACAAATTTACAGTTTTAGAAGGATTTTTCTCAAATTTAGACGATTATTTTCCAAGACTTTATTTGATAAAAATTATATCATGTTGCTTAGCAAAGTACTTAAATTTAATGAAGTTTATAGGAAGACGATTTTTCTCTTATCTGTGCGATTTAAATAACAAAAATATTGATATAAATATGTATAAATTATATAAATGAATTGGTATTCTATTATTGATTGAATTGGATCAATAATGACGTTGGGATATAAAGTTGCTGGAATTGTTGCTATTTTAAATTTCTTCAGTCATCTCTTTTGTTTCAGCAAAGATTTTACAAATTCATATATTTACTATTATGTTTAACCGATTGTTAAAACAATATAAAAATGATGCAGTAGATGGCGGTTGTAGCCAAAGATAGCAATCAAAATTTGCTATAACCTACCGAATTCCAAGATAAAGAGTTGTCACATCTCAAGCTACGCCTATCGGCGTTAACGCGTTTGACTGAACGGCAGATTTTCGACCTGATTCATACTAAAACTCCAAAGTATATTAAAAATTAGCTATATATTTATACCTTATAAAAATCATAATAAATAATCGGATGACTTCGGGACTATTTTGTTTTGTTTTGGAACAGTATGTAATATTTAAAGAAGCTGCTGTTATAGTGTAAATATGGAAAATCCAGTTAATATTTATCGCAATTTTAAAATCGGGGACGTCTTCATAACACGAAAACTATATATATTTTAAAAATTCATAAAATATATCTATTAATAGTACGGACTCAATTGTTCGAATCAGAGTTCTTCAGTTTTTCCGATGGAGCTAACATGGAAAATCTGCGATAATATATTCGGTTGCTAAGGGATCGGTTTGTATAAAATTCTCATAAAATCGTGCTGAAATATAAAAAATCTATAAAACTAATTCGATTTTAAAAAATCTCGCCGAGGTTTGCCGTCCCGGATCCTGAAGTACCTTTGTACCAAATTTCATCGCCGTAAGACATTGCATTTTTCGCTACACACGAAGAGACAGGCATGCTTCTTTATTTTATTTTAAACTAAAAAATGTACCCGACGTTGCTCGGGATTTAGAGCAAGAAATTATTGAATTTCAAATTTTCTTCATTCAAATTTTCAAAAGGCGTAGTCGACCTTCGGGCGAGCACACGCTCGGCTGAGCCGCGCTCGTTAAACGCGCGTAGTAATTCCCATATAAGTGCCAGAAAACTCCTTAGCTCAATGAGTGGTGACGGGTACTGAATACATCGAACATTACGATCTAATAAAAATGTGTATTATGCCCTAAATACGTCTTTTGTCTTCTGCGCGAGCATAATAGGCCCTAAATGATCGCTTTTGATACATACTATATGCTTGTGTGTTTTGTGCCTATCCACAGCCGGTCTACACTCAGGCCGTGGAGCCAGAATCATGAGGTGACGCTAGAAGGGGAACTCTCGCTAACTCGGGAAAACTTGCAAATTGAGAGTTAAAAAATATTTCAAAACAATTACACTTTTACTCATTTCTATGCCTAAATTTTAGCACAGTTAATTTCATAAAGATTATCTAAACTTAGATGGGGGGGGGGGATATTTTTTTACTGGAGCTCCCACAAAGCAAGAACTACTGTGGCTAAATGATTACAAAATCATATATAATCTAGATTTTTTTACAGTTACAAACCCAGTGTAAATGAATAAAGTAGCTTTCATTTTTTTTCTATTACTGTAAACAATGCAATTAATATGACATCAAAATTTCTACAACCATATGTATAATAGCAAAAAAATATTGTGTGACAATTCTATTTTTACATATAATTTTAAATATTTTCACATTGCTGATGAGAAAAATCACTTCAGTTGATTTCCAATAAATATTAGAGTTTTGAATATTGAATACTTTTAATGCAAGGGATACTTTTTGCCTCTCAATGTTAGATGGATATAATGATTTTAATGTTAACACGTGAGAAAATTTAAGGAGTTTATCTTTTTCAAAGTTGTATAAACTCCGTAAATCAGAAAAATTTGCCTCTTTAAGGTTTTCATTATTTTGGAAAACAGGGTACTGCAATTTAGTGTCTTTTACATTTAACCAATTATTTCTTATAGATTTTAATAAATGAACAGGATCATACATCAAATACAGAGGTATATCAGGATTACTTGGATTATATACAGCATCATTCAATTTATCGTGTTTCTTAAAAAAAGCAAACATGCTTCTATTAATATTGTTGTTATCAGTAATAACAGGCATTACATTAAGGTCAAGTTCTTTTAACTTGCAAATTAACATGCCAAATTATAGAGCTTCTGTACCGTAAACGTTGAAACTGGGGCAATTGCTATTACGTCTTTATAATTCGAAAACATAGATGTAATCAAAAACACTTGGGCAGTTTTTGCTTTTTCATTAGTATCAAAACAGTCACCGGTAACTTTACCACATTTAAACGTATACCTAGGATCGACATAAATCTCATCAATTAAGAGAGAGACAAATTTCTGGTCTTCGTTTAGCATTGTTCCCTACGTTTTAAGTAACTATTACACGGATTAAAAAATCTGAATCCACATTTAACTGTTTTGAAATTCTACTTAATGTTCTCACATGAGGCAATGTCAACACCTTTGAATTTTTAAATGCCTTATAGCACGAAGAACTAGATAAGTATATTTTAAAGCATAGAATAAACAATTTTTGTGAAAATCAAAACTGATTTTGGGGGTTTTCTAGCAGTTTTACTTGTTCAATTAAAAAGTCTAATTTGGCGGTGCAAATTTCTAAACATACCTGCTTCTGTTTCTCCAACAGCTTCACTGCGGCTTCGATATAATTAAGTTGTGAGAGTAGAATGCCCAGTTTCACATGCACTTATTAATTAATCCAGATCACGTTTATTTGTAATTAGGCTAAATGGTATTCCGCATTTTTGTAGCTGCTTCTTACTGCACTGGAGATTTTCAAAAAACACATCGAACGTTTTTTCTTGGCATATGCTGATACTCGCAATAACACATGGCACAGATGATGCATTAATGCGAACTTTAAAAAGATACAGCTTGTCATCGATTGAAAGATGGATCCAATTTTCTCCTTGAATAGTACAAAAATAAACCTTGATATCTTCTAAAGTTGGCAGGCTGTTGTTTTGCTGCTCTTGTTGAAAAGTCATTATACTTTTAGAAATTATAGTATAGTTCGACCGGCAACTGGGAACTGAACACGTGTGAGGCATTGATAATTACGCAGATATAAACTATTTAAAAAATGGCTCTAAAGCACCCATGAACGTTAGTTAAATGATAATAAAGCATAAGAACAACTTATTATGCACAAAACACGATGCTATAAAACTAATAGAACATTCCGAAAACCTCAAAAACGTTTTGCAATCATCAACCACTCCACGAGGGGCACTGACCGCGCTTAGATTTTTGTTCTTTTCTTTCTGAATGCTCCCCTCTTACCGTGACGTCACGACAATTTCTCCTCAGTGGCGCCACGGCCTGTATGTAGACCGACTGTGGCCTATCCGTGCAATTGAAATTCAATGTACGCATGTGTCAACTATAACTCAAGAACTATCAGATTTTCATGAAATTTACGTGTTGGTGATTTACTCTGGTGTCCATTATATTTTCGTAAGAATTTGAAAAATAATGTTTTATTTTTACATAATAATCTTAAAAAATTAGAAATATTGAAATAAGAGATAAAATATGCCCATCTATATTCAGCAAATAATTGTTATGTTTGAAATTTTTCACGAGAAATCCCAAGCATTCCATTCCGATAAGCCAAGATAAATAGTTTTGACGAAGTTTTCCATTTTACTTTTCAATTTTAAATCGAAAACGTTAAATATGTCTGAAACGACGCATATAAGTTTTCTATAAATAACCGGAAATGTATAAGACCAAAAGGTACCACTAGCCACAGTAAATCCTAACTTTTAACAACACAATTCTAGGGTGTTATAAACAAGCGGATGGGAAAATCTCTAATTAGCTTATCTACATTGTTTCGCTGTATCTACATTGAGAAAGCACAACGCAGACGAAAGACTGCAGCACGAAATATTTGCATACTATATAAAAGCGTCACAGCCGATTTTGCTGCGCAGATTGGTACGTCATTATCTTGCTTATACACTGCTGTTCGGCATCTGTCACTTGCTTCCATCGTGTACTGCGACAATAGCAGTGTTGCCAGCTTGAATGAAACATATGTATAGAATCATAGCAAAAACTGCTAAATCTCATGAATGTACAACATTTCAGAAGTTCGATCTCAAACTTTGCCATTTTATTTCTAGATATAGATATGGTCATTTTTGAAGTGAAACTTCTATGGGCGCGATTCGACTCGGGGTTGGTCCGGAAGTCCGTCAGATTAGGCAGTCACGAAAAGCAGTTTCTCCCCTGAAGCCGAAAATGTTCGGTCGTGACGCCACGGTGATAAGAATTGGCGTTGATAGGAAACGTTGATAGGAAGGTTTACATTTCAAATTAAAAATAAGCTAGTAAAGAAGTAATAAACACAAAAAATAACAAGAAAGATCAATCATGCTTAAAGCATTGATTATGAAACACTTTCCAACTTCAATGCAATTTTATTTAAACAAGTCTAAAATGCAATACATTCCTCGCTAATATTTTAAAACTTATCACAATACTGCATTAATTTATTATATTTGAAAACTTAAACCTTCATCGAAAAAAATGAACTTCATTCAAATGACGGCATTGAAATATAAATTGCCTGGTTTAAACATCTCTAAAATGTTATACATTCCTCGGTAATAGTTTTAGAATTATCATAATACTACGATAATTTATTATATTTGAAAACTTCATCGAAAACAACTGAAATTAATTCAAATGACGTCACAGAAAAAATAACACGCCTGGATCTCTCTATAAAAACAGGATTTCATTCATAACTTTCTCCCATTCATTTCATTCATCACAATACTATAATAATTTATTTTATTGAAACATTTTGTTTAAGACCATGGAGCTACAAAAAATTAAACTCTATGCTTGAAACTTCATCGAAAAAAATCGTCCTTCTCTTTATGAAATCTATAATTATTTCATTCATATCAGCCATGCAGACTCCATGGACTAAATTATTTTGTGTTAAAAAAAATACAGGAATTCTAATGCAACTCATTCTATATATTTTGCTGTTTACATTTTACATAGGTGAAAAATAGGCTTAGTTGTAGAAATAATCGAATTTAGATGAGCATTTAAACTCAAATATATTGTCATTGCGTTGTTTCAGTATGTAGATGCACAGAATTTAAGCAAAAATAAAGTAGTTTTAGGACGGATACAACACTCAATATGAATTAAAAAGGACTTTAAAAAATCACGATTTTGAAACAAGATGGATGCCATATATCATTTTGAAGTGCGTCATGTGATCGTTTCATATCATGGTCACGTGATCGTTTCATATAAGAGGTGTAATTATTATTTTAATTTTTATTTAAAAAACTACTGAATATATTTCGCTGATTTTTTTTTTATATATTTTATGGAACAATTTGAATATTACCAAAAATTTTCTAAGCAATTTGTGAATTTTAAATCCGCTTAAAAAATGTTTTAAAAATTAGGTCCCATAGGGCTCAACGTATTTCATTTTTTCGACCCCGGTTCAATCCAAAACTAATTGGGTAATATTATTCATTTATATTCTCATAGGTTCTACAGACCGTCTGAGCAACATACTAAAATTTCATTTTGATTAAGTCATTTTTACGGCAGTTATCGTGCTAACTGACAGACAGACAGACAGACAGACAGACAGAATGAACAAAGTCATAAACACTTTTCAACTTTGTTGTAAAGTGTTAAAAATTAAACATTTACAGCGAACGTTCTAAATTAGATGAATAAAATTTGGCATTACGTCTGATTTCAATCAGCAAAAACAATAAGATCCCAACTGTAATAGTAATAATAATTTATAAGAAAATTTACGGCGAACATAAGGTTTCTTCCCATGTTCACCGTAAATTTTCTCAAATTGATACTAAACTTATTTCTTTAAAAGATCGTTTGAATCATAAATCTAGTTTCCCGTACCATCCTAGGATTTTCCGTCCCTTTATTCAGTTCTGCTCTGAATTTGGTTTCAGGCCTGCCCACTCTAATGTTTCTTCTTTATTTAACCGGATTCGATCTGATAAACTGGGTGATAAGGATGACTTTAAAAGCTTTGCCGGGATGTGTGTGGTTCCCCTGTTGTCCATCGATGGTAATTTTAAATTTTACATTGGCAGTACAAACGTACTATTGGTATCCGTTTGGCAGAACATGCTAGGGATATCAAAGGTGGTAAACTTTCTACGGCCCTTGTTCATTCTGTTGTTAAAAAAATTTCCGGCCCATTTTTGAAACAACTTTCCTTCTTATGCGTTGTAATAACCCTCGTAATATTCTCCTTTTTGAGTCCCTCTTTATTTATGTTTACCGCGAGTCGATTTGTAATTTTGACCCCGTTCAGATTTTAAGTTATGCTTGGCGACTCATTCTCGACTCCATGCAATTCAAGTCTCTTCATAGTTATCTTTGACGTCATCCTCTCGGGGATTGGACCAGATTACCCCATTTTTTAAAAATTTTTTGAATTTGAAAATTCTGTAATAAAATTGTAAATTTTTACTGTTCTTTTCGTGATTTATGCTCGATTTTTTGCAAAATGTTTTGTATTTTTGGATTCTCCTTAGATAAACGTAAGTTTATTGATAATTGTATTTATGCAAAGTTGTCACCTTTTCTGGTCTATATATGAACGATTATTCCGATTTCAATGTAGCCACTGATGAAGAGCGTATTTACGCTCGAAAGCGCTCTGGCCTTTTAAAGTTTTGTACGTCTTAAAGAAGTAAAATAAAGACCTTCTATTACAGTTGTGATCTTGTTGTTTTTGCTGTTTTAAATTAGATTTAGAATAATGCAATTTGCGGATTTTTGGCATAAAAATTAATTTCAATAGTATCTTCTTTTACCATTCCTTACCTGCTACCTTAGGGAAAGTTGCAATTAAAAAATACCGGAAGTGTGGTGATATATCTGTGAAGGTAAAATAAAAATATATCTTAAAAAATACCCGAAGTGTGGTGATATATATGTGAAGTAAAAATATATCTTAAAATATTTAAAATATGTCATTAAAATTCTTTAAAAATAAACGTTTCAAAACCCTATATAATATCAAAGCACGATACTTTGAATACTGTTCTTATCGTAAATGTTTAAATTTGCATGTCTGAAGATAACTACTATAAGGATATTCCATGATTTTTGCCTAAATTTGTCTGCATATTTACTATTTCTATAAGCATTTTTTCAATTAGGAGAATAGCAGAAAATGCATATAAAATCTATACATGGTACAAAGTATATACAGTAAGATTTTTTTCAAATTAACTTCAAAATAAATTTTTATAAACACCTAAACTTTCGAATCAAAGACCATTCATTTGCAAAGCCGTCTTTTTACTGACCAAGCCAAAGCTGTACGCATGTAATGAATTAACAAACGATATGCTGTAAAACTTTTACGTTATTTCAAACCCCGCCAAGAGCCAAGACAACATATTACGGGGCGCCTGTGCGTTAGCAGTTATCACCACATCAAATGTAGAAAATGTGCGATTTCATAAAGTTCACTTTGTTGATGGTTTTTCGTCATTCCTGAGCAGGATGTAAATGGAATGATTTTGTCTGATGCTGTTGGATGGTGATCTTGTCTTGGTATTGGCCGACTGTCTAAAAGAGGTAAGAAAAGGGGCGGGGTGAAGGGAAAGCTCTGACTGGACAGAATATACCATTAGTTCAAAATAAATATAAGATTGAAGGGCGACGAGAAAGCATAAGAATATAAATTAAGTTAAAAAATTAAAAATTAAGAATTAAGGGAAAATTAAAAGTGGATTGAAAGCGGAGTCGAAAACAGCTAGCTAATAAGCAATCGTGCCATATCAGTGGGTATTGGTCTACTGACGAACAGACGCAGCTGTGGCGCCATCTATCATCGTTAGATTGAATTGAGCTCAGGTGACACCGGGTTGGGGAGACGAAAATCTCGGCTTTTTCTAGGGGACCTTCAAAGGGCCGATCAGGAGATTGCGGGGACGAAGCTTCCTTAGATAACTAAGGGAAGTGTTGTCGTAACTTTGATTTACGTCTCGCAAACATAGTTTGCATGAAATCGACTTGTAGAAATTTCGAGTGTAGCGATGAATCTGCTCTTTTACGCAAGAGACTTTGAGGTCATGGTGAATGATTTCGTTTTGTACAAATCAAGGAGCATTCACAATGCAACTTAATGCTTTGTTTTGCTTTGGAATACTTGCAATTTCTCAATGTGAATTTTTGCAGGCAATCCCCAGACAGGACAGATATACAGAAACGACAGTGCAATGATTTGGCTGTAAAAATAAGCTTGTTATGGGTTGAAAGGTGGGATTTTCTACCGAGAAGTGGGACAAGGGCGGTATCGGATTTGTTTACGTTTCTCAATTTATCAATGTTATGCTCTGAAAATAGCATATGGGCTTCGAGAGTGACGCCCAAATTTTTTACAGAGTGGCAATGAGAGAAAGGGATGGGTTCATCGAAAATCTTTAAGGTGAAACTGTGGCTAATTTATCGGTATTTGGGTTTGAATATAGACACTGCACTGCTTGGGGAATTTAATTTTGAGTCTCCAGGTCACGAGCCAGTGCTCAAGGCTATGTTTTACGTAACTTTGTAGCGTACTGATAGCGCTGTGTGGTGAGCAGCTTCGAGCAATCAGTGCTGTGTCGTCTGCAAAGACGTCCAGCTTAACTTATTTCAGAGTACTATTTTAAAAGTAAAGCAAAATATATTGTTAAGTTGTTTTAATCTTAGCTCTGAAGGATAAAAAAGTATATTTAGACCATGCTAAATTTTGCTAAATTCTGTCTGATGTTTATTTGACGATTCGCAAAAGATAAGGTAAATGTGTTCGGTAAAACGAGAAAATTGCTAACTTGTAATAAAAATCCTAAAATCATTTTAATTTCGACTTTTTATGTTTTGTGATAGAATCAGTTTAGTGAGCTTATTTAGAAACAGATAAGATAGACGTATATGTCGCCGCAGCAAGCTCGCAGATGCTAAATGTACGCTTTTGTCTAAATTCACATAAACTCGAAATTTCTAAAACGTGTCGATACTATAAACATGCGAGTTGCTACAAAATACCAGATTAAATCAGCAGAGATCAAAGAGATTATATTACTTTAATATAATAACTTCTTAATTTCTATTATAATAATTCATGTATGTAAAATGTCTTTGGAAGAGACGGCTTTTAAAAATGGCCGCTGTCATACTTTCAACATTGTAAGGATTAGCAATTTATATTCTCGACTTCTTATATTTCAAGCAATGTCTTCCCCTTGAAAAGAAGAGTCTAAATTTAATTAGCACCAGCGCAGATTGCGGACGGAAGGGGAGCTGGCAACCAGATTCTTAAAATTCGTAGTGTAAAGCACAAGTTGGGATGGGGCGTGCTGATGCAGCAGACTGTAGAAAGTACTGGAGAAAGGGTGAAACATGTTCATTCTGATTTATTATTCATAAATTACGTTAATTGGCGTTTATTTTATTATTTTCTACAGTTTTAAGAATAAGGTGTTTTTTATCAAAGACACCTGGTTGTTCATTCCGCCACTTTTACAATACAACAAATGTTATAAATGCATGAGCGTCTATATGTGGCAAAAATAGTCTATTTACTACCTTAAATTAACAACAATAATTTTTACACCACATTTAATCATGTTTTTCACTAAATCTAAAGAATGATTCATAGTAGAGGCTACTCTCTTTCCTACATATAAGCTTCACTTCAACCGTTTGATCCTCTGTACATCATTTTATATTTTTACCTTCTGCTACGTAGTATTGAGAATTGTTTTCACGATAATTTTCGAATTCGAGATTTTGATGCCAATATATATTTTAAGACCTCCTGAACATATTTTGACTAATTTAGGAGGAATGTCCATCTGCCAGTCTGTCTGGGTTCGATTCCTTGTTAACACAATAGCTGCCATAAATATTAAAGGATATTCATGAAACTTTACATCCGGCTTTGCCATAAAATGTTTTAGAGCTAGATATTTTTTTAATTCAAGCAAAAACTTCGAAGTTTATTCGAAGTTTTTTTTCTTTAACATGGCAGCATAGTGCTAAATTTGACATAATCATGCATTGAAGGATTCAGTTATGGCTCAATGATCATGAGACGTAATAATTTTAATCATTCTTGTGAAAAATAGCCGTGAAACAAATGTTTTGTTCGTGACGTCATTAACTCCCTTGGGGGCCAAGTTCCTCCCCCCCCCGGGAGGTACATTGTCAAATATAGTAACAATCAAAATAATTTTCAAGGCCTTTAAAGTGAAGGATAACACGCTATAGTTGTAATCATTTGGACCCACGATACCGATTTTTCAAATGTTTTCTTGTAAAATGGTTAAAATGTGGATTCTGGCATGAAAAAGTCGAGTTCAGCCACATTCCAGTTAATTTTATAAATACTAAACGTTCCAAACAATAGCTAAATATATCCATAAAATGATAAAATGTGCTATTCTAATTTGTTGCAGAATTAGCTCTGACAGTAATTACAGGAGCAACCAAATATACTTGTATATCTGCTCTGATAGTCAGGCTGCTCTTATGGCTTTAGGAAAGTCTACTATGACGTCATCCCTTATCTGGGAGTGCTATACTGCACTTTGTAAGATTGCTAGCAACAATCAAGTCATACATTACAGGGTGCCTGAACATTTAGGCATTCCAGGTAATGAAATGGCTGAAGAGTTGGCTAGAAAAGGTTCAAGCACACCTTTTGTTGGTCCCGAGATAGCTTTGGGTGTTCCTAATGAACTGAGAAGAACTGTCTATGACATCTTCGGAAAACTTCAATGCGAGAACTGGCGTAACACTAAGAGCCAAAGGCAGGCGAAAGAACTAAACTGTAAGTGTCCTAGTATGCGTCAAAAGAAATTATTCAAGCTCAGTAGAACTAGCATCAGAAGGGCTATTGGGCTCCTTACTGGGCACTGCACCCTTAAAAGACACCTAAATATAATGAGTGTCGTTACGGAATCGATGTGTAGAGGCTGCACTTATAGCGAAGAAACCGCCGCACACATACTCTGTGAATGTGAAGTGGGTGTTCTCCTCCCATAGGTTCGAACACTTGGGTCGACATGTGCCCTGGGAGTTGCATGGGAGAGTGCCTTGGGAGTGTGTCCTGGTCGAGCCCTGGGAGTTGCATGACATTCCGGTCAAGTACCTGCTGATTTTTGCTTCGGCTACTGGTCTATTTTCTTAGGGACTTTTCCTTTTCAGGGGATAGTACAATAGACCTCTGGTCGCTGTGCTGGACTCTCTCGGAGCCACCCACCTTCATGTCATTCATTCATTCATCCATAAAATGGCTAAATTATCAATCATGTCCAGACGCCGGTCAAATAGAAGGAACATACATGTATCCATCGAAAATGAGAGTATATCATAGTCCAATAATAATGGACATAGCTCTGTATTACTGAATGCAAATAATAGAAGTTTTTTGTCAATTGAAATATTCATGGTTTTGACGTATTTATTTCAAATTTATATGTATATAACGAGGGTATAATTTTGCAGGGCAAATTATGTTCAAGGTTATGTTTAGTTTTAGTACTTATTATTTATTTTACAAATTATTACATTTTAATTTATGTTTTATGTATAATTTTCAATACTTTTAATAAATGTGATAAGTACTTTTATACAATTCCTTTCTTCCTGAATACGATATGAGTTTAATAAAACTAAATTGAAATGCTGTATTTATTTCATAAAGCTCCTTATGAATAATGAATTACAGTTTCAGAAAAGTTTTTCATTCAACGAAATACATAATGTTTTCAAAAATAAATCTGCAATTCTTTTAGTAGCATGTAGCTGCATAAAAGTTTTCGGTAACGTCATGGTTTTATATCTAAAGTAAATGGAACTATGTTATACTTGGTCTATTGGTTCTTGAAATAGGAATGCGAAAACCCACTTTATATTTTGTTTCCTCCCTTTTTCCAGTACTGCGGAGATTTTTAAATCAGCCTGTTTCTTTACATAGTATTTTTTGAAAATTGGATGAATTCTGAAAAAAAGGATTTTGTTTCATAAAACTGTAGTCTTATGAATTCTAATGTAAAATTTATTTTGCGAAGAAAATACTTCAGAGAATTATCACTTGTTCTTCTGAAACATAAACTTAAATGCAACGTGGTTATTATGTAACTACGAACGAAAAAGTTACTTTATAACGTTTCTCTGAAAATTCATTAAAAAATTTGAATATTAATGCATTTTTTATCTAAATAAGTCTGGATAAAGTCAGCAAATGTTTAATTTATGATTATGGAATGTAGCATGCAACTCTAATCTGGATCTCTTGAATAACTAGGAAAATATTTTACTTATCGTCTTTGTCTGAATAAATTGGTGCAAAAAACTCAGAAATATTCAGACTTTTAAATTGATTTATAATAAAAACATTTGAATTTCAAATTTGTTTTTTACTGTGCAATTTACAGAGGGACTGAGGATTTTTTATACGAAAATTCGTAATTCTATTCAGAAGGATTTTTCTTGTAGATTACCATTACAAAAATGTTAGAGTTTTAGATATTTTCTTTTCAAATACTAATATAATGATAAACAGTAATTATATTGAAAAACAGTCATAAATTCTATATTCCTCTGATGATACTATTTGTTATCACAAAGAATTCTTCACTCAATAAGTTTCCGGTCTGACATATATATGGCAACACTGTTGACCGACCCATATGATTTCTGGATAGTACCAACCTTCAAACGACACGTGTCAAAATTTCATGACATTCTGACAATTAGTTTATAGGTTACAGTGGTTTTAGTGACCACAGTTTTATAATTTTCAAAACAATGGATAAAAAAGAATTTCGTGTGTTGATTAAACATTGTTTTTTGATGGGTAAAAATACTGTTGAAGCCAAACAGTGCCTTGATAAGCGTTATGGAGACTCTGCACCAGGGAAATCAACTATTATTGACTGGTATGCTGAATTTAAACGCGGTCGTACAAACACCGATGATGCTGAATGCTCTGGTCGTCCAAATCGGCAGTTGTTCCGGAAAACATAAAAAAATCCACAAAATAGTTTTGAAGGACCGAAAAGTGAAGTTGCGTGAGATAGCTGGCACCTTAAAGATATCAAAAGGTAGTGTGTTTACAATTTTACACAAAAATTTGAGCATGCTTCGAAGTGGGCTGCTTTCGAAGTGGGTGCCGCTTTTGATCGCACCGGACCAAAAACAACAACGCGTCGACGATTCAGAGCGCTGTTTGGAGCTCTTCAAGCGAGATAAGAAGGATTTCTTGCATCGGTATATGACAATGGATGAAACATGGATCCATTACTACACACCTGAATCAAAAGGATCGTTAGCTGAGTGGACAGTAGCCGGTGAAAGTCGTCCAAAGCGACCAAAAACCCAAAAGCAGCTGTCAAGGTTATAGCATCCGTATTTTGGGATGCGTATGGCATTTTCTTCATCAACTATCTTGAGAAAGGTAAAACTAACAATAGCAAATATTACATGGCATTATTGGATCGATTGAGTATAGAAATTGAAAAAAACGGTCTCACATGCAAAATAAAAAAGTGCTATTCCACCAAGACAATGCCCCGTGTCACAAGTCGATGTAAACGATAGTTAAATTATATGAAATACGCTTCGAATTACTTCCTCACCCACCGTACTCTCCAGATCTGGCCCCCAGAGACTACTGGCTTTTTGCAGACATCAAAAAGGATGCTCCAGGGAAAGAAATTTGGCTCAAATGAAGAAATGATTGCCGAAACTGAGGCCTGTTTTGAGAGCAAAGACAAATCGTTCTACAAAAAAGGCATCGAAAAGTTAGAGGAGCGTTGGAATGAATGTATCACCCTTGAAGGAGTGTACGTTGATGAATAAAGTCGAATTTCTAAAAAAAATTGTTATTCTTAGTTAGACCGGAGACTTATTGAGCGGGCCTTGTAAATGCAGTGACCACAATACCCACCATCAAGTGTACCGTCAACCTATTCTAAAAAAGAGACCAGCAATTGCACTTCACAATATTTTAAATGAAAACTCGGTAGGTAATTAAAATAACTCATGTATTAAATAATTGCTAATTATTAATTATGCATTCATAATAAAATACCAACAACAGAATATAGTAATACGTTATTTTATTGGAAGAGTTAGGAGTGGAACGTTATACTCGAAATAATAATTTTAAACAACATGTTTTTTCCATCTAATTAATATCTAAATTGACCTCTTGTATAAATGGAGCACACTACCTATACATCCCACATATACAGTACCTTTGATTATTGTTACTGACATCTGTGGACTTGGTGACACACGCTACTTGTCTTCACCACAACACACGACATATGTTTAGTTTACGCAAGTATAAAAATAAACACAAGATCATTGATATTTTTGTACTTACGTAAACTAAACATATGTCATGTACTCGGTAGGTAATTAAAATAACTCATGTATTAAATAATTGCTAATTATTAATTATGCATTCATAATAAAATACCAACAACAGAATATAGTAATACGTTATTTTATTGGAAGAGTTAGGAGTGGAACGTTATACTCGAAATAATAATTTTAAACAACATGTTTTTTCCATCTAATTAATATCTAAATTGACCTCTTACGTAAACTAAACATATGTCATGAGATCTGCAAATCACCGTTATATTTATAGTCAACTATACACTTTCAATTCCACTTCAGTTCGCAATTTCTTCCTTTCTTAGAATATGTGCATGTCATTCTTAGTGGGTGCATCCTTAGGAGAGATCTTGCCATTCGTGACTTCAATTATTTCTTCCACATTTTCTGAACAGTTGGTGCTCTTATTCTTTACGACTGTCCTAAGGCTTCTCTTGATTCATCTTATGTAATTGGCTCCTAGTTCTTACTTTTTATTCACATAACTACTACTTCCGAATTTTGCTGTGTATTGTGCCCCATATATAAATCTGACGTCTTGGTTCAATTCTAAACTGGCGGCATTTAAACCCTCTGTATGGTCAATACCAGAGCGTTATATGTGCCGGCTGCAAATAGTTATAATTATCGCTGACATTTCTATTTTCACATACACAATCATTTACGTTATTTCACACATTTCAGGATCACAGCTCACAAGAAAGAATCGTTATCATACTACATTACTTAAAGAATTAGCATATAGAAAAAATTAGGTTAAAGCTCACAAACAGCGCAAGAAACCAGGAAAAAAATGTCAAAATAAGATAGAATCATACTAAATAGTAGAATAAAATTAAATATCATATGATCAGAATAAATTTGCATCATCAAATTGCAACGAACAAAACATTCAAATTGGAGTTGATCCAGCTGGGATTGGCCCAGCTGTGTGGTAAAACTACATTTATCTCTGTATATAGAGGTTTGCAAAATAGTGGAACTGAAAAAATTTCTGGCTGCCATGTGGATATCGACTATATGATGCTGCAAAGTGCATAAAAAGTGAGTTACCGGCAAAATCCGGAGAATATACTATATATTCTATTAACCTTGAGTTACCAATCCAATGGATTGTGTTATCTACAATGGAAGAGCAATTCTAACTTTAAGAAAGGCTTATATATGTTAGTTCATTGCATATTAACTTGACCGTAGCTGCCTCGTGAAGCACGTAGCAAATATTATTGCTACCATTGCAGATGTCGACTATTCTAAACTGATAAACGTAAAATAAGAGTTAAACGGTTCCGTGTTCTGTTAAATGCAGAGCGATCACATCTTTGGAAAGGGCCCTTATTAACGAATTTTGTGACTTTTATGAAAATTAAATGTCAATTTATTCCTATTATGAGCTATAAAAATCATGATTTTTTACTTTGATTGATTATTTATTAAATTCCATTAAACTATACATTTTTAAACACATCTTGAATACATTTTTAAAGTTATTCCAGCTTTTAAAATATTGAAAGATGAGTTACATGAATGCGAACATTTCATAGACAGCAGCAGATCATTAGTCAGAGTTAATGGGATTTGGTATTCTGGTAATTAGATATATCGCAGGCGCGGGAAAATCGGAAAAGTTGAAAAATCGAAAATTCAATAATGGGCCGTGAGGGTGTGAGGATAAACGTTTCATTTTAAAGTAATTGACATTTTGCGCAGTGCTGTGACTTTTATGAAGGTGATTAACCAGGTTTTAGTATTCGGTTCTTCTTCATCGCACACATCAATGAAAATGGCATTTATTTGGTTTTGCAATGTTGAATGGAGAATGAAATTGTTATTAATCAATGAGCAACAGGTCAATAAGAAGTACGTAGAGATGCCGTTTCTTTTCCAGACTGTTATTATTCTTTCAACACATGATCGGTTTCAAGTTTTCGTGTAAAAACAATTCATCAACTCATCAATGACAAATTTGAGGTAACAGTTTGATCAAAATGTGGATGACCATCCTAAAATTATACTTTTACAAACATTCTGACATTGAAAGCTCTCAAGAAGGTATCTATGTTCGCTTGTCCGAATTCCAAATAAAGACCTTTACATTCTACCGAATGGCGCTAAATGCGATAAAAAATTGTTCAATTCAGTATTTTTTAAAAAACCTTTTACACATTGATCTCTATTTAGAAATCAAATTCATCAAAATCGGATTTGCCGTTCTACTGTGATACTCTTACAGACATTTTGACATTCAGGTCAAACAAGAAGTCAGTACTCTCCAACTACGTAATTATCTATGGATATTACAGGTTTCAAAATAGTTCGCATTGACACAGATAATCCAGGTGCATCCATCAACGTCACTAAGTTGCTGCAAACTTGAAAATAAGCTTTAATGAATTTTTAGGAAATTACTTAAAAGAATAACTTACGTTTGAAATATGAAACAGATATTAATGTTAAGATTTGGAGATTTGAAAAATTTTCGAGCATTATTTCCTGTAGGAAATAACAATTTCCCGGAACAATCAGGATAGTATATAGTATATGAAGTATTGATAATTTGAACTCCGCTATAAGCATTAAATGATGTGATGTGATGGGCACCACATATAAGTCAAAAATAGATGTGGAAATGACACATCTACTGCCAAATTAACTGAAATTATAGAGATAAGAGCAGAGATCAAGGAGGTAGTTTCATTCACACTGTCGACATGGAACTAGCGTAATACTTAGAGATCAGGGCAATGAGTATTGGTCCAGCCTTTCCTCCAATAAATTTACTGCAATATAATTAAAAAATATAGAATAAATAATCAGAAGGTGCTGAGTTCTAAATTGCAGCCCAAGGACTTCCGCAACTTAAGACTTTCGGAGTTTTGACCATTCAAAAAGAAATTTCCAGTGGTGTTACATCTTCTTTTACTACAAAAGCAGGCATGATTTCCTCGCCCTGCAAATGCAATCTAGACCACCCGGAATGGAGCATCCTCCTCTTCATGTAATCCGATCTTCTACAACCTGAATCTAAAGCCCACTCCATAGTGGAGGTATAGTGCCAATTTGTTATTTCACGCCTCCGCCAAAAAACTATTAACTGAAACGCACATTTCTCCTGGACAGCATTTAGATAGTTAACGCAAAGAACAATAGCTTAAAATATTCATTGTCATACTCTAAAGCTATCAGTTTAAAACTGAATTGAAGAAACCCATGGAACGGCATACAGTTGTGCGATTTTGTGTGATAATCACATAACTCTTGTTTAATCAAGAAATAAAAGATTTAACCAGCACTCTCGGTGACTTCCTTTTCCAATTTCTGTGGTACGCTTTTCTCTCCTACAGCTTCTTCCATTTCAAGAAGTTACAGAATCCACTTCGACGATAAGACCATACAATTCCTTCCCAGTAGCTCAACGGTAGAGCATCGGCTGACCAGTAGAAAGATCCGTAGTTCGATTCTCGGTTAGGACTGAAAGATTATTTACAATTGCGTCTGAACAAATCAACCCTGTTAGTGCAAAGATATTGGGGTGCAAATGTGTCTCTCTTACGACTAACACGGATTCAACAATGGCGTAGTGCCCCTCGAGGCTCAGAAGCTGAGCCTCCCCGGTATAAAATCTAATTTAAAGATACTTTTATTTATTATATTTTTTAATACAACTTTTTGAATATATATGTCTTTTTTTAGAAATCTGTTACACTTTACTTAATTAAATGAGGCGTTTCAAATTATTTTTCCGTTAAAACGCATATCTAGAAGATGAAATCATCCAGCCTTTAGAGCATTGAAAGAAGTATGGTATTAGAACCGGCCACCTGTTAAACTCCGCCCTGGCTGATAAGCTAGAACTATAAGCTAGCTTCCAAAAAGTTGGTTGGTTGGTTGATTTGAGTTTTGTGACACAAAATCCAAAAAAGGATACTAGCTTCCAGAAAGGTGTAGCTATTTCTTCTCCCATTTTTAACCCTTTATAAACAGCGTAACGACAATGATTGGATATGGGACGTGACATTTCATGAATGAAAATTCTTGGGCAAGGCTAATGGATCCGCCATTTTGGGTCAAACATGGTTCTATTAATTAATCTTCGCAGAAAACAGTCATATGTAACACTAAAAAATATTAGTTATTTTCCTCGAATAACATGACATTCACCTAAATTTAAAAATATCAACACAAAGTAACACACTAATAATAACTAACATTAATCTTAAGTAGTTGTGAAGTAGACTTAGTCACAGCAGCAATAAGCTTAAGCATCCGTTTGGGTATGAGTTTTAGAAAGAATATATCTGATTTCCCTTTAAAAATCACGTTACCGGTGAATTTCGGTTAAACAAAAGCCTTTCATAATTTTCTAGCGGATTTTTAACACATTGCGGTTAAGATATTTTTAAGCTTTCAAAGTATAGTATTTGTAAATAATTAATATGCAAAATTGTTTAAGGACATTGTGCACTACTGTGTTCTCACCCATTTTCAGTTCACCCCTTTGAATTGCTTTATTCGTTAACTCTAGCTGTTTATATTTACAAGACTGATATACTTTTTATAACACTTGCTAATAATATTCTAATATATTTCTACTCATACATAAGCGCCTGTAAAACTTTTTACTGGGAGGGGGAGGGGGGGCCAACTAAAGCACATGATATACAACATCGACTGGCTTGAGGCTCGTCTTTGTTATATTAATGTCCAAGGGGGAGTGCGATCCCCGTTACCTCCCTTATGAGCAACTATGACTTCATATTTAATAAAATGATTGTAAATGTTCATCTGATATAGAAATAAGAAAACATTTAAAATGTTATATCTTGAAGGTATTCCTCTTACATGGGTAATATTTTAAAATCTCATGCTTTTCATCCACTCTTTGCATTTTTATGTAAAATTATTTTATTTTATTCATCAATAAATAAAACTTATTACAATAAAACTTATGAAAATGAGAATTCCAATATAAATTTTTCTTGTAATAATAGCAGAAAGAGGCTAACCTGGGGTAAAAATAGCAGAATGTGGTCAGTCAGATTATCAGTTGCACATCAATCTAAGATGGGTGCGTCAATCTGACATGGGTGGAAAATGCAAAGTCTACTTCGACGGTAAGAACTTGCAATTCTGACCAGTAGCTCAACGGTGAAGCGTTGGCTGGTCAGTATGAAGATCCGTGGCTTGATACCCGGTTGAGCAGCAAAGTTTTTTTCAAGGTCAGCAGTTGAACTTGTGATTAGTTATAAGTGTAAGTCCTGCGTGTAAAGTAAATATAATTCTATAATTTCTCCCCCACATCCCCAAATGGGATCGTAATAGTTGTTTAACACAGACAAACTAAATGCACCCATAGGCGTCACTAAAGTGTTGAAAACCCAGACCGTCCGACTCATCCAGTGGACTTCAGCAACTATTTGGACGGCCGGAGTCACTAAAGTGTTGTCAACTTCAAACAGAAGTACTTTTAAAGAATTTATGCAAATACCTTAGGTACTAAATCTGAAAAAAATATATCGTTTCATCCTACTGATATTGATTGTGATGCAAGGAAAACTACATATTATGAAATGTGAATGAATTAAATAGTGGATTGAAGACTTACACTCTAAGAATTTTAAATTCCAGGTCAAACAGAGTAAGATCTCCCTTATTTTGCAGCATTTAAATTCCAATTTGATTCACATTCAATTTAGCGTACTAGGATAATGTAATGATGGAAATTCGAAAGTGAAGTCTAACTTCGCATCACGGTATCCTGCTGATAGGCGAATGCACATTTTGGGGGCGAAAAAAGCTAAAGAATTGCTACAAAAGGATTGTTACAAAAAACTGTTCCAAAACATTTTAAATGAATAACACGGTGCCAAAAATGAAAGAGATACATATTTTCTATGTGAATAACATCTGTGGTTAGAATACCTCTAGCTGAAATCGGAATGTTACTAAAAAGGTAAACACTTTGAACACATATATCTTCGAATCTAAAAGTTAAAAATATTTGTCTTAATACTCGATGTAGTGTATATGTTCTTCTATTATTTTATTTTACAGTTCAACAATTTCATACACAGACTTCATAGCAATGTCATTAAGCATCCCAATAAATATGTAATGAAAGGTCAATACGTATACACGTCAGGTCTGTCTATAAAAAAGTGGTCATTCCCGTTCGGAAAAGATGATTTCAGAGCTCATTGCGGGGAATTAAAAAACGAACTCAGAAAACGAACTCGGCAATAAAGCAACAAGAAAGATCAATCATGCTTAAAGCATTGATTATGAATCCCATAGGTCCCATAGGGCTCAATGTATTCCATTTTTTCAACCCGGGTTCAATCCAAAACTAATTGGGTGATATTATTCATTTATATTCCCATAGGTCCTATAGACCGTCTGAACAACATACTAAAATTTCATTTTGATTAAGTCATTTTTACGGCAGTTATCGTGCTAACGGACAGACAGACAGACAGACAGAATGAACAAAGTCATAAACACTTTTCAACTTTGTTGTAAAGTGTTAAAAAGATCTAAGTAGTGAAAATTAATAATAAAAGTGTTACAGCATGCATTTATTTCACACAATATAGTTATTAGCAAATTACTATCGTATTCAGGTATGCTAAAATAAACAATTACGTGTGCAGGAATCTAATGTACAAGACCCTCCGTCAGCATCACTGTACATTTGAATTGGAGAAAGAATTTACCTCGAACTTCAACAAGCCTTCCAGGTGTTACTGTAACAGCGATGATATAGTAAGGATGATATAGTAACTGGCGATGCGATTTTTCAAAAGACATTTATTTCTTTCTGTATGCATCCTTTCTTCGTTCCTGATGCACATAATTCATACTCATGAGACAATGCTCTACAATAGAATATTTTTTTTCATATCTTGCTTTATTGACCAGTTGGTTATCCCAACTATTTAAATTTCCACTGGAGCCCAGAAGTACGTTTATTAGATAGGGCAAGGTAAGTTTAATACCGATAAGCCTATGCAACCCTTCATACCAAAGGGCTTGAAAACATATTTCGTTTAATACCAAGTTTAACAATATATCCCTCGGGGGTAACTTGACCCTCCCCCGAGGGACGCTAATGACATCCCAAACACGAAAATTATATCGCAGTTATTTTTCACTACAGTGGTTGAAAACATTAAATTTCTTTGAACCATAAATAACCCTTTTTATGCATAGTTATATCAAATTTTGTTCTCTGCTGCCACGTTAAGAAAATATAAAATTTCGAGGTTTTCGTTCGAGTTTAAAAAAAAAATTCTAACTAATTCTAGATTTTACGACAAAAAATCCGGATATAAAGCTACATGAAAATCCATTAACATGTTCGAGACGGTGTCGGTCACTGGCGTCCGACACCGAACTTTCCATTCGACCGGTATCATGTCCTGAGGACCGACACTGTATTTTCCGTTTAGCCGACGTCACATTCTGTAGACCGCCTGTATCGAATCTGATAAATAAATTTAATTTACAAAACATAAAAAGTATACTTACAAAACTTAATTCATATAACATTAAAAAAACGCTTACAAAATTGTAATTTACATAACATACAAAATAAACTTACACTTCTTCAGTGTATGTATCTCAGTACTCAATAGAATCTCTGTTGCGTTGAGCGCGCTACCTTCTGTCTATACTCTGTACGGTCAAACATCCACTGAGTGCTCTCCGACGGTTGAACGGAAAGCATATCAAAATTGGCTCCGTCTCGAACGTGTTACTATTTGTGGCAGCAATAGTGTCCCCAAGAAATCGACTTCAAACAACCAGACAAACAGACGTCACTCTAAAAATAGTCAAAAAGTGTTCCGGAGGTTGTAAAGAGCCTTGCCGCCCCAACCGGGACTCGAACCCTGGATCTTCAAACTGACCAGCTTATGCTCTACCGTTGAGCTATTGGGACGATATTGCGAGTTCTTATCTTTGAAGTAGACTCTGCATTCTCCACCCTTTGTAAGATTGGTGGATAAATGAAAATCTACCTGATCACCTCCTTGCTATTTTTACCTCAGGTTAGCCTCCTGCCGCTACTATTTTTACCCAGGTAAGCATCCTGCGTGGTCGTAATCCTTTTTTATCGGCGCTCAAATTTCCAGAGTCCACTGCATCCGTGCTATTCGTACTGGAGACACTTTCAAACTTCCAACATCTTTGCACTAACCTACAGGGTGTTTTCTTTGGGCGTTATTGTAAAGAACATTGCCGCCCCAAAAGCGACTCGAACCCTGGATCTCCGAACTGACCAACCGACGCTCCACCGTTGAGCTATTGGGACGATATTGCAAGTTCTCATCTTTGAAGTGGACTCTGCAAGGTCCTAAAACATATATTGCAGGCGTGAAAATAATATAGTTTTGTGAAAACGGTCTCTATGCTATATTTTATAGTACGAGGAAGTGAAAGCAGTGGTCTAAAATAAGTGAATGTTTGCTCGGAATTGAGTAGATGTCATACACGCTTTGTACAAATTGGACTATCCTTTCTTAAACTGAAAAATAAACCACAATTACCCTCATAACTATTATCAGATAATGACTTCCGGAACGGATGTAATACAATACACTGCAAAATGTAATGAAGTATGCACTATAGACTGAGAAACTGTAAATAGTGGTCAAAAATATGGTGAATGTTTGCAATGAATTGAATAAACGTCACACACGTCTTGGTACCCGGTCGTCCACTTTGCTACTCAAGTCCTTGGACGAGTCGGACGATCTGAGTCTTCCACTCGTTCTGGTACAAATTACACTATCCTTTCTCAAACTAAAAGACAAACCATTTACCCTCAAAACTATTATCATATAATGACTTCCAGAACGGATGTAATACAATAGACTGCAAAAAGTAATGAAGTATACCAATAGACTTAAAAATGGTCAAAAATATGGTGAATGTTTGCAATGAATTGAGTAAATATCACACACGTCTTGGTACCCGGTCATTCCACTTTGCTACTCAAGTCTTTGGGCGAGTAAGACTTTCTGGGTCTTCCACACGTTTTGGTACAAATTGCACTATCCTTTCTCAAACTAAAAAACAAACCAATTACCCTCCAAACTATTATCAGATAATAACTTCCAGAACGGATGTAATACAATACACTGCAAAATGTAATGAAGTATGCACTATAGACTGAGAAACTGTAAATAGTGATCAAAATATGGTGAATGTTGCAATGAATTGCGTAAATGTCAAACACGTTTTGGTACAAATAACACTATCATTTCTCAAACTGAAAAACAAAGCAATTATCTTCAAAACCATTATCAGATAATGACTTCCAGTACGGATATAATACAATAACTGCAAAACGTAAAACAATACTGTGATGGCATAGAAAACACCAATCCTATAAAATTTATATCTTTCTTCATGAGTTATTAAACACACGTCTTTGTAATAAATCACTCTGATGCTTCGCAATCGAAAAAGTAAACCGATACACTTAAAATATATCTTCAGATGATAATTTACTGGATAGATATAAAATACCAGACATTTTCTATACGTCGGTTTAGTACTTATTACAGTATTAATGACACAGTATTAAAGAATTTATTTTTGTGTAATACAGTGTTTTATCTATATATTATTTCTAAATGCTTTTTATACAAAATTTTGGCAATCCACGACCTTGAAAATGAAAAAAAACAATCAAAGGAGGTGATCAATGGATGCACTTTATTGGTTTCCCCTATATTAATAGTAAAATACATAGGGAACGTATTCTGATAGAGTTGAAAATTTAAATTCAAATTTTTCCTCGGAGTGGGACAGCCCAGTGGCTAGCGCGCGGGGATTGCACTCAGACGACCCGAGTTCGACTCCTGGCTCCACTCAAACTGTTCACACGGAGTACGGATATGTTAAATTGTGGGTGCATATGTCCTTTGGAGAAATTCGTGGTAGGAGAAGGTGGGTACTATCCCTGTGGTTGCCGCCCCACTGGGTTCCGATCTAAATTGTGTGACACTTCCCGGCCGTGCAAATAGATACCTTATACTTTCAGGTAGGTCGGACGGTCTGGGCGGAAGAAGAAGGGAAAGCCAACTAATTTTTCTGTAATTTGAAAAATTTTAATATTTTAATATTTAATAGTGCAAGGGAATAGAGTGACTATTCATTTATTGGGCTGAACGCAATTCATTTTGGTCCGTTGGATACGACGATAACTCATTTCAGCCTTCCGTTTTAAGTTCCATGGAAAGCAGACGCAAATAATTTGCAAAGCAGAATGTTACTTTATCTCCTCTAATGAACTCAGACTCGAATTTTCTTAGAAAATTTACCGGATTTAACTGGAGTTAAGTTAAATATAGTAAACTTTTGGTTCTTTATCTGAAGCAGACGTTGGCAACAATTTAGTATTTGTGGATCGCATATTCAGCTTTTAAATATTCCAGTAGGGCCGCAATATTATATCAAAACCAATATGCATCTTCTCGTAAATGAGGAGGGGAGGAGTTTAATGAGGACAATTTTCAATACAAGGAAAATATTGCTAAGACTTCACATTAAGGAAGTTAATAAAAAGAAACTTTTTAAATTCACTAATGTATTATTTTAAATTAAATCTTTTAACGTTCCTTGACTATATAAAATGCAAATATCTCAGATGTCGTGAGCCACACAAAACTCTAATACGGACAACACGCTAAAATATTTATTTTTTGACTTTTCACCTTGCACCCCCAACTTAATATTTAATACACATCCCTAATTTTTATACCCTAGATAAACCCCTGCTATGTAGCATCGGTCCTTGTATACCATCTAGTATCTGATGCTATTTTAACTCTCAACGTTGATTTATTTCCACTTTCGGATTTGAAGCACTAAAACATTACAGACCAAGGTTGAGTTTAAACAAAATAGAAATTGTAAAGTAAGACAAAAAAATTTTATCTTCTCCAATGCAGCTTTCTACAGCACATACATAACACGTAGGGTACTTATTTGAATCAGCTTTCAAAAATGAAATCTGTAATCTCTTGCGGCAATCCGATTGACAGTGGCCCTTAGACTGGAGACCATTAAACCCAATTCTTAATCCGGACTGGAGAATAATTATAAAGGAAACCAATCGAGAGAGTTAAGCACTTAATTGCATAATTCGCTATATTCTCATGGCAGTAATTTTGATATTTCAACCTTTTGATATTAAAATTTAATAGTTTAATACTAGATTTTTGTATTCGTAAAATAAAACCGTACATAAATTTGACATTTATCAATATTATATAACTGAAGATATCATGTATTCATGAAATACTGAATAGTAAATGCCTTGATGAAATTCGAAAATCGCAGTATAAATAAAATCCGGTTCGCCGTATAAATAAAATAAATGGAGACTGGCATATTGTAAGTGATTTCTGCTGTATTTATTGCTTTCTTCATGAATTATTAAACAGGCGTCTTTGTGCAAATCACCCGATTGCTTCTCAATCGAAAAGATAAACTGATAGTCCTCAAAGATATTTTGAGATAATGAGTTTCAGAACGAATCTAAACTCTTTATTTCTGATTATTTTTTCAGTTGAGTATTTATTTGTAAGCATTTTCAATATTTACTTCCTTCTCCTTGCCAAATAGGTTAGTAATTTAAAGTAAAATTGTTTTCGAGGGGAGGGGGGACATCACTGGAGATATAGATAATAGTTTTTCATAAACGTTATTGAAATTACATTTTTATTCAAAATAATCATTAGTCATAAAATATAAATTTCTATTGTGGACCGCACAAGCTTTAACTACAGACTTTACCTAATTTTTATAAAATGAATTTAAATTACATTTTTATTCAAAATAATCATTTGTCTTAAAATATATTTTTTTCTTTTGGACATCACAGTCTTAACCTACAGACTCAACTATTTTTATTCAAAATAATCACTTTCTTAAAACATAAATTTTTATTCTGGATATCACAGACTTAACCTACAGACAAAACTATTTTTATTTTACCTTTCTTTCTTCATAAAATCGCCAAGTTATGTCTGTTGGTATTTCATAAACTGGTATTTTTACAGTAATTTAAAAGTATGTTTTAATGAAGTTAGGTCATTCAGCTACCGGAAAAATTTTTCATTATATACTACAAATTCGTTATATACTGCAATTCGTTATATACTACAATTCGTTATATACTACAAATTTGCATAGTTGTTGATTCACAAGTACTTTTACAAGAATGTTTGCGCATGTTTTTGTAAGTATTTTTACAACGAGTTATGAACATATTTCTATAATAAGTTGACGATAGCTTCGAAAACTGATTTTCTTATTTATTTCAGCACAGTGCACGTAAGTTCTTAGCTATCTTTTTTACTGAGAAAGTGCTTTGAATCCTTCAAATACTCTTTTCTCTTCCTTCTAAATTTTCTCATTCCAGTTTTTATATTTCTTTGTTGACGATGATTTCTTCCTGGATCATGCAACTGTTTATTAAAAGACACCCTCTTGCCTTTTCTGGTGCTATTGCTCTATCCTTTTATCGTGAAAACGGACGTGGTTATGCTTCCGAATTGATACATTTTATCAGTGCTGCCAACGATTAATTTAGGCAGTTTTAAATTCAGATTATTTTAGAAAGGCAATTTTTATTTAATATTTATTAGGTATTGAAAATCGAGAGTGTTTTAGATTTTAAAAGTACGTTAATGTGATTAGTGCAAAAAACTTAAGCACAATAAAATGCCAAATTTAGAATCTCAAAGTTAAACATAGTAATGCAAAACAGAAGAATTTAACATGATTTATTTTATCCTATTTATTATATAAAAAACAAAATTAATTTTATCTTCTGAACGTCATGGACCTTTTCGTCAGATAATAAGACTGAATCCAGGAAATATTCTGTAAGTTTTATCACCCAAGAGTGAAGGCAAAAAAATGTTGAATTATAAACCTGTTTCTATCTGTTTTTCTATCTGTCCGTGTTTTAACCGCTTATAATTCAAGAACGGCTTTACAGATTTATATACATTTTTCTTAGATTTGTCAAGTTTAATAAGAGCTGGTTTATGGATAAAAAGTTATTTCAAGTTTTTTTCCAGGTTAATATGTAATCGCGAAAATTTCAAAATACGCTTCCAAAATATATATCTCCTGATATACGGAATCTAATCAGATAAACCATTTTTCAAGCAGTGAGATTGGATTCAGAAAATGTTTAAACACACGATTATCCTCTAACACCTCTACGAGAAACAGCGGAAATCATAATGCCCATTTTGTTGGTCTTTAATAACCGCTTATAGTTCAAAAATAGCTCAACCGATTTACATACATTTTACACATAGTTTGCGGAAATTATGATGCCCGTTTTGTTGGTCTGTAATAACGGCTTATTGTTCAAAAATAGATCAACCCATTTGCATACATGTTATACAGAGTTTTCGGAAATTATAATGCCCGTTTTGTTGGGCTGTAATAACCGCTTATAGCTCAAAAATAGCTCAACCGATTTACATACATTTTACGCCGATCCGGTGGTCGAGCGGTCAGGGGCATGCGTTTCCGTCTGATCGCTGGATTGCCGGGTTGCGGTTTCAAATCCCCCCAGCAGGCATGGATGGTGGCATGTCGAGGCCAAGTCAGACTTCCGGAGCCTCTATAAAAGTGAAGCTGCAAATCTCCTCCCCTTCGCCATGGGATACCCTGGGGGGTCTTGTGGACGTGGTGCGTAGGCGCTCCTTCACCACGGGGGAATTAGTAACGAACATACATTTTACACAGAGTTTACGGAAATTATAATAGCCGTTTTGCTGGTCTGTAATAACTACTTATAGTTCAAAAATGGCTCAACCGATTTACATATATTTACACAGAGTTTGCAGAAAATATAATACCCGTTTTGTTTGTCTATAATAACCGCTTATAGTTCAAAAATGGCTCAACCAATTTACATACATTTGACAGAGTTTAATGCTGAGCACATTTAGGACAAAAATATTATAGATTTCGTATTCAATTTATTTATGGTAATTTTGCTGGTAATTTCTATTAGTCCTGCGTAAGACAAACCCTTGTTTTTTTAACAAATACAATGTTACTATTCTGTTATATATTGTGTACTACTGAAGATTTTACAGTTACTTTTGCAGCAGTTTATTTTATATACAACATGACACTCGAACTGAGATACTGAGTGTCGAAGATCCAGGCCACCCAACTCACCCTACGGTATGAGAAATACGACTGTTGAAAACCCAGACCACACTACTGACTCAGAGGTTTACAGAAACAAAATATAAGGCCGGAAGAAATAAAATACTGAGTGTGTAAAAATTGGATAATAAGTTTCAAGAGAGGCACTCGCTAGCTCGGCAAATATTGATTAGGCTTGCAAACAAAGTTCTACAGTGTAAGTAAAAGAAATATAAAATGCCATACCATAAGTACAACATGTTTATTACTTTCGCCATAGATTATTAAACACAGTTCTTGTTACAAACCATTCTGGTGCTTCGCAATCGAAAAGATGTAACGATACCCATCATAGCTTACTTTAATTGATTTAGAGAGAGGATCTAAAATATTTGATAGATTTGACTATGTTCCGGTTACGTGTTTATATTTCTGAAAGTAAATAATGATTCAAATTGCCTTTTCTTACATATAATTGGGGAGAAAAAGGGCAAGCAGATACATATATATATTAATCTTATTTTATTTTAAACATATACTTCAAAAATTTTCAAAAAATTCAATAAAATTGTCAATATTAAATATAATATTCATAACTTATAATATGAAACTATTTTATATTGTGATTAACCAAAATATTTACTTAATTTCTCAATATAGAGAAATATTTAACAAATAATAATTTATAATTTATTGGATATTATTTAAAATAACTTTCGGAAATGATAAAATATTTTTCTATATTAATTTTAAAATTAGCTGCCTGAAGTTAGAATTGGAATTTTTTACAATTGTATTTAATAGTACGTAATATGTGGTCCATGTGAATTACACAACATAAATCGCGTACTCGGCAACTATTAATATTATTCATACTGAACATACAAATTCATAATATCTGTATCAACGTATCTTTCCTTTCTACATCTGAGATTGGTCGATATGATTTCCTCTTAGTACCGTGATATACATTTATTCTCGTAAAAAATATCTGCACATTACGTATAAAATATTTCCATATAGGTTTATCTTTTCAGTCTTTCTATTTCTTTTCTGACAAAGATTTTCGTTCTGGAACATGTAACTGCTTATTAACAGACTCCTTCCTGCCTTTGCTGGTGTGCTTGCTCTATCCTTTTATCTTGAAAATAACATTGTTTATGCCTCCGGATTGATACATTTTATCGACAATTTTTGTGTTGCCAACGATTATTATAGGCAGTTTTAATTTCACATTATTTTAGACAGGAAATATTTAATCGCATTTAAATATTGAAATCGAAAGTGTTTCAGATTTTTGAAGTACATTAACGTGCTTTGAATGTGCAAAAACATATGCACAATTAAATGCCAAATTTAGAATATCGTAAAAGTAAACAAACTACTGCCAAACAGAAGAATTCAACATGATTTATTTTATTCTATCGTATATATAAAAATAAAAATTAACTTAAATATCTTCTGAACGTGCATTGGACATTTCCTACGTCAGATAATAAAGCTGACTCCAGAAAAGATTCTATGAGTTTTATTACCCTACAGTGAAGGCAGGAAAACTTAGAACTATAAACCTGTTTCTGTCTGTTTGTCTATCTGTCTATCTATCTGTCTGTGTCATAAACGCTTATAATTCGAAAAAGACTTTACTGATTTATATACATTTTTCTTAGATTTGTTAAATTTAATACTGATCTGGTTTCTAGATAATAAGTTATTTCAAATTTTTCTTTTCTCTTTAACATATAATCGGGAAATTTTTAAAATACGCGTCCGAGCCCAATATTTCCTGATATACGCAATCTAATCTAATAAAACTTTTTCCGAGCAATGAGATTGGATTCAGGAACTATTTAAACACACGGTTATCCTCCTGCACCTCTACGAGAAACAGTGGAAATTATAATGCCCACGTTTATCTGTTCTTTAATAACTTCTTATAATTCAAAAATGGCTCAACCGATTTACATTCATTTCACGCAAGTTCGCGAAAATTATAATACCCATTTCGTTGGCCTGTAATAACCACTTACAGTTCAAAAATGGCTCAACCGATTTACATATAATTATACAGCGATTGCTGAAATTATAATACCCGTTTTATTGGTCTGTAATAACAGCTTTTTGTTTAAAAAATAACTCAAACAGAGATCGAGATAGCGCCTCTAAACCCATATTTCACGTTTTAAAATAAGCAAATACGCTTTATAAATGAAGCAATGCGTATTTTTACGCACCGAATTTGTAAACAAAAAAGAAAAAAAATATACTTTTCAGAATGGCAAATTAAACAGATTCGGTTTGAAAATAAGCAATTTCTTTATTTATCCGGTATCACGTACGTCGTTACAAATTCACCATAAAAAAAGTTTATTTTTATCCGTCTGCGCAACGCGCTTTTTACCAGAAGGTAAACGTTCATCAAATTGATTTACGCATGGAGTTAAAGGATGGTAAGAATATCGGTAATAACATCTTCTTGTAATAAAATCATCTACAGAACATCAAATTGTTGCACACCGGAAGTAGACTGCAGCCAGAGGTTTGGTGACACGAAAGAGCGTGGCATCAGTGCAGGCACTCGTTTTTCTTATTTATTGTTATTTACTTTTGAAACAGTTTTACATACTTTTAACCATGGAGTTAGAAGTAAGGAGGAAAATCTTCTATGGGTGCAAGGCGTTAAAATACCATAATGCTTTGAGAATTATATCTACGCGCCGCTAGTGTTGCTTAAGTAGTTCGAGATACTGGTGTTGCCATTTCTGAACAGATAAATGTTATAAAAATGTGAATGAAATAAAAATGTAATGACAATTAATAAATCACAAATATTTATCATATACATATCATTTTTCTATATTTAAAACAATTTAGATTTACTAATTTGAAGTTAGATTTACCCGTATAAATGCAAAGTGTGTATACCTTCATTATTTGTTGAAAATGGAAGATTTTGTATCGTTATAGATAATTAGAGTAATTATATTGCAAAAATTTGACAAGAAAAAATAATTTTTATTCTGTAATTTAATCTTTAATCTGCAAGTATTCTGTAATTTGGCAACGAAGCATTTTAGCCAATGACATCAAAATCTTTTGCATTTTGATTGGATACTACACCGATGGCGGGATTAATTTTTGATTCGTCTGCTTGTTTACATTTTGTTTGTTTCTGTCAATTCTAGCTTCATGCCTTCTGTTCACATGCGAAACAATAGGCATAATTAATTGATTACGTTTCACATCTCTCTAATTACGTATAGACGATGTCACTGTTTTGTTCCTGGTTGTAAAACAGGCTACAATGTAAATCGAGCAAAACTTAAAGTTGAAGGAAAAATAAATTTGAGTTTGTTTCAAACTCTCATACATTTACTGTACTTTGTTCTGTTCAATATTTCTCTTTAATAAAAATAATTTTAAGAACACTCCAACATTGACTATTAGTTGTAGTAGTATATTTTAAAATTCAACTTTCAGAGATTTGAATCTGTTTCTGCAGGGTACACTGTAACAAATTATAATTGAAGTATTCTATAAATAGTTAAATTACCAGTATATATATGTATATTGACTTCAATTTATGCTTATCTTTGCGAGATGTTGAAAATAGACATGTTAATAGGTAGTAATAATATACAATATGTAATTACAGTTAATAACATTGGCAGCATATAGTTAATACTTGGCATTTGATTAGGCAAAAGCTAATAGGTGTTAGTGGATATTAGTTGAATATTTAAGAATAACACTCAAAGCCTTCCCACCTTCATATTAAAGTACATGATCTTGTCACTACTGGTTACCACTAAATCATTAAAAAAAAAGCTCCCTTCCTCTAAATAAAAATTACTGTATTTTATGTATATTTTCACTCATAATTCAATTGTGTAACGTGCAACTTGTAGTTTTGTGAAAATTAGAGCTATTTATCATGGGTGTCCATAGGGAACTGCAAGAGGGGGCACTTGCCTCTCTCCCCCCGGGACATTCAAGGTCACAAAGGTGGACATAAATCTAGTGAATGTTGTACGTCTTATCCTTGAGTTTTCCCCACTGACATCAGTGGTCTGCCTCCCCAGCACTCTGGAAAAAGTTCTATGGGCAGCGTCCATACTGTTTAAATTTATACTCTTTCCATGCAGAAATTTGTTTAAAAGTTTAATTCATATCTTACACAAAAAAGTGGGAAAAGGTGCAAATTAAGATATTTTTATTGCTCAAAATAAAGTATATTCTGCATATTTTGATGCAGTCCTTATATTTCTGATGATGTCCTTATACTTTTTTCTCGTGTTCTCAGTGCAGCGATCAACATTGCTAATCACTGCATTGAGAGCATGATTTCATGCTTTGAGAACACCTCCACCACAGCTGGTGGGAGGTTCTGTGACTATGGTTTTCCCTCTTGTAAAAAATTATATTTTATCAACTTGACATTTTTGTGGATAGTTGATATTTAAAATGCTAGTACTTTTTCATTACAATTAATAGTAAACTGCCAAAATATTGATAACTGTTATGTTACTAAATTTTAATATCTAGTTTGCTCTTAAAAATATATTTATTCTTGGTTCGCATTGTATTTTGAACTAATAGGTATGAATAATTTCAAATTTATTTTGTATTTATATGTACCAAATTAAGATTTTAGCAGTAAGTTATATTTCAGTTCATTTGTGTTCAGCGTTTAAATGTATAACCTGCATTTTGTTATATGTATTTTTCAACAGCCAAAATAATACAGCAGTATCCTTTGCCTAGCTGACAAATTTTGTTTAAGGAATAATTAGATATTTTATTACATATTCAGAAGTTGTATACATTTTATTTGCATATGCTAAGAAGAATGTTGAAGTCATAAAAAAAATATATGGTAAAAGACTGGGAAGTTATATACTTTCTAGCTAAATAAGTACTTCTTCAGGTGTTGCTTTTAAATGAGTTCAACTTCTGTATGGAGTATTTTTTTAGCATATGAAAAAAATATTCAGTGCATGTGTGGACCTTTGTCAAGAGCAAGAACCAACATGTTTATCTGTCAAATGCTCCGCTTCTAAGCTACAGCAATAACACATGTATCCTTACAGTTTATTTTAATTTATTACCTGGACTTGTATTCAAGCTCAATGAATAATTTTCGTATTATTTTTTCTAATCAAATGTTTACTGTACAATATAAGAACAACTACAAACTCTCAGCAAAAACTGTTAAAATAAATTTTCTTAGGTAAAAAATAAAAGGTAGGTAAAAAATTTCTTAAGTTAAAAATAAATTTTCTTAGGTAATTTCTAGTTACAAATAAATTTCTTATGTAATTAATATGACGTCCAAACTGAGACCTCTGCCATAATACATTGCATAATAATTATCTTATATTTTTGCAAATTTTATTTTGTTTTAATGCATGTAGATGTTTTGATTTTATCTTAAATTGATTTCAAAATTACTTTTGTATTTTTACATATATCTTATTAATTTTACCTTGTTAACTTTTGAAGAATTTACTAACAATTTAGTAGTAATACATTGTTTTTAACATTATGTTATATTTTATCTAGTTACTTTGCTTTTATTGATTTCATAATCTTTGACTCTGATTATATTTTTAATATTCTTTTACTTTTGTCTTTTTAGATTTGCTATTACAAGTTCTATATGAATGTCATTATTACATTTATTTTTACATGTCTGTAGGTTATAGTATAAAAAGTAAAACATGTGACATTATAAAATGTTGCCTAGAGAAAAATTTAAATAGTTAAAATTATTAGCTGATCTATTACCTTATATATGGATATTAGAAGAATGAATTGATGGTAAATATAACTTCATATTAGAATTCCCATATCAAAATAACCTTGAATTCTAAATTTGGTGCAATTTCAATAAACATTGTATTTTTTAAAATATGTATGTGCATTATGGTTCTTTTCTCCCAAATTATGGGCATATATTTTTATACATGAAGAATTTGGTTTTTGCCTCAGTTTTGGTTTTAATTGGTTACATAATTCATAAAAAGCGATTCCTAAGGGTTGGTGCAGTAGACAAAAGCATCTTCTTAATTAATATTTGAACTGTCTACACGTAGCTAATATGGAGCCCTTAATGGTTTACTGGTATGCAAAAAATGTGCTAAAGAATACCTCATCTTTCTAAATATCATATCTTATGTTTGAAAGTAATGCATCACACTATATTTAGAATGTTTTGTTATTATTATCAACCCTTTATAAGAATAATAGACAGTTCTTTTTTTTTCTTCTGTTCCTTCGCTTTATAATCAGTGCAATAATTTATTCTTAAAATACTTCTCAAAGTGCATTTATTAAAATCTAGTGCACACATTTCACATTACTCATCAAACTGCCATATTGTTTGAATTTTTATAGGCAGGAAAAGTTAAACGGGAAGTTAAAATGTAAAATATAGCCAAATTATTATCTTTCACACTTTAAGTAATTCATGTATATTTTGTTTAAAATCTGTTTAGGCTAAGTTGTATATGTGTCATGCTGTTCTGTGTTTGTCGCTGACCTATGCAACTTCCCCATTAATCATTGTTTAAATAAACCTGGTTCAATTATTCACATTCCTTCTAAACGTTTTAGTGGTAAATAGTATATTTTTATAGTCATTAATTTCTGTTTAGTCTTAAAAATTGGAGAAGTTAATTTATGTCAAACATGTTTTTTAAAATCCTGCATTTGTAATTCATATTAAGTATATTTATTTTTGGATACCATTATATACTTTTATTTGAATTCTTTGCTTTTGCATATCCATAACTAAAAAAAGTACCCACTAATTTATCCCCATAAAATTTAAATATTTTTAAGTTTATATTCCTTAAGTGTTACAATTACATTTATTTATGTTCCTTAAGTGTTACAATTTTAGGAATGTTACAGTGTTCTATGCTGGCAAGTTATCATTTCCAAATCCATGGCTGGCAAGTGTCCTGTTTAAAATGTTATTCTACTGTTAATCTAATTAGGTTCAAAAAATTATTTAATATTTTGAAATAAATTATCTTTTCACCTACTGTTAATCTATTTAAAATGTTAAATAATTTAAGTTGATAATTTGAACAAAGTATTGTTGATATTTTTATATACCCTTTGTATATATTGTTTGTTGTGCACAATAATTAGTATATATACTAGGCGAATACCCATTGGAAATCAATGGTCTCACAATAAGCAATCCCTGAATAATGTGAAATTTTGAATAATTCGTGTTTCACATTTATTTGGCGAATCGATTATTTTGGTGTGCAGAAATCTTTAGAGGGTAAAGAAGAAAATATTGGAAAACTTAAATTGTGCACTTCTTCCTTTCGAACTATCTACACGTACACCAAGTTTCTATCTCATCCCGAAGCAAATTATTTCATCATTTCCAATTTCAAACATTTTTCTGTGGAGCACATCCATAAATGAACATTTTTGAAAAACTTTGTTCGTCTTGGGTTTTTTATCAGATTGGCCCGTATACCAAATATCACACCTTTATCACATTTAAAAGGAAGCGTGTCTCATTTATTCAGAAAATTGAATATATTGGTGTGCAGCACCCCTTAAAGTAGCAAATATCGGAAATCTGTAATTGCACACTTTCTTCCTTTCAAACTATCTACTCGTGCATCAAATTTGAAGTCTCTATTCTATCGTGCAGCATGTTTTTTATATCACTTCACCTCTCAAACGCTTTTCAGTGTAGCACCCCCTTAAATGAACATTTTTGATAATCCGTATTCATCTCGTTTTTTTTTATCAAATGTATGCCTGTATACTAAATTTCAAGCTTTTATCACACTATAAAGGAGACATTTTTCATTAGTTCATCAAATTGAATATTTTAGTGAGTGCCCCTCCCCCCGCCCCTACAATAGCAAATATTGGAAAACTGAAATTGCATGCTTTCCTCCTTTCTAACTATTTACCCGTAAACCAAATTTGAAGTCTATCTCATCGCAAAGTATGCTTTTTCTATTATTTCACCTTTCGATTGTTTTTGTGTAAAATACCGACCCCCTAAGTATACATTTTTGAAAAACTCCATTCTTCTTGGGTTTTCTATCAGATGATTCGCCCATATGCCAAATATCAAGTCTTGATCACGTTTTAAAAGGGGTGTTTCTCCTTTATTCCGAAAATTGAACATTTTGTGGTTAGGCACCCTAAAGTAGAAAATAATGGAAAACTGAAATTGTACACTTTCTTCCTTCCAAACTATCTACCCATACACCACATTTGAAAAATCTATCTCATACCAAAGTATGTTTTTTTGTCAATTCACATTTCGAACGCTTTTCTCTGGAGTACCCCCTTCAACAAACATTTTTGAAAAACTATATTTGTCTTGGGCGTTTTCATCAAATGGTTAGCTCATATACCAAATTTCAAACCTCTATCAAATTTTAAAGGATCTATTTCTTATTTATTCAACAAATCGAACATTTTGGTGTGCGGCACCCCCTTTAGTAGAAAATATTGGAAATCTGAAATTGCACATTTTCTTCCTTTCAAAAAATGTACCCATACACCAAATTTGAAGTCTCTATCTCATCGCAAAGCATGCTTTTGCAACATTTCACTTTTCGAACGTTTTGGTGTGGAGCACCCTCTCTACAGAACACATTTGGGAAATACAATTTTTCAAGATGATTTTATCGAACAATTGACTTGTGTACCAAATTACAAGTCTTTATCTATTCGGGAAGTGCCTAAAAGCGTGACAGACTGACAAACACTTGGTAATTAGTAAGTAGAGATTGTTTCATTTCAAATAATGCAATTATAATTTTTTTAATTATCTTTTGTATTCATCCTTTTCATCGAGTATGCAAAAATAATGCAAATTATGGGTTTAAAAGAAATATACCATAGAAGTAATAGTATGATAGTATGACTAATATGTATATTGTATATATATATATATATATTTATAATATACTAGCTGTCCCATGCAGAGCATGTGCTCTCTAGTGTCTGGTAACTTACTACTCAGTCTCTGGAGTGTGAGTCTTCATTATTCCATAGTATTTAGTTCTATTTGTCTCACAATCATTATCAGAATAAAAGTATAGCTCTTGCATTCCTAATATCCATAGACAAATGTGGACTAATTATTATATGACATCCACAATTCTGCGAACTTAATAACTTCAATGTCTAATTACATTTATGAACTAAAAAAATCAAAAGATAAGTAACTAATGACTAGCATAATCTTGTAACTGTATATTTTTATTTTGTTTTTTTCATATGGGGTAATTCATCTAATATAATTCACATAACTGCTTGCATAAAAAAGCAGCATATTGCGAGTTTAAAGTTCAAGTTGTAAAATGGAAAAATAGTATATATATGGCTGGATATCTGATAATTGTCAATTTTGTGTCCCTTGAGTTTTAAATAAATAAGGTAGATATTTTTTTTAGTATTTGTTTAGGATACAATCTTTTCCACATATTTTTCAACAAAAAATACTTTTCCATAGTATTAAATGCACTTTTGACTTCAAATGCAAATAAAATGTGGTGAATTGAAACATTGTACAAATATATTTTGAATAAAAATGCAAATTTGCCATTTCTGTCACTGTATCCCCAGGGATGTGTTTTCATCTTCTAATTACATCAGTAAAAACTTACACAATGGAAATTGGGTGAAGTTTAAAAAATTATATATTGACTTGTGAAAAAAATATTTTTATAAAATTTTTATATTATTTAGTGAAATTGTTGAAACACATTTGTCTCTGAGAATCTATGACATTATGATATTGCCCAAAAAATCATCCTTTTCATCTATTAGATGGCGGCATAGCAACTGACCTAAAATAAAATATTCTAAGTCAGTTGAAGAACACTAGTTTTGTTCTATATATGTTTGAAGTTTTAGGATTTCGCTATTAACAGATAACATAAAAACACAATTTTATTACTCATTTTGATATATATTAAGTATTAACTGTCATTTCTGGCATGTATTTAGTTATTTTTAACGGCAATGAAGATTTTAAAATACTATGCCTCCTTTTAGTGTATAATTTATTTCCCAATATTAGTTCAAATTTTGGTGCTCAACAACCTTTACATGTTCATTTCTGACACGGTAATGTAATGATGAAATTCTTATTAACCATGTTTAACAGCTGCATTATTTGATTTCTGTCAGTTATTTCAATCACTGTTAATCTTGGAAATACGAATTGTATGGCGATGCATCTCCCAGTACTTAATATTGCCATAACTTGTGGCTTTATATTTTAACACCTTAAATCTATATAGAAAGAGCAATATTCTGGAGTTCTATATTGAATGACCTCAGATACTGAAAATGAAGCCAGATATTGGACCCATTTTTACAACAGTGGAGAATTCTAGTGCTTTAAGTTGCGTATGACATGAGATACTGAAAGTGAAGCTGGGTATTGAATTCATTTTTATTTATTTACAACACAACAATAGATGTTATAATATATCCTTTTGTGTTGTGGCTATGCAGACAGTGATAGAGCATTGTATTCTATTATAACATAGTAGATATTCCATGAATAAATCAGTTTTTAAATTACTTATGTGCAGAACACTCAAGGGTCTCACTAGTATTTATAAGCACAGTTGTTAAAAAAAATATTGAATAAAAAAATCATAATTTTGTATGAACTGAAACTTGTCCAAAAGAAAAAAATTTCAAAGTAATTATATGCAACACCCCTTTCTCACTTCATGCCCTGAAACTGTCTCTCTCATCCACTCCACTCTATGATGATATATCATTAGATGACACCTCCAAAAGATATAACACATTTAGTTAGTGATATCTTTATAGAGCAGACCCATATGCAACACCCCTTTCTCATTTCATGCCCTGAAACGGTCTCGCTCCCCTCCACTCTATAATGATATATCATTAGTTGGCACCTCCAAAAGATGTAACACATTTAGTTAGTGATATCTTGATAGAGCAGACCATTCTAAAAGAATTCAAATACTCCAACTCTTTAGGAAAACTGATAAAATATGAATTTACTATATATATATTCTAAATGTGATTAATACTACTGCACTCCAATGCTGAGTATATGTAGTTTACATGCGACACTTTTCCAATCAAATGGAGATCTTTTAAAATAAATTGCTCAAATGCTTTAAAAATGAATGTAAAGTAACATATGCAATTTGATACAAAATTTGCAACATATGAGTTTGAGAAACAAAATAAATCTCCTTCTTCGGGATAAAAACACAGAACAACCACACACACTCTAAAAGTTAAAAAGCACATTTAAAATAAAATAATTTTATTTCATACTATTGCACAAATGATGTAACAAATTATCTGTACCTTTGTTCAATACATAGAAAAAATTTTCGATCACAAAAACTTATATTATCTTTGAATTTCCTTATCCATGTAAAATCAAAATATAATATGGTTCGACATCCATTAAAGTAAATTGACAAATACTTTTTTTTTAGCAATCATTTGTACCAGCAAATGCTCTAAAATAACTAAAACGTCAACATCACATTCAGCTATAAACAGAACATCAGCTCGATTGTTAGGATTGCTATTTCCTAATTTTACGATATATACATAAGAATGTATTCCATCTATAAAGTATGGATGGGACAGTTTTTGAATAATAATTAATTTATCTAATAGAATTAAATACTAGATTGAAGGAAATAAACATACCTCTAAAAACTTGTGTTGATCTAAATTTAAATCATTGACACCCCAATATTGCGCCAAAGTCAGAAATAATTTTTCATTTTCCTGCTTTTGCCACATCCAAGGACGTCATGTTCAGACGCACTGCGCATGACACTTCTCACAAATGAATGAGTTATTTTAAAATTAAAAAAAAAATATTTCCCAACTATTTTTCCCGTGCATTAGTGCATAGAAATTTTCTTCATTGTTTGAACTATAATGTACATTGAGCCGCTAATTCATTTCTTCGAAATAAACAGTTTAAATAAATTTTATTTAATGCAAACCAGCTTTTTGCCGTAGAACTGCATACAATGTATAACGTCAGAACACTCACTAGCGCCACCTGAATTACTGTCTCAAATGGTTTTGGCGTTTTCTCAACATGGAGATTTTCCTCCTTACTTCTAACTCCATGCTTTTAACATTCTTAAAATAAAAATTAACTTCCGTTGCAGTTTTTGATGTTAACTGTGGGGTTAATTCTACCCGCTCGATCTTTGAGCTCAATCGATTTAGTATCATATTACAGAGTTTAATACTGAACACATTTATGACTAAAATATTAAAGGTTTCATATTCATTTTATTTCTGGTAATTTTCCTGGCAGTTTCTATAAGTCCTATGGAAAACCAGGCCGTCCGTCTATAAGTCCTGTGTAAGACAAACCCATATATTTTAACAAATCAAATGTTATGTTGTATGTTTTACAGTGAAAATTTTACAGTTATTTTTGCAGCAGTTTGAGTAATTTAATTTATATACAACTTGACAGTGTAAATGTTGGGTAATAAGCTTCACTAGAGCGGCACTCGCTAGCTGGACAAATATTGATTAGACTTGGAAACAAAGTTCTGCTGTCTAAGTGAAAGAAATATGAAATGCCATATCATAAGTACAACATATTTATTGCTTTCGCCATGGATTATTAAACATACGTCTTGTTACAAACCATTCTGGTGCTTCGCAATCAAAAAGATGTAACGGTACCCATTAAATCTTAGATAAATTGATTTACAGAGAGGATCTAAGATATTTGATAGATTTGGCTGTCTTCCAGTTACGTATTTATATTTCGAAGAGTAAATATTTACACTAAAATATTGATTTAAATATCTTTTATTTTCATATAGTAGTGGAAAAGGGGGCGTATTTATGGAACTTTTATTTTTCAATTTTATTTTATTTTATACATATACTTTGAATAATTTAAAACAATAAAATATTCTGCTATTTTTCCTGTAGTAATTGCTAAAATTAAAATTTATGAGACTGGAATCGAACCCATGAAAAATTGTTTAGTTAGCTAATTGAAAGCGTATCAATTTGCTGTACCTTGGAACAAGTTGATAACAAGGAAAATATTATTGTAATAACTAAAAATACGTAACCGGCGTTTTATGGAGTACAAATTGCAACTTTAAATATTAATAGCATTAAACTTGAAAATAATGAGTAAAAAATATACAACTTATTTCATCATGATCTGAATGCATCTCTGTGATATGTTGCTGTTATTGAGACCCAGACCGTCCGACCTACCAGAAAGGCGTAAGGTAACTGTTGGACGGCCGAGAAGAGCCACAGAATTTACACCGGAGCCCAGTGGGGAGGCATCCACAGGGACCGTACCCTCCTTCCCCTACCACCAACCTCTCGGAAGGGCTTACGGACCCACATGTTTAACGTGATCGTACTCCACGTGTACACGGCGGCAGGTTTGGCAGCGGAGGGAATCGAACCTGGGCCTACCGAGTGCAATTCCCGCGCGCTAATTCTCTGCGACATGTGTCGGTCTAGTAAGGTAGATATTTTAAAGAATATGTGCTATTTCTAGTACAACATTTCTGCATATTAATACTTCCATCATTTCAAAATTGAACAATCCAAAGTCAAAATCTGACGTCATCTTCTCATTCATTAATATTCTATATCAGGCATAGCCCAATCACGGGTCTTTGGTACTATCAATACGACTTGCGTGTGTATTTCAGCGAATTGTCAATATTAAATATGTATGTATAAGTTGTATGTATGTGTACTAATATAAAAGTACTAGTTTACATTGTGATTAAGCAAAATATTTACTTGATTTCTCAATATACAAAGAAATATTTGACAAATAGCAATTTATAATTAAATAGATATTGATGCAAGATAACCTTCAGAAAAAATAAAATATTTTTTTAATTAAAATATAATTAACGCCATGTAAAATGCTACTACTTTTCCTGTACTATCAATTTAATAAACATGACTACGTAAACTGTAGGCCATGTGAATCAAAACATAAACCGCATATTCTGTAACCATTAATATTATTCCTAATTAACATGCCATCGTATCCTCTCCCTACCTCTGAGAATGATCAATATGATTTTCTCTACGACATTACGGTGTTCAATACCTTGATATAGATTTATTCTCAGACATCGAATTTTCATAAAAATTATTTCATGTCTATACTTCCGGTAGTACTATATTCCTTATTTTCACTTTCCAAGGATAAACTTTAATTCACTTATAAAAAAATTTTAAACGCTAATATTCGGCTGTTAAATCGTCAAAAATGCTTGAAAATCACATAAAATTAAATACAACTTAAATACTCAATACATATTACAGTATATATGATCATTCGTTGTGCAGACCAGAAAAATCCAAACATATCTTGACATTAAAAAAATTATTCATACAGAATTATCACTCATCTGCTTTATTTGTTTTATTTTACATTTTCTAAACAACTAGATGTTCAAATTTTGGCACATTTTAACAAAATACCTTACGTAGAAGAATTTTTCTGGAAACTCTGCTATAATACTAGGAAAACCACAAAAAACTAGCTCGTTCAAGTCTATAGTATAAATTTAAAAGCATACCCTTGTACTGTAGCGTGACTCCCTATATTTCATTTGTTTGCGTCATAAAATATAGGACATAAATTTATCTAATAAAATAGAAATTTAAAACTAAAACTGGTGCCCGGGATTAAAAATGAGGAATCGTGATATAGCCGTGTATGCACCCATGCAACAGTTATTTTTTATTTTATTTTTGTTATAAGCGAGCGTATTGTTAAAACATTCTTTAGTGTACAGGATTTCGCTGTGAGTTCCGCAGTAGTTTTTATCAGAGGTGTTTGCCTCTTAAATTCCCAAAACAAGACGACTTTAAATCGTAAATAAATCATATAAAAGTGATATACCCGCAAGAAGCAGGTTGTTTTTAACACTTTCCAATATAGTTGAAATGTGTTTATGATTTTGTTCATTTTTCTTGTCTGTCTGTCTGTTTGTCCGCTCGCACAATAACTGCCGTAAGAATGACATTATCAATATCACGTTTTAGTATGCTGTGGGATATATGGGAATATAAATTAATAATATAACCCAATTAGTTTTGGATTAAACCCGGGTTGAAAAAGTGGAATACATTGAACTCTATGGGACCTAATTTTTCAAACATTTTTTAAGCGAAGTTAAAATTCACAAATTGCTTCGAAAATTTTAAGAAATATTCAAATTATCCCATAAAATAAATAAAATTAATGTCAGCAAAATATGTTCTAAAGTATTTTAAATAAGAATTAAAATAATAATTACACCCATATTGTATGAAGAAATCACATGACCCACTTCAAAATAAAATATGGCATTCATCTTTTTGACCCAATGCCAAAATCGTGATTAACGTTCTTTTACACTCATATTTAGTGTTGCATCCGTCCTACAACGGCTTTATTTTTTCTGTGCATCTATATTCTGAGGCAACGCAATTACAATATTTTATAGTTTAAATGATCATCAAACTTTGATTATTTTTACAACGAAGCCTAATTTTAATGGATGCAGAATGTAAACAAGTAACTGTAAGATCAGTTGTATAAGAATTTTTCACGCAAAATATTTAGCTCTGGAGTCTGGAATAAAAGTTATATGAATGAAATATTCATTGCTTTTACATAAAGAGCCAGACTATTTATATTTCGATGACTTCATTTGAAAAAAGTTCATTTTTTTTCGATAAAGTTATGAGTTTTCAAACATAATAAATTATTGTAGTACTGTGACAATTTAAAATATATCAGCGCTGAATGTATCGCATTTCAGAGATGTTTAAATAAAACTGCATTTCAGTTGGAAAGTGTTTCATAATCAATGCTTCATGCATGATTGATCTTCCTTGTTTATATCTTGGCGATATGGATCAAAGAATTTTTCGAGAACGCAAAAAAATATTTGGTGTGACTGGCACTTGAATTTTCTTATGTTTTTCTTTCGTTTGTTTGTCTAGTCCAATTACAAATTTGCAGTTTTAGAAGGATTTTTCTCAAATTTGGACCATTATTTTCCAAGACTTTATTTGATAAATATTACATCATATTGCTTAACAAAGTATTTAAATTAAATGAAGTTTTTGTTCGGAAGACGATTTTTCTCTTATCTGTGCGATTTAAATAATAAAAATATTGGTATAAATATGTATAAATTATATAAATGGATTGGTATTCTATTGTTGATTGAATTGGATCAATAATGACCTTGGGATATAAAGTTGCCGGAATTGTTGATATTTTAAATTTCTTCAGTCGTCTCTTTTGTTTCAGCAAAGATTTTCCAATTTCATATGTATATACTATTATGTTTAACCGATTGTTAAAACAATATAAAAATGCTGCAATTGAAGGCGGTTGTAGTTAAAGATAGCAATCAAAATTTGCTATAACCTGACGTTTCCTACCGAATTCCAAGATAAAGAGTTGTCACATCTCAAGCCACGCCTATCGGCGTTAACGCGTCTGGCTGAACGGCAGTTTTTTCCACCTGATTCATATCAAAACCCCAAAGTTTGTTAAAAATTAGCCATTTATTTATACCTTATAAAAATTATAATAAATAATCGGATGACTTAGGGACTATTTAGTTTCGTTTTGGAGCAGTATGTAATATTTAAAGAAGCTGCTGTTAAAGTGTAAATATCGAACAGCCAGTTAATTTTTATCGCAATTTCGAAATCGGACGTCTTCACAACACGAAAAGTATATATTTTTTAAAAATTCAAAAAATATGTCAATTAATAGTATGGACTCAATTGTTCGAAACAGATTTCTTCAATCTTTCCGATAGAGCTAAAATGGAAAATCTGTGATAATATATTCGGTTGCTAAGGGATCCATTTGTATAAAATTCTTATAAAATCGTGCTCAAACATAAAATAACTATGAAAATAATACGATTTTTAAAAAATCTCGCCGAGGTTCATCGTCCCGGGTCCTGAAGTACCTATGTACAAAACTTCATCGCCGTAAGACATTGGATTTTTCGCTACACACGAAGAGACAGGCATGCTTCTTTATTATTTTAGACCTGAAAAAGGTAAGAGAAATTATTGTATTTATTCGTTCAAATTTTTAAAAGACGTAGTAGCTCTTTGGGCGAGGAAATGCTCGGCTGCACCGCGCTCGTTAAACGTGCATAGCTCGTCCGAAATAAGCGCCAGAACACTCCTTAGCTCAATGAGTGGTGACAGGAACTGGACACATCGAACGTTACGCCCTAAAAAAACGTGTATTATGCCCGAAATGCACCTTTCACCTTCTGCGCGAGCATAATAGGTCCTAAATGATATCTTTTGATACATATATGTTTGTGTGTTGTGTGCCTATCCGTGCAATTGAAATTCAATGTACGCACGTGTCAACTATAACTCAAGAACTATCAGATTTCCATGAAATTTACATTTGGTGATTTACTCTGGTGCCCATTATATCTTTTCGTAAGAATTTAAAAAATAATACTTGTTTTTTACATTATAACCTTAAAAAATTAAAAACATTGAAATAAGAGATATGCCCATCAATATTCAGAAAATAATTGTTTTGTTTGAAATTTTTCATGAGAAATCACAAGCATTCCATTCCGATAAGCTAAGGTAAATAGTTTTGACGAAATTTTCCGCTTTACTTTTCAATTTTAAATCGAAAACGTAAAATATCTCTGAAACGACGCATATAAGTTTTCTATAAATAACCGATAATGTATTAAGACCAAAAGGTATCGTTAGCCACAGTAAATCATAACTTTTAACAACACCATTCTAGAATGTCATAAGTAAGCGGATGAGAAAATCTTTAATTAATTTATCTACATTGTTTCGCTGTATCTTCATTGAGAAAGCGCGACGCAGACGAAATACTGCAGCACGAAATATTTGCAAATATTGCATACTATGTAAAAACGTCACAGCCGATTTGCTGCTCTAACTGGTACGTTATACTCCTGCTTACACACTGCTTGCTGTTCAGCATCTGTCACTTGCTTCCGCAGTGTGTACTTAGCTTAAGAGATCGAGTACAGCGACAATAGCAGTGTTGCCAGCTTGAGTGAAACATACGGATAGAATCATAGCAAAAAACAGCTAGATCGCATGAATGTACAACATTTCAAAAGTTCGATCTTAAGCTTTGCCATTTTATTTCTAGATACAGATATGGTCATTTTTGAAGTGAAACTTCTATGGTCGCGATTCGATTCGGGGCTGTTCCGGAAGTCCGTCAGATTAGGCAATCATGAAAAGCAGTTTCTCCCCTGGAACCGAAAATGTTCGGACGTGACGTCACGGTGCTAAAAATTGGCGTCAATAGGATCTGATGGAAAGTTTACATTTCAAATTTAAAATAAGCTAGTAAAGGAGTAATAAACACACAAAAAAAATAAAACATTTACAACGAACGTTCTAATTGGATTTAGAGTCATGCAAATTTGCGGAATCTTGGCATGAAAAATTATTTTCAATAGTATCTTCTACATTTTCTTACATGCTACCTGTAACACAATATTTGTATTACATGTTACATTCCAATTACGGATGCCAACCTAGCCATTTCGAAATTCCAATTGCGGATGCCAACCTAGTTAATGAGCTATTTAAATGCTGCGGAGGGAGCCAATGGCAATACAAACATAAATAAGCAGCGCATCCCCTTCTTCACTTCAACGAATCAACAACGACACTACAATGTGAAAAGAAAAAGGTTTGAGAGAATGTTCTAGAACTTTCCAAGAGATGCAATTTCGACAGCGTCCTAGACGCACCTGAGGTTTTTTAGTCGACGTAAAACTTTCGAACGGGTCAGCATCATGTTTTTGGTTGTGTGAAAAGTGTCTGTAGATTGTGAGCAATAGAATGGTAGTGTGTGCAAGTACGAGAAGTGCAACGATGTTCCTACATCATTGAGATGGCACGAATATGCACGTAACAAAGAGTAGAGGTAACCGATTTTCAATTGTCACTATTAGCACGGAAGGCACACCTTTAACGATTATTAAAATAATTGACTACCAGTTCATATGAGTAGACCATATGAACGAGTTCGTAATATTGAACTATAAGAACTATTCTTTAACGATTGTTTAAAGGAAACTGTTTTTAAGAAATTTAAATCAAAGATATTATGTGTGTAAATATATATATATAGCTATTAATGTAATATTGTCAGTATTATGTGTCCTTTAGTAATTGATTTAATTATAGCATAGTTACTCCAGATATAATAGATATCTATTAAGTAAAATATTAAAATAAATTGAGCAATTAAGCATGTGTGTTTCTTTATGTTTTGTGTGTTCGTTTTCCGAGCTTGAGAACCGGGAGCTTACATGCTCCACCCTTAGCGACGGCATCATAGGTAAGTCCTATACTGGTAATTTTTGATAAGGACAATATTACCTTATGACATGATGTCGCCGCGCGAATTGGTGCCGTATGTGGTCAAGCTCGGAGAGAATTAATTTTCATAAGAGAAAGTAAAAAATATAAGTAAAAGGCAAAATTAAATTTAATAATAAGTTTGAATATAATATTAAATTTAATAATGAGTTTGAATATAAAAGTGAATTTAATAATAAGTGGAATGTAATATTGAATTTAACAATGAATTTAATAATGAGATATAACTCAGTAGAATGATAAGAAAATGCATGAAAATGATAATTTAAATGTGTATTATATGATTGTATATATATGTATGTATTAGCATAAATATTTAATATAGAGTTAGAATTGTATAACAGTGTAGTAAATCATGGCGCCGAATAAAACTAGGCAAACAAATAAAAGAGCGAGGCAAGATCCGCCGATTAATGTAAATAGCAGTATAACAGATAATTCGGCTGTAGCAAATAATGCGATCCAGATACAGATGCCCGCAAATCAAGCGCAGCAAAATACATCGTTGCCAATTATGCAGATGTTACCATCATTTGATGGACAAAAAGAAAATAATGTCAATTTCTTTATCATACAATTTAAGGAAATAGCGGAGTTAACATCATGGTCCGAACAAGAGAAAATCATAATTGTCAAATCTAGATTAAGAGGAAAGGCTCAACAATTTTTGGCAGAAAATATTGCCCTGCAAAAGGAAAAATCATATGAAAAATTCATGGAGTTATTAAAAAACAAATTTGAAAGGAAACAAACATTAGTGCAAAAACACAACAATTTTAACAATCTGAAACATTTACCAAATATGACAATTAAGGAGCTTGCACAAGAAATCGAAAACCAGGCGATAATTTTTCTAGAAGTAGATGAAACAATGGACGCAAATGTAAAAAAAATTACAGAGAAAATTAAACTCACTAAATTTTTGCAAATAGTCAGAGAAGATTTAAGAACAGAAATAAAAAAAAATGACCCGAAAACCTTTGACGAAGCAGTGAAAATAGCTGAGGTGATAGAATCCGCATTGGAGGAAGATAGTGATTGTATAAATAGTATTGAAATAGAAAATAAAATAATTGAGAATGTAGAAATAAATCATGTAAAAACTGAAAATAATGCAGAAAAGCCGCCACAGAAATTCTGTATAGCGTGCGGTCGCAACAATCACTGGATGTCAGAATGTTTTACGCTGCAAAAAGTACAAAATAATTTAAAAAGGGCATTCACAAATGAAAACAGCAATCAAGAAACTACCAATTTTCAACAAAGACCCACGATTCAAAATAATTATGCACACTATAGTAGGGCGAATTTCAGAAGAGGTAATTTCATAAATAACCGGGGAATACGGCGGCGTGCAGTAAATAACAGACAATTTCAAAGTAATAACAGAAGATCATATCAGAATAATGGACCACATTATGAAAGCAATCATAGGCAATATCAGAATAATGAATATTTAAACTAAGAAAGGGACCTCGAAATAAAAGACAAACAGAAAGTTATAAGGCATCAAATAAGGATTCGAGATCCCATAAAATTGCAAGCAAAATTAATAAGGATGCACAAAATTTAAATGAACATCTACTGAATTCAACATATGGACAGAGTGACGCATTGCCAATGATTAACATTAATTTAGAAAATATAAAAACAGTGGCTCTCATAGATAGTGGCGCAAGTGTCACTTTATTATCAGATAACATTTTTCAAAAAATCAAAAATAAAATTAAAATTAACTATTTATCTAGACAAGTAAAAATACAGACTATGACCAAAGAAAACATTCAATTTTCAAAATGCATCAGCTTTAGCTTTAAAATTGAAAACAAAAGATGCAAAAATTCTTTTTTCATAACTAAACAATTAAACAACACACCCTATGAAATAATCTTAGGATTTGATTTTCTCAAAAATCATCATGCCATAATTGACACAAATAAATTAATATTAAAGTTTGTCAAAGAATCCATATCTATACCATTTCAAGACAAAAATCAGAAAAAAGCACAGCAACCAGAAAATAATTATACAAGAGTTGAACATATTCAATGCTTAAATGCAAGCTTAGCGCATAAAATTAAATTACTACCTAAAGAAACAAAATCAATAAAATTAAAATTAAATGAAAACCATTTTGAGGATAAGGAGGTATTGTTAAATATTACAAATTCATTAAAAGATTTACACGCTGAGCATTCTTTACATTATGTAAATAATAGAAAATTTATTTCTACTCTTTTAACAAACAAAACAGAAGAAGAGATTCATCTAAATAAAAATATGATATTTGGTACTGTAACACCGCAGTTTGAAATTTGTGAAGAAAAACATGATACTGATAAAATTTTACAGATTAACAATATCGAAAGCTTAAATGACCCACAAAAAATGGATATTTCAGCATTACGAAAAGCGGAATTAACACCGCAAGATTTTAAACTAGATCACTTACAAGAAAATGAAAAACATATATTGCTAAAATTACTGTTACAAAATTATGATGTATTTTCGAAATCATACAAAACGCTGGGAATGACGGAAGAAATAGTACCGGAATTTAATTTACTACACCAATACCCAATTCAGTGTAAACCTTATCCCTTGCCAAAAATGTTAAAACCTGTACTCGAAAGTGAGATAAAACAATTGTGTGAAGCTGGAATTATAGAAAAATCTACAAGTAATTATGCGTTCCCATGCTTATTGATAAAGAAGAAAGCCAGTATTAATAGTAATAATGCCAATAAAGAACAAAAATATCGTTTAGCCGTAGATTACAGGCTACTTAATCAAATTACTGAATTACTGCCCGTAAATATTGGTAAAATTAGCGACATTCTGCACAACATCGCAGGCCACAAAGTATATACTGTAATTGATTTAAAAGCCGCGTTTTTTCAGATAAAAATCAAACCTGAATATGGGTCGATACTCACATTCGTAACGAAGGAAGCCGCCTATAGCCCTAATAGAATGCCTTTTGGCGCAAAAAACTCATCAGCCTATTTCTCATTACTAATGATGAAATGCTTAGGAGATTTAAAAGATCAGAAAATTGAATTTTATTTAGATGACATTGTAATTGCCGCGAATTCATTCGACAAAATGTTGGAGAAATTAAAAACGGTATTTTCGAGATTAGCTAAATTTGGTTTAACCATTGACCCTTCAAAATTACAAATGTGTAAAGAGAACATTAAATTTCTAGGATTTAAAATAAGTAAGGAAGGCATAACACCTTCAGATGATAATGTACAAAAAATAACGAAGTTCCCTGTGCCAACGACAGTAAAAAAAGTAAAATCATTTTTAGGTTTATGTAATTATTTTAGGCAGATCATACCAAATTTTTCTGAACTATGCAATCCATTAATTGAATTAACAAAGAAAGATAAAAAATTTATATGGACGGAGAAATGCGATGAAGCGTTTGTAACATTGCAAAACGCGATTTTATCGAAACCGGTAGTCAAGGCAGCTGATATGTCAAAGCCGTTCTTTTTGTCAACTGATTGTTCAAAAGTAGCCGCGTCAAGAATTTTACTTCAATCAGTGAATGGAAATTTTCATCCTATCGAGTATTATAGCAGGAAACTTTCAGACAGTGAAAAGAAATATCCGAGCATGAAGCTAGAATTGTTAGCAATTCACGACGCTATAATACATTTCAAAGATTTTTTATATGGTACGCATTTTACGGTATTTACTGATTCTAAAGCTTTAACGCACTACATACACTTAGAAAATCAAAATTCTGATTTAATCGCAAGATGGTTATTAAATTTACAACAATATTCTTTTGACATAAAATACATTAAAGGACAAGATAATCCCAGTGATTTTATGTCGCGACAAATTTTTTCTGAACAAACTAAGACTAAATTAATAAATAACATTATTGCTAATGACAGCGCTATAACAATAGCCAAAATTTTAGAAGAGCAAGCAAAAGATAGAGAGATAAAGAAAATTATTAACGGACTGAATGCAAAATCTAAGCAGCCAAAATATGTAAATAAATACTATAAAGATGTAAATACGGGATTAATTATGATAAAGACTGCTAGATATATCAGAAATCCTATGCAAAAGGACAGAATTCTAACACCTCACAGTTTAAAATTTGCAGTTATTGAGTTAGCTCATACACCACATTTTGGAGTAGAAAAAACCTATCAAATTCTGAATAGAAAATATTACTGGAAAGGGGCATACAGTGATGTAAAGAATTTTTGCGCATCATGTGATGCATGTTTATGTTACAAAAATAAGGCTATAAGACCTATGCCATTACAACATGTGCCACGTCCATGTCAACAAAATCACACGGTGGCATTAGACATTGTAGGGAAGCTACCGAGAAGTAACGGACAACATGAATACATCATAACGATGATAGACCATTACTCGAGATTCTTGGAGGCAGTACCCGTGAGAAATATTACAACTGCGAGTGTATTACAGGTAGTAACAAATTGGATAGCTTCAAATGGAGTACCAAATTGGATTTTATGTGATAACGGGAGACAACTGAAAAGCGAGGAATTTAAAAAATTCGCAGAGCAACATGGTATAAAATTGAAATATACTTCAATTTACAAACCCAGCTCAAATGCAATTTTAGAAAGAAGCCACTTGGGAATAAAAAATTCTTTGGCAGCAATGGCTGACCAAACATTTAACTGGCACAAAGTCTTGCCATATGTAAAATTATTTCATAATGCAACACCCAGCGCAAATATAGACCACAGTCCCGCTATTTTGTTTCTTACCAGAGATTTGAAATTACCCGGCGAAAATAATCTGGAAATAGCGGACCCTGATGACAGTCCGATTTTAACTCAAACTGAATATGATAATGACGTCAGTGAAGCACTTACTTTAGCGGAAAAAATTAATAGATATACAAAACGAAAACAAATTCAAGCCCAAAGTCGCCAAGAAAGAATTTTCAAAAGAGTTAGACAGCAGAAATTATTAAAAGGACAAATGGTATATTTGAAAAATTTGAGGCCCACCACAGCATTACAAAAAAAATTTCAAGGGCCATTTCGCATCGTAAAGGTGATCCGTAACAATAATTACGCTATCACGCCTATGTACGATCCAAATAAAAAATGGATAGTTGTTCACGCGAATAAATTATATAAAGCAGAGCCGCGTAAAAAGTATTTACAAAATAAACAAACACGGAGAACTGTTGACAGAAGTCAATCGCATGTAAACAAAGAATATAACGCCAATAATCATAATTATCAGAGTCCGAAACGTTATAATCTGAGGGCACGCAAAAAATAGTATTCGAAAGCAAAATAATATATAATTATAAAAAATGTAATATGAAAATTTTATGTGCGAAAACGCAAAATATGTTATATTAGTGTAACGGTAATGAAGGCATTAAATGTATAATTTTAAAAATTTAATAATTAAATAAAAATATTATTTGTAAAATTAATATGAGGATAATTGTTTTTGTAGATATGAGGATTTTGTAAATATGAGTATAAAATAAAAATATAGGTAATAAATAAATATTTATGTATAGATACATAACTTATATATAGAGCAATAAATATTAGAAAAAATATGTAGAAGTGATAAATAATACATACAATACCCCTCAATGTTCTAAAATAAAATAAACTAACATGTGTTGTAAGAAAGAGAGAGAGAGAAATAAATAAATTTTACTTACTTTCAATTTGTATTACTTGTACGGTGACTGATGAATTAAGGGTAGGAGTGTCGTAATAGGGAGTTGGCAATTCAAGAATCTTGATGGTCATGTGTCTTTATTGATAACAGATGATGAATGGCTGTAGAGGTCAACGAGGAAGTGGCAAATTTTGTTTCCAATGGTAACATGCTGATGAAGTATATGCACTGTTTCATTTTTCTTGTACGGGTCTTGAAAAAATAGTATAACATAATTAATAAAATGCAAAATAAAGTCATGAAACATGGTAAATGCAAGTATATAAGATTCAAAATCATAAAAGTATTAATCAAATACCTCATAAAAAGTTGACAGAATAAAAGCAAAATCATAAATAAATAAATAAATAAAATTTTAAGTCAAAAATAACAGTCACAGCTGATATAAATAATATTTAGTAAAATAATAAATATATATTGCATAAATAGTGTATACAGACCTTTTACAAAAACACGTAATCTGAAAAACAAAGTAAAAGTTAATTACATAAATGGATTAATAAACTTGAAAAGTAGGATTAATGTCCCATCCTTCACAGTCAGCGTAACAGCTCCATATATGGCCATTGTACGGCGAAAGCATAGTACCTTCAAAATAAATAGCCAGGCTAAAAATAAACATCGGAGAAAATCTCCCATGCATAGTACGAGAATAATACAAAAAAAAAAAAAAAGTTCTATTGTAAGCATACAATCAATGTATCAAAATTTAAAATTATAATTGCAGGCAATTATAGTTAGTTAAAAATACCGGCCGGTATATAAAAATAAAATACATTAGGAAAAGACATTGATTTGTATGTAAATGATAAATGATTGAGTTATTAATAAATTATTGCAGTAATTGAACATCACAGTAAATAAAAAAAGAAATAACAGATAAAATTAAATATGAAAGAATTATATGTAAATAAATAAATATGTAAAGTTATGCTGAAACGGGAACATAAAGTCAGTTATATCAATAACATAACAAAAGCATGGTATATTCATAATACCACACATAAAATAATATATCACGCGTTGTTGCAACAAGGTATAAATAAATCCAATGAATTAAGAGTACATGAAATTAAAATCATGGGTATTCAACAGTCAGATCTGTGTTAAGGTCATAAGATAAAATATATATATATGTTAAATTAAATAGAATTAATAACAACATATGTAAAATAAATATATAATATGATACACATAAAATATAACTGTAATTAAATTCCTTAAAAGGATACACGTAAAACCTCTCACGTCAATGTTGAGCGTAAGCCGTCAAGATCGGACAATGCAAAGCCAGAAAATCCCACGTCAATGAGAGCGTACAATCACCACCGGACACTCTAAAGCCCGCGCTTTGTAGATAGGATACCGCCAAAAAGCAAACGATTACGATTATGTGGGCAGAACAGGGAATTGAAAGTTAGCAATCTTATGTAACGTTACGTGCTTCGGGGGGTCGAGGCGCAGAAAATCGCCATGCATAACCGATTGTCGCAGTTGTCATAGAAACGCGTTGAGAAGAAAAGAGCTAGGGGTCAAGCAAATTTTTTCTTTTTTTTTCTTTTCTCCCCTTTTCTCCCGCTCAGTTTTGTTTCGCACGAAAGGGCAGCCGAAGAGGAAATTTAAAGTGCATACTTGTTATTGTGGAGATGCATTGTATTTTAGAGTAGCGAAATGAGTATATATATTTGATATTTTAAATGCCGAGATGTAATATGATAGATATGATGTGCAAAATACCCATGGTTGATACACGCTTAAACAGTTATATAACATGTATGTGTATTACTAAATAAGAATTGTGTAAAAATAAAAATTGTGTAAAAAAATATTTACATCTGTAAAAATAAGAAATCAAGGTAATGAATTGCGTATATTTTAATGTAATGTTGTGAACTTGTATATAAATAGAAATGCAAATAACAATTATGATATAGTCTTCATTTGAAGTGTACAATAGACTGTACTAAGCAACATAATAACAATACAGCTATTGAAGTACCAGGTCTGTGAAAATGATATCACAGAACAATGATTATTATCACAGAACAATGTATTTTATACAGAACATTATTCAGTATTATAATGACTATGTGGTTCAAATCAATAGTGTGCCTTCCCACAGATAATAGTGTGCCTTCCAGGTGACAATTATGTGTCTTCCGTGCTGATGATATACTTCCATGTGACAATATTATGTTTTACGTGATGATGATATACTTCCAATGTGACAATAGTGAATTTTACGTGATGGTGATATACTTCTAATCTTACAATTGTGTGTCTTACATGCGGTGATCTGCATTTCTGTGACAGATATATGTGCAGTGGATCAAAGCAACATTTCCACAGTGGACGCAATGTGTATACATATGTGTTCAGTGCGATGTTTACTGTGTGTTGAAGTTTTCTCTCTGCAAGGGGGGATATCATGTAACACAATATTTGTATTACATGTTACATTCCAATTACGGATGCCAACCTAGCCATTTCGAAATTCCAATTGCGGATGCCAACCTAGTTAATGAGCTATTTAAATGCTGCGGAGGGAGCCAATGGCAATACAAACATAAATAAGCAGCGCATCCCCTTCTTCACTTCAACGAATCAACAACGACACTACAATGTGAAAAGAAAAAGGTTTGAGAGAATGTTCTAGAACTTTCCAAGAGATGCAATTTCGACAGCGTCCTAGACGCACCTGAGGTTTTTTAGTCGACGTAAAACTTTCGAACGGGTCAGCATCATGTTTTTGGTTGTGTGAAAAGTGTCTGTAGATTGTGAGCAATAGAATGGTAGTGTGTGCAAGTACGAGAAGTGCAACGATGTTCCTACATCATTGAGATGGCACGAATATGCACGTAACAAAGAGTAGAGGTAACCGATTTTCAATTGTCACTATTAGCACGGAAGGCACACCTTTAACGATTATTAAAATAATTGACTACCAGTTCATATGAGTAGACCATATGAACGAGTTCGTAATATTGAACTATAAGAACTATTCTTTAACGATTGTTTAAAGGAAACTGTTTTTAAGAAATTTAAATCAAAGATATTATGTGTGTAAATATATATATATAGCTATTAATGTAATATTGTCAGTATTATGTGTCCTTTAGTAATTGATTTAATTATAGCATAGTTACTCCAGATATAATAGATATCTATTAAGTAAAATATTAAAATAAATTGAGCAATTAAGCATGTGTGTTTCTTTATGTTTTGTGTGTTCGTTTTCCGAGCTTGAGAACCGGGAGCTTACATGCTCCACCCTTAGCGACGGCATCATAGGTAAGTCCTATACTGGTAATTTTTGATAAGGACAATATTACCTTATGACACTACCTTAGGGCAAGTTGCGATTAAAATATACCCGAAGTGTGGTGATATGTCTGTGAAGTTAAAGTAAAAATATATCTTAAAACATTTAAAATATGTCATCAAAATTCTTTAAATATAAACGTTTCAAAACCCTATATAATATCAAAGCACGATACTTTGAATACTGTTCTTATCGTAAATGTTTAAATTTGCGTGTCTGAAGATGACTACTATAAGGTATTCCATGAATTTTGCCAAAAATTGCCTGCATATTTACTATTTCTATAAGCAGTTTTTCAATTAAAAGAATAGCAGAAAATGTATATATCATCTATAGATGGTACAAAGTATACAGTAAGATTTTCTTCAAATTAACTTCAAACTAAATTTTTATAAACACGTAAACTTTCGAATCAAAGACCATTCATTTGCGAAGCCGAATTTTTACTGATCAAGCCAAAGTACACATGTAATGAACTAACAAGCAATATGCTGTAAAACTTTTAAAGCTATTTCAAATCCCTCCAAGAGCCAAGACGGCATGTTACGGGACGCCTGTGCATTAGCACTTATCTCCATATCGAATGCAGAAAATGTCCGATTTTATAAAGTTCACTTTTTTGATGGTTTTCGTCATTCCTGAGCAGTATGTAGATTGAATAATTGCTGTTAGATTGTGATCTTGTCTTGGTATTGGCCGACAACCTAAAAGAGGTAGGAAAAGGAGCGGGGCAAAGGGAAAGCTCTGACGGGATAGAATATACCATTAGTCCAAAATAAATATAAGATTGAAGAGCAACGAGATAGCATAAGAATATAAATTAAGTTAAAAAATTAAGAATTAAGGGGAAATTAAAAGTTCTCGATAGTTGGGTTTGAATATAGACACTGCACTGCGTGGGGGCTTGAATTTTGAGTCTCCAGGTCACGAGCCAGTGCTCAAGGCCATGTTTTACGTAACTTTATAGCGTACTGATAGTGTTGTGTGGTGAGCAGCTTCCAGCAATCAGTGCTGTATCGTCTGCAAAGACGGCCAGCTTAACCTATTTCAGAGTACTATTTTAAAAGGAAAGCAAAATATATATTTAAGTTGTTTTAATCTTGTTCCTGAAGGATAAAAAAGTATATTTAGACTATTCTGTCTGATGTTTATTTGACGATTCGCAAAAGATAAGATAATTGTGTTCGGTAAAACGAGAAAATTGCAAAATAGTAATAAAAATCCTAAAAAAATTTTAATTTGGACTTTTTTAGGTTTTGTGATAGAATCAGTTTAGTGAGCTTATTTAGAAACAGATAAAATAGACGTATGTCGCCACTGCAAGCTCGCAGATGCTAAATGTGCGCTTTTGTCTAACTTCACATACACTCGAAATTTCTAAAACGTGTCGATACTAGAAACATGCGAGTTGCTACAAATACCAGATTAAACCAGAAGAGATCAAAGAGATTATATTAATTTAATGTAATAATTTCTTAATTTCTATTGTAATAATTCATATATGTAAAATGTCTTTGGAAAAGACGGCTTTTAAAAATGGCCGATGTCATAGTTTCAATATTGTAAAGATTAGCAATTTCTATTCTCGACTTCTTATTTTTCAAGCAGTGTCTTCCCCTTGGAAAGAAGAGTGCAAATTGAACTAGATCCAGCGCAGATTACGGAAGGAAGGAGAGCTGGCAACCAGGTTCTTAAAATGCGTAGAGTAAAGCACGAGTTGGGATGGGACGTGTTGATGCAGTGGACTGTAGAAAGTACAGGAGAAAGGGCAGAACATGTACATTCTGATTTATTATTCATAAATTACGTCAATTGGCGTTTACTTTATTATTTTCTACAGTTTTAAGAATAAGGTGTTTTTATCAAAGATACCTGAGTGTTCATTCCACCGCCTTTACAACACAACACATGACCTTCTATATGTTGTAAAAATAGTCTATTTACTACCTTAAATTAACTATAGTGATTTTTACTCCACATTTAATCATGTTTTCCACTAAACCTAAAGAATGATTCACAGTAGTGGCTAATATCTTTCCTACCTATAGGTTTCACTTCAACCGTGTGATCCTCGGTACATTATTTTATATTTTTACCTTCTCATACGTAGTATTGAAAAAGTATTGTTTTCACGATAATTTTCGAATTCGAGATTTTGATGCCAATATATGTTTTAAGACCTCCTAAACATGCTTTGATAATTTAGGAGGGATGTCCATCTGTCTGTCTGTCTGAGTTCGATTTCTTGTGTACACAATAGCTGCTACAAATATTAAAGGATTTTCATGAAACTTTATATTCGGCTTTGCCATAAAAAATTCTAGAGCTAGATAATTTTTATTTTAATTCGAGCGAAAACTTTGAAATTTATTCGAAACTTTATATTTTTTAACATGGCAGAATAGGGCAAAATTGGACATAATCATGCATAACAGGATTTAGTTATGGCTAATGATCACGAGACGTAATAATTTCAATCATTCATGTGAAAAGTAGCCATGAAACAAATGTTATTGTCCGTGACGTCATTAGCCCCCTTGAGGCTAAGTCCCCCCCCCCGGGAGATACATTGTCAAATATAATATTAATCAAAATAATTTTCAAGGTCTTTAAAGTGAAGGATAACCAGCTATAGTGGTAATCATTTGGACCCAAGATACCGATTTTTCAAACGTTTTCTTGTAAAATGCTTAAAAGATGGATTCTGGCATGAGAAGATCGAGTTGAGCCAGATTTCAGTTAACTTTATAAATACTAAACGTTCCAAACAATAGCTAAATGTATCCATAAAATGGCTAAATTATCAATCATGGTCAGACGCCAGTCTAATAGAAGGGACAGACATATATCCATCCCACATGAGAGTATATCATAGTCCAATAATAATGAGCATAGCTCAGTATTACTGAATGCAAATAATAGAGGTTGCTTGTCAATTGAAAAATTCGTGGTTTTATCATATTTATTTCAAATTTATATGCATATAATGAGGGTATAATTTTGCATGCCAAATTATGTTCTGGGATATGTTTAGTTTTAGTATTTATTTATTTAACAAATTATTATATATTAATTTATGTTTTATGTATAATTTTCAATGCTTTTAATGAATGCGATACGTACTTTTATACAATTCCTTTCGTCCTGAATCAGATATGAGTTTAATAAAACTCAATTGGAATGCTGTATTTATTTCATAAGGCTCCTTATGAATTATGAATTACAGTTTCAGAAAAGTTTTTCATTCAGCAAAATACATAACGTTTTCAAAAATAAATCTACAATTCTTTTAGTGGCATGTAGCTGCATAAAAGTTTTCGGTAACGTCGTGGTTTTATATCTAAAGTAAATGGAACTATGTTATACTTGGTCTATTGCTTCTTGAAATAGGAATGTGAAAATCCACTTTATATTTTGTTTCCTCTCATTTTCCAGTACTGCGGAGATTTTTAAATCAGCTTGTTTCTTCAGACATTATTTTTTGAAAATTGGATGAATTCTGAAAAAAAAAAGGATTTCGTCACATAAAAATGTAATCTTATGAATTCTAATGTAAAATTTATTCTTGCGAAGAAAATGCTTCCGAGAATTATCACTTGTTCTTCTGAAACATAAATGCAACGTGGTTATAATGAAACTATGAACAAAAAAGATTTTCTCTGAAAATTGATTTAAAAATTTGAACATTAATGCATTTTTTATCTAAATAAGTCTAGATAAAGTCAGCAAATTTTTCATTTATGATAATGGAATGTAGCATACAACTCTAATCTAAATCTCTTGAATAACTACGAAAAGTTTTTACTTATCGTCTTTGTCTGAATAAATTAGTGCAAAAAAATCAGAAATATTCAGACTTTTAAATTGATTTATAATAAAAACATTTGAATTTTGAATTTGTTTTTTACTGTGCAATTACATAATGTCCATATTATAAGTTAGAGGGTTTTTTATACAAAAATTCGTAATTCTATTCAGAAAGATTTTTCTTGTAGATTACCATTAAAAAATGGAAGGGTTTTAGATATTTTCTTTGCAGGTACACATGTAATGATAAAAAGTAATTATATTGAAAAACAGCCATAAACTCTATACTCCTCTAATGATACTATTTGTTATCAGAAAGAATTAAATGCAGATATGACCACAATACCCACCATCAAGTGTACCTTCAACCGATTCTGAAAGAGACCAGCAATTACACTTCACAACATTTTAAATGAAAAATCAGTAGGTAATTAAAATAACTCATTTATTAAATAATTGCTAATTATTACTTTCCTTATATACATAATGTATAAGGAAAGTATTGTGACGGGGTCGAAAATTCGAATTCGAGTTTTCGACGGGAGAGCACGTTTCAAGCATCCCTGATCACGAATCAAACATTTTTGAAGTGATGTCTGTGTGTGTGTATGTCTGTGGTGTGTGTGTGTATGTGTGTGTGTGAAAGTATGTGTGTGTGTGTGTGTGTGTGTGTGTGTGTCAATGAGTCTGTGGAGATGATAACTGACGAACGAATGGACCAATTCGAACCAAATTTGGTACAAAAATCACAATCCGTAAACACTGGAAACCTATTGTTTTTATACGTATTCGAATGTTCAGAATCCCCCTAAATTTTCAAATAAAATTTTGAAGAAATCGTCAAAAAATCAAAACCGCCAATAAAATTACGAAAATAGACAGTCCTTATGTAATTTTTCATTAGAAAACGATTGACATAAATTTTAGAAAACTAACATGAACCGTTCTCGAAATATTTCACATTTTCCAAAAAAATTATCATAAAGTCATATAAAATGAAAAAATATATATTTCCTATTGAGAAACATGTTCACTTTTCATATGTAATACCATGCGATAAATTTGGTGACATCATTCTCGTGGATCTAACGTGTTCCATTCATGAAAAAAGATACTTTGAGTAGTACTTTTGTATTTGAACGCCAATAGTCATTTATCTGCTGTAAGAACAACTTATTTCTTCGTCCATAACGCTTGGCGAGATTTTGGCGACGAATTTGGCGGCGTGTCGCCAAGTTGGCGACATTTTGAAATGTTGCCAAATTAACGAAAATCTCGCCAAATGGATAGAAATGACGCTAAATCAATGAAAATGACTACTAATTGTCGAAAATTCAATATCTTGGAAAGAATATTAGTATCTACTATAAGAAAAACCTATTTTTTTACTGTAAAAGTAGTAAATTCATTACATTAAATAAGGATAGTCATGTGTTGCCCACATCAGATTTGTAGTTATGCATTCACAATAAATTACCAACAACAAACTATAGTAATACATTATTTCATTGGAAGAGTTAGGAGTGGAGCGTTATGCTCGAAATAATAATTTTAAACAAAATAGTTTTTTCATCTAATTAATATCTAAATTGACCTCTTGTATAAATGGAGCACAATACCTATACATCCCACATATACAGTACCTTTGATTATTATCACTGACATCTGTGGACTTGGTGACAAACGCTACTTGTCTTCACCACAAGACACGACATATGTTTAGTTTACGCAAGTACAGAAATATACACAAGATCTTTGATATTTTTGTACTTACGTAAACTAAACATATGTCATGAGATCTGCAAGTCACCGTTATATTTATAGTCAACTTCACTCTTTCAATCTCACTTCAGTTCGCAATTTCTTCCTTTCTTAGAATATGTTCATGTCATTCTTAGTGGGTGCATCCTTAGGAGAGATCTTGCCATTCGTGACTTCAATTATTTCTTCCACATTTTCTGAACAGTTGGTGCTCTTATTCTTTACGACTGTCCTAAGGCTTGTCTTGATTCATCTTATGTAATTGGCTCCTGTTTCTTACTTTTTATTCACATAACTACTACTTCCGAATTTTGCTGTCTATTGTGCCCCATATATAAATCTGGCGTCTTAGATCAATTCTAAATTGGCGGCATTTAAACCCTCTGCATGGTCAATACCAGAGCGTTATATGTGCCGGTTGCAAATAGTTATAATTATCGCTGACATTTCTATTTTCACATACACAATCATTTACATTATTTCACACATTTCAGGATCACAGCTCCCGAGAAAGAATAGTTATCATACTACATTACTTAAAGAATAAGCATACAGAAAAATTTAGATTAAAGCTCACAATCAACGCAAGAAATCTGGAAAAGAATGTCAAAATATGATAGAATCATACAAAATAGTAGAATATAATGAAATATCATATGACCAGAATAAATTTGCAACATCAAATTGCAAAGAACAAAACATTCAAATTGGAGTTGATCCAGCTGGGATTGACCCGGCTGTGTGGTAAAAGTACATTTATCAGTGTATATAGAGATTTGCAAATTTGTGGAACTGCAAAAATTTCTAGCTGCCATGTATATATCGACTATATGATGCTGCAAAGTGCATAAAAAGTCAGTAAACGGCAAAGTCCGTAAAATATATATATTCTATTAACCTTGAGTAACCAATCCAATGGATTGTGTTATCTGCAATGGAAGTGCAATTCTAACTTTAAGAAAACCCTCTATACGTTAGTTCAGTGCATATTAACTTGGCCGTAGCTGCCTCGTGAATCACGTAGTAAATATTATTGCTACCATTGCAGATGTCGACTATTCTTAACGGATAAACGTAAAATAAGAGTTAAACTGTCCCACGGACGGTGTTCTGTCAAATGCAGCGCGATCACAGTTTTGGAAACGCCCCTTATTAACGAATTTTGTGACTTTTAAGAAATTTAAATCCCAATTTATTCCTATTATGAGCTATAAAAATCATGATTTTTTTTTAATTTTATTGATTATTTTTTAAATTCCATTAAACTATAAATTTTTTAGCATATCTTGAATACATTTTTAAAGTTATTCCAGCTTTCAAAAATATTGAAAGATGGGTTACATAAATGCGAACATTTCATAGACAGCAGAAGATCATTAGTCAGAGTTAATTGAATTTGGTATTCTGGTAATTAGATATATCGCAGGCGCGGGAAAATTGGAAAAGTTGAAAAATCGAAAATTCAATAATGGGCCCTGAGGGTGTGAGGATAAACTTTTCATTTTAAAGTAATTGACATTTTGCGCTGTGCTGTGACTTTTATGAAGGTGATTAACCAGTTTTTAGTATTCGTTTCTTTTCATCGCACACATCACTGAAAATGGCGTTTATTGGGTTTTGCAATTGAATGGAGGATGAGATTGTTATCAATCAATGAACAACAGGTGAATAAAAAGTACATAGGGATGTCATTTCTTTTCCAGAGGATTATTATTCTTTCAACACCTGATCGATTTCAAGTTGTCTTGTAAAACAATTCAACTACTCATCAACCACAAATTTGTAGTAAAAGTTTGATCAAAATGTGACTGATCGTCCTAAATTGGCACATTCACAAACATTCTGACTTTGAAAACTCTCAAGGAGGGAGCTACGCTCGTTTGTCCTAATTCCGCATAAATAACTATGAATTCTACCGAATGGCACTAATTCCAATAAAAAATTGTTCGATTTAGTATTTTTATTAAAGACCTTTTACGCATTGACCTCTAGTTAGAAATCAAATTTCATCAAAATCGGATGTGCTGTTCTAATGTGATAATCTTATACACATTTTGACATTCAGATCACTTAAGAAGTACTGCTCTCCAACTATGGAATTATCTATGGATATTAAAGATATCAAAATAGTTCGCATTGATAAAGATAATCCAGTTGCATCCATTAACGTCACTAAGTTGTTGGTAACCTGAAAATAAACTTTAATGAATTTTTAGGAAATTTAATAAAATTATTATAAAAGTTCATCTGATATAGAAATAAGAAAACATTTAAATGTTATATCTTGCATGTATACCTCTTACATAGGTAATATTTTAAAATCTCATGCATTCCATTCACTCTCTGCATTTCTATGTAAAATTATTTCATTTTATTCCCCAATAAATAAAACTTATTGAAATAAAACTTATGAAAATGAGAATTCCAATATAATTTCCACTTGTAATAATAGCAGCATCAGGCTAACCTGGGGTAAAAATAGCAGGATGGGGTCAGTCAGATTATCAGTTGCACATCAATCTAAGATGGGGCGTCAATCTGACATCGGTGGAAAATGCAAAGTCTACTTCGACGGTAAGAACTTGCAATTCTGACCAGTAGCTCAACGGTGAAGCGTTGACTGGTCAGTATGAAGATATGTGGCTTGATACCCGGTTGAGCAGCAAAGTTTTTTTCAAGGTCAGCAGTTGAACTAGTGATTAGTTATAAGTGTAAATCCTGCTTGTAAAGTAAATATAATTCTCCGCCACACTCCCAAATGAGATCGCAATAGTTGTTTAACACAGATAACTAAATGCATCCATAGGCGTCACTGAACAGTTGTCAACTTAAAACAGAAGTACTTTTAAAGAGTTTATGCAAATACCTTAGGTACTAAATCTGAAAAAAATATCTTTTCATCCTGCTGATATTGATTGTGATGCAAGGAAAACTACATAATATGAAATGTGAATGTATTAAATAGTGGATTGAAGACTCACACTCCAAGAATTTTAAATTTCAGATCAAACAGAGTATGATCTCCCTTATTTGCAGCATCTAAATTCCAATTAGATTCACATTCAATTTAGCGTACTAGGATAATGTAATAATGGAAATTCGAAAGTGAAGTCTAACTTCGCATCACGGTATCCTGCTGATAGGCGAATGCACATTTTGAGGGCGAAAAAAGCTAAAGAATTGCTACAAAAGGATTGTTACAAAGAACTTACAAAATATTTTAAATGAATAACACGGTGCCAAAAATAAAAGAGATACATATTTTCTATGTGAATAACATCTGTGGTTAGAATATCTCTAGCTGAAATCGGAATGTTACTAAAAAGGTAAACACTTTGAACACATATATCTTAGAATCTAAAAGATAAAAATACAGACAACTTTTACTTGTTTTATCGGAAATAGGGTTCTGTATGTATGAATACATAAAAATAATTTCATTAATTTAACAGTCGGAACTTTTTTCGAAAATAATTCAAAAATTTTGGTCTGAGTGAGTTTTTGCCTACCTTACTTTTTGCTTTCACTAGAAAATATATTCTGATTAATAAAAAAAAATAGATATAAACAGAACGTGACAAAAATTTTTCGGCACAAAATCGAGTTTCTAGATTAATAATTTGTTTTCAAAAAGCTCTTACAGTTTTCAAGGAATCATCTTGCCAAGTTTAACAAGATTGAAAATTTATAGATTTCTTAGTTTCTAATGCTTATATGAGAAAAACTAAGTTCGAACTGTAAACTAGAAGACGTGATTTGTAGCCCTTCGAAATCCCTAGAAGGATATATAATTGGATTTCAGATGATGTTCCTGGTTTTTGAATCAATTTGATTTTAATTTCGATAATTTTATATTTTGAACTATTTTGAAAAGATGTTTCTAATTTCGATATTTTAATATTTTGAATTATTTTAAAAAAGTGGTTCTAATTTCGATATTTTGAACTATTTTGAGAAGGTGATACTAATTTCGATATTTTAACATTTTGAATTATTTTGAAAATATAACTCTAATTTCGATATTTTAATATTTTGAACTACTTTAAAAGGATGGTTCTATTTTCGATACTTTAATATTTTGAACTATTTTGAAAAGACAGTTCCAATTTCGATATTTTGAACTATTTTGTAAAGATGGTTCTAATTCCGATATTTTAATATTTTAAATTATTTTGAAAAGATGGTTCTATATTCGATATTTCGAAGAATTTTGTAAAGATGTTTCTAATTTCGATATTTTAATATTTTGAACTATTTTGAAAAAGTAGTTCTAATTTCGATATTTTGAACTATTTTAAAAAGGTGGTTCTAATTTCGATATATTAAACTATTTTAAAAACATGATTCTAATTTCGATATTTTAATATTTTGAATTATTTTGAAAAGATGGTTCTATTTTCGATATTTTAATACTTTGCACTACTTTGAAAAGATAGCTCTAATTTCTATATTGTAAACTATTTTGAAAAGATAGTTTTAATTTTGATACTTTGAACAATTTCGGAAAGATGCTTCTAATTTCGATATTTAAATATTTTGAACTGCTTTTAAAATATCAACAAATGACAAACAAATCACAAAGAAAGATGTTATTCACGCCAATCCATTTAATCCACATATTTAAACCCATCTCATATTATCAGCATTTTTAGTTTAAACCAAACTCAGCTTTAAATGATATACCGGGTGGTCAGAATTAAAACACCCCTACTCTGAGCTCTCTATAGATCGAACTACTCGGTGTAAGGGTTCCAAAATTGTTGAACATACTATTCAAGACATGGGGAAAGGGATTACGCGAAAAAAAATTAGTTCCAGAAACATCGATATGTGGCGCTGTACAACAGAATATATGCTGAAAAGACACAAAATACACATTTGTAACACATTTTATTCGAACGTACCAAACATTCATATCACAAGGATCTTATCGATGCAGGGAATGCTGCTCAATATGGTTCCCTTCTTCAAGATGTAAAATCTGCAGTCTGTGGACAGCTTGTTCAACTGCGGATCGTAATTGGTCGATTGAGATACTTCTCACATGCAGAGTGATACTGTCTTTCAAATCTGCCAAGGTTACCAGACGTCCTAGATAAACAAGACCTTTTAAGTATCCTCACAGTCAAAAATCACAGGGATTAAGTTCTGGAGAACGAGATGGCCAGGTCGTCGGAAACGCACGACAAATTACTCTACCATTATTAAAATGTTGCCGAAGAAACTGCTGTACACAGAGTCCAATGTATGGAGGTCCTCCATCTTGCATAAAAGTAATTGAAGCAAGCCATTGGTGCTGTTGCAGTTGGGGTACAACAAAATTTTCGAGCATGTTTTTGTACCTCCTGGCCATCACTGTGCATGTCACAGGGCCATTGGGAGTAGCCTCTTCGGAAAAGAAGGGTCCAAGAATGAATGTGGCTGTGAATCCACACCAGACTGTAACTTTCGGTGAGTGAAGTGGAATCTCTTATAAGGTACGAGGGTTTTCCGTGTCCCAAATGCGACAGTTATGGGTATTGACTGTTCCACTTAGATGGAAATGTGCTTCATCTCTCCATAGAATCTGCCATGGCCACGATGCATCCACTTCAACTCTAGCCAGAAATGTCAATGCAAAGGTCAGTCGCTTTTCCCTGTCGATGGTCAGCAAGTGGTGATTGTGACTAATTTTGTACGGGAAAAAATGCAGTATGTTTCTCAGTACGTTCCGCACTGTATTGTAGGGAACACCCAAGTGTCGTGACACTCCACGTGCACTACTACAGCCTATAATGTTATCCATTGATTGTTCAACAATAGCGGTGGCAACATCGTCAACGACATCTGAACGAGTCGATTTGCGTCCTCGACCCGGCTGAACTTCAAAATGTCCAGTTTTCTCGAATCGAGCGATCATTCTCCTGAGAGCTTGTGGAAGTAATGGTCCTTTGCGCAAATTCTTAAGTCGACGAAACTCTCGAAGTGCAGCTGCAGCATGTCCTTTACTTTCATAAAACAGCTTCACAAGCAAAGGGCGTTCTGGCAGTGTGACAGCCATCGCTGATAAGACTGAAAATTTCCCAGTTTTATCCCCTTTTATGCCCAGAACATAGTAGCTGCAAACCAAGGGTTTATGCAAATTTATGTGCTTACAGAGCGTTGCAGTTACAATGACAGTTTAAGTTTCTTCACTTTTTTATCTTCTTTTTTTCCATATCAGCAAAAGAAATTAAAAAGGAAAAATTCCATATCGCATGTGTTTGTTTTTTTGTGATTATTTTGTGTCTTTTCAGTATATTTTCTGTTGTACAGCGCCACCTATCAGTGTTTCTGGAACTAATTTTTTTTTCGCGTTATCCCTTTCCCCATGTCTTGAATAGTAGGTTCAACAATTTGGAGCTTTTACACTGAGTAGTTCGATGTATAGAGAGCTCAGAGTAGGGGTATTTTAATTCTGACCACCCGGTATAACACAAATAATATTAACCTCGGCTTTCTGTTTAGTTCGCCCAGCACCAGGTATTTCCAAACAAACTTTAAACCCCTTTATCTTACAGTGAGTGCTATATTACGTGAATATGTAGAAGCCAAATGGCTGTAGAAATTATTCTACTGAGAACTGAATTAACATCCATATCCATTTCATTGCTAGAGAAATTTAAATTGAATTTGACTCTTAGAATTGAGTTACGTGGAATAAGAATAAAACGCTGCGGAAGCTAATTTTCTACTTTTAAATTGAATTTGACTCTTAGAATTGAGTTACGTGGAATAAGAATAAAACGCTGCGGAAGCTAATTTTCTACTTTTAAATTGAATTTGACTCTTAGAATTGAGTTACGTGGAATAAGAATAAAACGCTGCGGAAGCTAATTTTCTACTTTCTAAATCCAAACTTTAGGGGAAATCTACCTAGTACTTTAATAAACGTATATTAAATTTTATTAATAATTACAAAATGTACTCAGCGTTGAAGTTTGAAAAAGTGGAATTTAAGATAATCCTCTGATTAAAATTGCACCACAATATGTAACGATATCTCAAATTCAGCAAAGCTTTTGCGATATGCTCGCAAACAGCAAGGAAAAAATCTGATGTGGGCAGCACATGGCTTTACCTACAGACTCAAATTCGTTTTCTCTTTATTTTTCTAGTAATTCATTACATTGAGTATAATTGCATAAAATAACACTGAATTTGCCCTTTTAATTCAATTTTCATTTTTATTTGATAACCAGATATATTTTCAACGTAGCAAAAATATGAGAAAACTAAAATACTTTGAGATATAATAATAGAGATATAAAATATATATAAATAGACAAGGGATTACCTAGATATTAATAAGAAGCGAACCCCCCACAGAGATAGCATTATACAGACAATATTTTTATTGGTACATAATACAATTTTTTGACGAAAAATATATCATGTTGTTTAACAATGAAATTAAATCCAATGCATTTATACTGCAGGCCATCTTATTAAATCTTTTCCGATTTAAATAATAAAGAAATGTATCTAAAAATAATTTTGTTAGAATTGCATTTTTGACTAGATTATATCAATTAAGGTCTACGGATTTAGGTTACGGGAAACATATTGCAATTTCTTACGTCATCTGTTTTATTTTGACAAATATTTTTCAAACTCATATATTGTGCTTATAATTCATACATTGTGTTTAGAACTCATATATTGTGTTTAGTCGATTGTTGAAAGAGAATAAATGTACAGGTATATCTCATACAATTTTCTCACTTTAATTTTGGCATATATTGATCCAATTTCATATATTTTACAAATTTGTTTACAAACAAGGATGTTTTATTCTTCAGACCTGCATTTGAAAATGATTTTGTGTTGCAAAAACAGAGATTCTTATGCTTCTTTTTAGGAGAATTAAATTAAATATTTTAATAGAATGTTTTAAATAACAATGCCATTTAGAAAATTATAGGAATTAGCACATAATTGTGAATTTTAAGTTTCTTTATATTATATGTCCCGTACGAAAAACGGATGTACGGCTAGTAAATAAATATGAAAGATTTGTCCTACGAATTTCGATCAAAAATCGTTAGAAGTCAGGACGAAAACTCTGGGATAAAATTCCAATTGCTAAGGAACCGGTTTGTGTGAAAATCGTTCAAAATTCTGATTCAACGTAAAATAACTAAAACACTAATTCGAATTTAAAAGAAAATTCGGTGATGTCTGTTGTCCCAAGAATTCAGCTAATCCTGTACCGAATTTCGTGACTAATCGAAGCTTAGATTTTCCTATGCAATCGACACAGACACGGACGCAGACAGAAAGACAACCATCTTCTTTTATTTTGCTCTTCTTTACATCTTTTTAAACAAATCTTTGCGGGCCATTTCGAAAAAAAAAGTCCGTTATACTTTTCCAAATCCTATCAAAATCTAATCAGCATCAAGATAACCACCAAAGGACTTGACTATAAAGTTTTAAGAAAGTCAACACACACAAGCATTTAATTGATATATTTGAGCATATGTGGTATTTTATTTTAAATCGGATATTTTAGATTTGCGGGCCATTTCGCAAAAAAAAAAGCAGATTCTTTATTTCTGAATCATACCAAAATCTAACCAGCACCATAATATCCCACAAGCGACTTATCTACCAAATTTTGTGTGATTTAGTCAATTACTTTGTCAGCTAGAGTGTATATATGCGATTTTTGCGGGCCATTTCGCAAAAAAAGGCAGGATCCTCTTTTAAAATCCTACCAAAATCTAATCATCACCAGGGAAACCCACAAGTGAATTATCTAGCAAATTTTGTGAAATTTGGTCTGTTAGTTTTTGAGTTAGAGTGGACACATACACACAGAGAAACACACACAGACACAGACACACATACACAGACGTCACGCTAAACATTGCTTTTTCGTGTTCTAGAGGTCCCAAAACGTGTAGATCCGTCAAAAACTTGAGTTGCGACCTGAGCATTCAGCTAATCCTGCATTGAATTTCGAACCTTTTCAAAGCTTAGATTTTCTGATGCAATTGGCATAGACACGGACACAGACAGAAAATAAACATCTTCTTCTATTTTGCTTTGCTCTACGTCACATCTTTTCAAACAAATTTAAAACCCTATCGCCTACCAATGCTATTCCGTGAATATGTAGAACTGAAATTTATTCTGAAACATTAAAGTTACTCCTCTGAGAATTGCATCAACATCCATGCTCATTTCATTTCAGTAAAATCTGAATTAAATTTGACGCTTGGAATTGAATTGCATGGAATAAGAGCAAAACGCTGCATAATTTTTCTGCTTTTTAAAAGTAAACTCTGGGGATAATCTACATATTACTTTAATAAAGGATGATTATATTTTAATCATATTGTTCCAACTTATCCTCTGTACTCGTGGGTGTACGCTCAGGATACAAGAATGAGTCCAAATTTCTGGATAACAAACACGTTTATTCACAAGCACAGCGTAAACATGAACTACATACGATAAAACAGCACTTAAATGCTTCAATAATTTCACAAAATTACTGATAATATTCTCATAACATTGATGAAAATCATTTCACATAATAGCCACTACTATTCTCAAAACATTGACATAAAGCACAGATCAATGTAGTTCGTATCACGTCAACTGCTCTCCGAATGATGATTTATTTTATAGACTCTCCATAGAAACGTCTAAAAATATCTAATATTTCGTAGAATATTGATTATTTCGGGGCGCTTCCCGAACCTTCGGGAAGCCGCCAAATGTCGCCAACTTGGTGATAAATCGCCAATTATGGCAACCCTCCTTTGGCCTTCGTTATTCTTACAACCCTAGTCTTACGTCCTGGGAAAATTATGCCTGTACGGGTGCTTTCTCAGTCTGATCTTCGAAAGAGACGAATGTAAAGAGGAAAAAAGGGACTCCAAAGCATTTTACAAATTCGCAACACTATTTAACATTTACTTTCATTCAGTGACGATAATTAGTAACCCTAGTGGCATAATTTTGCGAAGCCATCACGCATGTAATAACCACATAAATATACCAATATCTAACTACATATTCCAACTTGCATTCATTTTGCCTCAAATGGATCAGTTTTTCTGGTTTTACTTGTACTCTGCTTTTCTATTACCGTCTTCCTGCACAATCTGAAACTGGTGATTTTGTGAGTAATACACGCGTAGAATAAATCAAAGAAATCTGATGTGGACAGCACATGACTTTCCCTTGCAGACTCAAATTCATTTTCTCTCAATTTCTGATTCATTACATGAAGTTTAATTGCACAATGTAACACAGAATTTGCATTTTCAATTCAACTTTTGTTTTCATTTTGTAACTTGATATCTTTCAAAGGCGGCATAATGGAGTTTTTCTCGTCAAGAATTATAAAATAAGCATTTAATCGATACATTTGAACATACGTATTCTGTTAATAGATTTTTCGTATTCTAGAGGTCTCATAACGTGTAGATCCCCCGAAAACTGGATGTGTAATGTTCAGCATGATTCCAATACTTTTTCTATACATTACCATGTATTGTAGGGAAAGTAGAGAAAATCTGATGTGGGCAGCACATGACTTTCCTTATATAATACAATGAAGTTACTACTTTTACAGTTAAAAAAATGTTATTCTTATAGTAGATACTTATATTATTTTCAAAATATTGAATTTTCTTCAATTAGTTGTCATTTTCATTGATGTAGAATCATTTTTATTAACACTTTACAACAAAGTTGAAAAGTGTTTATGACTTTGTTCATTCTGTCTGTCTGTCTGTCTGTCTGTCTGTCTGTCTGTCCGTTAGCACGATAACTGCCGTAAAAATGAGTTTATCAAAATGAAATTTTAGTATGTTGTTCAGACGGTCTGTAGAACCTATGGGAATATAAATAAATAATATCACCCAATTAGTTTTTTATTGAACCCGGGTTGAAAAAATGAAATACATTGAACCCTATGGGACCTAATTTTTCAAATATTTTTTAAGTAAATTTAAAATTCACGAATTGCTTCGAAATTTTTAGGAAATATTCACATTATCCCATAGAATATATAAAAAAAAATTCAGTAAAATATGTTAAGTAGTTTTTTAATTAAAAAAATTATTTAATATAGGGAAAAAAACAAATTCAATTAAATTCTGACTTTGGGATATCTTCCAGAAAGAAAAGAGAGAGATATTATATAATAAATATCTCTCCATTTGTTTAAACGTTTTGCATATGGGAGTGGCTTCATATTTTAAAATAAATTTGGTAGATAACAATTTTTCATTTTTTTTAAATTTTATATAACTCTTCTTGATAAATTTAATTGATGGCATTTTAAATGCACTTTCCTACGTCCTAGAGAGTTAAAATTTGGTACACAGCTTAAATTTGTTGAACATTTTATTCGACAAAAATTTGATGGATCTTTAAATATAGATCATACATTTTTTTCGAAATGGCCTGAAAATAATCCCCGTTCACGAAAATAATCCCCGTTCACTTCTATAAATCATTGGTGTAATATTGTTAAAAATTCTGATGTGGACAGCACATGTCTTTCTCTGCAGACTCATATTCGTTCTCTTTATTTATTCAATGATAATTTGAGTTTATCTGCACAACATAAGTATTTTAAATGACATTGAATTTACACGTTAAACTTAAATTTGGTTCTCATTTGATAGCTGGACTTATTGTCAAAGGTGGCGTAGCGAAAACGCGAAAAAACTAGAATATCTCAAAAACGGCTAGTCCTAGAGTAATGGGGTTAGTCTTATTCTTTTTGTTGTCAAAAATCACATATAAAATAGGATTTTAATTGATATAATTGAGCACACGTAGTCTTTTATTTTTATATATATAACGATTTTTGCTGGCCATTTCGCAAAAATAGCCCGTTCCTTTTTCCCGAATCGTAGTAGAATAACCTACAAATGATTTATATACAAAATTTTGTTAAATTTGGTATATAAATCACTTGTAGGTTATTGAAATATTATACTCCAAATTTTGTTAAATTTGGTTCATTAGTTTTTAGCTAGAGTGGATAAAGGCAATTTCTGCGGCCATTTCGCAAAGAAGGCAGATTCTTTTATTACGAATCGTACTATAATCTAATGAACATCAGGATTTCCCACAAAAAACATACCTACCAAATTGTATGAAATTCGGTCCATTAGTTTTTCAATTAGAGTGGATGTAATATCCACACAGACACACAGAAACATACACAGATACACCCTTACACACACAGACGTCTTCCTAAAAGTAGTTTTTTCGTGTTTTAGAAGTCCCAAAACGTGTAGGTCCTTTGAAAATTCGAGTTCCGATCTTCGGCACGATTCCAATACTTTGAGTACATACACATACACATATATATTATCTGTGTATTATCTGTGTATCTAAATTCCGTGCCTATGCAATTACAATAGTTGTGATTTTAAATGATCCCTAAACTTTTATTATTTCTTCAAGGAAGCCTAATTTTAACATATGCAGAATGCAAATATCTCAAGCGATTGTAAGATGAATTACATAAGAATTGCTGAATTTTTTTCACACAAAATTATTTAGCTCTGGAGTCTGGAATACAAGTTATATGAATGAAATATTCATTGATTTTGCATAAAGAATCAGATGATTTATATTTCGATACAGTTTTAAATATTTAAGTATAATAAATTACTGTAGTACTGTGATAATGTAAAAGATATTACCACTGAATGAATCACATTTTAGAAATTTTTAAATGAAATTACATTTCAGTTGGAAAGTGTTTCATAATCAATGCTTATGCATGATTTATCTTTCTTGTTAACACTTTACAACAAAGTTGAAAAGTGTTTATGGCTTTGTTCATTCTGTCTGTCTGTCTGTCTGTCTGTCTGTCCGTTAGCACGATAACTGCCGTAAAAATGACTTTATCAAAATGAAATTTTAGTATGTTTTTCAGACGGTCTGTGGGACCTATGGGAATATAAATAAATAATATTACCCAATTAGCTTTTTATTGAGCCCGGGTTGAAGAAATGAAATACATTGATCCCTATGGGACCTAATTCTTCAAACATTTTTAAGTAAACTTAAAATTCATGAATTGCTTCGAAATTTTTAGGAAATATTCACATTATCCCATAGAATATATAAAAAAAAATTCAGTAAAATATGTTAAGTAGTTTTTTAATTAAAAATTATTTAATATAGGGAAAAAAACAAATTCAATTAAATTCTGATATCCTCCAGAAAGAAAAGAGAGATATATTATATAATAAATATATTTCCATGTGTTTAATCATTTTGCATATAAGAGAGGCTTCATATTTTAAAATAGATTTGATAGATACCAATTTTTCATTTTATTTTAAATTTATATAACTCTTCATGATATACTTATTAGATGGCATTTTTAATGCACTTTCCTACGTCCTAGAGAGTTAAAATTTGGTACACAGCTTAAATTTGTTGAACATTTTATTCGACAAAAATTTGATGGATCTTTAAATATAGATCATACATTTTTTTCGAAATGGCCTGAAAATAATCCCCGTTCACTTCTATAAATCATTGTTGTAATATTGTTAAACATTCTGATGTGGACAGCACATGTCTTTCGCTGCAGACTCATATTCGTTCTCTTTATTTCTTCAATAATAATTTGAGTTTATCTGCACAAAATAACAACCATAAGTATTTTAAATGACAATGAATTTACACGTTAAACTTAAAATTGGTTCTCATTTGATAGCTGAACTTATTGTCAAAGGTGGCGTTGCGAAAACGCAAAAAAACTGGAATATCTCAAGAACGGCTAGTCCTAGAGTAATGGGGTTAGTCTTATTCTTTTTGTTGTCAAAAATCACGTATAAAATAGGAATTTAATTGATATAATTGAGCACACGTAGTCTTTTATTTTTATATATAACGATTTTTGCGGGCCATTTCGCAAAAATAGCCCGCTCCTTTTTCTCGAATCGTACTAGAATAACCTACAAATGATTTATATACAAAATTTTGTTAAATTTGGTATATCAATCACTTGTAGGTTATTGAAATATTATACACCAAATTTTGTTAAATTTGTTCCATTAGTTTTTAGCTAGAGTGGATAAAGGCAATTTCTGCGGCCATTTCGCAAGGAAGGCAGATTCTTTTATTACGAATCGTACTATAATCCAATGAACATCAGGATTTCCCACAACAAACATGCCTACCAAATTGTATGAAGTTCGGTCCATTAGTTTTTCAATTAGTGTGGATGTAATATCCACACAGACACACAGAAACATACACAGATACACCCTTAAACAAACACAGACGTCTTCCTAAAAATAGTTTTTTCGTGTTCTAGAAGTCCCAAAACGTGTAGATCCTTTGAAAATTCGAGTTCCGATCTTCGGCACGATTCCAATACTTTGAGTACATACACATACACACATATATTATCTGTGCATCTGTGTATTATCTGTGTATCTAAATTCCGTGCCTATGCAATTACAATAGTTGTGATTTTAAATGATCCCTAAACTTTTATTATTTCTTCAACGAAGCCTAATTGTAACATATGCAGAATCCAAATAACTCAAACGATTGTAAGATGAATTACATAAGAATTGCTGAATTTTTTTCACACAAAATTATTTAGCTCTGGAGTCTGGGATGCAAGTTATATGAATGAAATATTCATTGATTTTGCATAAAGAATCAGATGATTTATATTTCGATACAGTTTTAAATATTTAAGTATAATAAATTACTGTAATACTGTGATAATGTAAAAGATATCACCACTGAATGTATCACATTTTAGAAATGTTTAAATAAAATTACATTTCAGTTGGAAAGTGTTTCATAATCAATGCTTATGCATGATTGATCTTTCTTGTTATCTATTTGGCGAGATTTTCGTTAATTTGGCAACATTTAAAAAAGTCAACAAGTTGGCGACATTCCGCCAAATTTGTCGCCAAAATCTCTCTAAGAGTTATGGACGGAGAAATAAGTTATTCTTACAGCAGATAAATGACTATTGGCGTTCAAATACAAAAGTATTACTCAAAGTATCATTTCTCGTGAATTGAACGAGTTAGATCCACGAGAATGATATCACCAAATTTATCGCATGATATTACATATAAAAAGTGAACATGTTTCTTAAGAGTTAATATTTTTTTATTTTACTTGAGTTTTTGATAAATTTATTTGGAAAATGTTCAATATCTCGAGAACGGTTAGTGCTAGCGTCCTACAGTTTGTGTCAATCGTTTTTTAAGGAAAATTACATAAGGAATGTCTATTTGCGTAACTTTATTAAAAGTTTTATTTTTTGATGATTTTTTCAAAATTTCACTCGAAAATTTAGGAGCGTTCTGGACATTCGATTGTGTTTAAGAACAATACACTTCCATTATTCATGGATTGTGATTTTTGTACCAAATTTCATTTGAATCGCTCCATTCGTTCGTGAGATATCGTCTCCAGAGTCTCACTGACACACACACACACACACACACAGACATAACCTCAAAAATTTTCGATTCGTGATCAGGGATGCTTGAAACGTGCTCTCCCGTCGAAAACTCGAATTCGAATTTTCGACCCCGTCGCAATACTTTCCTTATACATTATGTATATCAGGAAAGTAATAAACGGCATGCTTAGGTCGTTAACATTTATTTATAAAAAAAAAATCTTTCTTTCAGATGTCAACAAAAGCATTTGAACCTTTTTACAAAAGAGATTATTGCTATTTTCTTCGGAAACAATTCCCTTTTAAAGCAAGCAGAAAGTATTGCTGAAATATTATTTAAATCTCTTTCTTTTAGACAAATTGGATGACACGCCAAGAAATTTATTTTCCGTGTGACGCAGAAAAAAGCATTTAACGTTCAATTTATTTCTGAATTACTAAACATTTACTTATGAAAAGAATTCTTAAATGCATAATACCCTGAATTTAAAGAAATGCCGTGCTGTAAAGATAAATCATAGCGTATTTTCTGAGAGAAGTCGTATGAAGTGGTATTTTCACGACGTTACGGGTTCAACCGTAAATCATAAGCAAATTCTTTTGAGCCAAAAATGAGTTTCTTTCGCAATGAAGCTAAGTGTGTTTCTTTTCCGAGGCATTTTATGTTACAAATATAAATGCGTTTACGTCCAAACTTTGCGTACTTAAATGTAGAGCTTTAAGTAATGCAGCAGATTTTAAATTATTTTGGCTAAAATCTTAAGTAATAAAAAATAATGTATGACTGTTGTTTATGTGCCTGTGTATGTGCTCCGCAGCGAAAAATTCATCAAGTGGCAATGAAGTTATAAAATTTGACCAAGATATTTTTGTATAAGTCACAAGACATCTTTAAAAGACTTGCACTTTCTCATACGTAATATTGAGAAAGTATTGTTTTCACGAAAATTTTCGGTTTCGAGATTCTGATGCCAATATATGTTTTAAGAACCCGAACACGTTTAACTATTTTTGTCGTGACGTCCGTCTGTTTGTCTGCGGTCGATTTATTGTGTACCCTATAGCGGCCACAAATAATAATGAATTTTCACGAAACTTTATATCCGGCTTCGTTATCAAAAAATCTAGAACTAGAAAAAAAAATTTTAAATCTAGGGAAAACTTCGAAATTTATTTAAAATTTTATATTTTTATATAATGGCAGCATAGGACAAAATTTGACATAATCATGAATAAAAGGGTCTATTTATGACACAATGTTCACGACACTTTGTAGTTTCAATCACTGTGAAAAATAGCTATACTTTTTTTTCTTCGTGACGTCATTAGCTCCCCACCTCGAGGGACAAGTTAGCTGCCCTCCAGGGTGCACATTATCAAGTATGATACCAATCGAAAAAAAAAATTTCTGCCCTTTAAAGTGAAGGGTAACACTCTATAATTGTAATTATCTAGACCCATAATGCCGATTTTTCAAAAAATTTCTTGTAAAATTGAAAACAAGAAGCTACTAAAAATAGATTCTGCGATGATAAAATCGAGTTGAGCCACACTCCAATTAATTTTTATTTTGATTTAGTTTATATTTATTTAATGTTTAACGGGATTTTTGATCAATTTTCACACCAATCGGTTTATTTATAATCGGAAAATTGTCGCAGTTTCAATCTTAACACTATTGTCAAAAAATAAATGAATAAAATTTTGGTTAAGTACAGCCAGCCCCTAATACAGTGCAGATACATTTGCTTTGGAAGTATAAACTTCCTCCTTCAAGATTGTGGTGCGAGACGACCACCTTGGTCTAAAAAAAGAGGCCGCTTTCGAGAGAAATTTCTCTTTCCTTGAGGTGTTACTTTCTCTTATTATCCTGAAGAAGGGAAATCTTGTCTCCAAAACCGATTAATACCTTCCAGTAATTAAGTACAGTTTGGGTTCCCCCATGTGGGTGCTGGGAAAAGGGCCAATCACCCTTTACTGTGAAATGACTTTGATTACGGAAACCAAAAGCTTGAATAAACTCTGGACTTAAAAATGCCGCAGCATAACATCCCTGCTGTGGCACTGACTTGGGCACCTGAAGGAAAAAAATCTCGGAGTCGACCCAAGCTAACTTGCAGGAGACTGGTGGAGCAGGAGAGAAATTTGATGGGATGGACGAACTGGCCAGAAGCAAGGACTGCGGTACAGGATCGACCAGGGTGGCCAAGCTGAAGGCCCTATGTGTCACTAGGCACGATGAGTTATGATGATGATTATGATGAATTAAGTACAGTACTTAACTAAGTGTTATTATTTTTTTTATTTTTAACGCTATTTGAGAATATTATTTTATATTTATACCATTATTATCAAAGAACTAGCTTTTCAGCAAGCATAGAATGGAATCCGTAACACGATTTCCCTATTATTAACAATATTTTTAAATTTATGCTTTTTCTATTAAAATCGACAAAATCAATTCTAAAATTGCCGACATCGTCAAAACTACGCACAATCTGATCTTCAACTTTTACCAAAATTAAAATGCATGATGCCACTCTCTTTTAAGAAAATTATTTATTTATATGCCGCTATGTTGCTATTGTTGAGAATTTTCATGAGGTATAAAGGTATAAGTGTTTTGGTGGATTTTTCTACCTTTCGCACTTCTTACAAGGAACTTCAGCGTATGTGTGCAACTTACAGGAGGAGATTATCAGGAAAACGCTGTTTCTCCCAAATTTTCTACGCTTTGGCTTTCATTTAAGGAGAGGATTTCGAAATTTAGATAGCACAGACATGAGCCCCTTACTCGTATTTATAGATGCAGAATAATGCGTACCTAGCACAAAGGATGGAAGAGAAACTGCGAGGACCTATCTTGTCCTAGACATCTCATAGCTTTTTCAAAAAGGGACCAAGATGATGGCCGAAAGTTGCTAATATACTAATAAATTACTTTCGATGATATTCATTTCGTATATGAACATACAAAAATAATCAAACCGTAATAAAAAAACATACAAAATTATTGCAAAATGAAATAAATTTTTCTATAATGTATTTTCCTTAAATAAAACATTACTTTCAAAATTTCAGCAATTTTTTAATATGATGCAGAGATTTTTAATTCACGTTATACGTTATACAAAAGAGATAACTAGTTTAAAAAGAAAAAATTACAGGATCAGAATTGGCTACAGAAATATTATTTAAATTCTTGTCATTTTGATAAAATGGATGACACGCTAGAAAATTTGTTTCTCAAGTGGCATAGAAAGAAACATTTTATGTTCCATTTATCTCTGCCTTTCTAAATATTTGCATATGAAAATAATTTAAAAATGCATTTGAATACCAAAACCTGTTTTAAATAATTGTACTATAAATCAAAACTTCGTTTGATTCTAAAGGAAAATTTTTATTCCAAATTTTTAAATGGATCACTCCAGTGTTATCATATTGAGTGGAAAGTAGCAGATTGGGATAAGATACTTTATTTGTATTTCTTGGGATAAATTACTTTCTTAATGTTATTTAACATTTTACTACCTGTTTCATGATTTGGCTACTCTTTGGTCAACTTTTCAATCTCTAGGAGTGGGAGAGTCCAGTGGTTAACGCGTGGGGATTGGATTGCTCTTAGACAACCTGAGTTCTATTTCCGACTCTGCTCAAACTGTCCTTGTGGTCACGCGAAGTATGGTCACGTTAAAAATGTGGGTTCGTAAATCCTTCAGAGAGGTTGGTGGTAGCAGAAGGAGAGTACGGTCCCTGTGCAGGGCTTAATCAAGTCAAAGTGGGCCCAGGTCCTGATGTTAATTTGGGCGTACACTCACGGCATACCAAACACATGCAAAACATCAACACATAACAGATAGGGGGGGGGGGGGTCGGGATCATAACCCCACAGTCTCTTTTGTACATGTAGAAAACTTCCGAACTTTTTACTTTAAAGTAATATATCAAGATTTAAAAAAATATGTATAATACATTAAACTATTAACATATTTTATAATTAAAAATAAAAACTAATGCTACCAGTTTTAAATAAATTAATAAATCATTTCTGCTTACATTTTTTATCACATACAACATTTAGGGACCCCTGAAAATTTGGGGGCGCAGGCCATGGCCCCAGAGGACGCAAGGCCATGGCCCATGATTTAATCAGGCGCCGGCTATCCCTGTGAATGCCCACTCCACTAAGTTCCGGTTTAAATTGGGTAGCATTTCCCGGCCGTCCAAACAGATGTCTTAAACCTTCAGGTAGGTTGGACGGTCTGGGTCGAAGAAAACTTTTCAATCTGTCGAGGCGATTTTTCTCTAGCCTATTGCCATAATTATATTGCAACTATAATTTTGCTTTTTAACCAAATATATATTTTTTTATATTTAAATTATATATCGATATTGTTGTACAAAAAGTACGATAAATTTGCTGTTAAAGCAGAAGAACAGCAACAATGTTCTTCTTTAATCTTTGTTGTTACCATGGGGTTCATTACTAACAGAAATTTTATTTGAAATGGTGGAGAGGTAACATCTTGCTCGCAAAATGTTGGTGGTACTTTGAAAACATGATATAAAGGGGAATTTAAAACCATGATATAAAGAGAAATTTAGAACCATGGTATAACAAGAAAGATCAATCATGCATAAAGCATTGATTAAGAAATACTTTCCAACTGAAATGCAATTCTATTTCAACAGCTCTAAAATGCGATACATTCAGCACTGATATTTTTTTAATTATTACAGTACTGCAATAATATATGAAACTTGAAATCTTAATGTGGTGCACATAACAAAAACAAAAAGTTTATTGAAGTTACTTAAACACACTGCGTGGATACTTTGAAATGCCGCGAATAACCCACCATTAAATCTTTAATGCGACTTCCTAGAATAAAATATATTAACATAAAACTACACAAATATCTTTACCTATTTTAACTTTAAAACACATATTTATTAAGAATCTTATGCAAATATTCTTCATTATTACTTTTTCAAAACAAATTGTTTTCAATTTTACTTCAAAATATTCAAATTACTTCATTATACATTAGTGAATGTGCATATTTGAATTTAACAATACTATGGTCATCACACGCTTCTCCATTACAATTATTCATCTCTTATTTAAATTATTTTTGTCAACATTTGTAGTAATTCATTAAATTTTTCATTTAAAATTTGAACTCACACACACACAACAAAGTATCACGGAAACCAAATGTGGTGCGAGAATATGAAAAATATTGAATAAAATTATTAATCGTATAACTACACAATTAACTTTGCCCCTTTTAACTTTAAAATACATATTTATTAAGCACCTTATAATCATAATTAGAATACAATAATTATATATTTACGGATGAGACTGGACATGTGAGACCAGGCATACAAAAATTCCTAAACTGACTATGACCTTTTATAAATGTTTTTAATCACATACCATCTTGTTGTAGTTAGACGCTTGTGGATCATTGGTTGTTGAATCACCGAATCATCACTGCAATGTTGAGAATTTCGATCCATGTTCGGATCTCGTCTGTTGCACATATGTTCGCATTTTGTCTGTGGCTCATGGCTCATCCGAGCGTCTTACTTTTCTCAACTAACCTGTCCATCTCTATAGTACTTAATGCATGTCTCAATCCCGACTCTCATTTCACTCTTATCTCCAACTAGATTCTCATCAGTTTATTGATCTCTCTGTAGAACTTTATGCATATCTCAATCCCGACTCTCTAACTGCTATCTCCAACTATATTCTCATCTATTGCTTATCTGTTCTCTACATATCTGTCTCTGTAGAACTTTCTACATATCTACTATCGACTCAAACTATTATCTCCAACTATATTCTCATTTGTATTTGATCTGTCTGAATCTGTGGAATCTTCGATCGGTTGACACCTCTTTTTGCCTGAGGTCTGATACGCCTCTTCGGCTATCATTGGTTGACATTGGTTGGGACAACACATCTTCCCTATTAGTTGAATTTTGAACCAATCTCGTGTAATCATCTTTAGCTTCTTTTTATGGCTTACTGACCTCTTGGGTCAAGGCCGCTGTAAAACTGGAGTAAACCAAACTGGGCCTTTCTCTGACCTGCTAGATATCATAAATAATCATATAAACCTGTTTATATGTATTCTGGTCTCACACTTAAAACTTCAAAAAAAGGAATGCTATAAATCGTCTGCTTCTATATGTAAAATCAATGAATATTTCATTCATATCACTTATATTTTAAACTCCAGAACTAAATAATTTTACATGAAAATAATTCAGCAATTCTTAAACAACTAATCGCACAATCGCTTGATTTGTTTACATTCTGCATGCTGTAGAAATTAAGCTTCGTTGTAGGAATAATCAAAGTTCAGTGCTCATTTAAAATAGAAAAATATTGTAATTGCGTTGGCACATAATTTAGATACACAGATAATGTGCAAAAAAAAGCAATTTTATGACAGATGCAACACTAAATATGAATTTAAAAGATCTTCAAACATCACAATTTTAAGCAGCTATAAGCCTGATTAGGCAACCCCCCCGGCCTGGGACGACAAAAAAAAAAATTACGATTTTTACACGGAAAAAAAATGGATGCCATATTTTATTTTGAAGTGGGTCGCGTGATATCTTCATATTATATTTGTGTAATTATTATGTTAATTTCTATTTTAAAAACTACAAAACATATTTTGCTAAAAAAATTTTTATATATTTTATCGGTTATTTAATTATTTCCTAAAACTTTCGAAGCAATTTATGAATTTTAACTCTGCTTAAAAAATGTTTGAAAAATAAGGTCCCATAGGGTTCAATGTATTTCAATTCTTCAACACGGACTCAATCCGAAACTAAGTGATGTTATTCAATTTCATTCCCATTTATCCCACAAACAGGTTCAACAACATACTAAAATTTAATTTTGATAAAGTCATTTTTACGGCAGTTATCGTGCTAACAGACAGACAGACAGAATGAACAAAGCCATTAACACTTTACAACTATGTTGGAAAGAGTTAAAAAGGAATTTAAAAACATGATATAGAGAGGAATTTTAATGATATAAAGAGGAATTTAGAACCATGATATCAAGAGGAATTCAGAACCTATAAAGCAGACTTGGAAAAATATGGAAATTGTATTTTTTCTTCAAATTTAATATCATTCATTTAAAAGAATGCTATGCCCGTCTCCGACCTCTCGGTCATAAGTCGACGAACAGCCCAATACAAAGAAGAACGATAAAAATAGTCACTAAAAGCCTTGTCAGTAACACATAAAGGAGAACAGTCAAGAACAGCAGGGCAAATGTTGAGGTGCTCTCTAGTCATGGGAACGCCATGGTCGCAAAAAGGGCAGACATCTGTATCTGTCAGGTCATCCGAAATTCTTAAATGCATCATACAACGTCAAAACAACACGAATATGACCGTAAGATAGTAACACAAAGTCTATGTAGATTAGTTGAACAAATCAATTAACGAACTATGATAAGAATCATATCACATGATATTTATTTGCTCAGTTTCAGTCTTTGTCATAAATCGTGATCGAATTATTTTAAATAAAAAACAATTTCTCAACTAAATGTCATCATTACAAACATGTTGAGTCTCAACCAATTGCTTATATGCGATACATATAGTAAAGAATCAAATTATGTTTTCCCTCATACAATTTTTCAATAAAAAAATTTCAATAAAAATAAATTAATATAAAAAAAATCTGATGTGGGCAACACATGACTTTCTTTATATAATGCTATGAATTTACTACTTTTACAGTAAAAAAAATCTGATGTGGGCAACACATGACTTTCCTTATATAATGCAATGAATTTACTACTTTTACAGTTTAAAAAAATGCTACTCTTATAGTAGATACTTATATTCTTTCCAAGATATTGAATTTTCTTCAATTAGTCGTCATTTTTATCAATTTGGCAAGATTTTTGTTAATTTGGCAACAATTAAAAATGTCGCCAAGTTGGCAACATTCCGCCAAATGTATCGCCAAAATCTCGCCAAGCGTTATGGACGGAGAAATAAGTTATTCTTACAGCAGATAACTGACTATTGGCGTTTAAATACAAAAGTATTACTCAACGTATCTTTTTTCATGAATGGGACGAGCTAGATCCACGAGAATGATGTCACCCAATTTATCGCATGGTATTACATATGAAAAGTGAACATGTTTCTCAATAGAAAATATATTTTTTTTATTTTATATAACTTTTTGATAATTTTTTTGAAAAATTTGCAATATCTCGAGAACGGTTCGTGTTAGCGTTCTAAAATTTATTTCAATCGTTTTCTAATGAAAAATTACATAAGAAATGTCTATTTGCGTAACTTTATTAGCGGTTTTGATTTTTTGACGATTTTTTCAAAATTTCACTCGAAAATTTAGGGGGCTTCTGAACATTAGGTTGCGTATAAAAGCAATAGGCTTCCAGTGTTTACGGATTGTTATTTTTGTACCAAATTTCGTTCGAATCGGTCCATTCGTTCGCCAGTTATCGTCTCCACAGACTCACTGACACACCCACACACACATACTTTCACACACTAACACATACTTTCACACACTAACACATACTTTCACACACACACATACACACACAGACATCACTTCAAAAATGTTTGATTCGTGATCAGGGATGCTTGAAACGTGCTCTCCCGTGGAAACCTCGAATTCGAATTTTCGACCCCGTCACAATACTTTCCTTATACATTATGTATATAAGGAAAGTAAAAATAGGTTTTTCTTCTAGTAGATACTTATATTCTTTTCAAGATATTGAATTTTCGTCAATCAGTTGTCATTTTCATTGATTTAGCTTCATTTTTATCCATTTGGCGAGATTTTCGTTAATTTGGCAACATTTTAAAAAGTCGCTAAGTTGGTGACATTCCGCCAAAATCGTCGCCAAAATCTCGCCAAGCGTTATGGACAGAGAAATAAGTTATTCTTATAGCATATAAATGATTATTGGCGTTCAAATGCAAAAGTATTACTCAAAGTACCTTTTCTCATGAATGGAACGAGCTAGATCCACGAGAATGATGTCACCCAATATATCGCATGATATTACATATGAAAAGTGAACATGTTTCTCAAAAGTTATTAGATTTTATTTAACTAATGGGATTTTTTGATAAATTTATTTTTAAAATCTGCAATATCTCGAGAACGGTTCATGCTAGCGATCTAAAATGACTTTGCTGTCCAGTTTTGCTGTCCAAACTTCATATATGTATATTTTGTAAGACATATTGCAATTCAAATATATTCATATATTTCAAAGTCAATTTATAAATTTCATATTAATGCATGTTATTAGCATATTAGTACTAGTGAATGCAACATTTATATGTTCTCTTTTTTCATCAGATTTTCCTTTTTTATAGCACAAATGTTGCCGTACAATTGATTTTACTGACAAGTTTTCCTGGAAGCATATATTTCTCATAGTCTGCTACAGATAGAGATTATATGATGACTGATATGGAATCATCATAGAATTTTGGAAAGGGATTGGAATTCACTAAGCATTTCCACTTTCGTTTCAGCATATGTAATTTCCATTCTCCTAAAATTCGAATGAAGGTATGAAATATATATGCAAAAGAGAATAAAAATGCTTAATCGTTTCATCAAATTATGCACACCATTCGACACCATAAGAAAGACCCTTCATAAATTTCTTGTTTTTGCTGTTTTTGTATACTATTATTTCCAAAACATGTATATTATTACAGTACAGATATTTTAGGCCACAACCATAAAAAAAGAGCTGATGTGGGCAACACATGACTTTCCTTATATAATGCAATAATGCAATGAATTTACTACTTTTACAGTTAAAAAAAAATTTATTCTTATAATACATACTTATATTCTTTCCAAGATATTGATTTTTCTTCAATTAGTCGTCATTTCCATTGATTTAGAGTCATTTTTATCCATTTTGCGAGATTTTTGTTAATTTGGCAACAATTAAAAATGTCGCCAAGTTGGCGACATTCCGCCAAATTCGTCTGTATGTCTATTAGATTTGGATATGTCTATTAGATTTGGCTAAATCTCGGTGCTATATATTAAATTACGACTACTAAACTGTAAAACATTTTCAACCATGTTACTGAAAGTTTCAAGGGAATCAGCTGTCCATGATGGGAAGTATGAGGTTCCTGATAGTTATGATAATATATGTAAAAAAATCTGATGTGGGCACCACATGACTTTCCTTATATAATGCAATGAATTTACTACTTTTACAGTAAAAAAAATAGATTATTTTTATAGTAGATATTTATATTCTTTCCAAGATATTGCATTTTCGTCAATGACTCGTCATTTTTATCCATTTGGCGAGTTTTTCTTTAATTTAGCAACATTTATAAAAAGTCGCCAAGTTGGCGACATTCCGCCAAATTCGTCGCCAAAATCTCGTCAAGCGTTATGGACGGAGAAATATGTTATTCTTACAGCAGAAAAATGACTATTGGCGTTCAAATACAAAAGTATTACTCAAAGTATCTTTTTTTTAACTGAATGGAAAGAACTAGTTCCACGAGAATGATGCCACCAAATTTATCGCATGGTATTACATATGAAAAGTGATTATGTTTCGCAATAGAAAATATTTTTTTTCATTTTATATGATTTTTTTAACATTTTTTTTAAAAATGTGCAATATCTCAAGAACGGTTCATGTTAGCGTTCCAAAATTTATGTCAATCGTTTTCTAATGAAAAATGACATCAGAAATGTCTATTTGCGTAACTTTATTAGCTGTTTTGATTTTTTGACGATTTTTTCAAAATTTCACTCGAAAATTTAGGGGGTTCTGAACATTCCATTGCGTATAAAAACAATAGGCTTCTAGTGTTTACGGATTGTGATTTTTGTACCAAATTTCGTTCGAATCGGTCCATTTGTTCGTCAATTATCGTCTCCACAGACTCACTGACACACACACACACAGACATCCCTTCTAAGATACTTGATTCGTGATCAGGGATGCTTGAAACGTGCTATCCCGTCGAAAACTCGAATTCGAATTTCTGACCCCGTCACAATACTTTCCTTATACATTATGTATATAAGGAAAGTAACAATAGATCGAAAAAACCCTCTCTCCTGCAGTCATAACTCCATAGAAATTCCTCGTCTGTTTCTTTATTTTTCATGCAACCATAAAGTAGGGAAAATATCTAGCAGAGAGAAATTCATATCCATCATATCTTGATCCTGATAGTTCTATGTGGATTGCGATGCATTATGCATATGTCTTCTGATGCCGCAGAAAATATAATTTGCTATTCTCTATATGAAAAATGCCATTGTATTGATTCCAAAAAAAAGGGCAACTGGATTTGTCTTGCATTATGATTATCATATCTTTCTTCACATGTTGACGTCCACTGTGACTATAATTTTGTTTTCTCTGAAGCACAGAAACTGCGCTCTTCTAAAGTCGAAGGATATTTAAATTTTTATATTAAAATTTATTAAAGGCATCATATAACATTCAAATAAGATGCTCAGCAAGTTTTGGAAGTCAAACTACCATCTCTCTTCGGGATAAAATGACATCTGTCATACCATTAGAAAACAGACCTCTACCTGCTGTGTATCTTGAACGTCTTTATTTTGCTGGTGTATCTGCACTATTTTTTGTCCTGCTGAAGAAGGCTCACTTTTTCTTTGAAATCGGTCTATAACCTTAATTAGTTACTATATTTTAGTTTTATGCTGTATTTTAACGAAGTTATTTTTCTCCAATTGAAATCAATCTATCAAATTTATTTTTTTTTAGTCAAATGAGCAAACTTAATTCCGCAAAATGAAGTCATGTGTCAAAATCTTGTTCATTTCTTATAAAAAAAAAATTTGTAAATTTAATAATAATTAGTATTTTTACTTTCCTTATATACATAGTATAATGTAAAAGGAAAATATTGTGATGAGATCGAAAATTCGAATTTGAGTTTTCAACGGGAGAGCACGTTTGAAGCATCCCTGAATAAGAATCAAACGTCTTTGATGTGATATCTGTGTGTGTGTGTGTGTGTCAATGAGTCTGTGGAAACGATATCTCACTAACGAATGGAGCTGTTCGAACGAAATTTGGTACAAAAATTACAACCCGTGAATACTGGAAGCTTATTGTTTTAAAACACAATCAAATGTTCAGAACCGCCCTAAATTTTCGAGTGAAATTTCGAAAAAATCATCAAAAAATCAAAACCTTTACTAAAGTTACGCAAATAGTCATTTCTGGTGTAATTTTTCCTTAGAAAACGATTGACGTAAATTTTGGAACGCTAGCATGAACCGTTCTCGAGATATTGCACATTTTTCAAGTAAATGTATCAAAAAAACCCATAAAATAAAAAAAAATATTAACTGTTGTGAAATATGTTCACTTTTCATATGTAATATCATTCGATAAATTTAGTGACATCATTCTCGTGGATCTAGGTAGTTCCGCGAGTTCCAGAGATTATAAGAAAGAGATTATTTAAGTAATATTTTTGTATTTAAACGCCAGAAACCATTTATCTACTATAAGAATAACCAATTTGTGCATCCGTAAGGTTTGGTAAAATTTTGGTGACGAATTTGTCGGAATATCTCCAACTTGCAGAGATTTTAAATGTTGCCAAATTAATTAAAATGTCACCCCATTGATAAAAATGCGCCAAATTGATGAAACCGACGCAAAATCAATTAAATGACGACTAATCGAGTTCAATACCTTATTAAGAACATAAGAGTGAACTATAAGAAATACACATTTCTCCGTCCACCGTCCGTAACGCTTAGTGAGAAATTTAGCGGGATTTTGCCAACTTGGCGACTATTTAAAATGTTGCTAAAGTGACAAAAATATCGACAAATTGATAAAAATGACGACAAATAGGAAATAACGTTTCGCAAATTCAGATATCCGGCATATGACAGGCTTCTAGTATATCAGAAATGATTTTCTCTCCGTTTGTCTGTAACACTTGCTGATGCATTTGGCGAACTGGGCGAATAATCTATCGACGTATCGCCAATTTAGCGATATTTTTCCCCAGATTGATGAAAATATCGTATCTATATGAACTATATCGCTTATTGGGGATGTTACCAACATTGATAATCGTTCTTTTAGAGTTATGCAAAATATAAGTTAATTGGGTACTTTAAAATAGCTTTAGATGTTGTCATCCGGAAAATCGCCAATCAACGTTAAAATTGCAATACCGTGGATCTTATACATTATTAACGAAGTAAATTCATTGCATTATAGGTATAAAGAAAGTCATGTGCTGCCCACATCAGATTTTTTTTAATGGGCATGCGCAATTTTCACTTCACACTGTTTCGTTACCCAAAACCTAATTTCATTTTTAAACTTTCTATATAAAATTTCTTTAGTATACTGAATTTATTGTAAACTAGCAGTATAGACGGAATATACAATATAATGAAATTTAAAATTCACAATCATGTGCAAATCCATATAATATTCTAAATGACGTTGTTATTCAAAATATTCAGTTAAAATATTTAAATTATGCTCCTAAAAAGAAGTTTAAGAATCTCTGTTCTCGCTAAACAAAATTATCTTCAGGCAGATCTGAAAAATAAAACATCTTGATTACGTTCTTATACAAATTTAAAGAAAACATGAAATTGAATCCATATATGCTAAAATAAAACCGCTAAAATTTTAATAGAAGATATACCCATACTACTTATATTCTCGTAGATTAGAAGATATACTCGTTCTACTTATATTTTTGTAGATTAGAAGATTAAACCCTTGTATTAGAATATATACCCGTACTACAATATATGGATTTGAAAAAATATATGGATCAGGTCTTTCTTATGGTGTCGAATGGTGTGCGTAATTTGACGGAACAATATATAGATTTTGAAATCTTTCAGCAAAATAAAACATACGGCGTAAGAATTTGAAAATATCCATAATCCTCGTAATCTATAAACCCTAAGTCCGTAATGGATACAATTCATTCAAAAATGTAATTGCAATAAAATTTATATGTATACAAGTCTTTATTATGTAAATCAAAAATATTCACTGCTGTATAACTCATTGGATTTAATTATGTTGTTTAACAACATGATATATTTTATTTTTAGATAACTTTGAGGAATAAATATCGTTTGACTAATACAATCTTAATGAAAGGTTCAAGTGTGCATTTTTTTATTAATATCTCGATAATCCTTGGTCTTAGAAACTCGAAACATGGACTAAATTTGAAGTGAGGCAATTCCAAGTCGACCCCGAAAATTTCATCAAATTTGGTGCAACCATTCTTCCGTGATAAGACAAATACACACAGAAACAAATAAAAAAACAGATATTCAATTTTTTATTTATGGAATAAAAATTGAAATATTTAAAAATGTGCATGCACATGGATATTGCAGAGACTACTGGCTTCCGCCCTATATTTAAGGTGTACTGTACACACTCGTTGTCAATATATAAGAAATACTAAATTCAAAACTTTTACAGAGACTTTAAGAAAGACAGATTTCAAACAACATCTAGAAATAAATCTTAAAGCTATTTTAAAGTTAAATTGCAAACTTTATCACTACCAGTGGAATCTTTAAAATAAGAGCATGTTTCTCTACACAAACAAGAATATTAAATTCACTTGAAAGTAAGATTTGCATTTTGTCCTATATTTTAAATCGAGTTCACCAAAGTTTAGTTTCTTTCAAAACTTAGGATTCATTTATATCGCCCTTTATTTCCATAAAAAGGATTTTATTCTAGAATAAAACTCTAAGAATTGAATTTTTTATACCTACAAATCCCTATTTACACTGAGCCTGGATACAACGAAGTATGGGCTATTATGAAATTACCTACGTTCCAATAGATCTGCAATATCGCGTCCAAAAATGAATCGGCTATAAACAATAAAATATGCAGATATCAGTATTACCACATTTTCAGTCCTAGAAGGATAAAAAAAATATTTTATTTCTTTTTAACCCACATAATTCTGGGGCTGTACTCGTAGTTAGCTACAGAGTGGCCAAATCATCGTAACCGCCAGACCATTTTATTCAACATGACAATTCCACACTTGTTTATGACATTATGTCGTTTATCAGTATAAGAAGGGAAAGCTGAAAGCATGCAAAAACTAAGGAAGTGCTTTGCTAAATATCTAATGAGGTAAAAACATTATCTGGCAAACCTCAAATGAAAACAGGTTGTGACCGCGCGAAACAGTTGCGAGAACACTAGCAAAAAGAGCCTCACTTGTAAAATACCAAAAGATAACAGTTCGAAGGTAGTTGAGAACAGACCACCATACCAAAAACTAGGTCTCATCGCTAAACGTGTGGATATCAACGGCTCAACTTACACTGTAAAACACTTATATGAGATTTCTTTCTGACAAAAAAAAAGTTCTGTTGTGTGCTGAACGCCTGGTAGCATCCAACTTCCGGAAGCGGAGATCAGAAACAACTCAACTCAAAATAGCGAGATGAGACATTCTATGTTTCTCAAAATTATTTGATATGAGGTGGGTACTCAGTCAGGCAACGAATTAAAAAGTTGTCAGCTTAATGCCATGGGAATTAAGATTCGTCATTCGTGACGCCATAGGCCAGAGTAAACTTTGATAGGAGTTGCCCAACCACAAAAAGTTTTCGCATTATTACAGTTAAAAATTGTTTGTTAATTTGGAAATAACAATATTCAGGTGTAAACAATTTGGGCAACTATTTTAAATTGTACAGTACACACAGGATTCAATGACGTCCAATAAAATTTAGTGACGTGCTCTGAGAAGATGACAGTCGCAGTTAACAAGTTCAATCTCTTTTGAGAGGCAGAGAACAAAGTGCGCGCCTTCTTAATTCCCATGTCGCCATATGCGCAGAGACGGGTAAAAGTAAATAAGTCAGTTATGCCCCGGGACGTATATCCCCTGATGTTTGTGTTGTCAGGTCGTATGTTGTGTAAGCATTTAAACGTTAATGTGCTATAAAACAGGCGACGAGGAAACCTGTGTATTTTCAAATGAGTTCTCCATTTAAGTTACGTATTTTGCGGATTATTATTTTTTTTTTTATGCGTAACGAATTTCTTGTTTCCAAATGTCTACTCTCGGACATTTAGAGGATTTTTCCCTCCTAAGTCGACTTGGTAATACTACTTTCGATTTCTTTTTCACTGCAAATAATTTAACTGAAAACGTGAAAAAGCGACCTTTGTTTCTTAACGTCTGTGGGCCAGCTCTGTATGATAATACTAAGATAGTTTAGACTGGAGACGGTAACTACTAAATAAAAAGTTCTAACATTAATTCATCGGACACTTTCTAGTTTTTAGCGTGGTATTTCATGCTGCTGCTAAGATAGTTTGGACTTGAGACGATAATTGCTGAAGAAATAGTTCTAACAATGGAGTTAGAAAGGAGGAGATAAAACTCCTATAGATGAAACGCTTGAAAATGCCATAATGCTTTGAGAATTATATCTAGGTGCCGCTAGTGTTTGTAAAGTAGTTGCTATTGTTAGTTGACACTATAGAAAAACGTAGTATTTAGTACATGTATTTTTAATAATTTTTAAATTAAAGATTCCTTAATTATGAGTATAATTAACCAGTATTTTTTTATAGTTGTAGGATAGAGTACAGAATAGGTGGAGATAAAAATGAATTGGAAAGTAAAATAATTTTGAATACGTAGGAATATTCTTTATTGCTTCAGTTATTCTTTGCGTTGTACTAATAATTAATTTTTACAAACTTGACAGTTTAAATAAATATTTTAAATCTTTCGCCATAGAAATGCATACAATACAGGACTACTTATCCTAGCGTCACCTGAATTATTGTCTCAAACGATATTGGCGTTTTCTTAATATGAATATTTAACTCCTTACTTTTACCTCCATGGTTCTAACATTAGTTCATCAGACACTTTCACGTTTTCAGCGTGGAATTTCAGGCTGCGTAGTATTGCGATCACAACGCTGCTCTCACAAAATTAGTTTTCTAATTTTCTTACGGGAAGATTCACAGAGTTTAATGAGATCTGTTTTTACATGAAAATATGGATCATCTTTATTAGTATTCATAATTATGTATGCCACTAATAATTGTAGCAACTTCCGGAAGTAAATGTGACACGACATAATTAAATTTAGTTTTACTCCCTGTCACAGCTCTTGGTGTACCCAACTCGAAAGTGCTTCCACACATTATGACCCACGATGTGTTGTTGTTACATAAGGCTTTAATCAGGAATTAAATCCATACAAGAATTGGCAACGCATTACATCACAAAAAGAAGAAAATATAACAAACAGAAACAAACAAACAACAACTAAGGAAACAAATTACAAACTGAGAAAACAAACAAGCAACAGCTCTAGACAAGAAAGGAAGAGGGGTAGAGTTCGGTCACCAAGAGTTCATGCAAGTCCTTGCGTCCCATACAGTTTGCCAAGGTCGCCACGTCTTTGAGATTCTTGATCGAGTCCTGGGCACACAAGAAGTTGTCCAGCATTCATAACGCCCGCATTGCATATTTGGCACACGTTCGTAGGTAGGATTCCGATCCTATTTAAATCCTCCGCCATGCAGTCGTGTCCAGTCTTTGGTCTAAATTTAGCGACAGCTTCCTTACAGGATCTGTCGCAAAAATTTTTCCAATGTTTTTGGATATTGTCCCAAGATTTATCCTTTGCTTTCATTTCCAAATCAGATTTGAGATGACCCACAATGTAGGATCACTGAAATTGTTAATCCGAATTCTAATGGCGTTTGATTTCGCCATAAAGTAGAATTCAATTGAATGTTTGAAATATAAAGCTTGAGAATCCAGAAAAATATCTCCAATACGAGAGGTGTTGCATAAGAGACATGTAAAATCAAAGGTAACAGAACCTTTGAGAAGTGATATTTCAAAGCGCCAAAACATAGTGCATAAGGCATCTAAATATACAGTCTGGTGCAACAGCGGTCATCTTGACTATCTGGTAAAGCGATATCTATACATGACGAAAAGAGGATTACTTTTTCCTTCTTTTCTTGAGGTCTCCAGAATATCAAAACATCCTAGACTACTTTCTTGAATGATTGGGGCAATATTTTGAAAGCAGAGGCATTTATTCTACAGCTAAATTGCTTATCAACTAAAAGTCATGTAACATGAGCGCGCACCATTGAAATAGTGCAGGCAGATGATAAATGACTGAACCGGTTGAAATAAAAATGACGTTTGCTTCAGCCTGGATTCGAAAGTCTACGTCAGTGAACTTGACAGGACACCATTTTAAAAAAATCTGATGTGGGCAGCACATGACTTTCCTTATATATAATGCAATGAATTTACTACATTTGCAGTAAAAAAAAATAGATTATTATTATAGTAGATATTTATATTCTTTCCGAGATATTAAATTTTCGTCAATGAGTCGTCATTTTTATACATTTGGCAAGATTTCCGTTAATTTGGCGACATCCCGCCAGATTCGTCACCAAAATATCTCCAAGCGTTATGGACGGAGAAATAAGTTATTCCTACAGCAGATAAATGACTATTGGCGTTCAAATACAAAAGTATTACTCAAAGTATATTTTTTTATGAATGGAACGAACTACATCCACGAGAATGATGTCACAAATTTATCGCATGGTATTACATATGAAAAGTGAAAATGTTTCTCAATTGGAAATATTTTTTTTTTACTTTATATGATTTTTTGATACTTTTTTTAAAAATGTGCAATATCTCGAGAACGGTTCATATTAGTGTTATAAAATTTATGTCAATCGTTTTCTAATGAAAATTTACATAAGAAATATCTTTTTGCGTAACTTTATTAGAGGTTTTGATTTTTTGACGATTTTTTCAAAATTTCACTCGGAAATTTAGGGGGGTTCTGAACATTGGATTGCGTATGAAAACAATAGGCTTCCAGTGTTTACGGATTGTAACTTTTGTATCAAATTTCATTCAAATCGGTCCGTTCGTTCGTCAATTATCGTCTCCACAGACTCAATGACACACACACACACACACATACACACACACACACACACACACACACACACACACACACTTTCACACACACACACACACACACTCACACTTTCACACACACACACACAGACATCACTTCAAAAATGTTCGATTCGCGATCAGGGATGCTTGAAACGTGCTCTCCCGTCGAAATCTCGAATTCGAATTTTTGACGCCCTCACAATACTTTCCTTATACATTATTGTATATAAGGAAAGTACAAATACATTATTTTTATAGTAGATATTTATATTCTTTCCAAGATATTGAATTTTCGTCAATGTGTCGTCATTTTCATTGATTTAGAGTCATTTTTATCCATTTGGCGAGTTTTTCGTTAATTTAGCAACATTTAACAAAGTCGCCAAGTTGGCGACATTCCACCAACATTCGTCGCCAAAATCTCACCAAGCGTTATGGACGGAGAAATAAGTTATTCTTATAGTAGATAAATGATTATTGGCGTTCAAATACAAAAGTATTACTCAAAGTATCTTTTTTCATAAAAGGAACGAGCTAGATCCACGAGAATTATGTCACCCAATTTATCGCATGGTATTACATATGAAAAGTAAATATGGTTCTCAATAGGAAATATTTTTTTTTATTTTATATATCTTTTTGATAATTTTTTTGAAAAATGTGCAATATCTCCAGAACGGTTCATGTTAGCTTTGTAAAATATATGTCAATCGTTTTCTAATGAAAAATTACATAAGAAATGTCTATTTGCATAACTTTATTAGAGGTTTTGATTTTTTGATGATTTTTTCAAAATTTCACTCGAAAATTTGGGGGGGGGGGGTCTGAACATTCGATAACGTATAAAAGCAATAGGTTTCCAGTGTTTACGGATAGTAATTTTTAACCAAATTTCGTTCGAATCGGTCCATTCGTTCATCAGTTATCGTCTCCACACACACACAGACATCACTTCAAAAATGTTCGATTCGTGATCAGGGATGCTTGAAACGTGCTCTCCCGTCGAAAACTCGAATTCGAATTTTCGACCCCGTCACAATACTTTCCTTATACATTATTGTATATAAGGAAAGTAATAAGATATATTTACATGAGCGAACACAATAACGGATCATTTGTAATGATTTCATTTAAATAATCACTGGACCGCGTAATCCTGATTAAACTACCTTTACTTAAAAAAAAGTTTACTGTTCAACATGCACGGCAAACTTCAACAAAGAACTAATTTTTCGACAGTTCTATTTTTTGAGGATCCGCCAAATTTCAATAGAAAAAAATGCTCTACTGGACTAAGCTGTGTACCAAATTTCAAATCTTTAGAACGTAGGAAAGTATGTTCAAAATGCCATCAAAGAAGTGGAAACAGATAGACAGACAACCATCGGTCATGACGAATTCAATAAAAGATTTTAAGAAGATCATCAATACATTATTAACACTTTACAACAGAGTTGAAAAGTGTTTATGACTTTGTTCATTCTGTCTGTCTATCAGGGCCGGCTTAAGGCACCAGCAAAGAAAGCACTTGCTTGGGGCGGCACATTTTAAGGGCGGCATTTCAGTCAACATAAATAAAAAATCTTAAATAAAAAATTCTTAATAAAAAAATATTCTAAATAAAAAAAAGTAAAAAGTTCTGGGGCGCGAACAACAGCATTTACAAGTGCAGATGTAGGCAACACAAAAACACTGAAAAATGTTAAACATTTGGTCCCAGATAATAAAAGAGTGAAAACGGCTATCATTCATTCTCCCCGTGAAAAAAAAGGCCCAGAGGGCTAAATGGGATCACTCCCAGTATGTCGCCCCTAATTGTTTATCTTGCAACACAAGTAACAACTAATTACTTTAGCGCACAGGGCGTCCAGTACCAGCCATCAACAGTACGTCTAGGGCGGCATATTGACCATTATCTGTGAACTGCAAAAGCTTTTATGTGAAACTGGTTTTTGTTAACTATTCCATGAAAAAATCCGATGAGAGAGGGCACTTTGCTTGAAACGATGGGGTTCCACCTAGAATTGCCGTGCCAGGATACCCATCCTTTGTTAATTATTCTCCTAAGCTCAAATCCGGAAATCATCTCCCCCGATCACCCAGACCCATAAATAAAGGACTTCTTTCACATCTATCCCGAAACAGGTGTCCGCACTGAAAGTAATTAGAAAACTAAACGAGGACAGGTCTCAAAAGACATCTTGAGACATCCGTGGATCATTGTAGAATTTATTTGACATACACACCCCCATCGGCCTGTGAAACGTGTTTATCAATCATTTTGTTTTGCGAGAGATTTGTTCTGGGGTGAATCAGTTAAGTCGTACGTTTCGGTGAGAAATGTCAAACATCATTTTTCTTGCCGCAAAGAATAGTTTATAGTTTTGCTTTCTAAATGTTATACAGTTAAATTTGACATTATTTAAAATATTCATCTAGCATTTCATGCAAGATTAAAATTTAAGGTAAGCAAGATATAATTATTTTATGATTTAAAAATGGTTTCTATTAACATATATAACATATTAGACCCCCCCCCCTCCCCCATCAAGGGGATTCATATTATTCTAAATTCCATGTGTAAAATCGGTATATTCTTTAAAACTTGTGGTAGTTTTCGTTATAACGACTTATATACAGCATCTATCGAGTCATTTTTTAGCTAAAAATAATTTAAATTTTACGCACAGATCAGTGTTTGTTTGTTCTTAAGATGTTATATTAAATTTAGCTCCTTGAAAGTTCTTAGAAATTGTTTCCTCGTTTTGCTCAATTTTCAGATTTTTTTTTCTGTGTGCGTTTTCCTTAACTAATACTGTATTTATTTTTTCTTAAATTGAAAGTATATATCAATATTACTTACGCTATTTACGGGCAATTTCTATTTTTTTAAATTATTCAAATTTTTGGTTATCAGGATTTCAGCTAAAGCTTTGTTTAATTTGAAAAATAACTACTATAATTTGAATGGGGTAATTTTTAAAACAAAGACAATATTCAACATATTTACATGTCGGTGCTTTAAAACCTCTGTATTTTATAAACTTAAATTCTTTAAACGAAATATATCGGATCATAAAAATGTCATTTCATATATTATATTCTGAGTTTAAGTTATGGAGTAAAAATTCAATGGAATATAACATTCTTTAGCATTGGAGTATTTACAATGAAAGTTAATAGGGAGGAATTTAGTTTTTAAAATTAATTGGAAATCAATCAAAATTTATTTTCTAAGCCAACTGTCTCACATGTAGAACTCTAATTTTTCTAATTTTTTATTTTAAGTCATCAGAAAAAGATGATGAACCTCAAAGAATTTTCGTTCTTTCTGGTAAATAAGAAGTAAAAGAAAAATACTGTAAATTTCTTAAATTTCTAAATTACTTCAATTATGTTACTATTTAATTGGAAGTTTTAATTTTTGCATTTTAAGCATGTACTTTTCTTATATTTTTTATATTATACTTGCAGTGTGGCGCATAGAAATGTCCTCTTAGAATATTTTTTCAAGCATATAACAAGCCATATTCTTTCAGAAAATTTTATTTCAGTCGATTGAGTAGTAGTATTGTAATGTTACGAAAACGACATTTGCTCAAATTGCGAATGAGTAGTGAAAAATTAAAAAAATAATAAATCGTGACGTTATTCACTGTATCGAGTAACAACAGCCTGATTATGTTCAAAATTTGACTTCATTTGGTTCAGTAGTTTCGAAGAACAGCAGGGTACCTCGATTTAGCGATAGACTGACCGACAGACTAATCGACAACAAAAAACTAAAGAATATTTATTTTGTGTTTTGTAATTAGTCCCTTCAAAAGCGCATAGATCTTTAAAAATGATATGTGCAAATACTTACTTCTATTTAGCGAGGGAAGTATAATAAATATCACAACAAGAGTTACAAAAATATCCTTTTTATATCTAATTTATTTTCCTGCAACACATAGAAAAGGAAAAGTATTGTGATGGGGATCAAACATAGGACTCTCGGATTTTGATAAATTTATCAGTGTTAAGCATCCTTGAATACTAATTAACCATATTTTAAATGATATCTGCATCTGTGCAGTTTTTCTTTCAGGACATTTTGTCTGAGGGGAAGAGAGAAAATGAAATCTCAAAGGGGGCAAATTATCTAATATAATTTTAACTACTATATAGAAGTAATTATTATATATATATATATATATATATATATGGAAGTAATGAATATGTATAGCAAATACGTATTTAAACATTGCGAGAAAAACTTGCTCCGGCTAAACAAGAAGAAAAAATTTAAAATAATGTAAATTAAATTATAACTACAAAATTTCATTCTGAAAATAGTCAATCATGAAATAAAATTGTAAAAATAATTCAAATGCTGCCACATAAGAAGTAGAAACTAGGTTAAATGCACAAAAAGTATTTTGTGAGTTTCTGAATTTATTAGCATTTGGTCCGGTAACATAAAATGTATCGGGCGACGGGGGGTGGGGTGGAGGATGTTTCGGGAAGGGGGTTCGCCCTCCCAAATGTATTTCTGAAAGAAACACCAAGTCTTTGGCAATGATATCTCTATAACAAATCAATAAAATAAAATACAATTCAGTAATACTTCTTCAATCAATAAATATCAGAGATTCATTAATTTTTGGGTGAATGGGACAGAAGAAAGCCATCAATTTTTCGAACTTAAAATAAAAAATAAGATGAGCATGAAAAGTATAATGTTTAAAAATGTTACAAAAATAAATATTTAATTCACTTTTCACTGAAAAGCGAATATTATCATTTATATAGGACGCTAATACGCACCGTTTTCGAGATATTTTGCATTTTTTACTTGAAACAGGAAAAATAAAAAAATTAAATACAATCAGTATTATTAAGTTATTACAAATTTTGCAATTACTTTTAACAGGGAGTAAATGAATACCATTGGTTAGAAGTTCTCATTAAAAATTTTACTTTATCGAACAAATTAAGCAAATTAAAATATATTTGGTATACAATCAATAACTGACAGCTTCTTATTTTTTTTTTTTAAGGCTAGAATCTTCAAATTTTCTTATTTCGATAATTAAAAAAATATATTTTTTTAAATGATTCTATTATAATTTGTTACAAAATTATTAATTTTATATCTAATATTTCATTTTTTAAATTACCATTTACAGCACAATAAAATGTGTGTTTTGAGGTATTGCAAATTTTTGATTTAAAATAGACTTTGTTTTTGCATTATATATACTACTCACTATTGTTAAAGGAATAAATGATTTGTAGGTTCTTCTAACTGGAAATAAATGGACCACATTGTTTAGTAGTTATCATTAGTCGTTCTAGAGATATTAGAAAATTTACTTTCCTACAGGTAGAGATACATATCTCGAAATAATGAAGCGAGTTACATAATAGAAGCATACCAAATCGGTATCAATAAAATCCTATTGATTTTCAGCCATATCTAGTTATGAGAGAAGCTTTAATTTTTGCAATTGTTTTCTAAAAACGAATAAATATAGAAACTTTGATTTTCGGCTAAATGATTTTATTCATAACAGCTTCAATGGAGGCAAATCATAAGAAATCTTTGATAAATGGGAACTCTAAATTTAAAAAAAAATCATTTAATTCTACTGCAAAGTACAAAAAAAATTGAACTCAATTTATACAGTTAAACTTGGCAGTGTTAAATATATATATATTTCATTTTCTTTCTATTCTTTCATTGGATTTTCAAATTATTTTTATTGTATATATATATATATATATATAGTGTTGAATATTGGATACTTTTGATGTATGATAACGTCTTTGTCGACGCCTGGTATGGGGACTATGTCAGCAAATCGGGTGTGACGAAAAAGAGTGAGATTTTGAAGGATTGTAGCTTGGCGTGTAATAGTCGGAGGGGGACGGCAGTGGTACCAAGTGCAGAGGATGTACGCGTGTTGTGAGGGGTGACACGCTCAAGAGATGAATGCGATCGATTGCGAAATAAGATAAAAATGATCAAGCGATAATCAAATTGCTAAATTTTATTTCTTTTATTCTGGTGCTTAATTAACATTTCGTAATAAATAACTTTATAACTTATTAGACCACAGTTGGTAGTTTGTAGAAATAAATGAAATGTTTATGTAAGCAGTTGCTTTATTTACAAGCAGCCATTTGATAAGACGTATTCTACGTTGCGGACGTATCTTCGGTACAACCCCTCAAGTCTTTTTTTAACTATTTTATATTAATGGCCATTTCATAGAAAAAAAAAATACTGGTTCTATTTTTTGAGGATGTGACAAACTTTAATAGATTAAAATGCTCTACTAGACTACGCTGTTGTATTATTTATAGTATGTCCTAGAGATATCAAATGTCAGCTCTCTAGGACATAGAAAAGTATGTTGAAATGCCATCAAAGAAGTTGCAACAGACAGACACACACACATCATTCATGATTAAATAATAAAATATGTTTAATAATAAAATGTATTAATATATATGGAAAGACATGCATCAGAAAACAGATTTTTTTAATCTAAAATTGAATAGCATCATTTATATGATGCTAATATATTTCGTTGAGATATTGCACATTTTGTTTTTATTTAAAACGGAAAAAATCAAAAGATTTAATCCTACGAAAGATCCATTTACTTGAAAAACATTTGAAACAAAATTGACTAAAAACTGGCGATATAGCAGTGTTTCTCTATTCTATTGCATTTATAAAGGTTAATAGAAAATTGAATTTCAGGGAGGGGGCGGCCAAATTGCTTTCTGCTTGGGGCGGCAAAATACCTAGAGCCGGGCCTGCTGTCTATCTGTCTGTCTGTCTGTCTCTCTGTCTGTCCGTTAGCACGATAACTGCCGTAAAAATGACTTAATCAAAATGAAATTTTAGTATGTTGTTCAGACGGTCTGTAGGACCTATGGGAATATAAATGAATAATGGTTGAAAAAATGAAATACATTGAGCCCTATGGGACCTAATTTTTCAAACATTTTTTAAGCAGATTTAAAATTCACAAATCGCTTCGAAAATTCTAGGTAATATTCAAATTGTTCCATAAAATATATAAAAAAAAATTCAGCGAAATATATTCAGTAGTTTCTTAAATAAAAATTAAAATAATAATAATACCTCGTATATGAAGCGATCAGGTGACCATGATATGAAAAGATCACGTGACCCACTTCAAAATTATATATGGCATCCATCTTGTCTCAAAATCGTGATTTTTAAAGTTCTTTTTAATTCATATTGAGTGTTGTATCCGTCCTAAAACCACTTTACTTTTGCATAAATTCTGTGAATCTACATACTGAAACAACGCAATTACAATATATTTGAGTTTAAATGCTCATCCAAATTTGATTATTTCTACAACGAAGCCTATTTTTCACCTATGTAAAATGTAAACACCAAAATATGTAGAATGAGTTGTATTAGAATTGCTGTATTTCTTTAACACAAAATCATTTAGTTCATGGAGTCTGCATAGCTGATATGAATGAAATATTCATTAATTTTACAAAGAGAAGGACGATTTTTTTTCGATGAAGTTTTACGCATAGAGTTTAATTACTTGCAGCTCCATGGTCTTAAATTTTAAATAAAATAAATTACTGTAGTATTGTGATTAATGACATGAATGGGAAATTATTTATGAATGAAATGCTGCTTTTATAGAGAGAGCCAGGCGTGTTATTTTTTCTATGACGTCATTTGAATGAATGCCAGTTGTTTTCGATGAAGTTTTCAAATATAATAAATTATCGTAGAATTATGATAATTCTAAAATTATTACCGAGGAATGTATCATATTTTAGAGAAGTTTAAACCAGACAAATTATATTTCAATGCCGTCATTTGAATGAAGTTCATTTTTTTCGATGAAGGTTTAAGTTTTCAAACATAATAAATTAATGTAGTATTGTGATAAGTTTTAAAATATTACAGAAGAATGTATTGCATTTTAGACTTGTTTAAATAAAATTGCATTAAAGTTGGAAAGTGTTTCATAATCAATGCTTTAAGCATGATTGATCTTTCTTGTATTTTATAACTGGAACAAATAAATACCTGGTCCTTGACTCTGCTGCGAGAGATATGAAAATTTATAAGTTTCACTTAAAAACTCGAAGAAAAATCTAGAATAGAATAATTATTTGCAAAAATATTGCTCCATATTCGGGCGAAAAATTGGAATCGTGTTAAACTTCAATTTGCCAATCCACAAACTTAAAAATGAAATTTCATAAATTACGCATATTTCGATAAATATGTATTTATTTATTTTGATGTTAAAAAATGATTCTACTGATTAGGTCTAAATCTCATTAAAATGATCTTTCTTCAATCTTTTCGATGGTTTCAAAATAATATTTAATAATATTTTCTCTGTGATAATATTTTCAATCGTTAATAAACCGATTTGTATGAAAATCGCTCAAAATTGCGTTTCAGCATAAAGTAACTAAAAAACTTATTTGAGTTTTATAAAAAAAAATCACTTCAAGGAATCTTTGGATCTAGACTGAAGTATCACTGTACTTAATTTAATAGCTGTGATTGCTTAGATTTTCCACTACGCGACCAACAAACGAACAAACAAACAAACAAGCATCTTCTTTTATTGCGTTTATTTCATTTACTATGCAAATAGCCTGTACTAAAATGTATAAATTATTTTGGAATATCAAAATATCTTAATATATTCATTATTATATACATATATTCTTGTATAAACATTAAATTGTTGTATAAACATATTTTAATAATAGTGTATGAATAATTTTGTAAATTTGTTACACGCAAACAAAATTTCCTACGATTCATTAAGATTTACATTTTAGCACTTAACGTGCAAATATAACATATTTGCATCTATAGTATTCACATATTACATTCATATTTTAATTCAATTTGCTGTTGATATTTTGCCTCAGATTGTAACTAAGCAAAAACACAAACGTATATGGTTATTTTTAAAATTTGATGTGATTCATTTTATAAGATACAGTTTTAAAAAAAATCCGGTTTCGTATCGCTTTAAAATGTCTTTCATATGTAAATATTTCGCAGCGAAGAAATAAATTGACCACTAAATGCTTCTTTCTACGTGACTCAGAAAATAAATTTCCGAGCAAATCTATCAAAAAAAAATAATTTAAATAATATTTCTTCAGACCGATTTATCTCTTCTTTTATAATGGGAACATTTCTGTAAAAACTCGATATAATCTTCTTGCAAAATGTTCAAGTGATTTTTTGACACATAATTTATTTTTATTTTATTTACTTTTTCAAAATTGCATTCATTAGAAAGAAAAATATATTTCAACATTTTTGTTTCAGAAATAAAAGAAATTATATATTGCATTCAATATTAGATTAATATATATATATATATATATTATATATATATATATATATATATATATATATATATATATATATATATATATAAATACATATATATATATATATATATATAAATATAAATTAGTAAATCCAATGTTAGAATGTATGTAGTAACTTATAATACACTATTCCAAAATTTTCTACAAAATGCAAAGAAATAAAAGAATTAAGACATAAAGAGGAAATAATAAAGCGTAATGCAGGTCATAAAGACAAAGAAAATCAACAAATTTCAAAAATGAGGAATTAAAATAAGAAAACAAAAAAATCAAGCAAAAAAGCTTGCACATGGAAGAGCTTTAGGCTTAAGATATGTTCATATCGAAAAAATTCTCTTCGGGTCCATATATCCCTTCGAAATGAACACAAAAATGCTTGTTTCTGAAACACAAGATAGATTTTATCTATAAACTTGTGTTATATGGACGACAAGCATATAGATTGGAACAATAAAGGAAACATAAATACCTTAAAATACACTTCATTAGTGCAACCATGACAAGCAAAATATGGCTAGACCAATGTTGCCATATGCAGAAATGAAAAAATGTGATTTACTGTTGCCAAAGAGAGTAATAAAAACTGTACTGCGTAAAAGCAATAAAAAGAGATATTCAACAGTTAAAGCTCCAAAATAAAAAGATGAAAATATAATTACAAGAGAATGAAGAAATACGGCTAAAATAAGATAATAAGGGGAGAATATGAGAATTTTAGGCTAATCGAAACTTATTAACTATACCATTTACTAAATATGCAGGATATTTATACATTTTACTGGTAATTTTGAGGTTATTAATGTGCAAAGCATGAAATTTTTTATCTAATAATCTATAAATTCTAAAAAGTTGATTAAGTATAATATTTCTAAACAATTGAATCGAGTTGCAGGAATTAAAAGGTAATAATTTATTAATATTAAATTTAAAAAAATCTTTTTTATCATATAAATTAGTAACTATCCCATGAGCAGGTTCTATAATTAGATTTAAATCCAAATAATAAATATTATTACTAATAGAAGTTTCATTAGGTATTAATTCCAAATTATCCGGATAGAAATCTATATCTATGACATAGTTATCAGTAAATACAAGACAAATCAGATCATCTCTACATATCTGTAAATTTTATAATCTGTTGAAGTAAAGAATTTTTCATATTGATATAGGTATAAATTAGCTAACATACTGCTACTACAGCCACCTTGTGGAACACCTGAGACTTGTAAGTATAATTTATTACCTTGAAAGATATAATTATTGAAAAGAACAAAATGGAGAAGCTTAGGAAAATTGGTAACTTTAGTAAGATGAGAATGATTAGTAATATAAGCATTATATAAAGCTAAAATGACATCATATAGATCAGTGATCTTAAAATTATTAAATAGATCTTTAAAATCAAAAGTTTGAAATCCTATTATTTTAGCTAGTGTTTTTAATTTATTTTTTAATTCTTTACTGTTATTTAGAATAATGTAGTTAGCACTAGAATCTCGTAAATTACTATTTAGTACATTTAAATAATTTAGTAATAATTTACTAGCAGTAGTAGAGTATGAATTATGACCACTGGTTACAGTTCTAAATTTAATAGGATTTTTATGAAATTTAGCACAATATATGGAAATGTCAAAAATTTATTATTAATATCTAAATCACTATACATATTGATAATTTTCAATTTGATACTATTAAGAGAGTGTGAATCAATTTTAAATAGACTATTATTTTTTAAATAATCTAGCAGACATTGAATATAGAATTTTTTACAAATAATAGCATAATTATTAGAGGCTTTATCAACATAAGTAACAACAAAAGATCTATATAAATCATTAACAGAGTGCTTTATATTATCCATATTATATATAGATCTAGATAAATTAATACTACAAATGGCATTTTTAATAGATCTCAAAATAGTAAATTTCCACATATTAAATGCCTCTGAAGGCAGAGCATATTTAGAAGCTAATCCATAAATAAATTTATCAAGGTCCAGATTGATTGACTTTAAGACTTAATTATTACATGAAGGTAACCTGAATTTAGTGCCAAATGACATTATAGTTCTTAAAGATTTATCTTTTACAATGGCTAAGTCTCCAGTAACTATATGACCCAAGTGCGGATTAATAAATTCAGCATAATTATCAACACTACAAATACATTCACCATCTACATTTGTTGAGGAATCTATGTCGACTGAGAGAGATTTTGAAATTGCATTGTAATTAAAAATGGTTCTTCCAAAAGGCTTGTTATATTTAAAAGTTTTAGTAACATTCAAATCCTTTACAGGCAATAGATGATGGAAATGATTAAATAAATTCTTAAAGTTTGTGGAATTATAAATAGGATGCTTAAATGATATTACACAATAAGAATTAGAACAGTTATTATTATGAAATTGATTAAGTTTTATTTTTAAATATTTTGATCTAGTAATGAGCAAATCATAGAAAATACGATTAAAATGTTCATTAGTAAGATTTAACTTTAAGAAAATAGCATAAACTGTGTTTAATTGTTTTTTCTTAACTGCAAATACCCATGATTTAATAAATTTCCATTGAAATGTGTTATTGAATTGTTGATGCATACTTTTAATCTCCGCTTTAAAATTATGTTGGGAGGAGCTTCCTTTACCGCGTTTAAATCTTTTGAGTTTAATATATATTAATATATATATTAATATATATATTAATCTAATATTTGTACTCTAATATATACTCTGGTATTTATAATACAAGTAAATTAGACTTCCCGGCCGTCCAAACAGTTAACTTACACCTTTTTGGTAGGTCGGACGGTCTGGGTCTCAACAACAACAAGTAAATTAGAATTCTTAAATATATATATATATATATATATATATATATATATATATATATTTAAGAATTTTAATTTACTTGTATTATAAATACCAGAGATTGATCATTTATTGAAAATGGTCTGTAGAACAAATGTGAAATGGTCTAAAGATTGAAAATTTGAAATCAAAATTGACTCTACGATAAGCTTGAGAAAATTATAAATAGAACATTATGCATAAAACAAAACAGGTACTAAATAGGTATGAAATATCCCTCTTTCTCTGTTCCCTATATAAGGTAAGCAATATGAAAAAGAATTACATGTGGTGAAAGATTGGTGAATATAATCCCTTGACTACACCCTAAGATTAAAATTTATTTTAAATCTTATAAATCATATATATAATACATGTACTTAAGGTACTAATCCCCTAAGATACATACTAATCAAATAAACATACACAGTGTAAATGCAAGAATAGTGTATAAGATGAAAAGTTTCAAACAGAAAAATTTGCACATGGAGCTAGGCCTTTCTGTCTCCCAAAAAATTGTATATATACATATAATTTTCTGGCTCCCAAAAAATTATATGTGTGTGTGTGTGTGTGCGCGCGCACGCGTCAGACACAATAACAAACTCATAACTAAATAACAAACTCAGGAAACTTTTGACCAATAGCTTAGATTCTTAAACTCTCCCACACTTGTCACAAATCGTAAAGTTGGAAACCATTTGTCAAATATCGGAAAGTCAAGCTACGACGACCTTCTCGTACTGACAGTTTGTTATTGTAAATGTTAAATACAAAACATAACTTTGCACTGAATCAAAACAAATTAGATCACAACGTAAAATGCGTTCAAAATCAGAACATAAAATCCCAACGTAAATTAGATCACAACATAAATTAGATCACAGCATAAAATGCGCCAATAACATCTCGTAAGCTAGCATACGTTTCGGGAATCTTTGGATTCTTCAATGCAAACAAGTTTGAACCTAAACGCCCAAATGAGAGCTAGACCATGCCGGACAAACGGGTAAGTAACTAAACGGCAGACCCCAATGGTATTGTCACCTAGTGTAACGAAAAAGGAAAAATAAGAAAATAAATAAATATAAATTAATATGTCTTCAATCGCTAATCACTGTTGCATGACTAGTGCCCAGTTTGATTTTACTGCTGCCTCTTTTATTTAAAAATGTTCTTCCGATTTCAATTTAGATTTTGAAGCCTTTCATATGAATAAAAATTCCAGTAATCTAGTTAATTATTTGTCAATCACACCTTATTTTTCCGGGTTATGCTATCACCATGTCTAATTATTTATTTCTCTACATTGGAGTCTCTGAATTAGATACATATTTTCTTGTTTGCTTCTCCAGTTCATATTTTCTGCATTTATTTTCGTTTTACTTCTCTTTCGTCACACTAGATGACGCTCAAACCGGCCAAACAGCTGCACAAGTCTACGGACGAGTCGGACAGTCTGGGTCTTCAACACTAGATGACGCTACTATATTGGGCACTGTAGTTTAGTCATCATTCCATTTCTAGCTTCTGGTTCATCTTACATCTATATTTAAAGGGACATCCTCTAGCGTTCATTTGTGCGCTCAACAGACTTATTTGCACCAGAGAAGAAAATCCAAAAACAAATCAGAAACGTACATCTGCTTATTAAAACCTTATTTGCTCATCTTTTTGGGCTATAATCTCGATTATTACTGCAAATATTACTTTCCGACTACGAGACATTTTAGACCTGGAAAGAGTTAATTATAAGAATATTTTCGCAAGTTTATTTATTTTGATCTAAAGCTTCATATGCTTTGAAAGAAACGAAGATTTTGTAAAATCTCCAAAGCACTTAAAGTTGGGTGGCTCGTGCGCATTTATGACATTTACTTAAGAAACTCATTTATTCATTGAATTTATTTATGATTTATGAGAGATTAAAAGGAGGCAAAAATAATATTTTATATGATTAATTCAAATATTTGTTTTGAATTTTTTTATTCAACACAGCTTTTTGAATTTTAGGTGCGCAATTGCATTTATAAATTATTTTATATGCAAATTTTTAATAGTGAAGAAATAAATTGAACGTTAAGTGCATAACTATTTTATCTAAATATGCATTTTCTTGCATATCATACTATATCTGTGAAAGTGAAAGATTTAAATAATATTTTTGCAATATGTTTTACGTTAAAAACGAAATATTATTTGAGCAAAACTGACAATGATAAACTTCAGAACTCACCTAATGTGTTCCTAAAGCTAAGACCGGGTATCAATTAACGGCACCAGCACTCGTTGACCAGTTTCGTTCTTTTCAACACACTTCAGCACACGGTGCAAAATTACATTCGTCGATCTCCACAGAGGTTTGCAAAATGGGAGTCTTTATCAAGTTTGTATGCTACCAAGTATTGGATATTACGTGCTGATGCGAGCATAATAAGTATGAAACTGGTCCATAAATGCTGTTATCTGGAATGAGAACGTGATTCTAACTTTGGGAATAGCACCTATATGTAAGTTTTGTAAGTGTCAATATTACCTTCGAAGACACTTGTAGTATGAGAGAAATAATTTTGAAAAAAATTGAAGCCGGCTAAGTCGTAGGACTGAATTTGTCATTTTCTAGAAAAATTTACAAAATTATGTATCAAAAATATCTTCTACTGTTTGTTTTTAATGGTCAGACGACAATTATAAACCTATTTTAAATCAATAGAAGGAAATATCCCGTTTATAAGGTAAAAAATATATTTTTTTGTTATTTTGCAGCAATATTTTTCCTAACCATTCTTATGAGAATATCATTTAAGAGTTTCAAAAGAAATACTCATAATCTTAAACATCTGACAATTCAGAAATTACTAGGTTGGTAAATCATTTTCAAGAAACTGAATCTATTGCAAGCAAAGCGGAAACAGGCCGATATTCAATTTTAACGCTGGATAAATCGTCTGAAATAGAGACTAAGTACCTGAACTCTACAAACTCTACAATGAACTCTGTTGAAACTCTACAAACTCTACAATGAACTCTTTCGAAACTCTACAATGAACTCGTTTGAAACTCCACAATGAACTTTTTGAATTTCTACAATGAACTTTTTGAAACTCTACAATGAACTCTTTAGAAACTCTACAATGTACGCTTGTGAAACTCTACAGTCAAATCTTTTGAAACTCTACAATGAACTGATTTGAAACTCTACAATGAACTGTTTTGAAAATCTACAGTAAACTCTTTAAAAATCTGCAATAAACTCATTTGAAACTCTACAATAAACTCTTTTGAAACTCTACAATGAACTCTTGTGAAACTATTCAATTAAATCGTTTGAAACTCTACAATGAACTGTTATGAAAATCTACAATGAACTCTTTCGAAACTCTACAGTGAACTCTTTTTAAACTCTTCAATCTTTTTCTCTTTTGAAACTCTTCAACTCCTCAATCTCCTAAATCTTTTGAAACTCTGCAATGAAATATTTTGAAACTCTACAATGACCTGTTATGAAAATCTACTATGAACTCTTTTGGAACTCTACAGTGAACTCTTTTAAAACTCTTCAATCTTTTTCTCTTTTGAAACTCTTCAATCTTTTTCTCTTTTGAAACTCTTCAATCTTTTTCTCTTTTGAAACTCTTCAATCTTTTTCTCTTTTGAAGCTCTTCAAATCTTCAATCTCCTAAATCTTTTGAAAATCTACAATGAACTGTTTTAAACATCTACAATGGACTCTCTTGAAACTCTACAGTTAACTATTTTGAAACTCTACAATGGACTCTTTTGAAACTCTACAATGGCAATCTCGTCTCAAGCATGTCTAGAAAAATATCATCCCAAAATAAAAATTATTTCACTATGTCAAGACGCCATGTTCTTCGATTGATGAAAAAGAGGTCTGTAATTATCTTTTAACGTTTCAATGACAGTTGACATATTTCTGAAAATTTTCTGAAGGTATATAACTGCCACCAAACAGAACAAATATTCTATTATTTCAATTTCAAGGAGCATTATATGATTTTAAAATTTAATGTAACCGACTTTTTCATAACATTGTACTAGGTGTGTAAAAAAGTAAACAGAAGTATAATCACAAAAAACAAAACTTATTCAAATAGTGAAACAGATTAAACAAAAGATTTAAAAAGTGATTGACAATAAAATACTACTTGAGCGTTTCTATCCAAGAGTCAATATAATTGTTAAAATCTGATATAGGTAGCACATGACTTTCCTTATATAATGCAATGAATTTACTACTTTTACAGTAAAACAATAATGTATAAGATCCATGGTATTGCAATTTTATCGTTGAATTGTACATTTAACAATTTTCCAGATGACAACATGAAAACTATTTCAAAGTACACAATTAACTTATATTTCGCGCAACTCTAAATAAACAATAATCAATATTGATCGCTTCCTCAATAAGCGATATAGTCCATATATTAAAATAATTTAATAATTAATTCATCAGTTAGGCGTCATTTTTGCAATCTTGACGATATTATCGTCAATCTGGGGCGAAATATCGTTGGCGATATTTTGCTAAATTATTCGCCAAGTTCGCCAAAATACATAATCAAGTGTTACAGACAAACGGAGAAAAAAGAATTTCCTATTTTCTCATAAATTATTCGCCAAGTTCACTAAAATACATCATTAAGTGTTACAGACAAACGGAGAGAAAAGCATTTCTTATATACTAGAAGATATGCCCGTCATATAATGGAAATCAGAATTTGTGAGACATTACTTCCCATTTGGCGTCATTTTTATCAATTTGTCGAAATTGTTGTCACTTTGGCAACATTTAAAATAGTCGCCAAGTTGGCGACATTCCACTAAATTTCTCGCCAAACGTCACTGACGGACGGATGGAGAAATGGGTTATTCTTATAGCCTACTCTTATGTTCTTTCCAAGATACTGAACTTTCATCAATTAATCGCCATGTCATTAATTTAGCGTCGGTTTTATCAATTTGGCGAATGTCTATCAATTAGGTGTTATTTTCGTCAATTCGGCAACTTTAAAAAATCAGCAATTTGGAGATATTCCGACATATTAGTCCCCAAAATTTTGCCAAAAGTTGCGGATGGAAAAATAGGTTATTCTTATAGTAGATACTTATATTCTTTCCAAGATATTGAATTTTCGTCAATTAGTCGTCATTTTCTTTGATTTAGCGTCATTTTTATCAATTTGGCAACATTTAAAAAAATCGCTAAGTTGGCGACATTTCGCCAAATTCATAGCCAAAATCTCGCCAAGCATTATGTACGGAAAAATAAGTTATTCTTGTAACAGATAAATGACTATTGGCGTTCAAATACAAAAGTATTACCCAAAGTAACTTTTCTCATGCATGGAACGAGCTAGATCTACGAGAATGATATCACCAAATTTATCTCATGATAGTACATATGAAAGGTAAACATATTTTATAATAGTTAATATATTATTTTTATTTATGTGATATTTGGATAAATTTATTTGAAAAAGTGAAATATATCGAAAAAGGTTCATGACATTCTAAAGTTTATGTCAACCGTTTTGAAAGGATAAATTACATGCGACATGTCTGTTTGCGTAACTTTATTAAATGTTTTAATTTTTAGATGATTTTTTCAAAATTTCTGTCGAACATTTAAGGGGTTTCTGAATATTCGATTGCATTTAAAACAAGAGGCTTCCAGTATTCACGGACTGTAATTTTTGTACCAAATTTCATTCGAATCGCTAAATTTGTTCTTAAGATACATCTCCATAGACTCACTGACACACACACACACACAGACATCTCTTCAAAAATGTTCGATTCATGTTCAGGAATGCTTGAAACGTGCTCTCCCGACGAAAACTCAAATTTGAATTTTCGACCCAGCCAGAATACTTTCCTTATACATTATACTATGTATATAAAGAAAGTAAAATGCGATTTTAAACTACAAAATCTAAATTCCTTATGTTTAAAATAAGTGAACTATATTTTGAAACAATTTTATATTCAAATGACAGAACTCTCTGGCATTTTGTCCAAAAGATTATATCCTATTTAAATAATAATATATTCCTCTTCTAAATTTAAATATTATGCCCATGAAAAATAAAAGAGCAATTTCTAAATTAAAACCGTAAGCTTTATATACAGTAGAAAAATTGAAAAAAACTGCAAAATATAAAATATGTCAACACTCAGATGACATTAAAAAGCGCTTTTTGTGAATTTATCAAATATTGAACACGATACTCAAGAATTTTTTAATTCTAAAAACAAGATGTATTTTTTAATATTATTTAAAAAAAAAATTTTCAAATGTGAAAAAAGCATTTGGATGTTTAACATAAAATATTATCACTACTTTCAAGAACATGTATTCCTTTATAGAAATTACGTAAAATAATATTAAATTTCTATTTTCTTCTCAGGCAAATTGCGGATGATGTAAAAAATATGCAATATTTAAATAACGTTGTCAGAAAGAAACATTTAACGTTCAATTTGTTTTTTCACTACCAAGTATTTGCATATGAAAAGAAATTTTAATAACCTAAAAACCAGAGTTTAGAAAGAAATATTGTAATGTAAGTAAAATCCAAACAAAATGGAAATAGGATTTGTATCACATTATGCTTTTCGCATCTATGCAAGCCCAATCATCCATCACATAAAAATTCGATTCCAAAATCAGTTTTAAAAGTAAATGTCATACATTGCTTTAAAGTGGGGATTAAAGAAATGTTCTAATACCGTTTGTTATCATTTCAAATTTTTTATTATTATCAAAATACGTTTCGATAGGAATATTTATTTGCTATGTATTCTGGAACAAAAATGGCTTTATTACAAAATTCAGCGTTTATGTAAAGCATATTATGATTTAAATACACTTCAAAGAAAACTGGATAAGAAAATTCAATATATAGTGATTTTTTTGCATAGAAAATCTTTTGACAATTCACTACAAATTAGTATTAGATTATCTATGAAATGTAATATATTATATTATCTATGAAATTTAATATATTGGATTATCTATGAAATCTAATAACTCGTATTTATCACTTAGAACATTTTATGTTTAAAAAATATATGTATTAGTACTTTATATAAAAACTTTAGATTTCTCTCATATCCTTCGCTTAAGGAGAGTTAATGTAACCCAGATTTTTTTTTATTTTGTCTTTAGATTGCGTCCTACCATCTAGTAGGGAAAATATTAAGCATTTTCATATTTGAAATTCCTTGATCTTGGGTGGAGTACTAATATCTATTTTTTCTTTGACCCAGACCATCCAATCTACCGAAAGGTGTGGAAGACCCAGACCGTCCGACTCGTCCAGAGGACTTAGAGTAACAAGTTGGACGGCCGGTTACCGAAAGGTGTAAGGTACCTGTTTGGACGACCAGGAAATGTCACCCAATTTAGACCAGGAGCCGGTAGGGGAAACATCCACAGGGACCTACCCTTCTCCCCCTACCACTAACCTCTTGGAAGGACTTACCCACATGTTTAACCACCGGCTCCTTTAGACGCTGCCTGTTCAGTCAGCGTCTCTCCATAGTAAACGGTGATTTGCGTAGGGACAACGTTCTACGATAGATGGCGCTACATTGGTTGAATACACTGGTACAGCTTAATGTTGAAAAGGGATATAAAAATGCTTGAAATAGGATTTAATATTTAATTTACAAACATGATATATATGCGAAAGCAAAGGTATAAAAACACGAGGGTATAGTGAAACTAGGATGGACGACGTTTTTTATTGGTTACATAAAAAAAAAAGATTTTTATGATCTAAAATTTTTTTTAAATTTCGTTTAATAATTTTTCTTTCGTACAATTCTCTTGATAATAATTTCTTTATAAGAAAAAAATTCCAACCACCACAAGCCAGGAGACTTGAAGAAAGAATTATAATCCATATAATATCTCATAAACCCACTTTATAATTAAAGAAAATATACTTACTTGAAATTAAAGGGCTTCAAGCATTTAACAAAACCACAACAAATTGAAATTTTACATGCATTTAATATGTGATTCATTCATCAAAATTTTATAAGTTAAATCATAAAAATCATAGAAAAATAACTTCAGATAATAAATTTATAATAAAGTGAAAGTTATTCTTTAATGAATTTACATGTTTTTATATGAAGAAATTTATTATTCCAAATCATTTTTCAATGAATTTTCGATTTCAATTTTTAATCATGGATATACACTTCATGAAATACATATGCAATATTTCAATTTGTCTTTTATTTCCTACTGAAAGTTTTTATCTATGTAAAGTACATTAAGAGTGGCAGAGCAAAATGCGTATTTCTCCTATTGAAATGTATATAATTCTTCTTAGCTTTAGGACATGAGTATAGATTATGTATGACCCCCCCCCCTCCCAGGGATTGCAAAATATGTAATAATACTTTAATAATTGATCTCTTTCACGTCTGTCTACTGTAAAAGTACTTTCAATATAACTGATTGCCTAACTTAAGTGATAATAAGCTGGTAATTTTTGTTAGTTAAAATTTTATATTTAGGCTACATTAATGAGAATTGTGCTCTAAAAATTTTTCATTTTATTCAATATCTATATTTTAGCACATAAAATGTTACATCCCCTTCCCTTCAGACTCATAATCATCTTTTAAAGTATGTACTTGTATAATTTTTAGTAGTAACATAACCATGATAAGTATTTTATGACTCTACAATATTAAAAACTTTAGATCACAGCCCTTTGTATATTGATCACCTGCATAGGATGCAGCCCAAAAATGAGAGTGGTGAAAACAAGTTTTACTATATTTTTTTATAAAATAAAAAGTGTCATTCAAATAGCAAAATTGAATTGCATTAAAAATTTGTGTGCATAAAAGAATCCAGAATTTGTATTTGACTACACTATTGTCACTTAAAACGAAAAAATAAATAAATCCTTTATATGGACAATCTGTAATTTTTGACAATTTTTTTCAATAAAATGAAACAAATTCATAATAAAATAAAATACACATACCTTGATTTTTCCTTGATACACACAACCTTGAATTCAATCTATATAATAAAAGGCAATGTCTGTCTGTCTTATACACTATACGTTTCGCGACCGCGCGTCGGAGAGCTACGAAATTTGGCAATCGGAGACCCGGGGGGGAGGGAAGGGGACACGTGAAAACCGATTTTTAAAATTTTAATTATTTTTTTATTTATTTAATGTTTTATGCGATTTCGACCGTTTTTTGCCCTTTTTGCCCTTTTTTCTCCACGATCCAGACGTCGTAGAAAAAAACAAATTACACCAGCGGAAAGAGCAGAGAATTTCGAGTAAAAATATATCAATTTCAAATCTGAATTTGGATTTCTAATATTTTTTAAAGATTTTAAAACAAAAGTCACTTTTTGCTCAAGAAAACGATTTTTGGTTTTTAAATTCTCGCATCGTGAAAAGTACTCATAATTTCGACTAATAATTTACATTTTTAGAAAGGCCAAACATCTGGCATTCTTACAAGTCCAATCTGGTCAAGAAATAACTAAAATTGGCCCCTGGATCGGAATTTTAAAGAAGTCATGATTTTAAAATTTATCGGCGGGCGAAAGAAGTTCCCATTTCCCATCACCGGTTTCCCCCCAAGCAGGCGTTTCAATGGCGCCGGTTTGTGTCTAGGTGGAGGTGACGTCACGGTTCTGAATATGCATAGCGATGGATGGGACAATAAAACACCGAATTAGAGTTTGTTTTCCGTTTCCCGTGCTTCCGGTTTTAAATGAGTTAAGAGCTTAGCATATGTATTGTAGAAATTATTATATCTATATTTTAAATGATGGAACGATATGGATTTTTAAATGGATATTTTAAATAGATATTTTAATTTGTGGATATTGTAAATGGATATTTTAATTTTATGGATATTTTAAATGATGGAACGATGGATATTTTAATTTTATGGGTATTTTAAATGATGGAACGATGGAATGAGGTTGATGGAATTAAGAGCTTAGCTTATGGTCATTTTAAATTGTAAATTAGAGCGCGGGAAGTTAGCAGTAGGCCCGGGTTCGATTCCCGCCACTAACTAAACAGCCGCCGTGTTCAGGCGGAATACGATCACGTTAAACATGTGGGTCCGTAAGTCCTTCCGAGAGGTTGGTGGTAGGGGAAGGAGGGTACGGTCCCTGTGGATGCCTCCCCCACTGGGTTCCGGTCTAAATTGGGTGAATAAAAAGAAAGTTATGGAGATTGTCGCGGAGGACGCAGTAGCCCAGTGGTTAGTGCGCGGGAATTGCACTCGGTAGGCCCGGGTTCCATTCCCCCCACTGTCAAAACTGCTGCCGTGTTCACGCGGAGTACGATCACGTTAAACATGTGCGTTCGTAAGTCCTTCCGAGAGGTTTGTGGTAGGGGAAGGAGGGTACGGTCCCTATGGATGCCTTCCACACTGGGTTCCGGTCTAAATTGGGTAAATAAAAAGAAGGTTATGGAGTTTGTTGCGGAGGGCACGGTAGCCAAGTGGTTACGCGCAGGAACTGCACTTGGTAGGCCCGGGTTCGATTCCCGCCACTGCCGAAACTGCCGCCGTGTTCACGCGGAGTACGATCACGTTAAACATGTGGGACCGTAAGTAATTCCGAGAAGTTGGTGGTAGGGGAAGGAGGGTACGGTTCCTGTGGATGCCTCCCCCACTGAGTTCCGGTCTAAATTGGGTGGCACTTCCTGGCCGTCCAAACAGTTACCTTACACCTTTCTGGTAGTTCGCACCAACGAGTTTGCAACGATCAGAATTTGCCACGGTCAGAATTTTCAAGGGTAGCGAACAGGCTGGTCGCCAAAGGCGGCTTGTATAAAAATATATATAAGAACATCCAATGCTAAAATCAAATCAGCAATAAAATTAAATTTGAAATCAAATTAACAATAAACTTAAGGATAAAAGCCAGTGATAAAAGTAGAAAAAACAACTCAAAATTTAAATTTCAAGGTTATTCTACCGTAAACCAATCTAAACATATGGATAAACCGCAAGAAACATTGGACGCAAGGCGCGCCCTCAAGTGGTACAATGTCGAAAGCCCAGACCGTCCGGCTCATCCTTAGACATTGAGCAGCAAAATGGGCAAAAAAGTGGTGCAATGTTGTTGTTGTTGAGACCCAGACCGTCCGACCTACCAGAAAGGTGTAAGGTAACTGTATGGACGGCCGGGAAGTGCCACCCAATTTAGACCGGAACCCAGTGGGGGAGGCATCCACAGGGACCGTACCCTCCTTCCCCTACCACCAACCTCTCGGAAGGACTTACGGACCCACATGTTTAACGTGATCGTACTCCGCATGAACACGGCGGCATTTGTGGTAGCGTGCAAATAAGTGGTGCAATGTGTCATAACTCAAAATCAGCGCCAGCAGCTGACTGAACAGGCAGCGTGTAAAGGAGGCGGTGGTTTAACGTGATCGTACTCCGCGTGAAAACGGCGACAGGTTTGGGTAGAGGCGAGAATCGAACCCGGGTCATCCAAGTGAAATCTCCGCCCGCTAATCACTGAGTTGTCACGCCCACTAATGTCTACTACGTTCGTTCTTTGGCATTTTCGTTCCAGATGAGCAGGTATGGATATGTATATATTGGGCATATCCGAAGGTATGAGGTACCTGTTAAGATGGCTGGGAAGTGCCACCCAATTTAGACCGGATCCCAGTGGGGGCATCCACAGGAACCGTACCCTCCTTCTCCTATCACCAGCCTCTCGGAAGGACTTACGGACTCACGTGTTTAACGTGATCGTACTCCGCTTGAACACGGCGACAGTTTGGGGAGAAGCGGCAATTGAACTCGGGTCGTGAGAGTGCAATTCCCGCGCGCTAACCACTTTGCTGTAGCGCCCCACTAATTTCTATTTAACCGCAACTTGATAATATGTAACTTGACAATAATTGTAAAGAACACGAATTCAAAACTTTACACTAATCTCAAAATATTTCTCTCTTTTATATTTGTTTTCTCTATATTCCTCGTTTATCATTTGTTGTAAATATTTTATATTTTTATTTGTTGTAAATATTTTATATTTTAATGTATTTATTCATTTGTGAGTACTTTTGAAAATCATTTGTTGTCAATAGTTCGCATTTTAATGTATTTTATTTCATTGTAATATGCATATTTTGTATTGTATTTTACCTTGCCCGCTGTTACTGGAACTTCATTCCTTTTAAATAAATAAAAAATATCAGATTATAGCCGAACAATAATTAATTTGTAAAGTGTAATTGCGTCCGATACAAATTGAGGATTTCTTTATTAAAGCCTTTTTAAGATTAGTCAACTAGATAGTTTTAATCAAAAAATGCTCAAAACTGCTATTAAAAAACTACCTACAGAATCTTCTTAGGAATACAGCTTAGAATAAAATTTAGGCATCAACCGGTTTCAAAGCAAAAACGGTGCATTCTTCTTCAGGCTGGACATGTAAAAATGGCAACATCCCTTATTCACCAGGACAGAATTTGCATGGAATACGATGCAAAATGTGTGATCAGGGATCGTTGGGGTATTTATCACCCTAAAATCTTTAAAATACTGTTTAAGTTAATGTTTGATACAAACAGAGCAAAGTTCTTCGATTCTTTTGTTGGGATAAACAACTATTTTTCATTCACCATGTGCTATGTGTGTATAAAAAGTAAAAATACATATAATCAAAACCAACAAAACTTATTCAAATAATAAAACAGATCAAACAAAGATTTAAAAAGAGATTGAAATTAAAATACTGTACGGGCATTTTATCCCATAGTTTAGAATAGAATATAATTGTAAAAAGCGGTTTTAAACTATAAATTCTAAATATCTTATGATTAAAATAAGTTAAATCTATCTTAAAACAATTTTACATTCAAATGACAGAAAACTCACTGACATTTTGCACAAAAATTTATATCCAATTTAAATAAAAATATATTCCTCCTTTGTATTTACATGTTATGTCATGAAAAAGAAATTAGTATAGTTTCTAAATAAAAAAAGTAAGCATGATATACTATAGAAACATTGTTAAAACCTAAAAAATGTAAAAGATGTCAAAATTTGAATAACTTTAAAAACGGTATTCAAGTGCTTTTGTGAATTTATCAAATATTGAATTCAATACTCGAGAATTTTTAAATTCTAAAGGCAAGATATATTTTTTAATATTATTTAAAAACATTTCTTTCAAATGTCAGAAAACATTTGAAATGTTCAACACAAAAGATTATCGCTACTTCTAAGAAAAACATTTTACTTTCTAAAGCAGAAATTACGTAAAATAATATTGAAATCCTTGTTTTGCAGATAAATTGGATGATGTACAAAAAATGCAATGTTTAAATAACGTTGTCAGAAAGAAACGTTTAAGATCCAATGTGTTTTGTTCACTTCCAAACATTTGCATATGAAAATAAATTTTTAAAATAGAATTACCAGAATTTTAAAAGAAATATTTGAATATAAGTAAAATCAAAACGAAATGCTTATAAAAATCGCATCAAGTGATTTTTTACTTTGTTGCAATCACAATCACGCATCGCATTCGATTCTGAAATGAGTTTTAAAAATAAATATCATAAATACAAACTTGTTCTATCGCAAAGTTAAATGTTTAAAAGTGGAGATTAAAGAAATGTTCTAAATCTCGTTATCATTTTATATATCATCAAAATATGTTTCGATAGAAATATTTATTAACTATGTATTCTGGAACAAAAATGTTTTTTCCTTAAATGCAGAGTTTATGTAAGTTTATGTAAAAACATATTGTTATTTAAGTACACTTCATAAAAAGTTATATAAAAAATTTCAATCTATAGTGCATGCATTTGCATAGAATATCTAATGACAATTCACTACGAACTATAAATTTTTTATTGTTTTAGGAAATCTAGTAACTTGTATGTGTTACTTAGAATAGTTTGTGTCTAAAAAATATGTTTAATCATACTGTATACATACTTTCTAAGTTTGTGTCATATCCTTCGCTTAAGGAGAATTAACATTGCACAAATTTTTTTCCTATTGTCTTCAGTTTCGTCCGTTCTGCCATCTAGTAGAAAAAATATTAAGCATTTTCATGTTTTGAATTCCTTGATCCTGAGTGGAGTACTACTAATATCTATTTGACCGAAATATTGGTAACATATAATTTGTCAATATTTCTAAAGAACGCGAATTCAAAAATTTTACTCTAATGTTAAAAATAATAATTAATTTTTAGACTGCATTTGAGCCGCGTACACATTAGATATTATTATTAACGTAACCTCTTCAAGATTAATTAAACTATAATCAAAAACCGCTCAAAATTTCTATTAAAAACTAAATTAATATAAAACCCTCGTATAAATACAGCATACAATGAAATTTAACAGTCAACCTATTTCAAAGCAAATAACAGCCTTCATTTACAGAAGAAACAGCTAACATATTCACCAAGACAACATTTGAATGAAATGTAATGCAGAATGTGTGATCAAGATCGTTGTGACGTTCATCACATTCTCTACAACTGCAGTGTTAGTTGTGTTGGTCAAACAACAGGACTCTTAAATTACGCATTAAGGAGCATCTAAGTTATATTTCTAAACAAGAATTATCTAAGTATCCATCTGGTGAACATTTTGGAAGCTGTAGTCATGTTTTCAGTTTTTCGAAAGCCAATAAAGTTTTTACACCTAATTCAATTTTTGAATTTGACTTTCTTGTAAGCTTCTCTATTGTTTCGCAATCAAGCACCCTTGTTAGCGATCATTGTCTTTTCATTAACGATTTTTATATCTTCAGTACACTCTTTGGATGTGCCTGATATAAAATTTTGCACTAACTAAATCACTCTGTACAGCTGTGTCAGTGCCTTTTTTTTCTTTCTTTTTTTTCCACTGTTCTTTGCTCGAGATTTAGAAATGTGAACTTCCCATTACACTCATTCATATTTGTTTCGTTTTTATCAATGCCGTGCGATAGGCAATGTTCTCTTACCAATAAGTAACTTTTATGAGTCTAGTACCCTAGGTTGAAGAATTTATTGCATGCTTGTAAGCTTTAGATCTTTACTTCATAACTTTAATTTACTTTAGTTTTGAAAGTTTCGAGTATATATCGGATTTGAAAGTGGGTTATGTATTAATTCCATAATTCGGAGTTTGGGACCTGCTGCGCCGGTTCAAATCTAACAATTAAATTACAAAAAGTTCTAAAAAAATTCTTAGTACAACGAATAGGTGATTAAAAGTATCAACATGTTTCGAGGGCAAAGAGCCACAGCAAATATTCCATCCAAAGACAGAGCGGTTTCTATCACCACAGATTTGTGTACGTTACCCAGGGAGGACAGATTGTGTAGCTTGTATATTTAATTCATATATAGTCAACTCATATAGCTCATACAGATTATAGCTTTCAAATACGTATTTTCTTTATATTTTGTTTTATTCTACTTAAATTTGGTAGCTTTTATTCTCTAGTGTTTTATACACTCAGTATTTTTCTGTGTTTGCTTTTCGTATTTATTCAAGGAAGCAGGCTCGTTTAGCTTCATTATATTTTTCTGGTGGGTTTCGTAGCACGTTATTCTTTAGCTTATTTTACAGTCACTTAAATAAATGTTTTTATAGTTGTTTGATTAAATAAGTTTATTCAGCTTCCGAAACTGATCTTTTTTCATTAAACTAAAAAAATTTTTAAAGATTTTTACATATTATTATCACCTATATCACGTATTATTATTCATATATTGTAGTCTTATGCTTTTATTCTTATAATTTTATATTTTAATTCAAATCATGACTTGGCTTTCATATTAACTTTTAAAACCAATCTCAAAATTATCTTAAACTATCCCAATGTTTTTCGTGCCAGTTTTGTTTCGCAAGGTTATCTTCCCCGTTTTACTAGTTAGAGATTCGCTGAGTGGTTACTTCAACAATCTAGCTGGCGCCAGATTCAGGCCATAATTAACCTTTGGTTGGGGAAGATTAGAGCACCTGCCTGCCTATCAGCCATATAGACCTTCTACCTTCTTAAATAAGATGTCATATTCAAGTCCTACATCGTGTAATAGAGATTATCACGTGACTATATCAAAGACGGTAAGCTTTGTTGTATGAATTCTCTCCCGTAGAGGGAAGACGGTTGCTCATTTTGATTTGGTGTGATAACTCAATTTGATTTACTCTATGTTAGCCGCTTGGTTTATACTTTTGGTTTTATATTTTCAGTTTCTGAAAGACCTTGGCTGCCAGCGGGTGTGAGGAAATTCAGCTATTCGCTCACTTCGATTTATTGTGATAACTCACTGCGGTTTGGTTTATTAATAAAGGTTAGTCCCTTGGTTTATCCTGTCAGTTTTATATAGTCATTCCCCCGACTTACGTACACTCGACTTACGTGTACCCGCACTTACGTACACTTTGCATTGGAACCTTAACTCATAATTATAGTGTTTCTTCCAAATTACGTACATTTTATGTGCCCTGCTACCTGTGCAGTACATTACTACTACTCACGTTTTATCAGATTGTTTCGGAGACGGTTCTCGTCACATTATTTTGTAATTGGTTACTTCCCTTTGTGATTAAATTGATTTTATCTTTCTACAATTCTAATTTTAATCTTGTGATGTAAATTTATAGTACAACACCACCATTACACTTTATAAAATATGTAACTATGTAAGAAGGCCTGCAGTCTTTATTTTACGTACAAATTATTGATGTACATCCGTTGTACATGAATTTGTCGATCCAGTACGCCTAAGATGATCGCAGTACATTATGTAGATTGGTGGATGGAAAAAAAAATACTTTGCTTTGACATACGGACATATTCGAAAAACAGGCATGCTCCAGAACTTAGCCTGCCTAGGACCAGGTCTTGATGTTTGGAACGCCATCTTTATATGTGTAACTCTCTGAAGACAAAAACCTCTATTGTTTTAACTGAAGAAGTTGATCTGTCTCTCTGTCCTAAAGAAGACATCTTTTTTTTTACCTTCGAAACATGTTGATACTTTTAGTCAACTATCCGAAATTTTTTATTTGCAGTTTAATTCAGTAGGTTGAGCGAATATTATTTTATAATTGAAAGTTTTCACAGATTGCTGAAATATGAGACTGTATTTTACCTCCAGAAGAAATGTTCCGTTGATTAATATGTATAAAATCTATACAGAAACTGTCAAAAACTATTCAAGCTTTAAAATATATAATTTGATGCATAAATTTTAAAGTTTTCTTTACCTCCATACGGGTATTTTCGTCTCTTAAATGAGATATTTGCAATGCAAACTTTTTCCCGTAAACTGCTCGTAAAAATTGTTTCTTTACGCAAGCACTAAACAGGAGTGTAAATTTATTTTACTTCTTCAAAATGGCACAAGTACAAAATATGCATATCAAAATTTGTTTTCTTTCTTTACCGCAAATGTCAGCAATTCTGAATTTTTAAGACATAAATGCATAACTTTAATCTAATCATCCCTTAGTAAAATATCTCATTTTGAAAAAAGTAAGATAGAGAAATGTGTCATTTAAGAACATTTTCAGATATGTCGTTGCGAAACGTGTTTTCCCATTTATTATGTGAACGTAATTCCCGTATTTCCTTATAAAGCCAGGGTGTTATTGTAAGTAGCACTTACAGTAGTTAAACGAATAGTTTTCAATTAAGATGAGTTATTTCATATATATTTTAGACATCCATGCTAAAACATTTTTGTGTAACGTTCATTTATATATTGTCTGATATAAACTAATAGTATCCATCTCGTGATCGTGATCCCATTGCAGATAACAGCATCCATAGATCGGTTTCGAAATTTCTAGCTAACTCTCCTCAGCACCAAATAGCTGATACCAGCGATGGCAACAAATAAACTGCTGTGTGCCATAATTTTGGAAACCTCTATAGCGACCGGCAAACATCGTCTTTATGAGACCAAATAAAGCAATATTTATTTAAAGTAATATGCCATGGTATGAAACAAGCTTAATAAAGGTTTCAGACAAATAAGCATCATATGAATCAAAAATCAGAATAAAATTTAAAAGAAACAAAATAATTAATTCATAAATTTTGAAAACTAAGACTAATTAACCGAGTAACATTAAACCATAGTAGAAAAGAAGCAATAAATAAAAAGAAAACCCTAAAAGATTAACTCACTCTTTATTAAGCCAGGGAAAATTATACACTACTTAATTCTTGAAATGGAGTTGACATTTCCAATAACTCTAGAAAACCAAGCACCCCTATTATCACCATTGGGCGTAGGCGAAGAGCAATTAATTGTATTCATACATTGGGAAACGTAATGGTCAACATTATCAACATGAAGATAAGAACAATAAGGGGGACTTTTAATCTTACGCTTATGCAAATAATTCATAAATGGACCATGGGCCGTATTAAAATAAATATAAAATTTATTATATATAAGTTGATCAGTATTAACTTTCGGTAAATAATCCTTATCCCTAACCGAGAGAAAATCAAAATTTAAAAAAACTTCCAGAAGTTGCTGACATTTATTAATAATTTGTGTTTTATAAAATTTAGATAATAAAGAACAACTAATTTTCCCATTTGAACCAGTCATCTCAGCAAAATTGTCTGATATATCATTTCCCATTATCTAAAAGTGAGTACAACTATCACGGAGTCAGTGGACTCTGCTATATTGAGCGCCGATTACAAATCGTGAGGTCAAAGGCCACTCAGGAAGATAATCTGTATTTTAAAAATAGCAGAGGTGGTCAGTCAAATTGTCAGTTTGATAAATCTGACGAAACATTCTTTTAACAACAAAATAAGAAACATTTAAATGCTCACAATTATATATCCTACTGCTCTAGACATGTTTATTGTGATACCGTTGATTTTCAAAGGGAATTTGGCTAGTTATAATTGCTCAAAATTTAATCTTTCCATAGCAACTTGATATTTCGGAACAAAGATCGCTGGATCCTTGCACTTTTCTTCTACGTTTCAAACCCCGTAACTTACTTCATGAGTCGGCAGTCTTCGTCTCCTAATCGCTGGCGCTCACTGAGCTTGCCTCGCGAACTCTTTAGTGCCTCCTGCTATTGCGAAAGATTGCCTACTGTATGACGAACGATTGCCTATAGTATGACAAAGAGGCGACAAAATTACATTACAGTACGTTTTTGTCGTTTATTCGTATTACAGTGGCAAAATATCGTGTTACTTATCCGATATACAGAACCCGCTCTTTAAGAAATATGTCCTGTGAAATAAATAACTATTGGAATATTCTTGGACACCAAAATACAAAACTATTATAAAAAGTATCTTCTCTCTTGAGTGGAATGAACTAGATCGAGAATGATGTTAACATATTTTTTATTAACAAATTTGGACGAGAATAATGTTAACATATTTTTTATTAACAGATTTGAACGAGAATACTGTTAACAGATTTGTTATCTAATATCGCATATAAAATGTGAACCAATTGGATGATTCTAACTATTTTTTTTTTATTTTATGTAATTACTTTGCTAACTTTATTTTTATAAAGTACAATATTTCGAAAATTCATTCTAGCGTTCTAAAGTCTGCGTCATTCGTTTTATAATGACTCATTACGTATGAAATGGTACAGTATTTAACAAGATTGAAAGTACTGATTTTTTAATAATTTTCTCAAGCATTCATTAGGAAATCTTTCAATATCGTGAAAATGGTTTACACTAGCTTTTTAAGGGCGCGGTAGCCCAGTGGTTAGCGTACGGGAGGCCCGGGTTTGATTCCCGCCACTGCAAATACTGCTGCCGTGTTCACGCGGAGTACGATCACGTTAAACATGTGGGTCCGTAAGTCCTTCCGAGAGGTTGGTGGTAGGAGAAGGAGGGTACGGTCCCTGTGGATGCCTCCCCCACTGGGTTCCGGCATAAATTGGGTGGCACTTCCCGGCCGCCCAAACAGTTACCTTACACCTTTCTGGTAGGTCAGACTGTCTGGGTCTCAACAACAACAACACTAGCGTTTTGAAAATTATATCATTCATTTGATAATAAAAAAGTACGTCTGACATGATTATTCATTTATAATTATTGAAATTCATGATTTTTAATGTGTGTGTGCTTTTTTCTTTTTCAAACATTCATTTGAGAATAGGGAGAATTCCAACATGCGATCTTGTTTAAAAACCAATAAGGATCCAATATTCATTGATTGCATAATAATCGTATCAATTCATATTCGAAACATATCATTTGCGCATAAGATATCGTATCCACAAACTCACGGATATACACAATAACATACATATATACCCATACTAACATATATGCATATACGCACACGCACTAACATAGATATACACTAACACATACACTAACACACATACACACTAACATATCTACACACTATCATACATACACGCTAGCACATACACTAATACACATACACACTAGCACAAACACTAATATACATACACACTAACATTCATACACACACACTAACGTACATACATACACTAACATACATATATGCACATACTAACATGCATACATATACACACACGCACTAACATACATGCATACACACTAACATACATACACACACACACATACATACATGCACACACACATAATTATCACCTCCAAAACGTTCGATTCGAGTTCAGGAATGCTTAAAACGAGCGCTTTCGTCAAAAACTCAAATTCGAATTTTCGACCCCGTCACAACACTTTCCCTATACATTCCACTATGTATGTAGGGAAAGTAAACGGATTCAAAAGCATAGAAAGTTATTTGTGTATAGTTTTCTTTGAAGTCGAATATAGGAGCGGCACAGAACACAAAAACATTTTCCAGGGCACCGAAGAAAAGACAGATAAAAGCATTCAAAATAATATCAAGAACAAAATCTTAAAGCTATTTCAAAGTTAAATTGCAAATTTTATCACAGCCACTGCAATTCTTAAAATCAGAGTAAGTCTCTCTATAAAAACAACGACATTAAATTCTTTCGAAAATAAAATTTGCATTTTATCTGATTTTTCGAATCAGCTCTCTGAATTCAGTTTCTTTTGGAGCATCTGAACTGTTTATTTTATCTTCTATTTACATAAAATATAATTTTATTCTGAAATAAATTTTAAAAAACTTGAGTTATTTTAGCTTGAATTTCACTGTTAATTTACGATTTTCTGCTCGATAGTTTTACTGCATTAATATTCATAAAATATAGTAAAACTTAAAAAGTTCAGCAATCACTAACCGAATGTTTAATTAAGGGATTTTCCGCTTTTACGCATGTCGCTAAATTCAGTTGAAAGCAACCGCGGCTACATATATTCATAGACTATTATTAAGAAATACACATACAGACAGACAAAGGGGTACCAAAATTGGAATCACTGCTGCTTCAGTGAACTGACCGACATCATCAGACTGGTTCCGCCCTAGTTAGCACTTCCTCACGGTATCAGGCTTTTCCCTGAACCTTACTCCTCGAATAGCAATAGGCCTCTGAGGTTCATCACAATACTTTCACTTTACATATACTATATACTGAAGAGAAAGTAAAAAAGAATTATTTTTGTTTTGCGGTATCTGAGAAATGCACACAGAAACAGATTATGTTCCGATTTTCGAAAATCATTATCCTTAAAATCGAAGACTTTTCCCTGAACCATAGTCATCAAATAGCAATAGGCATCTGACGTTCATCACAATTTTTCTTTGCATATACTATATATTGAAGAGAAAGTAAAAAAGAATTATTTTTGTTTTGCGGTATCTGAGAAATGCACACAGAAACAGATTATGTTTCGATTTTCGAAAATCATTATCCTCAAAATCGAAGGCTTTTCCCTGAACCATACTCATCGAATAGCAATAGGCATCTGACGTTCATCACAATTTTTCTTTACATATACTATATACTGAAGAGAAAGTAAAATAGAATTATTTTTGTTTTGCGGTATCTGAGAAATGCACACAGAAACAGATTATGTTTCGATTTTCGAAAATCATTATCCTCAAAATCGAAGGCTTTTCCCTGAACCATACTCATCGAATAGCAATAGGCATCTGACGTTCATCACAATTTTTCTTTACATATACTATATACTGAAGAGAAAGTAAAATAGAATTATTTTTGTTTTGCGGTATCTGAGAAATGCACACAGAAACAGATTATGTTCCGATTTTCGAAAATCATTATCCTTAAAATCGAAGACTTTTCCCTGAACCATAGTCATCAAATAGCAATAGGCATCTGACGTTCATCACAATTTTTCTTTGCATATACTATATATTGAAGAGAAAGTAAAAAAGAATTATTTTTGTTTTGCGGTATCTGAGAAATGCACACAGAAACAGATTATGTTTCGATTTTCGAAAATCATTATCCTCAAAATCGAAGGCTTTTCCCTGACCCATACTCATCGAATAGCAATAGGCATCTGACGTTCATCACAATTTTTCTTTACATATACTATATACTGAAGAGAAAATAAAAAAGAATTATTTTTGTTTTGCGGTATCTGAGAAATACACACAGAAACAGATTATGTTTCGATTTTCGAAAATCATTATACTTAAAATCGAAGGCTTTTCCCTGAACCATACTCATCGAATAGCAATAGGCATCTGACGTTCATCACAATTTTTCTTTACATATACTATATACTGAAGAGAAAGTAAAATAGAATTATTTTTGTTTTGCGGTATCTGAGAAATGCACACAGAAACAGATTATGTTTCGATTTTCGAAAATCATTATCCTCAAAATCGAAGGCTTTTCCCTGAACCATACTCATCGAATAGCAATAGGCATCTGACGTTCATCACAATTTTTCTTTACATATACTATATACTGAAGAGAAAGTAAAATAGAATTATTTTTGTTTTGCGGTATCTGAGAAATGCACACAGAAACAGATTATGTTCCGATTTTCGAAAATCATTATCCTTAAAATCGAAGACTTTTCCCTGAACCATAGTCATCAAATAGCAATAGGCATCTGACGTTCATCACAATTTTTCTTTGCATATACTATATATTGAAGAGAAAGTAAAAAAGAATTATTTTTGTTTTGCGGTATCTGAGAAATGCACACAGAAACAGATTATGTTTCGATTTTCGAAAATCATTATCCTCAAAATCGAAGGCTTTTCCCTGACCCATACTCATCGAATAGCAATAGGCATCTGACGTTCATCACAATTTTTCTTTACATATACTATATACTGAAGAGAAAATAAAAAAGAATTATTTTTGTTTTGCGGTATCTGAGAAATACACACAGAAACAGATTATGTTTCGATTTTCGAAAATCATTATACTTAAAATCGAAGGCTTTTCCCTGAACCATACTCATCGAATAGCAATAGGCATCTGACGTTCATCGCAATTTTTCTTTACATATACTATATACTGAAGAGAACGTAAAATAGAATTATTTTTGTTTTGAGGGATCTGAGAAATACACACAGAAACAGATTATGCTTCGATTTTCGAAAATCATTATCCTCAAAATCGAAGGCTTTTCCCTGAACCATACTCATCGAATAGCAATAGGCATCTGACGTTCATCACAATTTTTCTTTACATATACTATATACTGAAGAGAAAGTAAAATAGAATTATTTTTGTTTTGCGGTATCTGAGAAATGCACACAGAAACAGATTATGTTTCGATTTTCGAAAATCATTATCCTCAAAATCGAAGGCTTTTCCCTGAACCATACTCATCGAATAGCAATAGGCATCTGACGTTCATCACAATTTTTCTTTGCATATACTATATACTGAAGAGAAAGTAAAAAAGAATTATTTTTGTTTTGCGGTATCTGAGAAATGCACATAAAAACAGCTTATGTTTCGATTTTCGAAAAACATTATCCGTAAAATCGAAGGCTTTTCTCTGAACCGTACTCCTCGAATAGCAATAGACCTCTGACGTTCATCACAATACTTTTCCTTTACAAATACTATATATTGAAGTATTTGTAAAGAGAAAGTAAAAGCAAAATATTTTTGTTTTGCGGCATCTGAGAAATGCACATGGAAACTGCTTCTATTTTAAAGCTAACAGGTTAAAATGCAATATTTTATTTATTATTTAAAAGAGTCAATTCATATGTTTGAGTTAAAACATGATAAACTTGCAATGTACCAAAGGCTGAGAGATCTAAAATTACTTAAATAAAAATTCGTAATAATTTAAATATGAATCAGTAGTTTCCTCTATCACCATTGAAAGAATCCTTTTTTAAATGCTATAGTATTTTAAATGATCTAAATTATTCCATTAACATACTTAAGCATGTTCAATATTGTTTAATGCAATTAATGGATTGCTGGAAATATCATTAGAAAAGGTTAATTGCGTTTAGGATGCTTTGGAGATGTAATTACACGAACCGGAAAATTGGAAAATTGAAAATTCAATAATGGACTTTTGCCTCGGCGATAATATATAGATTGCTAAATAGCGATCATTTCTCATGATAAGGATTTTAGATAAGGAGAAAAGAGGGTAATTTTTAGAGATATGTCAGTCCTTTGATTACTATAAGTGTGTAGATACGTTTGCAGTTAAAGGAGTGTATGGAATAAATTTATTTATTTTATATTCCACACTTTAATCAAGGTATCGATCACTCTTTCTGTATCTCTTTCTCTATCTCTCACTTTTACCTCTTTTTTTCTTTTTTCTCCTCTCTTCCTTTTTCTACATTTCCCTTTCTTTTTGTTTCTTTCTTTTATTTCCTTTTCTTTGTTATCACTGTCTGACTTCCATTATTTCTCTTCTTCTTTCTCGCTCTCTCTTCTTCTTTCTCGCTCTCTCTTCTTCTTCCTTTGCTTCTCTGTCTTTCTCTCTCTATTTGTCTTCCATGCTTTCCTTCATATTGCTTGCCCTCTCTATCTTTCTTTCTTTCTTTTTCTCACCGTCTTTCTACATTGTCTTTCTTCCTTTACTTTTCTCTATCTTTCCTTTCCTTCTTCCCCCTCTCTTTTAGAATACTTATTTTTATTTAAATTTGAAAAGTATAAATAAAAATGAAACATTTTTATTCGTCCCATTCCATCACATTGACATGATCTATGCGAACATTATGCAATATTCTTTAAAAATGCTGCGTATTCACAACAAATTTTTTGAAACAAGACTAGCATTTCAATTTTAGTCGTTATGTACTTGGCATATAAGTTATCTTATGTTTTTGTTATTTTATTTAACTTTATTATACAAGAAAATGAACTGCCAGTTTTAAGGTATGGCAATAAAATATATCTTCATGGATTCCAGGTATTTAGCCACTTTCTAATTACTCGAGTTACCTAAGAGAATTCCTGCTCCTCTTCCAATATTATTACATTTGAAGCTTTGCTTAAAATGTCTTCTCCTCATGCGTTTATTCTACTCGAAATACACTGTCAACTGTAGAAGGAAAAATCTAAACCGCAGTCGGTTATTAGGATAGCTGGAGCATCATGTAATATTGAAAAAGAATCCGGAATAGAAACAATCCAATTTTGAATTCAATACTAACAACTTTATTTACAATTTAAATTAACACTCTGCCGAGTCAGTTAAGTTAACAAAGCATCATATGAATAAAAAGAGTTTTAAGTGTGAAAACAAAAAATATATCCAACAAGGTGCAAAGTCATTGCCCATACAAGTGTGCAATGGTAAAGTAATGAGCCTTGGTTTGGGCTCTATTGTAAAAGACTTTGTTGTTATATAGATATATCAAGCTCACTCAAATTACAGTAGCTGGCTGCGTAACTAAATAGAGACAGATACGAAACATCCAGTATTGAACATTCCCATTATGTAATACAACAGATCATTAATGCACTTTTACGGGCTTGGTTGATGACTTGGCTATAATGAAGTAATCAGTGAAAGAGCTATAAATCATAAATACTTACCCAATTCCTTCCTAGGTTCTTTGTCTTGGCCAACCAGGGATACTAATCCGTTATGATCATAGTAGTATCTATCCTAGTGCCGGTTCCATGAACTTGCACTTCATTTTCATTCACACAGCGACTCGACTCCTAGCGACTTCTCCCATCCAACCGTCCTACAGCCAAACTATCAACCATCCTTCTACTACCAGGACTGTACGAAGCCTGTATTACTCCGCTCACTTCACTCACTGACGATTTGAAACTTATCTTGTCTCGAAACCAGGACCACAGATATTACTTGGCTTGCTGATTGGTTTACTTAACCTAGCTAGTCAGAAGTCGTTAATATAATGTGAAACATAAATTATGACGCAACTGAGATAAATAATAGCCAAAGCTTATATAGATCTCACAAAGTTCACCCTCATCTCTCCATTTAAAGTCTGCCCTGACAAAATAATTTTAGACTTTTACCCAGTCTAGCCCGACACTACCAGCACTCAAGCCCGGAGAAATTTTCGGTTCGGTCCAAAATCCCGTGAAACTCTATCCTGTCAGGCCTGAAATGATAATCATCGTAATGTGTGAAAAACGTAAATTTGTGTAATTTTTTACCTTAGTTAAAAATTATGCTTTATTTAGCAATTACTGACAAGATAATTTGATGTATTCTATTAAATTTCATTTGTACATTTTATCAAACATTTAATACGTCTGACTCGACCCCACCAGCAACTTAAACTAAACCTGAACCTGCTTCGTCCTGAGACCATCTTACAGAAGTTTATGCCAATCCTAATCTCAGAGCCCGACCAAAATCCAAGTCGACGTTTACTCTGGACACTTCAAGAATCATAGGCCAGTAAATAAAGGCTCAAATCTATTGAATGTCGGAATAATTATGGGAAAGCTTATTTTAGGCAGAATCGTGGAACACTATGAGATATTAAAATGCTCAACAGAGCACCAGTTAAGTTCTGTTCAAAAACTTTATATTATTGAAGGCTCTCACGGACACACTTTGTACGATCCATCAAGTAGCCTTTCACCCCTCACCCCGTAGTTCAGAAACTGAAAGAAGTATAATGGTATTTTTTTAATTTTCTGAAACAGGTAAACGTAAAGAAACCAGACCTTAATAATTTGATTTATATTTCCCCAACCAATTTCTTGAATTCTCTGAGAGAGGTATGCCAATGAGAGCAGACCTTACTAATTTGGTTTATATTTCCCACAACCAATTTTTTTAATTCTCTGAGACAAATATGTCAATGAGACCAGACCTTAATAATTTGGTTTATATTTCCAACAACCAATTTTTTAATACTCTGAGACAAGTATGCCAATGAGACCAGACCTTACTAATTTAGTTTATATTTCCCCCAACCAATTTTTTTAATTCTCTGAGGCAGGTACGCCAATGAGACCAAACCATAATAATTTGGTTTATATTTCCCACAACCAATTTTTTGAATTCTCTGAGACAGGTATGCTAATGAGACCAGACCATAATAATTTACTTTATATTTCCCACAACCAATTTTGTGAATTCTCTGAGACAGGGTGTGCCAATGAGACCACACATTACAAATTTGGTTTATATTTCCCACAACCAATTTTTTTTTTAATTTTCTGAGACAGGTATGCGTAATGAGACCAGACCTTACTAATTTGGTTTATATTTCCCACCACCAATTTTTTTTTCTGAGACATGTATGCGTAATGATGCCAGACCTTACTAATTTGGTTTATATGGCATTTCCCCCAACCAATTTTTGTATGAATGCATCAAAGGCAGTGCATTTTGTTTTACTGTGAAATTTCCACACTTGCACCTAAAGTCTAAAGCCGACTAGTAAAGTCAGTTAAATATTCGGCATATTAAGTATTCCACCACTACTCTTAGTAACACTGACGCTAGTACATTAAAATTAAATTTCTTGCTTATGAAACGTTAAATAACCGCCAGGACTATCTGAAATCTTGCAAATGACGAATTTAGCAGGTCTTCTTTTCAGTTTTTCTGTCAAATAAAGCGACTTAAATTAAAATTCTATAGAAAATCTGTTTAAGATACTCAATTCATACTCGATTCTGTAGCAATTCATAAGAAAACATAAAATTCAAAATTTTTAAAGTTTAAGAAATCCTAATGATTATTCGAAAACTCGCAAATATCGTATTTATCAGTTATTCTCATAAAATTCTATCCATATAATAAAAGGCAATGTCTGTCTGTGTGTGTGTGTGTGTCTTATACACTATAGTCTCAGCGATCGCGCGTCGCAGAGCTGCGAAATTTGGCAATCGGAGACCCGGGGAGGGGGAGAAGGTGGCACGTGAAAAATGATTTTTAAAATTCAAATTATTTTTTTTTGTTATTTAATGTTTTATGCGATTTCGACCGTTTTTTCCCTTTTCCCCCCAATATCCAGACGTCGTAGAGAAAAACAAATCACACGACCGGAAAGAGCAGACAATTGCGAGTAAAATATATTAATTTCAAATCTCAGTGACAAATTCTAATACGTTTTAAAGATTTTAAAACAAAAGTCACTTTCGGCTCAAATAAACGAACTTTCGTTTTAAATCCTCGCGTCAGAAAAAATACCGACAATTTCGACTAATAATTTACATTTTCTGAAAGCTCAAAGATCAGGCTTTCTTACAAGCCCAATCTGGTCAAGAAATAATAAAAACTAGGCGCACGATCCGGATTTTAAGGAAGTAATGATTTTCAATTTCTCGGCCAAACCGCGAAATCAGGGATCGATTTTTCACCCACATGAGCGGGCAAACGCACGGCATTTCTATGGTGGAGGGGAGGTAGGCGAGGTTATAACGTCACGGTTCTGGGGAAAATTCTCCTGCCTTCACTTCGAGATCCTCCGGAACCTCTTTCGACATTGCTTACGTCCAACTCGCCTGATGCAAGGCATTTCCAGGAAAACATAAGACGATATAATTCATGTTTTCAAATGACGTCATTCGATTGCACACAACCGATTAGAGAAGATGGATATATGCCTACATTTAAAGTGCAGGGTCAAGTGTACCATAGAATAGGAAGTCTGCAACCCCAAATAAATGACGAGCCAAAATCTCTTCAGGTTTATTTTATAGATGACAAGCAAAAATAGGTTGAACAACGTTGCAGGAATGTGATGCAGGCCAAACCAAATATAGTAGCATAGTTACAGGACATGCTTCATGAGCACAACAGTTATGTAAGTAGTTTTAAGTGTGCTATGGAGAAAATGACTCCCGAATTTAAGGTTGTTTTTCGGGCAGATAAAACACCTTCCGGTGAACATGAAGAAAGATTTAACACACCGACAACATCAGAAGTGGCGGTTATTCTTGCTGGTGATGAACACGGCCGCAGAGACATCAAACTTCATTTGAGTAGTGATGAAATTCAAAAGATTACAGAAACGCATAGATCCTATGACGAACTTCAGTATCCGCTAATATTTTGGCAAGGTGAGGATGGGTACCTCTTTGAAATGAGAGAAACGAATCCCACAACTGACATTAAACTAAAACAAACTTTGTTAACTCCACGGGGTTATGGCGCCAGCGAGTTTGCCACGGTCAGAATTTTCAAGGGTAGCGAACAGGCTGGTCGCCGAAGGCTGCTAGTAGAAAATATGCGTGAGATACATAGTTGAAATTCGGTATGCTGAGAGCCCTTTAACAATCGTTAAATGAAAAATTGCAAAATTTTAACTTTTCAAATTTGAAAGTACCTCAATGACTATCCGAAATCTACATTTTCTCAAAATGTCACTATTCATCGAAATCCCACAGGAAATGCGTTTATGTTAGCCGGTTGAAATATGGTATTGATTGTCATGTAGCTGCCATAAAATCATCGCAAAATTTGACGATTTTTAATCTTAAGTCTTCCTAGTGGAAGGGCAAAATGTTTCAAATTTCTTTAATTTCTTAAAAAGAACACTGAAGCGCAAAGTCCTGCAGAGCACATGTTGACAACAGACAATTGTAATTCGATATATTGAGTATCCTGACTGCTCCAAGTACGGTGAAGAAAGAAAGAAACAAAATATCTACAAAAAATACTGATATCCAATAATAAAAATTTGTAAAAAAAAAACAAGATCTTCAGCTTTACAGAAAGTGTCTTCAGCTTTACAAAAAGTGTCTTCAGCTTTACAAAAAGTATCTTCAGCTATACAAAAAGAGTCTTCAGCTTTATAGAAAGTGTCTTAAACTTTGTAAAATGTGTCTTCAGCTTTATAAAATGTCTCTTCAGCTTTTCAAAAAGTGTCTTCAGCTTTACAGAAAGTGTCTTCAGCTTTACAAAAAGAGTTATCAGCTTTTCAAAAAGTGTCTTCAGCTTTACAAAGCTTTATAAACTGTATAATCTTATTCCACAGTTCATTTGTAGTACCTTGACTTTCGTTATTGGTTTTTGCCACATTCATTTCTCCCCACGGCGATGGCAACGTTTCGCCAACCTTTAGTCACGTGTGCTATTATACTTCAGTTGCCGAACTTACATGAATAAATTAAGACAACGCTTCTTATTGATTTTGTAAACGCTTCTTATTGGTTTTGTAAACGGAGGCAATTTAATGCTTTCGAAACCGGTTGACAGGTATATATTTGTGTCTATGTTATATTTACGAAGTTTTTATATTACTAAGGCTTTTATATTATAAACCTTGTTAAACTTCCACAATCCTAAAGTATTCAAAATCAACTCCCCAAAGCAAGAGAATATTTTATTTTAAATAACTTATTCCATTATGTATTATGAAAATATTAAACAATTAGTCACCTCCTACTCCTTTATTCTAGTAAACGAAGTAAAAATTTGAAAATATGGAAATACGATTAACGCTGTGCTCTATTCCTTTTAAAGTTGTCAAGTTAATTGAAAAGCTGCCTGTTTCAGGCATGATTGAGTTAAAAACCTGCTCTAAAATAACTTTCCAGGAAGCCTTCCTTGCATTCCCTGGTCAGAAAATTAAATTAACATGCAACTTCATTTTACCTATTCCGTGGAAATTTAAGCATAATACCAATGCAAGAATTAAAATGCGCATGGCGCAAAATGGTAAAATTTCAAAGGATTAGCACTGTTATTTTTTTGTAAGGAAATAATGCGCGCTGAGATTCATTTACATATCTGAATATTGATAAATATAAGTATCTGATATTTAAGTCTGTTTCGAAACTAATTCTAAGTTTAAAAAAATTAAAAAGGCCTGTTTCAAAACTAATTTTAAATTTGAAAAATAACGTCCCTGAAATACCTATGTACCAAATTCCGTGACCGTACGACACTTCCCGCTAAAGATTGCACAGACACACAGACATATATCTCCCTCTATCATGTAAAGTTTATTTTTTAAAACAATAGACCTATTCCCAATATGCAAAATTCACCGTAAAAATTGTCAAAGTTATAGGAAGAGTTTCACCTGATAAAAAAAAACAGCAAAAACATAGATTTCAAAAGCTGTACAAAAATTGAATTTCGCTTTTTAAAATGCGCATTTACATGTGTACCTTCAGGAACAGTTTTATATAGTATTCAATTAAGCCGTCAAGAACTTTTATTGATATGCGTAAGTTTGATAACGGGACAATGGAACTTTTTGTGTCCCTAATTGGGCTATAGAAAACATTTTTTTTTTTTGCGGGGTCCGTATAAAAAGTTACATTTTGCGCATTTTTAACAAAACGTGTCACTTGATCAAAATCTAATTATCATAATAGTTTACCTTAATTAAAGAATTTCTAACACAGGAACTATGCGTCTACAATCTGACGTTCAAAATAATATATTTAGTAGTACAATCTGTGTGAAACATCCGGTATAACTACATGTTGAATAAAAGCAACGTGCAACAAAAATGGCGATTAACCATCTGTTTCAGCATGGTTGCGGTAAGTTAAATAAAAAGTACCGAAAGCAACTTACATTTACCCCTTTTTAACCTAAGGTGTTATTCAGTTGGTCTCTATTGTAATTTAATATTAAACTTGTCTGCAGACTCTTAAAAAAATCAGTTAAAAACTGTACATTTCAATTTCTATTATAAATATTTATATGCATATTAACAAAAAAGTTTAAAAGTGCTGCATAGACTTCAAGTCTGGTAAAATATTTTATAAAATCAGAGCAGCAGCAAATCCGAGTAACTGTAAGAATGAATAAATTCATAAAAAAAACTCATAAATACTTAATGAGTTTTCTTATAAATTAATACTTTTAAAATACATTAAAATTTGCATTCAAAACTTATTAATACTTAATGAGGTTTTGAGGTTTTAATCATATCTCATTAAGTATATGATTAAAATCCATGTTAAAAAAATTGAAATTAATTCACCAAAAATCAGCTATCTCAGATTAACATAATAAATACAAGGGAAAGTGTTAATAGTATTTTTTTCTTGATATATTTAACTACCCAAATTAAATTTTAAAGTTTATTTTAGATAATGTTTAAACTCAAGACAAAGCCATGACGCTATAGTTAAAACGATTGAAAGCTATTTAAGTTTTCCAAAAATGAAAAACAATCCTGATTCATTTTAAATACAAATAAAGGAAACTATTGTGGACTATATTTAAACACAAAAGAGAAAGGAATTAAAGAATAAAATTATTTAAATTCAAAAGTTTGAATAAATATTTTATATTTAGATTATATAAATTCTTCTTATAATCTGAATATCAGATAAATTTCACAAAGAACTAAATATAAAAATGACAAATGTTCCCAAATTGCATTAATATATAAGTTTTCCTCAAAAGGAAAATAAGCCATAAACTATTTAACAGTAGCTAAAGAAATGGAACATTATATTACTATGGGTTCTATGTGTTTGAGTATTAATCTGATACCATGCAATTTGTTGTGTAAGTGAATCAAAATGTCAACGTTTTAAATCTGTACGATGCAGCAATAAATATGACATGTATAAATTTACAGTTGCAGCAGTATGTCCATATGAATGCGTTATAGGCATAACAATGAACAAAGAATCTGGATGGATGGGACCATCCTCAAAATCATCCCCATAATCTGATGCCTTAACCTCTTCAAATGCAATTTAATAAACCGTTTTAGAATCAGTGAGTAGGACTTGTATATTTATGTGAAATTGAATAATGACACTTGAGGTCATCAATTGGTGAGAACAAAATAGGGTTCCTTGGTCCTGTGAGTAAGTATTTCGTAATTATATACCCGCCGCCAATGAATTTCACGAATTGATTAATAGGATATGGACGAAGTATAACATTATGAGCTATTTTTTATCTTGACAGACGGAAATGACTGTTTTAGTTATCAGAATAAAACACATATGTTTGTTATTATATATTTTAAATTACTTGCAAATCAAAGTGTTAAATATTTTATTATTGAATTGAAATATGTGTTTATCATTTTTGAAGAGCCACGAAGAATGTTATATTTAACAATACATGGAACTGATGTAGAACATTTAACTCCATATTAAACATATCATAACCTGAAGCTACCAGTATTTTAGTCCATTTAATTTATATTTTCTAACTAAATATATTCGATAACATTTTTCTTATTCATTTTCCAATTTTGCCGTGATGCCAGATACAACAATGGTTACTGAAAATGTTCCATTCACCTGATTAATTGGAGTAGACACTCTATTTTCTAGGATCTTTTAGGGAATAAATATGGACAAGTTAAATGCTCTAAAATCACATTTATCATTCAGAGAAGGATACTGATAAATGCACAGGGGAAACCCATTTTCTCCATGTAGGATGTTAATTTTTGTAAAACGCGTATCTTTATTTAATTACGCTGTTCGCCAAAAAGACCAATATGAAAATTACATGATTTAATCTTGAAATACCAATGACATAGACTGGCTGGATAAGGTAGAAGGAAATTTCACGAATTTTTCTATTACTTCACCAAGGCTATGGTAACAAAGGAAGATATCGGAAAGACGTCAGAAGAATCAAAGAGAGCTTGAAAGGGAAAGACGTCAAATAAATTTTTATCAGGTTAATCATATTCAAGTAGAGGAGGTTAGGGTCAAACCGATAAGCTAATTTTTGTTCACCTGCTGCTTAAAAATGGATTAATAAACAAAGCTAATTTTCCCTGAAAATGAAGCTTAACTATAATGCTTAACTTAATTACAATGATTATACCGTCTCAATTTTGTTGAAAATGTAACAAATATTTTATACGATGTCAAATTATTGAACGTATGAATTGCCTGATTCAACCCCACCCGTGTGACAAGGACAAGACTAATGCCTATTTAAACCCATGTGAAATTTTAATATTTCAATTTATTTTACGTAAATTGAAAACATACATAAACATACGCTGTTCGGTATAGAGTACTCATTGTTAATAATTGTGGAAAATCAAACAAAAGAGTTAACAGTAAATTACTGTGGATATCAACTTTCAAAAGATCATTTTCGGTCTAGAAATTCAAAAATAGAATACAAATCCCCTTCTCCTGCTGTACTTGTAAGACAATTTGTGGTATTTAACGCATTAAATCCATCCCTCAGCGTCCTTTGAGTTTCAATATACATATCATTGCCATAAAAGCAAGTTTCATCATTATTTTTTTTCTTCTGAAGTATATACAGGGTGCTGCAAAAAGAGCGTACCGATTTGGAACGTCAATAAAAAAAATACAAAGCAAGATAGAGAAAGAAATCTTTTATACTTGTGAAGTCCACAGTATGCCGTTGTTATCTATTAAGTTTTGAAGAGTACATCAGTTAAATGGCTACCGTCAATGTCGATGCAGTTTTGAAGTCTGTTTCGGAAATTTTGCAGTGATCTGCGGAATCGCCGTGATTTCTTGCGAAATTGCTGCCTTGAGTGCTTGCAAATTTGTTGGTAGGTGTTGATACACTTTTGATTTGAGATAACCCACAAAAAAAATCACATGGGACCAAATCCGGCGAACGCTATGGCCAAACGTATCACCCCGTATCTGCAGCTGCGTGCAGATCGCTTGGGAGACTGCTGTAGGGAATCTCTAGCAGCTGCCCCATCTTCCGGTCTTGTTACGTTTCTAGGGCGGCAGGGACTCTTTCTTTTTAAAGCCGAACTTGTTCGTCTAAAATTTGAAACCCAACAACGAATTGTTTGTGCAGCCGGAACCGGATCATGACGTCCGAGCTGAAAGGGTATTCGGAAGGCCCTTTGCATCGTTATCACAGATTCACCGTTCATAACAAATTCTTCAACAACAAAAGCACGATGCTCTCCGCTCCAAGCCATGACGGTAACTAAAAATGGCATGCACAAACATGTCAAAAGAGACCATGCCCACTGCTGTACCAAGTCGGGAGTGCAATTCTGGAGCACCTGGTCAACTATGACCGCATCTCCGAGCTGTATGTGTACAATCATGTTCTCTGTAATTACTTGAATTGCTCCAAAGAATTGGGGGGTGTAGCTGGGAATATTCCGAGGAGTATAGAAATGATACTAGGTGGAAAGTGAATTCACGAGGAAAAAGGGGGTCACATTTTTTTTTAAATTATTATTAATATATATATATATATATATATAGATATAGATATATATATATATATATATATATATATATATATATATATATATATATATATATATATATGTAAGTTGAGGTAAGTTAATGGCAATGCCATGAGGTTCTCCGTTTTCGTAGGGTGTTCAAAAAGATTTTGAGTGGACTAAAAGTCCTTGTTCCTCTTGAGCCCGGGATTGAGCGTCCACAATTTCCAGAGTGCTATTCAATTTATCAAGTGTAGAGATGACTTTCTTTAAAGTTTCAAAGTGCTTTTAAATTTTAGATTTTAAGTGCTTATAAAGATTAAAGTATTGTGGACGCTCTAGGTCTCTTCCGAAACTTCCACTGATGAGGGTCGTACTCCGGTAAGTTGCACATTTCTTCATTAGGTATTTTATTTAAATGTTTAAACATTTTAGTTGCTAATTTTGAGATGTGTTTGCCAATATTTGTTACTCCGAAGTCGCTGTGGATGATATCGTTCCTGAGAAACCTAGGGGCTTTCCTGATTGCCCTGAGTGTTTTATTTTGAGCTATTTGGAGTTTCTTGATGTGGGTTTTTCCTGCGAAACTCCATACAGCAGAGCCGTACAAGTGGATGGGCCTAAGTACTGTCTTATATAGTAATACTTTGGTGTTGTAGCTCGCGTGGGGGAATGGAGTATGGCCGATAGTTGGCCTCTGGCCGAATGAATTTTTTAATTCAGCTTGTTATCTGAGGTTTCTAGTTCAGTTTGGAGTCAAACGTGATTCCTAAATATTTCGCGTTTTCCACGTAGGGTATGTTGACTTTGTTTATTTGGATGGGGACCGGTTTATTTTTCTTTCTAACTTTTGAAAAAAGAATACAATGTGTTTTCTTTTCGTTGATTTTTATCTTCCATTTCCGAAACCAGGCGGAAATGGTGTTTATGTGCTTTTGGAGCCTGGAGCGAATAAGGTATATTTTGGAGCTCCTGGTGTATATGGCTGTGTCGTCCGCATACATTGCAAGGTGTGTGTCTGGAGCTCTGGGTATGTCGTTTATGAAAAGATTAAACAGGGTTGGGGCCAATTGTGAGCCTTGTGGGCCCCTGACCTGAGTGGTTTGTGTGTGGAGTGGCCTGTTTGTAGCGGACGGTGAAATATCTATTTCGAAGGTAAGAGTTTATTAAGTGGATTAGTGTGTCCGGCAAGTTGAGCTGAATTAGTTTGTGTATCAATGCGTCTTGCCAGACCTTATCAAAGGCCTTCGAAATATCCATAAGTAGTAATCCAGTTGTAAGGCCGATTTCAAATCCTTCGGAGATGAATTCGGTAACCCTTAGCAACTGGTGTGTTGTAGGAACAAGGGGCGGAAGCCAAATTGTTCTGGCTTTAAGATGTTATGTTGGTCTATGAAATGTTTCAGTCGCGTGTGTATTATTCGCTCCGAAAGTTTGCTAAGTGTACTAAGTAGGCTAATAGGTCTGAAATTTTGAGGGAGATTGTGCACTGCTGTACCTCTACTATGAGCGAAGCAACGCTTCTGCCAAATCAGAACGTTCTTTCTGCCGCACCCTGTATATATAGATGAGTTGCAGCGACGTCACATTCCCCGCCATACTCTTTGTAGACGCCGTCCGCCATCACTGTATTCTTTCAATGTTAAAGTGTTAGTTGTTAACATAGTGTAGCAATTTTTCTTAACATTGATAGGTTTACAATATGAAATTATCTGATTACGTCAAAAAATTGACTTTAGAAAGCCATCAGAGGTATAGAGAAAAATTAATTATTACGGGTTTATCTGACGATCCATATATTATTCCAATACAAAATTTTTCTCGATCGCCTGTTCTGTTACCATTCGTCAAATGGTCTGATGTAGCGCTATATTTTACAGTTACTCCAAGTCAGACTACAAAACAAGAAGACAAGGTACTTTTGATGCTTATTTATTTAATTTATTTTAATGCAATAGTGTGTAAATCTTAATATATTTATTATAATAGAATCTATCTATTATATATACTAATTGCCAAGTGTCCGTCTGTCTGTCTGTCTGTCCGTCTGTCTGTCTGTCCGTCTGTCTGTCACGCCTTTTTTAGGCACTTCCCGAATAGATAGAGACTTGCAATTTGGTACACGGCTCGGTCGTTCGATAAAACCCCCTGGAAAAATCGAATTTTTCGAAAACGTTCTATAGAGGGGGTGCCCCACACCAAAACGTTCGAAAAGTGAAATGACGGGAAAGCATGCTTTGCGATGAGATAGAGACTTCAAATTTGGTGTATGGGTAAATCACTCGAAAGGAAGAAAGTGTGCAATTTCAGATTTCCAATATTTTCTACTTAAGGGGGGAGTGCAGCACACCAAAACGTTCGAAAAGTGAAATGATAGGAGAGCATGCTTTGCGATGAGATAGAGACTTCAAATTTGGTGTATGGATAAATCGTTAGAAAGAAAGAAAGTGTGGAATTTCAGATTTTCAATATTTTCTACTTAAGGGGGTGCCGCACACCAAAACGTTCGAAAAGTGAAATGACGGGAAAGCATGCTTTGCGATGAGATAGAGACTTCAAATTTGGTATATGGGTAAATCACTCGAAACGAAGAAAGTGGGCAATTTCAGATTTCCAATATTTTCTACTTAAGGGGGGTGCAGCACACCAAAACGTTCGAAAAGTGAAATGATAGGAGAGCATGATTTGCGATGAGATAGAGACTTCAAGTTTGGTGTATGGGTAAATCGCTTGAAACAAAGAACGTGTAGAATTTCAGATTTCCAATATTTTCTACTTAAGGGGGTTCTGCACACTAAAATATTCGATTTGCCGAATAAATGTGAAACGCGAATTATTAAAAAATTACAATATTCAGGGGTTGCTTATTGCGAGAACGGTGATTTTCAACGGGTATTCGGCTAGTATATACTAATTGCCAAGTGTCCGTCTGTCTGTCACGCCTTTTTTAGGCACTTCCCGAATAGATAGAGACTTGCAATTTGGTACACGGCTCGGTCGTTCGATAAAACCCCCTGGAAAAATCGAATTTTTCGAAAACGTTCTATAGAGGGGGTGCCCCACACCAAAAAGTTCGAAAAGTGAAATGACGGGAAAGCATGCTTTGCGATGAGATAGAGACTTCAAATTTGGTATATGGGTAAATCACTCGAAAGGAAGAAAGTGTGCAATTTCAGATTTCCAATATTTTCTACTTAAGGGGGGGGGGGGGTGCAGCACACCAAAACGTTCGAAAAGTGAAATGATAGGAGAGCATGCTTTGCGATGAGATAGAGACTTCAAATTTGGTGTATGGATAAATCGTTAGAAAGAAAGAAAGTGTGGAATTTCAGATTTTCAATATTTTCTACTCAAGGGGGTGCCGCACACCAAAACGTTCGAAAAGTGAAATGACGGGAAAGCATGCTTTGCGATGAGATAGAGACTTCAAATTTGGTATATGGGTAAATCACTCGAAAGGAAGAAAGTGTGCAATTTCAGATTTCCAATATTTTCTACTTAAGGGGGGGGGGGGGGTACAGCACACCAAAACGTTCGAAAAGTGAAATGATAGGAGAGCATGCTTTGCGATGAGATAGACACTTCAAATTTGGTGTATGGATAAATCGTTAGAAAGAAAGAAAGTGTGGAATTTCAGATTTTCAATATTTTCTACTCAAGGGGGTGCCGCACACCAAAACGTTCGAAAAGTGAAATGACGGGAAAGCATGCTTTGCGATGAGATAGAGACTTCAAATTTGGTATATGGGTAAATCACTCGAAACGAAGAAAGTGTGCAATTTCAGATTTCCAATATTTTCTACTTAAGGGGGGGTGCAGCACACCAAAACGTTCGAAAAGTGAAATGATAGGAGAGCATGATTTGCGATGAGATAGAGACTTCAAGTTTGGTGTATGGGTAAATCGCTTGAAACAAAGAACGTGTAGAATTTCAGATTTCCAATATTTTCTACTTAAGGGGGTTCTGCACACTAAAATATTCGATTTGCCGAATAAATGTGAAACGCGAATTATTAAAAAATTACAATATTCAGGGGTTGATTATTGCGAGAACGTTGATTTTCAACGGGTATTCGGCTAGTATATACTAATTGCCAAGTGTCCGTCTGTCTGTCACGCCTTTTTTAGGCACTTCCCGAATAGATAGAGACTTGCAATTTGGTACACGGCTCGGTCGTTCGATAAAACCCCCTGGAAAAATCGAATTTTTCGAAAACGTTCTATAGAGGGGGTGCCCCACACCAAAAAGTTCGAAAAGTGAAATGACGGGAAAGCATGCTTTGCGATGAGATAGAGACTTCAAATTTGGTATATGGATAAATCACTCGAAAGGAAGAAAGTGTGCAATTTCAGATTTCCAATATTTTCTACTTAAGGGGGGGGGTGCAGCACACCAAAACGTTCGAAAAGTGAAATGATAGGAGAGCATGCTTTGCGATGAGATAGAGACTTCAAATTTGGTGTATGGATAAATCGTTAGAAAGAAAGAAAGTGTGGAATTTCAGATTTTCAATATTTTCTACTTAAGGGGGTGCCGCACACCAAAACGTTCGAAAAGTGAAATGACGGGAAAGCATGCTTTGCGATGAGATAGAGACTTCAAATTTGGTATATGGGTAAATCACTCGAAAGGAAGAAAGTGTGCAATTTCAGATTTCCAATATTTTCTACTTAAGGGGGGGGGGGGTACAGCACACCAAAACGTTCGAAAAGTGAAATGATAGGAGAGCATGCTTTGCGATGAGATAGAGACTTCAAATTTGGTGTATGGATAAATCGTTAGAAAGAAAGAAAGTGTGGAATTTCAGATTTTCAATATTTTCTACTCAAGGGGGTGCCGCACACCAAAACGTTCGAAAAGTGAAATGACGGGAAAGCATGCTTTGCGATGAGATAGAGACTTCAAATTTGGTATATGGGTAAATCACTCGAAACGAAGAAAGTGTGCAATTTCAGATTTCCAATATTTTCTACTTAAGGGGGGGGTGCAGCACACCAAAACGTTCGAAAAGTGAAATGATAGGAGAGCATGATTTGCGATGAGATAGAGACTTCAAGTTTGGTGTATGGGTAAATCGTTTGAAACAAAGAACGTGTGGAATTTCAGATTTCCAATATTTTCTACTTAAGGGGGTTCTGCACACTAAAATATTGGATTTGCCGAATAAATGTGAAACGCGAATTATTAAAAAATTACAATATTCAGGGGTTGCTTATTGCGAGAACGTTGATTTTCAACGGGTATTCGGCTAGTATATACTAATTGCCAAGTGTCCGTCTGTCTGTCTGTCTGTCTGTCTGTCTGTCTGTCTGTCACGCTTTTTTCAGGCACTTCCCGAATAGATAGAGACTTGCAATTTGGTACACGGCTCGGTCGTTCGATAAAACCCCCTGGAAAAATCGAATTTTCCGAAAACGTTCTATAAAGGGGGTGTCCCACACCAAAACGTTCGAACAGTGAAAAGATGGAAAAGCACACTTTGCGATGAGATAGAGACTTCAAATTTGGTGTATAGATAAATCATTCGAAAGGAAGAAAGTGTACAATTTCAGAATTCCAATATTTTCTACTTAAGGGGGGGTGCCGCACATCAAAACATTCGAAAAGTGAAATGATAGGAAAGCATGCTTTGCGAAGAGATAGAAACTTCAAATTCGGTGTATGGGTAAATCGTTCGAAAAGAATCTATATATACTAATTGCCAAGTGGCCGTCTGTCTGTCTGTCTGTCTGTCACGCTTTTTTCAGGCACTTCCCGAATAGATAGACTTGCAATTTGGTACACGGCTCGGTCGTTCGATAAAAACCCCTGGAAAAATCGAATTTTCCGAAAACGTTCTATAAAGGGGGTGTTCCACACCAAAACGTTCGAACAGTGAAAAGATGGGAAAGCACACTTTGCGATGAGATAGAGACTTCAAATTTAGTGTATAGATAAATCATTCGAAAGGAAGAAAGTGTACAATTTCAGAATTCCAATATTTTCTACTTAAGGGGGGGGGGGGTGCCGCACACCAAAACGTTCGAAAAGTGAAATGATAGGAAAGCATGCTTTGCGAAGAGATAGAAACTTCAAATTCGGTGTATGATTAAATCGTTCGAAAGGAAGAAAGTGTGCAATTTCAGATTTCCAATATTTTCTACTTAAGGGGGTGTCGCACACTAAAACGTTCGATTTACCGAATAAATGGGAAAAGGTGCCTTTAAAATTTGATAGAGGCTTAAAATTTGGTATATGGGCTAATAATTTGACGAAAACACCCAAGACGAATACAGTTTTTCAAAAATGTTCATTTAAGGGGGTGCTCCAGAGTAAAACGTTCGAAAAGTCAATAGATAAAAAAACCATGCTTTAGAATGAGATAGAGATATCAAATTTGGTGTAAAGGTAGATAGTTTGAAAGGAAGAAAGTGCACAATTTCAGTTTACCAATATTTTCAACTTTAGAGGGTGCGCACACCAAAATGTTCGATTTTCGGAATAAAGGAGAAACGCTCCTTTAAAAACGTGATAGAGGCTTTATATTTGGTATATGGGCGAATCATCTCATAGAAATCACAAAAAGAATAGAGTTTTTTAAAAATGTATAGTTAAGGGGGTAGGCACTCCACACAAAAGCATGCGAAAGATGACATGCTAGAAAAGCTTGCTTCACGATGAGATACAGACTTCAAATTTGGTGTACGGGAAAAAAGGTGGAAAGGAAGAAAGTGTACAATTTCAGTCTTCCAACATTTGCTATTGTAGGGGGGGGGGGGTGCCGATCACTAAAATGTTAGATTTTCCGAACAAATTTAGAAACGCCTCCTTTGCAATGTGATAGAAGCTTGAAATTTAGTATATGGGCTAACCATTTGACAAAAAAACCAAACATGTATACAGTTTGACAAAAATGTTCATTAACGGGGTGCTATACAGAAAAACGTTCGAAAGGTGAAGTGATAGAAAAAACATGCTTCTCGATAGAATAGAGACTTCAAATTTGGTGTACGGGTAGATAGTTTGAAAGAAAGAAAGCCTGAAATTTCAGATTTCCAATATTTGCTGCATTAAGGGGTTCCGCACACTAATATGTTCGATTTTTCGAATAAATGAGGCAAGCTTCTTTTTAAAGGTTACACAGGCTTGATATTCGGTATATGGGCCAATCATCTGATAAAAAACCCAAGACAAAGAAAGTTTTTCAAAAATGTTCATTTATGGGTGTGCTTCACAGAAAAACATTCCAAATGAGAAATACTAATATAGGGGTGCCTCGGGATCAGAAAGACTTTAATGTGGTGTACGGGTAAATAATTCAAAAGGAAGAAATGCGGAAATTTAGTTTCCCAATATTTTCTTCTTTAGGGGGTTCTGCACACCAAAATATTCGATTTGTCAAATAAATGTGAAACGCGAATTATTAAAAAAAATTACATTAATGAGGGGTTGCTTATTGCGAGACCGTTGATTTTTAACGGGTATTCGGCTAGTATATACTAATTGCCTAGTGTCCGTCCGTCTGTCTGTCACGCTTCTTTTAGGCACTTCCCGAATAGATAGAGACTTGCAATTTGGTACACTGCTCGATCGTTCGATAAAACCCCCCTGGAAAAATCAAATTTTTGGGAAACGTTCTTTAGAGGGGGTGCCCCACACCAAAACGTTCGAAAAGGGAAATGATGGGAAAGCATGATGCTTTGTGATGAGATAGAGACTTCAAATTTGGTGTATAGGTAAATCATTCGAAAGGAAGAAAGTGTACAATTGCAGATTTCCAATATTTTCAACTTAAGGGGGTGCCGCCCACTAAAACGTTCGAAAAGTGAAATGATAGGTGAGCATACTTTGCGATGAGATAGAGATTTCAAATTTGGTGTATAGATAAATCGTTCGAAAAGAAGAAAGTGTGCAATTTTAGATTTCTAATATTTTCTACTTAAGGGGGTGCCGCACACAAAAATTTTCGATTTACAGAATAAATGAGAAAACGCTCCTTTAAAATTTGATAGAGGCTTGAAATTTGGTATATGGGCTAATCATTTGACGGAAACACGCAAAAATAATATAGTTTTTCAAAAATGTTCGTTTAAAGGAGTGCTCCAGAGTGAAACGTTCGAAAAGTGAATTGATAAAAAACCATGCTTCGAAATGAGATAGAGATATCAAATTTGGTGTAAGGGTAGATAGTTTGAAAGGAAGTGTGAAATTTTAGATTTCAAATATTTGCTACTTTAAGGGGTGCGCACACTAATATGTTCGATTTTCCGAATAAATGAGGCACGCATCCTTTTAAATGTGATAGAGGCTTGATATTTGGTATATGGGCCAATCATCTGATACAAAACACAAGACAAACAGAGGAAGAAATGCACAAATTTAGTTTCCCAATATGTTCTTCTTTAGGGGTTCTACACCCCAAAATATTCGATTTGTTGAATAAATGTGAAACGCGAATTATTATAAAATTTACATTATTCAGGGTTGCTTATTGCAAGACCGTTGATTTTTAACGGGTATTCGACTCATAAACTAACTAATTTGCGAAATAATCAGTTCATATTATTTATTTGGTAGATAATAAGGCTAACTATTTGATGTTTAACATTGAAAATCTATAAAAATTTATAGTATTCGTTTGGGTGTGTTGATATTCTTATCACCTTAAATTGTCCTAACTATTCTCTTTGATCTATTTCACAAGTAAAGTACATTTTAATTCTGTATGTTTCTAAGTAATATATTATGACGAAATAAATTCGTCAAGTAATATGAACTTCATCATTTTATTATGTAGCATAATTGTTATCTTAATCTCCCATTCTTCAATAGTACGGATAGACCGATGTTACAAAGAACATGGCCGCTGTGCAGTGGAATCGCGAACGTGACGTCACATGAAACTCTTCTATTGTCATTTATCCACCCATCGCGTTTTGTAGTCTTAGACCTACTGGTCTTTTCTAAGGAACCATGAGTGACTATTAAATGTTTCCATTTCTTTCTTGCCGCTGTCTTCAAAATTTGTTCGTTGTGTACTTAAGCAGTTTCTAATTCGTTACTATACGAAGAAGTGAGAAATGGTGTTTTTTTCGTTTGTCCTCTTGCTAAATTTTGCTTTCTCTCTGACTGTGTGTTGCCATGCACGAAATATTTTAAGAAATAAAAGATAAAAGGCATAGATTAACCTTTTAACGTGAGTCGAAGGTAAATTTTCAGATAATGAGACAGAAAATAAGTGTAAGTAAAGATGAAAATTAGGCATATAGGTGTTTCATCTAAAAAAATACAGAACTTGATATTTTTTAGTTTACAATTCGAAGAAACTTCACATTTAAACATGCGAAGCTTCTTCGCTGTTAGATGCTAAAGGATTTGGTTTAGCGCGGTTGCTCCACTGTAATCGAACTTTTTAATAATTTCTGATGGAACGATGAAATAATCTGGAAAAGCATCAATTAAATAAAGCGATCCCAGTTTTTTTTAAAGCGTTTCATATTCGTGTGCATTGTTTTCTTCCTTACATAAGCTACTCCGAGCAATTTATTTTTGTGCCACATCGATCAAAATCGAAGATAAACCATTTTCTTACTTCTTGATGATAGTAAGTGATTAATGGCGACATGACCGTAACATCAAAGTTATGCACGCGACGCGAAGCGATTGAAAAACAGCTGACTCACTATTTTCGCGATCAAAATTTATCAGTTCTAATATTTATGTATGTGTTGTGATACAGTCAGGAAGTAGAAACAGTGGTTTTTAGACATAGAATGTAAAACTTTGTAAAAAAGTGAAAGAACTTGAGGAACAGAGTCGGATATCCGGTTATGATCCACAAGAAGTAATCGATATGACTCCAAAGTCTCGCATTGAAGAAAACATGATATCGTTGGCTACATTCTACCTAAAGGCTGAACAATACAGTATTTTTGTATCTCAAGAACACTACACTATATTTACCAATTATTTTTCTGTAGTAGATTTGTTAAAGAAACACACCAAAGTTGATTAACATCGTAATTTTTTTGTCAGAACTGGGTGAAAATTTGTATATTTTGCACACGACACAATTTTGTGAGGGCAATTTAGGAATTTATACGCCCATTAATGGCATCTTATGGTATGAAAGGACTATGACTCCCAAGTTGCCGAAAAGCCTTGCTAATTCTTGCTGATCTGTTCAATAAAAGAAATGACAATAATGGTGCTGTGATTGACGAATTAGCTCAGAATAATAATAAAATTCATTGATAATAGTTGATCCATTTACCTCAGCTCTAAGAACTTCAAGATGACACATTTTGCAAACTTCAGGGACAAAGTTCGCTTGGTATTGATGGTAAAAAATCGCCCTTCGTAAAATCGTTTTGACGGATATGTCTATTAGATTTGGCTAAATCTCGGTGCTACATATTAAATTACGACTACTAAACAGTAAAACATTTGCAACCATGTTACTGAAAGTTTCAAGGGAATCAGCTGTCCATGATGGGAAGTATGAGGTTCCTGATAGTTATGATAATATATAAAAAAAAATCTGATGTGGGCACCACATGACTTTCCTTATATAATGCAATGAATTTACTACTTTTACAGTAAAAAAAATAGATTATTTGTATAGTAGATATTTATATTCTTTCCAAGATATTGAATTTTCGTCAATGAGTCGTCATTTTCATTGATTTAGCGTCATTTTTATCCATTTGGCGAGTTTTTCGTTAATTTAGCAACATTTATAAAAAGTCGCCAAGTTGGCGACATTCCGCCAAATTCGTCGCCAAAATCTCGCCAAGCGTTATGGACGAAGAAATAAGTTATTCTTACATCAGATAAATGACTATTGGCTTTCAAATACAAAAGTATTACTCAAAGTATCTTTTTTCATGAATGGAAGCTAGATCCACGAGAATGATGTCACCCAATTTATCGCATGGTATTACATATGAAAAGTGAACATGTTTCTCAATAGGAAATATTTTTTTTTTATTTTATAGGACTTTTCGATAATAATTTTTAAAAATGTGCAATATCTCAAGAACGGTTCATGTTAGCGTTCTAAAATTTATGCCAATCGTTTTCTAATGAAAAATTACATAAGAAATAGCTATTTGCGTAACTTGATTAGCGGTTTTGATTTTTTGACGATTTTTTCAAAATTTCACTCGAAAATTTAGGGGGGTTCTGAACATTCGATTGCGTATAAAAACAACAGGCTTCCAGTGTTTACGTATTTTGATTTTTGTACCAAATTTCGTTCGAATCGGTTCATTTGTTCGTCAGTTATCGTCTCCACAGACTCGACTGTGTGTGTGTGACACACACACACACACACATACTTTCACACACACACACATACTTTCACACACACACACACATACTTTCACACACACACACACACACACATCACTTCAAAAATGTTCGATTCATGATTAGGGATGCTTGAAACGTGCTCTCCCGTCGAAAACTCGAATTCGAATTTTCGACCCCGTCACAATACTTTCCTTATACATTATGTATATAAGGAAAGTAATTACACATTATGTATATAACGAAAGTAATAATGCAAAACTTTGCCAGACGATAATTAGCTGAATATTGAAATGAAGCTGCAATTTTCATGAACGCCTGAATTGTGGCTTTTCTTATCAGTTTGCCGAAATTATCAGCAAAGTAGCTGAAAAAAATGAGGTACGGTTGCAGAATGTTTTACAGTGTTATATATATATCTAGAAGACTTTGAATAAGCACTTTTGCCACCAATGTCCCGAAATAATCGCCAAATGTGTCGCCACATGTAACTTACAGAAATACTGACTTAGGGCGTATTTAACATTTCATATTTTATTATGAAAATAGACAAAATAAGCATTACACGAAGTATACCAATAAAATTAACGCTGTAATTTATTCGAGATATTTAGCTGCTTCAAAACTTCTCGAGTTAATTGAAAACTCTGCTCGCCTTCAGGAATACCATTACATTAAGAGCTTGCTGTAAAATGAACCTCTCGCAATACTTTAAAATTACTCGGCTAAGAATTAAATTCACTTTCATCTTCATTTTATTCCATTAAAATTTTTGAATAATACAACTGTTGGAATGATAATGAGTGTGGCACGAAATTGTGGAGCTGTGTAGGCTGTGCATTATCTTTGTGAACATAATAAGTGAAATGGGATTAATTTGCATTTATCGTAGGTAAAATATTAATTGCAAGTGTAAAGATATTTAATGGAATTGGAATGCAAGAGAATTTTAACGAGCGTTGCTATTAATTACGAGTAATAATGCTATTACCGCGAATATAGGTATTAGAGAATAATGGAAAATAATACATGACAATTATATTAATTCTGCATTTTCAAGAGGATTTGGGAGTGAACAATTAAAGTTCATGTTCTCAAACTTTTAGAGAAATATCATATGGCACAGATTGCGAAAACACCGAATTATTTTTTACGAAATTTTGAAAAAATACCTAACGGTTCAGAAAGGAAAAACCTCTATAAACGTTTAACATATATAGGAGATATGTATTGTATACTCTTTATGTATGTTCCTTAATATATAGTTAATTTTCTCATGTCAACTTTCGTTTAACATTCAGTATTGGATATCCAAAGTGAAATGTGTTTGTTTTATATATTGATATGCAGTTTTATATTACACTTTTCAATTCACTGGAGTATTGATCAACTCGACTAGTTTACCAAAATCCGTTTTTTTTTCCAAATTTTATAAGAAAAATTTTGAAAAATCGGTATCATGAGTCCGAATGATTACATGTATAACGTGTAACCCTTCGTTTTAAAGGGCTTGAAAACATATTTCGACTGATAACATACGTGATAATGTATAATGTAGCCTCCCCCCCCCCCCCCCCCCACGCACACACACACACACCACTACCACCACCACGGGAGTACCTTCTACCCTAAGGCGAGCTAATGACTTCACGAACAAAAACAATTTATATTCGGGCTATGTTTCACAACAATGACTGAAACTGTGATTTTTCTTTGTCATTGAGCTACAAATAAACCCTTTTATGCATGATTATGTCAAATTTTGCCCTATGCCGCCATGTTAAAAAAATATAAAGTTTCGAATAAATTTCTAAGTTTTATATCGAATTTGAAAAAAAAAATTCTATCAAGTTCTATATTTTTTATAACAAAACCGGATATAAAGTTTCATGAAAATCCATTAATACTTGCGACCGCAATCATATACACAAGAAGTCGATCACAGACATACAGATAAACAGACGGACGGACTTCACTCCAAAAATAGTCAAAACGTATTCGGGATGTCTTAAAACATATAATATTAGCATCAAAATCTTGAATTCGAAAATTTTCATATAATGCATACTATATTACATAGTATGAGAGAGTAATAATTGAACTATAAATCTGCACTGTTAAAACTTGGCGAGTTTGGGCGATATTTAGAGTTTATGTATATTGCTATCCGTAACAGTGGAGCAAAGGAGGATAAGGGTGATTATACTTGCGGGAAATTCCATTGTGGAGATGGATTGCTTGAAATTGAGTTAGATATTTTGATCTTGATCCAAATGAATTCGATTAGGATCGACTTCAAACCGGTATAACAACGTGCGCACTTAACAAAGCACATAGGGATGCAAAAAGTCGGCGGAGAACTATACTATTAACAATTAGCTTATTTTTAACTTTTGTACTTAGCAACTTTTGCATTTTTAAATTGTTACTTTCCTTATACACATAGTATAATGTATAAGGAAACTATTATGACGGGGTCAAGTTTCAAAGGGAGAGCACGTTTCAAGTATCCCTGAACACAAATTAAACGTTTTCGATGTTATATCTGTGTGCGTGTGTGTGTGTCAAAATTTCGTCAAAATTGCAAAAATGACTTCAAGTTAATGGAAATGACGCCTAATTGATGAATTAATTATTAAAATATTTGAATATATGGACTTTAATGCTTATTAAGAATGCTACCAATATGGATAATTGTTTATTTAGAGTTGTGTGAAATATAAGTTTATTAGGTACTTTGCTATAGTATTACATGTTGTCATCCGGAAAATCGCCAAATGTACTATTCAATGTTAAAAACACAGTACCTCGGATCTTATACATCATTTTCTGTCTGTAAAAGGAGTAAATTAATTACATTGTATAAAGAATGCCATGTGTTTCCTATGCATGCAAACATACGTAGAGGAGACAAAACAGTCGGTAACTAATGCTTATACATCTGCTGCTTCAAAATGAATTGTAAAATAAAGCTCGATTTTACTCATCACAAAGGTAAACTATTTTACAATGAATGTAACAAATATTTTAGGGTGTCAAATTATAAAAATAAGTGCGACCAGATGTTGGGGTCAAATCATGTACCTATGTAAATCAAAGTAAAACTTGACATTTCAAACCCTCAGTATCCATTTTACAAATTTATTTTCAAACCTTGTGAATACGGCCTTCGACATAGCGCTCTTATAATCAACACTTGCGAAAACTCTGACAAAAAAAAATAATTACAGTAAATGGAGGTAGACATCAAATTAATAATAAATAATTCATTTTAAATTACAAAACTTACAAATAAAATACAAGTTATTGTTTTCAGCATTACTGCCACCAAATGGGACATTTAACACACTAAATTCATTCGAGGGTATGAACGTTACCTATAGAAACGATGAAGATATTCCTACCGAGGGTGACTGTCAGAACCAATACAGGAGGAGTATCAGATTTGAACCCACTGTCCTTCATTTAGGAAATAATGACGTCTTTGATACTATATTTTACCTATAGGTTTAAAAATACATTTAATTTATAACTGAATAAATAAATACAACGCTATGCTAAACAATTGTTTATCTGTAGTGGATTAGTTGAAAAATCACTCCAAAATTAATGTGAACATTGTAGCATTGTGTCAAAATCTTTCATTGAAAATTTAAAGTCTGTGCATTAAGCTCGTTTAAACTAACAAAATCCTCTTATCTGAATTACATGTGCTTTCTAGATTACATCATTTAGGGCGTATAACATTCGCGAAGCGAGCCAAAGGCGTATTAGGCCGATGCGCAGCTATTGAATGCGTGTTTAGTCATTTGCTAAGCGCATATACTACCCACTCAGCGTGTCTTTATCTTTTAATCTAAGTGGGTGTTTCGTTATAAAGTTGTTTAATTTGGGAAAATTCGCTGTATATCCCGGTGTAATTTTAATCAGAGTTTGGCATCTTAAATCCTGAGAAACGGCGGACATCTGTTGCTAGTTTTCTATGAAATTCAAATTCCGTTTTATCAAGATATTTTAGATAATGTGGGTTTAAAAAAGATATTGTTTCGTTTTACGAAATTTTCAATTTACCATAAACTTTTAAAATTGCGTTTTCATCCCTAAAAGGCAAAAAATTGGATTCTTTCAAATTTAAAATGCTTAAGAACTCGAACTTACTAAAATGCTCAAACTGGAATAGATATTTTGGAAAAAAAATAATTTTTCGACCTTAGATTTACGTAAGATTGAAATTACAGTAAGACGAAATATTTTATTTGTGGATCTGAAAGTAAGCCATTTTATGACAACTTTCTTTCTTCCGAATTAAAGAAGTATTTACAGGGCCAATATTTTAAGCAAGTACACATTTATTTGCTTATTTAAGTTAGACTATTCAGAATCCTTTTCGACGGTTAGAGCTTACAATTAATTCCATCCCATTAGCACAACGATAGAACGTCGGCTGCCCACTACGAAGATCTGTGATTAGAGTTCGACTGGAGCAGCAAGATTATTTGCAACTATTTTAAAACTATTTAGCAACCTAACCTTTAGCAACAGAAGTAGAATGTATTAACCCAATCAAAAGCTGCAAAAAGAATCTCTTACACAAAAATTGTTTTTATACAGCACACGTGACTGGATCTAAAATATTTAAATAGATGCTAAATATAAATTTCGTTTTACGAGCAATATTTTGTAAAGATGTATAATATTCCAATTTTTCTGCTCGCATGCGTTCCAGTTTATATTTTTATTCCGCAACATTTATACTATTTTCAGTACCGTGAGCGTCTCAACATAATTGGTAAATATGCAGAGACGTTGAAACATTTTCTACATAGTATAGAATAACTGAGAATGGTTTATTTTATTCACATTTTTTTTATCGAATTCCGGCTTCTACAGTACGTTGCGGCGAATTTTCCTTCAACTTTGAAATCCTTTGTCATGCAAATGATGCATGCTCACATGGATTACATGGGGAAATCAAAGGTGCATAACTGAGTTTTAGTAGGGTTTATTTCAGTTAATTCACGCATCAGATGTAAATTGGGTCTTTTTTTTAATTTTATGAGTTAATTCAGATTTGAAAAGATGTTTCGTGGAATCTCAAACGTGCTTGGCATCAGAGTATCAGAACTAGGGCTGCAATAAATTGCATTGCTCATTGCTCCGTTTAATCGTTTTTGCATATGTAAGGTTCGAGTTAAAATGAACCAAGTCCATAAAAGTCAATGTTTAGTTCAAACCATTTTAATTGGTGTTATCATGAAAAAATCATTATTAAAATGGTATATATATGTATATATGCATATATGTATATGTATATATATGTATATGTAATATATATATATATATATTATCTATCTATATATATATATATATATATATTTAACTACATATTTCATGACAATACCAATTAAAATGGTATATATATGTATATGTATGTGTATATATATATATGTATATATAGCATAAAGAGAAGAAAGAAAGAACGACAATGTATCAAAATTTCGCCGAGGGGGATTGTGACCCCCACTTTCCGGTTAAGCCAGCTTAATGTCATGACGACACTCCCGGAAGAGGACACACTGTCGAAAATCATGTACATCATACTTAAATCACAATATTTAAAGTCAAAACGGTGAAAGACCCATACTGACTATACCACAAAAACTGATTTTACAAGTTCAATGCTACTAACATCCACACAAATTACAATATAAAATATCAAATAGACAACAAGATAAACCAACCTCGTACATACCCCACTATCCAAGCTACTACATAGCAAATTGACTCAACCTTTTCGGAATCAAAACTTCCTTTAACTTCTCTATTTGCTATGAGTCAATTTGCTATGTGAGTCAATTTGCTGTGTAGTAGCTTGGATAGTGGGGTATGTACGAGGTTGGTTTATCTTGTTGTCTATTTGAAATTTTATATTGTAATTTGTGTGGATGTTAGTAACATTGAACTTGTAAAATCAGTTTTTGTGGTATAGTCAGTATGGGTCGTTCACCTTTTTGACTTTAAATATTGTGATTTAGGTGTGATGTACATGGTTTTCGACAGTGTATCAGCTTCCGGGAGTGTCGTCATAACATTAAGCTGGCTTAACCGGAAAGTGGGGGTCACAATCCCCCCCGGCGAAATTTTGATACATTGTCGTTCTTTCTTTCTTCTCTTTATGTTGTATATAAATGTACTTGGTCGAGCTGCATTGCGCCTAAGGGTATATTTTCAGAAGGTTGTTTTTCGGAGTAGAGCGTTAGTCAAACAGTAAACTTTTCAGACCTAAATATAGATACCCTCCATAATCATGTAATCACCAATCTATATGATAAAAAAGATTCTTACAACTTCACTATCATAAAGCTGCTATTATACCAATCTTGTAATTCTATTCAATTGTTTAGAAACATCATTTTAAACCAGCTATTTCGAATACATCAACTTTCTGATCCTCGGTTTCACTTTCTCCACATCAATAATATTAAACGCATTTGTCAAAATTACCAATATCCGGAAGTATTTGTAAATAATATTATTAATAATTTCAAATATACCACGTAATATTTTTCCATATGCATTATTTATCTTTGATTGGATAACTCATTTTTGAGAATTCACCCATTCTTATCACCTAACTTACCACTTGGCCTGAGTCTATTACTGTTTACTATTTTCGAATGACTATTTTCCACTTGTCCTGAGTCCTATACTGATTACTATTTTTGAAAGTCTCCATACATATTATGTATCGTTCAAATGTATTCATTCCGGTGCCCACTCGCATTGACAAAGTGAGGTGAAATGCTCAGTCGCTTCTTCCATTTACACGTGGTAACTATGCTTCTGAGTTCATATTTCTGTTCGAGGAGGTATTAATTTTCTGATTTGTAATTCAATTGATTTATTTTTCTCCTTCCACTAGCCAGTAGACAGTTCCAATGGTGTCTATAGTTAAATTCTATCGCCATTGTCAGAAAATGGCTATTCTATCGGTTTTAATTCGAATTGTATGGCTATCCTGATGAGAATGCAATTTCAAACTAACCGCCATTTTTTGTGTAGTTTCAGATGATTGTTCTCTATGTCTTAATCTCTTATCTTGAGCTAATTATTATTGCCTTTTCTCATTTTTGCCGTGTTTTCTTTTTATTTTTATTTATATTTATATACTTTTAATTGTGAATTTTGTATCCTAATATTCTTCTCATCCCCCTTTCCATTGTAGTGATATGTTACCTTCTATTTTTATCCGTAGTCTTGGTCTATAGTTACTCATTTGTAACAGATATGCTAGAGATGGGTTTTTTTGTTCATACAGTAGTTTATGCATAATTTACGATTAAAATCTTTCATTTTTTTTAATATATATATATATATATATATATATATATATATATATTATATATATATATATATATATATATATATATATATATATATATATATATATATATATATATATATATATATATATATATATATACAGGGTGGTCATAAAAAACTTCCCCGATATATGAACTCCTAGCGGCCTATCCGCTCATCCAATCGAAAGGAAATTTCAGATATTGTTATTTGAAGATATGCGCTCGAGATTGTGATGATTACTAACTAACTAACTAACACACTCTACTAGAGTGCAGAGGTTGGGACTTGGCACTTCGCCTTCTGTCCCAAGGGAAAATTTGTGATGATTTCAAACAATAGAGCTCTCACGGTTACGGTTACCGTGAAAAAATTTCGAAATTTTCGAATGGCAACAAACCGAAAAGGTCTTGTATTTAAACGTCTTAAGAGCTAAGGTGAAAATGTTTTGTATTTAAACGTCCGAAACACTAAGGTGAAAATATTTTATATTTAAACGTCCGAAACGCTGGGGTGAAAATGTTTTGTATTAAAGCATCCTATAGAGCTGTATACACACTTTGTTTAATGATTTTAATATTTGTATCTAAAGAGAATATTTTGTTAAATAAATAAGAACTTCCACCATTGAAAATAATTTATTTTCACGATCAAAGTGGGCAATTCCCTCTTGATATCTCATTATCCTTCCAGATTCGGGGATATCTTATTTCTTCGAAACAAACAAGAAATGAAACTGAAAATTTATTTTGACTTCTTTTAGAACAAAATTGTTGAAGTCTTTAAACAAATTATCTCGATACCAAATTCCCATGTTTTAATGCATTGCTAAACTAAGAAACCTGTTTTCATTGAGACTCAAATAAGAAAAGAAATGAAAACAGTCAGTCATAAAATAAATAAATATTTCTCTAACTTCATGTAAGCAGTCTTATCATTCAGAACATGAAAAAAATTGTTAAAATCATTACGTTAATACCGATTCAAAAATCTCATGCATCTGAATTCAAACTGGATTCACAACAGGAAATAAAAATTTTATACTGTAAATGGCAAAGGTGCCACACATTGTAATGTTCATTATTATTTATTTATTTCTGCATAATTAACAGTCTAAATAAATACCATTTAATTCAGCATGGACCTTTCGCTATAGAAATACAAGCAATGCTTTGGAAGTTATACCAGCGCCACTTGAATTATTGTTTCAAACGATTTTGGCATTTTTTCCAACATGAAGTTTTAACTCCTTTACCTCCATGAGAAAACATTTTCATTTTACCCGATAGCAATCAAACAAGACTGGAGTAATAAATTAACCAATTTTGCATTTACATCATTTCATTTTCTACTTATTCATTCAAATTTCTTATAAATTATTCCTCAAGGTTACAATATTGATAAAAAATTACGACAAGTTCTCAAAGATTTGTTTTTTTTTCTTTTTTGAACAAACTATCTGACGGCGAATGTATTCCACTTCCGGTGAATGGAGATAATTTCTATTCGTTTCCAAACATACCGAAGTTAAAGAATTGAAGAAAATGCAAATTCCAAGAGTCTGAAAAGCCTTTATATTACTCTAAACGCATAATAAACTGTTCTGAAGTCAAATTTCTCTGTGCAAAATGCAAATCATTTCTTTACACTAAATGCTAATTTGCTTGATGCTTATAATGCGATCCTTTGTGATCCATTTAAGTTCAAAATTCTAACGACTGTTTACGTACTGAATAATTAATTTCAAACAACTTTTGAAACTGTTATACCCGTCGCGACCTTTTCAGTGTTCCATCAATGTAATGCAACACGTAATCTCCCTTTAAAAAATGACAAAAAATTAACCAAAAATTACACGACAAAACAATAACAAAAATTTATTTATCTAAACAAGATTACGTAGAAGTAACGGTTATTACCACTTTACAACAAAGTTGAAAAGTGTTTATGACTTTGTTCATTCTGTCTGTCTGTCTGTCTGTCTGTCCGTTAGCACGATAAATGCCGTATAAATGACTTAATCAAAATGAAATTTTAGTATGTTGTTCAGACGGTCTGTAGAACCTATGGGAATATAAATGAATAATATCACCCAATTAGTTTTGGATTGAACCCGGGTCGAAAAAATGTAATACATTGAGCCCTATGGGACCTAATTTTTCAAACATTTTTTAAGCGGAATTAAAATTCACAAATTGCTTCGAAAATTTTAGGTAATATTCAAATTGTTCCATAAAATATATAAAAAAAAATTTAGCGAAATATATTCAGTAGTTTTTTAAATAAAAATTAAAATAATAATTACACCTCTTATATGAATCGATCACGTGACCATGATATGAAACGATCACATGACCCACTTCAAAATGATATATGGCATCCATCTTTTTTCAAAATCGTGATTTTTTTAAGTTCTTTTTAATTCATATTGAGTGTTGTATCCGTCCTAAAACTACTTTATTTTTGCTTAAATTCTGTGCATCTACATACTGAAACAACGCAATGACAATATATTTGAGTTTAAATGCTCATCTAAATTTGATTATTTCTACAACTAAGCCTATTTTTCACCTATGTAAAATGTAAACAGCAAAATATGCAGAATGAGTTGTATTAAAATTCCTGTATTTTTTTAACACAAAATAATTTAGTCCATGGAGTCTGCATGGCTGATATGAATGAAATATTAATTGATTTCATAAAGAGAAGGACGATTTTTTTCGATGAAGTTTCAAGATTAGAGTTTAATTTTTTTTTTAGCTCCATGGTCTTAAACAAAATGTTTAAATAAAATAAATTATTATAGTATTGTGATGAATGAAATGAATGGGAGAAAGTTATGAATGAAATCCTGTTTTTATAGAGTGATCCAGGCATGTTATTTTTTCTATGACGTCATTTGAATTAATTTCAGTTGTTTTCGATGAAGTTTTCAAATGTAATAAATTATCGTAGTATTATGATAATTCTAAAACTATTACCGAGGAATGTATAACATTTTAGAGATGTTTAAACCAGGCAATTTATATTTCAATGCCGTCATTTGAATGAAGTTCATTTTTTTCGATGAAGGTTTAAGTTTTCAAATATAATAAATTAATGCATTACTGTGATAAATTTCAAAATATTACCGAGGAATGTATTGCATTTTAGACTTGTTTAATTAAAATTGCATTGAAGTTGGAAAATGTTTCATAATCAATGCTTTAAGCAAGATTGATCTTTCTTGTTATATTTATACATTTATATATTTTATATCGCTTTAGAAATAATATATATATACACTCTAAGACAAAAACAATCAACGCACCCCGCAAAATAATCGGATGGTAATGAAACTATACATGCAAACACCTCTCGACCGAATATGCAAATGATCAAAAATTCGCTGCCAATGAATGAATAGTCGGAACTACAGCGCATTGAAACTGAGCACCATGGTGATGTATATAAGGAGCGAACTTCGCTTTGAGAAACAAAACGTGAAGTGGATTTCGATTGCGTTTAAGCACCTTAATTGTAACAATACCCCGCCGGCGAATTTACAGTCACTACGAGCATATGAAGGAGTTTGAAAGAGGGCGTGCGGTCAGACTGCATGAGACTGGATGGACACACCGACGAATCGCTCGACATTTGGATAGGTGTGATGCAGCCATTAGACGAAGTTGGCAGGAATGGGTCCAGAATGACAGATTTCAGCGGGCAGCGAACGACCAAGAGCGAAGATAGAAAGGGAAGATAAAGCTATTGTCAAAGCAGCTGTGACAGCACGAGATTCGTCGTTATCAACCATCCAACTTGTAACAAACAAGGAAGTGACCACCCGAACCATTAATAGAAGACTACGAGAGAGTAATGTATACTCGCGGCGCCCATTACGCCGCCTACCACTGATCTGTATGCATCGTTAACAGTGATTGCAATGGTGTCGGGCCCTATCAACGTGGAATTGCTCGGATTGGGAACGAATTGTCTTCAGTGATGAATCCCGCTTCGAACTGAATCCCGACGACCAGCTCAGACGTGTCTGGAGACTGCCCGAACATCTTCAGGATCCTGCTCTTAATGTCACACGCCACACGGCCAGACAACAGGGAGTTATGATCTGGGGAGCTATTTCGTTTGATAGTCGGACACCTTTGATAGTCCTCCGTGGCACCAACATAGCACAGTGGTACGTTGCCGACATTCTACGACCAGTTGTATTGCCATTCCTTCCGCGACACCCCAGGCTAACTTTTCAGCAAGATATGCCGGGCCACACACGGCACGCCTCTCTATTGATTGTGTGGCGCATTAAAACAAAGTTTAAATTTAAATTTGTAATTTTAAATTTGACCGTAAATTTGTATTAGTGGAACTCATTATTAATTTATACATTGCGTTGTTTGCCGCTATTAAAACCCACCATTATTTTTTTTAGCGTGAGTTCTGTAAAAGAATATTAATTAACATAATACTCCATTAATTGCACCATTTTAACTTTAACAATAAATCATATATTAACAATAGATCACTTAATTACTTAATTACAACAACTATTCCTCTTGTTCGCACCGGTGAGAGACAATGTGAGACCATTAGTTAAAAATGCCTAAAATGTATTTAAGACCTGCAATATTGTTTGAGGAACACATACATTTAAGTCTGTCTTGGACTTGGTCACCAGCACGTACTTAATGTCGTTCATTTTACTGGAATTAACTCGAAGTGTAATTCGCCCACAAGTAATTCGCCGATCATATTGTACTGCTGGCTAGGTGTTAATATCGAACATTTCTGGAATAACTATACTCCGGACTTTGTCGTTTACATTCTGCAATTGTCATGTAGAAGTTTTCGTGAATTTCGATATCACCTCTCACGTAGAATTAATTCATGCTGCAATCTCGCTGTCGAAATCGTTCTCTCTATATCTGTTCTCCTTGTTCTCTAAGTATCGTCGTCCTGTATCATTGTTCTTATGTCCTTCTCTTCGTCGTTCGTATGTCATACTCCGTTCTTAATGTCGTTCTGCATGTCTGTATATATCTTCCTGTATCTCCTTTGGTTGTGGCTCTTTTGCCTCAGGTCTGACACTCCTCCTTTGCTCTTATTGGCAGCCTTCATAGCGAAGCCACAAGCATCTTCTCCATTGGTCAGGCTTTTTATCCATTTTCCTTTTACTTCACATTTTCTTAAGAGTCCTTCGACCCCCCCCCCCCTCTGTCTTGACGTCCCTAAATTTATGGTTTTAGCTGACCATTGGGTCAGCATGTTGTAAACTTTGGCATCATCGAGACTGGAGGTATTGTCTGATGTTTCCGACACAATAAATAATGTACATAAAACTATCTCACATTAACTGGTGTGAGATCTATTTCTGGTCTCACAGATTGCATGCGTGCTTATGACACACTTCCTTGGCCAGCCAGATCCCTAGATCTCTCGCCTTTTGAGCACATTTGGGCTGAGATGGGGAGTCGCCTGCGACCATCCCAGAATGTAGACGAATTAGCTCGTCAATTGGAGGCCATTTGGAACGACATCCCTCAGAACACCATTCGGCAACTTTATGCGTCAATGCCACGTCGGATAACAGCTTGTATCAAGGCCAGAGGGAGACAATGCCATATTGAAGTGCTCACTTTGTGTAGATCTTTCAGTACAATGTATCATCCAATTGTTCTGAAATTCTAATCATTTCTTTTTCTGTACATCTACATTACTGTACATCTACATTTCTGTACATCTACATATTCTGTGCATCTACATTTTGTCTCATTTGGATAATTCTTTCTTAGAGTGTATATATATATATATATATATATATATATATATATATTAGTTCCATTGAGCTAAAAATGTCTTCAGGTCAAGGCATTTAATACTACCTTTTAAAATTTCGCTACAATACATATTATTTGTTATTTTCTATTCTTTATAACTTTCAACAAATCAATCAGCATAAACTTAAGGGATATTTAGAAAATTAAAAGCAAAATCGTATCTTAACCCGAAGTTGTGCTACCAATCTTCTTTTGGACATACGTTTGGTCCATCGAATTACTGAGATGATAATTTTTTACCCATATTTGATGTGTACGGTACATTCCTCTACCCTTTAAACGTACCATAAATATTCAACTATCACATATATATCACATAAATAGTTTATTTTAAAACTTATTTTAAGACTTATGGCTTGTTTATAAATTTTAACATCTTATTTTGTTTTCAGAGCCACTTTAGGATACTTTGCTATATACAAATACCCTAAATATGTTTTCCCGCCAAAACAATAACTGAAAAAGGTAAAACATATTAATGTCTGAATATTTACCAATAATAAATTTATAAATAGAAAATTAAAAAGTAATCTTAAATGTTCATAATATTCTATTCATTTAAATCTTACTGTAATGTCATTGAAATCTCTTAAAATACTGTTTAAAATGACTTTTAATACAAATGACAATAAAATTCTATAATTCTTTTCTTGAAAATTTTATCGTCAGAACAATCTGGTGACAGTGCCGATTTTAAGGCTCATACGAGCTGACACGTCAAGCATATTGCAGTCCACCGAGGCCGGAAGCGCAATCCATTAGCATTAGCTCTATTCGTATGTTCAATTTAGGAAGTATTATTGAAATAATTTTTGATGGGTGTTCTTCACCGAACTACTCAAAACATACTAGAAAAAGATTTAGGTAATATAGGATATATAGGATATACAGGCCTTAGGTAATATAGGATATACAGGCCTTAGGTAATATAGGATATATAGAATATACTGGCCTTAGGTAATATAGGTATTATAGGAGCTCTAGCCGATTCTATTACTTTTCATGAAGTCAGGGAATTGAAGGGAACGTAAATTTTAAGCATCTGGCTAGATTTCATTTTACTTTAAACTCGAAACCGTTTTCAGATCAAATTCGGCGAGCATAATGCAAATCATTTCTCTATCTTAAAATATAATTTACTTCATGCCTGCAATAGGATCTTTTGTTCTTTCTATGAGACGAAAATTCAAGCAAGTGATTACGGGATGAATTCTTATTGATTTGAATTGATTTTTAAATTGTTCTATTTCTGCAATTTTCAGCCTGGTTTTAGTGTAATGTATCTATTATTTATCTGTCTCTGTGGAATGTCAGCATGTTAACCTGAAATGACAGCAATACAATACAATAAATAAATAGATAATTAAGTGAATAATATTATATGCTCTTATTTTATGAATATTGTTATTGTTCTAATCCCCGTGGAGAAGGAAAGCCGTAAACCACGTCCACTAGATCCCTGGTCCCATGGCGAAGGGTAATATGCAGCTTCACTTTATTGAGGCTCCCCAAGGACAGAAGACTAACTAAACCTCGATATCGCAAGATCCATGCCCGCTGGCGGGATTCGAACCCACAACCCGGCAACCGAGCGATCAGTCGGAAACGCATGCCCCTGACCGCTCGACCACCAAGTCGGCATTTTGTGAATGTACTTTATGTATTCTTTTAACTACAAAATGGTCGAAAAATTTTGCACATCAAATTTTACAATCATATAATATACAGCGAAATTGAAATAGTTGAATTTTGTTACTTTCCCTATATACATACTAGTGTAATGTGTAGGGAAAGTATTGTGAAGTGGTCGGAAATTCGAATTTGAGTTTTCGACGGAAGAGCCTGTTTCAAGCATCCCTGAACTCAAAACAAACTTTTTTGAAGTGATGCCTGCGCAGCGGTGCCGACATCGCGGGTTCGAGACACTTTTTGAACTTCCAATAATAACTTTCCTTATATACATAATGTATAAGGAAAGTATTGTGACGGGATCGAAAATTCGAATTCGAGTTTTCGACGGGAGAGCACGTTTCAAGCATCCCTGATCACGAATCAAACATTTTTGAAGTGATGTCTGTGTGTGTGTGTGTGTGAAAGTATGTGTGTGCGTGTGTGTGTATGTGTGTGTGTGTGTGTGTGTCAGTGAGTCTGTGGAGACGATAACTGACGAACGAATGGACCGATTCAAACGAAATTTGGTACAAAAATCACAATCCGTAAACACTGGAAGCCTATTGTTTTTATACGCAATCGAATATTAAAAACCCCTAAATTTTCGAGTGAAATTTTGAAAAATCGTCAAAAAATCAAAACCGCTAATAAAGTTACGCAAATGGACATTTCTTATGTAATTTTTCATTGGAAAACGATTGACATAAATTTTAAAACGCTAACATGAACCGTTCTCGAGATATTGCACATTTTTCAAAAATATTATCAAAACGTTATATAAAATAAAAAAAATGTTTCCTATTGAGAAATATGTTCACTTTTCATATCTAATACCATGCAATAAATTTGGTGACGTCATTCTCGTGGATCTAGCTCGTTCCATTCATGAAAAAAGATACTTTGAGTAATACTTTAGTATTTGAACGCCAATAGTCATTTATCTGCTGTAAGAATAACTTATTTCTCCGTCCATAACGCCTGGCAAGATTTTGGCGACGAATTTGGTGGAATGTCGCCAACTTGGCGACATTTTTAATTGTTGCCAAATTAACAAAAATCTCGCCAAATGGATAAAAATGACGCTAAATCAATGAAAATGACGACTAATGGAAGAAAATTCAATATCTTGGAAAGTATCTACTATAAGAATAACATTCTTTTTAACTGTAAAAGTAGTAAATTCATTGCATTATATAAGGAAAGTCATGTGTTGCCCGCATCAGATTTTTTTGTTATGTGGTCCTTGAACCCCCTAATATTTTGTGGGTATTTATTCGAGAAAATGTGTGCATATATGCACACATTTTGTTTTTGTTATCAATCCTTCAAGTTTTCTTATTTTTCATTCCCTATTTGCTTATACAGGGTATCCAGTGCTATCGATGCCCAATGGCTATTTCCTCAACCGTTAGTCACAGAGATACACTTCCAATTGTAAAATGTTTTACAATTTAATTTCTATTATCCTAGAAATAGTTTAAATCAATAAATGCATTTCTGAAAGAAATACGAAATATAAATTTTTATACAGTCCCCCGGTCCTACCAATTATATTAAGAAAATCATCCTCATACAATTTTATGCAAAATAAAAAATAATCATCATTTTAAGACCAAAATTGACCGACTTATAGCTGTTTAAAGTTGGACCTCTCAATACGGTCCCTGATTGGTTGGTTGCCTAAAATGGGACATTTTTATGCATGAAAAAAACGACTTAAGTCATAAAGTTTAATGCTCATAACTCGGTGACTTTTGGTCGTAAAATGAAGATTTTTTTTTATTTTGCATTAAATTGTATGAAGATGATTTTCCTAAATATAATTGGTAGGACTGGAGGACCGTATAAAAATTTATATTTCATATTTCTTTCAGAAACGTATTTATTGATTTAAACTGTTTCTAAGATAATATATTTTAAAATCTGAAATATTTTTGCAATTGGAAGTATATCCCTGTGACTAACGATTGAAGAAATAGCCATTGAGCACCGACAGCACTGGACACCCTGTATAAAGTCGCATGTATAGAAATTTACCCTTCAAACTATTTATTATATTCTGCATACAAGATTTTAACTCAATGATTTAAAGAAAAATTTGTTAACAGTTTTAACATTAGTAAAAATACATAAAAATGAATTCTTTATCTTTTTTTTTTGTTGTTGTTGTTATTTTTATTAAGATAATTAAGTTGAAAATTCACACAGTATCCGTATATTGTATATAATAATGTTGCGCCTACAAAAGCAAAATAAATTAAATAAATAATTATCTAGAGAAAAAATATTTTTCTGTACTTTACTATAATTTGCTTCATTTTCGCATTTCAGACGTCTTATTGTGCCAGATAATCTGACTGAATGAAATTTAAATTAGACTTAAAAAAAAATACATATGTTATACGATTTAAATTTCCGGAACCCTGAATAATTTTTCAAGTAGGCGCCTATGTGTACGTGTGTGTGGAAGCGATAACTTCTGAATGCATGTAGTGTTTTGAACGAATTTGGTACAAATTACAATCAATGAATACTGGAAGCCTGTTGATTTTATACGCAATCAAATTTTCGGAATAACCCCCAAATTTTCAAAAAAAAAAATTGAAAAAATTATTGAAAAATCACATTTCCTAATAATGTTACTTAAATTATCATTTCTTGTATAATCTTTCATTAGAAGAATAACGACACAAACTTTAGAAGGTTAGCATGAACCGTTCTCGAGATATTTCGCATTTTTCCTAATAAATTTATTAAAAATCTAATAAATTTATAAATATATATATAACTATCGTGAAATATGTTCACTTTTCATGCAATATTATGCGACATATGGTTAAAATTATTCTTGTGAATCTTGTTCGTTCCATTCATGAGAAAAGATACTTGTTCAATAGTTCTGTATATTTACGTCCAGCAATTCGCCAATAGTCATTAATATATCATAAAAGTTTTTCTCTGTGTGTAAAGTTTGACGATAAATTTGGAGAACTTGTCGACTCATTTAGCGAAATATTGCCAATTTGTCAATATGTCGCCCCAGAATGACTCCAATATAGCAAAAATTACAAAATTAACTCTAAATTAATATAAATGATTAATTAATTATTAAAATATTTTAATCTATGGATTATGTTGCTTATTGCGGATGCTATCAATATTGATAAATGTGAATTTAGAGTTGTGAGAAATATAAGTTAATTAGGTACTTCGAAATAGTTTTAAATGTTGTCACCCGGAAAAGCGCGAAATATACATTATCAAATTAACATTGTGCCATGGATATTATACGCAATTTTCTCACTGTGAAAGAAGCAAATTAATATGTAGAGAAAGCCATGATTAATATGTAGAGAAAATCGTGAGCTGCTTACATTAGATTTTTTAGTTTTGTGGCATAATTTGCCCTCTAAAATATATCAGAAATATCGTCTGTTGTTTTCATTACGTCAGACAATAAATACAGACATTTTTACTTTCCTTATATACATAATGTATAAGGAAAGTATTGTGACAGGGTCGAAAATTCGAATTCGAGTTTTCGACGGGAGAGCACGTTTCAAGCTTCCCTGATCACGAATCAAACATTTTTGAAGTGATGTCTGTGTGTGTGTATGTGTGTGTGTGTGTGTGTGTGTGTGTGTGTGTGTGTGTGTGAGTGAAAGTATGTGTGTGTGTCAGTGAGTCTGTGGAGACGATAACTGACGAACGAATAAACCGATTCGAACCAAATTTGGTACAAAAATCACAATCCGTAAACACTGGAAGTCTATTGGTCTATTGTTTTTATACGTAATCGAATGTTCAGAATCCCCCTAAATTTTCGAATGAAATTTTGAAAAAATCGTCAAAAAATCAAAACCTTTAATAAAGTTACACAAATAGACATTTCTTATGTAATTTTTCATTAGAAAACGATTGGCCTAAATTTTAGAACGCTAACATGAACCGTTCTCGAGATATTGTGCATTTTTCAAAAAAATTATGAAAAAGTCACATAAAAAAAAAAATTCCTATTGAGAAACATGTTCACTTTTCATATGTAATACCACGCGATAAATTGAGTGACATCATTCTCGTGGATCTAGCTCGTTCCATTCATGAAAAAATATACTTTGAATAATACTTTTGTATTTGAACGCCAATAGTCATTTATCTGCTGTAAGAATAACTTTTTTCTTAGTGCATAATGTCATAAGGTAAAATTGTCCTTATCAAAAATTACCTGTATAGGACTTACCTATGATGCCGCCACTAAGGGTGGAGCATGTAAGCTCCCGGTTCTCAGGCTCGGACTACGAACACACAAAACATAAAGAAATACACATGCTTAATTGCTCAATTTATTTTAATATTTTACTTAATAGTTATCTATTGTATCTGGAGTAACTATGCTATAATTAAATCAATTATTAAAAGACACATAATACTGACAATATTACATTAATATCTATATATATATTTACACACATAATAACGTCGATTTAAATTTCTTAAAAACAGTTTCCTTTAAACAATCGATAAAGAATAGTTCTTATAGTTCAATATTACGAACTCGTTCATATGGTCTACGCATACGAACTGGTAGTCAATTAATTTAATAATTGTTAAAGGTGTGCCTTCCGTGCTAATAGTGACAATTGAAAGTTGGTTACCTTTTCTCTTTGTGTTACGTGCATATTCGTGCTATTTCAATGATGTAGGAAAACCGTTACACATCTAACTGCACTCGCTACCATTTTGTTGCTCACATTCTATAGACACTTTGCACAAACCCAAGAAAACATGATGCTGACTCGTTCGAAAGTTTTAAGTCGACTAAAAACCTCAAGTACGTCTAGGACGCTGTCGAAAAATTGCATCTCCTGGAAAGTTCTAGAACATTCTCTCAAACCTTTTTCTTTTCACATTGTAGTGTCGTTGTTGATTCGTTGACGTGAAGAAGGGGATGCGCTGCTTATTTATGTTTGTATTGCCATTGGCTCCCTCCGCAGCATTTAAATAGCTCATTAACTAGGTTGACATCCGCAATTGTAATTTCGAAATGGCTAGGTTGGCATCCGTAATTGGAATGTAACATGTAATACAAATATTGTGTTACATGATATCCCCCCTTGCAGAGAGAAAATTTCAGCACACGGTAAACATTGCACTGAATACATATGTGTACACATTGCGGCCACTGTGGAAATGTTGCTTTGATCCACTGCACATATATCTGTCACAGAAATGCAGATCACCGCATGTAAGACACACTATATTGTAACATTGACATACATATATCGGTGCATTACAACCGATATGTCACTAAAATGAAGGAACTCGCTGTTCGGAAGATACACCATATCGTACTTGGTAACACATATATTGGTGTACATGAAGAAATTATCACTGTTCGGAAGGCACACTATATTGTCACATGGAATTATCATGAGCACGGAAGACACCTTATTGTCACATTGAATTATCATGAGCACGGAAGACACCTTATTGTCACATGGAATTATCATGAGCACGGAAGACACCTTATTGTCACATTGAATTATCATGAGCACGGAAGAATGAGTCACCATCCTGTGACTTAACTTTCAAAGTTCTGGTACTTCAATATTTATATTTTCATTCTGTTGCTTAGTACAGTCTATTGTACACTTCAAATGAAGACTATATCATAATTGTTATTTGCATTTCTATTTATATACAAGTTCACAACATTCATTAAAATATACGCAATTCATTACCTTGATTTCTCATTTTCACAGACGTAAATAATTTTTTAGACAATTTTTTAGCTGTATATATTTCTTATTTATTACAATGAATAACATATTATATATTTTTGTGTGTATAAATCATGACTCTTTTGAACACCATATTTATATCATATTACATCTCGGCCTTTAAAATATCAAATATATCTACTCATTTCGCTACTCCAAACTACTGTGCATCTCATAATACGCACGAGCATTTCCTCTTCGACTGCCCTTTCGTGTGTAACAACTCCGCGGGAGGAAGGGAGAAAAGAAAAAAAGAAAAAATTTTGCTTGACCCGTAGCTTTCCTCTGCTCCTCTCAACACGTTTCTATGACAACTGCGAATCTGTTGACCCCCACGGCGAGCCTTGAATGAGTGTCTTCATTGTTTGCAGAGCGCAAACTTACGTAAAAGGGATTTTAACTGCCTTTTGCATGTATCGCTAAAGATTTAATCGTTATCGTGCAAGTTTGGCGGTATCCTCTTCTCAAGCGCGGGCTTTTAGACTGTCCGGTGGTGAATGTACGAGCTAACATTGACGTGGGATTTTCTGGCTGTATCTTTTAAGGAATTTATTTACACTTTTTCCTTCGGCCAACGGCCGTACCGTGCTGAAAACACCGGTTCTCGTTAGATCACCGAAGTCAAGCAGCATCGGGCGCGGTTAGTACTTGGTGGGTGACCACCTCGGAACGCCGCGTGCTGTTGGCCATCTCGGGTGCGGTATCCCCGTGGTTTGCGCGCTAGATTTGCACGCTGCCACAAATGCCGCCGTGTTCATGCGGAGTACGATCACGTTAAACATGTGGGTCCGTAAGTCCTTCCGAGAGGTTGGTGGTAGGGGAAGGAGGGTACGGTCCCTGTGGATGCCTCCCCCACTGGGTTCCGGTCTAAATTGGGTGGCACTTCCCGGCCGTCCATACAGTTACCTTACACCTTTCTGGTAGGTCGGACGGTCTGGGTCTCATCAACAACAACACTTTTTCCTTCAAGTTCTTTTTTTGTATTCTTACTTATATTTATTCTACTTATCTTGTTAATAATTCTATTTAATTTGATATATATATCTATATTTTTTTTTATTATTATTATCTTATGACCTTAACACAGATCTGACTGTTGAATTATTATTTTGATTTCATGTACTTTTAATTTATTGTATTTATTTATCCCTTGTTGCAACAAGGCGTGATATATTATTTTATGTGTAGTATTATGAATATACCATGCTTTTGTTATGTTATTGATATAACTGACTTTATGTTCCCGTTTCAGCATAACTTTACATATTTATTTATTTAAATATAATTCTTTCATATTTAATTTTTATCTGTTATTTCTTTTTATTTCCAGTGATGCTTAATTAAATCATTAATTTCTTACTAATACTCAATCATTTATCATTTACATACAAATCAATGTGTTTTCCTAATGTATTTTATTTTTATATACCGGCCGGTATTTTTAAATAACTATAATTGCCTGCAATTATAATTTTAAATTTTGATACATTTATTGTATGCTTACAATAGAATTCTTTTGTATTATTTTCGTACTATGCAGGGGAGATTTTCTCCGATGTTTATTTTTAGCCTGGCTATTTATTTTGAAGGTGACTAGCTTTCGCCGTACAATGGCCATATATGGAGCTGTTACGCTGACTGTGACGGCTGGTAAATTAATCCTACACATTCAAGTTTTATTAATCCATATATGTAATTAACTTTTATTTTGTTTTTTAGATTGCGTGTTTTCGTAAAAGGTCTGTATAAACTATTTATGCCATATATATTTATTAATTTACTAATCATTGTTTACATCAGCTGTGAGTGTTTATTTTGACTTCACACTTTTATTTATTTATTTATTTATGATTTTGCTTTTATTCTGTCAGCTTTTTATGAGGTATTTAATTAATAATTTTATGATTTTGAATATCCTGTACTTGCCTTTACCATGTTCCATGACTTTTGCATTTTATTAATTATGTTATACAATTTTTTCAAGACCCGTACAAGAAAAATGAAAGAGAAAAAAAAGAAAAAAGAAACGATATCGGGAAGAATTCCATCCCACACATCTTTATCATTGGAATGTCTACCTTGCTCTTAAGCATCTATCATTGGAAGACTTGTATTTTTGATGCCCACTCTGACTGTTACCACCTTTCGTTTTCAAGCAAGACAAATTGCAAGTAAGTGACATTTAATTATCTCTCTCCTTCTTTCTTCTAACACCTTAGTTTATTATTTTTTTTTAGAACATTGAGGGGTATTGTATGTATTATTTATCACTTCTACAAATTTTTTCTGATATTTATTGCTCTATTCATAAAATGTATCCATACATAAATGTTTATTTCTTACCTATATTTTTATTTTATCCTCATATTTACAAAATCCTCATATTTACAAAAAATATTATCCTCATATTAATTTTACAAATATGTTATCCTCATATTTATTTTACAAAATATATTATCCTCATATTTGTTTTACAAAAAATATTATCCTCATATTTATTTTATTTTATAACTGCCCTACGAGTTCGTAGGTCCGAATCTCCCTGCTCTTATCCCCACTTACATAGTATTTGACAATGTCCATTTTTATAACGTAGACTAATTTTTATTTTGTTTGGAAGGGAAAAAAACATTTATTTACTATTTTCTTTCACTTCAAAATTTTCCGAGTCTCCGTTTTTATTTTGTTCTCAAACATTTTAATTTCCTGAAATCATCATTGTATTACATATTATTTATACTTGAGATATCTTTTATTTTATTTTTTTTTTTTTACGTCCACTGAATTATTTACTTTACTTATATTTTCTAAGATTAAATTTATTTATTTTACTTATATTTTCATATAAATTATTTATCTTTTATCATTGTCCGTTCATTTATTTAATATCTACTTGCATAAAAGGGACGGGAATCTAGAACTTTTTAATTTTGCTGTACTGCTACTTGATGAAACGCTGATAATTTTAATAAAATGGGCTGGCGCTAATACTTTTACGTTGTACACGTTGATACTTATTGACAACATTACTGCTAACCAGTCAACCCGCTGATAAACTTTCCTACTGTTCTTTTTTGTTGCTGTTGTTGCAGAAAAATCCATGATTTAAAAATTCCTATCCGCTGGACTTGCCTTCCTCCAGACAATTTTTTTTGAAGTTTTATTTAATTTTGCGATTTTGTTGACTACCGTGCATTTTGGGTAACTATCATGCCTATCCTCACACTAAGTCTTCACTACTACACACTTTTCCTCAACACTACAGTTTTCACAATATACCATACATAATATACAATACACAATACATACTAAAATAACCATATACTTTTGCTGCCCTATGTTTTGCACATATTGTGGCACTATGCTATTTGTAACACACTTGTTGTCTATTTACTTATTTATCACTTAATTTTGAAAGTTGCTCTATCTACATAAATTTTCTATTATTATAATTATATTCATTTTCTTTACATTAACCAAAAATATCTATTTGTAGACTACCTTCCAACTTAATTTTTACATTTACTGTAGACTACCAAAATTATTTCAAAATGCTTTCCAATTTAATTTCAAAATATTGTAGGAAACTAATATATTTTATAATACCATCTAATTTAATTTAAAAATCATTATAGACTGCTACACATCTTGTAGAATGCTTTCCAATTAATTTTAATTTTATTGTAGAATCGTAAAAACCAATTATTGCAGAACAACTTCTAAAATATTCAATAACTATTGTAGAATACTAAAAAAAAATTATTTTGCAGAATATCATTTGAATTAATTTTAACATTATTGTATAATATTACACATACTGTAAAACTTTTCCAAATTTTATTTTTGAATTCACTGGCTCTACACCTTGTGCTGCATTTATTTGCATACACTTACTATTTATTTCTGCTCTATAATATTTTAATTTTTCCACTTAATTTAGCAGACAATTTTAATTTTTTTTTTTTACTTTTTATATTATTTTATTTTACTTAACTAATCACTGAACTTGCTAGTCCAAAATTCTGTACATAATGAATCAGGTTAAGTTAATCCTTATTTCTTGTTGATCTAAATTTTGTAATTTTAAAATATTACAGAGAGTTATAGCATTACGCTTTTTACAACATGATTTAAAATTTGCACACACATAATATACTTTTTATACACAATATTTCCAAGATGAAAACACTCTTTACCACAGTTATTCATATACTTTGCATATCCTATCTCTGTATATATTTTTTATACAGCATTTATTTTACTTAACTTCTATTTTTTTTTTTTTTTTTTTTTTTTTATTACTTGCGTTGATAATTTATTTAAGTACACCCCGTCTATCATTTACACACTAACAGTATATATTTAAAACTCAAAATCCCACACAACAATTTATCTAGCAAAAGCCCGTAGTTCGTTTCCGAACGACACGGCACCAAGTCGATCGGCGCCATGATTTAATACACTGTTATACAATTCTGACTCTATATTAAATATTTATGCTAATACATACATATATATACAATCATATAATACATATTTAAATTATCATTTTCATGCATTTTCTTATCATTCTACTGAGTTATATCTCATTATTAAATTCATTATTAAATTCAATATTACATTCCACTTATTATTAAATTCACTTTTATATTCAAACTCATTATTAAATTTAATATTATATTCAAACTCATTATTAAATTTAATTTTGCCTTTTACTTATATTTTTTTACTTTCTCTTATGAAAATTAATTCTCTCCGAGCTTGACCACATACGGCACCAATTCGCGCGGCGACATCATGTCATAAGGTAAAATTGTCCTTATCAAAAATTACCTGTATAGGACTTACCTATGATGCCGCCACTAAGGGTGGAGCATGTAAGCTCCCGGTTCTCAGGCTCGGACTACGAACACACAAAACATAAAGAAATACACATGCTTAATTGCTCAATTTATTTTAATATTTTACTTAATAGTTATCTTTGTATCTGGAGTAACTATGCTATAATTAAATCAATTATTAAAAGACACATAATACTGACAATATTATATTAATATCTATATATATATTTACACACATAATAACGTCGATTTAAATTTCTTAAAAACAGTTTCCTTTAAACAATCGATAAAGAATAGTTCTTATAGTTCAATATTACGAACTCGTTCATATGGTCTACGCATACGAACTGGTAGTCAATTAATTTAATAATTGTTAAAGGTGTGCCTTCCGTGCTAATAGTGACAATTGAAAGTTGGTTACCTTTTCTCTTTGTGTTACGTGCATATTCGTGCTATTTCAATGATGTAGGAAAACCGTTACACATCTAACTGCACTCGCTACCATTTTGTTGCTCACATTCTATAGACACTTTGCACAAACCCAAGAAAACATGATGCTGACTCGTTCGAAAGTTTTAAGTCGACTAAAAACCTCAAGTACGTCTAGGACGCTGTCGAAAAATTGCATCTCCTGGAAAGTTCTAGAACATTCTCTCAAACCTTTTTCTTTTCACATTGTAGTGTCGTTGTTGATTCGTTGACGTGAAGAAGGGGATGCGCTGCTTATTTATGTTTGTATTGCCATTGGCTCCCTCCGCAGCATTTAAATAGCTCATTAACTAGGTTGACATCCGCAATTGTAATTTCGAAATGGCTAGGTTGGCATCCGTAATTGGAATGTAACATGTAATACAAATATTGTGTTACATGATATCCCCCCTTGCAGAGAGAAAATTTCAGCACACGGTAAACATTGCACTGAATACATATGTGTACACATTGCGGCCACTGTGGAAATGTTGCTTTGATCCACTGCACATATATCTGTCACAGAAATGCAGATCACCGCATGTAAGACACACTATATTGTAACATTGACATACATATATCGGTGCATTACAACCGACATGTCACTAAAATGAAGGAACTCGCTGTTCGGAAGATACACCATATCGTACTTGGTAACACATATATTGGTGTACATGAAGAAATTATCACTGTTCGGAAGGCACACTATATTGTCACATGGAATTATCATGAGCACGGAAGACACCTTATTGTCACATTGAATTATCATGAGCACGGAAGACACCTTATTGTCACATGGAATTATCATGAGCACGGAAGACGCACTAAGTCGAACAATCTGAGTCAAAGAAAAAATGATTACAACTATAGCATGTTACCCTTTACTTTATAGATCTTAAATATTTTTTATTAATACCATACTTGACAACGTACCCTCCCCCAGGGGGTAACTTGCCCCCCAAGAGGGGCTAATGATGTTCCGAACAAAATTGTTTTTCACAACTATTAAATCTCTTGGTCATTGACCCCTAAATAAACCCTTTTATGCATGATGATTTCAAATTTTGTCCTACACTCCCATGTTTAAAAAATATAAAATTTCAAAGTTTTCACTCAAATAAAAAAAAAATGCTATCTAGATCTACCTAGATTTTTTTTTAACAAGGCAGGATATAAAATTTTGTGAAAATCCATTAATATTTGTGGCCGCTATTGTGTTCACAAGAAATCGACCACAGACATAAGATAGATAGACAGACGGACATCACTTCAAAAATAGTCAAAACGTGTTCAGGAGGTCTTCAAACATATATTGGCGTCAAAATCTCGAAATAGAAAATTTTCGTGAAAATGATACGTTCTTACGTATGAGAAGGTTAAAAATGATTTCCATTTTGCGGTTTATTACATAATTTTAAAATTTGATATGAGTGACGTTTCAACCCCCCTGTATCATATGCAAGGGTTGATTTTATCGGTGTACTTTTTGTGTTCTTTTAACTATTAGGTACTTTAACACTTTTAAACACATTTTTAATCGTGATGTCCGTTCAAAGATTTTGGTATTGAGTAAATATTGAGTAAGTGGGGGTTACATGCAAAGATTGGAAATATACCATTTTGCAATATTTTCTAAACCACTCACGAACCACAGCCCCCACCACTGCCTCTTCCAACATCTTCATTAATAGTTTAAAACTGGGATTCTCAACGTGGGTCGCAAGACCATGCCACAAGGGGGCAATTTAATTATATGTCGGGGAAATTTGACTATATATGGGGGCAATTTCAAAATTGTACAATAAGAAAATCTTTATAAATTATTACAATGCAACAATAAAAAAATTATTGTATAACACCGTATTTCTTGCTTTTTCATACTATTAAATATAGTATCTGAAGAAAGTATCGTTTTCATGAAACTTTTCAATTTCAAGATTTTGATGTCAATATATGTTTTAGGATCGCCTGAAAACGTTTTGACTGTTTTTAGAGTGATGTTATGTCTGTCTGTGGTCGATTTATTGTAGACACGATAGCTGTCACAAATATTAATGGATTTTCATGAAACTTTATATCCAGCTTTGCTTTCGATAAATCTAGAGCTAGATAGCACTTTTTTTTTTAATTCGAGCAGCAACTTCAAAATTTTACATTTTCTTAACATAGCAGCATACGACAGAATTTGAAATAATCATGCATAGAAGGGATTATTTATAGTTTAATGATTACGAAACTTAACAGTTTCAATTATTATAGTGAAAAATAGCCGCGATACAATTATTGTACACTTGACGATATTATAGACTCCCTACAGGAGACAAGTTACTCCCCCCCCCCCCGAAAAGGTACATAGTCAAACTTGGTGTCAATTGAAATTAAAAAAAAAAATTTCAAACCCTTTAAAATTCATGATAGCGTGCTTTAATCGTGATCATTTAGATCAACAGCACAGATTCTTCAAATATTTCCTTTACAAAATTCAAAGAAATAAAATCAAAAGCTATTTAAAAATGGATTCTGGTATAAAAAAGATAAGTTAAGCCACAACGCAGTTGATTTTTACATTAATAAGGATCATCAAATTCTTTGAAATTGTTCATCGAACATAAAAAAAGTTAAGAACCACTTGTTTAGAAGCTTAATTAAGTTGCATTAACATTATTTTAACGGTTACCAATAATAATGTAATAAGTTTTATTTAATGTAATAAGTTCTAATAAATTAATGTAATAAGTTTTATTAAGACCTCTGTTGTTCCTTGAAATACACAGCACGAAAAAAAAAATTAAGAACCACTTGTTTAGAAACTTAATTAAGTTGCATTAACATTTTTTAACGGTTACCAATAATAATGTAATAAGGTTTATTTAATGTAATAAGTTAATAAGTTCTAATAAGTTAATGTAATAAGTTCTTATAAGTTAATGTAATAAGTTTTATTAAGACCTCTGTAATTCCTTGAAATACTGTTAAAGTTAATGTTTGATGCAAATGGCGGCAAAGTTTTCCGATTCTTTTCTTAGGACATTTATTTATCTTTTGAATAATCTATGAGCGATTCCATTACCTTCAATGCAAATAAGGAGACGCTATGTTTAACTTTAAGAAAACTGAATTCAGAGAATTGGAGGAAACACAAATTACAAGAATCTGACAAGACTTCCTTTTACTTTAAACTATTCTGAAATTTCACTGCGCAAAATGCAAATCATTTTACACACTACATGCTAATTTATTTAAAACTTAAAGCAGTATCTGAAATTCTCAGTTTAAAGCCCAAGTGTTTGCATACTGAATCCAATGAATTTTGCAATTTTGGTCTTTTAAACTTGCTGTTGAAATAACTAAATTTTCTCCGAAATTACGCTGTTAACTAGATTAATATAATCTCATATAAAATCTTTATATTAATCGCTGTTAAGTAGATTAATGTAAACTAATAAAAAATCTGTATATTAGTCGCTGTTAAGTAGATTAATATAAACTAACTAAAAACTAATATATATATATATATACAGCATACAAAAACATTTAAGAGACAGCCGGTTGCAGACTCCACTTCGATGATAAGAGCTTGCAATTTCGTCCCAGTAGCTCAACGGTAGAGCGTCGGCTGGTTAGTTCGAAAATCCAGGGTTCGATTCCCGGTTGGGACAGCAAGGCTCTTTACAATGGCGCCCGAGTAAATCAACCCCGTAGGCTAGTGCAAAGATGTCGGAGGTCTGAAAAAGACCCAAGTACGAATAGTACGGATTCAGTGGACTCTGGAAGATAGAGCGCCGATTTCAAAATTAAAAAAATAACGACCACGCAGGATACTAAACTGGGTAAAAATAGTAGTAACGGGAGACTAACCTGAGATAAAACTAGCAGGAGGTAGTCAGTCAGATTGTCAGTTGCCCGCCAATCTGACATTAGAGGGTGGAGAATGCAGAGTCCACTTCGATGATAAGAGCCTGCAATTTCGTCCCAGCAGCTCAACGGTACCGCGTGGGCTGGCCAGTTCGGAGATCAAGGGTTCGATTTCCGGTTGGGACAACAAGGCTCTTTACATGGTTTGGAAGGCAAACAACAGTCTTCTTCTTCCGGACAAGAAAAAAGCGCAACATCACTTATTCAAGCAAGTTCGGCATCTTCTGTAGAATAACACACGTGGCTGAAAGTAGGAGAACAGTTGCCATTACTGCGAAGAGAAACGAAAAGAGGTAAAACCAAGAAGGCAAGAAAACGAATAGCAGGATAGTAATAATGAAAGTATAGATCACGGAACAAAAATAGAGAATTATAGGAAAGAAACCAAGGCGCTAAGAGAACGGATAGCAGAGTGAATAGAAAAAAAACGAATGGTGTAATGAGGAACCCTACTACAACGATAACGGAAGAACATGAAACTTTGAAATCGATTATAAAAAACACAAACAAGATAAATAAGTAGAAAATAACTGAAAACGACGACAAAACAATTGGAAAAAATCTGATGTGGCGGCACATGACTTTCTTTATATAATGCAATGAATTTACTACTTTTACAGTAAAAAATTACGTTATTCATTGATTTAGCGTCATTTTTATCCATTTGGCGAGATTTTCATTAATTTATCAACATTTGAAAAAGTCGCCAAATTGGCGGCATTCTGTCAAATTCGTCGCTAAAATCATCAAGCGTTATGGACGGAGAAATAAGTTATTCTTATAGCAGATAAATGATTATTGGCGTTCAAATACAAAAGTATTACTCAAAGTATATTTTCTCATGAATGGAAAGAGCTAGATCCACAAGAATGATGTCACCAAATTTATCGCATGATATTACATATGAAAACTGAACATGTTTCTCAACAGTTAATATATTTTTTTTTAATTTATGGGGTATTTTGTTAAATTTAATTGAAAAATATGCAATATCTCCAGAACAGTTTGTGCTAGCATTCTAAAGTTTATGTTAATCGTTTTTTAATGAAAAATTACATAAGAAATGTCTATTTTCGTAACTTTATTAAAGGGTTTAATTTTTTGGTGATTTTTTCAATATTTCACTCGAAAATTTAGGGAGGGGGGGGTTTCTGAACATTCGATTGTGTTTTAAAACAATAGGCTTCCAGTATTCACGGACTGTAATTTTTGTACCCAATGTCGTTCGAATCGGTCCATTTGTTCGTCAGTTATCGTCTCCACAGACTCACTAACACACACACACACATATTTTCACTCTGTGAGCTATGAACATCAGCCGTTCATCTAGGAACGCCATTGAGTAGCCAATTTCCGATTTCACAATTTTGAACATAGGAGCTTTTATCCTTCTCTTAACTAAACACAGACTTAACCACATGTTTGCATACTTATAGTATCAAACACGAGACAGAAGCAAACGGGGTGGTCGATTTCTCCCCTGGGGTACAAAATGAATGAGCAACTAAATGCTTTTACAAACCCTTTGGTAACCTTAAAAGCTAAAACTTGACACAGTCATAGTATAGAGTAAGGGATAGAATCAAACTGAACCAATTTTTGATTAAGACAACTATTTTTGACGCTTAGCGCTATACAGTGTTAAACAAAATAAAACTTATATTATTAACAGTAGAACGACGGAAGCGGTCATTTTGACCGCATAACTATTTTGAGAAACGATTCCTCTATGACTTTTCTTATTTTCTTAAAGTTATTGAAAACACAAAAGAAAAGTATTCTAGATTTTATAAGAGAACAAATTAACGAACTTCCTAGAACGACGTCAGCGGTCAAAATAACTGCTAGAGAGATTTCGTTACTGTAAGCCGTAAAAATGATTGCGTTATCTTTTTAGCATTATTCTGCGTGTTTCAAGAACGAACAAGGACTGTGTCCGTGCTGGATGTAAATTATTGCATAACATTTTGGCGCGATGTCTCGTAGGAAGCGACTGACTACTGATGAGTTTTTAGCACTTTTGCAGCAACTTAGCGAGAATTCCAGTGATAACGCCGGTGATAGTGATGCAGATTTTGTAATTCCTGATGAAAATGAAATTGCAGAGCACAGCGTCAGCTCCTCAGAGGAACAAACAGACTCTGACGGTAACGATACGTCCAATTCAACTCGCCTTCTAAGCAATACCTCTACTTCAGCAAATCTCCGTGCCAAAAATGGTACTAAGTGGAAAATATTGGATCAAAACACCGTTCTGCCGTAATAAAACACAAGATTTGTGTTCATCATGCGATAAGCCCACCTGTGAAAAATGCCAAGAACGGTCCATCAAAAACGCTTATTGCAAAAGATGTGTCGAAGAAACATCTTAAATGCTGATGTTTTGATTTTGAATTAAAGGTATGTTGTATTTTTCTATGGCGGTCAAATTGACCGCTGCCCGCCGTTCTAGGAAGTTCAAAATATCCGTCGTTCTAGTATTAAATAACAGTTGCAACAAATTTTTTTAAGAGAGTTAGATTCCTTGTCTTTAACAAGCTTATATGCTAATATAATATATTTAGTTTTTGGTGATGTGCTGCATAGTCCAGTCCGACCATAAGAGCTTGCAATTTCGTCCCAGTAGCTCAACAATATAGCGTCGGCTGGCCAGTTCGGAGATCTAGGGTTCGATTCCCGGTTGGGATAGCAAGGTTCTTTACAATGGGGACCGAACAAATCAACCCTGTAGGTTAGTGCAAAGATGGCGGAGATCTGAAGACCCCAGACCGTGCGACTCACATAATGGGTTTAGAATAGCTAGCTGCACGGCCGGGAAAGGATAACTCTTGCACTCAGGAGGCACCCATGGTCTACCATCCCACCAAACGAACATTTATTTGGGTCTAAAAACATAACAATTGATGAATAGCATTGTGGTTAAACAGACAGTTTTACATTATATTTGAACTTGACAAGTACGTCCATTTTTCAAAAATGGGAAAAGGGTTATTGCGAATATAGATAAAAAGATCATTGAAAAATAAAACTTAGAGTGAGGTATATTAACATAATGAAAAATAGATTAAAATTAAAGAAAATAATGAAATTTTAAAAGTGAAATTTAGGAAATGTATAAGAAAAGAAAATATATGGAAAAGGAAAGGAATATAGGCAGATGGTATATATATATATATATATATATATATATATATATATATATATATATATATATATATATATATATATATATATATATATATATATATATATATATATATATATGAGAGAGAGAGAGAAAGATTATCCAAAGCTTTCAAGAACATTACTCCCTATTACGGAGAGATGATTCCCCTGAAACTTTCAGTAACATACTTGCAAATGTTTCACAGTGGTATAGAGAAGTGTTTCATCCGAACTTTAAGTCCAAATTTCAACTCTAGTTTATTTACTGACCACTTTCAAATTAATTCTGCATTTTTTATGTGTTCTTTTTTTTTTCAGACTGGTGTCAGTGTAATGCAATATTTATTCGTCTTTAAGAATCGACAGAAAGTTATAATAAAACTGAGATAAAACAATCACCGGCAGTCAAAAATTTTCTGAATAAGATTGTATGCAAGAATTTGTTTAATGTGTAAGCTTGTATTTATTACGCAATGAAATTTGCGGCTAATCCAATCCAGATGAGCTTTGCCGAGGGGCAATTTCGCCTTCGCACCACTCCTAGAAACTTCTTTACTTCGAAACCCCACAACCAACACCATCCTCCATACAAGCGGCAAAAGCATTGAGCATTTCAAGGCTCGGATATAAATTCAATGCAGCTGCAGAATGTGAAAAAATGAAACATCAAAGACCACGAAGGCAGCTAACCTAAAAGCTAAAACTAGCAGCAGGCGGCCAACCTGGGGTAAAAATAGCAGGAGGTGGTCAGTCAGATTGTCAGTTGCACGTCGCTCTGCCATTAGGAGTCCACTTCGACGATAAGAGCTTACAATCCCTTCCCAGTATCAGAATGGTTAAGCGTCGGCTTGCCAGTACAAAGATCCATGGTTCGATTCCCGGTTGGTAATGCAGCAAAGTTTTTTACAATACGTATCATATTTTTTCATAAATTGAATCATTTCAGACAAATTTAGTGAAATTTAACCACAGCTGCTAACACTCCACACGAAATTGCAATGCTGCAATCTTAATATACTTAGGACTTAAGCTATATATGGCAATGACCTTTAAAATGAATAAGAGTGTAGGCGTCACTTTTAATGGCCGATAACCATTGAAAACGCGCGAAAAATGGAGGAAATGGCTATTTTAACTCTTTACAACAAAGTTGAAAAGTGTTTATGACTTTGTTCCTTCTGTCTGTCTGTCTGTCTGTCTGTCCGTTAGCACGATAACTGCCGTAAAAATGACTTAAACGACGGTCTGTAGGACCTATGGGAATATAAATGAATAATCCAAATGAATAAATGAATCATTCAAATTTGATTATTTCTACAACGAAGCCTATTTTTCACTTATGTAAAATGTAAACAGCAAAATATGCAGAATGAGTTGTATTAGAATTACTGTATTTCTTTAACACAAAATTATTTAGCCTATGGAGTCTGATATGATTGAAATATTCAGTGATTTTACAAAGAGAAGGACGATTTTTTTCGATGAAGTTTTAAGCATAGAGTTTAATTACTTGTAACTCCATGGTCTTAATTTTTAAATGAAATAAATTATTATAGTATTGTGATGAATGAAATGAATGGGAAAATGTTATGAATGAAATGCTGTTTTTATAGAGAGATCCGGGCGTGTTATTTTTTCTATGACGTCATTTGAATGAATTTCAGTTGTTTGCGATGAAGTTTTTAAATATAATAAATTATCGTAGTATTATGATAGTTTTAAAAATGTTACCGAGGAATATATCGCATTTTATAGATGTTAAAAACCAGGCCATTTATATTTCAATGCCGTCATTTGAATGAAGTTCATTTTTTCGATGAAGGTTTAAGTTTTCAAATATAATAAATTAATGTAGTATTGTGATAAGTTTTAAAATATTACTTAGAAATGTATTGCATTTTAGAGATGTTTAAATAAAATTGCATTGGAGTTGAAAAGTGTTTCATAATCGATGCTTTAAGCATGATTGATCTCTGTTTAATATTTCCTTTAAACATTTTCCAAAATCGGCTAGGGATAGAGATTAAATGATGACTGATATGGATCGAATTTCGGAGAAGGTTAGGGGTTCGCTAAGGATTTGCACTTCCGGGTCATGAGATGCCATTTCCATTTTGTTTGTACTTGGTTTTTGTTGCTTTTACGAAAATTCGTATGACTGTACAAAATAATTTTACAAAAGAGTGTAAAAAGGCTTAATAATTCCATCGAAAACGAAATGCATACCCTCTTGCCTTCATATGAAGGCTCCTTCATGAATTCCTTGTTATCTTATGTTTTCCTTGTTCTATTATGTTTTCCTTGTTATATTATGTTTTCCTTGTTATATTATGTTTTCCTTGTTATATTTCCTTGTTATATTATGTTTTCCTTGTTATCATTAAAGTATTTTAATACTTATGAAGCAATTCATAAATTAATAGCTTTAATTTTTATAATTCTATTCCTCTGCTTATTCCCCGACATTCCTTAAAATACTGTTTAAGATAACGTTCGTTGCGAATAAAGACGATATCCAAGTATTTTCTTTAGAAAAATTCGTCTTTAAAATGACCTGGTGACGAATATATTACATTTCATGCAAATGAGGAGAATTTCCATTCAACTGCACACAAATCGAAGTCAAAGAATTGGGGAGAAATGTAAATTTCTGGAGTTTGAAAAGACTTCGTGTTATTTTAAACTATTAAATATTCTTTCCCGGACAAATTTCACCGTATAGACTAAAAATTTATTCTTTACACTGATAGCAAATTTACTAATTGAATTTTTATTTACATTTTTAAGCAAAAAATTGAAAAGAGTATAGACGTACTGATATAAAACTGCTCCAAAAATTGTAAAAATGATATACAGTACTGTTTACTATTTTCATAATTTTTTAAAGTATTTTATTTCTTAACCTTCAGTCTGATATTAACAGAACCGCCCTATTGGAGGTGTTAGAATATTTAGGATTGCTCTACCAAAACAAATAAAAGCATTCATGGACCTGTTTCTCGCTTATTATGTTATCTTCAGAATAGAATAGGCAATATCCCCAATGTCAGCATAAAAACTCTACTATATACTCTAATTTTGAAAACCTCTATGAAGACTGACAAATTCAGTTCTACCACTCAGCTTGCTTCTATATTCTTGAAGGGTGAACTTGTGTGGCGACACAAATTTGACATGAAGTATGTGATGAGTGTCGACGTACTAAAATAAAACAGTTCCAAAATTGTAAAAATGATTGCACACCATTTTCACAATATTGTAAGGTATTACTTTCCTTATATACATAATGTATAAGGAAAGTATTATGATGGGGTCGAAAATTCGAATTCGAGTTGTCGACGGGAGAGCACGTTTCAAGCATCCCTAATCACGAATCAAACATTTTTGAAGTGATGTCTGTGTGCGTGTGTGTGTGTGTGTCAGTGAGTCTGTGGAGACGATAACTGACGAATGAATGTACCAATTCGAACGAAATTTGGTACAAAAATCACAATCCGCAAACACTGGAAGCCTATTGTTTTCATACGCAATCGAATGTTCAAAACCCCCCTAAATTTTCGAGTGAAATTTTGAAAAAATCGTCAAAAAATTAAAACCGCTAATAAAGTTACGCAAATAGATATTTCTTATGTAATTTTTCATTAGAAAACGATTGGCATAAATGTTTGAACACTAACATGAACCGTTCTCGAGATATTGCACATTTTCAAAAAAAATATCAAAAAATCATATAAAATAAAAAAAAATATTTACTATTGAGAAACATGTTCACTTTTCATATGTAAAGCATGCGATAAATTTGGTGACATCACTCTCGTGGATCTAGCTCGTTCCATTCATGAAAAGAGATACTTTGAGTAATACTTTTGCATTTGAACGCCAAAAGTCATTTATCTGCTGTAAGAATAACTTATTTCTTCGTCCATAACGCTTAGCGAGATTTTGGCGACGAATTTGGTGGAATGTCGATAACTTAGCGACTTTTTTAAATGTTGCTAAATTAGCGAAAAACTCGCTAAATGGATAAAAATGACTCTAAATCAATGACGACTCATTGATGATGACGACATGAAAAATGACGACTCATTGACGAAAATTCAATATCTTCTAAAGAGTACAAATAACTACTATAAAAAAAATCTGATGTGGGCAACACATGACTTTCCTTATATAATGAATTGAATTTACTAATTTTACAGTAAAAAATAGGTTTTTCTTATAGTAGATACTAATATTCTTTCCAAGATATTGCATTTTCGACAATTAGTCGTCATTTTCATTGATTTGGCGTCATTTTTATCCATTTAGCGAGATTTTTGTTAATTTGGCAACATTTTAAAAAGTTGCCAAATTGGCGACATTCTGCCAAATTCGTCGCCAAAATCTCGCCAAGCGTTATGGATGAAGAAATAAGTTATTCTTAAAGCAGACAAATGACTATTGGCGCTCAAATACAAAAGTATTACTCAAAGTATCTTTTTCCATGAATGGAACGAGCTAGATCCACTAGAATGATGTCATCCAATTTATCGTATGGTATTACACATGAAAAGTGAACATGTTTCTCAATAGGAAATATTTTTTTTATTTTATATGACTTTTTGATAATTTTTTTAAAAAATGTGCAATATCTCGAGAACGGTTTGTGTTAGCGTTATAAAATTTATGCCAATCGTTTCCTAATGAAAAATTACATAAGAAATGTCTATTTGCATAACTTTATTAGTGGTTTTGATTTTTTGACGATTTTTTCAAAATTTTACTCGAAAATTTAGGGGGGTTCTGAGCATTCGATTGCGTATAAAAACAGTAGACTTCTAGTGTTTACGGATTGTGATTTTTGTACCAAATTTGGTTCGAATCGGTCCATTCGTTCGTCAGTTATCGTCTCCACAGGTTCACTGACACACACACACACACGCACACACACACAGACATCACTTCAAAAATGTTTGATTCGTGATCAGGGATGCTTGAAACGTGCTCTCCCGTCGAAAACTCGAATTCGAATTTTCGACTTGGTCACAATACTGTCCTTATACATTATGTATATAAGGAAAGTAATAATCTATTTTTTTTTACTGTGAAAGTAGTAAATTCATTCCATTATATAAGGAAAGTCATGTGCTGCCCACATCAGATTTTTTTATTTCGTAACCTTTAGCCTGATATTCACAAATCTCACCTATAGATGGCGATCGCAAAGTTAGGATTGCGTTTCTAAAACAAATAAAAGTATTCATGGACCAGTTTCGCTTTTATTGTATGATCGTCCGTATGGAATAGCCAATATCCCCAATGGGAGCATGAAAACTCAACTATATACTGCAATTTTGAGAACCTCTATGGAGACTGACAAATTTAGTCCTACCACGCAGCTTGCTTCTATATTCTTAAGGACATAAAGTGTGTGATGAATGTTAACATACTAAACTAAAACATTTCCGAAATTGTAAAAATGATTGTATACCATTTTCACAATATGTTAAAGTATTTTATTTCGTAACCATTAGCCTAATACTCACATATCTCACCTATAGGGGGCGATCGCAAGCTTAGCTCCCAAAACAAAAAATCTAATGTGGGCAGCACATGACTTTCCTTATATAATGCAATGAATTTACTCCTTTTACAATAAAATAATAATGTACAAGATCCACGGTACTGTCGAAGAAATGTTTTATTCTTATAGTCTACTCTTATGTTCTTTCTAAGATATTAAACTTTCATCAATTAATCCCCATTTCATTGATTTAGCGTCGGTTTCATCATTTTGGCGAATTTCTATCAAAGGGGGGATATTTTCGCCAATTTGGCAACTTTTAAAAAGTTATCAAGTTGGAGATATTCCGCCAAATTCATCACCAAAATTTTTTCCAAACGTTACAGTAGGAAAAATATATTATTTTTATAGTAGATACTTATATTCTTTCCAAGATATTCTTTCCAAGATATTCTTTCGGCACTTAGTCGTCAATTTCATTGATTTAGAGTAATTTTTATGTATTTGGCAACATTTTCGTTAATTTTGCAACATTTAAAAATGTCGCCAAGTTGGCGACATTCCGCAAAAATCTACGCCAAAATCGACGCCAAAATCTCGCCAAGCGTTATGGACGGAGAAATAAGTTATTCTTAAAGCAGATAAATGACTATTGGCTTTCAAATACAAAAGTATTGCTCAAAGTATCTCTTCTCATGAATGGAACGAGCTAGATCCACGAGAATGATGCCACCAAATTTATCGCATGATATTATATCTGAAAAGTTACCATATTCCACAATAGTTATTATTTTTTTTAATTTATGGGATTTTTTTCAGAAATTTATTTGAAAAATGTGTAATATCTCGAAAACGGTTTATGCTAGCGTTCTAAAATTTATGTCAAGCGTTTTTTATGGACAAATTACATAAGAAATGTCTATTTGCGTAATTTTAGTAACGGTTTTGATTTTTTGATGATTTTTGCAAAATTTCACTCGAAAATTTAGGGGGGGGGGGGGGGTCTGAGCATTCGATTGCGTTTAAAAACAATAGAACAATAGGCTTCAATATTCACGGATTGTAACTTTTGTCCCAATTTTTATTCGAATCGCTCCATATGTTCTTGAGATATCTTCTCCACAGACTCACTGACACACATACACACATACTTTCACACACACACAGCCAGACAGACATCACCTCGAAAATGTTTGATTCGTGTTCAGGGATGCTTGAAACGTGCTCTCCCGTCGAAAACTCGAATTCGAATTTTCGATCCCGTCGAAAATTGGATTTTTTTTTAAACGGACCCAGAAAATTTTAAAAAAATGGAGATCCTAACTTTTCGAAACTCTTTAAAAATCTATTGAATTTTTCGAATTTTCGAAGGTTTTGTACACGTTCCCTGACCGTTAGCTACGTTTTTTGAAAAACGCGACCGTATAAGCCGAGTTGCGGCATTGGAATAGGAGGGCTTTTTCACACTTTGCCGAAATAGTATTTGTCATTCTATATAATGCTTAGGTATTCTATACAATGCCTAGGGAAAGTATGTAAAATAGTAAAATAAAACAGACATTTCATACTTTGCCTGAAAACGTCACGCATTTTATAGAATACCTAGGTATTCTATACAATGTCTGCTTTTCACACTTTGCCGGTAACATATACATCATGTATGAGATTAAAGGTCTTAACAAAATACCGAAATACTACCAATTGCTCTAAGATGATCAAAATTTTATCGAATCCCTAACCATGAATTTTATTGCTCCAAAATATATTTTCCCGTAGGCTAGCCAACGTTGCGCTGGGAGTGCGTTCCGTGGCTATTTGATCTGACTTATTTCAATTCACTGTGGCATAATTTGCCACAGCTTTCCAGATTCATCACTTTACAGAACATATTCGCGATTAAACGAAACCATATTTTATATAAAATACACTTTTAAAATATTATTGGTTTGTATAGGCAGTACCAAAATAATATCATTAATTATTATTCGCAATCTTATAATCTGGGGCAGTGTTTTTCAAACTTTATTCGTCGCGGAAAGCTTTTCAAATTCGATTTGATGGCGGAACTCCAAAATGAGAAAAAACCCATTGTGGTCCAAACTATGTATTCAAATTTCATGCGTTGCTTTTTTTTTAATTTTAAGAAAAGTTATACGAAATTATCATACGTTGCAGATCCCCTGGAATACTGTCGCGAAACCCCAATGGTTCATCGGAACTTACTTTGAAAAACGCTACTCTGAGGGTTGATAGAATAATGGTATCTGTTACGGGCTTAATAAAAGCTCTCCAAATAGATGCCGACAAAAGAATTTACCAATGACATCTCGGGTTATAAATAAAATAGAGTGAAATTTAGACTTGAAATGCCAGAATTAGCGACAATATGAAATCCACAGAAAATTTATTTTAATTTCCGTCATTTTCGAACCTGCGAAGACAATGGTTTGAAATGAGACCATCTCCTTAAAAATGTAGATTCTCTTTTCATATTTATTGCAAGTAAACACTATTCCAACAGAGCTACAAATGCTAAAAGTGTGCTTGGCTATAAACACAGCTAATACATGTTCTGGCCATTCACAGTTAAATCTTGTAGATATTTTCTAAATAATGCCTATTGTCTAGAATTAAATATAATCTACAGGATTTTCAACTTGTTTAATTTCTTACAGGAAGTACGGTCTCTGTCACCCTTGCCCAGACTTCTGTATAAAAGTAAATTGCAATGACTGCTTTACAAATATTCGATTGAATATAGTATATACTACCCCCCCCCCCCCCCCAACAGTCAAGCACGAAACAGTAAATCGAGCAAAGTTCTGCACCAATCTACTTCGAATTTCACCGGTAAATACTCTGATTAGTTATTTAGTCCTACAAAGTTTTTATGAGACATGTATGTAGGGGTTTTATTTGTCCCTAAATTGCTACAACAGTATAATGCTCAGAGAAGATACACATTCTGAATTATGCATAGAGGTGCCAAATGATGCTTAATATGGAATATAGCCCTCCCAGGTCCTAATACAGGTTTAGCACCGACAATGCATCCTCTCAATCAAGTGATCTAGAGTGACAGAGGCCAAAAAGCATTCTGTATAAAAACGATTTTCAGTGCTGGAGGGTGGTGATGAGGTAGGTGGGAAATCAGCTCTTCTGAGGATAAACAAAACATTTTCAGGGAATCGGGGCAATACGCTGTCCACTCCATACGTTAAATTCCTTCGCTCTCTCTCTCTATATATATATATATATATATATATATATATATAAATGTAGTCCTCCAGTTTCCTAAGTTCACTCTGTGTGGACGAGAGTGTCGTCAATTGAACAAAAATCTAGACCGACTGCATTCATAAAAGTCTGACAAAAAGATCAACAACTTGGTTGTGATATACTTTCTCCGTTGCAGTGTCGCTCAAGGGAACATGAAGTTAAGTACGGATTCCCACTGAAAAGTCAGCCCATACCACCGCACTGCTCTGACGAAAGATGTTCAACGATGTTACTGGACTGGTTGTTTATCCCTTGTTTTCTCCAAACTAGCTTCTGTCCGATTGCAGTGCAAATACCGATTCGTCTGTGAAGAAAACATTCACCCATTACGTTTGGATCCACATCACATGCTTACGACACTGCCGTAAACGTGCTCTTCTGGCCTTTGAACTCATCGGAATACAAACTTTTAGTATCTGTGGATATAGATCTCTCTATCAGCTTTAACCTCATAGTACTGGTAGATATTGCCCCTCCTGTGGCAGCAATAGCAGCCACTTGTAGTTTTGGTGCTATTGCTTGGCGATTACTTCTGTAAACCTATGTACCGGTCATTAAAAAGTGTTGTATCCCTAGGGCGTCCTGGAACAGATCTTCTGGTGACGATTCCACTCGTATGTAATTGTATCCACAATCGAAAAAGTAATTAAGTCAATCGTGTTTCGACGCGTGTTTCGATATTATCAAAGACCACAGCAAGTTTTGTGCAATAAAATTCACGTATATGTTCTCGATCTCAGAATTTTCATTTCATGCTTTACTTTTAAGGAGCAGTCTTTATACAAAAATTTTTATATTTCTTATGAAAAATATTACAGAAAATGACAAGAAATTCAAAGTCTTTACTCTTCTCTTGTATTTATATTCTATCTACGTACATACGGTTATAAAAAAAAACTTACTTTTTATTTGTTTTACTCTAACATTTTTATTCATACAGAAAACAAATATTTTCATTATTTATCTTAAAAGATATGCCAAAATAAATTTTAATTGTGCTGTAAAAATATTTAAAACTAACTGTACAATTTTAGCTGTGTAAACTGCATTAAAAATAACCATAATTTTTAAATAAATAAGGGAATAATGAAACATTTTTCCCTTATTTATTTAAGAATTAAGAAGAGAAAATTAATAAAATATTCCCTTATTTATTTAAAAATTAATAAGGGAAAATTAATAAAACATTCCCTTGTTGATTTTAAAATATATAAAATAAAGAAAATATTAAATCAGATCAATTTTAAATTGCAATAGTAAAATCTTTCTGGACCGCAGGAATTAAGATTGAGATCATTGTAGCAAAACCGATATTTCGGTGATTTATTTTATCAGAGCTCCTCTGCAACAAATATCCATTGGCTTCACTGAAGAATAAAATGAAATCATCTTAAAACCTACCACAAAATTGGCGGCCTTGAATTTGTGCTGCCCAAGGCTGGATATATTTACCCTATGATGGACAAAATCGTTTTAAAAATCTTCGCTGTAAAAATATTTGAAACTAACCGTACAATTTTAGCTGTATAAACTGCATTAAAAATAACCATAATTTTTAAATAAATAAGGGAATAATGAAACATTTTATTTTAAAATATATGAAATACATAAAGATAATATTAAATCAGATCAATTTTAAATGTCAGTAGTAAAATTTTTCTGGACCGCTAGAATTAAGATTGAGATCATTGTAGCAAAACCGATATCTCGGTGATTTATTTTATCAGAGCTCCTCTGCAACAAATATCCATTGGCTTCACTGGAAGAATAAAATGAAATCATCTTAAAACCTGCCACAAAATTGGCGGCCTTGAATTTGTGCTGCGCAAGGCTGGATATATTTACCCTATGATGGACAAAATCGTTTTAAAAATCTTCGCTGTAAAAATATTTAAAACTAACCGTACAATTTTAGCTGTATAAACTGCATTAAAAATAACCATAATTTTTAAAAAAAATAAGGGAATAATGAAAGATTTCATTTTAAAATATATAAAATACACAAAGATAATATTAAATCAGATCAATTTTAAATTGCAGTAGTAAAATCTTTCTGGACTTCAGGAGTTAAGATTGAGAACATTGTAGCAAAACCGATATCTCGGTGATTTATTTTATCAGAGCTCCTCTACAACAAATATCCATTGGCTGCACTGGAAGAATAAAATAAAATCATCTTAAAGCCCACTACAAAATTGGCGGCTTTGAATTTGTGCTGCCAATGCCCTATGATGGACAAAATATTTACCCTATGATGGACAAAATATTTTTAAAAATCTTCGCTGTAAAAATATTTAAAACTAACCGTACAATTTTAGCTGTATAAACTGCATTAAAAATAACCATAATTTTTAAAAAAATAAGGGAATAATGAAAGATTTCATTTTAAAATATATAAAATGCACAAAGATAATATTAAATTAGATCAATTTTAAATTGCAGTAGTAAAATCTTTCTGGACTTCAGGAATTAAGATTGAGATCATTGTAGCAAAACCGATATCTCGGTGATATATTTTATCAGAGCTCCTCTACAACAAATATCCATTGGCTGCACTGGAAGAATAAAATAAAATCATCTTAAAGCCCACTACAAAATTGGCAGCTTTGAATTTGTGCTGCCAATGCCCTATGATGGACAAAATATTTACCCTATGATGGACAAAATCTTTTTTTAAATCTTCGCTGTAAAAATATTTAAAACTAACCGTACAATTTTAGCTGTATAAACTGCATTAAAAATAACCATAATTTTTAAATAAATAAGGGAATAATGGAACATTTAATTTTAAAATATATAAAATACATAAAGATAATATTAAATCAGGGCAATTTTAAATTGTAATCGTGAAATCTTTTTGGATCACAGGCATTCCAAAGATTGAAATGATTGCGACAGTACCGATGTCTCAGTGTTTTATTTGATCAGACCTCCTCCTCAACGAATGCTCATTGGCTGTACTGTAAGGAAAAAGGTGAAATTAACTGCGCGCTTACCACAAAACTGGTTGCTTTAGTTTTATGCTACCCATGGCAGGATGGATTCACCCTATGATGGACAAAATCATTTTAAAATCACTTACGCTCATTGTCTTCATGTTTTACACGGAGCTGAAGACTCCGAAAGAGAGGTTGTGTTTATTTAACACCATCTTTGCGACTGAAGTTTTTCTGCCAAGTTTCAAATTTTATGGCTGTGGCTATGCATTTTGGAGTTAACCTTGACATCAGTTCGCCTTGTAATTTTCGGTAATGCATCCACGTATTTTACCTACGTATTGCAATCAGGTGCTCTAATTTGGATTGGAAACAGAAATTTTGATTTGGTCGCTTTCAGTGTTTCCAGTACCCTTGTTCTTTGGAAAGTATTCTAAAATTAGTGCTTTTCAGTGAATTTTTTCCTCGACGCACAGTCAATGTGTTACTGTTTCATCACCTTGTTAATAATTATGGAATTTACCCTGTGCGTTTTGGAATTAACCTGGGGCATCAGTTCACCTTGTCATTTTCGGTTATGTATCCTTGTATTTTACCTACGTATTGCGATCTGGTACTCTTATCTGGCCGGAAAGCAGAAATTTTGCTTTGCTGACCTTCAGTATTTTCAGTGCCCTTGTTAATCAGATTCTGGATGCGGTTATTCCTGATTTTATGGATGAACTGCCCCTAATAGAACTTCCACATGTATGGTTTGAACAGGGCGAATCTTCAGCTCACCATACTCCACTTGTGAAACACTGGTTAAATAACGAGTTTCCAGACAAGTGGGTTGGCTTGCATGGGCCAGTCGAATTTCCGCCTAGATCGCCTGATTTAACGCCTATGGATTTTTATTTGTGGGGTCGTTTATGCACAACTGTGTATCTGTCACCTTCCTTAAATAAAGCAGAGTTGCAACAACGCGTTCAAGATGGTTATCGTAACATCACCGAGAAAGAACTTGATCGAGTGCACAGAAATGTTATCAGGCTAATGCAGCTCTGTATTGGCGTGGATGGAAAACATTTTGAACAAGCTTTGTAATCTTTGTGTAAAGTTATTATTTCTACACAGTGTAGATACTTTTGTACCAAAATATAGCAAAATTATTATTTATTTATGTAATTGTTTTCTTTCATAATTTGTGTATGAACCCTGAAACGCGATCTGCCCACATGATTTTTCCCCTCTGAGAATCCATGTCGATGCATCGAAAAGTAGTTTAAGTCAGCATATGTGTCTTTTCATATCTCTGGGACTTTTTATGATAAAATGCTGAAATTTTATACATCACCTTACTGGTGTATGGGATACATTTTATTCATTGGAAATGTTTTTGTCCGGGGACCGTATAAAAATTTAAATTTTGTATTTCTTGAAATTTAATTCCCTTGAAATTTTACAGGACTTGCAGACTCCAGAGCTAAATAATTTTGAGTTAAAAAAATTCAGCAATTCTTATACAACTCATCTTACAACTTGATGTGTTTACATTCTCCATACGTGAAAATTAGTCTTCGCTGTAGAAATAATAAAAGTTTGATAATCATTTAAACTCAAATATATTGTAATTGCGTTGTTTCAAAATACAGATGCTAAGAAATTAAGCAAAAATAAAGCGGTTTTAGGACGGATACAACACTAAATATAAATTAAAAAGAACGGTAAAAATCACGATTTTGACACAAGATGGATGTCATATTTTATTTTCCTTTCAACCACGTTGTTAAGTACTTGGGCGTCACATTAGATGCTCACATGACTTTCAGCACCCATATTTATTTAAAAACCCTATCTGCCAGCAAAATTATTAGAGCCCTTCCCCCTTGCTCTGTAGGGGGTCACCCCTATCCCTGGAGAACAAGCTTCTCCTCTACAAACAAATCATACAACACGAGCATTATCACGCTGTTCTTCTAAAATCTCTAGTTAAATCCTTTATGGTCGCTGGTTTAGTGTTAGGTGTGATACGGGTTGCTTCTAGTGTGACTCATTTGAAATTTTTTTCTTTTATCTCGTACCGTATCTTCGTTTTGCCCTTTCTCTACAGTAACGAGTTATCCGAAATGGCATTTGAATTAGCCACGAGTAAACGAGGGTTTAATTACATTGTCGTCTATGAGAGCTAAATGGGACTGCAGAAAACGACGTCTGACTCAGGTTGCCGAGTTTTCCGAGAGGCGACTTATCGAGGTTTTACTGTATAAGTTATATGACACATATGACATAAAAAATAAAACTAACACAGAAAAAACAGAGACTTGTCTTTCATTAATAAGTCAAAGTAAGCCAAAATTAACGACCACTATCGACCCAGATGTAGGTCAATGCAGGACTGTGAACTTTCACGTTCCAATATTATATGATGTATTAACCCGGTGCCAGATATTGTAATTGGTGCAGCCTCTAAGCGAATGTTTGACTGCTGAAGCATGTAAAATAACCTTGCACTGAAAATACCTCCTTTCAATTTTATTTTGCTGCATGACTCCACCTCGGTCTTCTTCGGTCACGTACGTAACTCTGTCGACAAAGACTATCTTGCTATAACTTTGGTGGTTCTGTCGTTTCATTCTAAAGAAGTCTGTTCTTTGCCTCCAAAACCGGTTGGATTGATAGCTAATATCAATTTATTTCTGTACTAACAAATAACAAAGTTTTTTTTTCTTCAGTTTACATTTTGCAGCTGTTTGAACGTAACTTTTTATACGTTTAAAACGGTTCTTTAGAGGATACTTAATTCAAAATTTCAAAAGAATTGCCGTGCAGAAAAAAATACAGAAAACTTGTATATAAAATATCGCTTTAAAACACTTCCGATATTAAAAAAAAGTGAATTATGTGGATGAAAAATTGCCGAGAGAAATTTATACATACTTACCAGGCAAAATATATTAAATATGAAAATAAAATCTCCATTTTGCTCTATTTGATGTGAAAAGAAAATATTTCTTTATATAAAGAATAAACAATCCGGTATGAAAAGTGGTTTTCAATGGTAATAATCGTTTTGAAATACAAACAAATGAAAAAAACAAGAAAGATTAATCATGCATAAAGCTTTGATTATGAAACACTTTCCAACTGAAATGCAATTTTATTTAAACATCTCTAGAATGCCATACATTCAGCGGTGATATTTTTAAAATTAACATAGTGCAATATAATTGGAAACTTAAAACTTCATCAAAAACAGGCAATGCTATAAAATCGCTTGCTTCTCTATCTATGTAAAACCAATGAATATTCCATTCATATCACTTATATTTCAGACTTCAGAGCTAAATAATTTTGCATTAAAAAATTCAACAATCCTAATACAGTTCATCTCACAATCACTTGCTTTGTTCACATTTTGCATACGTTAAAATTAGGCTTCGTTATAGAAATAATCAAAGTTTTGTGATCATTTAAAACAAAAAATATTGTAATTGTGTAAACACAGAATTTAAAAACACAGATAATATGTAAAAATAAAGCGGTTTTAGGACGAATGCAACATATAATTAAAGTCATGACGGATCCAGTGTATAATTAAAGTCATGTCCTATCCACATCATTTTTTTTTTTTTTCATATAGAAAGAAAATATGTCGTATAAGCTATCTATGCTATAAAACTTTAATAATATCACATAAATGATTTCATATATAGAGATGCATGCATACATACATAGACACACACATACACACTACAGAAAATGGTTTATTTGTGGTTTAACTTGCTTGCACAGTGCAAATCTTTTGAAAAATAATTGATGACTGGCAAAAATTTAGCCATACTATTATTTTATAGAAAAAAAAAGTATCTATAGAAGCACCTATTTCTCGGGATCTACTATTGATAGAACTCAAATAATGACCGATTTGGATCCAGCACCAAATTCCTGAGGGAAACAGGGATTCACTAAAGATTTCCACTTCCAGTTCTTTTTCCATTTCCGGTTAAAAAAAAAATCTTGAAACCGTTATTTCTCAAGATTGGCTGCAAATATAGCTGAGATAATGACTGGCATGAATGAAGCATTAAACTCCGATGAAAGTTGTGGTTTTACTAAAGATTTCCCCCTTCTGATTCTTTTACACTTCTGGTTCAAAAAATTTCCTTGAAACATCTATTTCTCAGAATTGGCTATAGATAGATAATGATTTATATGAATTCAGCAATAAGAGCATAAAAGAGTGAGTGTTCACTAAGAATTTTCGTTTCCAGTTCTATAAATGACACTTCCAAGTTTGACTGTACGAAATAAGTACGCAAAAGGAAATAAAAATGCTTAAAATGCTTAAATGTTGTTTTAAAAAGTAAGTGTGCACACCATTTTTCACCATATATAACTCTTTTCAAAAATTTCTTGTTTCAGATTTTTTTTTTTTTTTTTTTTTTTTTTTTTTTTGTCCGCATTACAGAAAAAATCCATGTATATACCATTCCATGTATGTTTTATGAATAATAAAAATGCTGCATCGCGTCGAAAATCGCAACTCGAGTTTTCGACGGATCTACATGTTTCGGGGCCGAACACGAAAACACTATTTTTAGCTTGACGTCTGTGTGTGCGTCTATCTGTGCAATGTTTGTATCTACTCTGGTTCAAAAACTAATTGACCAAATATCATGAAATTTTATAGGTAAGTCAGTTGTGGGTTACCCTGCTGCTGATTAGATTTAAGTAGGATTCAGAAAAAAGAATCTGCTTTTTTTACGAAATGACCAGCTAAAAATCATCAAAACATAAAAGACTAAATATGCTAAAATGTATCAATTAAATGCTTATATTATACGTAATTTTTTATGATAGAAAGAATAAGACCAACCCCATTATTATAAGCTTAGCCATTCTCGAGATATTTTAGTTTCTTTGCATATTTATGGTATTTTAATCTGTATTTTTATTCCTGCACGCTGTAACTGGGACTACGTCCTGCAGCTTGCAGTCTTTTTTAAATAAATAAAATAAAATAAATAAAAATAAAATATTTGCTACGACGATTTTGAGAATATACGACCCGTTAACAAAGGAAAACGAAAATTGATATAAAAGTGCAAATTCGGTGTAATTTCATATAATTATACGTGTTATTTTGTGCAATTTAATTAATTTATTAAATAAATAAAGAGAAAATAAGTTTGACTCTGTAGGGAAGGTCATGTGCTGCCCACATCAGATTTTTTTTTTAAATGCATTGAAAAATAAACTGTCGTTAAATATACTGCATGAAAGATTCATAAGTTATACTAAATCACCAGTCTGTTCGTCAAAAAGAATGAAATATAAATTTAAAACCCTGCTAAATGTACTGCATCATAAAGTTTAAGCGTTCGAGCTTAAATTATTTTCAAAAGGGCTTTGATAAATTATATCTGCTAGCTCATTGTCTCCTCTTTCGCCCGGTTGCTTTTTCCTTGTACCCTGCATCGCACCATTAATCTTGCAAAATCTGCAAAAAGACAACACTGAATTTGTTCTTCTATTAATAAGTGTCAGATTTCATTGTCTGTTTAATAAAAACGAGTTTTGGAATTTGAATGACGGCCAAATTTTTGTTTCGTTTTACATTTTTAATGAAAAAATCAGCGTGGATCCAATCCGTTGAAGCCGGAATGATTTTGCGTAAATTCGGACTTGTAAAATAAAACTCCAATAAAGTTCCACTTTGGACATCGTAATACTTTCAAAGGGCTAGAGATTATTCCATGGATTTAGGAAGGAGATAAAACTCCTATGGATGAAACGCTTGAAAATGACATAATACTTTAAGGATTCTATCTAGGTGTTGCTAGTGTTAGTAAAGTAGTCGCTATTGTAGACTGACACAACAGAAAGACGTAATATTTACTATACATACTTTTGATTATTTTTAAATTAAGGCTTCCCTAATTGAGTATATTAACCAGTATTTTTTTATAGTTGCAGGATAGAGTACAGAATATATGGAGATATAAATAAATTGAGATGTAAAAATAATTTTGAATACGTAGGAATATTCTTTATGCTTTCAGTTCTACTTTGCATTGCGCTAATAATTTATTTTCACAAAATTGACAGTTTAAATAATTATTTTAGGCCTTTTGCAATAAAAGTGCATAGAATGCAGAACTACTTAACTTATCCCAGCGCCACATGAATTATTATCTCAAACGATATTGACATTTTCTTAATATGAAGTTTTAACTCCTTATTTTTACCTCCATGGATTATTCGCGTACTGTTCATAGATAGCTAAAATATCGAAATTAAAACCACCTTTTCCAAATAGTTCGAAATATTAAAATATCGACATTATAACCACTCTATCACTAAGAGCTAGTTCTGAAATCGCATTATAGTATATCTTTGTAGAGAATTTAAAGTGCTATATAAGAATTTAAAGTGCTATATTACTCACTTATCGTTCATAGCTAACACTTTTAGTCTTCGAGATATAAGCATTAAAATCTTTAAAAATAGAAACTTTTCAATCTTCTTCGACTTGATAAGACGATTGTACAAAAACTGTAAGAGCTATGTAAAAACAAATTATTGATCCAAAAACTGAATTTCCTACAGAACTTGTTTATTACTTACTATATATATATATATATATATATATATATATATATATATATTATGCTTTAGAAGATATTTCTAGTGAAAGTAAACAAAGTAAAGACTCGCTAGGAAAAAAAAAACTGTTTATTTTTCGAAGAAATTAGTTCAAATTATTAAAATATTGAAACTATTTATATTTTTTCCTAAATGGTACCATATTTTCGTCAAAACGAGTAGAATATTTTCAGATTTTTTTTTTATTAGATTTGGAGATATAAGCGCCCGAAGTGTTTATATTTGTCGTAAGGCTCCGATTTCAACCAGATATGCCTACTATAGGCGTTATGCACGTCAAAATTTTATATAAAAATCTGATGTATCTAGCAGGTAACTTTCCCTGAAGATTAAGGAATTTCGATTTTGTGCAAAAATCATCACAAAAAAGATAACCAGTAACTTGCATGGACACACTTTACTTTTGCACGCAATCTCCATACTTGTCCAGACACCAAGGCATAGATCCCAGACATAAAGAAATCAATGTCAAAGACTTGCCGCCAAGAGATTACAGCTTGTTGAACTTGGTTGTCAGTTACAGTCACCAGACAAGTTGGTTGTCAGTTACTTGGTTCCAGTCGGTAAATTCTCAGAGGTCTGAAGAGACGAGAATCGCTAGGTGCCAGGTTAGGGCTGTAAGGTGGGTGATCCAGCACCTCCTAATAATAGCGATATAACAGTTAGCTCGTACTGCTGCAGTGTATGGCTTGGCAGTATCATGAACGATAAACCTGCTTAACAGGTTGGAGTGAAATTTCAGCTAGTATTATGTCCTGAAATCGCAGATATCGCACACTACGGATCTCAACGTTTGACCATGTTTCCACAAGTGCGGTCATTTCTAAAAGTTTGTTAAACAATATGTCTGGTATGTTTTGCCCTCTACAGGGGTTTTGCTTTGAATGTGATATGGCAGCGCCACGCCAAATTCGTAACTGGTTTTTAATTATTCAAGGTTAAAAACAACGCGAGGTCTCTTACGAAATTTTCCCTTGCGATGGTTATAATCGAGTAAGTTATATGTATATGAGTTCATTAAGAACAGTTGAATGTTTATCAAAGAAGATTACAATTTTTTTTTACTTTCCTTATATACATATAATGTATAAGGAAAGTATTGTGACGGGGTCGAAAATTCGAATTCGAGTTTTCGACGGGAGAGCACGTTTCAGGCATACCTGAACACGAATCAGACTTTTTGATATGATGTATGTGTGTGTGTGTGTGTGTGTGTGTGTGTGAGTCTGTGGAGACGATAACCGACGAACAAATGGACCGATTCGAACGAAATTTGGTACAAAAGTTATAATCCATGAATACTGGAAGCCTAATGTTTTTATACGCAATCGAATGTTCAGAACCCCCTAAATTTTCGAGTGAAATTTTGAAAAAATCGTCAAAAAATCAAAACCACTAATAAAGTTACGCAAATAGATATTTCTTATGTAATTTTTTATTAGAAAACGATTGACATAAATTTTCGAGCGCTAACATGACCCGTTCGCGAGAAATTGCACTTTTTCAAAAAAATTATCAAAAAATATTATAAAATAAAAAAAAATATATTATCTATTGTGAAATATGTTCACTTTACATAAGTAATATCATGCGATAAATTTGCTGACATCATTTTCGTGGATCTAGCTAGTTCCATTCATGTGAAAATATACTTTAGGTAATACTTTTGTATTTGGATGCCAATAGTCATTTATCTGCTACAAGAATAACTTATTTCTCCGTCCATAACGCTTGGCGGATTTTGGCGGAATGTCGCCAACTTGGCGACTTTTTTAAATGTTGCCAAATTAACGAAAATGTTGCCAAATTGATAAAAATGACGCTAAATCAATGAAAATTACGACTAGATGATGAAAGTTCAATATCTTGGACAGAACATAAGAGTAGACTATAAGAATAACACATTTCTCCGTCCGTCCGTAATGTTTGGCGAGAAATTTGGCAGAAAATCGCCAACTTGGCGACTATTTTAAATGTTGCTAAAATGACAATAATGTCTCCAAATTGATAAAAAGGGCGCTAAATGGGAAGCAATGTCTCGCAAATTCTAATTTCCGTCATATGATAGGCATACCTTCTAGTATATAAGACACTTTTCTCTGTGTTTGTCTGTAACACTCTGTGATGCATTTGGCAAACTTAGCGAATAATTTAGCAAAGTAAATCCAACTTGGCGATATTTCGCCGCAGATTGACAAAATTGCAAAAATGACGTTACATTAATGAAGATTACGCATAATTGATGACGTAATTATTAAGATAATTTAATACATGGATTATATCGTTATTGAGGATGATTTCAATATTGATGATTGTTTATTTAGAGTTGCGCGAAGTATAAGTTAATTGAGTATTTTATAATAGTTTTACATATTGTCATCCGGAAAATCGCCAAATGTGCAATTCAACGATAAAAACACAGCGCTGTGGATCTTATACATTATTACTTTCCTTATATACATAATGTATAAGGAAAGTATTGTGACGGGGTAGAAAATTCGAATTCGAGTTTTCGACGTGAGAGCACGTTTCAAGCATCTCTGATCACGAATCGAACATTTTTGAAGTGATATCTGTGTGTGTGTGAAAGTATGTGTGTGTGTGTCAGTGAGTCTGTGAAGACGATAACTGACGAACGAATGAACCGATTCGAACGAAATTTAGTACAAAAATTACAATTCGTAAACACTGGAAGCCTATTGTTTTTATACGCAATCGAATGTTCAGAATCCCCCTAAATTTTCGAGTGAAATTTTGAAAAAATCGTCAAAAAATCAAAACCTCTAATATTTCTTATGTAATGTTTCATTAGAAAACCATTGATATAAATTCTAAAACGCTAACATGAACCGTTCTCGAGATATTGCACATTTTTCAAAAAACTTATCAAGAATCATATAAAAGGAAAAAATAAATATTTCCCATTGAGAAACATATTCACTTTTCATATGTAATACCATGCGATAATTTTGGTAACATCATTCTCGTGGATCTAACTTGTTCCATTCATGAAAAAAGATGCTTTGAGTAATACTTTTGTATTTGAACGCCAAAACGACTTTTTTAAATGTTGGTAAATTAACGAAAAACTTGCCAAATGGATAAAAATGACGCTAAATCAATGCAAATGACGACTCATTGACGAAAATTCAATATCTTGGAAAGAATATAAATATCTACTATAAAAATAATCTTTTTTTTTTACTGTAGAAGTAGTAAATTCAATGCATTATACAAGGAAAGTCATGTGCTGGTCACATCAGAATTTTTTTTTACTGTAAAACTAGTAAATTCATTGCATTACGGCACATAAAGCGCTATAAGACGAATGGCCAATTTAGAGTAAAATTTTGTTTGTTAAACTTTTACTTCCTACAAGGGAATACAGATTACCGATTACAGGATTGGCTTTTTGATAAAATTATCTATATATAATTTACATGTAAGGAGGATAATCTAGAGTTAAACTTAAATATTTATAGTTGATTTTTCTGCATATAGGGCGTGCGCATTTACATAAAAAAGTGGCGAAATAGTCGTATCAAGCGAGAAATATATCCAATGGCATTTATTAGGATTGAGCTTTACACGCCACTTCGTGACTCAGGTGAAAAGTATATTTAAGTAATCATGTTGCATTTATGACAGCAATTTCTCAGAGAAAATTGCACTGGCATCCATGCAGAAAACAAATTTCATGTTCTGTGTCCTGGGAACGTCATTTAAGCATATGTTAAAAAGTGTGAGGCCAAGTACGGAACCTTGTGGAACACTACTTTGAATCAGTTTGGGTGCAGATAGTTTCGTTCATTCTGCTTGAAAATATCTATCATTTTTCAAGTATGAAATTAAAAGTTTGACGATTGCTTCGGGGACTGTAATTAGTTTGTAAATCAAACTCCGATGCCAAATTTTATCGAAGGCTGTTAGAATATCTACAAAAATCGGAGCTGTAAGGGTCTTTTCTTGAAGTCCATAAGAGATATACTCAACCAATCTCAATAACTTATGTGTGGTAGAGTTACTGGAGTCTGAATCTAAATTATTCCAGAATAATGATGCTATTTTTTCGAAGGTAATCTATTGGGGATAATTCTCTGAGTCATTTTACTAAGTGTAGAGAGAAAACTTATTGGTCTGTAATTTACTACTGCAAAACGTGTACATCCATTAAAATCTCGAATTTCAATTTTCGACCATATACACAGACTGTGAATTTAAAATGTCTACTGAAATGTTTTTGTATAATCATGCATGTTGAGCAAGATTAAGATGCATGAAAAATGTTAATGCTTACAAAACTAATATTTAATAAAAATAAATCTGATTGTACTCGAACTTTAAATAACTAGTCGATTTCTAACTCACATTATTTTGAGAATTTTAAAGCATTTCAAAGGGTTTTTTTGTGGTGAAAAAGAAAACAAGCTATTTGGAAGTTAGGAATAAAAGAATTTTTTATTCAAAAATATATTCCACTTAACTCTAAAATACAACAGCAGTTTTGAAGAAATAAGTGCAACTAAAAAAAATCATCCAGAAGAAATTTTATATTTTCATTCCGATTTTTATGCTCAAAATTGCAGATTTAAAAGAACTTTACTTCTAACAGGAAGCATTAGCATATGAAAAGATTTAACCAAGCAAACAGCACTTAAACTACTACATTTGCAAATTTAAAGATGAATTAGAATGCTATGACATATTCTATTATGACTTAAAATGAAGAAATTTTTATTAGTTTTTCTAAAAAAATTCCATATACCAAGATAATGAAAAAATACTGATAATAGAATAAAAATGTTCTCCATAAAGCTGAAATAGTAAATGGGATTTAGATGCTTCTTTCACATCAAAAAAAGTTGACTTTAAGTTGTGTATAGTAAGGCTCAAATGAGACAGTATACATTGTGTTTCATGAAGAGTATCCGAAAAGTATAACGGTTAGTCATGGAAGTTAAGTGAAACATAAAATTTAATCAGAAAATATCTACCCAACTTCGATTTTCTGCTATGTGCAAACACAAACATACAGACATCTTCTGTTATTGTTGTAGCTAGTGAGACTAAAATGAAATATTGCATATTATTGCATATACTGAAATTCAAATAAGATATTGCATATAGTAAGATCATAGCTACCTTTAAAGGTAGCTACCGTAAGACTCAAATGATATTTTACATATAGTGTGTCATAAGTAAACGTGAAGATCCATTCTTTTTGAACTTCTCTTAACTCTGAATTAAACACATTTATCACAAAAATGTGACATTTAATGTATATACAAATCTATTTACAGATAGTATTTTATTTCCCTCATATTCCTCCCAAGGCTCTATTGGCCGGACTCTTTCACAGCTCGTTCGAAAGTCAAGTGTCTCTCTCTCCAAATCTGCACAATCACTCCAACAGTTTTTCGATGTGCCCTGCTCCAAAAAAAGATTCAAATTACCTGGGCCAGCTGCAAATATTTCACAAGGCTTCAGTCAAGATGGATGACCAAAAAAGTTACTCATACATTTCACATAATTTATCACGAAGATCAACCTATTCAAGGATACTTGCAACTTATCTTAATTTTATATAACTTTTTCGATAAATTAATCTGAAAACATGCTATATTTCAAGAACGGCTCGTGCTAGTATTTTAAAGTTGGTGCCATTTGCTTTCTAATGAAAAATTATATAAGAAATGATTATTTATTTAACATTATTAAAAGTTCTAATTCTTTAATAATTTTTTCAAAAATTGATTATAAAATTGGGATCTTCCAAACATTCGATTGTGTTTAAAATCTACACGGCTTCAGTATTCACCGATTACAATAATCGTACCAAATCTTTTTTCAAGTCATCCGCGAGATACATCGATGCACTAATTCACCAGATATCGCTTCCATAGACTCACTGACACACACACTTGTACACATACAGACATCATCTCAAAAATGTTACACTCAAGTGCAGGTATGCTTGAAACGTGCACTTTTGTCAAAAACTCGAATTTGAATTTTCGACCCTGTCACAATACTTTTCCTATACATACTATATATGTAGGGAAAGTAACAAAATTTGCAAAGGTTACATAGGTTGTTCAAAAACCTTTTGCTTTTTTAAAAATTAAATTTAGAAAAACTATGCCTTGTGCAAATAAGTTTAGTTTTTAAGATTTATTAAATGTTTATTTTTCATATCAAGTAATAGACTCTGTTAACCCATGTGTGAAGTGAATAAGAATTATTCAATATAGTCAAGCAATTCTCAATTTTTGGCAGAACTATTATAACAAACAACCTAGATGACAATTTTTTTTTTCACTTTAAACGGGATTTTAAAGCACTTTTACAAATAAAAAGTACTTTTTCATAAAAATTATTTCAATTAAATTAGAAGTATGCAACATAGTTATTCATAACCACATTACTTGGGTGGGCTGTTCTTCATTCTGATCAGTTCTTTCGAGTGAACTGTTAATTCATGACTTAGGTATACGGGGTGTCCAGTGTTATCGGTGCCCAATGGCTATTTCCTCAACTGTTAGTCACAGAAATATACTTCCAATTGCAAAAATGTTTTCAATTTTAAAATCTATTATCTTAACAGTTTAAATCAATAAATATATTTCTGAAAGAAATACGAAATATAAATTTTTATACGGTCCCCCGGTCCTACCAAGTATATTTAGGAAAATCATCCTCATACAATTTCATGCAAAATAAAAAAAAAATCTTTTATGACCCAAATTCACAAAGTTATGAAGCATTAAACTTTATGACTTAAGTCGCTTTTCCACACATAAAAAAGTCCTGTTTCAGGCAACCAACCAATCAGGGACTGTATTGACCATTTCTCAACACAAAAAATGCTCCGACTTTAAACAGCTATAAATCGATCAATTTTGGTCGTGAAAAGATTATTTTTTTTTTATTTTGCATAAAATTGTATGAGGATGATTTTCCTAAATATAATTCGTAGGACCGGGGGACTGCATAAAAATTTATATTTCGTATTTCTTTCAGAAATGCATTTATTGATTTAAACTGTTTCTAAGATAATAGATTTTAAAATTTAAAAAATTTTTGCAATTAGAAGTGTATCTCTGTGACTAACAGTTGAGGAAATAGCCATTGGGCACCGATAGCACTGGACACCCTGTATATACCCCTCTGTTTCTTCATTTGTGCCAATTTCATATTTTTGACTTCCAGTTTATTGATCTATTTTGCACTGAAGAAGAGGATCCAATGTATCCTCGAAGCAGCTGTATGCTTTTAATTTATGCTCAATTACATTAAGTTTTTCTTTTTTACCTTACTTCTAGAGTATTGAATACACAAATGTATAGAATTATTAACTTGTCTGTTTTACTACATGGGAATACTCAAAAATGGTGAAGAGTTGCCAACTGGACTAGAAATGAGACCACAGCCCAAGCCTAAGCTGTAATCAAACTCAGGCTCTGTGGTGATCAATAAATTTCAGAGGTAAATTCCAAACTATTACATACAATATATATTTTGTAAAATATATAAAGATCAAATTGTATAGTAATTGTATAGTAACTGTATAGTAATTGTATTTATTTTTATATAAAAACAAGAAATAGAAGATAAACACATTTGATTTAAATACAATTACTATACAGTTAATTCAATGAGCTTCTGAAATCTTTTTTAAAGTCAAACACTTGGCGAATAGGTTTGATCATTCTGACAAGAAGTATTGCATATTGAAATGCAATGTTTCTTAATACAAATCTAAGACAGGATGTTGGAAAATAGTGGGAACATATTCAGTTGGTACTTTAACAACTTAAGTGGTTATGACATGCAAGCTTGTCATGCCAGAAACCGGAAATGCAAACACTTAACTGGTTAAGGAAGCTGTGCCAATATATGGGGTAAACAGTTAAATTATAAAGGGGTATGCTATTTTATTTTAAGTTATTCTTATATTTCTGCACTCGGAGCACCTTATGCATTTTTGTGTTCGTATTTATTTAATCATTTGCTTTCAAATTAAATTTTTAAACATTAGAATTTATGCAAACGAGTCAAAAACATTTTACAGGCTTAAATAGATTCTGGTCTCTATTTTGCATTAAACAGTTCAAGCTCAGGCTTTTAAAATTGAATCCAAACTCAGCTCGACTGCAGACCTTATTCAAATGGTTCAAAAGAAAGAAAATTGGGTTCCGATCTAAATTGGGTGGCACTGTTCTGACCGCTCAAACAGATATCTTACATCTTCAGGTAAATCGGACAGTCTGAATATGAGAAAATAAAGCAAGAAAAGAAAAATCCATTGTCATAGGTGCAGACAGCATGGGATTTTGCTTTTCCGTATGGACCCTACGGGAAAACGTATGCAATTTTACCACCAACAGGTAGGGTTATGACTCCAAAACTCATCTTCTGTCTATTGCACTGGTCACTGCCACCTTATAGCATTGTGTATATTTATTGTAGAAAATTAATGATCTATATATTGCAACAGATATACATAGAATGATTGATCTTTTCACTTCCAGTTATTAAGTAATTACAATACAATCATCCTTTACAAAATTTCAAATCTATAACAATTAGTTAAATTATAAAAGTACAGATGTTTTGAATGTGCAAATGAGTTTAAGTATTTTTCACCATATGACTAGCATAATGAAAAATCCAAGCAACAAAGAGATATAGCAGGTCCTGTATACATATTTTCGTTTAAAAAGAAAGACAAATGATGAAATTAATATATTAAAAAAAAAATGTTTATTCATATATCGATACATACAAAAAATGCACATTTAGTGCAATAGATGCACTGTAAAAGTAACGTCATTTTTTCACATTGTATAAAGAAATACGAGTATATACATTTAATACCAGGGTTGAATATGATATATACAATCACAACATGCCACTTTTTTGTAAACAATAAGTTATGGCATTTTTTTGTCATATGCTTTGCTTTTAGTAATGAAATACATACACTTTCACAGAAATGAAATTTCTTACTGGATCCAACAACTTTAACGTCAATAAAAGTCTGCATATTAAAATAATTTTAAGAGTAATTTTAACAGTAAATCACATCATTTATTTTATAACATTTTAAACATTGTTCAAAGAAATATTTAAAAAAATATTTTTTTTAATATATCTTACATAATAAAGGAAGATGTATCTCTGTGTGCAGTCTGTAGCGGAGAAATTTAAGCATTGTATGACAATGAAATTTAGTATACAAGTACTTCAGGACTTGAATAGGTACACCTCAGTGTTGTTATTTTTAAATTTTTAATTAGTTTTTTAGTTATTTTATAAGCTTGAATTTCTTTTGCGACTGCTAGAAACACTATAAAACATGTGGAAAAAAATGCTGCTCAAATTTTTTTTTAGGCATGGCAGCAAGATCATAGACAAGCGTCACCCTTGCGAAACCGAGAATTCCAGACAGATGGCGCTTTGGTAGCATGATGTAAAGATGTAAAATTCAGAAATTTTAAATCTCAAGTTCTACAGATAGATTAAAATTTTGAAATATAAAATTGTAACAGTATTATAATCATTTCCGAAAAAAATCATGTATCTATGATAACGTCTAAAGTTAGCAATAAAGATTTTAAACAGCCGAAAAACAAAGCTTTTTTTAATGTACAATATTGCCCGGGAGTGGTGGGGTTTTTTTTTTTTTTTAAATCTTCAGAATTCGAACAAGCAAAAAATTTTATTTCATAGACACAGGCAATGTTGAGTAATTTGTTCTAGTTATGAATATGACACAGAACAGGAAATGCAAGTAACTTTAGAAAATAAATATAAAGGGAGTTATTTTAAATTATTATACACATTAACTTATAAGCATACATTAGTAAAATTTCACCTGAGGCCAAAAATGACTTCTTTTTTTAATTGGGAATCTATGCTATCTTAGAATATGTATAATATTAATTTAATATTGAGAAGATGGCCTTTTCTTCTTTTTTATAGAACTGCAAAGATCTAATGCCCATGACCTGGTGCCATCAATAAAAATATAATTGTTCTTTTCCTCTTTTTTTCACTGTTTGAAATGTTGTCTTATTGTTGAAACTTTATTAAGCAGAATAAATAGTTTTTATTAAACAGAATAAATTGTTTTTTTATTTCTTTAATTACGAAATTTCAATACATATCCATTGATTTTACAGTCTTCTTTCAAAATTTATACTCTTAAAATTAACATTCATAAAAATGCATTTAAAAAAAAAGAATTGTGAAGCCACCAGCTTTAACAGAAAGATTTTCTAGATGCTATAGATATTAAATCACATATGTAGAATATAACCAAAGAGGAGAAACATAGCTGCAAATCATAAATTCCATCACTACTATAAAGATATAAGATCTACAAATAAAAAGCCACATTGCCAAATATTGTATCCATAGTATTACATGAAAATAAATAGTATTCGAAGAATGAAGAGACATTTTGAGGGATTGACAGAGCATAAATTAAAGTACCAGCTTGTCTGGATTGATACAATATTAGAGCTGCAAAACAGGACACTTTTGTGACAATATTTACAACATATTCAGGGTCTGTGACAATAGGACAGTTCATTCTAATCATACCCCAAGGAGCCGAACGGAGGGGGCTAGCATGGGCCTCTAATAATCTTGCTTCGGACTATCCAATGAATGTAAACAATCTGAGCTATTGTGGGCCAGGGGCTAGAGTGTAAAAAGCCTGCCCTTACTATGGGTCCACAAAGTCTTCAATCTATCACCATTCCTTGCTGAAAATTTGGTTAGTGCACTGGTTTAAGTAAATGTGATAAAAAACACTAGTGATGTCTGAGCTACCTGAAACAATGGCTATGCGCTTAGCAGTAAGCAGGTACTACAAGAACATATAATGCTCACTCATCTCTTGGAATCTTCCCACAATTGGTCAGATTGCTTGCACTACACCGGATGGTCCAAAGTGATATTATTAGAGGCCCACGCTGGTCCCTCCTCTGTTCTCTGGGGCACAGCCAGGACAATCTGTCCTATTAACACAGCCTCTAAATATATCATAAATATTGTCCAACATTGTATTAATCCAGCCTAGCTGGTACCTTCATTTATGCAATGTCCATTCTCGAAATTTCTCTTTCTTGTATGCCTTCCTTGAAAACTACTTATTTGACATGTAACACATTGTAGTCAACATGCTAAGAAAGATAAGAGGTAATTAATTTTTAAAGTACTTTTTCCTTCTTAGGTTGATGGTTGGTTGCTTGTGGTTTTATGGCACAAGTTACAAAGAGGATATGCTGTGCCATTTTCCTTCTTAGGAATATTGAATATCTTACGAATTCTAACTGAGCATGTAATAAATAATACAGAGTACAGTTTATATTAAATTGTATGCATTTAACATACATATATAACTTTCAAATAAAGAAAATGTTTATAATTTAAGTGAAGAATTTAACTTCATTATTTTTTTATTATTCTGTTATCAGTCATTAACAACTGTAATAAAACACAGGTGAGGATATTGTTAGCTGTATACTAAGTTAATTGAACATCGCATCACTGTTTGTGTATTCGTTATCTTTTATATTTGTTATATCTGCATCCATTATATCCACATTTAATTTCTGCTTCATTATATCTAGCAGCTGAGTTGTGACTTTGCAATATAACTAGAGTTATTAGCTGTATTTTGTTTCTATTTACACTTACTGCTGCTTTCAATAAAGCGTTGGTTATCCAGAAATTCAGAGTAATTCTTTTATCTTGAGAACAAACACATCTACAAATTCAGAAAATACATCACAACAATACTATGTTTAGTACAGTTTCACATTTAGTATTTTAGTACAATGAAAATAAAAGAAATCAATTTATTCTTCAGGCTACTTTAAATGACAAGTCAACAAATAATCACTAATTTTATAATAATGAAAGATGACTTCTAATTTAAATTAATGTTATTTAAAATCAGCAATTATATAAAAAAAGAAGATTTAATTGTCTTGAAACTTCACTTTTTCATGAATTTTATTAAAGGCAAGTGTAAAAAGAATTTTTTTTTTCCACTAGCCTTTAACTTGTTCCCACTGTAAATTTTAAAATTTAAGATAAAAATTATTTTCAGAGATCCTAAGACATTACACATTTATATTTTTAGGCTTCTTGACAGATATTAAACATTTAAACACACAAATGACTTACGGTTTTAAAGAAGACAACATTGTCTGAAGAGAAATAAGTAAACAGATAGCAGAGGTGGAGTAGTTCCAGGGTTCATGCTGCCGATCGTCATTGTCACATTTTGTGAAAGAAAATTTAATTTGGGAATTGAAAAAAAGATTTGGCGATAAGGCATTCTGCCGATGATAAAATCAAAAATCGTGGTATACTTATTAAATACTACAATGTGCCTTTACCAAAACAATGATCTTTAGAATTTGAGAATTAATAAAACAAATCAAATTTTCCAAATGGAAAGTCCAAAATAAAATTTGACAAATAAAAACTCCATTTAGTAAAATAAAATTGATGAATGCAATCAAAAATTCAGAGCAGCCCCTGGTAAGCCATTAATTTAGTCCTGATATTTTGACGTTTTGTCTACCCTCATATTATTGTTACAAATCAGAGTACAAATAATAATAATAATAATAATAAAAGACTGTAAGTTAGCTTAGTCATTTCACTGAACAACTGTTTGTTATTAATCCAACCTCAACATATAACAATACAGCATAGTACAACATAGTACATAATAACAACATACAACATAGACTTAACAAATATTTCTCCACTCCATTGCTATCATTCTCATCAGATTTTAACAGCTCTATATTTTGAAAATTCACATATGGACATATGCACATATGTAGATCGATACATCTTATAGTTAAGTATGAAGTTCATATGGCAATTAAAGACTGCACTTGATGATTGTATTGGTGAAAGAAATAAGAATTCAGAACAAACTCTACTTAACCTTTTCTAAAGAAGGATAAAACTGTGAAACTAGTTTAAGGGTGGTTAAAAGGTGGGCAAGTCAGAACTTTCTTACATATGTGCATAGACCTCTTAGTTTTCTAGAAGTCACTGCCCTGTTAAATGCAATTACTTTTCATCGAGTGGGAAAATCCTATATACCGTAATTTCCAGCCTATAATCCGTGGCGGCGTATAATCTGCATACATATTTTTCAGTGAAAGAAACAAAAAAAGACTTAATATAATCCGCAGATAAAATCAGTGCACCTGATAGTTTATTTTCTTATATATCTATGCAAAAGTAGTCAAAATGATAAAATTTACCATGTATTTTAATGAAAGACACAAAGACTATGTTAAATTAAAGATCGTTACTTTAAAATTTAACAAAAAATATTTTATTTTATATTAGCACGTTTCTTTATATATGCTTCTTTGAAATGCTTCTTTATATTTTATATTAGCACAATGTTTCTTTAATATATGCTTATTTGCATGCTTCTTTATATTTTATATTAACACAATGTTTCTTTATATATGCTTATTTGCAATGCTTCTTTATATTTTATATTAGCCCAATCATTGTTTTTCTTTACTTGGAAAAAATTGACATGGATAATCAGTGGTGGCCTCCAATCTGCACCTTCAAAATTTGGAATTTTTTTTAACAGATAATTTACAGATTATAAGCAGGAAATTGTGGTATAATGATTTTTGGCTTTACCACCTAAAATATTTTCTTTGTTTGCTTTGATTGTTTCTTAGGTGGACCCCAGCGTAAATGGGTAACATCAACCATTATTTTAGGTGTCTTGCAAAGAGGTCTATGCAACCAGGAATCAACAAGCTTTGGAGTAACGCAGATAAAATATTGTCCTTTAAGGTACTGAACCATATTTAAACTTTGGAGAGTAGTTATGATATCACACGGTGCAATGCTGGTCATTTGGCTGAAATAGAACAAAAAATATATTTACCATAAAAATTTTAAATGAGATGACAATACACATAAACAATTAGAAAGCAAAATATTTTTGAAAATAAAAAATGAGAAAAAGAGTACAAAAGACCCAAGAAAATTTCTGTTATAGAAACTGGTAATAAATTCGCAGATTTATGGACGATTCACGGGAAGAATGATAAAAAAAATCCTATATTAACAGATTCTATAAGTGCAAGAGTCATATTTGTGAATTCCCAGAATGTTAAAAGCAGGAATAAAATCACAGATCTTTGTAATATTTTTCCCAAATACTACATTTATTCATTAAATACTTCATAGCATACAACCAAGCTATCTTATATAATATTTTACCTATCATTGTTGCGCAAAATTCAAGCTATGTACAGCCACAAAATTCAGTAGAGATACCGCAGGTCAGACGATGATGCACCTCGAAGCAATATTTTTACAACCTTTTATTTAACTTGATGTTTGTTTGTCACTGTGATTCAAATCTTTGAGACTATAATCATGTTCCATTAATCACAGCAACATGAAATTTGGTATATTGTATTTATGGTACATTTACATTTTTTTGGTTTTGAGCCTTATCAATCTAACCACATTATGAGCCAGTCAAAGGAATGTACTCATTTTCTTCAGAATAACTGAAAAACTGGAAAAGCTAGAAAGTCCTAATTTAGCATGTCATTGTATTTTGCAGTATATTTTAATTCATTGAACTTGGAAGCCTGTCTTTAGTCTGCCACAGGAATGTACTCATTTGGGGGAATACCTCAATAACTGGAGCAGCTAAAATGTCTATATTTATTATGTTTTCATTTTTTGTGGTACATTTTAATTGTTTGGATTTTAAACTTTAACAGACTATCCCGCCACAGAAATGCACTTATTTTAGGAGAATAATTTGAGAAACGAAACAGCTAGAAAGTCCAAATATAGTATATTGTTGTCTTTTGTGCTATATTTTAATTATTTGGATTTTGAGCTTTATCGGATTAACCCGTCTTGGGCCTGCAATAGGAATGTACTATTTTTTTAGAAATAACTCAAGAAACAAAGCAACTAGAAATTCCAAATTTAGTATGTCATTGTCTTTTGCAATGTATTTTTACTATTTGGATTTTGAATCTTATCAGGCCTGCCTATCTTGAGTCTGCTATAAGAATGTACTAGTTTTTTTTGTAAATAACTCAAGAGCAGCTAGACAGCCCAAATTTAGTATGCCGTTGTCTGCCCTAGATTTAAGTAGCATACATTTTAATAAATACATTTTTCATATGTTTAAATTACATATAAATAATAAAAGAGGGGTACTTCAGAAAACTTTATAATTTGCTTCTATTTGTTTTGTTCTGTTTTTAATTCATTAGTTTTTAAATTATTTAATAAAGGCAGAATTTTGAATGATCTTTGGACCTAAAAATGTATTACTTATAATTTGTTGTTAAAAATATTAGGACTGAAGTTTTAAACAAGTACTGGTATTTAGAATTTTTAGAACAACAGTCATTTGTTGTATTGCCATCCTGAAAATTAATTTTGAAAATATATACAGGGATTGGACAAAATAATATGAACACCTGTGTAATAACAATTCTCGAGGGAAACCTATCGTATACTCCCGCCCTCTAGTGTTGAAGCGTGCCATCTAGCGGGCGAAAATGTACACACATCAGTCTGTGAGTAGCAGTGATAATGGTTGGATGCAAAATATATTGCGGCATTAAAACTTCGTTATGGCTGACTTCTCAGATTTCAAAAGAGGAATGAATGTTGGGGTCAGTCTTGCCAGAGTCTCAATAACGAAAACAGCCTCCCTTGTTGGTGTCGAGAGAAGTACCGTGTCGACTGTAATGACAGCCTATATCAAACACGGAAAGACATCATCTGCCAAGCACAACAGTGGCTGACGGTCAAAATTGACTGATAGAGACAGAAGGGCTTTGAAGCAGATTGTGGCCAGAAAGCACAAAACAACAGTATCCCAGATAACATCTGAGATGAACACACATCTACAGGAAGTTGTATTATCAAAAACTATTTGGCATGAACTGCATGCGGCAAACATTCCCGGTACAGTGGCGATTCCAAAACCATTGGTTACACCACACAATGCCTTCAAACGACGAAAATGGTGTCGCAAGCATAAAAATTGGACACAACAACAATAGGAGAATGTCATCTGGTCAGAAGAATTGTCATTCACAATATTCCAGACCAATGGATGTGTTTACGTTTGGAGAACGCCAGCAGAAGCCTATCATGTTGACTGCCTCCTTCCTACTGTTCAGCATGGAGGGGGATCAGTGATGCTGTGGGGCGCAATGTCGAACTGTGGTCTGGGCCCACTTGTTGTCCTGCATGGGTGGGTTACAGCACGGGAATTATGTCAGTATTCTGGCCGATTATTTTTATCCAATGGTACAAACTTTGTTCCCTGATGAATAACCTGTATACTAAAACAATGATGCTCCCATTCACACTGCTGGAATTGTCAGAGACTGGCTTAATGAACACGATGATGAAGTACCAACACCTTGTGTGGCAGCCTCAGTCCCCTGATCTTAATATAATTGAACCTTTATGGGGTATTTTGGAGGGCAAGCTGCACAGTCTGTTTCCACCTCCAAGGGCACTTTCTGAATTAGCGACCTTTTAGCAGGAGTGGCTATGTATCTCTGTCACTATTGTGCATGACTTGTATTTGTCCATCCCATGTCGGATACAAACTGTAATTCATGCAAAAGGAGGGCCATCACCCTATTAATAAAGATTTTGTCTCTTTCGCAGGTATTCATATTATTTTGTCCAACCCCTGTATATGTAACTTCAAAAACAAATATTTACAAATAAATTATTTAATCAATGTTTTAAGCATTAGTTTTGACAGTTATATTTAATTCACATAACCATTCTATATGCTTGTTATGATATTTAAACAACGTTATTAGTATAGCCAGTTTTAATGGATTTTCACATTTTTTTTTATTTTTAACTATGATTTCAGTTTCTTTAAAACGTTTTCACCCAATTCTAGGTATTTTGATCATATATTAGTACATTTGATCATATATTAGTTTCTAATTATGCTGAAGCTTAACTTTAAAAATTATACTTGAGCTAACAGAAGCTGCATAGTAAGCAATGCACCCACACGGTGGGCCAAAGATACTTATTTATTAAGACATATTACTTCCATACAGTGAACTTAAGCATATTTAGGTGCTTATTTAGGGCACATAATACCCAATGCACTCATACAGCAGATACATCCAAATTGCATACATGGATTGTAGGACTACAGAGGGTTGTTGTTGTTGTTGTTGAGACCCAGACCGTCCGACCTACCAGAAAGGTGTAAGGTAACTGTTTGAACAGCCGGAAAGTGCATGACTACAGAGGGTGTATGTACTCGGTTCATAGCTACTGCAAGATAGCCAATGCAAATTAAAAGCTTTAAAAAAGCAACCAGTCTGATCACCAAAGGAAACTAATATAAAAATAAAATTATATTTCTTTTAACTAAAATTAGTTACAATTGTTAAAGTAATTAAATCCAGAATATAATTATAAAAGACAAATATGCTCCTTATATTTTTTATGCTGTATCACCAACATACACTGATACATTATAAAGGATTTAAATCCTTAGATAAAGCATGATTTGTTTTCTCATATTACAGTATTAGCCTGAATATAACCCAGCTTCATATTTAATAGAGCCCATTAGATTTTCATTATTAAATTATAAAAAAAGGGGTGAAATTTGTTATTCGATATAAATATATATTTAAAATTACATTAGTAAAGAAACATACTTTCCAATATTTATTCTGTTTAGCCAGAATTGCTTGTATCTTCACTGTTCAATAATGTATCCAAATTTTCAATTGTTTGTTCCTCTGGTTCCCACAAAATATCCCCAATCCCATTCAAATTATTGGAAATGTAACATTCACAAAGCCATTCACATTCAGATTCAATGTTTGTGGTGCAGAGAAAATGGGCAAGTATAGAAGATGGATCATTATAAAACGAAATGACATTTCATTGTCTTAAACATATTTTTATTAGTCATATATAAATATAACAAATATAACACAAATCATTATAAAATTAAAATTGACTTATAAAAAATATCTTATTTAGGCTAATGCAGTAATCTATCTTATTATCTTATTGAATTATAATTAAAAAAGTACACAGTAAGATACAATAATAATGGAAAAGAATGCTCAAGATACACAAAAGAACACTCTAAAATACAATAATAAAAAATCCTATAAAATAAGAGTCAACCCATACCTTATTTCTTTGACAGATAAGGTATCACCATGATCCTTTAACGTTCGCAAAATAACCCAAGACCAATAGCTTCTATACGTCAGCTTTCCCAAATCAGATAATGGTTTCTCAGGTGACCCAACTGCATGTTCCTTTTTGGACAGCTCATAACCTATAAAAAACAGCATTTATAATAACCATTTATATTTACTCAATTTGTGTCATACATGCTTACTAATCAAGTACTAGTTCCAAGTTAATATAAAATTGCAGTGAACATTGTTTATAGCAGTATTTCCCAACCGGTGTGTTACAGCAGAGTAGTGCACCATGAAGAAAGTGAAAGAAATTGTGCTACAAAAAGAGATGCACATTTTTTTACTGAGTAATATCCCATACATCTACATATTGCTATTAACTTTCTTCTCATGCAGTTAGCATGTTCTGCTTGATAGAAAAGACAGGTTTCATAATAACTCTGGTTTTGACTCTCCAACTAATTAACCACATTTCTATTAATTAAACACAGTAGAACCTATTTCTTTGACAGAGAGCATTCAAAGACAGAGGGTATACAAAGAGCCTTCAGAGACTTACTAATTTGCAGTTTAACCCACAGGGAACAACATTTATAATAGCCATTTAAATTTAGCTTAATTTTCTTCATACATGTGTGTTAGTAATAAAAACAATTTAATAAAGTATTAGTTCAAAGATGATATAAAATTACAGTTGATATTGTTTATAGTAATGCTTCTTAACTGGTGTGTCACAACACAGAAAAGTGCCATAATGAGAGTGAAATTGTGCCATGAAAAAATGCAAACTTTCATCATGGATCTTACTAGTAAAATATTAGTTTCAAGTATATATGATACTTTTTAATTCAGTATAAGGTAACAGAAAACTTTGAACAATTTTCAAATGTTAAGCTGGCATTACCCTCAACATATTACATATCATATGAAAGCCTACTAAATAACCTTTCAGTACAGTTATACATATTTTTTATATTATCTTAATTAGAAACCAAATTATGTGCAGTCAACTACAAAGCTACATAAACATTTTTCAGTTTTTAAAAGCACCACAGTTAAAAAATTATTGCTTAAAATACCTCAAGAAATACCCCATTGGTTAGAATAAGGGGTACATACTACCAGCATGCCAAATCATATCCAAATCTAAAAGAGTCGGGTTGTGAGGCAGATTGATTTGACCTGAAGACTTGAATATAACATGAGAAAATATGAAGGGAAAAAAAAAAAATTCTATAAAACAGTTATTCTTGTTGTTATCAGGAATTAGTTTTTAAATATGCTACAAACTCATACTACCATCTACGTGTAGCAATTTGAAGTACAGGATGATAAAATAGTCATGCATATCAAATTTTAAAATGACATATTATACCAAAAAAAATTGAAATAGCAGATATTTTTTCAGTTAGGTGATACTAATATATCCTCAAAAATCTATCAAAAATATTATCTGCAGTTTGTATTATATCAGATAATAATTACAGACCTATATTTTATCAATAGAAGAACATTCTAAGAATCGAAGGCCTAGCTATTTTCGCTTTGACTGCAACAGATTTAGTTTCTTGCAAATGCTTTACTAACTTTGTAACTGCAGAAGGTTTAAGAGCATGGGTATTTTTTGTGAAACTCTTCAATGACTCTCTCATAAGATTGGCTGGAGAAAGAATAGAAGACACTCCCACTGCAGATACCAGCATCCATGGACCGGTTTTGCACTTACTATGCGCTCATCAGCATGGAATAGCCAATAATATCTGCAGTGGCAGCAAGAAACTTGCTATAAGTCACAATTTTTACAAACTTCTATGGGAACTCACAATTTCAGTCCTTCCACGTGGCAGCAAGAAATTTATATCAAGTTTCTTACTAAAATTGCAAATATTGGCTATGCCATGCTGACAAACACATAGGCATCAGATAATAATTACAGACCTATATTTTATCAATAGAAGAACATTCTAAGAATCGAAGGCCTGGCTATTTTCGCTTTGACTGCAACAGATTTAGTTTCTTGATGCTTTACTAACTTTGTAACTGCTGAAGGTTTAAGAGCATGGGTATTTTTTGTGAAACTCTTCAATGACTCTCATAAGAGGGGCTGGAGAAAGAATAGAAGACACTCCCACTGCAGATACCAGCATCCATGGACCGGTTTTGCACTTACTATGCGCTCATCAGCATGGAATAGCCAATAATATCTGCAGTGGCAGCAAGAAACTTGCTATAAGTCACAATTTTTACAAACTTCTACGGGAACTCACAATTTCAGTCCTTCCACGTGGCAGCAAGAAATGTATATCAAGTTTCTTACTAAAATTGCAAATATTGGCTATGCCATGCTGACAAACACATAGGCATAAAACCAGTACATGGATGCTAATATCTGCAATGAAGGTGTCTTCCATACTTTTGGGAACAACTTTTACAGGCGTGTATTATGCATCATAGTAAAGAAATATTGATATAAAATATATATTGTTTCACTCTGGAAAATGTAATTTTCTTTCATTGGTAAAAAAGGAAGTTTGAAATTATCATTTGATGTATAAAAAGCTGTTAGATGATAGTCCGGATATAGTTTTGAGGGTATATTAATGCTACCAAATTGAAAAAAAATCTACTATTTCAATTTTTCGATATATTACATGATTTTAAAATTTATGGGCATGACTGTTTGATCCTTCTGTATTTGAAAATAGATATAATTAACTGGAGTGCAGCTCAACTTGACTTTCCATCCCAGAATCCATTTTCAAGTAGCTTGTGATATATATATATATATATATATTATTTATTTTTTTGCAAGTTTTACAAGAAAATACTTGGAAAGTCTGGATTGTTGTTCCAAATGATCACAATTATAGCATGTTACCCTTCATTTTAAAGAACTTGAAAAAAATCTTTTGATTGCTACCAAGTTTGGCAATCTACCCGCCAGGGGGAAGGATTGCCCCACCTATTCACCGCCTTCAGAGGGAGTATTAACATCATGAACACAAAAATTGTATCATGGCTATTTTTCACTACAATTATTTAAACTATTAAGTTTCATGATAACTTAGCCATAAATAATCCCTTTTATGCATGATTACATCAATTTTTGTCCAATGCTACCATGTTAAGAAAATATCAAATTTTGAAGTTTGTGCTTAAATTTTTAAAAATTTTATCTTATCTAGTTCTAGATATTTTGTTAACAAAGCCGGATATAAAGTTTCATGAAAACCCAATTATATTTTGGCAACTATCGTGTACACAATATATCGACCACAGACAGGTGACAGACAGACAGCATTCTAAAATAGTCAAAACATGTTCAGGAGATCCTAAAATATATATGGGCATCAAAAACTCAACATTGAAAGTTTTTGTGAAAACAATACTTTCTCAATACTGAGAAAGTAAAAATTGTAAATTAAGGGAGGAGGGAACCATTGTGCAACTAGGTCGACTGTACCACATTTTTCATTTTTTTTTTTCTACACAGTGAACAAACAGTAACATAAAAATTTTACAATATTTCTAAATATTTTGCCAATTACTTATATCAAAATGCGTAGAAATATCCCAACTAAAATTTCTGGACAACAATCTCTTTTTACACTACACCCCACAGACACACTTATGTGCATATATAAATCATATTACAAAATTGTTCAAAATATGATGAAGAAATACTAAAATGTGTATGAGACTCAAAGTATGAAATTCAAATTTTTTCAGGAAAGCAATACTTTTCTATTACTATAGTGTAAAAATTTTCATTATTATAGCGCAAAATATTTCATTACTATAAGTAAAAATTCCATTTATACTAAAATAAACCATACATACTAAATGCAATCAGAAATTTGCCAAAGCCTTTTCCTTGGCACAGGGGTAGGGTGAGGATGCACTGCACCTCCAGGTCCACTGTACCTTATTTTCTTCTACACAGTGAACAGTAACAAAATTTTGCAATATTTCTCAATATTTTATATATTTCTATCAATATTTACATTTAAATTTTGCCATTTATTTCCATCAAAATGCTTGGAAATATCCCACACTAAAATTTCCAGACAATAATCTCATTTATACTACACCTCACATCACAGACTCACTTATGTATATATATATATATATATATATAAACCACATTACAAAACTGTTCAAAATATGAAGAAGTCCTGAAATGTGTAAGACACTCAAAATATGAAATTCAAGATTTTTCAGGAAAGCAATACTTTTTCATTACTATAATGCAAGTAAAAATTTCATTTATACCACAATAAATCATACATACTAAATGCAATCAGAAATTTGCCAAAGCCTTTTCTTTGGTACGGGGGCAGGGTGAGGATACATGCAACATTATTCCCATCTGGTGTTTCCTTTTCTTTAGAGAAGTAACCAATCATATGAGCGCCCTGTTTATCACACTCAGTAAGCACATAAAAGAGGAATGGCCCAACATCAAAATAAAGAGTCTTGTGATCCAAAAAGAGTTTGGCAAATAAACACAAACACTGACAGTAGAGCTGAAAATTGAAGTAAAACTTCATTTAAATAAAAAAAGTTATACAAATTCACATATTATATATTAGTATTTAGAAAAGTAATATATAGTGAATCCTCATTATATATAATGTCAACCTGGGAAACAATGCTACCAACCTCATTACATATATTGTCAACCAAAAGTAACAAATTAAGCGGAATTATATCCAGAGCTGTAGAGTACGAGTCAGTAACAGTTTTGATGGAGTTGGAGTCGGGAAAAAATATACAGACTCCAAAATAAGATTATTCAAAAATAATTTTATTTTGAAATATTTAATTTTTTATATCATTTAAATAACTTTTAGATAATAGATTAAAATACATCAAATACTTATCAATTAATAAATCATTAATATGAAAAATTAATATTTTAATAAAATATAAATTAAGACTGTAGTACACAATTTGTTAATAGAACTTTATGTTGGAGTTAACAATTATAAAAGTACCCATAACTAACATGATCGTAAATCATATAGTCGTAAACATTTGCATTGTGCAGCATATTAAAACCTACCATATTATCTTTAGTGCGAGTTCCTGGAATAAATTATATTAACGTAATACTACACAATTAACTGCACCCATTTTAACTTTAAAATAACATTATTTATTAAGAGCATTATATTCACAATCTAATTACAATAACTATTCTTATATTTAAGGAACACCACACTTGATGCATATTCTACCATGATTGCACTATTGAGAACTTTGATCCATGTTCGGTCTCGTCTGTTGCACCTTCTCTATGAACTTGCCGAAAACCCAGGCCGTTCGGATTATCCGAAGACATAGAGCAGCAGATTGGACGGCCGGGCTCTATGAACCTGTGTCGAACTTAATACATATGTTGGCATTTTGTCTGTGGCTCACTGCTCAACTGAGAGTCTTATTTTTCTCAAGTATATTGTTCATCTCACTGTAGAACTTTATGTATATCTTGAATCCTATCAAATTCTGCACTCTATATTCTCATCCACCTTCTTCTGCTTGTTGCCATAGCTTTTTGCCTGAGGCCTATATACATCTATCTCATTGGTTGATCTCAGGGCAATTGGACTCCTCCAGCAGATTGGACAGCTGGGCTCTATGAACCTGTTATCGTTGTTGAGACCCAGACCATCCAACCTACCAGAAAGGTGTAAGGTAACTGTTTGGACGGCCGGAAAGTGCCACCCAATTTAGACCGGAACCCAGTGGGGGAGGCATCCACAGGGACCGTACCCTCCTTCCCCTACCACCAACCTCTCGGAAGGACTTACGGACCCACATGTTTAATGTGATCGTACTCCGCATGAACACGGCGGCAGTTGTGGTAACGTGCAAATGGGCTCTATGAACCTGTGTCGAACTTAATGCATATGCTGGCATTTTGTCTGTGGCTCACAGCTCAGCTGAGCGTCTTATTTTTCTCAACTATATTGTTCATTTCTCTGTAGAACTTTATGTATATCTTGAAACCTATCTAATTCTGCACTATATTCTCATCCACCTTCTTCTGCCTGTTGCCACCGCTTTTTGCCTGAGGCCTAGATACACCTCTCATATCTCATTGGTTGACCTCAGGGCAATGCGACAACACTTCTGCATTGGTCAAACTTTAAACCAATCCCATGGTTTCACCTTTAGCCTCACCCCCACCCCCCTTTTATGGTTTTCCTGACCTCTTGAGTTATGGCTACTGCAAATTGTCGTCAACCAGTCTGAGCCCTTTGTATCCTTGTTAGAACTCATAAATCTACATATAAACCTGTCTAAGTGTATCCTGGTCTCACAAAGACAAAAACATATTTTGATGAAACAAAAGTTATGCTTGCGTGATATTTAATATACATAAAAATTGATGCTTGTGAATTCATAATACTGTATGGAACTCCAATCCTGTAATCACTCTATTTAGCACATAATAATGCAAAGTCTTATCATAATCACACAAAATATGTCAATATCAAAAAATTTTACATTGCCAATGTAGAAATTTTCATGAGAATTTTGATATTTTATGGCAGTGATCATAATAGGCACAGCATTTCCTGAGTATACTAAGGTCTTTTGGCCAGTGAATTTTAAAAACTGAAAATACAGCAAAAACTAATAATTAATATATTTGCTATTTATGAAGGAATCGGAGTTAGACAGTAGAAAAAAAGAAGAATGAGATAGTAGAGGAAAAAAGGATTTGGAGTCAGTTAATAGGAGGCGTCAAAGGTTTGGTATACTAACTCCACAGCCCTGAGTAATGCAACAAACTTTTAGAAGTTACAGTTAACCAGTTATAATGCTAATAAAATGTTTATACCGTGAAACTTGGCTATAATGATATTGCTATAACGATAAACCTGTCTATAACGATATTTTTCATGGTTCCGGTTACTAATATATATATGTATATTGAACTTGTCTATAACGATAAACTGTCTAACAATATTTTTTCATGTTTCCTAAAATACCGTAATAGACAAGTTTCAATGCATTGCAGTATTTTGATACAGATAAATTTAAATGTTGATTCATATATTTATGCTGTAATATTTTTATTTAAATTTCTAAAACCCCTGTTTTAAAGAAGATTTGCACATTGATAGGAAAACAAAGATCCTAATTCTATATTTATCAATATTTATGAAAAGACAATTTTTACAACATTTTAAAATTGTACCTAAAGATTGCGAATCAGAATTTAAATTGTGATTCAGGAGAAGTGCAAAAATAAAACAAGAAAGATCAATCATTTATAAAGCACTGATTATGAAGCAATTTACAACTGAAATACAATTTTATTTAAACATCTCTAAAATGTAATACATTCTGAGGTGATATTTTTAAAATTATCACAATAGTACAATAATTTATTATATTTGAAAATTTCATCGAAAGCAAATGAACTTTATTCAAATAACGTCATTGAAATATAAATCGCCTGGCTCTCTATATAAAAGCAGTAAATATTTCATTCATACAATTTTATTCAATTCCTTTCATTCAGTGACGCTAATTTTAAAATTATCACAATACTACAATAATTTATTTTACTTAAAAACTTAAAACCATGGAGGTCAAAGTATTTTCTAACTCCAAGCTTAAAATTTCGTCGAAAGAGGCAATAATATGGAATCATCTGCTTCTCTATGTAAAATCAATGAATATTTCATTCATATCAGCTATATTGCAGACTCCAGAGCTAAATAATTTTGCGTTAAAGAAATTCAGCAATTCTTATACAACTAATCTTACATCTTGATGTGTTTACATTCTCCATACATGAAAATCGAGCTTCGCTGTAGAAATAATCAAAGTTTGATGATCATTTAAACTTCTGTAATTGCATAGTCGTAGTATATAGATGCACAGAAAAAAAAGAAGGAAAAAAAAGTGGTTTTAGGATGGATGCAACACTACATATAAATTAAAAAGAACTTTAAAAATCACGATTTTGACACAAGATGGATGGCATTGATCATTTAAACTCAAAATATATTATACATGCGCTGTTTCAGAATATAGATGCACAGAAATTAAGCAAAAATAGAGCGGTTTTAGGACAGATACAACACTAAATATAAATTAAAAAGAACTTTGAAAATCATGATTTTAACACCAAATGGATGCCATATTTTATTTTGAAGTGCGTCACGTGATCTCTTCATATGATTTGGGTGTAATTATTATTTTAATTTTTATTTAAAAACTACCAAATATATTTTGCTGATTTTTTTTTTTATTTTTTTTTTTATGGGATAATTTGAATATTTCCTAAAATTTTCGAAACAATTTGTGAATTTTAAATTCGCTTTAAAATGTTTGAAAAATTAGGTCCCATAGGGTTCAATGTATTTCATTTTTTCAACCCAGGTTCAATCCAAAACTAATTGAGTGATATTATTCATTTATATCCCCATAGGTCCCACAGACCGTCTGAACAACATACTAAAATTTATCTTTGATAAAGTCATTTTTAAGGCAGTTATCGTCCTAACGGCCAGACAGACAGACAGAATGAACAAAATCATAAACCAGATTTACCGGATTTTAGCCAAGCCAAAAAAAGCCGGCAAGCTTTTTTGGTTTTAACAGCTTAAAAAAAGCCGGCTTTTATTGACAAAAGGTGCTTTACAGCCAATTGACATTAAATTTGCATTACTTTATCTTTGATGCACTCCTAAATGTTTATAAACATCTATTAAATATTACCAAGTACACAAGATTTTACGACCACTAGAAAAATACTTTGAAGGTAATATGTCTAAAAGAAAATATATATATGCATTGAGGAGAATGCATTAAATTAGACACCGAGATGGTGTTTTGAAAGTCTCTATTTTCATAATGCATAGCTCTACATTACATATACTACATATTTTAAAGATTATAACTAATTAAACAGACAAATCACCACACATCAAAAAAGAAAAAAATCAATTTTACTTCAAAAAGGAAAAACATTTTTTCTACACACTACTACAAGAGAGAGCAATCAAAAAAGGTTAAAAATTGTTCTCAAATTACAACTTGTCAAAATAAATTTTTGAAAAGCTTGATGCTATTCAAAAGAGTTGTTCATGCATATATTATTCCTAATACTGTTTTCAATAGTGATAAATAGTGTTTTTTATTGAATGATTTTATGCATGATTTTAAATATTTATAAGTAAAAATAAGACTCTTACATATCAATAAAATCCTTAAAATTAGTTAACTAATAAGATATATCACTAAGCAACTGTTGTCCTAAAATAAAATATTTCATTATTTAAAGCAATAACATTTTTCAAAAAATGTGTTCAAGGCCAATATAAACCAAGTAAAGCAGTTGATAAGCCTTTTTAAAATTTAGCTGGCTTTTTTGCACTAGCAGGTATTCCAATATTAATGTTTTCATTATTGAGAAAAAGTTATTTATTAAATTCTAACCCAATAAAATGTCTTTAAAATTAGTTAAAGAACACTTAATGTGTAATTTAAAATTAAAATCCTTCAAGCTTCTTTTTTTTTTAAAAAAAAAAAAGCTGATTTTGGCCAAAAAAAGGCCAATTTTGGCCAAAAAAAGGCCAATTTTGGCCAAAAACAGCCGGTTAAAACTAATAAAAGCCACCGCCGTGGCTTTTATTAATTTTAGCCAGTTAAAACTAATAAAAGCCACGGCGGTGGCTTTTATTAGTTTTAACCGGCTTTTCTGCAACCCTGTCATAAACACTTTTCAACTATATGAAGTGTTAAAAAGCAGGCACAATCATCAACTATTTCAGTTAAACAGCATACCAAAAAAATACATGCATGTAATTCCTATACATTCCCCTTCTTCTCTGTTGACATAAGAGAAAGTAAAATATGACTGACTTAAAGACTCCTTTTGAGATACATATTGAAATCAATTAGTTTCAAAATACAAGGGAAAGATTACACATTGATGATTTGAAGGATTTCTTTATAATAGGTAAAATGTTCAAAAATGTAATTTGTCAGAAACAATTTCAGGGCAATAGAAGTAGGCATAATACCAAAATATCAATATGCATACTTGCTAAACTAAATGTAATGAAAATCCAGAAGATTTTTTTAAATATCCAGAAAATTATATAAAAATCCAGAAGGTTTTCTTGCATCATATATGATAAAATATTTTATATACTTTATATGATAAAATATTTTAAGTGCCTAAATCATTGTTTTACTAATATTATTAAGACACTATATCTTCTTTTTGTTAATCAATATTTGAAAAATAATTTTCCCACATAAAACATAAAATACATATAAACATTTTAGTGGGCGTAAACAAATTGCAAATATTAAAAAAATTTCACAATAAAATAAAGCACACCAAAGATCATGCTTAAATGCAAATTTCTGCAATATAACCAAAAGTCTTTCTCAAATTATTAAATAATACAAAAACTCTACATAAAAGAAATTCAGCTAACTATTGCTATGGTTTCGACGCAGAGTAATGATTCTCACAAAATTTAGGAATTCATTTTTAAAAACATAAAGAGAATTTTCCTCCCAAAACATTTAAAAGAAAGAAAAAACATAAGATATTCGCATTTGGCAAAAAATACAAAAATTGTAATTCTGAGAAAAAATGCAGAGGTTTAACTGGCACCTAAGATTTAGTATTTAAAGTCAATCAGGAGTGATCTTGAATCCAATTTTACAGTTGCTAATTTTATTTTTCAACAAAGAATAACTCAAATTCATTTAAAGAATTTATTTAAAATGCTAGTCTTAATATTCAGAAACTTCATTTCAACTGATCAAATTTGTGATCAAGCAAAGTGAGATGTAAGGATGACAATTTATTTGGTACCCTATCTAAAAAATAAATGAAAATTATGCAATATTTCATACACGAATCTTGAAACTATAATTAACATCATAAGCATGCAAATAAAACTAAATATTTAGCCTGACACATGAAACAAAATCATGTCGGAATTGAAATTCATTTATAATGTAATTCTGTTACAATTCTTTGTTCATTCTGCGACTAATTAAAACTCCAATTTTAAACAAAAAAGCCAAAAATTTTTAAATCCAGAAAAAAGTAACTTCCATCCAAAAAATCGAAAAACTTTCAAAAATTGGAAAAATGGCAGCTTTGAATATAAATGATACATATAAGTATGCATAACAAAACCAGTTAAAATCCAATACATTTATTGAATAACAATAAAAAAATTTTATAGTAAAAAAAAAACTGATGCAAAAAAAAAAAAAAAAACCATTTATTCTTACATACATATAATATAAAAATATTAACAAAAAATAAAGCACTTATGAAACAATATGAAATTATCATATTACTAATTACGCATTTTAAACACATTAAAATAAAAATATGCAGTACCTTAAACTCCTTTCCATCCACTTCATATACAGAAAGTGTTCCCTTCCGATATATTTCTTTCCCCGGAGGTTGTCTGAAAACACACTCTTCCTAATCATAAATGGAAGAAACAAAAACACATGTTAATAAATATCTCAAATTTTAAAACTAACTAAATATGAGAAAATCTGATTAGAGCAGTAGATAACTTGCAAACTCTGGTGAATTTATTTCTTTAATAATGTAATAAATAACCCCAGACAAAACAAAATGTGTATGTCCACACAAAAACTTTATCAAAGTATCATTAACCTGGTGTTAAACCTGTCTTATAATAGGGTGCCTAAAGTTATGATTGCTTCCTATCTGCAGCACTTGTGCCTTGGGTTTCTAAAATTTCAGAACACATGTAGGACAAACACACCTCTCTCAATCAGTATTATTGAATACAATATGACCCCTAACAAAACATAACTACTATAGAAGCCCCCAACAAGATGCAGTTATTTTATGACAGAACACTAGCCCCCTCCCCCCCCCCCCCCTTACAAAATATACCTGTCCTACTGACAGTAAAACTTGCTACATTTTGAATCAAGAGTAATACATTTAATAATTACCACAAAGTAATAGGGAGTATATGAAGAATTAAATTTAATTTTCAGATATATTGAACTATTGTTAATTTGGCAACATTTCTCAAAAGTCGTCAAGTTGGCAATATTGCATTATATTGCCAAATTTAACATCTAATGTGACAGACAGACAGATATAAGGGCTTTTCTTATATACAGGGTGTTCAATAAAATAATTAACCAAACACTTACTTTGGGAATAACTTTTGAAATACTCACGAGAGGGCAATACTTTCAGTTTTTCTTTAACCATGTGCTTGTAGGTAATTAACTCAGTATTGGTTTGACTTATGTTTGAGTAAACTTTTAAAACTGGTGTGCTCAACCGAACAACATGCTTTTATTAGGAAAACTTTGTATAAAACAAACCAAAGTCCTTCTGAAACACTGAAAAAGTGGTCAACAGTTTACAAGAATCTTTCATAGCCATCAAAATCAACAGTTCTGGACATGGTTAGGAAATTTGAAAGAACTGGTTTTCTTTTCAATCCTCGTAAAGAAAATGTGGGTTCACCAAGATCTGCCAGGACTCTAGAAATGTGGAACAAGCATAGAAGGCTGATGATCCTGCAATGTCAACACGAAAACTGACCGTAAATTTGAGGTAAGCATTAGTCTGCTCACTCAATCCTAAGATAAGACCTCCAGTGATTCCCATAAAAAATACAAACACTTCAACGGAACAGAAGGGAAGGGAAGGCAAACATTTTGAAAATTTTATCAATTAATTACCTTTTGAGCTCACAAAGAAACACTGATTGCTTGAATATAGTCCAGCTCCTGTGAGTTGGCAGATGACCTTGGATGAGTCCACTTCACTATAGGGAAGAAAGCTGGCAAACAGACGATCTGTGCACTATAGGGAAACCTGTTTGCCAATCACGTTTGTCACACAGATTTCGCCAATTGTTTGGAATTTAGAATCGTTGGAGTGTTTTACTAGCATTGAACTTGAAACTAAGAAACTGTCTAACTGTCTTGCAACTAAGAAACTGTCTAAGAAACTTCCAACATCTAGTGTCTGTTTATTTAGTTTATTAGAATCTGATATTTGTGAACCATGCTTTTGTCGACAAAATGTCTGTAAAAGGAAAAGTAATTCATTCCAAGGAACGAACTGTGGTCCACAAAGTCCCCAATTTTTTTTAGGCTGAAGCAACTTCAGAAAAATTATGCATCCTTATCCGACAAGCCCAGAAGAGAACAGACGCTGCAACTGGTGTATCAATGGGAGCAATTGCACACTTCAAGGAAGAATCAAATAATTCACTGTTCCAAGTGTCACGACATAAACGAAAGAGACCTGAGTAATATTGGAATGCAGTTTCAAGTGCGGATGATTTTGATTTATGTATAATCCGACAAATGATAAACGAATTTTATGGTAGCAATAAAATATCTTCTCTCATCACTTTGTTATATGCTATAAAGGAGAAATTTAATTTTCCTTAGAAAAAAGAAACACTGCGGAGAATAATGCATAAAATCGTATTCCGGTGAAAGCACTGCCAAGACAAAAGGACAGTAGTTATGGAAAGACAAGATATTGTGCAGTGGAGATATAGATTTTTAAGAGCAACCTATAAATTGTGGAGGATCTCAACCAAAGAATTTTTGAACTTTTAAACATAGCTTTATCAGTAACTTTGCAAAATTTCTCAGAAAAAAATGAATTAAAACTGCGAATTCAGTGTAATTTCAAATATTTATTTGTGTTATTTTGTGCATATAAACTCAATTTAATGAATTATGAAAGAAATGAGAAAATAAATGAGTCGGTAGAGAAAGTCATGTGCTGCCCACATCAGATTTTTTCTTTTTGGAGATGAATAATTAATTCATACGGACAAAACACATTGTGCATTTCTCAATAAATAAAAGAGTTGCAAGAAAAGTATTTCAACCTGAACTCTTCAATTTTAATAAAGCATTTACGACCATTGTAATACCTTCCTGGCTGTCCAAACTGCTGCTCATGTCCCAGGACGAGTCAGACAGTCTGGGCTTTTGACCAATGTAATGCTTGACTACTGTAAGCCCTCGGGTCAGTCAAGTGGTCTGGGTTTTCAACCATTGTTATAAATAATTTTAATCATTATGAAGAAAATATTTCCACCAAATCCCAGCGGGCAACACTGAATGTACTTATACATATAAAGCTCTTTATTGTTCTGCATAAATCATTTTCGTACTGCACAAATTGTGCGTTAATTCGCACTAAAGGCACCAATTCTGGAAGCCTGTTCTTCCTAGTATGTTTCTACCTGTCATTGAATTTAACTAATCGACTCATCCAAAATCACATGACCTAAATGACTTCTCGTTGGAGCCGAACTATATATCTTTTGACAATACAACTTTTTCTGCAAACTAAGTATTTGATTAATTATTCAACACCCTGTAGTATTTAGATAATACTACATACACTGAAGACATTTTATAGCAATTTTGTTATTTTTGCCACACAAAACTAAAAATAAATGCGTTATCATTGAAGAATGGCACATGATAGCTGCAAGAGAGTAACTTCAAACATGTTTTTAACTAATCATATTTTGTACAATAAAAAATTAAAAATATATATATTTAAATTAATAGAGAAAACATGCAATATTTAGAGAACAAAACTTATTTTGGGCAAATTTACTGTAATAAAAATGAATGTCTTAAGTGCTAATAACTCCACATAAACACATATTTAATATTTAGATAGATGAATAAAGGTACTAAAGTGATACTTGTAGAACGAATTTATAGTCAGGCATGTTCTATGAACACTTTTAGAAAGCCATTCTAGTAATATGGTCTCTATTTTCCTGATGCAGCAAGCAATCAATCTACTACATACAGATTTGAAACCTGCTATTCCCTTGCTCATAATTTTTTTTATTCAGCTTTAAAAGGCTGTTACAAATCCTTTTAAAAGAATTCAAGCACATTAAAATCTTTGGAATTTTAAACTTTTTTTAAATGAGCTGCAAGTACTTCTATATGGAAAAAATGCTAACTGTGACTTTTTTTTCTTATATACATAATTATTTGAAAAATACTATTTGGTATAGGTTAAATTATGATTCCAGAGTTCAGTAGCCACCGACTAGTGACTAGTAATTTGAAAGCTATTAGACAGCTGACTAGTGGTTACCACATAACTAAAGCAATACAATATGGAGCAAAATTTGGATTTGCAACTTACAACAAATACAATTTTCTATGAGTTTTCAATATTTTTACACAATTTTTTAATATTTCCTGAATTTTACAGATAGCAGTCTTGCATAGTAATCTTGCTTTAATACGCATTGTTTATTGTACTTAACAAATTAAATTGTTTTAATAAGCTTATTTGACCTAACAAATGTCTTACAAACCACTAATAAGCAGTGACCCAAATAGAAAAATAACATCTAAACACTTCTAAACATCAATTTACATATATTTGTAAAAATATCAAAAATCAACTAACCTTGTGCTTTACATAGGTTTTTGGAAGGCGCATATATTTAAAGCAGTATTCACAAATAAAGAGTTTAGGTTGTTTCCCATATTCATCTGGATATGGAGAAAAATACCAGGTATCAATTTCCCACTTGCCAAACTGTATTCTGTCAATGTATTTCACTTTAGTTATCTGGAAAATAAAAAGATGCTCCACAAATATTCTTAATTTAAACATAACAGAATAAATATATATTAATATATAAAGTACTAAGATTTTCTCTGGTCTTAAAACAATTAGCTGGAATCCATAATTGAGCTTAAACCTTCTGGATTGCCCCCAGATGTGCTACCATTACCAGCTATACCACACTCAGCCACATAATGAATTACTTAAATTACCTAATATTTTCCCCCACCTAAACAAGGCCACTAGGATGACCGTAACTCACTCCAGTTGCCACTACACAATATCAGCTTGAGAGTAAATTGTATTGTAGAGTATTAGGCATTAGCCTGGGAGTCAATTGTTGAGCATTAGACTTCAGTTTGAAAATCAATTGTAAAGTATTATATAGATTGAGTTTGGGTTCAAAATAACGATAAGTCAAAACCAGAGACTAATCCTGGAACTCAAAGATTGCACTAATATATACTACCAGCTACACTACTTTGGTCATGTAAGGAATTACTTGAATTGGTTTATATGTCTATATAATCTATTTCAAGAAACAAAAATATCTGACATGAGTCCTTACACACTGTGAAAGGACATAACTGTATTACATAACTGTCCTTACACACTATAAAGAATTCTGATAAATTCCAAAAACTATTTATTTTACTCATTTCAATAGACATTCAAAACCTATACCATCTAATTAAAATTTGGTGCTTTGGCAACTGTATTAGCTAGAAAAAAAAAAAAAATTATTTATTTATACTCGTGTGCAAAATGCACATCGAAATATCATAGGTAATTAATATCACATGAAAAAAAAATATATTTAAATACATATTTAAAATTAATATTGCAGCAAATTTTGCATCAAAACACAACTATTATACAACAGGTTTTTTTCACATTTTTTAAAGACATCCATTTAACCACATTTAATAATATTAAATTTTATATGACAGCTTTGATAAAATAATACAAAAAGGGTACAATATCTAAAGAACAGTCCATTCCATTATTATAAAAATTGAGTGCCATTTGTTTTCTAATGAAAATTTACACATACATTGATTGTCCCGGCCACACAACTTGATACCATAAACCCCCTGGGTTGGTCGTGTGGTCTGGGCCTTCAACATACATTGATTGTGTTGGAAGTTGGCTTCTGCTAACTTTCCTTCCCGGTCGTCCAATTTGTTGCTCTAAGTCCTCTGGACGAGCCGGACGGCCTGGGGCTTTCACATACATTGATTGTCCTTCCCGGTCGTCCATTTTGATGCTCTAAGTCCTCTGGACGAGCCGGACGGCCTGGGGCTTTCACACACATTGATTGTTTAATACATTTAACAGTCCTGCTTTTATTATAATTTTTTTTTCGAAAAATTAAAAATTGAGAGTTGAGAGGTTTTTTAATGTATGATCTCAATAAAAAATCATTGGGGTTACATTATTCACAGATTTTATCAATTATGCTAAAATTTGATCAAAATTCTCAGTCCTTTCAAGATAGTATATTGTTGTTCACAGACTCTAGTAACATGCACACAAACACATAACATAATATGTATATACATGCATCACTGCAGAAATGCCACATTTGAGTTCAGGAATGAAGAAAAAGTATAAATCTCTCAAAAACTTGATTTTTAATTCTCAACTCCATAATGTTAAGAACATGAATAGTGCTTCACTGGAAGCTCTTTTGAGCGTCAGGGGGAAAACACTATACAGGCAGTCATTCCTATGGCGTGAATCTAGGGTAGCCATAACAGGACTGTTGATTCAGTGTTGCCGTATTTGATAATTTATTATGAATTTGGCGACTTTTAGACACATTTAGAATATTCAAAAATCATTTTGATATAACGAATATTCTACGAAATATAAGCCCCTTCTGGAAGTTTCTACATAGAGTACATAAAAGAAGTCATCGCTCGAAAAGCAGTTAACATGATATGAGATACATTGAATTGCGAGATGCGTTGATGTTTAAAGAATAGTAGTTGCTCTTTCATGAAATTTGTGGAGGACGTTGCTTCTTTTCTGTACCCGACAGTTGTTTAACCCTTTGCCTGTGCCACCCGAATCCAGTTCGGGCAACCCTTCTGCGCCAAATTTGGAATGCCCGAACTGACTTCGGGCAAGCGAAAAATCAGTGTTTCTATTCCGTTGATCCCGAATTGAGTCCGTTTGCCTTACAAAATGCTTTACAATATAATTCATTGTTTTTCCAACAGATGGCGATACTTGTCCACACTTCTTTTGGAAGTAGGCAGGATCAGCTAGCGTGAATAGGCAGGATATAAACCGAGTTTATTGTAAAGAGTGTGATGTCGGCTTGTGTGCCGGGTCATATTTTTCATATATATCATACTATAAAAGATTTGTGAAATTCTGAAAAATGATTCTGTGAAATGATTTGTGAAATTTAAAAGATATTTGATTTATTTTGCTATAATTGAACAATTTTGAGTAAAATATGAATATAATCCATTAATTTTTCACATGTATGTCAAAATATTAAATATAGTAGTTATTTCATATAAAAATTTATATTTTTACAAAATAAAATTTTTCTAACCTTTTTAAATGTTATAATAGACAAAACTGAAGCATAAAAAAAAAATTTCCATTTTTGACCCACTTTCCTGAAATATACTCCACAGGCAAGGGGTTAATGATCCTGTGAGACAGTTATCAAGCTATTTGCTGTATATTGTTGGTGCGGTAGCCCAGTGGTTAGCGGGCTGGAGTTGCATTCGGTAGGCCCGGCGCTCAATTCCAGCCACTGCCAAAACTGCTGCAGTGTTCATGTGGAGTATGATCACGTTAAACATGTGGGCCGTAAGTCCTGCCGAGAGGTTGGTGGTAGGGGAAGGAGGGTATGGTCCCTGTGGATGCCTCCCCCACTGGGTTCTGGTCTAAATTGGGTGGCACTTCCCGACTGTCCAAACAGTTACCTTACACCTTTCTGGTAGGTCGGACGGTCTGGGTCTCAACAACAACAGCTGTGCTTGTGAATAAACATGTTAGTTACTCAGAAATTTGGACTCATTTTTGTATCCTGAGCATTTCACCCATGATTCCAAAGCATGTGTCATAATAATACTTTTCCTATGCTGTGCATGCATAGAAAGTAATTACTTTGCTTTTCAAATACTTTTTAATACAAGCAACATATTGCAAAAAAATCTGATGTGGGCAGCACGACTTTCTTTATATGCAATGAATTTACTACTTTTACAGTTTAAAAAAATGTTGTTCTCATAGTAGATACTTATATTCTTTCCAAGATATTGAATTTTCTTCAATTAGTCGTCCTTTTCATTGATTTAGCATCATATTTATCCGTTTGGCGAGATTTTTGTTAATTTGGCAACATTTAAAAATGTCGCCAAGTTGGCGACGTTCGGCTAAATTCGTCACCAAAATCTCGCCAAGCATTATGGAGAGAAATAAGTTATTCTTACAGCAGATAAATGACTATTGGCGTTTAAATACAAAAGTATTACTCAAAGTATATTTTCTCGTGAATGGAATGAGTTAGATCCGAGAATGATGTCACCAAATTTATCGCAAGATATTACATATGAAAAGTGAACATGTTTCTGAACAGATAATATATTTTTTTTAATTTATGGGATTTTTTGATAAATTTATTTGAAAAATGTGCAATGTCTCGAGAACGGTTCATGCTAGCATTCTAAAGTTTATGTCAATCATTTTCTAAGGAAAAATTACATAAGAAATGTCTATTTGCATAATTTTATTACAGATTTTGATATTTTGATGATTTTTTCAAAATTTCACTCGAAAGTTTAAAGGGATTCTGAACATTCGATTGCGTTTTAAAACAATAGGCTTTCAGTATTCATGTATTGCGATTTTTATACCAAATTTCATTCAAATCGCTCCATTTATTCGTGAAATATCGTATCCACAGACTCACTGATGCACACACACACACACACAGACATCACTTCAAAAATGCTCGATTTGTGATCAGGGATGCTTGAAACGTGCTCTCCCGTTGAAAACTGAAATTTGAATTTTCGACCCCGTCACAATACCTTCCTTATACATTATGTATATAAGGAAAGTAAAAATAAAAGATACTATTTATACATTTAAGAAAGAAATTGGTTAAATATTTTTAAAGTGTTTTTTCAGCTTTTAAATTCAATATAGTGTCAATTTTACTAATTTTCACAGTTGCAAGTAAAAAAAAAATCTAACATATTTCTTTAAGCATTTTCATGTGATCATAAGAAATTATGCTATTGAGAAAAAGGTGCATTTTGACACCATTTTAAGGTCAAAATTTCTACCATAAATTAGTGACAAAAGTGCATGCATATTAAAAGTGAGGAAATGTCCAACTAATGAAAAAAGAACAAAGAGAATAGAAGAAAAACCTGTAAAAACCCTTAAATATGGAAATACATGGACAATTATGAAATTGTCAAAAAAATAATCTGATCAAATGTTTAATATTTTATAAGTGTTTTTTTCTTTAATTATATAAGTACAATCTATTCAAAACTCTAAAAATGAGGACACACAAAACATGAAAATGTAATTAGAACTGTGAACCCGCATTGTGGCCTAGTAATATGTAAAATGAGCATGTTTGTGAAATAAACATAGAACCCCAAATTTAAAATGCCTTGATGAAACCAAATGACACTATAATAGCACAGTATGTACTGATACTTACAGCTAAGTGCTCTTTCTCTAATGCAGCTGTCTGTGGATCCATCTCAGCATAAGTCTGAAATGAAAATTATATTAGTTTTCAAAAATAAAAATACTAAAATGCAAGTATAAAAACAATGTTACTTTCATTGCTAAATTTAAGCAATATATATATATATTTAATTATATTGATTTGATTTATATGTAGCTAATGACATATCTACATATTTCAATTATGTTGTTTCTATGCAATAATAATCTTATTTTCATTTTACTTAGCAGTTGTGTAAATGTCCATGTATTTCTTTAATTAATTATCTTGATTAATTAAATGATGTCACAGCAGTTATTGCTAACAAATAATGAAAAAATTCAGATTGGGATAATTATTGCATTCATTTTTCCTTGAATGAGAATTATTGCATTGAATTATTTTATTCAATTTTTTAGATATCCAAGAACAATGGGATGATAACAGGAGGCATAATGAGTGGCAGCCCATACAGGCCAAACCTATCACAAGGCTACATAGTGCAGCAAGTATATGTTTCAGAGAAGACATTTCAAGGATAATTTAAAAAGCGGCTTCGCTAATTGCTGAATGCAGTTGATAAAAGATATTCATTTAATTAAGATTATGGACATCACTATGTATTAAAATATATCAAATTCAAACATATGCTCTTCAAAAAATGTAATTTTAAGGGCTTAATTCATAGCTTTAATCAAGTTATTCAGAAAATATTCTTCCATTTCATTGCTTAAAAAAAAATCATAAAAAACAAAAAAAAAAAAAAAGATAAGTTATTGCAAATAAATTAAGATTGAAAATATTTTTACAATAAAATGAAATATACTGAGAAATGAGGATCATAACTAAATGCTAATTTCCTTAATATTGTCCAATACTTTCACAAAGTACTAACAAAAACAAAAATTAAATAATGTAAAACCTTTAAATATAATTTTAGCAAAGTGTAAGCTGAGAATATATAGCTATATTCATCAAAATTTTGGCTTTTGTTTTTAGGTCTTTAAAGGAGCGAATTTCTCCCAGAACCTTTAAAAAATGAGATTTGTATAAAATCTTCAGTCGGTAGAAAATTAAAAATTTGAAGTTTCTTAAAAATTAGTTCTGTTGCATAAGTCTTTCAGTTGCAGAGAATTGGCAACTAGGATTCAGTATTTGAAGAAGTGAATCAGAAGAGGTATAAAATCTGTTTTTTTTTAATATTCGCTATTTAATATGGTAAAGAATAACATTTAATTTTGAGGATTAATTTTTTAAAATATCATTTTTGATGATTAATAACAAAATTTTGGCGGATAGAATTTGAATATTGTGAATTTTTTCTTTTACAACCCCTCTTGTGAGCTAGAGTAATTTACACATTATAGTGAGTGTGTAAATGCAAACCCTGTTTGACACATTGTGAACGATCGTGTGGCCATGGAAACTATTATAATATCTTTAGAATTTGAGAAAACAGACTTTTTTTTTATCAAAATAGGATTCCCAAAACATAACCTAAAAGAACAAAATCAAATAGAAATATTAGAACAGTTGACCATTTTGACATACAGTAAACTCCCGATTATCCATCAGTCATGGGACCTGAGGTGTGATGGAGAAGTAAAATAAACAGATTAACAAAGACAAGTGAAATGCTATTGGTAAAATCATTTATATTTACAGATGTAATTGCAAAATGAAAAATACTTTAATGAGACACATTTAGCACGCTAGGGAAAAAAGCATTTCATGAAAATCCTTTTCCATTTCATTCTCTTCGACAGTCTCCAAAACTTCTTTCAAAAATTGCTAATGCATTAACTATTAGCAGGGAGTTTTTATCCAATAATTGGTAATTATTTAATTCCATGGCAAAATTTTAACCTAGTAAGCTTCCACTGATTTTGAAGGATACTTCATCATGTTGCCTATTCATTTCTACAGCAGAGCCTTTTCACAAATAATGGGTCCAGGAATTATTATTCCTTGACTTCGTATTTTTACAAATCACTAGTAAACAACACAGTCTTTTTTTTTTTACCTTTGCAGTTTTTATTATTTTACTTGCTTTTATAGCCTCATCTGTGGTTTTTAACTTGCGTTTTTAACCTTTCAATTTCTTCAGAACCTCTCTTCAAATCATTTACCATAGATTGTCCTATTACATACTCTTTCGATAAATAAGTAGCAGTTTTCCCTTTCTTTAAAAATTTTGTAATTGCTATTAATATATTATTTTCTTTTATATCAAGAACAACTTGTTTTCTTTTCACACTCATTTGGCACACTTAAAACTCAGGAATTAAACGAACTTCCTAAAGATGATGCCACAGTGGAGAATGCCAGGCAAGCTATGCACCTTCTTGCCTAAATTCTTTGAAAATATACTCAATATAATCTTTTTAAATACTAGGGTTAATGTTAGAATATTAGAATCTTGCTCTTTTCTAGAGAATCTAGTACAATAGAAATCGCTGTGTGAAGTTTTCTTGCAGTATGAAGTAAGATACCCTCTCTTCAACCTCTCCCCTCATTTCCCTTTGGAATCTAGTGGTTACAGACTAGGATAAAAATTTATAATCTACCTTCAATTCTCTTTTCATATGGAATTTTATGACCTAAACTGTGTTAAACTATCCCCCTCGGGGAGCTGTGACACAAGATCTTTGGTTAAACCCTTTTTTACTTTCATCTCTCTTAAATCACCCTCCATTGACAAATAATTATATTCTGAAGAGGTAATTGATCTTGACCCTGTCATCTAGTAGTTCATCTCCCAAGAAGAATGTGGAATCTTGCATTATAAGGTCATGGACGTCTTTACTGCACTGACACTGTAAAGTAGAATGGAATTACATTGCAGTAGTAAGATTTTTAACAGCAAGCAATCAACCCTATCTGCATTTCTAATTTCTCTAATGCAGCCAAATTTGAATCTTTAAATTTCAGTGCCCAAAACTAAAGTTGTTTGAACTGCTATTTTTAAAAAAGCCAACTAGCAGGTCTAGATAAGGGGTCCAAGATTAGCCCAGGAAAAAGAGGCGTGATTGGCCCTTTCAACTTTGGTCTACTGTATACATAAGGAAAAAAATTAAATCCAACAGGTCCGGCCCACTGGGAAATTTCCAGAGATCTCGCTGATCGTTTCCAGGCCTGCCACCTAATAATGAAATGTTCTACTTATTTTGATGGCATTCTGACATTTTAACAGGCTATTTCCTTAACATGTTTATTACAATTGCACTAGCAGGTCTAGATAAGAGGTCCAAGATTAGCCCAGGAAAAAGAGACATGATTGGCCCTTTCAACTTCGGCCTACTGTATACATAAGGAAAAAAATTATATCCAACAGGTCTGGCCCACTGGGAAATTTCCAGAGATCCCGCTGACCGTTTCCGGGCCTGCCACCTAATCAGGGATCATAGCAGATTTTCTAAAAATTTTAGGTAGGAATTTAAGGAATTTTTTTCAAAATTTTAGGAAAATTTTAGGAGCTAATTTTTATTATTTCTATTATTAGTACTGTTTAATTACCGTTCTTTTCATTAACTAAAGGAGAATTGATACAAAAAACAAACATCATTGAAAGAAAAAGGTAATCTTTTGAATATTTTTCCTATTTCATTTTTAATTTTAATGCTCTGTAGACTTGAAAATTCAAATTATCACTCAGTATCCAGTGGCCACTTTATCACAGGTATTTTTTGTGTAAATATATACATACATACACACTATATATATGTATGTTAGAAAAATGTTAGTTTAGTTTTCAAATAACTTTATATAAACAGAAAAAGAAAATCTTAATATAATTAACAAAAAAAGAATCCAAAAAGCTCAAAATCACATTTAAAATTTTTAAACAATTGTAAAATAAAATACGGCCATAAGAGCAAAAATCTAGCTGGTAAGTTAATAGTTATTGCATGTAACGCACAAGGATTGCATGCACCCGTGCAGCGGGCGGGCTTAAAGTAAATAATGCTAATAAAAGCCAATTTATTTTGGAAAAAGTGTTTTATTTGTTAGCCTTGAACCCTTGTAGTGGGCTGGAACGCGATTGACAGCTATTTCAAATCTATGCAGATTGCATGTGCCCGCGCAGCATGTATATCATTATTACATGCAGCAGAATGGTCATTATTGCATATATCGTACGTGGATTGCATACACCCGCTATTAAAAGACGATTCATTTTATACGCAGCAGCTGTATCATTACCCGTGTGCCCGCATTGCAGTTGGAAACGCGATCGACAGCTACTTAATGAGTTAGCCGTAACTTCCACGCGTAGCTGAGGTGTGTAATCGACAGTAACTTCATAAACTGCATCATTAGCCGTGAATTGAGCATGTTGCTACATCGTTAGCCGTGAAATGCTCATGTTGCTACATCGTTAGCCATAACTTGCGCGCGTAGCTGAGGTGTGCGATTGACAGCTACTTCATGAACTGCACCGTTAGTCATAAATTGCGCGCGTAACGGAAACGTGCGATCAACAGCCACTTGATGAACTATATTGTTAGCCGTAACAAGCGCGTAGCTGAGATAGATAGCTACTTCATCAACTGTACCGTTAGCCGTGACTTGGCCGCGTAGCTGAGGTGTGCAATTGACAACTGCTATATCAACTGCACCGTTAGCCATGACTTGCACGCGTAACGAAGGCGTGCGATCGACATCTATTCCATGAAATGCACCGTTAACCACGATTTATGCGTGTAGCTGAAGTGTTCGATAGACAGCTACTTAATGAACTGAACCATTAGTCATAACTTGAGCGCATAACGGAGACGTGCGATCAACAGCTACTTCATGAACTACATCATTAGCCGTAACTTGCGCGCATAGCTGAGGTACAAGATCAACACTTCATAAACTGCACACTTAGCCGTGACTTGCGCACGTAACATAGGTGTGCGATCGACAGTTACTTTATGAACTGCCCCGTTATTTATAGCTTGAGTCGCAGAGGTACACGATCGACAGCTATTGCAAGAAAGGTATTGCAAGTTTAAAAACTTTTTCAAAAACAATAGGACTGGTCGTCGAAGGCAGTAATTAAATAATATGAGGGAAATAAGTTATCCTATATTTCATTAAAGCTACTGCAACGCGTTAATCTAGACATAACTATTTCCCTTCAATCATCCTCTGTTTTGATAGAATCAACAAAAACACATACACAAATTCCTGCGGCTCAAAAGAACTCTAGTCCAGAAAATTATATTTTTAAATATTGGTTTTTGAGCAAAAATTCTTACAGAGTTCAAATCTTTGGTACTTTTCATCCCAGATGCATACTAAACATGAAATAATTTGTGACAAAATTAAGTTTAAAAAGAAATGAAAACTGTTTAAAAGTTTTATCTGTTGGAAGTGGGAATGTGTTTATTTAACATTCTTCACATTTCTGCTCTTTCATTGTTTTTAATTTATTTTTTATTGGGAGCGTGGAGATCCAATTGTGGGACCTCCCTACTATGCCGTATTTTATTTTATCCATTGCTTTTCTTCATAAACTGCTATGTGGTCCAGGCCCCTACGCAATGCATCCTTTTGAAGAGATATCCTTTAATATCATCAATGCCTAGAGAGGTTGCTCACAGCAGATAAAAATTCCTTCTCTGCTCTCCAGTTTTGACATGATGTTGATCAAATATTACATAATGAGGGACGTAAGAGAATCATAATCCGACTAACTATATTTGTATTATTGGATTTAGACCTGAAATTCTTCAAAAGTTTTACACACAATTGATTCCCAACAAAGAATAGTTGAGCAAAATTTTAAATTTGCAAAGAAAGAGAAACTTCGTGATTTATCTAGTAAATATGAAGAAGCATACTATTCAACAATCGAAACCATCTTTTTCTATTTTATTTCTTTGAGAGGTTAAAGGCTTCTAGGTTTGTTAGCTTGCGCTCGAGATTCCTAAGATATCCTGTGGAGATCCCACTCCCACAAACAAAAGAATCTCCCCCAAACTCGGGTCGTAAATGATCACGTGGGTCACCATTCGTCTTGCGATCGTATTTCACTAAAATCGCTCGTGAACGGAGAGTGGACGCGATTTTGTGGTGATTGACACTTTTGTCGTCTTTGACTTTGTAAAAGATGAGTGCTATTTTGAACAACGTTTTAATATCTGAAGTCTTTTTTAACATCGATTGCCGTATGAATGGAATGTATTCGGGAGAGAGTAGAGTAAATTTGACGCCGCAGCTAAACATTACAAAATTTTAGGATGATTTAAAAATTTTAGGTTAATTTTAAGAATTCAAGAGAAACTTCAAACTTTTAGGAATTTTAGGACGAATGTGATCCCTGCCTAATAATGAAATGTTCTACTTATTTTGCTGGCATTCTGACATTTTAACAGGCTATTTTCTTAACATGTTTATTACAATTGCACTAGCAGGTCTAGATAAGAGGTCCAAGATTGGCACAGGAAAAAGAGGCACGTTTTCAACTTTGGCCTACTGTATACATAAGAAAAAAAATTAAATCCAACAGGTCCGGCCCACTGGGAAATTTCCAGAGATCCCGCCGACTGTTTCTGGGCCTGCCACCTAATAATCAAATGTTCTACTTATTTTGATGGCATTCTGACATTTTAACAGGCTATTTCCTTAACATGTTTATTACAATTGCACAGTTGTTAGTCTCCCGATTTTTACAGGAAATCATATTTTGTTCAGTTCTCTCAGTAAAAAAGTACAAGTAATACGATTTTTTGCAGATTTCTATAAATTTCCTCATTTATGAAATTTCAGAAATATATCCCTACAGTTTATGAAACCTATAATGCATAAATCATGCAAAATTTTGTCAAGAGAGCAAAAAGAATCACAACTTCTACATACACAGGAGGCAAAATCATTTTGCAAAAATTTTGTTACTAAACATCAAAAATAGTATTTTTAATTGATCCTTAAAATTTACTTGAGTAATCTTTCACCAAAATGCTGTATTTCTAGTGTTTTCGAAAAACAAATTCATTCCACAAAAATCTTATCTATTGTCAAACATCAAAAATAGTATTTATGTTCATAAATTAAAATTGTTCCATTGGAGCAAAAGATTTTGAACGCTTACTCAAAGTTTTAAAAATCTCACTTATACTTTTTGCTGGGATGAGAAAATATCATTCAATTTTTAAAGTTAGTGCGAACCTTAAGGAAAAACCATTTGTTTTTTTTTTTCTTGTTCTTTTCTTTTCGGGGCGGGAGGGGGGGGGGGGGGTAGGATAGGGGAATACAAGAAAAAAAGGAGATGCTCACCATATAACAAAGAAAAAAAAATTGTGGCTAATTATAGGTTGGCAGACAAATGGGAGTTCACTGTATGATTTTTATTATAAAAGTTGCAGCTTATATAATTTGAACTTCTTACTAAGCATATCAAATTTAGTTTGAACCGGCAGATAGCAATACAATCAAATACATAACACTACATAACAAAGGGTAATGAAATAGTTCTTAGCAACACACAATACAAAAATAAATCCATTTACCTTCTGAACATGATGAAATTCGTCATGTATCCTCTTTTGATTTCTTGTAAATGTTCGATCAGGTTTATCTCCCATAATAACTGTACCAGCATTAATATCTCGATTATTTTTATGAACAGAAGTTACATCAACTCTGCTGCCAAGAACCCATTCATCCAACCTGCGGTTAACTGAAATATTTATAAAAATAAACAAACATAGATAAAAAAATCATATTTGTTTTGCAAGTGAAATTATTACAAACATCAACTAATGACTACATAAATTATGACTCAAAACTTGCACAATAGACCTTTTGAATAAAAATAAAACACAGTCAAAATGACAAAAAACTATTTATAATACTAATTTTCAATATTAATTACAATAGATATTTTTAGTGTACTAATACTATGCAGCACTTGTTTTAGGGTAAAAAGTAGAATCAAACTGACTTAAAAAGTGTGAGTTTAATTTATAAATTTTAACTTTGTCTAGTTCTAGCTAAAAAAAACTAAAAACCCAGATGAATTCAAGATCAGAGGCAATTGTTCATTTTTGAATAATTTGCATATTTTATACACCAGATCTTTATGTCAATTACAAAATATATAAAAACTAGCACATGATAAAAAATACTATTTAATTTTATTCAAGGAAGGATTTAGAGATCCACATAAAAAGAATAAACTACAGAACTCGAGATTTGATAGGCAAAATTTTTTATACTATTCAGTGTTTGTATCCAGTCATCACTAGTATGCTTCAACACATAGTTAAATAGTGAAAAATGTTTGCAATTAATTATGAAAAATATTAAAAAAAAATAATATAAAATGTTATAAATTATCTAAAACACAAAGGAAAAAAAACTCACTGATGCACAATATGAATAAATATTTGTTTCCAACATGTTGTATGCCAAGAACATTATTATAATTAACAGTTATATAGTAATATTTATATTTCCTACATTATTTAAAGCATACTGTTTATTAAAGTTTTATAGAGAACGACTTGCTCATATTCTAGTCTCACAAATCAGTATTAGTATTGATCCCAATATTTTCTTCACTAGAGGTATCATACAAAAAGAAAAGTTTTAATTAGATATAAACAATTAAATGTTACTTACATCCATCATAATGAACATAATATTCAAACTTATCTGTATCTTGCTCATATGGTCTGACTTGTAAAATCTCAGCTGAATCTAAAAGCATATTAGAAATGAATATAAATAAATGAAAATCAAAATGTAATATAAACATGAATAAAATCAAAAATTTTGATTAATGGTTACATATGGTACACTTAACATTTTGTCAAATACAGAAAACCATAAAGTTAGACCTGAAAATAGGCAATTGTCACAGGTGGATAAAAAAATTCAGTTTAACGATTAAATGAAATAACTAACCGGCTACCATTTCTCCCCTCCATTCTGTTTTAATCGTAAAACTGCCCAGAAATTTACTAACTACATTTCTCCCCTCCAAAATTCTCATATCTCATATTGTATGTAAATGTATATAATATATGTAACTAGGTGCATTATCTGCTATTTAATACATATAAAATTTCACTGTGCATTCTGCCAAGGGACATTACCTTGTGCACTGGCATGCATACCTGCTAACATTAGAGAATAAAAATCCAGAAGAGCTGTGAGCAATTTTTACAGCGCTATACAAGTCAGCATATAACCTGTTCAATATCACTTAGGTAAAAATAGAGATTATTTTTACATCACACAAAAAATAACTCACTTTTAACATTGAAAATGCCTACTGCATAAGAAAAATGTTTTTACATAATCAGTGTATAAAAAAAACATATCAGTGACATAAACAAAGAGAAATTTTAAAGGGGGAGGGGGCTCACTGAAACAAAAAGTATTCAGTTCTCAAATTGTAATTCGGTGCTTTTGGGACTCTATTGACTAGAAATCAAGGGGAAAATAATTCATTGTGCAATCATTTATTTTGAGCATATTTTAAAGAAAATAAAAGCCTTCATAAGTAAACTGCAAAAATGTGAAAGCACTATTCAACTAATTTGAGATTTTATCAAAATTAAGACAAATACAAAAGGATGTTTAAACATTAGACGAGAATTTAATCTATACACAAGAAATTGTACTTCAAAATAATAAATATTTTACAAAAATATTAATTAGTAATGAAACATACTACAAATAAATAAATTTTGTGCATTTTATATTTCACATAATTTGAAACTAAACATGGATGGAAAAGGATGTTTCAACATTACACAGGAATGTAATCTGTGGCAGCAGAATCACACTTAAAATATCAATATTTCATGAAAATATTAATTAATCATGAAACCTACTTCAAAGAAATGAATGTTGTGTATTTTTCATTCGCATAATTTGAAATTAAACATAGATGGAAAAGGATGTTTCAATATCACATGGAAATGTAATTTATATACGCGAAATTGCACTTATTTGAAACAGTATCCATCAATAAAGTGAAAATGATGCAACTTAGTACTAGCTATATATTATTAGTCTGTGGGTAGTAGGTTCATGCAGGGAAGAAACAAAATGGCAGCCACAAACTCGATCGAATTTACTTTTAACAAAGAATTTTTATTGAAAAATCCCTAACTTTAGGGAAAAAAATTGACAAACATCGGGAGATTCTCATTAAAAATCGGGAAACCGGGAGGAAGCATGAAAATCCGATAGTTTCCCGGAAAAACCAGTAGAGTTGACAGCTATGTACTGATGTCCAAAATTGAGGTTAAACACAAAACATATGATATCTCGAAAAATAATTGGTTTATTATAATGAAATTTTGTCCACAGATACCCCATACTATGAGACAGCTAATAGTAACATAACAAAATAAACAGGAGGTATATTTTTTTTTTATATGCAAATGAGACCAAAAGTGGCTTTACCTTGATACATTATATCTCTAGAATGGTCTGGCTAACAAAGAGTCTGACCACCCGCACAGCTTTACAAGCCGCACAACCGGCCCTCATACGATAAATGAGGATTGTTGTTCATAGCTTATGACTATGACAACAAATCCCATTCTTCTGAAAGTAGGAATTTTAATGCCTGGAGGATCCTAGAAGGAAGTTCGCCATGCAATGGCTCTTCCTAGAGCATCCCAAATATGCTCTATATGATTTAAGTTTGGCGACTTCGTAGGCCAAGCCATACGGTGAATACCATTTTCCTCCATAAAATCGTTGACACACTGAGCTCTATGTGGCCTCATGTTATCATTCATAAAAATAAAGTCTTCTCCAATCCCTTATACTGCTGTCACAGTGCCCGCATCGAAGACGAGAAGTGGTGAACGACCATCCAACATGATGCCTCCTAACACAAGGATTCACTTCCACCAAAGTGGTCGATTGCCCTTACAGTAAGGAACAATAGCAAGCCCCAGGCACTCTCCAGATGAAGACTTATCAGAAATTACTTTGGTACTGGATTTCAATTCATTACTGAAGAGAATGCAGCCCCAACCTTGCTGTGTCTAAGAATGACAGACCTGCCAACCTCTCAGAGACAGAAAGCGTAACACAACGCACGCGATAATGTACGCGCGGTATATTATCAGCTATGTAAATTCTTGATAATCAGCTGTAGGGATTTTTTTCCCCTACATTAAAATTCTATTGAGAAACCAATTAAATTATTACAATCCACAGCAAACATTTTTATGTTGTTAATTTTTAAATTAAACATTTAAAATTAAATAAAAATATTAATTCTTTAATAAAATGCATCAATATAAAACAATTAGAAAACTATAATGCACATCATGGATTTTTGATTTTTATTAAAAAGAAAGGTAAGGACACAATTTTCGCACATTACAACAACATTAATAAATCTAACTTTTATTTAAACCAACATATGTGGCTGACTTTGCCTTTTTTAAAAAAATAATAAGAGAAATCCCCCATTAAATCGAAACGGAAATTTTATAAGTTCATACGCAGCAATCTTATCACTGGGCATTGCTATGAAGCAAGGTTAAAATGCCTAACATGACTTTAGAATGTTTGTTACTGTGTTTAAAGACAAAACATCACGTGCTCCCTCCGCGCATAAGTTTTTTGCAGATAACGGGAATAGTCCAGGTCTTCGCCAAAACTCACGCACAAAAATTGACAAAAACTACTCCCAATGTTAAATGCTGCCGGTTTTTGCTCAATGTCGCAGAAACCAGCTCAGTTGGGCGAAAATACCATTGAACTAAGCAAAAGCTGAAAGTAGACCAAAATTTGCAACCCGCACGGCATTCAGAAAAATTTTCCTCCAGCCAAAACTAGCTCAATCGAGCGGGAAAATCGCGAAACTGGCAATACTGCAAATACGCGTCTACATTCCAGCGCCGACCAATCAGTAGCTTTAAATATGACGAGAAAAAATGGGAAAGCCGAATGAGTCCGGAACAGAAAAGGAGACTGGATTGGTCTATTAGTTGCCGGTGTATTTTTGTTTATTTCCAATGGAAAACCAAAGACAGGGGAATTTGTTACAAATCAAAAGCCTCTCGAAATTCCCTACTTCGGTCTGAAAAAATAGGGAAAAACGTATTTTTTTTTTTTAAATCGTACTTTTGGTGGCAAAATCGTATTATCGTACTGCTCGGGATTTATCGTACTAAATACGATTAAATCGTAACAGTTGGCAGGTCTGGGCCAATGATGTACTTGGCTCCACGAAAGAAGAACTCTCTTCTGCGATCTGTTGAGGGGGGGGGGGGGGACACCACTGGTCGCAAGGCATAAAGGGTCTTCTTTGCTAGGCGTCTATATACACTTTGTCTAGAAATTATTCCAGATGCAGCAGTGACGTTCTGAGAGCGCTCGCTAGCCATCATCTCTCGATGGCATCATGCAGTTTATGTGACATATCGATCCTCCGCAGGTGTCATGGCTCTTGGGCGACCTTCGTCAGGCTTCCTGGTGATAGTACAAATTGTTTAGAATTGGTGCCATAACCTGGATATCCCCATTCGAGACACTCGTAACCATTGAGCGACTTCTGCTTGAGACAGGCCAGCTTCAAGCCTGCAATTGGCTCGCCACTCCAGTCCATTGGCTAAACGATTACAAGAACTTATTTTGGCTGAAATCAGTCCGTATCGTGATTTTTCCTGCAAAAAACACACTTCTATGGATAAAATTCTCCTATTCAGAAAAAAATTATGTTCACGTTTTCTTACTAAAAGTACCCTTTTAACCATTTAATAAACACTGGATGCTTACATTATATTCATTTATATGTTCCCCACTTTATATGACATCAATTTTTTAAATACTAGTTGTAGCTATTTTGAATTATTGCAAAAAATGTTTTTGTAACACCAGTGTATATCAATGTTTACAGTTTATATTAAAATTAGTTTAATTTTTATTTATTTATATTTATATCTCATAGTTTTAATAATGATGTACTTACTGCTATTTACAAATTTTACTCTACGCTACATTGACTTTCATATTTATCAGTGGCTTAACCTGTTATTTACTTTTTATGTGAAAACATTTACTTATATCTTTGTGATTGGCAACCAGTGAAGTTATAGCTACCCGTTCATCATTCCCCCATTTTTTGGTATATATATCTTACTTTTCTTGTTGATGGTTTTTCTTGTTCTTTAGTATGCAAAGCAGTCTTTTAGCTCAATACAACAAGGTTATTTATTGAAAAAGACTAGGTTTCTGGAGGACAAATTGAAATTGTATGCATCCCCTTATTTTCTAATTTGTTTGCCTTCTATCCATTCTTTTGTTCTCACAACTAGTTTTCTTTTTCCCTATGTTTAATGGTCTGTATATTTCCTCATAGTCAGCTACTATCCAATGTTTTCATTATATGTTTTAATGATTTTATATAATTAGTCTTATGCCTTGCAGTACCTCTTCAAGTTCAACTGTTGTTCTATTAGTTTAATTATAATATATGCATATATATTACATATTAAATAACCATACTTATCGATTTTACAAAATATCCATGATACAGTAACCACTAAACTAAAGTGCATAGCTGCTTGCTACCAATCGAAAATTCAAATTTTCAGGTCTACATAAAGCCTTTAGTAAAACACTTATCTTAAATTTAACCCAATTACATAGATTTAAAATGGCTGATATGAATATACAATAAAAGACAAGTACATATAAAATTAAAATAAAAGAAAGCTGTTTTTAAGCATCACCTCTACACTTTTAATATACCCGGCCGTCCAAATAGTTGCTCAAGTCCATTGGATGAGTCGGACGGTCTGGGTTTTCAACACTCTTAATATAGTGATTCCATAAATCACTGTTGGTATCTAATAAAAAGCTCTCTTTCTATGAAAGACCATTAACCATTAAAAATTCAGAAACATTAATATAATAGTATGAAAGAAAATAGGATGAAAAAATACCCCCCTTTTGCAATAAGTTTTAATACTATAGATTTTATTCACTAATCCTTTTCTAATTTTATTATTTGTAAATTTCTTGTACTTTTCTATTACTTTTATTTTTTATTTCTTGTACAATATTTTTTATATAAGAATATTGTATTGCAGAAAGATATGAATGTTAAAAAGGCTTATCACAAAAAGCAAAATAATTTTCTGCTAAAGGGTTTAATAGAAGAGCATGCAAGTTTTATTAAGTTTTGTTTTGTTAAGTAGTTTCAAATATCAATAAGTTTTATTTCTCTAAAAATAGCTAAAAAGTAAAATCTTTGGGAAAATCACAGAATAAAACAATATAAATGATATCATCCATAATTTGTTTTAATGCATCATTTTAACCAATATTTTACTTTGTAGCTTGTTTGTTTTGCTGTTGGGTAACTGCAGAGGCTTGACAAATTTGAACTTTATAGGATAGATGGTTCAAATTTGTGTGTGTGTGTGTGTGTGGGGGGGGGGGGGGGGGGGGGGTTACCAATGCAATCAACATAATTTTTCAGGACTCCTTCTACTACACTCTATTTTACAACATATATGTTGTAATAATAACAATAAATTGAACTTTTTTTCTTAAACTGTTTATGCAGCTTGGATCCTTATGCAATACATCCTTTTGCCCTCTCCCTCCCAGTTGGTGGATCTGAAGGTTACAGATGGGCAAAAGTGGTCATCAATACATCAATAAGGGACATGTTTTTGACTGTAAAACTTTAAAGACACCCTGGCAAGAGGAATCGACGAAAAATGTTGTTTTATATTTTCACGGAAATCAATGCTCAAAAATGCAAAAAACAGATATTTCAATTTTTTTGTGCCTAATAATTTTACTATTACTTTACATTAATATTTATTAATGTAAAGATATGTTTCGTGAGAAAATAAACGGTAAACTTATTTCACAGAACAGATATTTCAATTTTTTGATGAGATTTTCAATTTGCACAAAACAGATATTTCAATTTTTTTCTGCCTAATTATAGTAAAAATATGTTTTGTGAGAAAATAATAGGTAAAATTATTTCATTATTATGTGTACTTTTTACATTATCATAGGTTTCATGGAAGAAAAATAGAATTTTTTTTTTATGAAAAAATTCTCATCAATACATTTTATTAAAAAACTTGCCACCACAATGTCATAAAATTTTCAGAATATACAAATTTATGTTCAATTTCACTATTATACCTACAATTTATATTATATGAGTGATAATTTTCAAATGATCTAAAAAATTACGTTCTACTATAGAAATTCTCAAAATTTTGTTAGTTAAAATCAACATAAATTATAATTTTTTGACAATATAAATATACTATAGGTACAAATGATATATTTTATGAGCTAATAAAGCATATATGATTTCACATCTATAACTTTGATAGTTTTTTTAAAAATTGTACCGGAATCTAAAAAAACCACGTTTTGAGAAAATCAAGTTTAAAAAAAAAATCATAAAAAAGTACATGTTAAAACTGTCCAAGACCACAGTCTGTCTGTGTCAATATTTCTCTTAAATCTGCCTTTCTTTTTTCACCTTGCCGTTTCACCCTCGCTCCTTTTTGTTATTTTTTGCACATTCATTTCGGTTTTGAATACTCGCCATTTGTCAATGGGCCTAAGAGCATTTTCCATGTTAACACCGGGAAAATAGCCAATAGACTTCAAAATTTTTAATCGACTCATAATGCCATCATTGAAAACAAATGTAGCATCCATAACACCAATTTAAAGGGTTGAAATTTTAACAAATATATATTTAGGGATTCTCTCCCATATGAAGTGGTTCACACTTTCATTGGGTTTTATGTTTACCTATGTAAGCATTGTTTCAAAAGCTTTGGATTAGTTCAATCTCTAAATACAGATTTGATTTGATTCATTATAACCTCTGGAAATGAATATTTATGCTTATACATTCAGCCTTTAATTTCTGCTTTTTTAACCCTTTGTGGATGATAGATGCATCCGTGCGTTCAAGGACAACAGTCATTCATTCGCATCAGGGAGAAATTTACTCTAAAGGACAATTGCCACCAATGGAACATTTTTGATTAAATTTATTTGAATACAAGATGGCACTAAATGCCCATTCTAACATTTATAACATATTTTGCGAATACTTGCTATGGGGTATGAATGATCACTTCATCTAGAGCGATAAAACGTGGTTTTGTAATATAAACAAACAGATAATTTCTGGCAGACTCTGATATGCTGTAATTGAATATGTGTTCACGTTTTGATTTTAGTTTGATGATTGTGTTGGTGAATTATTGGAATGTAAGAGAGTCTATTTTCTTTCCAGTTTGGGCTTTAAAGGAATGTGTGGTAGTGAATTTATTAGGTTATTTTGGATAAGAGAATCCCTATGTCAAGACGTTTTTTAGTATATAGAAGAATATACTAGCATGGTAATCGAACAGGATAATTATGAAAGTAATGCTGATAGTGAAGATTCGTGGATATTTGGTATTTCTGATGAGCGCAGGAACAGTTTTTATGAATGCAAAGATTTCAATGTTTGTGCGACAATCCATGTTTTGAAAATTCGATTATTTTGAGGATTTTCCTTGCCAGGGTGTCCTTAAAAACAGATTTCTGTAATGAGACTAATAGGAAAAAATAGCATATATATAAACATTTTATTGACATTCAGCTGCGGCTGGTTCTTTAAAAAGTGGGTGTGGCCTTCGAAGGGTGAGTGAGTTATGTTTAATATTTCTAAGTTTTGATATTTCTAATCATGGTAAATAATTAAAATTATGGTAAAACCGGATAATAGGCCCCCACTCATTTTTCTAAGTACAAAATTGCGCCAAGATGGCGCGTTTCCCCGTGTTTTGAAATTGACTCCTCCCAACTGAAGTGACGTATTTTCCCGTGTTTTAAAATAGGCTCCTCCTACCAAAATGACGTCGTATTCTATACTTTTATGAACTGGAATTTTGTTAAATGATATTGCAATTGAATATAAATAAAAGTGAATAATACTCATAAAAATATTACAAAATACGATTTTTGTGCATTTTAAAAATATTGCGTAATGGCAGACGTATAAAAATATCGCGTAATGGCAGATTGTACTTTAACTAAATTTAAAAAAAAAACAGAACTCAGAAAAACGTTTGTACTTTAACAAAATTTAAGAAAAAACTGAACTTAGAAAAACGTTTGTACTTTAACAAAATTTAAGAAAAAACGATACTTAGAAAAAAGTTTGTACTTTAACTAAATTCAAGAGAAAACGATACTTAGAAAAAAGTTTGTACTTTAACTAAATTTAAGAAAAAACGATACTTAGAAAAAAGTTTGTACTTTAACAAAATTTAAGAAAAAACGATACTTAGAAAAAAGTTTGTACTTTAGCAAAAATCAAGAAAAAAACAATACTTTAAAATTAAGAAACCCATTTTGAAACACGGAAAAATACAAAAGACAATTTCAAAACACGGAATGAACAAAGAAAAGAACTCACCTTTATGTAACGGATATCCATATTTTTAATTACATCCACACCGGAACACGTTTTCTTACACGTACATTCAACACCGCAGCACGTTTTCTTGAACATACACGTACATTCAACACCGCAGCACGTTTTCTTGAACATATACGTACATTTAACACCGGAATGTTAATGTCCATGAATTACGAGGAATGTTTTAAATATGTATTCCAAAAAGTTTATACGTGTTTAAATCTTTGCAAATCGATCGAAAAAGATCTGTAAAAACAAGAGTCAACGAATTCGATCGAAAAAGGTCTGATGAAATACACAGAAGACTATTATTGCCTATTAAAATGCAGATTCCCAAATAGACGCGCGCTGATTGGATAAACGAAGTCGTGGGCTACCAGATTGGCGAAGTATCCGAAATGAAATTGCAACCCGATTAATCGCGCCAACTTGGCGCGGGATCGTACTTTGAAAAATGAGTGGGGGCCTATTTTCCGGTTCGGCCAAAATTATATATCATTGTACTCAAAATTAATTAAGCTATAAAATGAATGTAAAATTGAAAATTCAATATTTTAAAGATTTTCCTTGCCAGGGTGTCCTTAAAAACATATTTCTGTAATGAGACTAATAGGAAAAAATAGTATATATATAAACTTCATAAATTACACAACTTTTATTTTTTAATCATTTTTTCTTTATTTTACACCTTTACCCGGGCACCATAAAAAGTACCAATCTCTTTTCTCCTATATTCAAAGTTATTTTCAATGAATATTTAAAACTTCTATAATGTTTATGAAGCCAATGATTAATTTCATGTTGTAATTAGCAATAATTAAATACCAGCTATAATTTTACACAGATTTGATCTTTCATCAGTAGAGTACACCTATACATTTATTTCGATTTTCATCTGCTTAATATATATATATATAACACACCCAAAAAATTTTCAACAAACGCCAATGAATTGGTTCAAATATTTCTCTACTTTAGGTTTTATCAGCCCAACTTCTGGACATCTCTAAAATTTCAGATTTGGAGTTCACAAGAAAAATACGACGAAATTTGAGATGAAAATATTAGCTAAGAAGCTTAAACGGCAATGAAATGATGCCATGGCAAAATGTCAGATGATCGGACAAAATATTTTAATGAAAAGAATTCGAGTAAAAATAATGCTCAAGTATAGACAATATAACTTTTTACTTATAACCAAAATGAATTAAAATAAGTCTCTTACGCCACGTGTCATTATTACGTCGGACAAGATAATGATCTCCAATGTTTAAACGAGGTTCTGGTTTAATTTCATCTGTTTGACTACTTTGGGTTTCGGGTGCAACTGTGATTTCGGAAGTTTTATCACTACTAACATTTGCAACTTCCATGTTAAGAAAAAAGGACAATTCCTAAAATCGATATATATATATTAAACAATAGAAATAACAAATTAAAGAAAATTAATACGAAAATAAGTTCAACCCTACAAATGGCACTGAAAATTTCAAATACGACAATTTGACAAATAAACAATTTTAAAGAGTTACAGTTAACATACGTTAAAGCATACACCTCGGCAAATACTCAGGCAGTTATCAGTATATTGAGGATTTTTTTTTTCCTCTTATGTTTCGTCTGAGAAAAGATTTTACGCTCCCTGATTAGTGGAAATGAACACGTGATTTATTCTGTTTGAAGAACAGAGTTTTATAGATCAGTTTCATTTGACGTCACGTTCGCGATTCCACTACACAGCGGCCATGTTTTTTGTAGCATAGTTACATTACATAAAATAGCATATCTGATATAATAAACAGATCGGCTGAAATATTGCAGTACACGTTTATTTCTTATCAAAGGGCTGCAACTATGTACGTAATCCCCGTCTATGTACATAATCCCAGAGGCGTTCAATATTGTGAATATAAATAGCATCAACTGTCATAAGTCAATTTATGATCATGCAACAGAATATAAACTAAAAATATACAAAACATACCTGTTTGAAAGTGTATTCCAATTTCTCATCTTTAAAACTTTTATTAAATAAAATATTACATCAATATGCGAATCAAAATCGGCTTAATTCTTCATACCATGTTGACAAACTTGTTGAATACTCTTCTTCCAGGAAACAAATATCAATAATTCAATCTTAAATAGAATAAATTCATCTAAGTTTAGATATCAAGCACAAAAAAAATGCATAATTGAGTGCTCAAGCTTAGGAATAACAAATTGAAAAAAGAAAATATAGTCTCATGAAAATCACATAACAACATTAAAATAGCAACTTATCAATATGGGTGTTTGTAGTAGCAAAATTAATATTGGCTTTTTCTTTTCTCTATTCTATATTTCTAAATACATGATATTTTGTTACTTTTATTTCAGAACATGCAAAAGTTTGATTTAATGGACTCTTTGCAGTTCTGTTAAGTATTTTTGTAACACATGAGATGACATTCAATAAACATGATAAATCATAGTATGATTATATTTTTAAATCATCAAAATGATAAATATTAAATACAACTACTTATTTTGCAAGCTTTAATAAACAGCCTCTATCCGTCATATTCTGCAAGTTGAGGATATCCTATACGGTTTGAACCCCCTAAAACAACTAGAAATATTGCTGACATTTTAGAACTCTTTAGCAATTGTTATATTAATACCAGAACTTGCTGAAATAGTTGGATTCCATGCACTCAGTTAAAAATGTTAAAAACATGCAATTCTCTTCAGGTCTGTGCAGTCGGAATCTGTACCCTGATTCTGTGTAATCTGATAGTACCCCGATTCTGTTAAACATTTCTCAAAACATGCATCATTGTTGGCTTTCAAGCAAATTTTTAGAAACATGATATTTTGTTACTTTTCTTTCAGAACATGCAGTTCTGTCAATTTTTTTTTCTAACATTCAAAATTGTTAGATTTAAAGCAATCCTTTAAAAACATTCAATGAACTCAAGAAATCATTGCATGATTACACATTTAAATCAATAAATTCCAATGCTGATGTCAAATTGTAAATAATCTATATTGTGCATGCAAAATATATCAAATGCTAAATGTTACATGCAACTACTTACTTAACCCTATACTTCATATTCTGCGAGATCAGGATATTCTAAAAGATTTGAACCTCCTAAAAAAACTAGAAATGTCTCTGACATTTTAGAACTCTAGCAATTGTTTGAGGGCTGTACAGCCCGAGTCCGAAGCAATTTGGAGTTGAATTAATATCGGTAAAAGTATATCAACTCAAATAGAACTACTTAAAAATAATTTCATTTCTGGAATATTTAATTTTTAAATAGTTTTTAACAATAAATTAAACATATGTTTGCCAATTACACAACTATTGACAAAACATTAAAAAAAATAATTGCTATTTATGTAGGATAGAGTTGAAAGTTTGAGGTACCAACTATGCAGCCCTGATTCTGAATTTTTTAAAATCATATTTTGTTACTTTTTTTCAGAGCATGCAAAAGTTCTGTTTGATTTCGTGAATTCTAATATAAACATGCAGTTCTGTGAATTATTTCTTTCTAGCATGCAAAATTGTTAGAGTTAATGCAATCTTAAAAACATTCAATGAACTCAAGAAATCATTGCATGATTACACATTTAAATCAACAAATTCCAATGCTGATGTCAAATTGTAAATTATCTATATTATGCATGCAATATATATCAAATGCTAAATGTTATGTGCAACTGCTTAATTATCATGCTTTAAATAAACACCCCTATACTTCATATTCTGCGAGATGAGGACATGATAAAAGTTTTGAACCCCTCTAATAAAATTAGAAATGTTGTCGACATTTTAGAACTTTTAAGCAAATGTTATATTAATATCAGAACTTGTTGAAATAGTTTGATTCTATGTATTATGCCATAGTCAAAAGTAATTTGGGGTGGAGTAAAAGTTAGTTCAAATATATCAACTCTGATTATTAAATAGAAGAAAATTCTTAAATATCAATCAAGATATTTTTTCATGTCCTCAGAGCAACATGCTGTAATTGTGATCATTTGTACCAACGATAAAGATTTTCCAAATTTATAATTTAAATATTTAATGCATATTTGTAACTTAAAATAATTACACTGCAAATATAATTTCTAATTAAATGTATTCAAATCCCTTCTAATAATTTTCCATACATAAGTAACATAATAAATTTATGTAGTATAGTAAAATTATACCTTGTCAACTTTATTAAAATGTAAAATTATATTATGTAAATATATATTGTAATTATTATTATGTAAAATTATACCTTGTCAACAAATCAAAGACTCATGATACAAACATATGGACATTTCAAATGCTTTAAATCTGTAGATATTTTTCGTATCCATTGGGAACGAAGAGAATAATTTCTTGGCAGGGAAAATGCTATCACCCTTTCCTTTTCTTAATCATAATTTGAGCTACATCCACTCACACTACAACGATTAGGCATGCTAACTAAATAATAGTAAATAAAATCAACTAAAGAAAAAGAAGATAAAATAATTTGCTTTTCCAGTTATCAAAACACAAGTTTATTTTTTAAAATAGTGAATTGGCAACAAACATACAATATTTGGCAATGATAGCATATTCGAAATGATTTCTGCATCTAGATCCTCGATTATACGAGGCAATGGGAAAACAATTGACATGTATATATATATATACATATATATAATATATATATATACATTATATATAAAAGATAATAATTGCCTGAAATTTTTTTTATTATTGAGTGATATTTCAAACTGGGCGCATATTTATTTTTAAGAGCATGGGGGAGGGGGGGGGGGGGTAAAATAAAAATCACTCTATTTTTCTGAAAACGACAATGCTTATTTGTATGTGTCAACAGACGCTGTGTGTTTCTATAGAGCAACAGTGACTGCTCTTTTAGCATTGAAAACTGGTTGGTATCCTTATGCTTTTTATCGTATTTCCCATGCAAATGTTTGTATTTACAAATAGATATATTTCATTTATAAATGGTTAATTTTCATTATTAAAGTACAATGAAATGTATTCATACGGTTTCTTGCAAATTTTGTTGTAGCAAACTTAACAACGGAATAGCATTAAGGTTATATAAAGGTACAGCTTCGGTATAAAGAATTGAGAGATTTTCGAAGGCAATAAATTGTGATAATTTCTTGGAGTGAATATTGGTAAATCCAGGGATAAATAAAAATGTTAAATATCTACATGCATAAATGTTGAAAAAGATAGATAAATATTTTGACTAAAAACTATTTACATAATTAGCTAAATTGTGGAGAGCCTCCATTGTATGACGTATGTGTACATCTATGGCTTTGAATTATTCTATTTTTGAGCAGCATAATACACACATATAATGCTAAAAAAATTCTATCAAAATAAATATGACGTTTTCATTTGAATTACTCTAAAAAAACTTTGGAATAAAATACAAAATAATACATGTGCATTTTACATGTTTTGATATAAAACTAAGGGAAATTCTGTTTATTTACACTTTAGATAAAGCCGTGTCTCTGAATGTATATTATTTAATATTAATATTAAATTTACTAGTTTACAGATATATAAAGTTTCAATCAAATCATGCAAGTAAATACAGCACATGTCAATGAATGCATCATGTAGTGATAATAGTAAATAGATAAACATCAACATAAATTTACACATATAAAACCCCTGCTACAAGTCATACTACATCCCCTGCTACATAAGCAAGAAAGCAAAATATATACTCCTGTTTCTAGATAAATATTTCATGTAAAAATACATTAATATTTCATTCAATGCATAACATACAAAGGATTAGGCTTACGAGACCTACAAGAATAAGACACTATTGCATAAGAAAAATGCTAAAAATTGGTCTAAAACACTTTAGAAATGTTCCTAGCTAAATAATTTATGTAAAGAGGCAGTATAAGATTTGATTATATATAAAAACTTACTTCAAAAATGGGAGCAGTTCCTTAGTGTTCCAAATACTTCCCCCCTTCCCCACATTTTCCCCACTGACATAGTTAACTACATCAACACTCTCAAAAACAAGAAAAGCCCCGGCCCTGACAATATTTCAATAATATAATCTTTTACATCACTGTTTTAATCGATTCCATTTTCGATCTCAATTACTTCCCCCGCGACTGGAAGCACGCCGCCATTGTTCCAATCCTTAAACCAAATGAAAATTTAAACTCCCCAAAAAGTTATTGCCCCTAGTCTGCTGTCCTCTCTTGGCAAACTGGTTGAACATTTCATCGCCATCCAAATCAACAATTTCCTTGCTAATAACAGCATTCTCATCCCTGAGCAATTTGGTTTTAGACAGCTTCACTCTACAACACACCAACTGCTCCGCGTGGTCAAGGCTATCTAAAACAAGGCTCGGACATCTAGGAATCATGGGATACGTGACGTCAGCCGCGGGGGGATCTGCAATCACTCTGAGTGTACGCAAGTGTATTGAAGTTATAGAAGTGACTTTCAAAAATTCATATTTTTGAATAAAAAAAAATAATTTGATTACGTGCCCACGAGGATTATTGTGTCTAGTGGAAACAGGACTTCATAAATGGTGAGTTATTTTTTATTTTGTCTTATTTTATGCATGCAATTTGAACATTCTTGTAACACATAGCACGTGTAGCGCCGAATGTTGCTATATCTGTACGAATAGTCTTATATCTTGAGAAAAGCACTCTTAATTCATGTTTAATATTACCTGAATGACTTGTTATTCATCACTGAACCTTGCATTTTAAGCATAATTTTATTACAGACTTTTGTGATGTAAATATTTGCCTTTTTTGTTGAGATCGTGAATCGTACATTTTTCAGACGTTAGAAAGACAAAATCTGTTACAAATTACTCCTTACACCATGGTATGTTATTTTAAGTTAATCTAAAGTATCAATGAATCAAATTGCAGCCTTGCTAAATCATAGAATTATCGAAATAGCCTTGATAAATCATAGAACATAGAAACTGTATTCCAAATGAAATATGCGCAATATGCCTTTGTATAATTGTTTAAGAAATAAAGCATGGGGGGGGGGGGGTATCTGTGATCATTGCATAATGCATTCACACTTAAATTTTCATATTGATGTTTGTATTTATTGTTGAATTGTCAGGCTTTTGTTAAAAATTACTTTTGTGCTGTGTTTATTAGTTATAACATAATATTTTACCATTCTTCATTTAACTACGGTGCCCACTTGAGTATCCAGGGCTGCCGAACTATTACTCAAAAGTCTAAACTGTAAATTTAAATTTCATAGCATTTTTTATTTTATTTTGAGAAAATTATCTGTTGATATATAACTGTGTGATGTTTCTCGCATGCGTGGTACTGAATGTTTCAATTTCTGTATGAATTACCTTATATCTTCTGAAGAAAAATACTTTTAATTCATTTTTAATATTGCCTGAATAACTTATTTATTGATGAGCTTTGTATTGTAAGCCACCCAAGACAAGCGAGAGTCTATGGCATGTGCAGAGTAAAGTAAAATTTTCCATTCAGCTGGCGACTGTACATAACAGAAAATAAAGATGACAAAATTAGAAACACGTCATTTAAAGTTGCTTGTTACCCAAAACAACAACTTGTATTCTGGATAAATTTTTCTTACTTCCCACTCCATACAATCGAGGTCTATGACGTGCGAGATTAAATTTTGCATGCGACTGTACATAACAGAAAATGGAACTGGCGAATTTGCAAACACGTCATTGAATGGAATTCGCTCATTCGAACATTTTTTAGAAGTCAGCAGACATATGGCAATAAATAGCAAATTATAGTTACTCATGTCTCTAAGCCCATATCACATTCAAGAACTTTTGGGACAACCAACTAGTTCAGACAACTTTTCCACCAATTTTCTAGCAAAGAAGTTGGTGATAGGGTTGTCTGACAATTTAAGAAGTTGGGCTAAATGAAAAACTGCGAGTGAAAGTACTGTATTTTTATCACATTTTTGGCGATAAATATACAATTGTGTATTTTGCAACATTGCAGTTAGGGTTACGTCGGTTTGTTTACTGCTTGGCAACTCGTCTGCTTTACATTACATGGATATTTTAGATCAATTTTGCATTGAAATCTCTAAAATTTTAATTTGGGCTGATTTTTTGCCCAATTATGGGTTTCGGATTATTTTATAGACGGTATTTAACCATATATAAAGGTAATTATATAAATATATAATACATATATACTACGTTGTAATTTGAACTAATTGTTGAATGGCTGCAAATTAGTTTTTTGATACTCGACACATTCTATACAGCAAATACTATATTTATTTTATCAACCATTTTTATCAACCATTAACATATGGACTAGTTTACTTTCAATTATTATCATTCTTCATAGTTCACGTTATGTAATTAACTACTATAAAATGCATTTATTCTGTTTAAAATTTATTCGATGCTTAACTTAAAATTATTTACATTTTAGAGTCTTGAACATTTTTTTTCAAACATTGTTTGCAATTTAACAACCGATATTTAGACCTTAAAAATATTTTAATCAATACAGTGTTATGTGTACTGTCATGTACAAATTTATGATATGAAAATTTAAAAAGCGTAAATTTATATTTCTGATGAAATTCAAAACACGTTAATTTTTAAAGTTCAAAATTTTTGTATCTAAAAAATTAGCACAGGAAGTAAAATTTAAATGTTAAATTATATCCTTATAATGTAAAATATTGTTCATATTTCAATTATAAAAAAAAAACTTTTTCATTGTATATAGTTATTTTTCTATACGGTTGTCAATTATCTAATTTTTAATATTTATTATTTTTAGATATCATGCCTAGGTATAGTTGTGTACCAAACTGTACTTCTAACAGGCCCGGTAAAGAGTATGTTACCTGCTTCCGATTTCTTAAGGATGAAAGAATCAGAGACTTGTGGATAAGAAAAATTCCATCAAAATTTGACATAAAAAAGGATTCAGTTGTGTGTGCTGAAGTGTTGAAAACCCAGACCACACGACAGACCCGAAGGTTTACTGTAGCTAAGTGTGTGACCGGGATCAGTTGTGTGTGCAAAACATTTCATGGAAAATGACATTATTTGATCAGATACACTGACATTAAAAGATGGGAGTACTATAAACATTCCAAGAACAATACCCAAACTTACAAACTCCGCTTATCTGTGTTTGTTTCAAGGATTCCCGGAGTACTTAAATAAACCTCCTCAACAGCGGACAGCCACATTAGAGCGGTTGAAGAAAATGCAAAAGTTAGATGATGCATATATAAATGATTGGCTTGATAAAGACAAAATAGATTCGCTTCGTACATTACAGAATGAACTATTAACTCCACCACGTCTTATTAGATTTATTAGTGACCAAGCAATAACTCTTCATCGGTGTGATAATTGTATAGCATTTTTATTTATATCATGTCATTCTGATTTAAAGTTAGATAAGAGTCTAAGAGTTAATGAAAATCTTTTAATGACCTTCTCTGTTGGAGATAAAGTGTTTGCAGATGAGGCTTTCTGCAAGGTTCTGAGCATTTCAAACTGCCTGACATCATGGAAAACACTCTAAATCTTATAAAGTGTTATAACAATAATAAGAACAGAAATCTTTTGAAATCAAATATTGAAAATTCCTTGGATTACTTCCGTGCATATTTACAAAATGACTGCAATAGTGAAAAATCTGAATGTGCTAAGTTTTTATTGGAACAATTAACACTTATTGACAAGCCTATACATGGTAGGAAATACTCTACAGATTTGTTAATTTTTGCATATTGTGTGTACATTAAATCTTCCTCAGCATATACATATTTATATAATACAAAAATTATACAATTGCCATGTCTTCGCCATCTTAAACGCCTCTCTGGCAATTTACAGGTAAAAGCTGGTGTTTATAATGCTGAAAATTTTAATTATTTGAAAGGTAGGTGTAATACTTTATCTGAAAATGAAAGAATTGTGAATGTTCTTATTGATGAAATGTACATAAAATCCTGTGTTACATTCAAAAATCAAACTTTGATTGGGTTTACTGAAAATTCAAATAACCAAGCAAAAACTGTTCAGGCTTTTATGTTTTCCTCCATATTTTCCCCTGCTAAAGAAATTATTGCATTAGTACCAGTGTTTAAGTTAACAGCTGATGAGTTATGTAGCATGACAGTTAAAATTTTAGAAATTTTAGAAAATGTAGGGTTTACTGTGTTCAGTATTATTTCTGATAATAATCGTATCAATAGAAATATGTTTGTAAAGTTATCTGGTGGTAATGGCATGAAAATTTCCATTCCAAATCCAGCTAATATGTCAAAAAAAAGTATTTTTCTTATTTGATTCAGTGCATCTCCTCAAATCAATTCGAAATAATTAGATAAATCAAAAAGACGCAGAAAAAAAATTCATTTTTCCTGTTCCTGAAGAATGCATCAAAAATTATTCTAGAGAAAATGACCCAAGTTTTGTCAGATTTTAAACCATCTGCCGCTGCATCATTTTCTTTATTACAGGATATCTATCAAGAAGAATTGGGAACATTTTTGAAAACTGCCCCAAAATTAAATGTTAAGGCTTTAAACCCAAGTAATTTAGAAAAACAAAATGTCAAATTAGCCCTAAAAATCTTTGATAGGTCAAATATTGCAGCATTAAAAACATTTATTGAAAAGGAAAACTGTACAAATGCAGAACTTTGGGAGAATACAGCCTCCTTTATTGATCGAATTGTTAGTTGGTGGGAAATAATGAATATCAAAACTGTAAATAAAGGATGGCGCTTAAGACTACCCAATTCTGAACCTTTTACAGTAGACTACCAGCGCAAGATAAAATTTCTTCAGTCATTTGTATCATGGTTAGAACAGTGGGAAAATATGAAGCAAAAGAATGGAGAGGGTGGTTTGTCGCGAGAAACATTTTTTACCTTAACCCATACTACAACTTGTATGATTTCAATTATAGAATATATATTAAAAGATTTGAAATTTAGTTATGTTTTATGTGGAAAATTTCAAAACGATAATCTTGAGGCAAGATTTGGTCAGTATCGTGAAATGTCTGGTTCAAATTATAATATATCACTTCAGCAAATTTTAGAAGCTGAGAAGAAATTAAGAGTTAAAAGTTTATTACGTGTAAAATCAGAAAAGTATGGTAATTTTAGTATTTCTGATTTAATTTATTCCCATTCTTTTCTCTTTTCAATCTTTGTAATGATGTAGAAGTAGAAAATTTTCTGTCTATATTAGATTATCCCTTGAATTTTGATTATTTATCAAAAAATGATTTAACAGTTTTAACATACATAGGTGGATATTGTGTTTTCAAATTAAAATTATCTTGTAATCAATGTATTTCTTTATACATAACTGCAAAATGTTTGATACTTGATGAACAATCCCTACAAAATTTTTAATATTTACATTTAATGGATCGTGGTGGACTAAAAGCTCCATCAGCATCTGTAATTAGTATTCTTTCAGTATGCTATTTAATATTTATCAAGTTGGTATCCAATATGCATGAATGTGAATTTCTGAATTGTAAAAATCAAGTAATGCTTTTAGTTAAGATGACTGTTATGTCTTTGGAAGAATCCGATCTTGCATATTCTGATGAAATTTGTTTTTGTTGTAAACAGTCTCCGAATTATTTTGTTTCAAAGATTATTAGAACATTTAGTAACATTTGTTTGAATAATTATGCTAAACAATACAATAACATGGAAAAAAGGAAAAAAGATGATCGAAAACTTAATAAACTTGCATCTAAGTAAAAGAACACCTATAAAATAAGTTTCAACATCAAATTAGGCAAATTTAAAAGCTTTTACATTCCATAAACAATCTATTGGAATAATTATGCTGAACAATGTAATAATATGGGGGAAAATATTATCAAAAATGCAATACTTCCATATAAATGCTTAAGAGAAAATTTGAAATTTCAAGGGATTAGTATAATAGTACGTAAAAGCATATAATTGAAAGTTATATCAAAATCATCTAAAAGGAGAACTTTGTGAGAATATAGCCTTCTTTATTGACTGAATTGTTAGATGGGTTGAAATAATGCATGTCAAAAGTGTAAATAAGATTTTGAACCTTTTATATTAGATAATCAGCGTAAGTTCAAATATATTCATTTCTATTATAAGCTTTGTAGGAAAATATTGGACGAAAGAATACAAAGGGTGGATTTTTTTACAAGAAACATATTTTGCCTTATCACTGATACAACTTGTATGATTTCGATTATAAAATGAAATTTGTCCATGTTGAAAAAATTACCCAATTTACTTGTTTTGTTTTTGTTTTAAAGATTTTGGTAATTTGGATCTTTCTGACTTAAAATATATATTGCAAAACAGTGATATTCATTTTTATGAAAAGCATAATTATTGAGATTTGTAACAAATATATTTTGAAAACAAAAAATCGAGAAAGTTAATAATGTTTATTTTTAATCAAAAGTTATTGATTGATGCTTTTTATTACATTACAATCAATGTATTTAATGTGTCATTTAGATTTAACAGATTAAATAGTTTTTGTATCTAATGAAAATGTCTATCATATTATTTATAATCCATACCTTATGTACATCATTTAATATATATCAGGTTGGTATTCAGTAGATATAAGTGGGGGGGGGGGGGGGGTTGGTAACTTTTGTTTGAATGTGACATATGATATGCAGGTACTTTTCAGACAAAATATGGATCTCGCTTTTGCGGCAGATACATTTTATTTTTTTGTAACTTTGTTAACTCCAACTACTTGGATTTATACATTTGTTGTAATAAAGTTTATATATGCTCATAAAAAGCTCTTCTTTTTTGTATTTTATTTACTTGCTTCAAGAAAAACTTAATAACTTCACATTTCAACACAATATTAATGGTGTGTACTAGTTAAAATATACAAACATACATGGTACTCAGATACTCAGAAAATTTGAGCTAATTTTGAATATACTTTTTTCAGACAAAATACAAATCTAGCTATTTATTGCTATATATACAGTATGATACATTTTAATATAAATTTAATGTCACTTAATTAGGTTTGTAAGATAAAATGTTTTTACAACTCATAAAAGCCCTGTTTTTGTATTTTACTTCCTTATTTGAAGAAATACTGTTACATTTTTTGATGGATTTAATAATTTAAATAGTTTCATTGCATGTAGAAAGACAACGATTTTCTACTTAGTGTTGTAACCTAACTTATGGATAATTAAAATTTGTACATATATTACGTTATTACAAGTTAAGGTAATTTACATTTCAAGAAGAAAAAAATGATTTAAATTTCATGAAGATATAAATCGATAAATGGTGTGTATTAGCATATAGCATGCATACTGAAGTGTAACTATTGTGGTGATTGTCATTACTAAATTAAAAAGCTTTATATTTAGTCAGAAAGTTAAAATGTTTAATAAATTTCTACTAAGTTATTTTCCTATCTAAAGTCCGACAGAAAATTATGCATAAATTTGTTTGAATTTTAAATGGCGAATTTTCAGATTTTTTAAACAGGCATGTTTCTTCGCATTTTTTATGAATTCTAGATTTACAGTATAAAATGTTGTTCAAGTTAAATAGGTAGGTATCAAGAGTTTTTGAAATATAGTATTAGTGTAAAAGTAATAATGTTGCAAAAGTTACTGTCACAAAATAGAAAAGTTAAATTTAGAAATTTATATTCATAACTATTTCACTGCGTTTTATGTTGCTTATATTTTAAAACTAAATGCTAAATCTGGAGATATATATATATATATGTATGTTAGCTAATAAAATATGTATTTAAAGTCATAGGTAAGTGTCAGCAGTTTCTCCCATTATAGTGAATAATATGTAATTACTTTTTTCCTAATTTATAGTTATAAAATATTATTTGAATTTCTAAGGTTTATAAGTTTTGTTTATTGATATATTTTAAATATTATATAAATATTAATATAGTTGTTTATTATATTAATATAACTTTAACATAAATATTTACAGAAGAGAGTGAAAAAATATTTGTTCTCAATGTAGATCATTTTTTATTTTGGAATCACAATTTGAAGTTTATTCTAATTTACTTATTAGTTTAGAGATATATTTTTTCATATTAGTCTTATTTATTACTGTAGAAATTCGTCTGTGTCAGATCCCGTACGTGTTACGCACGGGAGATACGTTCCCTCCGTTGCTGCGGTTGAGTTGTCAATGTCCGGGCCTGTTATTCTAGGTGGCCTTGGCGTGGTGGAGTACATCTCTGATGGTAACAAAACCGATCAGCAGTTGGAGGTATACTTATTGACGTCGCTAAGGCCTTCGATAGGGTGTGGTTCATCGGACTCATATATTAACTCATTCAGCTTCGTATGCCACACTCTCTTACCCATATTTTATACTCCTACCTCAGCGATAGAACCTTTCATGTCCGTCTGAACCAGACACACTCACACACCAAACATATCTTGTCTGGAGTACCTCAGGGCAGTAAACTTGGTCCCATTCTTTTTAACATTTACATAAACGACATCCCTAGAACCAACAACACTATACTTTGTTTGTATGCGGACGACACTGCCATTCTTGCCACACACCACAACACCAACTACTTACACCGATACTTACAACATCACATGGACACTCTCAAATCCTGGTTAGAGAAATACCGCATCAAAATAAATCCTAATAAATGTCAAACTGTTTTTTTCTCACATCAACGTTTTCCGCCCCAACCAATCATAATTAACAATCAGCCAGTTTGCTTTGAGAGGACATGTAAATATCTCGGTATCACTCTTGACAGCAGACTAACATGGAAACCCCACATTGCAAAACTCAAAGATAAAATAAACTTTGTAAAAGCAGAACTGAGCTCCCTCCTGTACTCGAATGATGTCAGCATTGAAAACAAAATCCTACTTTACAAATCAGTTATCCGCCCCATCATTCTCTATGCCTCCCCAATTTGGGGCTACGCTGCAAAATCTAATATAAAAAATGTCCAAATCATTCAGAACAAAATCCTACGTGCTATCAGAAAAGCCCCAAAATACTTGAAAAACTTTGTAATACATCGCGATTTTAAAATTAAAACTATTAAGCAAGAGATGCGAAAACTCTCTAACAATTTCTATGATAACCTTGCTAGGATCCCCAACGAACTGATCTATATTATGACCGACTACGACTTCTGTGAATTTCCAAAAGACCCAGAGCTATCCTAAATCCCGATTTAGACGTCCCATGCTGATTCCTGACTGAATCTCTTCTGCATCCCAGTAGGGGATATTCGCTTGTTTCCCCACCCTCCTTATCATCAAACACTAAGATCACTGTTTACAGCATTCTTTGTTTACTACGAACTTGTTTCTTCATCATTATTGGCCCCTATTGAAGGACTAGGTTCAGTGGAAGACTGTGACCCACATATATGTTACCTGACTAGGGATACGGAGCTCTGTTCCAGGCGCCCTGCTATCGACAAATTATTGGCTGGCAGGACTCAGCCGTCCGCGAATAGCTGATTTTTTCGCGTCGGAGCCTGTCTTTCCAGTTAGCCTTGTAGAATGGTATGCCCAAAAGTCACATGACTTTTTTCAGCGAATAACGTACGTAATATTTTCTTTAGGACGAGACCGAAGCGGTAATGGAAATTAGTGTATTTATTGACTAATAATCATAATATATTTGGCAACATAAATACAGTATCTAAATTTCAATGCTTTTTATGTTTACGTTTCTGTTGTTGAAAATTTTTCAGAAATGCCTGTGCTGAAAAGAATCCTAGAATTTTCGCCTAATGGCGAATACTTAGCGTATTCAAGTCCTGATGGATGTTTGAAAATATGGGAAACAAGTACAAATATTCTCAAACAGGAATACACGCCTAGCTCTCATTTGTCGGCAACGTGTTCTTCTATTTCTTGGTGTTCAAGTAGACAAATAGTTGTAAGATGCACAATTTTATACAAAATCATTTGATCATTTCTTTCCTTAAATGAGTTTTTGTCATTACTTCCTGGTATTAATTTTGGAAACACGCGGTATTGTTTGTGTTTGTTGTATTGCCGAAAAATGTATATACTTTACATAATCATATTCTTGCACCTCATAGCTTCAAACACTGGTTTAGGCGAATACCATCAAAGTGTCTACAGTTATGTAGTTGTCTAGATGAATTATGCCAACATTGCTCCCATTAGTGTGTGCAAAAATTTCTTGGGAGAATGAGTTGTAGGGTTGGGAGTATTTAGTGTGACGGATAAAGTTTGAGGTACTTTTAAATACAGTACAATCTCAGTTATCCGGCACTATTAAAAGCCAGCTAGTGTTGGCTTATTGGAAATTTGGGATAGTACGTAAATAAAGTATATAATACGTACAGTTGTCATATAATGTAATTAAACTTACTATTTGTGTGACATGTACAAAATAAATCTAGATGTATGTTTATATCTTACATGTATTTTACTTGGTTGATAGATGCCATGTTTCAAGTTTTCATTCTTGGCAATTTTTTGGTGAGATTCTGGAAATTCCTACTTTGATTTGGAGAACATTCCATTTTGGCAACCCTTTCAGTGTCGTAATAGTGTGTATTTGGCTTTGATTTGAAACGTTTCATTTCAAGTGCGTTCTTCATAGATGAAGTTAATCAGGTTGTAGGCATCGCTTGCTATTTTGATTTTATTTCATTGTTTGTTTGCATTTACTGGAAAAATACCTTCTGTTTTCACTGATGTTGAAAAATACCAGGGAACTCTTTCAAGTAAATTGTGGGCATTATCCCAAAGACCGGTACGGTCTCTAATTTGGCAACTTCTTTGGCTCCAATTCTCTTACGGCGCTCAATGTTATTAGAGCAGGAGCACGAATGTAAATAAACAACCTGCATAGTAGAATGCACAGAAACGTAAATGCAAAGGAGCATTATTTTTACCATAGAGCATAAAGGTAAACTGACGATGATGTCAAATAAAAATTGAAATTAAACCCATTAAACATCGAATTTATCTTTGTGATGAATATTAGTTATTTAGAATACATTAATAACAATATATATTTAAAGATTTCATTTGCTAAAGTGCGTTTTAAGTGATTATACACTACTACTCATTTTTACTATAGTCACTAAGTAGCGGTCTAAAGATGTATACATTTATTAGAAATTGTGCAATGTATACGCGAGTGAGGGGAAAGATATATAACAATTTTTCGCAAAAAGCTCGTGTGTATAGTTTAATGAAAGTTAATATTTTATTTTCTGATTAATTAAAAATATCCATCAAAGAAGATAAATTTAGATATATCCTACAAAATTAGAGGTTAAACGAATGCAAGATTCTAAAGTAATGTATGTGTCGTGTATTTGTATATATATATACATACGTATATATCGTAATTCAATGTATATGTCAGAGGTCGTACGTAGCAACAGGTGTTCTGTGGCTCATAGAGTGATGTAGCAATTAGAGCATGGATCTACGCCCGCTTCGCGAGCTAACCTCGCTACGCTTGCCCGCTAAAAAAATATCACAGAATCCGGTCCCGCTGGCTGTCGGAGGTCGCACGTAGCAACAGCTGTTTGTGCAACAGGTGTTCTGTGGTTCATAGAGTGATGTAGCAATTAGAGCATGGATCTACGCCCGCTTCGCGAGCTAACCTCGCTACGCTCGCCCGCTAAAAAAACATCACAGAATCCGGTCCCGCTGGCTGTCGGAGGTCGCACGTAGCAACAGCTGTTTTACACATTTTCACTACCATCTAATCTCCATTTTATCCATTAATGTTAAAGTTTTATGTTTTTGCTGAACAATTTAAAACTGATTGGAATAGAGAGTGATAAAAAAAAATAAATAAATATGTACTTACATACAATAAATGTAAGAGAAATTGTAATATATTTGCATGAAAATAATGCATTTATGGTAATGTCAGACTTCCCACTATTTGACTAATGTTTTGTTCAGAAATGAAAACAAAAATCATGACATAAGACAGCCCACTACCTCCCACATTATGGTGTTGAAGTACTTAGACAGAGCATTGACATGCTGGATTACTAATATTGTACTGTTCTCTGGTTTATGACCCCTATTTTCATAGTTATGAGTACATTACTGATTGTATATCATTTGTTTTAAAACGATTGTATTAAAAGTATTGAATAAATAAAGATTTGGAATTTTGATAAAGAATATAACTGCTTTTTAGCTAAAAATATAATAAATACCATACACTGCTCTAAAAAAAGAGAGTCTGAGAGTATATAATAAATTTAGCTTCATTACATAATATTTAATTCAATATTTTATTTTAATTTTGCTTAACTGTTTTGTAATTGTAAAAATTTGGTTATTTGAATGTATTTGAGTTTTTTTAATTTTTAGCATGGTACGAAAAAGTCTAAAAAGTTGAAGAATAATAATGACTTTTCTGCAATTAATGACTTACAACTGATAGCTATGGGGACTTTGACAGGAGAAATTCTATTATACAGCTATGTCAATGCTGATTTGCATTCATATCTTGTGAGTATTTATTTTTTTTATTTTGTCATATTTTTATTTATGATGTGTCTAGGCAGCCCTATTCGACTACTGACTATTAAATCTGCTTATGTGCAAATCTAATGGTCAGGTGAAATTAAAGTACAAGATATTTCAATGTTAATAATTTACACTATTAAGTGTGCTCTGCAGAGCACATAAATATTGCTAAAGCATAAGAATTAAGAATACTAGAGTCAATTCAATTTATTAAATTTTTACTAGTTTAGTTATTTACTAATTTTAATATCTGAGTTAAAATGATAAAATGTGTTCAGTTTGTCTTCGAAAATATTAAAGTGTTTTTTTTTAAATAGTTGTTTATTCCATATAATTTTTTTTGTTTAAAACACAACTACGGACACATTTAAAATAAATGTAGGAATAATTAAATTTTTCCTAACTACTGCATTAGTGTTCGACCACTGGGTGATCATTCTACTATCAATAATTCCATTTTCAGATACACAAATGTACATTTGTACATTCGGCAATTTTCCGGATCACAACATGTAAAACTATTTCAAAGTATCCAATTAACTTATAATCTGTGCAACACTAAATAAACAATTATCTATATTGTTTTCATCCTCAATTAGCAATATCATCCATATATTAAAATATTTTAATAATTAATTATCAATTAAGCGTCATTTTCATTAATTTAGTGTCATTTTTGCAATTTTGACAATATTTCTATCAATCTGGGGCGAAATATTACCAATTTGGTGATACTTTGCTAGTTTGTTTACCAAATGCATCACCAAGTGTTACTGATAAACAGAGAGACGAATATTACTTTTATACAAGAAGGTATGCCCATCATAAAACGAAAATCAGAATTTGCAAAATATCACTACTTCCTATTTGTCATTTTTATCAATTTGGCGACAATTTTATTGCTTTATCAACATGTAAAATAATCACCAAGTTGGCGACGTCCTGCTAAATTTCTCACCTAGCGTTACGGATGGAGAAATGGGTTATTCTTAAGAGGGGTTCTGAACATACGATTGTGTTTAAAAACAATAGGCTGCCAGCATTCACGGATTGTAATTTTTGTACCAAATTTCTTTTTAATCGCTAAATTCGTTCATTAGATATCATCTCCACTCCACAGACTCACTGACATGCACATACGCACACATACACAGACATCACCTCAAAAACACTTGATTTGTGTTCAGGGATGCTTAAAATGTGCTCTCTCATTGAAAACTTGAATTCGAATTTTCTACCCTGTCACAATACTTTCCTTATACATATTATGTATATAAGGAAAGTAAAAATTGCCAATCAATGAATTGTCTGTCTACGTACCGCCTTGCAGTTCTTCCTTAGTGGTTTCTTCCTTAGTGGTTGATAAGAGTTTTTTGGCCTGAAGAAGAATCCCTAAAACAATTATAGTCGCATAATTTTAATATGCTTGCCTTTTTAAAGGAAAATTACCTGAAAATCAAGAAATAAAAAGGTTTCAGCCCAGAAACAAAAGAAGTGAAACAGTCAATGCTTATCAACTGTTTAGTTTAGGATCAAGATACCATCACCTTCTCTCCAACCTAATAGCACTTGACTTACCTGCAACAGAAAGTTATGAAGAACTTCTGAAACTACTTAAAGATAATTTATGTAAACAGATTAATATCCTTACTGAACAAGGATCATTTCATATGGGGACACCCGATGAGTGTTGCTTTATAATCACAGATTTTTTTTAAATTTTTACCATGGATACACATGGTAATAAAACCCCCAAATCTGAATTTGTAATGCATATATCCCAATAATGACCCAAATACAGTCATTTGAAAAATGGTCATTTTTGCGCAATGGTGGCCATCTTGGATTTTGCACTAATGTTTAAAAATGTAATAGTGTGAGAACTAATGACTCAAATGAATTAATTCTGGTACCAATTTAAGGCTATTTGTATCAGGAATATAAGTGCCATATCAAAACAATTAAAAAGATATATTTTAACATTGTTATTATATGAAAATTGCAAAAATCACCTTCGGATTGATGGACAACTTAAATGGGATATAAAAAAAATGGCCCCTAGTATTTTTTTCTGAAACTTTATACAAATACTAATTTATATGTGGGCTTTAAGTTAAAAAAAAATTAGAAAGGTAATATTTCTTATTGCAGAGAAAAATAGCTTTAAAACATATATACATTTAGTTAACATTTGACATGCAATTCTTTAATCATTTAAAAAAATATATTTTTTAAAAACAAATAATGAGCAAAAATAAAACATAGGCATTTTTTACACACTAACTAGTACATGTACTTTAAGCAAAAAAAAAAATAGAATGGTAATATTTAATTTAATGACTAAAAAAATACTGTTATATGTATAGGAAATCGGTGTAAAATTTCTGGAGTGCTGAAGAATTCTAATAAAAATCTTCCTAAAAACCATACAGTTATCTCTCTTGTATTTTATTTTCTTATTTCATATTTTAAGAAGGTATTTTCCATATTCAGTAGAGTTAAAGGTACAAATTTTTTTCCGAGTGGCCACTGACTTCTAAACCAATTTCACCTTAGAGGCAGTACAATAATTTTTGGCATATTGGTTATAAATGACAACTATCACTTAATGCTGAAGCTTTACAGCATACATATAGTTAATTCCACACAAAATAATTTGCAATTAGATGATATAAAACACTCATTTTCATGAAAAGCATTAAAATTAAAAAAAAAAAAATAAATAAACAGAACTACAGCCTGTTGATCACCAAAACATATCGTTGGCCTTCTGCCAACTCCAAAGGAAAGGCAATATTCCCTATCCATTTTAAACAGGGGTAACTAACTAAACATAAACAAACAAGCTATTGGACAAGAAAATGATCCTATAGCACCAATATTGTTTCTGGAATATTTAAAAACACCTGCTTCTGGTTTTCATGTGCATAAGACATTAGCTGCCTATAGCCTCAGAATTTTCAACTCTAATACTCACATAGTTCTGTTATATAAGTAATAGCAATTAACATATACCAGTTGTCAGAGTTCCTGAAGTGATTACTTGTACTGCATCTTCTGTTTTCTCTTAGGTTGAATTTAAAGTACGATACAATATTACATTTCTGGATGACTTATGCCTTTCAGAGCTTATTTTTGCTCAAGTGTTCAGAGCTGAGTATGTTCAACAAATAAATCAGTGAATTGTGCTTCAATGATTATTTCTTTTATTTATGTTCCATGATGAGTTCTTGTATTATGCTATAAAAATTGAATGTTTTGTATGCAGGAAAATCAATGTGTCATTAAGCCTTCCTGTTTATTCTTGTACTTGTGTCCTGAGTGGTAGTATATGCAAGGTTCACAAGGATGAATATCTGAAATGGTGCAGTTTAAGACAGAAAACTTGTGATCTATTTAATAAACCACCAAAATCAGAGCTAGGTCCCTAAAACCAATTTCTCTCAGACTGTCAATGATAAATCAAGAATTACTCATTCCAGGGAAAAAAAACTCTGCATGTCTTGTTATTCTTCCTCGCATTCATCAATTAGTGAGTCAGAGGTTTCTACTGCTGACATGGAAATGACCAATGATGCAGATTATAGTGAAGTCACAATAGTAATGGAACAATTGAATGAAAGCTGTGAACTTTTGGATTTATCATTAATAAAGATCAATAGATTTAGCTCTAAGAGGAAACTTAGTTATAAGGAAGTTAAGAAATTAAGTAGCCACGTTGCTACTAAAACTGCTACTGTATTAGGTATTGAAAGTATTAATAAGCCACAAAATTCAAGACATTATTTGCCCAAATTGCACGTTTATGATGGAAAATTATTGAATAAGTTTTCTTTAGATGTATCATTTAAAGAAAATGTGCAGATTTTAAAATTAGTCCAAGATTCATGGATAGTCCAACAAACAAAGACATGTTATATTACTACAGAGAATTTAGTAAAAAAAACCAAGAAAAATTAAAAGAAACAGAAGGAATGTTATTAATGCCAAGTGAGATTATTTGCCCAAACCTTGTTTCTTTTAATAATGATGTAATATAGTCACTAATACGGATGGCATGAAGCATGAGTTTAATATTCTGATGATATATACAAACAGATGATATTCTGATGATATATCCTGTTAAATTAAATTCGATACTATAAAAAAGTTACTAGTTTTTATTATAACAGTCGTATGTGTCCAGGAAGAAAAGATTGCATATCTGTACCAAGTGAAAATGGGAAAGTATTAAAACAAAAGAGATTACTTTTGCATAATTTAAAAGAATTATATGTTGCATTTAACGAAACTCATAATGAAATAAAAATACTATGTAAATGTTGCACACTACATCCAACAGAATATGTAACTGTTGGAAACAAAGTTATTCATTCTATATGTGTTTGTATATATCATCAGAATATTAAACTCATGCTTCATGCCATCCATATTAGTGACTATATTACATCATTATTAAAAGAAACAAGGTTTATTGCACTGAATCAGAAAAGTATGGTACACAGGTGTGAAAACTGTCCATATCCAGAAATCCTTAAAGTACCAATGCATCACAATGAATTAGAAATTAGTATGTGTTTTGTTTGTATATGTTATGTTTATGCATTCTTAAGTGCAGTATATATATGGCCAAGACCTCTAGATGTGCGCCAAAGATTATGATACTTGCTGTTAGATGAAATTGGTTTAGGAGCCAGTGGCCACTAGGAAAAAATAGGTATCTTCAGCTCTACTGAATATAGAAAATACCTTTTCATAATTTGAAATAAGAAAATAAAATATAAAATGGATAACTGTATGGTTTTTAGGAAGATTTTTATTAGAATGTTTCAGCACCCCAGAAATTTTACATTGATTTCCTGTACATATAACAGTATTTCTTTAGTCATTAAATTAAATATTACCATCCTAATTTTTTTTAGACATACACATACTAGTTAGTGTGTAGACAAATTCCTATGTTTTGTTTTTGCTTATTATTTATTTTTAAAAAATATGTTTTTTTAAATGATTAAAGCATTGCATGTCAAATGTTAACTAAATGTATATATGTTTTATATCTATTTTTCTCTGTAATAAGAAATATTACCTTTCTAATTTTTTTTGTACTTAAAACACACATATTAGTTAATATTTGTACCAAGTTTCAGAAAAAAATATTAAGGGTTATTTTTTTTATAGCCCATTAAAGTTGACTATCCATCCGAAGGTGATTTTGGCAATTTTCATGTAATAATGATATTAAAATATATATTTTTTACTTTTTGATATAGCACTTATATTCCTGATATTAATAGCTTCAAATTAGTACCAGAATTATTTAATTTGAACCATTAGTTCTTAAGCTTACATTTATAAACATTGGTGCAAAATCCAAGATGGCCGCCATTCGGCAAAAATGACCATTTTTTAAATGCCTGTATCATGGCAATTATTGCGATATATACATTACAAATTCAGATTTGGGGGGTTTATTATCATGTGTATCCATGGTAAAAATTAAAAAAAAAATCTGTGACTATGGAGCAACAAGTTTTTCTTAAAATGGGTGTTTTCATGTGGAATGACCCACAACACAAGTTTCTACTCAGCAAGCATCAGTTCATTACAAACTATGTAACCATTTTGAAATAATTTTTTAAAACTACTAAATTTGAATCAAGTTTTGATAATTCTAAAAGTTTTAAATCTATAATAAATCTAATGCCCAATTTATATGGGTATTAAATGATGCATTTGTGAGAAAATATTCCAACAATCTTAATCAGTATTTGACAAAACAGTAGAAAAACAACGTTAGCTATAGAAGCATAAAAATGCATGATTTGATTACTTAAGTTCTAAAGAAACTATGCAAATATAAATTGCATGTTATTGCCAACAAATGTAAATTTTTCAGTCATTAGTTCAGAAGGACTTTGTAAATTTCGAGTAAAATAAAAGCAATTCAAGTGCCCAGACCTAAAAATGTTGATAAATTGAGAAAATTTTTAGGGTTAGTTATATACTATGCAAAAATTTTCAAAAACACCTCAAATTTGTTATACCCTTAGAATAAATTTCTCACAAAAAGCATCCCATACAATTGGACAGCTGTTTATGAAGCTGCATGTATAAAAGCTAAATCTGAAATAGTTAATGATCAAGTTCTTACATCCTTGACTAGTAAATTGCTGTCTGCACTGTAACTACTAAATTACCATTGAAAGTTGAATTATAGTAGATATCAGTTTCTAGCCAGCAAGTGTAATTTTTCTGCAAAAAATCTTAAACTATTCAAGTTTTTCTAGTGTTAATACGCATTCAGGTTGTTTAAACTCTTCAAGTTTATTTGTTTATTTAATGAATAGACAGTATTATAGAAATTATTTTAAAAATGGCTAGTACAGAACTGGCAAGACCAAAAATTTAGAATTTGTTATGCATAACAGCCAATGCAAATGACATGCTCATTTCCTGTAGACTATTTGTTTTCCATTGCATTGGTGTAAAGAAAGACTTGTAATATATGTTGAGCTTTTTCTTGCATTTACTGTTAATCTTTAAAAATGAATACAGCAATTGAAAATCTCATGTAAGATTTAGTGGTAAGATTTTTAAGCACTATATATCTTTGACTGGCAATATTACAAATGTGTAATTGTATGCCTGTTTCAACTATTTTGCCCTCAGAGGTGAGCCTATACCAATTAAATTCATGCTGCTCTTTTGTATTATATATTTTAGTGCTATAAAAAATTTTATTTAGTGTTATAAATAATTTTATATTTATGGTATTTTTTTTTCAGTCAAATGGTCATTCTAGTGTTGTCAATGATTTATGCTGGTGCTCTTCAACATGCTCCCTCTACAGCTGTTCAAACGATAAGAACATAATTGTTTGGGATGTGTTCACAGGAAAAGTTAAAACGTATGTCAAATTTGTCTCAGGTTATATTTAACTATTGCAGAATTCCTTTGATCCATCCCCCTCCCAGAAAAATGCCCCGCCCCCTGCATCAGTTTGAAATTATGAAAATGTCCACGAAACAGCCCCCTCCCCTCTCTAAATATTGGAAAACAGCAGAAAAATATAAAATTTTGCTCGAAAATTCCAAGAAGGTTTCTTTTAATCTCCAGTAAGCCCCCCCTCTCCATTTTCCATGATTTTAAGTCTCATTTGAGAGGGTGAATTGACATAATTCTACAGTAAGCATTTATAAAGTGCTATAAATTGTGTATTCAGAAATTTTCAACTCGTGATTGTAACTACCAAAAAATATGTAAAATTCTTGATTTCTTTAAGTCTTAGATTTAAATCTCAAATTTTGCACATTTTTTTAAAAAAGTAATATACTCTTAATCGATGTGCTTTATTATGGAATGCTTTTTTTCCCCATTCTAAAATGATTGACATGAACCAATGATGAAATAGTATATATTAAAATGCAGATTAAAATAATAGCCTAATGCATTATATGTTACATTTAAAAAATATTCTGTTTAATATTTAAAAGCATTGCTTTACTTTTTACTAACTTAAACTAAAAAGAACAAAAAGTTTTTGTTTATTTTTTAATATTTTATTAAAGAGTAAATAAAAGTTTTCATTTCTGCTACCTTGTAAGGTCATCTGAAACTCTGAATTTTTGCTTCAGATATAAAATAGGAACACATAAATGTATTACTTAATAATAAAACGACAGAAGTGTTCATTTTGACCGCATAACTACTTTGAGAAACGATTCCTCTAAAATGGCTTATCCCAGCTTATCCTCATTGAAATTTTATGACTTTTCTTATTTTCTTAAAGTTATTGAAAGCACAGAAGTTAACGAAAACACAAGTTATTGAAAACACAAATTGACCACTGCCAGTTGTTCTAGATAGTTCAAAATATCTGTCGTTCTAGTGTTAAAACATGCAGGATTTTGAGTTTATTTTGTTAAAATGCGTTTAAATATTATATTAGTTTATAGATAAGATTTTTATTGCCTGTCTTAAAACATGCAGTATTTTCCTTGGGTTCATTTTATTAAAATGTGCTTAAATATTTAAATGATATATTAGTTTATATATATGTATTTTTATTTTTATAATAACTTGTAGGAAATGGAAAGCTGATAATGTGCCAATATATTCATTATGTATCATTGATGAGAATAATTTACTCACTGCTAGTAACTCTGTTAAATGGTGGAATGTTCAACAGAAGACAGTCATAAAGGTATAAAATATTTTGAAATTTTTAAAATACAATTGATATTGATAAATATTTTTATTTAAAACGAACTAGTAAAATATGAATACTAGTTACAAATCTTCAAATTTGATGGGCATTTACTGCAGTTATCACAAAATTAGCTTAGATCTTGGCTATACATTATATATGACTGAATATCTGATAATTGTTAATTTTCAGGTGGTTTCAGATTCTTTTTTTTTTTTTTTTTTCTGAACTTGGTAGTTTTTAGAATTTTTTGCATTGAATAAGTTCTTGGAAGTGTCTTTTAAGATTTCTAATGGATGTTTTGGTTCCAGTTGTAAATCGGAACTAACATCGGAAAAACAAAATATACACTGTGCATATCTTGCTTTTATGCAATAATAAGAGACACATTATTTTTAAATTTTCATTCAAATTAATCCTAATTAAGCATGTGTCAGGAGTGACATATATTAAGTGTACCAGGCTTCCGGAAATCACTCATCCTCCCATTCTTGCCAGGTTAAAATTTGGCGAGGACAGCCAATTTTTGCAAGTTGCCTTCCTCTCGAATGGAGATTAGATTCTGTAAAAAAAAATAAATAACAAATTGTTGTCATCGTAAAATTATGACGAAAGCCACCGTTTCTGGTACCATGAATGAAAATTGAAATGTCATTACCTGCAAATTCCTCTCCCCCTCCCCCCATAAATTTAGCTGGTGTGCATTATCAATACCTCCTTTCTAGGCGAGCCGTCAGATCTACATTGTAACTACATGTGCTAGTTACTTTCTCTCCCCTCATCCTCCACCCAGTGAATCCGGTGACCGAACGAAAATGTGATAACACGCTCGCGATCAAAGTGACATGTTCTTTTCTCCTTTTCGAGGTCTACATGTGCTGAAATTTCAGATTTTCACAAGACCGACAATACCAAACTCGGACCAAATCCGAAGAAGTTTATAAATGTAGAGTGAACTTGGTCTGAAGATAACTGCATCGCAGTAGGCCCGAAATGATTTGTATTCAAATATGTTAAAAACAAATTTGTCAAAATTTTGTACGGAGAATTTAGTTTGTTTTCTTAAACATTTATCTTTACATAGCTGAAATAAAAGCAATAATTTCATGTATTCAATTTAAATCCATTTTAAAAATTTTAAAAGTAAATATGTTCGGCCCGGTCATAGCGGACATTAAAAAAAAAAAGAAAAAAGACTCAACCAGACCCGAAACGATAAAAAACTCAAGCCTAGCCCAGGCTTAAGCCCAAATCCCCTTTTAATTCTTTAAAACCCAAACTATAAAATTTTCATTTGCTGTAATAGATGGGAGTAAGTAACAAGTTTGAATTTTTGGAATGGATTCCTCTAGTTTCAACCAGAAGTGTTTTATTTTCTTCCCCACTTTGGTTGCAACTTTAAAACATTTAAAATTCATTTATTGGATTTGTTCCAGTTGTTTGACAACTGAAGTTAAAGTATGAAACATCTAAGCAGTCGAAGAAAATTTTAATCTTGATTGACTACATTCCCTAGAAATTAAGAGTGCCAATGAGGTTTAAACTGCTTAGAGACAAGAGAATTTATATGATTATTTATTTACCACTCCTTCAAGTTGCCAAACATTGGAAAAAGGAGAGATTCCTTACATATCTTACCCCTCTGCCCCCACCCATAGATCGAAATTCCGCCAGTCTGGTCCTTCATCGAAAACTGTGTCGGCGAGTTTGATTGCGGCAGTTAAGCTCTGTATATGTGTGTGTGTGTGTGGGGGGGGGGGGTATGAATATGCAGTTATCACACTTCATTGTCAGGCGGTTTTAATGTATTATTGTTGTGTGATGTATTTAAGCATGTATATCAATGAATATAAAGTGAAGAAAAAAATTCTTATGAGGACGGGTAAAAATTTTCAATAGCCATCCTCGCGGACGGGCTAGATTTTGCCGATTTTCCGAAGCCTGAGGAGTATTCATCCAAAATAAGTAATAAAATTGTGTTTTTCACTTGCCTTGTAATAGTGAATCTTCTAAACTTCCAAACAAATGTAGAAAAAACCCCTCTAAATAATGTTCTTCAAATATCTTAATATCACTACTGGTGCCATCTGGCATATGAAAAGGACTGTTTTTAGAACATTATAATGTAACTAATTCTTAGGAACAAATGCATATTAGCAATTTTCTAAAATGATATTAACATTTTTGTAAATATGGATTTTTTAAAATCATAACTTCTTGAACTTTACCAATTTATCTCTTATTTATATTTTAACTGATGTAATTAGGAATGAATACTCAATTCATCACTGGGGGACTGTGATAGAAATGGCAAATTATTGTTTTTGTCATCAAAGCTATATTTAATATTATTGAAAAATACTTTTTGATTAAAAGTATGTAGAGCAAATTGTATTCTAAATACATACTGCAAAAAATATCTTGTATATTATTTTTTTAAAGCTCAAGGGAAATTCCCTGTACCCTTTAATTATCAATTGAAGGGTACAAGGAATTGCAGGGTGCAGAGGAAAAAAAGATCGGGGTCCATCAAAAATGAAAAACCAGTTATTACTACCAATGGATAACTAGTATGTAAGTGTATCATCATATTAAATATTACTGAGCATTAACAATTAGCATCAGAGAAACACACAGTTTAAATTTGAGCATTGTATGAATGAACTGTGAGTTTTCAAACTTTCAATTTACTCTCCTGAAAAATTTGCTTTATGTGACAATGATTTTTTTTTCCTGTACCTTTCAATTATCAGATATTCAACTATATGTGCTTAGTATAATGACAACAATTGGAGTTAAATTTAGTGATTAATATTTAAATGACAAGTTTGATATAATTTATCTATATTTATAATGTGGAATGATTGTTCATCTTATTTTTTTAAAATAATGCAAAAGCAGGAGTAGACATTTTAAAGGAAATTTCACATATCAAAGCAAAACTTCACTTGCTAATGTTAATAAAACGTTACACATTGCATACTACAAATATATTAAAATTAAACAAACATGATGGGGTAATAAATATAGCTTAAATTATTGTTATGGAGTTTATTAGTCACTGGCTAGTAGAGTCTATATTTTTACTAGCCAATGACATAAGCATTAGCTACTATAAGTGCAACAGTATAAATTGTAAAAAAAGTTTTTCTCACTAAATGAAATAATTACCCCCCCCCCCCCCTAAAAAATCATAAATCATAACTAAGTTACTTTAAGTTCAATTTTATAAGCACTGTCACATAAAAATAGATTTGGATAATAATTTTGTTGTATTTCCCACTTATTTGACCATGTTATATAATTTTTAATTTTATTTGTATTATTTTCATTTGATATCATAGAGTTGATGACAGAAAGTTACTAACCACAGTGGCTACTAGTACACAAAAGTTTTACTAACTAAATTTGAAAGTTAATAGCTAATGACTACCACATTATTTAAGCTGTAATAATAATTGTTTTGTGTGGGTGTGGATAAAGCATACTAAAAGCATGCTCTTAAATGAACAGTGGTCATTGCAGAGAGAAAATGCAAGATGTGATTTGCATGACATAATTTTTCTTACCACTGAGTGACCAGGGCGACAAATAGAAAATTTTCTAAATAGGATGGGAAACTCGGTCGCCAATGGCAACCTGACAGCCAAGTGTAGTTAAATGTTTAATATTTTAGCACATGCAGAAATGATTGTAGGTTAAAATCTTATCAAAATGTTGTCATTCAGAGTAAAAATGTTGAAAAAATCACAAAAAAATATAAAAATATTCCAAAATCTTATTGAAGATATAAATGCACTATGCACATTTACGGGTACTACCCTTTAATTTGATATATGCATGGTATATTTGTATAGTTGATTAGCCGAGATGTGTTACACTGTAAGACATTACTTTAATATATAGACAATATTGTTTTTAATTTAAAATTATTTTTATACATGTGTTTCTTATCATATTTTGCTCTTAAAGGATATTTTTTATAGCTGCTTCATTATTTTTCAGACATTTACTGGTCATGCTACTGAGGTGTTCAGGTTATTATCTGTAAATTCTGAAGACAAATTAGAAAGTTCATATTTCTTATCGGCTGCCATTGGTGAGAGAGTAATAAATGCATGGTAATATTTTAATTTTATTTTTCATGACATAATATTTATCTTTTGAGAACTGTAAAAACATTGAAACATCTGAAATGCAATTTCATTATAATAGTGGAATTTCATTAAACAATGTCTTTATTTAAGTTTCAGAAGTTAAAAAATTATATTCTCACATTTGACTTGCTTTAATTCGCATTGTTCCAATGTTGGTGGTGCAATTTGGATGCCTTGTCTCATGATCATCTTAGAAACTTTCTGTAATCAGTAAAGTTTTAGAACTTTTAATATAAAATTTATATGAAAGACATTGGTTAATTGTAGCAACATTGAAGTTTTAACTAGAGATTGAAATTCAGGAATTTTTAACAATCCTGGAATTAAAATTCTGCAGAATTGGAAATTTCATTTTACTTTATTTAAAGAAAGCAGTATGTACAGTAAAACCTCCAAACAATGGGACTATTCATTCTCGGCTGTTGTTCATAGGTGACTGTTTGAAGGTGTCACTAAGGTAATTTTCCAAAAAGTGTGCACAAAAAAGTTGTTTCTGAATTTTTACGTGATAAACTATGATCACATATGGAATTTAATATGTATATGGAGAACAATTATTGATTTGGATATATTTCCGGATATACAGTCAAACCCCTTTAAACGGTCACCCCGTTTTTACGGTCAATTATAAATTCCCCGGCAGGAAACTCATTCACAATATGCACTTTGAACCCCTGATTAGCGGTCACCCTCAGATACGGACGCGGACACTATTTTAGTGGTTCATTCCATTAGACTAAAATCTCTGTACGGATATAATCAAAATTTGAATTTTCTATACCAAAGATAGATTCCCAGAAAAAATTGCAACTCGCCCGAGTAAGAAAAACACCTGTGCCTGCAACAATGATCATGCTCTAGGGACATTAACAGCAAGCAATTCAAAAGGGAGATAAGGACTAACGGGAACTCCTCCACCCCTCAGTCACAAAGGAGTGGGATCCACTTCAAGGGAAAAACTCGACTAAGACCACAAAGGGTACGGAAGTGGAGTGTGCATGCTCGTTAAATTAACATTTAATGCATTGCTTTTCGAGAATTTGAAGTCACATTGGCATTGAGGTCGTAGAGTTCATACGTGTATATATAGTCACCCTTCTTTCGAAATGGCTAGCATTAGTATTCGTCGTGCACTGTCTCTGAAAGATAAAATTAATGTTATTGAGTATAATGAAAACATAAAGTGGGAGTTCGTACCCTCATGACTAAATTTAATGTAGGAAGAACCCAGATATGCTGTATTTTGAAAAAGAAAGAATATTGGTTAAACCAATGGTTGAAAAACGGAAATCAAAAAAGAAAAAATAAATTTCCTAAAACACCTGGACTGGCTGTAGATACAGTTGTTTATGATTGGTTTGTTTCTGCAAGAAACAAAAATCTCCCTATTTCCGGTCCAATTCTCCAAGAGAAAGTGAGAGAAGCCGCAGAAAAGTTAGGATTCACAACCTTCAAAGCCTCGAATGGTTGGCTGGATCGATTTCGCGTTTGACATTCAATTGTGTTCAGCAAACTGGTCAGCGAATCTGCTGATGTCGACAACGGTATGTGTGAAGATTGGGTTGAAAAAATACCAAAAATTATTGAAGGATATTCAGCAAAGGATATCTATAACATCGATTAAACTGGACTGTTCTATCGAGCTCTTCCTGATAAAATGCTTTACGTAAAAAAAGAACGTTGCAATGGAGGAAAAATTTCTAAAGAGCGATTGACAATATTGCTGGGAGCAAACATGCAAGGTGACAAGTTGACCACTTTGGTGATTAGAAAAGCAGCAAAGCCTCGTTGTTATAAGATACTGGATATATGTGGCCTACCCGTCGAATGGCACTCTAATAGGAAAGCATGGATGACTTCTGATATCATGTTAAAATATTTGATAAACTTAGACAAGCACTTTGTGAAGGAAAAAATAAAAGTCCTGCTGTTTATGGATAATGCCACGCCTTATCCAACAGACGTTCGCCTGAAAAACATAAAGGTGATTTTTCTTTCCCCTAATACGACATCGAAGTGTCAACCACTGGATCTCGGTGTCATCAAATCTTTTAAAGTTCAATAACGCAAGCTACTTTCAAAGCATTTGATCTGTAAAATGGAAGAAGCTAAATCAGCCACAGAACTATCTAAGTCGATCAGCGTTTTGGATGCAGTTGGATGGATAAAATCCGCATGGAATAGTGTAAAAGAAGAAACGATTTCTAACTGTTATTAAAAATCTGGTTTTAGGGAGTTTGCAACACTTCTGACTGAGTCAGATGAAGAATCTAAAAGTTTACAGAGCTTGATGGAAAAGGCCAGATTCTAGGGCGTATCTAATCAGGTATAGTATCAAAAACAATGTTCAACCTCGCCCCCCCCCCCCCCCCCCCTCCCTCGAAATCAAATTTCGGCTATGGACAAACCGTCCATTATCTTAAAATTGTTTTATGTTCTCAAAAATAGATATGTTTCAATATGAGGAATTTAAAACGATTAATATCGAAAGCTCAGGCCGACCGACTCATCCTAAGACATAGAGCAGCTTAATGGACGGCCGGAAAACAATTAATGTGTAATATTAATATTTGATCTAATTTAGAACGATCCCCTCTTTTACGGTCACCCCTCATTTACGGACAAATTTTTCTGTCCGGTGAGTGACCGTAAATGACAGGTTCAACTGTATTTTAATTCCAGTGAAAAGCTACGGTGTAGTTTTTATGTTTGAACTGTTGACTGTGGAACTTCTTTTTCAGCAGTTGTTTAAAAAGTAATTTAAAATATGCCTTCCGTCTGTAAATCTTCATTAGTTTTTATGTATTCATGCAAATTTCTATCATTGAATCTCAATGCTTGTATAATTTTATACAACTCTTCCAGAAGAATTCTGTCTTTGTGGATATTTCATCTTTTGCATTAACTAGAAAGGAATGCAGTTTGTTGATAATTATAGAAAGGGTGATGCGTAGCAGGGTTCCCACTAAGTCAGGAAAAGAGGGGGAGAATTTCTCTCCTTCCAGAAAATTTTGGGAGAGATTTTCTGTCATAAGGAGAGAAACTTAAAATTCCATTTTTTTTTATCATGCTAATTTAGAAAGTAATAAATAAGAAAGCATTAACTACTCATATTCTTCGACATTTAAATTTTTTAATTTTTAAAACTAACATTCTTTTAACATTCTTGTTAACATTCTTTTTAAAAGTTAATTAGGAGTCGTTTAAGTAAGCACATTTTTGGTAATTTTATACCTCTCCCCCACTTGCTAGCAAAAATACTCAAATTCCAGACTTCCTCCATGCTTACGTTCCGATTTTATTTGCTGACATAAAAACGTCTACATGGGTTATTTTATGTAAAGTGACTCACATGCGAATTTGCAATTTTTTTGTCTGTAAACTGCAAAAGTCGAGAGCAGACTGTATTTACTTTATATTTTGATTTTTAAAATCATTTTATGATCAATTTTCATGCAGCAATAGCAATTAAAAACTTTTAACGATTTTTGATCGCCAAAGGTGAATATTGACGAAAACTATTTCACTAGGCAAATAGAATTAGGTAATAATTTTGACTTGATGTTTGAAAATGGATTCTTTTTTTTGTATTTTTTTGTGTAACTTGCAGAACACAAGGGTTGCATCGCCCTTTTGTGGAATCTCAAGCCAGTCATGTGATTTTAGCCATTTTGCTTGAAAAGTGTCGACTTTTTTCTTTTTGTTTTCAAAATAGCCCTTTATTTCATAAATAATATGTTTGTAAAATAATTGGGGAATCACCGTATGCAAACGCTATTTTTGCAATCGCAGAGAAACAGAGTTTCAGATGTAAGAAAAGAATGTCTCTGATAAAAAATTCGTTGCTTTGTTCAAATTTTGCGACACTTTGGGGGCATATATGACCAATTTGATGACATTTAAGGGATTTTTGTAACCTGTAGACAGACTGTGTATGTGGGACAGGATTTTCGTCCGCAGAAAGAAGAAAATTTCTCGAGCAAAACACGAAAAATGCGGGAAGTACTCTGAAAGAGCATAATTCACATCTGTGAAAGCATCCTATAAAAAAAAAAGGAAAATTTTATTTGATCGAATTTGCGACCCGCGCAAGCAGGGGAGACACTTATAGTTTTTATAAAATATCTCGCTAATTAAACACAGTACTTTTAATGTGCCCAAATCGCTATTGACTGCAATTTACACGTAGCTACGGAATCGCGGTTCGTGACCCCGTGGCAATCGGTCCGCGATTCGCAACTATGAGGCGACTGATTGCGATTTGCGGTCACGAAACAATCGGCCCGATCTACTGGCCCCGGACGCCGTGGGATTGAAAGGATTCTGGAGAAATTTCGATCGCCAGAAATGGCGACTTACTGTAATGATTTTAGTCGCCAATGGCGACCTGGCCACAGCGAATCTGCATCTCTAGTCATCAGACATCGGATTTCTTGGTATCCAATTTGAAGGAAAAAATAATTTTAGACCGGAACTGGAGAGAGAAATTCTCGCGCAGTCTAAATTTTTACGTGAGATGTTTTATAGAATTCACACACGAGAATCTCGCGGGTTCGCGCTGAAATGGGACCCCTGATGTGTAGTAAGTCTTTAGTCTTCCAAAAAATTTGCAATAATGTGGAATGGTAAGCAGTGGCCATTTGGGATATTTTTGCTGTCTGTTATTCAGTGTGCTTTCCAGAGGTTTCTAACTGTCTTCTTTATTGAAATATTCTGTACCAAATAAAAGTGGCCATTATTTGGAAGGCATGATTATTCAGAGGTGACCATTATGTGAGATTTTGCAGTATTTTCTTACATCTTTATTCATTTGTGATGTTTTAATTCTTGAAATTGATCAAAAAATCGTAAAGTCTGATTTTTTCCTTATGGTAGCTATCTCTAATGCAACTATCTCCTAAGGTAAATTTTTTGTACTAAATATTTGCAATAATAAGAATTTACTCTGTTATATATTCTTGAAAATGATTAGGATTTTTTATGTATTCTTGTTAAGATGTCCAGTATCCAGTATCCATTTTTTCTCAGTGCAGGGTTTTATTATTTTGAATTTTTTCCATTTTTGTTGTCTGCTCCCTTTGGGACTCATGTATGGTATTTTTTAGTCACACTTGTCCTAGGTCCAGTTTGCTGTTTATGATGGATGAATTCACTTTGTATATTTATTTGTGACTGGTTATTTCTGAATCTGTTTTATTGTATTGTTTTCTGATTGGCTAACTCACTTTTTTCTGCATTTTCATGTATAATGTATATGACAAACTTTCTCAATGCTTATGTAATGTGATATGTTTTCAATTTCATTCAAATTTTTATCTTTTAGTTAAATTTACAAAAGCAAATCTATTTTTTCTTCATGTTCACAGTTTTGTTTTATGGATTTTATTTCAGGCAGCTAAATGAAGGTAACAACAAAAGAGCTGTTGCATCCTTCATAGTTTCAGATGAACCAGAATGCCTGAGTATTGTTGCAAAGAAAGACGAGGTGAACTTTTTTCAAAATTTTTTGATTCATTAAATTCATTCAAACTGTTGTAAACAAATACTTGTGAATAAAAATCATTGTTAGAAAATAGCATTAAACAACAATATAATGATATATATCAATCAATTGGGTCTTTAGTAAAAAACAAGCTTCTTTTCTCAAAGCAAAAACAGCAGTTACATCAGCAAAAGTATAATCTTATTAGCAATGTGTTCTGCCTATGATAGTATTGCTACTATGCTGTTTTCTTTTTTTGTCCCCAGGGTAAACATTTGTTAATGGGTGAGTGACCGAATCTGTATAAAATCTATTGATCATGAAACATATTTTACCAGAATGCTCTGCTTTTAACAGTATTTTGGTGCTCATTCTCGGTCTTTATTTGATAGAAGATATCACATCTTAACATTGTTGCATTCTAGCTGGAGTTACATATTTTATATTGTGCACTTTAAAAATATTTTATCTTGTTTCTGTTTGCATCATGGTTTTTCAGATTTCTATATTAATCAAATTGTTATTTTATAAATTTCACAAAATATTGTGAAATTATGTTGCATATTTTGTTCATTTCATTATTTAAGATCACAATAATTTGCAGTTACCAATTATAATTTGCAATAGCAATAAAGTTCTTCAGTTATGTAATGAGAAATTGAAATTTTAAATTTCTCTAGTTAATAAAAGCAAATTACATTTATTTAATCTCATTAAAAGAAGTCACATATTTTTTTATTATATTTCAATGTTTATTCTTTCCAGCCTCTTCTGATGTCTGTGGTTTGCAAAGATGGTTCTCTACATATGTTTGAACATGTTTTAAATGGGTATGTATTATGTTTTAATTCCCTGGGAAAATTATTTTGCCTATATGTTTTAAACATAAAACTTAAAAAATATACTTCATTCAAACTGCAAATTTTTCTATGATGTGAATTAAATCTCAATAAAGTTCAAATTTATAAATTTTTTAAAACATTTTATAAAAAAAGAATTTTAAGGCAAAAAAAAAAAAAAAATGCCAAAATCACACACTTTACACATATAGAATTTTCAAAACTGTTTAGTTTTGTAAATAAAAAAATAAAGTTATTTAAATTCAGATTATATAATATATTTTATATTTTAACCAATGTTGAACAATATAAAGTAAATTGCTAGTGCGGAGCTATACATCCTTCTACCAAAATGAATGCCAGAATTCAAAATTTTTCTTTTTAATTAGGAAATGCATTTCTTTATCAAAATCATTGAAAAGTTTATTTTCACAACATAGATATTTTACACCTGAGAAATTTGTTATTTTCTTGTCACTATTATTGCTGTCACCATTTAATTGGTTCACTGATTAATGTATTCAAAAATCCAAACAAACCTTTTCATTTCATTATAAATTTACCACTTTATTGACTCAATTTCTTTGCCCAATATTATTCAATTAGACAATAACTGCCTCTGTTTCTATAGCTGCTTTTTCATTATAATGTGATAAATTTTTTCTTTATCTAATAATACTCATAGTTCAAAGTCTCAAAATTAGATCAAAATTATTTTACCAGTGCCTTTAATTATAATTTTAAACCTAACACTAGAACACATGTCTGGGGTAAAGTGAAATAATTTGCATGTAGAGACAGCCTGAGGAATAATTTTCACACAATTTGATTTTTTATCACAAATATCAATATACTATTTCTTTTATAAATCTCTTTAAAAAAAAACAATACTGTGAGCGATATTTTTCTCTGTTTAGTTTGGAATCTAAGCCTGTCTCAGCTTGAGTACAGTACATTATTTTTTAAATCCAGCAATTGGTTGTTTTTATGAATACATACATCACAATTATTTACAGCTCTATTTTGCACGGGGGCTTTCCTTTGCACAATTTCAACAATCCAATCATTTCTGCAAGTTATTGTTCCCAAGTAAAATAGGCTAATTTTTTAATTTTTAAAATAATTGTATTATTCATTAATATCATAAAATTGTTAAAAACAGAGTAATGCATAATAATGAAGAGGGAAGGCAACTCAGCAGGGGTCTTAATTATAATATATCTTTTAGCTAAATCATTATGTTGGAGACATTATACAGAATAACTAAAGCGTAGAAAAATTTTAATGGTAATGAAAAAGTACTTAACACTGACTCAAATCTTATTTTGTGTGAAAGTTTTGTTGATATAGTAAAACTCAACCAATTTGAATAAAATTTTGTACATATCTTGAACTAATCATATTTTGGTAATGATAAAGCCCAAATTTTAAATTTCAATCTATGTACTGATATATCTAAGGACAAAGGATAGATAGTGCAAAAAAATTAATTTAAAAAAAATGTGCATTCTAAACAGAATTTTCTATTTGTTTTGTAGAACTTGTATAATTGTACAAGTTATTAGGCTGTCTTGTACATTAATTATTTAATCTTTAATATTTTGTATTAAGCATGTATATTTTTGCAAATTGAAAAATGTTTAAAATATTGTAAGCAGACTAGTTTTGTTATAAATTAAATATGAATTTGATTGGGCCATAGGCATAAAAACTAACACATAATTATCTAAGCATGACATATTTTGTGTATATCAATAAATACTGTGTGTAAAGTACATTTCTTTTTTTGCAGGAGAAAGAAAAGGCCCTTAAATGCAAAATTAACGATACAGATAGCTTCAAAAGCAAGGGAATCTGAAGTCAAACCTCAGTGTGTCCCTATACTTTGTGCCTCATTATCATTAGGATTAAGTTCATGCTTAATTTCTTATGGAAATTTAGTCAAGCCATTTTGTGAAAAAATTGTAAGTGTTAAATTTTTTAAATGTGTATTTTACTGAATTTTTTCTATTTCTCATTGTATATTATCCTTATATAGTTATCAACTCTCCAGATTCTCCCGGGAGACTGAATTTTGAGAGTTTCTCCCATCTTAACAAGCAACAAAATCATCTGATTTTTTTATCACTTTATATAATTCCATAAAATAACAATTTTTTATTTACTCCAAATTCCTTATTGTTAAGATTCTGGGAGACATTTTAACTTTATTTATTAATTAAGTTAGTGAAATTGTATTTTAATTATTTATTTTTATAGTTTCTGTAGAGCTACCTGATCATTATCATAGCATATTCAAAGTTTGGTTGAAAATACAATTTAAAATTAAAAGAAAAATTGTTGAACAGGAAATCAGGGCATTTTGGGCTTCATTTTGTGTTACCTATTTTTTGGTGCTTTGTGCGGTTTACACTGCTCGATCTCCTCATTATGTTGTCAATGTTCTTAGGTTAGGATTTTGGACTGAAAGAACATATAGAACGGCTCTAATTTTTTCAATACTAGCATATTTATATTTAGGGTTCCATTTAAGTGTTATTGCATTGCAAATTGTGAATTTAATGTGATAAAAGAATGACAGAAAAATTGTACTGATTCTCTGTGTAGTCATTTTCATGCTAAAACTTGTTTTGGGAAGTTGCTGCACTTACAGGGTTAACCTGTTAATGGTTCTTAACAGAATGTATGACGTCACAGACCAGAATGAGTGATGCCATGCTGCATATTCTCTAATGAAATGTGGCAAGACCTAACATCAAATCTTCAACAGCAGGCCAGGCTTCATGATTAGTCATACAACTGTGTAGCAGGAACCTCTTAAAAAATATTTTTTGTGTGGTTTACACTGCTCGATCACCCCATTATGTTGTCCTTGTTCTTAGGTTAGGTTTTTAGACATGAACATATAGAATGATTCTAATTCTTTTCATACTAGTATATTTATATTCAGGGTTCCATTTACGTGTTACCGCATTTTAAATTGTGAATTTAATGTGCCGAAAGAGTGACAGAAAAATTGCATAGATTCCCTGTCGAAAACTCAGACCACACTACCAACCCTAAGGCTTATGGTAGCTATCTGTGTGGCCGGTCACAGATTCCCTGTGTAGTCATCTTCATACTAAAACTTGATTTGGGAAGTTGCTGCACTGACCGAGTTAATCTGTTAATGGTTCTTAACAGAATGCTTGACATCACAGATCAGAATGTGTGATGTCATGCTGAAAATTCTCCAGTGAAATGTGGCAAGACCTAATATCAAATCATCGACAGCAGGTTAGGCTTCATCATTAGTCATACAACTGTGTAGCAGGATAAAATATTCATGACAACTGACTCACAGGGCGATTTTTGTTTGTCAGTGAGATTCATACATAAAATTTGTTGCATGTAAGAGAGTTAAGCAGTACATAAAGCTGTGATTTGTAAAAGTATTTTCCTGTGGAATAATGAGTTCATTGGTGTAGAACTTCATGAATTATGCCTGATTTATTGTTCTGCACTTAATTTTTGGAGGGCAGTCAATTTTGCAGTTAATATTTACTGCTGTTTGAAAATTAGGGCAATAAACCTGCCAACTTTTCTAATTTTTTTAATTTTACTCCCTGCACAATATATTTCTTACACTTTTAGCTCTTTTAAAATTTTTAATGTTCTTATAGTAGTTTCCTTACTTACAAATAAGATGTTATTTATTTTCCTTAATTAATGGTGTTTCTGTATATATTCAGTGAGTGTACTTATTTCTATTAAAATGGTATCAAAAAGAAAAATTATTTAAATTTCAAAAACTCTTATATTCAAAAACATTCTTTGAAAATTGGATCCAGAAAAAATAGCACTTAAGATTTTTGTACAGTGTGTTGTAGTAACCTTTCAGTTTTTCATGATAATGAAAATAAAAGCGATATTGCTAAACACTTCAATGTAGAAAAAAAAAAAAACTTTACAAATTGTTATAATACTTCATACTTACTATTTTTGTAATTTCATATAGCAATGCTGAGTGTTAGAAAATTTTTGTCCCGATAAAAGAATCTTACTCTTAGGTTTGATCTATAGATGTTATAGATATTATTTACAGTTTTGGAAATAAAATTAACTTTATAATAGATCAAACTTTTAAAAAACCCCAATAATATAGGCATTCTCAAATTTTGGATAACATTTCCATTGCACATAACAAATAGCATCTATGGATATGTTTTGCACTTACGTGCTTGTCAACATGAAATAACCTTGGCCATATATTGCAGCTATGTGCAATCAATAAGCTCAATCTTTAAAAATTTTAAAACCAGCTGTGTGGTAGTACTGAATTTAACGGTCTCCATGGAAGTTTGGAAAATTGTGGTCATTAAGTACTGACTATTTCATGTAAACAGATACAATACATGCATGATAAGTGTGAAACAGGTTTTGTTTTCGCAATGGGAGCATGGTCCTAACTTTAGAATAATTTTTCATAAAAATATAAACAGTTTTTCATCAATAGTACCACCATGTTTGTTTCTGCAAAATAATGCCAATAATTCATAGACTTTTATAAACTGAAAAGTTTCCTAATTTTTAGAATTTGAAGGTTGGTAGGCTTAGTACAAATGTAAGGAAAATGATTTCTAATATAAACATTATTCTATTGCCTAAGTTATCTCTGTGCATGGCATATATCATAAAACTTCAAGACAGATATTTTACTTTGTATTTAGACAAAATATTAATGCATATTTTTTATTATTTGTCAGTCATGCAAGCCATATACTATCATTATTTAGTAATATTTTACAGTTTATAAAAATTTTCATTTTTGAATCATACCAAACTTTGTTATTTTAAATCTAGGATTTATCTGAAGTGTCGAATAATATTTTTCTAATAAGAGATACATCTGCATCATTTGCTAGTTCCAAGGAAGATGACATTTGTAGGGTAATGTTATATTTACTCATTTCATTTTTGTTTCTCCTCTGAAAAATGTTTTTTGTGCTGTGTTTAATTTCTAAAGTATAAAACTGTTCATACTTGAGATGTGTTAGCTACCAAATTTTTTATCTAACCTGAACCATCAAAAGTTATTTCCAAGTGAAAATAACATTTATTATCTACAGTCTTATAAAGGTCGTTCTGGTATTGATTTTAGTATTTATTTATCATTGCAATTGCCAAATGCAATCTTCACTTATTAAATTTTAATTTCACTTTAAATTGAAAATTCATTTTTGCATTCTTTAAAATACATAGGGGATCAATATGGGATCAAAGAAATTGAATGAAATTTGGTATAATTATTTTAATCAATGAATATCAGGTCTATTAATTTTCAAGGTGAATAATTCAGGAGAAAGCCCTCAATTTTTCAAACAATTTTAAAAGAAAATCATATTAAACATGTTGTGGAAATAGTTATTTTGTATGTGATTTATTATTTAAAGGCAAATTATATTATTTGTAGAACATTATTATTTTATTTTGAAAAAAGGGTGGAAAATCATAAAATTAAATATCAGGAATGAAATTTTTCTGCATGTTTGCTTTTCCCTCAAAAAATCCACTTTTTTGTTTTGCTTTTATCACCCAAAATCAGCTTTTTCTGAAAAATTCTGTTTTTTTAATAAAATTTTCTCCTTGGACAAGTTCCGGAGAAATCTACGCACTCCTTCTGTCTACAAAATCCTTCATTTGTAAATTTAACTACCATACACCCAACATAAATAAATTGAACACTCTCTACCGAACAAGGGAATACAGAGTTCCTTCAGTTTTGTTCTTCTCCTGTAATATCCGCAAACTTTTCAGAGCGAGTACACAGGCCATAAGGGTTTTTTGGGAAAAACACTTCCATATTCTTCCCTTTTCTTTTCAGTCATTTCATTCTTGCATAGTGGGCTATGGGTCCTGCACTTTAGTGGTTTACAGGGTTCGTACGCCTCCTGGAAATCCTTGAAAACTCCTGGAATTAAGAATTTTCTTATAAGGGCCCTTGAAAACTCCTTATTTTATTCGTTTTGGCTCTAAACTCCTGAAAATCGAAAAATACTCCTGGAAAATCGACACATCGCGATCTTTTATTTCATAATATAATCAATAGGTGGCGCCAACAATAGTGCATAAATACTGATATGGAAATACATAGATGCCAATCTACGGATTTTTCGTAATTCTTATGGATTTCTGAACAAATTACGGACTGCGGAAAAGACCCGTAAAATTACGGAAAATTCCTATTTTTTTCCCCCATCCATCTTGTAATTATTGCACCTTAAATTGACAAAACTTGCTTATTTCTATATGTTGGTTTATTATTCATGTAAATATTTTAATTATTTTGACACATTTAGTATGATTGCGCAATTCAATGAATTCTCTTGTAGTCCTAGGTGTCTGCAAGTATCCTTTTCCATCCACCCCGATCTTCTAAATATTAGTCATTAGATGAACTGAGCTAGCCTATTTTCACATTTTGGTTAATTATAAAGGATAATTTTTTAATTATTTTCTTATAGATGGAGGGATTGCGTAATTCCCGTAGTATGGCGTACATTGCGGAGCTTTGACTAGTATCTTTTTCCCCATCCTGTAATTATTGCACATTAAATTAACAAAACTTGTTTATTTTTATGTTTTGGTTTATTATTATTGTTAATTTTATAATTATTTTGACATATTCAGTACGATTGCGCAATTCAGGGAATTCTCGTGTAGTCCTGCGAGTCCACAAGTATTCTTTTCTATCCATCTCCATCCTCTATATCTTTATCATTAGATTGACAAAACTAGGTTATTTTCACATTTTGGTTATTTATTAAGGTTAATTTTTTAATTATTACTTTTTAATATTTGATTTATTTACATAAATAGTGCAATTGCACAATTCAGTTTGCCCAGAAGAATTTAATATTATCTGGTGATGAAAACTATATTATTTGCTCCCCATAATAATGTTGTCTCAAAATGTATATTCTGTATTGTTGTTAGAAAATATGGGGCTGAATTTAAGTGCAGACACATTACATTTTTTTATTACTTAAAAAAATAAAAGCTGAGCTAGAGCAGGCTAAACATAAATAAACAATTACATTTAGTTTAAGGCTAAGCTTGTTCCATTAAGGATTTTGGAATTTTTTTTTTTTAGTAATGACGACTAATATATTCATATTTTGTTTGTTTAGTTTAAAAATTGAACATTTCATATAAAAAATATATATAAAAAATTTTAAATGTTTGATCAAATATTTTTCTGATTATCATTGCAAACAATTTTTTTTATCGCAAATCAAACCACTCTAGTCATTACTAAATAAAAATTTCCTGTCTACATTACTGAAACTATAAACAGCCATTATTCATATAAATCTTGTGAAAGTACAAAGCAGCAATATACATCAGTACAAAGCAAATGTGAGCAGAGGCATTGCTGAAGGAGGAGGATTTGTGGGTCATACCCCCCCTCCCCAAGAACCCATAGAGTTTCAAAGAAATTATATATGGAGAAATAGAAAACAAAATATTTGGGTACCAACCATGCCAGCCAAGTTGATGTTGGATTCATTTAAAAAATTATTAAAAGACATGGTTAAGAAAAAATTTGTTGATGGACCCTGTTCCATCACTGATATTTAATAAATTATGGATTGTAAATTGGCAAACTTTTCCTTGACTAGTGTATTGTAATTTAAGACAAATTTTTGTATGGCCAGAGTGGTATAGTTGGTATAAAACTAAGCAACATGGCTGAAAGAGAAACATCTGTAGAATCTTGGTTTCGCTTCTACTTTTAATGTGTAGAAAAACTCCTGGAAAAATGCTCGAACCCTCCTGGAAAACTCCTTAAAAACTCCTGGAAATGGGTTCTTGCAAAAGAGTATGAACCCTGGGTTTACAAAGGTCGATAGGATGCTAACAAAGGAATATGGAGTTTCACAATCAAAATTTGAGAAATTCATCTTAAACCCCCTGTACTGGTAGTAGTTTTTAACTCCAAAAGAGAAGGGGGCAGATAAATGATTTATAAAGGGATGAGGAGAAAGAAATGTGTGCAGTATAGATGCCCACTACAATGCTAGATTCAATACTCTTTCCTCCTGAGATAAATTACTAGAGGATGGGGGCTTGGGATCAAGGTCGGTTAACTCCTCGGATTGCAATTATCTCTGAATGGAAGATGATTCAAGAGGGGGGGAGGGGTGAAAGAAAAAGGGTCTAATTAGCCTTGGTTTTAACCAGAGCTGTTATCATAATTGAGCCTCCTCCTATGACAGATGCATGTTGTCTGCTGTCCGTTGTTTAGACACTGCATGCTGGGGGTAAAAGAATAAATGGAGCATGTCATACGAGAACACCGACGTCCTCCTGTGACAAGCTCCATTTATTCTGGTACTCCCAAAAGACAGCATTCAAAAAACGGATGGCAGACAATGCTCGTCTGTCTGACCCGGAAGTGGAGGCATAAAAGGATGCAGAGAAAGGAGGCATAAAAGGACCCCTTTCATAATAGTATATTATTTTTAAAGATGCGACCAGTGGAAGCAGTTTTTAATATTCTTTGAAGTAAACTCATTAAAATATTTAAAGTCTTTTCTACCATATTTTTATGAAAAGATATTTTTGAACAAAAGAAACATTTTCTTTAAAACATAAAATACTGCAATCAAATTTTATTTATGTGTAGATACTAGACAATGCACATTTTAACAATACATGATAATTTTATAAATGTGTTTAAAAATATACTGCATTTTAAGAACAAAAAATTTGTGTCTTGCCAATTGTGAAAAACTTGCATTATGTGATTTATGGATTTTTTTTTTTTTTTTTTAAGTTTGTAAATCCTGACTATTATTGTAATGATTTAATTTCTGCAAATCTGATAAAAGCATGAGTAATTACAGATAACAAAGGCATTGTGTAGAATTAATATGAAAGAATGCATTAAAATTAAATTTTCCTGTGTATTTAAACAACCATGTTTTTAAATGCAATTGCCAAGTTTGCATTATAATAAATATAATATGAATTAAATCGTTTTTCCAATGTAGTATTTTTTTTTAGTTATGCAAAATTCTCAAATATTTTAACACTTAAAATGTTTGACGCGTATGATTTCTCAAATTTTTGTTTTCAGCTTTTTTACTTTTTTGGCAATCTCATCCCTGTAAATATGCCTCTTATCAAATGAGTAAATGCTTTATAAGTACTTTTAATCAGAAATATAGGGATATTTTGTTTTAGGAAGCATAAACATCTCAATATTAAATTTTAACTTCTCCATAGGGAACATGATGTCACTCAAAAGAATCAAACATTTTTTATAAAAATGCAAGTAGCAATAACCATTATTATTGTAATTGGTAACAGCCATTATTGCATTTGGTAGCAACCATAATTGTAATTGGTAACAATCCAGTAAAGGTAATGAAGGAAATTCGCTGAGATGAGTCATTATTAATTTTGTAAGTTTTGTTGCCAGAAGTCTCTTTTATAGTCTTGATAAGAATGTGAAGTTTAAAACAAATTGTATAATGCAAATCCTAAGTCACGGATTTATATAGAACAATTATAAAGCAATACTCAATATTTTATTCCATATGATTAACATAATACTTGTCATAGATTTGTTTTGGATTTACTAAAAGAATTTTATTCAGTCATGCATATACTTTGTGGCAGACAAATATGAATAAAAATGGAGTGTATTAGTTTTGCTGAAAAATTATGGGGAATCTCATTTTCACTAAGCAATTTTGTCCTAATGAAATGCTAGCAGTCTTTAATTGTTTTGATATTATATTTTTAAAATTGTGTTATTGACTGTATTTTGATATAACTTGTAGATAAAGCATACAGGCAGATCAAAAGGAGTGAAATTGCTTGCCCCTGGTCATATGATGCCTGTCAAGAGTATGCAGACAATTCCTCAAAAGAGAAAGAAGAAAGAAGTTAACAATAAAGAGGTAAACATTATTATTTTTATCTTCCAATAAAAATTGTTTAATATGTATGTTAATTTCATTATGCAAAGTTTTGTTATGCACCAATACTTAACATTTAAAGATAAGATATGAAATTGTACATAATTAGCAGTGTTTGTGAATAAATATAATGCAATTTGATGTGTATTATATATACTATTAATTTTCTTATATGATGCTTATATGCAATAATATAATATTGTAATTTATATGATTTGTACAAACAAGATTGGGCAAAATAAGATCTAGAGTTACAGATGAAAGAGATATGGAGTTAAATTTTGAAATGTTATTTTCGTGTGTATAATCAGCCCAAATAGTCACAACTGCTCATGCTGTTTATGAGACTGTTAATGGGGTAATAAAATTTACACTTCTATGTGAGTCTTTCTGAGTTTCTGAGGGGGGGGGGGCTGCACTAATATACATAGTACACTCATAAAAGAGCCAAAACAGTGCCCTTCCCTACCTACCCCCTCTCCCCAAAGAAGTCAATAAATTATAAAACGCAATAAGAAATTATTTTTTATTAGCAATACTTAACAATACCTAAATAACAAAAATTAAAGTCTTATATTTCATTCTTTAATGCTTGTAAATATTTAAACTCAAGGTTTATTTTTGACATTTTGAAAGAAAGCTAAACAGTAATTTGTTTGGTGAAATAAAAATTTAAGAAAACTTTGTAATATCTTGCAAAAGGTAACAAACCTTTATATTACTTCATATTTATTAAGAAAAATAGCATTTATAAATTAAATTGTTCAAAATAATTTAACTTTCAATAAAATTGTACTCTATTTTTTATTAAATAAAATTATTTTGGTGTTAAATGCATTGACATTTGGTTTCTCTGGATATTGTACACAGATCACCAGACAGGCAGCCATTTTTTTTTTTAATTCTAATTCCACCAGTAGTATTACCGTTTTGCTCTTTTGTCAAAAATCAATTTCGAGTTTAAACAGAATCAAACATGCATAAAAATCACCGCATTAGGGTGCCCTATCAGATGAGGTACCCATATGCAGTGCTTACCACATCAGGCTGTGCCTGCTGGAAGATTCATGTAGGTAGCTAGTACTCTCCAATTCACTTCCCTTCAGCATCTTACACATTTTCAATTGGGTTAAAATCCAAGGATTTGTCTGATCATCCCATTTAACATGTACCTTTGTTTTCAAAAAACAGTTTTTATCCAGGTGAGCTTAATAAGTTTTGTTATCATCACACATTAGGATGAATTGTGGGCTAGCAAAAATCTCCTGACAGTTATAAATACAGCTTCATGGGTTGGCTCTGAGCAATCACAAAGTCTTGTAAATCTGTAGATGTGAATACCAATCATGGTGATTGCCTGCTAGACCATCATACTACCACCATAGAAAATATCCTTTTCTTTGATGTTAGAGGAATGTTGTATGTCTCTGGTTAGATGAATGTTGCAAATGACGACTTAACTTTGTTTAATTAATATTTTACATTATAAAATGATGCTACATATTTCTATGAATACATACTTAAAATTTATTAAACTTTCAATTATGCTTAAAATATGAATAATGAATTAAATAAAATATTAAACTTTTAGCAATTTTTGCTTTATGTTTTTAAATATAAAGATTTTCTGATTTTAGTTACCAATGGAAGAGCGCTTGAGAGCTCTTGACCTCAGCAGGATTCCTCCCAACATTGAGGAGCAAGAACCGACTCTTAAAGCTGACAGCATGGTGCATCTTCTTTTACAAGGCTTGCAAAGCAAGGATAACAACCTGTTAAATGTTAGTCCCTGTTTCTATAATGTTCACTATTTTATGTATGCTGCTGTTTTTTTTTTAATGTTTGTGCAAGCTTTGCATTACTCATTATAGTTAACTCCCAAATGTTTGAATTCCAAATTAATTTCAAATTTGTGGCATTTTGGTGCCAACTTTCATTTACAAAAGTTTGTATATGGAATTGTTGACAGATGTTTCTTAGTTCTTCTGAATTAATATTTTTACATTTCATTGATTTATTTTAATTTAAATGGAAATTTCATGTAAGATATATTTACATTTCATTGCCTACATTTGTGGGGTCCAGACATTTGGTGAACTGTATATTGATTAGCTAGGTTGATTATATTTTGTTATTCTGGCATTCCATGTTTTGATAAATGAACCATGTTTTGATAAATTATAAATTTTTAATCAGCTGAATTTATCTGACTAGTGTCTGATTAGCATTCGGTGATCTATATTAAAAAAAAATTATGTAAATAAATATTGCAGTTTTTTAATCAGTTAATTGGTAATGCATTTTCAAGGTTAATTTTTTGACTGTGTGTTTGGCTAACGAATTTGAAAAAAATAATTAGCTAGTTGTGGATACAGTCCATATTGATAAAAAAAAAATGTTAAAATGCAGCGGTATACACTAATACTACTGTATGTGATCATTGTTCAAAGTCTTTAAATGAATTATCTTATTAGAATTATCTTAGATTAATGAATTATCCTTAAATGAATTATCTTTATATCAATCTATTCTAGCAGTTCCAAAATTCTTTCATGCAGATCAGCTTTTTCAAATGGGAGTAAAGACTCTTGAGTAGTATACATTGGAATTTAAATAGTAGCAGCTATGAGCAAAATATTGTATTTTGATGTAGTCAGAAAAGTGGATTTAAATTTGTATAATATAGAACTAAATGTAAATTCTTTATTGTTGGATAATATTGAATTTTGTTACTATTCTTTATCTTACTAACAGCACAAAAGTTGAAATCTTTTTTTAATCTTCAAAAGTATTTTTCCATGAAAGTATATAAATGGCAGTTGGGTCAAAAATATTTCTGTGATTTTTACTATTTGAAAACCACATTTTTCAGTAAATTATTGTGATTTTATATCTTAAATAGGAAGCTATTTTTTATATACAGAGGGTGTTCACACATTTTTGTAATGATTTTGAAAAAATATATAAACAAAGATAATAATTTTATTAATAATTTTATGTTCAATCTGATAGCCCTTTTGTTGAACTATCATATTATATCTTGATTTCCAAGATAAAAGAGCTTTTCTTAAAATATCAAGGTTGAGTTTGTTCCACTCCTCCACCACAATCTTCCAGAGTCCATCCGATGTTTTGGGATGCCGCTTATAAAGAGCTTGTAAAGAGAGAAGTCCAAATGTACAGTAATCCATAGAAGACAGGTTGGGAGACTTGGGTGGGATGCATTTAAATGAAATATCCTCAATTCTAGTTTCATTTATCATTTTTTCAAAAAATATAGCAGTAGATTTAGAGGTATGGCTGCTAGCCTTATCCTGGTGGAACTTAACACAGTGAAGATTGTTTGGGTAAAGTGATGGAATGTCTTTTTTGAAAACAGATGTTAAAACATATTTCTGATAGTAATCTGAGTTAATTTTGACATTTTTTTTTCTGCTTTCCTTATTTTAAGTTTTCCATTATAAGAGAATCCAGCAATAACTATAAAACCTTAAGCCAAACTTTCCTTGTTTTCTTTGAACCAATCTTTGTTGGGTATGCATTTTTTACCTTTTCCCCAGTCAAATATAAACTTTGATGTTTCTTTTTTTATTAATTATGTCACTTAATTTATGTGTAAAAATATTAAAACCATGCTTTTCACATCTTTTTTTAATAATCGAATAAAAGTATTATAATTTAATAAGAGTATTTCTCTTCGGAAAGTGCAAAAATATAGCCTTCGATCCATTCTTTATTTTCTAGCGACATTTTAAAGCAAAGAATATTTTTAATGATGCAGACGATAATTAAACCCTATTCCGACTTGATGCCAGTCCTCTATAGTTGTAATTCATTCAACAATTTAAAATCATTGTCATTTGCATTGTAATAATTACTTTAGTAGCTATTACATAGACTTTCAAAATTGTAACATGCAGCATGGTTTTTTGCTTTTAATGTAGATTTTTGCTGTTTGTGGTCTCGATATATTCAAATAAAAGAAACTAGTTGCAATGTGTTGTTGACAACATTAGATATGCCTTTCCAAGCTTTGGAATGTCACCTTACAAGTTACTTGCTATTTGTTCATACTGAAGGACAAGACCAAGAATCTTGCATTTATATATTACTTTATCATACTATTAAATATACAGACCTGCCAACTGTTATGATTTAATCGTATTTAGTATGATAAATCACGAGCAGTACGATAATACGATTTTGCCACCAAAAGTACGATTTAAAAAAAAAATTACGCTTTTCCCTATTTTTTTTTTCGCTTTTCCCTTTTTCAGACCGAAGCAGGGAATTTCGAGAGGCTTTGATTTCTAATGTAGACGCGTATTTGCAGTATTGCCAGTTTCGCGATTTTACCGCTCAATTGAGTTAGTTTTGGCGAAGCGAAGAGTTGGAGGAAGTGCGGGAGTTTTGGCGAAGACCTGGCAATACTGGTAGCTATTGCCGTTATCTGCGGGAAGGATCATCATGCGCGGAGAGACCACGTGACCCATGCGCGGAGGGAGCACGTGATGTTTTGTTGATTTCTCCCAATGCTTGTTTTGCTGTTTTTGCTGAGATCAGTTTAATTTATATAGTTAATCAATTGAATGATGTCTACAAAGACGAATGCCCGATCTCAAACGTTTTCTGAAAAGTATTGCAGAGAGTTTGAATATATCAAAGAATCAAGAATAAGTGCATCTCTTGCTTTTTGTGTTGTATGTAACTGTGATATCTCCATTTCTCATGGCGGACGTGCGGACATAGTTAAACATTCGAAAACGGCCAAACACGTGGATAAATTCAAGACTACCAAATCTACGAAGTCTATAAATGAATTTTTAACTGTGAATATAGAATTGCAAACTACTAAAGCGGAAGTTATGTTCACCTCATTCATTTTAGAACATAATCTTCCGTTAGCTACTGCAGACCATGCTCGCCCATTATTTCAAGCGATGTTCCCGGATTCGAAAGAAGCAAAGCATTATTCCTGTGGGCGAACAAAAACAGCTTTTATTATTAAAGAACTAGCCAGTGAAAATCAAAAACAAATAATTGCAGCTACTAAAAATCCATTTACGGTGTCTACTGATGGGAGTCATTGTGGCGATGATCAATTGTATCCAATCGTTTTAACGTATTTTAAAGAATCATCAAATGGACCAAAAACTGAGCTCTTGTCTTTGCCAAAATTAATGGAATCCCCTACTGGGGAAAACATGGGAACCAAATTACTGGGGAAACAAATCCTGTATATCTGGACCTTGTTTCCAGCAAAAATATTCTTCTGGGTTTTTAAAAAAGGCAAAGTCAGCCACATATGTTGGTTTAAATAAAAGTTAGATTTATTAATGCTGTTGTAATGTGCAAAAATTGTGTCCTTACCTTTCTTTTTAAGAGAAATCAAAAATCCATGATGTGCATTATAGTTTTCTAATTGTTTTTATATTGATGCATTTTACTAAAGAATTAATATTTTTATTTAATTTTAAATGTTTAATTTAAAAATTAACAACATAAAAATGTTTGCTGTGGATTCTAACAATTCAATTGGTTTCTCAATAGAATTTTGATGTAGGGAAAAAAAATCCCTACAGCCTGATTATCAAAAATTTACATAGCTGAAATATACGGCGCGTACATTATCGCGTGCGTCGTTACGCTTTTTGGCTCTGAGAGGTTGGCAGGTCTGAATATAGTATAAAGCATTGCTTTCACGAAAATTTTTAGTTTCGAGATTTTGTTGCCAATATATGTTTTAGGATCTCCTGAACATGTTTTGATTAGTTTTTGAGTGATGTCTGTCTGTGATCAATTTTTTATGTGCATAGCTGCCACAAATATTAATAGATTTTTACGAAACTTTTTATCCAACTTCATCAATGAATAGTCTAAAACTAAATAACATTTTTTGAAGTTTAAATGAAAACTTCGAAATTTTATATTTTCTTAACATGTAGCATAGGATGAGTTATAATAAAATAGGTTATTTATGGTTCAATAATCACAAAACTTAACAATTTCAATTATTGCACTGAAAATAACTACAATATAATTTTTGTGTCTGTGTTGCTTCGGGGACAAGTCCGCCCTCTGATGGGGTACATAGTCAAACTTGGTACCAATTAAAAGATTTTTTCAAGCCCTTTAAAATGAAGGATGATATGTTATAATTGTGATAATTTGTAGCAGTGATACAGATTTTTCAAAATTTTCCTTGTAAAATTTGCAGGAGAAAATAAAAAACACAAGCTATTTAAAAATGGATTCTGGTATAAAAAAGTTGAATTGAGCCACACTTCAGTTAATTTTTTAAGAAAGTCATGATTTTCAGTTTGTTTAACCAATATTAAATATGAGAAGAGATAAAATGAATCAACTATATAAGTTATTTCCTTTTCTTGCTTCAAAAATTTTATATTCATTTTATGCCATTTTATTATAATTGGTATTTTTTAACTTCATCTTTGGCTGTATTTTTTTATAGACTGTATTGCAAAGTGGAGATGAGAAAATTATACAAAATACATTACAGAGATTACCTTTACAGTCAATTATTTTGTTATTAAAAGAATTACAAGGAAGACTAAATAAGCAAGAACAAAGGTAAATTTAATCAAGTTATTTTAAATTAAGACATTTTTTAACTTTATTTATAAAAAACTTGTATGTAAATTTTAATTAAACTGATGCATAATTTCAGTCAAATTTTAAACTGCATATGCTAAATATGACTCACCTTATGTGTCTTGTAATTATAGTTGGAAATTTATATTATTTCTAAATTTCCTAATTTGAAATATTTTAAAATCTGATATCGGCAGCATATGGCATTCCCTACATCAAGCATATTAATTCCCACAGAATGATCAAAGAAATTGAACGTCATTCTCCAAGATATTAAATTTTCATCAATTTGGTGCCATTTTTATCATGGAATTTTACTGTACTTATCTAATTCAGTTAGTCTAATCATCTTACAATCATAATGATCTCGAATTGTGTTGTAATTATCTTTTATACATGACTTGAATATAATTATTATAGCTTATTAAAATATATTATAAATTAGTTTTTAATTTAATCTTAGTATATTCCAACTATTCCATTTGTGGAGAAATGGAATTCTGCTGCACTTATCTAATTCCGTGTTTTTAATTATGTTGCAATCATAACGTTATCTTTTATTCATGATCTTTAATTAATATAATTATTAATTTTATAATTAATCTTTATATTGATCTTTATAATTAATCTTTATATTTTATAATTGATCTTTAATTAATATAATTTTTAATTTTATAATTCTTAATTTTATTAATATTATCTTTTCTTCATGAATATAATTATCATATAGTTTGTTGAAATGCGTTTAAAAATTTATTATAAATGAGTTTTTAATTTAATCTTTGTTTATTCCAATTTTTATTTAATCTTTGTATATTTAATTCCAGTTTTTAATTTAATCTTTGTATATTTTTAAAATGCAAAATTCAGAAAGTTTAATTATGTAAGAATGTTGTTGTCGATCTGATATAGTATCAATACAATAAAGAACAATACTGATACAATATTGATAAATCACTAAACAATACATATTGGCAGTTCAAAAATTTCATGTATATAACATATGTAAAAAAATTAAATTTAGTCAAATTGTTATTAAAGTCAAATGTTAAAATATTTGTTTGGTTCAGAAAAATTTATATAAGAAACATTCTTTTTGTAAAAAGTTTATACACTTTATGCATGGCTTTCTTTGCATTTCTGACTTTGTTCATATGTTTTTAACCTTGAATTTGATAAATGAATGTGGGTATGCCCATAATTATTATTTTTTGCAGGAACCATCCTTGTTTGAAGTGGATGAAAGGTTTACTTGCTATTCATCTGCCTTATCTAATGTCTGTAAGTCCATTTCACTTTGATAATGTTTGGTATTATAATGAGTTATTATTAATTTGCTGAAAAATCTATATTATCTTCTCTCCTCAGTGCAAAGATATTGATGAATATTTAGGTCCAATTAGCCAACTGATTGAAGCGAGAGTGGAAAATTTTGCCAAAATGGTTCAGTTGCAAGGATGTTTGCAGATACTTCTATCACAGGTATTGTAATGAATTTTTCCTTTTCATTTTACAGTTGAATACATTTTAACTGGTGCTCTACTTAAATCGGCTTAAATTTGATCTCTAAAAGTTAAATATAACACTTTTCTGTTAAAGTTTAAAATAACCTTTTTAAAACTTGCCCTTCTAGGGGGAGTTGTCTTTTTCATTTGAAGATATTTGTTGGATTTAAGAAAAAAATATTATTTAAGATATAAAATACTATTTTTTTTTGGATAGCATACTTCTCCTTTATAGGTACAGAAAGAAGGGAGGGGGTGTGTGATTGGTTATCTTTTAAATAAGAACATATGTTCCAAAATGTAAATGGTGTTGTTGAGACCCAGACCTTCCGACCTACCAGAAAGATGTAAGGTAACTGTTTGGACGGTCGGGAAGAGCCACCCAATTTGGACTGGAATCTAGTGGGGGAGGCATCCACAAGGACAGTACCTCCTTCCCCTACCACCAAACTCTTAAAAGGACTTACGTACCCACATGTTTAACGTGATTGTACTCCGCATGAACACGGCGGTAGTTTGGGCAGCAGAGGGAATCAAACCCAGGCCTACTGAGTGCAATTCCCGCTCGCTAACCACTGAGCTACCCCACCCCTTGTAAGTGGTGTTGTAAGAGCAATATTTCTTACTTAGTTTCTTATTTCACTGTGCAATTGATAGCATAAAAATATTCATGTGTTGTTTTATTGTTGAAGAAGTTTTATAAAATTGCTCATCTAGGAGGTAAGAGAGGCCTTGAAATGCTATGTGTCTAAAACATCATAACATCATAGTGAAAACATCATGCACTTCATGATGATGTTAAAGATTCGGATAACGCACATTGACCGTGAAACTCACAAGTTTCACATACAGATGAAATAAATGCTTTTAAAGTGATTCTTCCTTGTGTTGAACAGTAATCAATCTTCACTTCAATAGAGTTAATGTTAATAAAGAAATAACAGGACAACTTTTCAGTGCAAAATTGCCATTTAATTAAAAAAAAAAAGTAACTAAATTCTTGAAGAAAAAGTAATGTAAAAGTAGTGTCGAAAACCACCCGACTCGTCCGAGGACTTAGAGTAACCGTTAGAGTGGCCGGTGTAAAAGTAGTGTGTACATTTCATTATAAACTACTGCATGTGTATTTTTTATTTCTAATTTTCTTGTTAGTTTGCTAAATATAATTTTTAAAATAACTTATAGTGTAACTATTTAACCTATAATAACTTATTTGTCTAGTAATTTGCTTAAATACAGTAACGGACCAATTATCCGGACTTCAGAATGAAATTTTTATTTTTCAGATTTATTTAGACAGTAGTCCAAGCGAATTTTTATAATCAGTTAATTCATTTAAGTTTCTCATTGAGTATTCAGTTCTTATTACACTTAATTATTTCATTTTTAATATTTTTCTCAATGTACTATTTTCTACTTTATTTTCAGACTTCCGTAGATAATTCCGAACCTGTTGAAACAGATGAACCATTAGCAGTTTATCAGTCAGGTATGGTGTATGAATTAGTTATAACATAAAACTAATAAGATTTTAATTTCAATATGGGTCATATATATATATATATATATATATATATATATATATATATATATATATATATATATTTAAATTTAAACAGTTTTTATAAGGATGATCTTTATGTATCACTATACTTTTACATTTTTCTTTAATGTACAGTATAAGAAAAGTATTGCATTTTAATTTTTAATAAATTACTATATTTTGAGTTTTCCAGACCATGAATTAACAATTTAGATCAGGAGTAGTCTGCAATATACTGCTTTTGTGCATCCGAATTAACTCATTTTCTTGGTAGTCTATCCCTTTTGCGATGGTGTATTGCTGTCTTGGATGCTCACTCGGCTTGGAACAGTGTCGAAATACATTAATCACAGAGGAGAGCTTTTTACATACTAAGCCTAACTTTTGAAAAAGAAAATCAAATAAAAAACTTTACATTCAATTGTTTCATTTTATTGCATAGTTTTAGTTGACTATTGAAGTACTCATGTACATAAATACCATAGTTTTCATGTTATATTTTCTTTTAAAAATTATATGAAGATCACAAAAAATTGATTTACATTGACTGAACATTTAAGAAAGAAAATTAGAAATTTTAATCAACACAATAATTATTGAAAACAAAGATTAGTAGAAAATATGCAGTAAAGACTATATAATAAAAGGCAATGTCTGTCTGTGTGTCGTATACACTATAGGCTCAGCGACCGCGTGTCACAGAGCTACGAAATTTGGCAATCAGAGACCCGGGGGGTGGGAAGGTGACACATGAAAACCGATTTATAAAATTTGAATTATTTTTTTTGTTATTTAATGTTTTATGCGATTTCGACTACTTTCCCCCCTTTTTTCTCCACCATCCAGACGTCGTAGAAAAAAACAAATCACACGACCAGAAAGAGCAGACAATTGTGAGTAAAGATATATCAATTTCAAATCTCATGGGCAAATTTTAATATTTTTTAAAGATTTTAAAACAAGTCACTTTTGGCTCAAAAAAATGAACTTTCGTTTTTAAATCCTCACGTCGGGAAAAGTACCAACAATTTCGACTAATAATTTACATTTTTAGAAAGCTCAAAAAATCAGGCTTTCTTACAAGCTCAATCTAGTCAAGAAATAAGAAAAAGTAGCTGCACGATCCAGATTTTAAGGAAGTAATGATTTTCAATTTCTCGGCCAAACCGCGAAAGAAGTGATCGATTTTTTCACCCACATGCGTGTGCAGACTCACAGTGTTTCTATGGTGGAGGGAAGGTGGGCGAGGTTATGACATCATGGTTCTGATGAGGTTGCGTCAGATATTCATAGCGAAATCGAATGGAACATTCAATATTTGTGCCTGCCAAATAATGAATAAATTCACATTCAACATCATTAGGGGCGCGGTAGCCCATTGGTTAGCGCGCTGGAGTTGCACTCGGTAGGCCCGGGTTCGATTCCAGCCACTGCCAAAACTGCCGCCGTGTTCATGCGGAGTACGATCACGTTAAACATGTGGGTCCGAAAGTCCTTCCGAGAGGTTGGTGGTAGGGGAAGGAGGGTACGGTCCCTGTGGATGCCTCCCCCACTGGGTTCCGGTCTAAATTGGGTGGCACTTCCCGACCGTCCAAACAGTTACCTTACACCTTTCTGGTAGGTCGGACGGTCTGGGTTTCAACAACAACAACATTCAACATCATCAGTCTCAAAAATACTTTCATGTGATTTGCAATGCAATGCTAAAAATGCAGACAAACTGATACAATTTCATTTATGTAAAACAAAAAATAGAGGAGCATACCTCTATAAAAAACATAGGAGCAGCTGATCCCGGCTGTGAGTACACATCAAAGGGATCCCTTTCCTAGGGTTACAGGTACAGAAATCCTCAGAATCTTACAGTTCATAAACATTGGAATAAATTCACTTTACAAATCAATTTTCAAGACCCCCCCCCCCCCCCAGGACATTATTTTTCATCTTAAAATTTCATTAGTTTTAATGTCATTAAACTAAAACAAACTTTGTTAACGGTTATGGTGCCAGTGAGTTTGCCATAGTCAGACTTTTCAAGTGTAGCAAACAGGCTGATCGCCAAAGGCGGCTAGTTTACAATAAAATATAACAATGTTTAAAAGTTTGATTTTGTATGATAATCTTTAAAACAGGGATACATGCAAAGACTATGTTGCTAAGACAATGCGTTGCATAAAACTATCATTTTACAACTCTTTGAGAAAAAAAAGATTCGTAACTATCATCTGAATAACTCAAAAGTTAATTGATAATACGAATGATTTCTTCAAATAAAAAACAACTTCTTTTAACCTTTGCAAATCACTAATTTCTTCTATAAATACTCCTCGAAATATATCTCTATACACTGTGAAAAACACAAAAAATATGAAATAACTGAATACTAAAACTACAGAAACCAGCACCTTCTTTAGAGATAGAACCCCCTATCTCTGAAAATTAAAAGTATTCAAAAGGTCTGGAAACAAGAGAATGTCTATACCATGTGCAACATTTAAAGAGCCAGCTTAGTTTGTTTACGTTACTCACAGTTCTGGCTTCCACATCAAACCAAAATTTCAAAACGTTTGAACAAATCGAAGATCAACATTCTAGACTTATGATAAATGCATCTGTAGTGTACATAGGGATCCATCTATTAGCATTAAAAAATACTAAATCAATCTGTATCACTTGAAATTTATATATGAGACACCCATCCTCAGAACCAATTCAAGTGGTAGCTCACATATGAACTGCTGGGCTGTGAGTGACATTCACTGCTGGTGCATGGTGAATGTTCAGGAATATTTTTCAAAATTTTGATTAAGAAAAAAAGTTTTTTAAATTATATGTTGTTTAAAGAGATAAATTAACAAATTTTTAACCAATTGATGCAAAAGTCATATAAAAATCATTCCACTGCCTAATAATTATTGCACTTTAATTTTTCAGCCAATATTTATAATCAGGCAAAAAAATTAATATTTCTATAGAATTTTTGTATTTTTATTTTAAAACTCATTTTACATTGAAATAAACTTTCTTATTAATATTTTAAATTTTATTATTAAGTTCTGATAAAAATGAGATATTTACTATGAATACATGTTGTCAAAATATTATAAAATAGTAAGAGCTATAGCAATTAGTATATTTTAAATAGTTCAGAGTAACTTTTTTATTTTTTTAATTGAATTTTAGTGATCAAAGTTCATTCTGTGAAAAGATTTCAAAAGTTATAGAAGTTCAAATATTATTTTTAAATGTAAGAAAACTATGTACAGCCACGGGAAAAAAAAAATGCCCCACCTTCTGTTAATCAAGCATCGTTTATCGTAGAGAAAATTGAATGATACCGTTCGATTAGGAATAACATCCTCTACAAATTAATGTGCGTAAAATTTGTATAAGGGGCCGTCTTCATATCTAAACGTGCACAAACTTTGAAATTTTAAATGGCAACACCCAAGTTTGACAACATAGTTCGAAACTAGAGTAAAATTCAACCTGTGATACCAAATTTCAAGTCATTTGCATGAAGCGTTTCTGAGTTGTGAGTATGTAAAGTTTTGAGCTCCTAATGTTAAATTAGTTTACAAGACTTCCTTCTGTAATAATTATCTGCTCACGCTGATTATTTGTATGACGGTACTACTAAACAACCCAAACACATTTACGTGATTTTTATTTTTGTAGAATAAATTGTTTGTATGAAATATTAATTATGAAATCAATAATTGAAAAAATATTAATACAAACCTGGACACATTTTGATAAAAATCGATTCACAAAGCGTTTTTATATGTTTATATAAAATTCCAAGTGTTTCTTCCCACTAGTTCTTTTGAAATGTTTAAATATTCAGCATCATGATGACTTTAGGGGTCGTATATTAGTTTAAAAAATGACTAATTTGAAAAAGTTATATTAATTGTAAGTTAATCTTTATTTAAGAAAATAGGCATTTATTTTTACCCAGTTTTAATAAAAACTTTGTATAAACAGTGTTGTATAGATGCAACCTAATCAACGTAATTCTGCTACTGTATTGAAGGGTGCAAACTTGTATTGTTATAAATAGGATCTACTTATGTTACTGCTGATTAATAGTTCCCGAGCTACTGCGAGTTGAAATCGCCCACAAAATGTAATAATTTATAATAAAAAATATTTATATAAAACAATAACAAATTATAAAATTATGTGATACTAAACACCAACAAGACTTCAAACGGTGATTGATAATGACGGATTGATACTCTTAAATTCATCACCAAGTTCCAACGGAGTTGTTTTGTTGCATCATCTGTAGATATTTGTTAGTCTCATAAATTGATTTTGAAACAGCATTATAAAATGACATTTGAAAATAAACATTTCATTTTTTATTTCTTCTTCCTTTTATTGACCCTGGCACGAATGCCCCATTAGTTTTTAGCAACGTGCCCAGTACGACTTTTTACCCCTAATAATCATGCCCTATTTGAGGCTCACATAATCCTACCCATTACAGGCCCACTGCCTTAGTAACACACACATACACACAAGACAACATCACACACAGCCATGAAAATGCTCACCCTCTCATGCAGGAATCAAACCTGCGACCCTTTGGCTGTGAGGTAAGTCATAATGCTGATTGTCAAGAGGATAGTTCAATAATTTACAGCAGTGCTGTGGTCAATCAACGAAACATCGCTTTTCAATATGGAGTTGATCCTCGAAAATTGCACATTCCGGAATATTGAATACGGAATAATAAAGATAGAAATGTCGTGAAAATTTGAATTTGGACTAATTTGGAGGTCTAGAACTTGTGGGTGACGTCAAAATTGGGTGTTGCCATTGAAAATTTCAAAGTTTGTGCGCGTTTAGAAATGAAGATGGCCCCTTATGCAAATTTTACGTACATTAATTTGTAGAGGATGTTATTCCTAATCGAATCGTATCATTCATTTTCTCTAATTTTTTTTTTTCCGCGGCTGTACATATTTTCATATAAAACTGTTTCATAAATTCAGGATGTGTACAATGCCAAAAAGTCTGAAATTGATCACAAAAGTCTTAAAAATGCCACAAAAATAAAAACTGAGTCATGAATTTTTTTATTTTTTTTTTATCTTTAGAATAGCTTTCTTATTCCCGAATTTTCCTCGTGATTGTGAAATCGGCACTAGCAAATGATACCCAATAGCCACTACATCACGAGAGATGACGAATAATATTTTTCTCCTCTTTATGGATCTGACGTATCAAGGGTATTATAGTGTATAGGTTGTTATGTTATTATCTCCAGTTTCTTCTATGGCTAAATGATATTGGCTAACTGATGCTTTGGATCAGTCTTTGATATTTAGAGGAGCTGGGGTTAAATTATAAACTTGGATTGACCATCAATTATTTTATACCAAAATATGAATATCAGGAATATTTTAAACATATGAAAATCATATATATTTTTTAAATTCACTGAAATTCATTTATTAATCATATGTGAATTCCATTCATAAGTTTGTTTGAAAGAGAATTTTTCGATTTATCTTCAGACAAATGTGCAATATAATGAAGGCCTCCAGAATTTGACATTTAGGTTCCATTGCTGTGATCTGTTATTTTTTCAACATTAAATTTTTTTTTTTAAACTTAAGGATATTTTATGCAGTTTGTGGATGGTATTTTTGTACTTTGAATTCTAAAATTTTGTTTTTATATTGTGTTTTTAGAAAAATGTTGATTTTACTGTGTTTCTTTCTAGAATCTTCTGAAGAAAGCGATTCTGGAGAAATGGATCATAACAATGATGTCTCTGATGAAGAAGTATGGTTTTTTTCTTTTTTTGAATGATTATTATATTAAGTTTTATGTATACTCAAGGCCAACTTATAGCAAATGATTAGTAAACTGACAAGTAAATATAGGCTGTAATGCTAAAAAAATTTAGTAACATTACCAGTCATATTAAAAAAAATATTTTGGTATTGCATGATACTGTGAATTCTGCACAAAATAGAATTCGGTTTATTACAAAAACGTGTGAAATCAGTATATACTGTTACAATATTTGTGTAACACAGAAATATACTTAAGATAATTAGTTTTAGGTTCCATATCATTCTGGTTAAACAAATGTCACAGTACATTTCATATCTTTTTAAAAATATTAACTTTCTCTGTAGTTTCTTAGATGTCTGTATTGTTTTTCAAATCTATATATTTCAAAATTTTGTAACCATAAATTGTCAAGCTGAAACCTTCAACATAAATTATGCAACAGAAATCCATTATATTAACAGGGTTATGACAGTACCTAGAAAACAGGAAAAAACCTCTAATTGTTAAGGAATTTGAAATGCTGGCTTTGAAAAGTTGTCAATAAAAAATTAGAAGTCTTTAAAAAAATTTAAAATCGGATAATTGAAATGTCTTAGCTAGCATTTGCTGATTTTATATTTCTTGCATATTTCTTGCACTGTTGGATATCTTGCAAATTTTGTATAATCTGAAAAGGTTGAGAAATTGTATTATGCTGTTTGCATAGCAATGCATAAAAGTTTTCATGGTATTACTTATACTTTATTGACTCTTTTTCAAAACAGATTTAAAAAAAAAAAAAACCTTTTTAAAATCTCGTTTATAAATTTAAAATTATTTTGAAAAGTTACAGTATACAAAATTAAAAAATTGAATCAATGAATAATGTGATAACTGAATTAAATCTGGAATTGGGATATATAATTGACTCCAGTTTTAAATTTATTTCAAACAATATATAATAATTAAAATAAAAGTTACTCAGTTGTAAATTATTAGGATAGACACTCTACCCTGATGCTTTGCCACTGCTTATGTTACTTAAAATTTCCTTAATTGCTTTTACTTATTAATTAAATGAAATGCTTGTATTAAAATAATTTTACATTTAAAATTCATTTATTGATTTGTGACTTTACAATAAGTATTTGTAAATGTAAGTAAAGGGTTTTTATATAATAGTTCATTTTTTTTTCTGTAGCTACCAAATGAAACAGGCCTTGAAGAAAGTAGTTCTAGTGAAAGTGATAATAGTGATGACGACATGGACTTATGAAATTTCATCCCGGTCTTGTAATATAAGCATGTAAATGGATTTTATAAAACATTTGTTTTAAAGTTTTTGTTTTAAAGATTTTTTTTAACACGCATCACTTTTTAAAATTTTTGCCTCCTCTACAAAACATAGTTGTAGGGCTGAAGCTTAAAATTTGTTTCTGACGGATTGATACATTTTTTGCACATCAATTTTTAACTCTAGCTGAAAAACCATTGTTGGATTTTTATGAAATTTAGTATGTATTATCTTGATGCATATTGGATTTAGGTGCATAATTTTTTATAACGCTAGGGGGCTCTGTCCCCAACTTTAAATTCAGAGAGCATATCTTTCAAAAGAATTAAACAGGGTTCTATTATCTGCATTATTTTCACTTGGCTGAAAAATACTATGATAAAAGTTTGCATGCTTGAGTTAATTTGCATCATGCTATACCAATTTTCATTTGCATAAAAATTTCATTAAAATCTATCAGAAATGTCTGTGTTAACAATTCTAAATATGAAAGAAATCTGAAAAATTCTATTGGTGAAATTTGTATCATTGACAATGAAAATAACAGCTATGAAACTATATGCTATGTTTTTTGGGTTAAGCCATCCAGAAATGAGTACTAGAAATCCAAGAGCATACATATTCATTTCTATCCATATTTTGTTTAAAATTACATCAATTAAAGAAACAACTTGCATCATATAGGGTGTTTTAAAGAAGCTGATGAGGCATATAACTTTTGAACCATCAGTGCTAGCCACATACTTCCAATTGGAAAATTGCTTTGAATCATTCGAAAAGTTTGTTGAAAATATTTTCAAAACTGTGGGATGTATTTGAATAAAATTATAAAACCTAACTTTTTATACAGTACATTTTCTGTAAATGAACTACTTAATTCCATAAAACTGGTTGATATTTAAATGTAAAGAAATTAAATTGAAAAGAAAATATGACAACAAAATTGTTTTGCAATTATGGAGACTTCTATTAATAGATTAATTAATAGATTTTATTAATATAGCATTTAGTTGACAAAGAATATGGAATATGAATATATTGTAAAGTGAATGTAGCTAGCCTCTCTTTCTAGATTTTTTATATTAGTGTAAATGAACTGATAAATTATTTTAATTTTGCTATAAAAGGAGATAAAGATATTATTTATTTTGGAATACTACTTCAAGTTTATTTTAAAGTTATGCTCATCTGAAAGTGTATAAATTATTTTTATTTTGCTATAAAAGGTACTATTTATTTTGGAAAATTTTATTGAATATAAAAGGACAAAGGAAAATAAATTTTATTTAAATGCCCCAATTCAGAACTGTATCTATATTTCTGCACCGCAATTACCTTTAATATTAGCTTCACTTATAAGCATTTACAAGACAATATCACCAATTTTATCAAGATATTTAATATAAGTTTTACAAAAAGTCTATACATTTGTAAAAAGAACATTTTAAAATATTGCATTTATGTAAAATATTTTATTTTCCAGTGAGAGAACTATAAAACTTTGAAGTCACATAAAATTATTTCTCATTGTAGAGCATTCTCCTAAAAATGAAAGGGAAAAAAAATGAAATATAGAACTTCATTAATTAATTCAGACAGGTTAATTATTAGATTAATTAACAGATTATTTAATTAAATGGGATTATTAATTAATTATTTTAACAGATTAATTGATTCAGACAGATTAATTAATTGATCAGACAGATTAATTAATTAGACTCGGCTCACCTTTTCCTGAGAAGACTTGCTTTTTTGTTTCAAAAACTGACGAGTTTTTATCTTTTGTAATTCATTTTGCAAATGCTTCATCTCAGCTTTACAGCTTTCCATGTAGGACATATACATACTTGTTTCAAATTTCAGAGCCTAAATAAAATTGAACATTTGTATATTTTAACAATATTTGAATGCATAAATGTGAAATATATGTAAAATGTAAATGGTGCTCCATTAGAAAAACAATATGTAGAAGTAATATTACTGTAATTTCTTGTACAAAAGCATTTAAGTGTTTAAAAGTAAATTTTTATCAGGTACTACATTTACAGAGCCATGATGTATATGCTGAGATTCTATTTTCTTTTTTGGCATTTTTGTAGCCAATTTTAACACATACTCCAATTGACACCAAACTGTACAATTTGATATTGATTGGAGTACATCCTGGTGCAATGGAGTAAGGCTTTATTCATAAATAAATTTTTAATTTAATCAAATTTTAATAAAAATCTATTTGTTTTTAATATTTTTAAAACACTTATTAGAAGCTGTGAAAAAAATTATAAAATATATAATACGAATATTTGCATGATTGTTCACTATGCATTGTATATCTAGTTGCAGATCTGTGTACAAAGAACAGATAATATTTTAGTTTTATTACAGGAAAAAAATAACTAGCAGCTGGTTGCCAGTGCTGTAGCTAGTAAGATACTATATTGATTATACTTTTAAAGCAAAGTGAATGCAAAGAGAAAAATAAGAAATTATTTTACCTTTATTTCACCATTCTTAGACTGAAGCTGAACTTTCAATTTTGCATCATTCATGTACTTCTCTTCTAAATCTTTTTGACGCAATGCCATGCTTTTTAGTTGCTGAATTAGTTTATCCATGTTCGACAACTTTTTATCCTTTTCCTCAGATTCTGCACATTTCTTCAAAAGTTGCTTCTGTATTGTTTGACAATTCTCTAAAAGCTCATGCTTTTCTGGATCAGTTCCCTATATAAATGTATTCAGATACTTGAAAAGGGATAATAAAAAAAGTATTTTTAATGCAATAATATACACTTTAATTCCTATAATTTACTTTAATTCAGGTTCCTTTCTAATGTAGTTTATGTCCTGTGTACTGAAATAAACTTTTTATTTTATTTTTTAAATATGGACAAATATAGTTGCAAGCAATATTCACTTCTGTAAAGCATTTGATTCTACTGAAAATAAGTACACTGATTTAAAAAATTGTTAGTAAGCAGTACAGTTAAAACAAAATTATAACTAACATTTTGATTATAATTTTATTTTATGATGCTTATTTACAGTTTTTATGCTAAGTACTGTTTACATCTACCACTGTTTAAGAATTTTTTTGTTGCACAGCTTTAATTTTCTTTATTTTAAATTGCAATTTCTGAACATTATATCTTTTCCACATCAATTCTTAATCCATTGGAGGTGAGATAAGTAGTTACCTTAAAATTTAACCAGATGTTAAAAAATACAAAACAAGATATTTTTTGGAATTATGTTCCCATTACAGTGACCAGTATTAATGGATTGGTTTTGAACTTGCGCTCTTCAGCACCAAGAATTACTGATAATTGCATTATTAGCAAGAAAACTCTTGCTATATGTCACAACATACTTATATTAAATATGAAAATATTAAAATTACAATGATTATAAATTGAAAATTACTTTTAACAATCTCCATCGGTGAACATTGAGAGGTTGCTGCATAGCTCTTTCTAATGCAGAATTCTTAAATCTTTCTTTATGAAGCTCTTCCTTGGCAAAGGTGAAACTTTTTTTAAGCTTTTCCAAATCATTGATTCTGGAAACTAAAGAATTTTTTTCTCCTGTTAATCTTAATATTTCTAACTGAAAAAATTGGGTAGAATTTTGAAAATTAAAAAATTTTTCTTTTTCTGCTTCAAGTGCACTTTCAGAAAATTTGATTTTTTCTTCTAAAGATGCTATTTCCTTAATCTGCTTGTGAACTTTTCTGTGTAGTATCCTGCACTCTTCTGACAGCTATTAGGTGAATCAAAGAAAAGGGAAACTTTCATATTAAATGCAACAATTAAAATAGAAATATAACAATGATATAAAAGATAAACATTAGATCTTCCACATTTGAAAATTATACTAAACATTTAAAACTAATTAATCTTAAGGAAACATTGTTTTTTCAATTTCAATTCTGATTTCAAATAGATGTACAGCGCTTAAATAATAACCATTTTAATATATTGCATTTTAATCACATATATATTTAAACTGTTTCATTTCAGCATAGAATGCCAAACTTCCACATATTTTGTAAATTTGTTAGGATTCGGAACAAGAATGCTTTAATCCCTAATATATATATATATATATATATATATGTATATATATATAAAATTGTGTCTAAAAAATGTGATATTAAATTGACAAGCTTTTACTTTTTTACTTTCCCTGCAATACATGGTAATGTATAGGGAAAGTATTGGAATCATGCAGAAAATCGCAACTCGAGTTTTCGATGGATCTACACGTTTCGAGACCTCTAGAATATGAAAAAACTATTTTTAACATCACGTTTGTGTGTGTGTCTATCTGTGTGTCTGTCTGTCCAATGTATGTATCCACTCTAACTCAAAATCTAATGGACCGAATTTTATAAAATTTGGTAGGTAAGTCATTTGGGTATGACCTTGGTGCTGATTAGTTTTTGGTACGATTCAAAATAAAAGAACCCACCTTTTTTTGTGAAATGGCCCACAAAAATTGCTTGTATCCACTCTAACTGAAAAACTAATTGATCAAATTTTACAAAATTTGTCAGGTAAGTCAGTTGCAGTTTACTCTGGTGCTGATTAGATTTTCGTATGATTTGGAAAAAAATAACCTGCCTTTTCTTGCAGAATGGCCCACAAAAATTGTCAAAATCTAAAATAAAAATCAAGTATTCTCAAATATATCCATTAAATGCTTGTTTTATACGTAAATTTTAATGATAAAAATAATAAGATCAACCCCATTACATTAGAGCTAGCCATTCGCTGGATATTTTAGTTTTTTTGTATTTTCGCTACTCCACCTTTGAAAATAAGTCCAGTTACCAAATGACAATGAAAATTGAATTAAAAGTTAATTAAATTGAATTAAAATAAAGAGAACACAAATATAAGGCTGCAGGGAAAGTCATGTGCTGCCCACATCAGATTTTTAATTCTGGTACATAATTAACATTTCATATTAATTAATTTTCATATATGTAAGTAAATTGTATGACATGTTAATTATAACTCTTCTTTTGAATACATTATAACGTGTTTCTGAAAATTATTACATTTTATATACTCTGCACTTAGAGACCACCTTTTTATGTTTTAAATAAATTTATTATATCTGTACTATAAAACATTGTATGTAATTTAATTGTATTTTTAAAGATTTTATCCAGACATTTCCAAAGTATGTCCTACTATTTATTTATTTTTTTAATTGAATGTAGAAATTGTCAATTTAAGATGGTTATGCAGGAGAATTGCATTATCTCTTTGAAAAGGTGGTCGCCAAGTGTATAAAATGTAATAATTTTCATTTTCAGAAACATGTTATAATTTATTCATAGGGAGAAGATTTATAATTAATATATCATGCAATTTACTTACATATAAGAAAACTTAGTTATTACAAAATGCTAATTAAGTACCAGAATTAAATAAGTAAAAACTTGGCAATTTGATATCGCAACATTTTTTGACACTTTATTTTTTTTTCGATTTTTTTATTCAAGTTTGCCGGGGGGTTATATTTTAACATTTTTTAGGGAGGATACGAGTCAGGGCTTTTATTTAAACAGTAAATAATTTTTATCTTTGTGCTCATTTAGGGTGTATCAAAGGAGCTTATTTAGGATGTGTTATACTTTTGCAGAAGTCAAAAGATGTACTACTTAGGCCTAAAACATGATCACATTAGGGCACAGTGGTTGATATTTTCTGCACCCATGCAGTGGGCCAAAGACGTATTAAGTATATGCAAAGCAGGTGTGGCAAGACTACATATGTGTTTGCACTGTGGGTGAAGATATATTTAAGCGCCATATTTCCAATTTTCCACAGAATGCACCTACATATAAAATTTCATACATTCATATGATCGCCCTGCTTAGAAAGTTGGTTTCTTATAAATAGACTAGAGCTCCTCATATATAGCTGCTTTTGTTTTATTTCATTTTCTATTGGGCAAAGTAAATTTTTAAAAGAAAATATGAATTTAAATATTTCCAGAATTTGTATGTTTAATTGCAAGCAATGGCTGGTACCTCTACCAGTATTAAAATAATATAAATAATTCAATTAATCAAGATTTCTTGATTATATCTTAATACATTACAATTTACAATCCTCTTGAACATTATATAAATTAAGAGTTTTGTATTGTTAATAATATGTATTAATTTATTAATTAGTAACAAGTATTAATGTATGAATTATATTAATTCATTCATTAATATCTGTTAATAAGTACTGGTATATTTGTAATAATTATTAATAAATAACAAAGGCACTTAAACCTACTTGATTAATTTTAGTTTGCAGAACCACTACATCTTTTTCCTTTTTGCTACTTTTCTGAAGATGTGAATTGTACAATTCATCTAAATGCTTATGCTTATTCTGTAGCACATCATATTCAGATTTTTGTTCAGCAAACTGAGAGTTAAGTGATTTTAGTCGTAAATCAAGCATTTCATATTTCTCTTTCCAAGTATTAATCTCTTTATTTTTGTTGCAGAGTGTTTCCTTGAGCTCGTTGACATAGTTCTCCAGATTATCAATTTTCTGCTTCATTTCATCTCTATTTTCCTGAAAGTACACAAAATAAATTGTATTGTAAATATTACAGATAGGCAAATAACACTTTTTTCGAATTTGAATATCGGATTTGAATATTAACCAGATCTTGAATATTTAAATACTCTGAATAGTTATTTAAAATTGTTAATAAATGATATTTACATTTAATAAATATTATTAATTATTATCATATAAATTAATAAAAGTAATAAAACCACATGAAATGAAACTTTTTATTTGAAATTTTAATTATTTTACAGTAGTTTTTTTTTCTAGGTAATCTTTACAATAAATGAATAATTGTAATTGTTACTCATCTTCTGCAGATTTTTATTTAAGACAATAAGCATTTGAACGCATTTAGGATCTAGTCTGCTTTTTTCTTGTCGCACATTAACCCAGAGGTGAAGAATTGCTCTTAAAAACTGTTGACTTTGCTTGATTAAATGCTTCAAAATTAATTCCAAACAGGATACAGACTGTTCTTTTTTCCAATACTATGCAAACTTTCTTCTAGGTACTTTTGAATTACTTCTTCTAGGTACTTTTGAATTACTTCTTCTAGAGTACCCTAACTTTCTTTTCAAGAACCTGTTATTAATGTCGGGATATTCAAAGTATTCGTTCTTCTAATGACATATTAGAGACAAATTTCGAATTCTTCTCGTATTTGAGTATTCACAGATGGTATTCACCTATTTCTAGTAAATAACAAAAAACTCAGGAAACAGTATTTAGCTTACTTTTATTTCCTTGTACTGTTGGCAAAACATTTTTCTGTCTAAAATTGCAGCATTGGTAATATGGACTTGCTCTGATAATTTGCAGCTAAGTTCGACAGTGTTTTGTTTCATGGAAGATTCGGACTCTTCATGATTACACAGTGCTTCATTCAATATTTCAATCTAAAATAAAGATAAAAACAAACTATGAAGTAATTATTCACAAAACTAGCTGATAACTCATTGAAAAATCAACAGTAAGATATAGTATATACCCATCCTGGGCCCGCCATAGAATGCACTCATTTTCTGAATCTCTGCAAGCTCTTTTAGTTGAGTAACAGTTTGTTTACAATAATGGTGATATAAATAACCATTGTTATAAGAAAGTTAAAAAAAAAAGTTTATATTCATCTTTGATTCTATCATATATATAAAAGAGAAAATTTTAATAATAATAGTGAAGCACAATATCAAGACTCTTATTGAATATTTTTGGCCGGACAGAGAAAACCAACTCAGGGTTAGCAAACTCCCTTGGGAAAACTTCACATTACTAAGGTACTCATGCTCCCTTTTGGTGTAAGAACTGAATACATATCAAATTTTAGCTTCCTGTCCCTTATGGTATTTGAGATATTCTTAGGCCAACAGAGGAACCCAACTTGAGAGGTAGCACATCCCCCTCAAGAAAATTTCTGATTGCTAAGGTACTCAGCCATGTTTTGGAGGTAAGAACTGATTACTTAGAAAATTTCAGCTTCCAAGACCTTATGGTTTTTGAGATATTTTTGCCCGGACATCGGATCCCACATGCTAATTATATACATAAATTATAGACGCATTGAATTGTAATTATGCAGAAATTGGTAAAATAAAAACTTTTTTAAATACAGTAAAACTTCTCTATGGTTCATCCAGTGTTGTGACAAAAATTTTTCATTTAGAGGTTTTCATTTAGTTCTTTAATTGGGCACATTTTGGAAAGAAAGCAAAACTAATGTCATACTGGAGTTATAGATAAAATAAAATAAAAAGTGTGTATGTTATTTCAGAACATTATTATATACAATAAATTAATAGTCCGTAATTTGCTTACAAAAACAGTTTCAAGAAACTTCATAACAGACAAGTTTATATTTTATTTGAAAAATATATTAATTTTCATCTAATTTGGCAGTTTTTTTGCAAACAATTTTTTTCTACATTTTCTTTTAGTTCAGAAAATAGCATTTTAATTTTACTTCTTTAGAACAATAATACAGTTTCATTAGATGGTTAATTTGATTAGAATATCTTGCACTGTTAACATAAAATACTCCACTATTTAATTGCTCACATTTGTGCAGACCTTGTACAATGGTCAAATGGATATCCTTGTAGAAGGTTGCCTTCTGCTTTTAGGAGTATTTCACCTCCTGTGGGAGGTGAAACCCTACTTTCTCATGTGCAACCCATTGTTTATTACACTTGAAGAGTTTGGATGCAAAACAATAGGACTAAAACAAGTATAAATTGGGAAGAAAAAGAAAGAATTTAACTTTGGAAGTCAAAAATGTAAAGTTTGAAAAAGCTTTTGTCTTACCATTGGAAAACTGGTTATTTTGAGTAGTATGTGTGGTCACTTAATGAGGGTAAAATTAATTATTTTATATATTTATATATAAAATATTTATATATAAAACATGCATATTAATTTATATATTTATAAACTAGCCGCCTTTGGCGACCAGCCTGTTTGCTACCCTTGAAAATTCTGACCGTGGCAAACTCGCTGGTACGACCTACTAGAAAGGTGTAAGGTAACTATTTGGACGGCCAGAAAGTGCCACCCAATTTAGACCGGAACCCAGTGGGGGAGGCATCCACAGGGACCGTACCCTCCTTCCCCTACCACCAACCTCTCGGAAGGACTTACGGTGGAGGAAAAGGGCAAAAAATGGTTGAAATCGCATAAAACATTAAATAACTAAAAAAATAATTCAAATTTAAAAAATCGGTTTTCACGTCCCCCCCTGGGTCTCCGATTGCCAAATTTTGTAGCTCTCCAATGCGCGGTCGCTGAACGTATAGTGTATAAGACAGCCACACACACAGACAGACATTGCCTTTTATTATTTAAGATATATAAATTAATATGCACAAAATTATACAAAACATTGAACTAAATATTTGTTTAACTAGTAATTGACCAGCTATTTATTGAAAATGAGTTATATTTAAATCAAACATTGTAAATACCTTTTTAGTTAATTTTTTTATGTCTGAAAGTAGCTGACTCTTCAGTCCCTCTAAAACAGAATTAACAGAGCGTTGTTTTTCATTCTCCAGTTTTGAAGCTTTCAATTCTCGGTACAATCCAATTTTCTCATTTTCGACATTTTTAAAGTCAGATTCATATTTTTTCATCAAACTCTCCATTTTAATTATATTCTGTTAAAATAGTAAAATAATAAGAATAATTAAAACCTTAAAATCCAGTAAAATATTTAACTAATGATTGCATACATTTTAAATATGGTTGAAAGACATTTTAAGGGATTAACACATTTTTATTCTAAAATTCTATAACTTAATTGAAGATACCAAAATATGCATTAAGTAAGCATGTAATTTAACCGTATATTACATATTTGACTGGCAATGGTAGTTTCGACACTTTAGAAATACACATTGTTAGATTCGCTAACAGGTAAACCAAGGCAGTTGCGTAGGAGCACCTAAAGAAATATATGTCATCCCCTCCCCCACATAAATGAATTCTTTTTTAATTTTTATATTACTTTACATGCTTAAAATGACAAGTGTTTTAACATAATTCATATGTTCAGGTGGTAGGAGAATATTTCATGTCATTTTTCATCATTTGATATCATTTTTAAAGATCTATATAGAGCCCTGTTTAGTAACTTGGAATGATAAAATTATGATATTTATATAACTTTCTATACTTTAACTGCAGTTGACTTTGTAGACATATTTAAAAAGAAGAGGGGAGTATAAAGAGGCAATGTTGGTGGAAAGTTGCATGCTCATTTTAGCACAGTCCAAATTTAGTATTGTTGTGATGTATCTGGATTCACAGGTATATGCTCAGAATACAATAATGAGTTCAAAGATCTAAACAACGTAAGCTTTATCTAAAGTAGTATTAAATGTAAATAGGAGTAAGATATAGTTAATAACCTTTTAGCTATCTAGCAAAGTCACAAAACAATGGTCAGTTATAATAAAACAACACAACAGTTAAACTAATTCATGAACAAGAAGATTGTATTCTTAGAACACCAATGGATTCATTATTTTTTAATCACATTACTTTGCTCGCTGAACCATGAGCAACTTTATATACTCTCTGTGGAAAGACTTGGGTAACTTGTGAAATTCTTGACCAATCATGTAGATTTTCAAACTTTAGAAAGGTGGCAATTTGGCAATATTTCCCTAAATTTGTTACCAAGGTTAAGTGACCAGATCTTGTAATAACAATTTGTAACTGTAAATACTGATAATTTTAAGATAGGAAAAGGTATTGAGCATTTACACAAGGTTTGTACTCCTCCTGGAAATTCTTGAAAACTCCTGGAATTAAGATTTTTTTTATAAGGGCCCTTGAAAACTCCTTATTTTATCGAAAAATACTCCTGGAAAATCGATATCGCGATCTTTTATTTCATACTATAGTCAATAGGTGGCGCCACCAAACCAACGATAGTGCACAAATACTGATCTTGGAAATATAGAGACGCCAATCATTACGGATTTTTTGTAATTCTTATGGATTTTTGAACAAAATTACGGACTGCGGAAAAGACCTGTAAAATTACTAAAAATTCCTATTTTTTTTTTTCATCCATCCTGTAATTATTGCACTTTAAATTGACAAAACTTGCTTATTTCTATATGTTGGTTTGTTATTCATGTAAATATTTTAATTATTTTGACACATTTAGTATGATTGTGCAATTTAATGAATTCTCCTGTAGTCCTGGGCGTCCACAAGTATCCTTTTCCATCCATCCCCATCCTCTAAATATTAGTCATTAGATGAACTGAGCTAGCCTATTTTCACATTTTGGTTGATTATAAAGGCTAATTTTTTAATTATTTTCTTATAAATAGAGGGATTGCGTAATTCCGGTAGTATGGCGTACATTGCCGAGTATCTTTTTCCATTCATCTCCATCCTGTAATTATTGCACATTAAATTAACAAAACTTGTTTATCTTTATATTTTGGTTTATTATTCTTGTTAATTTTATAATTATTTTGACATTCAGTACGATTGCGCAATTCAGGGAATTCTCGTGTAGTCCTGCGAGTCCACAAGTATCCTTATCTATTCATCTCCATCCTCTATATATTAATCATTAGACTGACAAAACTAGCTTATTTTCACATTTTGGTTATTTATTAAGGTTAATTTTTTAATTATTACGTTTTAATTTTTTATTTATTTACATAAATAGTGCGATTGCACAGTTCAATTTGCCCAGAAGAATTTAATGTTATCTGGTGATGAAAGCAATATTATTTGTTCCGTATAATAATGTTGTCTCAAAATGTATATTCTATATTATTGTTAGAAAATATGGGGCTGAATTTAAGTGCAGACACATTACATTTTTTTATTACTTAAAAAAATAAAAACCATGTCAAATGTTCTTTAATAATTTCTTCCTAAAACATGAAAAATAAAGTCTGAGCTAGAGCAGGCTAAAAATAAATAACCAAATACATTTAGTTTAAGCTAAGCATGTTCTGTTTCCTACTTATTTTTTAATTTAATTAAAAAATAAGTAGGAAAGTTAAGCATGTTCTATTAAGGATTTTGGAATTTCTTTTTTGTTTAGTAATGAAGACTAATATATTCATATTTTGTTTGTTTAGTTTAAAAATTTGAACATTTCATATAAAAAATATATATATAATTTTTTAAATGTTTGATCAAATATTTTTCTGATTACCATTGCACACAATTTTTTTTATCGCAAATCGAACCACTCTAGTCATTACTGAATTAAAATTTCCTGTTTAGATTACTGAAACTATAAGCAGCCATTATTCATATAAATCTTGTGAAAATACAAAGCAGCAATATACAGCAGTACAAAGCAAATGTGAGCAGAGGCATTGCTGAAGGAGGATGATTTATGGGTCATATCCACCTCCCCAAGAACCCATTGAATTTCAAAGAAATTATGTATGAAGAAATACAAAATATTTGGTTACCAACCATACCAGCCAAGTTGATGTTGGATTCATTTAAAAAATTATTAAAAGACATGGTTAAGAAAAAATTTGTTAATGGATCCTGTTCCATCACTGATGTTTAATAAATTATGGAGTGTAAATTGGCAAACTTTTCCTTGATTGGTGCATTGTAATTCAAGACAAATTTTTATATGGCCAGAGTGGTGTAGTTGGTATAAGACTAAGCAACATGGCTGAAAGAGAAATATCTGTAGAATCTTGGTTTCATTTCTACTTTTAATGTGTAGAAAAACTGAAAAAATGCTCGAACCCTTCTAGAAAACTCCTTAAAAACTCCTGGAAATGAGTTCTTCCAAAAAGTATGCACCCTGGTAACAGTATACACTAACATAAGGACCATTATTGTTACACTACATGTTTGAAATAATCAGCTACACAGATACTTTAGTCATTTTGATACATATATATCGAGAAGTAAAATGTACTTATGCATAAGAAATAAATGTTTATACAATGTTAAGCTTTTTGCCAAAAAATAAAGGAAAATGAAGATGCCATGTGAAAACACACAACATGCCAAGATCACCCCCTTGAGACGAAAAGAAGGCAATTCAAACTAAACTGATACAATAATTAAAAATTTAATATATTAAAATTATCATAGTTGAGTTAATTAAGAATGTTTGCTCATGAAGCAGAATATTAAAATACATTATGGTGTTAATATTTGTAATTAATATTTATTTTGTAATTAACATTACAAAAACTACAATTGTTAATTAAGATAAAGTTACCTTTGCTAATAGTTCTTTTTCCCTATTTAAATTAGTTACTTCAAAATTGTGCTGAGAAATCTGCTTTTTCATTTTCATAATTTCTAGAAATAAAAAATATGTAATCACAAAAGAAAATGAAAATTGTTGAAAAAAATTTCTTAAATTGCAGTTAAATATTTTGTTCTGATCAAAATATATTATAAAATACTACTTATTATAATATATACAACCTTTGTTTCAGACAAAATTATAGTAAAGATATTTTATTAAGTCACACCTTTTTATTATAAATCGACAGCACATTCAAACAAAATACCACTAATAGTAATTTTTGATTAAAAGCAGTTTTAAATACTTGAAATTATTTCCGAATACAATACTATAAATGGCAGCGAAGATGCAAGACATTTTCATAAGGGATTTACTCTGAACTACAAAATAGTTTCATTTTTTATATACACTCTCATCATCTTAGTAATGTAATTATTTATACACATTAAAGTTTTATGCATAAAACAATTATTTGTATATTCATGAGAAAAACTGAAAAAAAAAAAAATGTACTACATTTTAAAATTTGTGACAAAAATTACAAAATGTATTCCATTAGAAGGGTACCTGGCTCCTCATAGCTTCATCTATGGTAAATACTCAGAAAATTAAGTAATGCAATTCAGAATAATTCAGTAGTTTAGGATAAATTATGTCAAAAATTTTAGACAAATCAAAGTTTGATAAAATAAATGTAAAAAATATTTTTAACTGGAATTATATGGATAGTTAGTTCAGGTCTGGCCAAATTTTGTTTGTATGTAGAAGCTAACCCCAACTATCAGAGTGAATTTTAATGTCATCTGATATTTGATAATACGATTTTTGAATCTTAATTTGCTTAAATTTCTACATAACAAAGGTGAAAAGTAAGAGACATTAAAAATTGTATTTTATTCTATTTGTATCCTTAAACAAGTGAACTAAATCAAAAAGAAAATAACTAGAGTGTGAGTCTTTTGACTTTTTATATTAATTTTAATATTCCATAGTGTTTAGTTCTATTTGTAAAAAAGTGTACCTTATTCAGATTTCTTTCCCAAGTTATTCTTTTAAAATTTAAAAATTCTTTAAAAGTTTGTTTTTTAAATTGGCAACAGTGTGACACAGATGAACTCATTTGGCTTATCTGTGTTAATAAAAACTATTTTTTTACCATTATTTTTCAAATTATCAATTTTCCCATCATGCTATATGCTATCATCTTTGTTCTAAGAATGATTGTTTTCTCATAGGGAATAATGCTATGAAAATCTTAAAATTCAAGTTCTAATCATGAGCATTACTAAAATTTCTATTTTATTTTAGTTTTTCATATAATGAATGTATCTACACATAACATTTTATAGTGATAGAAGCATTTGTTCATGAGCTATGTTCACATCTCACAGACACACACATAGATGGATATATTCTCAAAAGTTTTGGAATGAGTTCAAGATGTCTTAAAATGTACTTGTATGTCAAAAACTTGAATTAGAAAAAAAAGAAAATAATTGAGAAAGTAATACATTTACTAAAATATATGTTTGTAGAAAGACCACATATCAGTGGTGAGATAAGTTACTTTTTTTCTCAGCATTTTGATAAATGCTCCATTTATTTATTTTTCTTGAGCTGCAGATTGAATGTGTTAGTGATTTTATGATATAATTCTGATTCTTATTATAAGTGGGAGTGAAAAGTTTGAACATATGGGTACTCTTATTTCACTAATTCTGCAAAGAAAATTCATAAGAAATAAATTTTTTTAAACTAGTTATAACCTAGTAAAAAATGCGGGCATAATCAAGTTTCTAGGTACCAGGAGGATTTCTAGGAGTGCCAGGCACTCCGGATTTATCAAAGTAAACTGAATTATTTTATGCAAAGCTATAGCAATAGTAAAATATTCATATCATCTTTCCTTCTAAAACTACATTGAGAACTTTTTCGTGTAATTTCATACTCAGTGTAATTTTAATAAAGTTAGAACAATTCATATTAAGTTAATTAAAACAGATTTCAATACTTGCCTTCAATGTTTCTTCATTTACAATCTTGCAAATATATGGTTGAATAAAACTATTAAAACAAAAAAGTATGCATATGAACACAAAAACAGACAGAAGAGGAAAAGATAACTGAATAAAACGTTACAGAAAAGTGCATAAATAAAAAGAAAAACAGAAAAATGTGGTTGCAGACTAAAATATAAGAAATAAACAAACTATCTTTGACCTTGATTTTATGTTATAATACTTTTTATGCAATATATATATATCACTGCCTTCCAAATTTAATGAGATTAGGATTGACATCATAATCTGACATTCCATAACTGAAATTAAATGAGTTTGGAATAATCACAACCAATAATTTCAAGATTCATTTTCGAGGAATAAAAATGTATTATAAATTTTTTATTGCATTAGTTTTGTTTATTTATGACATTTATTGCTATAAACTTTGTAACCTTTTTTTGACAAGGCTTTTAAAATATGTTAGTTATCTGTGTAACCTATGACATTTGTAAAGTTCATAATTCTTTTAAACATGTGAATGTTTTTAAAAGCAAAAATATAAAATTAATAATCTAATATTAATGCAATACAATGCATTTTATGTTAATTTAACAAAATATCCCTTAAAAAATTCATTCACCCCCGTGTTTCATTTTTCATATATTAATCTACGGGAAAAGTTAAGACTCTGTCATATTTATATTTTCCCTTGCTGTTCTTTCTAAATTATAGATGATGGAAACAGGAAAATATTGGTTTTTAGATTTATATAAAATGCATGTATGTATTGATAAAAGTTAGAAATACTATAATAATTTTTTTTATTCTCCCTTCCATTTAAAAATTTAGTTATATATACATTTTTAATATTAAAAGTCAATTTTGCAATATATGTAAAATAAAGTTTAATTAATATTGATACTTATTATTCACATAACTAAATAGTTCACTTCAAAATAATTTTTAATGCATAAGTTTTGCATAAAGGTCTAGCTAAGAGCTTAATTGAATAACCCAGCAATATAATAGCCAGAATTTGAATAATAGCTATCAAACATTAATTTACAAAACAATTCAAAACTTTGTATATATTTAAATACAAAGTAAAATCATAACAAAAGTCCTACTATTTGGCACAAATATTTGTTCAATATGATAGTCATCTTGAATAAACATACTATATATAGCTAGATAACTTCGACTTTTTAAGATATGCTAGAGCAAATTTCATTATTTGTGTAAGATCAGAATTAGTGGATTAGAAGATAATACAGTTCCCTTGTATGTATTTACAGCCAGCAATAGACATAAAGATTACTAAAATTAGACTGATGGATCAGAAATTGGAGAATATATAGCTTAGGTTATCAATTTACTGCACCCTGACACATACACTGGCCAAAAATAAAATCCCAACACTAAGAAGAAATTAGTTTAGAGGAATGAAATTTAGGCAAAGCAATTGTGTAGGTAACATATTTATTTGATTAAAGTTTCAAGATCACAGGTTAAAGTATGCGCGAGAAGAGCCATTTCAAATGTGAAATGGTGGTACATTAATAACTGCTGTAGTCGCCACGATTTTGAATGCAAGCATGCAAAAGTGCATGCATTGTGTCGTACAGGTGCCGTATGCCATTTTGTGGGATGGAGTTCCATGCCTGTTGCACTTGGTCAGTCAAATCAGCAACGGTTAATGCTGGTTATGGATGACCCTGGATTTATCTTTCAATAATGTCCCATACGTGCTCGATGGGAGAAAGATCTGGTGATCTCGCAGGCTAAGGCAACATGTCAACACTCTGTAGAGCACGTTGGGTGACAGCAATGGTATGAGGATGAGCGTGATCCTGTTGGAAAACACCCTCTTGAATACTGCTCATGAATGGCAGCACAACCGATTCAATCACCAGTCTGATATACAAATTTGTTGTCAAGGTGCTTGGGATAACAAAGAGACTGCTCCTGCTGTCATAGGAAATGGCTCCCCAGATCATAACATCTGGTGCAGGTCCAGTGTGTCTCCGCCGCAGAAAGCTTGGTTCTAAGCGCTCACCTGGCCTCCCTCTTACCAACATATGACCATCATTGGCACCAAGACAGAAACGGCTCTCATCTGAGAATACAACAGATCTCCACTCCACCCTCCAATGAGCTCTAGCTTGACACCACTGACATCACAAATGGCAGTGATTCGGAGTTAATGGTATGAACGCTACAGGTCGTCTGGCTCGGAGCTGTCCTTCAAGTAATTGATTTCTTACAGTTCGCTGTGTCACTCTGGGGGCCAACAGAAGCTCTAATTGCTGCTGCAGATGCAGTACGATCCACCACAGCCATGCAGCGAATACGGCGGTCTTCCTTCTCAGTAATGGCCTGTGTGCGGCCGGACCCCTGTCTTCTTGAGACAGTGCCTTCCTGTGACCACTGCTGCCAACAATCATGCATAGTGGATACATCCCTGCTAAGTCTTTCTGCAATATCTCAGAAAGAAAATTCACCTTCTTGTACGGCCTCGTTCAAACTCACTGAGATACTGCCTTCTTCGTCTCCTTAAAGGCATTCTTTACTCAAACCTAGCTCACAAGTCTAATCCGGATGATAAATAGCAGTCACAAAGTTTACACCGCGTATTTAAAGCCAACGTGATTTGCATTATCATAGTGGCGCTACTAGCACCACTCTTATTCGTCCAGCGCAAAATTTGAATAGGAGTCATCTTTCATATGTGCAAAAATGCACCTCCAAAATTTCGTTTATCTAGCACAACTCCTTCTTGGTGTTGGGATTTTATTTTCCACCAGTGTACTATGTGAAATATCTTTCAAGGACACTTTCTTCTAGTGGATGCAAATTAATTAAAAAATAAGTTAATTCAAAGTACTTTTGAGATAATCACTTGTATTTTTCACCAATTCTTTATGGTAATGGAATAGGCATTGTCTAAAAATTTCTTAATCCCACAAACTTAATAAAGTAGAAAAACCCAGACCACACGACCAACCCATAGGCTAATGGTAGCTTTCTGTGTGGCCGGAAACTTAATAAAGTGAAAAAACTCTTCCTACTTCCTTTCTTTAATAAATATGACCACCACTTATATGAATAGTTGACAGAGAAAAAAAAAGTTGATTAAATATTCACTTTTAACTGGCAGTTGACAACAAATTTTAAAATCAGAATCTATTTTCATATTTTACAACAATGAATTTACAAAGATGAGACTTATTTATTGTTATAAATTGTTCAAAAATACATTCGCTTGGCATGATTTTTAATAGTTGTTTTAAATAATTAAAAACTCTCAATTGTTTCTGAATAGCTAAAATCTTTCCATAGAAAAAAAAGCTTTCATTAGACATTAACTATGATTTTTAGAAGTATGAATTGAGAAAAACACTGGACATAGATAAATACTTGCATATTTTAATAGTGTAGATAGGACCCCCACCCCCCTAACAAAAGTGAATTATAATCATTATTACTACATACTTCAGTAAAATAGTATTAATTATATTGATTAATAAGAACATGCAATTTCCTAACAAAATACACTTCCTATATGAACACCACACAAAAGTTAGATTTGGCCTTAATATTTTCACCCCCTCCCCATCAAAATGTAGTTACTACATGAACCCCTAATTTATGGCAGTTGGACAGAGATCAGACAAATAGAACAGTTGGATTTTATAGTATAGAGTATCCAAACTTTTTCTAGTATATCTTAAATGTCAAAGACAGCTTGTTGAAAATAAATTATTAAAACAAAATGACATAACAGAAAAATAAAATCTGTAATAGTAATGTAATTACTACATGAACCCCTAACACATGGCAGTTGGACTGAGATCAGATAAACAGAACAGTTGAGTTTTATAGTATAGAATATTCAAACTTTTTTCCAGTATATCTTAAATATCTGGGTTAAAGAAATTATTAAAATAAGATGACATAAAATAAAATCTGTAATAGAAAATGAATCTAGTCATTTTTATAAGTAATCAGTGACAAAATACATAAACAAATAAATACATAAAATGTACCTTTCTCTGTACTCATTAATTCTGATTTTAAAAATTTAATTTTCTCATCTGAACTTTGCTTCTGGCTCTCTATTCTCAGGTATTTTTGCAAAATTGCCTCCTTATCATTTATGAGATTTATGAGCTTCCCATTTAAGGCTTTAATGTCTTCATCTTTTTTCTAAAAAAATATATTAATCTGAATAATTAAGCAATGCATATTCTGAATTTTTTAATTTATCACACCAATTATATCATTTCAATGTCAATGATATTTTACTTTGTTAATGGGGATAAATATAAATATAAAATAAACAGAAAACTACACTTTTATTTCTAAAGCATCACACTTACATGACTATAAGTTCTTTGACTATATGCTATTTTCACATGTGATAATACAACACAAAATTGTTAAAATTCCTATAAAACATTATAAACTTTAAAAATCTAAAGTAAAAATAGAAATAAATAGAATAAAAAAGAATATACAGAATAAAAGTTCACAAAAGTTAAAAATTCAAATAAAAAAATTATAAATAAAAAGTTTAATACAGATTCTGAAGAGCTAAACAGTCTCTAGCCTTTCCACAAGTTATCATTAAAAATCCAATACAAGAAAATTAAAAACAAGCTTTATGTTCCAATTTGTACACAGTTGTTTGCCAATAGACTACTTAACTGCAAAAATATTGACCAGGATTGGTAAAAAATAAATAAAAATTTACTGCATTATCATTCAAATTTCATTCTCTAACTTAAAAGGAAAGATATGTTTAGTAGTATTAGATGGATTTAGTAGGATTAGATGTTTAGTAGCTTATAATCCTACATTCTAGGGTGAAACCCTTCAATACAATTTAATGCATAATTCAATACACAACCTGAAAACATAATTTAAGATAGATAAGTCATATATAATTACTTTTACATAACTACTATTTAAAACATGCAAATAAATCTTTAATTACCTACGATTGTGTTAGCTGGATATAGATTATACAGTATGACAAGAATCAGTTTAATAAAAGTAAATAAAATGAAAAAGTATCAGGGTATGTAAATGGTAAACCAAATGTTGCTAGTTAAAAAATTTAGGAATATACTTGCAGGGATATAATTTTGCTTCCTATAACAAATATTTCTGTTGGTCTCTTGAGGGTTAAAATAAAACTAAAATTACTTTGTTAAAAGCAACATACAACATACATTTACTAGTGTTGACCAGTTTTGAAGGTAAGAAACAGCCTTCTTCAACAAGAAGCACAACCTTCACTTGTGAGAGCAATATCTGTAACTTATGTTAGAACAAAAAACGAGACTGAAGCAGATAAAGGCTGTTACCAATGGCGAGAAGGAAAAAAAAAAGAGGTAAAAAACTAAGGAGGAAGGAACATGAGGTAGGACACTATGGAAGAATGGTAAAATACTAAAGAGGAGTGAATGTCCAACATAAGATTCAAAGTACTTGTTCAGTGAGTAAAACTATGAACATAAGTGTCCTATTAAATTAGAAAAATGGCAATTAACTGGTTTCAGAAGTTACATAAGTTGTCCCAACCAGCAGTAGAAATAACAGTTCCTAAACAAATACGAAAATAAATAAAACAGGATATTAAGGAATCACAATCGAATTAACACGAACCTCAAGAAAAACAAAAATTTGTTTGTGTTAAAAATAGTTCATGTTATCTGTTCTTGATTGTTAATTTGGAACTTGTTAGTGAGTTAGAAACAGTTTGTGTTCAAAATAATTTACGTTAATGACATTCGACTGTAACTGCTTTTGAAAGCTAAAAGAGCATTGCCAACAAATACTTAAGAAAAGCAAAAATTCAGGAAACAGTAAGAAAATGACCAAAATACAGATAAGGAGACAAACAAAATCAAAATATTAAATCAGATATTTCTAAGCAGAATAAATAATTGTCTTAACATTATAGATTCTAAATGCAAAATAAGAAGGTTATGATTGTATATACAGTAAAGAAAAAGCTAGATTCTATCTTTGTTTGAAAAGTATCTACACTAAAACTTTGAAAGTACTGCATACCTGTATCGTCTATAGCTGTGGCAAGAAATATGAAAGTGAATAATTTGGAACTATAAAAGTATAAGTATATAAAAGGGTAACAAATTATATTTGGAAAAAGAACATAGTCTTTTCACAATGAAAGAAAAGTGAAGAGCAGGGTTGATAATTGTAATTCTAAATGTAGATATTCAGTATCTTTTTATGGCATAATGTAATCAATTTTTCTAACTTGGATTAATTTATACCTCTGGAAATTCCCGATGCATACAAGTTATTACACCTTATTAAGGTTAAACAGTTTTTAAGAAAATGGAAGCTTTAATCAATTTTAAGAGAAAGTTACCATACCTCTAACAATAAAGCCAGCTTATCCTTTTCTTCAGAAATACTCCTGCAAGTTTTGATTTGTTGACCCACTTGTTTAGCAGCTTTTACACGTATTTCTTTCATACTACTTATTTTGGACAGGTAAGAAACAATCTTATTCTGAAATAAGAACTTATTTAATAAACATCTTTACATAAAGCTCTATTATAAATATAAAAATTTAAATATTTTAGAGATTAGTTGATGATTAAATTGATTTTCATAATTAATAAAATACAAAAGAAAAACTCTTTTCAGAATTCAGTAATTGACTCTGGAAATAATAAAAAATTGTAGACAGTTATCTAAATAATTTATTGAGTAGGCCTGTAAAAGAATAATTTCAATTATTTTACGGATTTTTCTAATCAATTTCCTCTTTCACACAAATATAGAGTATTCAGTCAAAAATACATTTTTGTTTTCCTCAGGTATCTGATTAGAAAAAAAAAAATCTAGAGTTGTTTTTTAATCATCTTCAAAACATTTAAAAAACAGATTCTTTCAAAAATCCACATTTGAAAGATGATTTTAATAATATAGTCTCAGATGGTGATAAATTGTAGTTTATTTGCACAATGTTAATTTAAAATTTTTAAATTTAAAATTATATATTTCAATTTTTTTTATTTTTGCTTGGTTTGCCATGATGAGTATTATCATATTTGAGACAAATTTACTTTGAATTCAAGTTGTGGCACAATTGCTATTTTAATATCAAACATTTAAACAAAGTGGATTAGACTGCAAGATGGTTGAAGTATGTATTCTTATTCACCATGTTCATACCAGGGATTCTTTATTTTTGTGATATTGTCGAAGTTCAACAGGCATTCTGCTAGTACACAGGGAAAATTTCACTCTGTGGTATGAGAAAAATTTGAAATAGGTTTTTTTTTACATGAACATTCATAAATGATGTCATAACAAAGCATGCATGTATGTCATGTTATGTTAACTAATAAGATATATTTTCAATTCACAGCTCAAAATATAGATAAAGTTGTAATCAGTTGCTACATGGAATATCAGTATATATTTGAAAAATTACTTGGGTGCTAAAGCAACCTTTGAGGGTTCATACCTCTAAGTTCTTCTCCTAGCTCAGGGTTACAATGTTTTTCATTATTTTTACAAACATTTTAAAATTGTTTTAGGATTTTACAATATAACTAATGATTACTATTACTAATTGCCACAGTATATTCATTGAAATAACATTTAAATTTTCAGAAACTGTTTTCCACACAGAACTTGTTCATTTTTAGGCATATATATATATATATATATATAAACTTTCATACTAACTATATATTAGCTAGTACAAAAGTGCTTTATATTAGTTAGTGATATAGAGCTTATGTTGTAAAAATACTAGAAAATAAAAGTTTACAGAAATTGTATGCTTCATGATACAAATAAGAAGTTAAAAATTTAAGAAAATGCACCTTAAGCATATTGTTTTCAAGATTTAATTCTTCAATCCTTTTTTGAAGTTGTAAAATATTTTCCTCAAACTCTTTTATCCTTCCATCCTTGTCTCTGGATTCCTTTTCAACAAAAACTTTATCTTTCACAACTTTCTGGCTGCGATCCAGTTCGTGTTTCAGCTTTAACCTTAGATCTTCAACATCATGTTCAAGCTACATAAAAATAATTTTAAAAAGCTAAATGAATTATAGCACGTGTTAGACACAAAAAATATACTTTAAAATTATCACATGATTAAAACACTTAAAAGTTTAAATTTTTATATTTATTTGCTCTTTTAATTTAGTCACAATATATGTTTATATCTTCTAAACGAATGAGATAATATTGGAAACTTTTTAATTTTTTATACATGAGACTAAGCACTCGGCATTAATACTATACTACAGCGATTGCTAACCAGTAATGTATTTAAGATGGTCCTAAAATCTACTTTCTTTAAGATAGCAAAACTATATTTTTAAGTAATTTACATGAATAAAAATTACAATTTACACCTCAAACATCTGTTCAAAATATGTTACTATCGGTTGCATAATGTGGACACTTCTGAGAATTTGGAAAAGTTTTTAGGTACCTGCGAAAAACATATTTAAAAGGACATGTGAAAAATATTTATATATTACATTTATTATTTATATATAAGTTATATTCTTAAATTAAACTAGGCAGAAAGAAACAAGTTATATATAATATTATTATGTTTGATGAAGTATATCCTATATATAATAAAATTTCAGTTTTCTGCCTTCTCCAACCAATCAGAATGAAGCAAGCCCTGAGCCTGTACTGCTTTGCATACAAAACAGCATGCTAATCCTCGCCTCAAGTGATAAACCTCATAGAGGAAGGATTAGTACCTACTCCCTCCTCCTTGACAAGTCAGAATACCCAGAATAAACTGGGAATTTTACTTGCACAGCAGGCTCAGGTTGATGAGCTTAAGTGAGAGCAGGAATTATACATGCTTCTGCCAAAACATATTTTTGAGACTTCAAATTAAAAGAAAAGACTTACAAAATACGGACAAATAATAAAAAGAGTCAATGGACAAATAAGAAAACCATCTCATTCATTATATTAGGTTCTTTGGATCAAAGTGCATGCATTTTTATTACTCTTTCATACTATTGTACAGAGAAAATATTTTTTTCCGAATATTTTCTATTTCGAGGTTTTGATGAATAAACACATTTTAGGACTTTTTAAACTCATTTCAACTCTTTTTTATGTAGGCTATCAAACAAATTAACCTGTTTTGCTGAAAATATCTTGTCATTGCTGGAAAACACAGTCTCCCATCAAAATGATTTAAAGCAGTAGTCTCCGACCACAATCAGGAGGGTGAAGCAGCCACATGCTGCAAGGGCCAAACAAAGTGAAGCTTTCAGCAGGGGTTGGTGAGCATCAGTGATTAGGGGTGGTACCCTCTTAGTAATACAAACATATTTTCAATCTTAAAGCTTTAAAAGCCAAATGCTGAAAAAATGCATAATTTTTAAATGCCCATAACGATTTCATTCATGTCAAATTTACTTACTTCCATAAAAAATTTGATACATCTATTATTAAATATTATTACCCATAAAACTGAAAAATAATTTATACAGAGCTATCAACGTTTTAAAGAATCACAATGTTTTTGCTTTTAAAGTTTTTTGCTTTTAAAGTTTATACATTATTTTAATGTATAAATTTTTAAACAAAAATATGCAATTTAAATTTTACCTTTTCAACACCAGCAACTGTATCTAAAAGCTTCAATTTTATTTCCTGCTCAGAATCTTCTTTACTTCTTAAATTGGCTTCAAGCTGTGTAACTCGAGAATTTAAATATTGCCTTTCTCTTTCAGCCTCTTCTTCAATAACTATTTCTCTAAATTTAGAAAATAAAAGAATTTATTTTTTTTTTTTTTCAAATTATCTCTATATGTGAATTTGAGAGAGTGTTTGTCTGCTTCATATCCAAACTTGCAATTTTTTGACAGATTTTCTTTTCCAAATTTGTATGGTTAATCTCCATTTCATTGCAGGTAACCCCATTTGTGTTTTGAGTTTCTAGGAACAGGGGTTGTCGAAATATTAATAAAAACCTCCATAGAAATAACATTGTGTAGGTGTTTTTTTTTTTAAATTATTTTTGAAAAAAAAAATAATGATAATTACATCATGTTGTTTAGCAATGGAGTTAAATCAACTGTGTTTATGTCAGTCAGATGATTTTTATTCAAATTACTTAAATAATATAGAAAGTGATATAATTTTTTTTTATTATAAATGAACAGTATTATATTTTTGAATGGGTTATATCAGTTATGATCTTGGGGATAAGATTATGGGGATTATTGATATTTTAAATTAAGTCATCTGTTTTTATTTTGGTAAAGATTTTTAAATGCATATATTTTCCATTGTGCTTAGTTGATTGTTGCAAAAGGATAAAAATGGTATTGGTCAATCTTTTGCGACCATTTTAGCATCTACATTTTGGTATATGTATACCACATTAAATTAAAGAAAAAAATGTTTACAAGCATGAAGGATGTTTTATTCTTTAAATTTACCTGTGTATATAATTTTGTATAGTGAGAATAGAGATTCTAATAGTACTTCTATTTTAGGCAAATTAAATTAAACGTTTTAAAACAATTTTTTAAAGAAGAATATCATTTAAAATTTACTAGAATTTGCTAGTAGAAAAGAAGACATTATTTTAAAATATTAAATTTGAAGTTTAAGTGAGTAACTGATTTGAAATCACTCTTGCTTCATAAGTCATGGAAATACTTAGTGAAAAGAAATATAAGATAAATAAACTTACTTTCTTGGAACTACAACATCCTTTTGTGGCTCTACATTAATGACCTTGTTTTCAAGAGTAGCAATTCTTTTTTTGAATTGTAATTCTTTCTCTTCAAAATCTTCAATGCATTTGCAAGTTTTGATCAAATCCTGAAAATGATTATGTCATTTTAGGTGTTATAATTGACATTATGTAAAAAGGTAGAAAATTAAAAGACAATAGAAGACAGACAAATAATATGAGGAAAAATATATACAAAAACTACTAATAATAATTGTATTCTATTCTTTAAGACAAAAATGTAAACAAAATTGTATTTTTGGTATAGTGATTAAAAAAAAAATAATAATACTAATTGGGTTGGGGTGGGGAGGGTGTGTGTGTGTGTGTGGGGGGGGGGGAGGTGTAGCCTAAATATTTATTTTTCCCCATTTCCTCAACTAAACTCCCATGGGTTCAGTTGAGTTTTTGGAAGGAGGGGTTATGACACCACCCTGGTGACAGCAATGGTTTTAATACATCACATTCTATTGGTGAATCAACTGAATATTTTTTGAGCATAAGAAATAAGGTGTAAATGGATCTAAAATCCTTTAAATAAAAAAAGTGAAAACAAATCCATGGCTGATAATCTAGACACAAAAGAGCAAGAATAAATACATGGAACAATATAGTCTTCTCAAACATAAATGAAAGTTTCTTTACTTACATGAGCCCCCCCTCACCCCCCCCCAAAAAAAATGATGATGATTTGTAAAAAAATATTTACAAGGAATAAAAGATGAATTTTCCAAATATTCTTCAAAAGTATTAAGATGGAATAAAATTTTCAAAACACAAAAGATAATACAATTGTACATCCATAGATCCTCGCTATACAAATTTCAACAAATTCTTGTAAAAAAAGTAAAATAATATTTTCTTCTAGTTTGGAATGTGATGTAAATTTTAAAATGAAAAAGTAATAATAAAATTGCAAATGAATAGGAAATGTTTACAACAAAATGTGTAAAACAATAACAGAAACAACAGATTCTGATCCTCATAATTTTAAAACAATTTGAATGTGTTTTATAATATATTAATTTGAAAATTAATAAGTCAAAATAAATTAAAATAAATATAACTAGATTAAAAAAACATGTATAAAAGACACAAATATACAAACTTTTTTAAGAACTTTGGATTTCTGTTCAAGTTCTAGTTGCTTATTCTGTGCTTCTAGTAACTTCTTTCTAGATACAGAAAGCTGTGCATTTATTTCCTGATGATAATTGCAAAATTTTTGGTATAAAAAGACACAATCTTTTGTAATTCCCAGCATATCAGAACAATCTCCCTCAAAGTCTTCAATGCTTTTATTTCTTTTATTTTCACGCAAAACCTAAAATTTAAATTACAATGTAATTAGTATATAAAAAAGTATATAAATTTAAAAACTACTAATATCTAATATTTAAAAAAATAATATCTATTTTAGTCAATATACCATTCAGGATGGTGTATAAATACGTACATTTAGTATTTTTATTCATATGATCAGTTATTTTGAAGATATTTCTACTTGAATTGAAGCTAAAGAAAAGGAAATGGATATAAAAATTAATTTTATAAATTAATCATATTGCATTTTTGACTGAATCCCTTTGGGTTCAAAGATAAAAGGAAATAATGATATTTTCAACTTTTTAAGTCATCTGTTTTATTTTGGCACAGATCTTTCAAAATCTTATATTGCGCTTATTGAAACAATAAAAGTAGTATAGGTAAATCTAATACCATTTTAGTGCTTCATTTTGGCATATATTGATCAAATTTCATATGTTTTGTAAGTTTGTACATAAATGGGACCAGGATGCTTTACACTTGAGATCTGCACATAAAGATAATTTTCTATAGTGTGAACGAACAGAGGTTCTTATACTTCTTTTTAGGAGAATTAAATATTTTAATAGAATGTTTTGAATAATAATGTCATTTAGAATACTATAGGAATTTGCACGTTTCTTTATATTATATATTCTATACAAACATCAGGTACATATACTGCTAGTGAATAATAAAATTGGGATTTTCATGTGTCTCTTAATAGAAAATATCTAAAACTCCAATCAAGTGCAGAACATAACTCAAATAGTTTTCTTTAACTGACTTAAAATCACTGCTACTGCTTTCTGCTGGATGAAAAATGATTTTTTGGACATGATAATGTCATTAATTCTCAGGGACAAATGTGTATTAGCAATTGCACAAAAATTATCATTAAAATAAAGGAAAAAAAAATAAGGGTTTTCTTACAAGTTAAAATAACGATTTTTTATGTGACTCTCATTTATTTCCATTATTTATGTTTTTTTGCTGATGTTATTAGGGGATGAAAACTTATCTCATCACTGGGGGACAGTGATAGAAATGACAAACTTGCATTTTTATGAAGTCAAAATTACATTTAATATTATTGTAAAAATTTCTTTTTAGTGAAAATATGTAGAACAGATTGTATTCTAAACAAATACTGCAAAAAATATCTATCTTATTTAATATTATTTTTTTTAAGTTCAAGGAACACATAATTGATAATTATCAGATATTTAGCCATAAATCTTTCTCCCAAAAACTCCTAGACAAACAAAATGTTAAAAGTACATTCAAATATGTTATCTTGTCTGTTCCATTTGTATTTAATATTGATAGCTCAATTTATAACTACCATCGAGTTTGTATGAGAGATAGAAAGGAATTGTCTTACTGGTATATCAGCTAATTAGGGGAGGGGGGGGGGCGAGGGGAATGACACATTGGGATAACCACCTGTGGACAATACTACTTTAGTCTAAGATTTTAAATTATGAATTTGTTCTTCCAGTTACAGATAGATTGCATTAACATTTATATCCAGATGTGTTTTAGAATTTATTCAGATACTTTAATTTTTAAACATGTCTAGTAACATTCATGCTTAATTTTGATCAGGGCCAGAATTAGGGCAAGGCAACTATTTTGGCCTCAGGCTCTCAGGGGCCTCGGCTAAATAACACTTAATGGCGATTTTTTTTTTAAAATTTACATTCAAAATTTGGAAACAAAATGATATAATTTTTTGGTCCTCTAAAATTTTGATACAGAAAACCACAAATGTCTTTTATTCAGAAAGAAAGATAAAATGGTTTTACAAATGTAAAGATACTTCTCTGTTGATCCACCCGATTTGCCAGCTCTGACACTGGGTCTGATTTTAATAAGTTTTATTGTGATATTATAATGAAAATATATTAGAAAAAAGAGTAATACAATGAAATGTAGTTATTTCTCTATAAATTAAATGTAATTCAATAGTTGAATTGTTAAGCCTAAACACATGACTTGTTATACTTACATAATAGAGACACTTATGGGGTATCTTAGGATACAGGATTTATCTCTACATTTCACTGGAAATATTCTAATAAAGAAAAGTCATTGTGTGTTTAAAAATGTTAGTTTCGAGTTAGAAGTAAAAAAAAATCATAATTATACAGAAATTTGTGCTGGAAGTCTTAAGGCAACTGCTGCAAAGATTTTAACTCATAAAATGACTTATGGATTTGCTACAGTTTATGGTGTTAATAAGACTACTCTAAATCATCATATTAGTGCTATGTGTACATTTGCAAATAGCAAAATAGTTATTTTGAAATGGGGAGATGATAAAAGAGCTGGCTTCGGCTGTTACTTTGGATTTATACAAAACTCATGTAAAAGTTATCTCTCTAAAAACAAATGCAACGATTTCCAGAAAAAGGGTCTAGTTAATAGAAATTTCAAAAATGAGTTTAGAGCCTTGTTGGTTTTCAGGTTGATTTAAAACATAAAGCGAGCAAAAACATAAATATGAGTTGTGATCTCCACAACAATCACAACTCATCTTACAAATTTTGCATTATTAATCAAGCTATAGCAATAGAGAACTGAGATAAGTAGTTTGAAAGTCTTTAAGTTCATAGCAGAGTTGGCTAGTTTAAACTCTCTTTCATTAGTTTAAATCTTGGTTTAAACCATGGTCTTTATTATTTTTTTTGTTTAAATTACTGTTTGGTGCAAATTATGTTTTAAATCAAGATTTTTCATTAGAGGGGGGAAAAATAGGTTTCTTTCCTAATCCTGATTAATAGAAAAAATGTAATTTCTCATAATTGGTAATGCACAGAACATAATAAAAAATATTTTTGTATCTAAGAAGCATATGATTACCCAAATCCACTGAAAACTAAAAAGGGTACATTTGTCAGCATAATAGCTTTAAATTAAGTTATCTCACAAATACAATTACTGATAACTGTACCCTATTTCTGTAAACCATTACAAATCCTTCAATAAATGTTTACACTCAAAATATGGTTAACAATTGAGAAAATAGTACTACATAAACCACATGAAATGGCACGACCATTTCTTAAGGGTATACCTTAAAAGGCAAGCAAGTAACAAAAGAGAAAGATTAGCTATACAGTCATTCTTGAAATAACTGAAACAATTATCATCTGTTTATATTGAGAGAAAGCGGAAAAATCTTTATAGACACAAATAACATTTTGCTAAATTTAATGAACTAGAACAAGATATTTCACATTCTTTGGACTTGGTATTTGATTTTCAGCAACTTATTATTATAAAATATGGCATCTGTTAATTGTAATTGAGTTATCATAATAATGGTATTATGTAAATCTTTCAAGCAAGGAAGCTAAGAGTTCAAAATAGAAAATTCTAAAAAATCCTAAAATTTCTAATTTATTTCAGTTAAAATCTTTGGAAATTAAAACAATTTTCTATTTTTTTTTATGAAATATTAAATCTAATCATCTGAATTTTTATATTTATTCTATAGTCTCAAGGTGCCTCACTAATGCCACACCTTTTGACAACAGAGATGTTTATTATTTTTTCCCCTTTTTAAATCATGTATGCTAGATACAACATTTAAACTCATTTTATAATGTAAATAGCCATTGAAGGTATAACAAGTCAAATTTTCATAAAAATTGAATGATATAAAAAATTTAGAAAAATCAGAAACAAAAAAATGTTACAAGTGCCCTTTTCCCCACAACTATTAAAATTCATTATGTATAAGTTACATTTTGCTTCTTTGGAATTTTTTTCTTGATACACTATTAAATTTTTTACTTGATATACTATTGCTTATAAACTTTTATACACAAATATAAATTCTAGCATAGTCAACTGATATATTAAAAAAGTATTATAAATATACAATATAAATAGAAAGGTTTAATATATTTCAGTGCCAGAATAGGAAAATTAGGTTTTGGTCAGAGATGTAATGATTGGGTAGCAAAGGCAAGCAATGCTTAGGGGTCTTAGGCAAATGACAGAACTATATATTCACTAATTACCAAGAGAAATGTTGAAAAATCAATGAATTTGCATTTATTGCAAAAATGTGAAATTATTTGAAAAAAATATTCCAACTTTCTTCTCACACAATTTCTTATTCAATTTAAAAACATTAACATGTAAATAAAAATTAATTTAAAACTGCAGATAATGATTAAACATTTTGCCAAAATGTTAATTAACAAATATAAATTGATGGAAAGTTTTTTTTCAGATGTGTATTGCATATTATTGCTGTGTTTCACTCTGCTGGCCACTGTAAGTTTCTGTTGAAAGGTCATTAAACAATTAAAACCGTATAAAACTCTACTAAAGATATTGTATCAGACAATAGTAATTTAAGTAATTTAGCTCTTCTGGTAATTGAAAATAGTCATCATCATCATCACTCATTGTGCCTAGTGGCACATAAGGCCTTCAGCTTGCATCACCATCCTGGTTGATCCTGTGCCGCAGTCCTTGTTTCTGACCAGCTCGCCCATCCTATTAAATTCCTCTCTTGTTCTACCAGTCTCCTCCAAGTTAGCTTGCGTCGACCCCGAGATCTTTTCCCTTCAGGTGCCCAAGTAAGTGCCACAGCAGGGATGTTATACTGCGGCATTCTTAAGACATGTCCAGTCCATTTCCATCTACAGTTTTTTATTTCCATCTCAATTGCTTCTTGTCCAGTACACTTGTAGAGTTCAGTGTCAGTAATAAGGCCAAAATACTCCCAAAATTTTCTTCAGATATTTAGTCAGCCAGGCATTCAACTTATTGCATTGGCCCTTTATTAATTTTCATATTTCAGCTCCATACAGTAAAACGTTCTTCACCAAGAAATCAAAAAGGTTGATTTTGGTTTTTAAATTAAGGTTAGTAGCTTTCCATATTTTATTTAGTTTTCTAAAACAATTCTGGGCTTTTGCAATTCTTATTTTGATTTCTTCATATGTTCCACCCTCCTTGTTCACCAGTACACCAAGGTAAGTAAAGCTATTTACATCTTCAATGGATTCATCATCTAATTTTACATTTTTAGAAGTTTTTAATTGAAAATAGTATGGCCAGAAAAATGTATATGACAAAACTAAGTTTGCTGCATAAAAGACAGGAAAAAAAAATCCACTTTATTTATTTCTGCAAATGTTTTAATATAGTTATGTGATATATAATTGTGTAGTTATTTCTTCCACATAATAAAAAAAAGAAACATCAGTTGTAAATTATTTCAGCTAGAGGGGGGGGGGGGGGAGGAGCTTAAAAGAATTTTACAAGTGAGTCTAAAAATTATAGTTATGTTACTGATTTTGGTGGACTGGTGAAGTTGATGATATTCAAATCATGATAATCCTAGGATTTGTGATATTATTATTAGGTAACATATTATTTTAAACATGGAAAATTTATTAAGAAAGGATTTTCAGTATGTGTAGCAAGTATTATTTGGAAGCATAAAATAGAAATTTATGACATTTTCAATGTGTTTTGCATTTTGATATAGTTTTTATGGTTGTAAGTTTCTTATTAAATTTTTTGTCCTTTAAATGGAGATAAATAGAAAATAACTTTTAGTTAAAATTAATTTTTTGATTATAAGTTTGTGAAATTAGTATTCATTTATTATGATTTATTTTTAAAAAAAAATAAACCATTCAAGTTTGTAAAAAAAAAAAAAGATGAATTAAATGTTCTGATAAATTAATAAATACCACTAAGTTTAGCTAAATTAAATGTCTTAATGAAAATTGTCAAATTTGCACAAATTTAAAAAGGAATGTCTTTCTTGTGATGGAAAATGAAAAAGCATATCTACAGTTGTACAACTGTTTTAGTACATACTAAAATTTTCGCCAAGCCCAAAAAATGTTGCCAAAAATTATCAACTCTAGAAGCGATGTCTAAGAGTAACCAAATAAAAATATATGTTCATACAAACAAAAATAAATAAGAATCAGAAATAAAATGTTAAATAATATAACACTATAAATCTCAAACAAATAACCGGTATTAGAAATAAAATATGCTTCTTACAGCAGGAAAAGAAAAACAGAGCAGTGTCACTTAAATTGGCTGTTATAAATTGCTTTGCAATAATAAATGAATTTAATTATCAATTAAAATAAATGGTAAAAATAAAATTTTTATCTACCTTTTCTAAGCTGGAGATCAGCATATTCAATTTCTCCAGTACAGGTTTCATAGTATATTATCTTACCTACAGTTGATAAAAGATATGTACAAGATTTAACAACATAAATTATACGAAATATGAAAATTTAACTACTATTATACATTAATATTCTAAATATAGGTTATAATATTCTTGGAAAAATAATCGTCATAAAACTGAATAATTAAGTAAAGCACATGACTTTGTGTACAATCAATAATGAATTAGTTTACAATGCAAAATGCAGTATAAATCAGATAAATAAGCACGCATACATTTTGGAAATTAACTGGATTTTCTTCTTCAGTGCAAAAAGTCTATACCTGAATGGTTAAACAGCATCTCAATATAGTAGCGCCATTTAGAGACACGAAAAAGAAATAAAATGAGTAGGATAGATAAAACAAGGAAATATAAACATCATACACACAAATATAATAAATAAAATAAAAGGTAGAGAAAATGAATTTAAAGAAGTAAAAATTTAGATGTGATCATGATCACGTCTTATGGAATTTAACATTCTTTGAGTTCCAATCAGAAAAACTCTTCAGATTTTTCCAGGTTTTCTAGATAGCCAGATACCCCAAATTCCATTAATTGAAGCATTTGTGTTTAATGATTACGTAATTTAGTGAAACTATATTAATATGAGACAATGTACAACATTTATAAAAAGATATAACCTACGCTTAATTTAAAACAATACAGTGATAGTAGGAATTTGTTTTCAGGATTACCAAGAGTTTATAACTGTGAAAAGTTACAGTTTTATTAATTGCACGTATCTGTATGAAATACAGAGCATAAAAATTTGGTTTTAAATCTGAAATGATTTATTAGACACTAAAATCGGCAGGTAAAATATTGCAACAAGATACATGGACACAAGCACGCAACACTCGTAAAGTAAACAAAACACAACCAGATGCATCACCATGGAAACAAGTCCTCGGTTACAGATAATAGATCTTCTGTGTGTAATTTATTATTATACTTATTTAAAAAAATCACATGTATTAAATTATGAAATATTTCATAATTAGAGCATTATAATTATAAAATTATATTACTATTTACAGTGTTTTTTTAAAATTTGAATTGCTGTAAAAACCAAGCATGTTTAAGTTTGGCTCTAACCGTGTTCTAAGTTCCAAATGCACATGTGTTTTATTTATGTTGCTAAACAGAGAGAGAGAGATTATTACGGATATTGTAAATTTGCAAAATGAAGTTTTTATTTAAGGTTAGTAAATGTATAAGATAGAAATTTCTTAGAATTTTATCGCCTCCAAAAAAATTTGAATTTGTTTACTAATTGTACATGCCGATTATGTAATTCGAACCTTAGAGTAATAGTCTCAACACTTCTTAGAAGTACAGAATGTGCTTTTGGACAATAATAAGGCAATCGCAACCTTAATTGTGCACTAGTATATTGTTTCCGAAAGTAGTTTGCCGTTTGTTGTCATTTATTATGCATACTTCTTGAGTTTCTGTATGTCTTTGAAAGTATTTTATACATTGATGGTTTGTGACTTCAGGAATGGGTGAAGCAGATTCAGTGGCTCAACCCCGTAACGAATAAAAGTAACGGTTAAACCCGAGAACAACCCACCGTACTTTTAGCTTACTCTCAGAAGGGGGTCTTGCTTCATACCAGTGAAGGCATTCATAAAGGTTATGCCTTTCTTGATGGTTTTAATGCTGAGAGTTCTACTCTGAGGCATGTGGGGAGCAGTGATGATTTCTTTCGCTTTGGCTGCAGTTTAGTCTATTTTTTGGTCTATTTTTGGGATAAATTTACTGGATGAGGCCCCCAAGCAATTGAAGCACGCTGTGGGAGTTTCCTTTGGCACACTGCAATCTGTACATTCAACATAAAGCAAACACTAATTGTCCAACATTTATTAAATACTTTGAAGTTACATAAACTGCCTAATTTATATCAACTAGTGAGTAATAATTTGAAAATTATTAATTAATATAATGAGAAGCACTAAACATTTACTCATGCCACCTATTAGCAAATGCACAAAATTTTCAATTTATGTTCTCAAATTTTATTACTTTACTAGCCGCCTTTGGTGACCAGCCTGTTCGCTACCCTTGAAAATTCTGATCGTGGCAAACTCACTGGCACGACCTACCAGAAAGGTGTAAGGTGACTATTTGGATGGCCAGGAAGTGCCAGCCAATTTTTACCGGAACCCAGTAGGGGAGGCATCCACAGGGATCGTACCTCCCTCCCCTACCACCAAGCTCTCGGAAATGACTTATGGACCCACATGTTTATTGCGATCGTACTCCGCTTGAACACAGCTGCGGTTTTGGCAGTGGTGGGAATCGAACCCGGGCCTACCGAGTGCAGTTCCTGCATGCTAACCACAGGGCTACCGCACTCTCCGCGACAATCTCCATACCTTTTTTTTTATTCACCCAATTTAGACTGGAACCCAATGTGGGAGGCATCCACAGGGACCGTACCCTCTTTCCCCTACCACCAACCTCTCGGAAGGACTTACAGACCCACATGTTTAACGTGATCGTACTCCACCTGAACACAGCGGCAGTTTTGGCAGTGGTGGGACTCGAACCCGGGCTTACTGAATGCAATTCCCGCACGCTAACCACTGGACTACCGTGCCCTCTGCGACAATCTCCATAACTTTCATTTTATTCACCCAATTTAGACCGGAACCCAGTGGGGGAGGCATCCACAGGGACCGTACCCTCCTTCCCTTACCACTAACCTCTCAGAAGGACTTACGGACCCACATGTTTAACGTGATCGTACTCCACGTGAACACGGTGACAGTTTTGGCAGTGGCGGGAATCGAACTCGGGCCTACCGAGTGTAATTCCCACATGCTAATTTAAATTTTATAATGACCATAAAAAATTTAAATTTTAATTTGACCATATGCTAAGCTCTTAATTCCATCATTTAAAATATAACATAATATCATTTAAAATATCCTCATTCCATCGTTCCATCATTTAAAATATCCATAAAATTCAAATATCCATAAATTAAAATATCCATTCAAAATGACCATATGCTAAGCTTTTAATTCCATGATTTAAAATATCACGTAATTTTCTAACCCGTCACCATGGGAACACATGATGTCATTGGCGGGAGAAAATTGGATCTTCCGAGAATTATCCGAGAAATATAAAATCATGACTTCTTTAAAATTCCGATCCTGCACCCAATTTTAATTATTTCATGACCAGAATTAGGCTTGTAAGAATCCCTGATCTTTGGGCTTTCTTAAAATGCAAATTATTAATTGAAATCAACAGAACTTTTCCGGATGCAAAGATTTAAAAACGAAAGTTCCTTTTTTTGAACCAAAAGTGACTTTTGTTTTAAAATATTTAAAAAATATTGGAAATTGAAATTTGAAATCTTTATATTTTTACTCATAATTGTCTGCTCTTTCCGGTGGTGTGGTTTGTTTTTTTCTACGAAGTCTGGATGGTGGAGAAAAAAGGGAAAAAAACGGTCGAAATCGCATAAAACATTAAATAACTAAAAATACAATTCAAATTTAAAAAATCGGTTTTCGTGTGTCCCCTTCCCACCCCCCAGGTCTCCGACTGCCAAATTTCGTAGCTCTCCAACGTGCTGTCGCTGAACGTATAATGTATAAGACACACAGACAGACATTGCCTTTTATTATTTAAGATTTTAAAAAATAAGTGCCATTTTATAATATATTTATATATTTTAAAAAATTGAATAACACTTAAAGCACTGAAAATATTACCTTATTCAAATAGACTACATGTTTATTTCCATGAGAATATTAATAAAAATTTTAGATATTATTAATAAATGTACAAAGTTACCACGTCTTGATATAAGTTTTCATCCTATTTTATATTTTTCTCCATATAACAAAGTTAGATCAGAGTAGAAACAAAAATACATTTAAAAAATAGTTAAAAGGGCATAGAGATAAAGCAGATGTCACTATGGATTTCAGCAAGGTTATTTAATTTTCATCATGTATCATGTTACATATAACATGGTATTATCAAAATATCTATACTAGATAGTATTTAGTTATTATATAATAGTATTTAGTTACATTACAGTCACCTGACAACCCACCACTGATTTTGTATTCAACTTAATTGCTCATCCATATGTGATGATATTATGTGGAATAATCTTTTAACAATTAGCTAATTGTCAGAAAATTATGAGTTTTTGTAAAAACTCCTAATTTTCTGTCAGTTTTTTTAGAGCAACAGCTGGCAAAATAAAATTAACTATTTTAATGAACCTTTATATGTTGTTTTAAAAATTAACATACATTCAATATCAGTTCTTCACTGTTTTGTTGGATAGTCAAAAGATCAAGTTGCTGCTGTAAAATTAGTAACTAGCTATTATTTTGCTTCTGTAATTAGCATATAGGTATTTTATTTTGGTTAATTTCTGTCTTAGATTAAATCACAAATTAGATGGTAGTAACCTTTTATCTGTATTTTATGATCTACTGTTATTTATGTATTTTGTAATTTAAATATCTTTTAAATGTATTGGATTTTATGAAAATCAATATGCAACTCTTGTCTCATGATTGCAAGCTGTGCATAAGGGCTCATGTTCATCACATCTTAAACAATTTACATTGCCACTGATGAAGGACATAGTGATGTATGTCCAAAAGTACTCTGGATTTGTAATTTTATGTATGTCATAGAGTCTGCTACTATTAAAGACTGTTTTTACCAAACAACTTGGTTGCCTTTATTATATAGTTTTAAAGTTTTTGATAAAATGGCATGTTTCCATACATTTTGATAAAAAATATTAGTTTGGAAATAAAAGCAAGGCACTAAATTTTTATTTTAGTGAGTCAACTGTTGATTCATTGTATTTAAAAGAATGATTTGCCGATCTGGTGGTTGAGCGGTCAGGGGCATGCTTTTCCATCTAATCACTGGATTGTCAGGTTGCAGGTTCGAATACCTCCAGTGGGCATGGATGTTGTCATGCCAAGGCCAAGTCAGACTTCCGCCCTTCGGGGAGCCTCTATAAAAGTGAAGCTGCAAATCTCCTCCCCTTCGCCATGGGATACCCTAGGGGGGGGGGGGGGGGGGGTTGTCTTGTGGACGTGGTGCGTAGGTGCTCCTTTACTACGGGAGAATTAGTAACGAACAAAAAGAATGATTTCAAACTATTCCAAAACTTATTAAGTGTAAAATGGAAGTAAGCACAAGTCCTGTTCTCCCTCTAAAATTAATTTTGTTTAAATATGTTAGTTTAAGGTTTTTCAATATTGACATTTTTTCATATTTTTACTTTTGATATGTGTGATAGGGAATTAGCCCAATTATATAACACTAAAACCATATTTGATTTAAAATGTATCTCACATTCTTGCTATTTATCTCATCTTTAATTTTAATGCATTGCTTAAGCAAGTAAGTAAATTTACAAAAATTTGAGATAGAATTTTAATCTCTTATGTTGTTAAGCTCCTTAGTGTTATGAGCTACCTATCACTGATTCATAATTAATGATTCTGTTGAATTTTTAAAATATTTTATGTAGTTTTGAAATTTTGTATTATATATCCTAATTGTGAATATCATTCTATTCTTTTCAGTTTTCAAACTTATTTGGTACTGTTTATAATAAAGGCAATTTGCTCTTCACTCCAGATGGGAACACATTGATAAGTCCTGTTGGGAACAGGATTACACTTTATGATTTAAGAAAGTAAATATTACATTCATATATTTTTATAAAAGCATTGATATATTTAAAATTTGCTTAAATTATTTTATATGTTTTAATTCCTGTACATTATTTTTATTTAGTCATAAATCTGAGACTTTACCGATAGAGAGCCGTTATAATTTTACTACTTTGGCCCTTTCACCTAATGGCATGCTGTTAATTGCTGTAAATGAACGTAAGTAAATTTTTATCTTGTATCTAAAAAAAATTAATGCTATTTTTTTATTGTTTTCTTAAAAATATTTTGAAATTAGTTTATATCCTATTTCTGTTAATTTTTACAAATTTATTTTAATATTTATTATTTATTATTAATCATTTTCCTATTGGTGGAATGATATATAATAATATTTTCATTAACAGTGTTAGAAATTAGGAATTTGAATTAGGCGTCATTTGATGCCTAAAGTTTTGACTCTAGGTGCCAATCTAGACACAACTATAGTAGACACAAAAATAGACACAACTCAAATGCTTGTTTTTGTTCAAGATATAATAGAAGAATAATTCAGATTTTTATATTAGAAATTGTTTTAAATTTTCTTAAAATATAAAATAAACTAGTAAAGAAACACAATGTAAATTAAAAACAAAAAATGCTAATGCTAATTTTATTACTTGGTGAAAGGGACATAAAAAACAATGAATTTAAAGAAAACATACTTTTATTTAGCAATTTTGAATTCTGGTTGTCTTGTATGATTATTGCTAATAGTATCTTTTATTTTGGTAATAACATGTTTGAAAATGAATTTTCTGAGTAAAATGTGAAATTATCACAAAAGTTGTAGTTTATGTAACAGATTGCAAAAATGGAAAATATTTTGTAATAAAATGGGATAAACTGAGAGTTGTGTCTAAATACAGATTTCAGCAATATTGTGAAATTGTCTATGAAATTACAAAAAAATAAACACATTCAAAAGGTAAAGTATAAGGAAATTGTTAGCTAAATTTAGGCATTTTTTTTTTTTTGTCAATTTTGTCAAAGTATGAGATTTTATTTTAAAATCTTTAAAAGATATGATTCATCCTAAAACCCTTAAAAATATAAAAACAAAAAACTTCAGGGAAATTTGCATATTTCTCCAGAGATTGGCACTCGGCAGAAAATGCAAATATCAGAGCTTTACGAGAACATTCAGTATTATCAGAAGTTGTTATCATGCTTTATAGTTACTATGCTTTTCCTTGTTATTTTGATAAAAAAGTATAAATCACAATTATTTCTAGGATCAATAGTATTGATACAATGTCTGGTAACAAAATAGTTTTTGGTATTTCATCTTTTTAATCTTTTAACAGAGCAAATTAAATTTCTACTCTAAAAAGGTTTCACTTGGCACTTTTATGTCATTCTAATGTTAATTATTTAGGACATTTCTCTACCATCCATGTGTGTAGTTACAAAGATCTAAGGATCATTAATAATTTCTTTGGGTCGCTCCAATATTTTTCAGAGTCAAAACATTTTATATAGACTTGTAATTGAATTTATTGAAAATATGTGAAGACCATTATAAAAAAAGACATTGTGCATAAAAAGTTTTGTATTTTCCTGATGGAGTTTACCCATTTGTTAACTAAGTCAAATTTATCAATCTTCTCAAATTCGCTCAAGGCATGTTAATTGTAATGTGGTACCATATCTGGAAAAGGTACTTACGTATTATCGCAACCATGACAAAACGTAATTGATGTATCGTCTAATAAAGGTCCCGATCGATTCCAAGGACAACATGCAACAAAGTGATCTGTATGAGGACCCACGTTCGAGCGGGCTCGAACTGGTTGGGGGACGTACGCACCGCTGGGACTGTGTCGTCAGACAGGCCGGCTTCGCCGGACCAAGTCACAGAGCATACTAGACTCGCTTCTGGGACCGTCGCACGGCGCAAGGACCGTAACAACATGCAGCCAAGTGATCTGTATGAGGACCCACGTTCGAGCGGGCTCGAACTGGTTGAGAAAAACCCAGAAGCGAGTCCCAGAAGCGAGTCTAGTATGCTCTGTGACTTGGTCCGGCGAAGCCGGCCTATCTGACGACACAGTCCCAGCGGTGCGTACGTCCCCCAACCAGTTCGAGCCCGCTCGAACGTGGGTCCTCATACAGATCACTTTGTTGCATGTTGTCCTTGGAATCGATCGGGACCTTTATTGGACGATACATCAATTACGTTTTGTCATGGTTGCGATAATACGTAAGTACCCTGGAAAATCCAGATCCCCAATCAAAAATGAATAAAGACAAGAGAAAAGGAAGCTGTGGAGAGGAGCAAGCTTACAGCTGAAAGGGTGCTTGGCAGGGTTAGACTCTGACAAGTCGTAGAAAAGAAATAAATGTATAATAATATGTTGAGTTAGATGTGGTACAAACCTTAAAATGCTGCATTTAAAAGAATGATTGTTTGTGTATCTATATTATATTTTGTTTTCCCAGAGTATATATTTCTTAATTTTGCTTAATACTTTCTTTTTAAATAACACCCTTATACCTTATTTGCATTAAGAATTTGGATCTCGATCGAGCCAGAGGAACAAGATCGGTGGAAGGATGCATTGCAAGAAATAGGATGAGTTCATTCCTCTTCTGCAAAGGGGATCAAAAATTTGAATCCGGATTGAAATGTCAACTTCTCAACAAAACATTGAGATACTGACATTTCAACCCTGATAGAAAAAAATTCTATTTCCTTTGCAGAAGGAAATCATCTCATTTCTGTTCTTTTCAATGTATGTGTTTCCCAATCTAGCTTTTCTGGTTTAACTGGGATCTAACTTCTTAGTGCAAACAAGGTATTAGGAATTTTAACTTTATATAGGATGGTATTGTAACAAGGCGAGGAATTTGAAATCAAGTTTTCAAAGATTTAAATTCTGTAGAACACAAATTAACTTGTTTAATCATGACTACCTAAATTCTGCCAGGTGATATTTTGATATTCCTTGTTCTAAGAGTGTCAAAGTTATATTAAAATCTGTACATTGAGCCACAATTTCGAAGAAAATGAAGTCTAAGCTAATATTCCTAAGCTATCCAAATTTGTATATCTGTGGCTTTCTACTTTATGGCAAAATCCTTCCCATGATCAGTTGTATATTGCTTTTGACCTACTTATGCAGATGTTCTCTCATAAATGTATACTACTGGCAGTGTTACAGGCATATATTCTGGTGAAAATGTAAAAGCTTTCTTTTATATTATATGCAATTATGATATATGCATAATATAAATTTTGGGTTATATCACACTTATTTTGTTATTACTTACTAGTTCATTTATTTAGCAAAAATTAGTAAAATTTAGCAAAGAATGATTTAAAATGTATAATAAAATATATTTTGACATATTTGATACACATTCTATGGTCTATGATTGTAAAGGGCTATTTAATGACTCCAATGATCAAATTTCAATTAAAGTTTTATGAAATTTTTTGGTAGTAGTGTGTGTGTGTGTGTGGGGGGGGGGGATCTCATTTATGGTATAATGTAGGTGTAGGACCTGAGCCACTGTGAATTCGGCCCTGTATGTATGCTTGCACATATTAGAGGATTGCTACCTAGATATAATTCAATTGTGTACAGTTTTATATTATGAAGGTGATATTTAAAAGTTATTAATCTTTTGGTGAAACAAATAAAATTTGTTTCTATATTAATTATAATTTTATTTTTACAGCTGGTCAAGCATTAGTGTGTAGTTTACCTCATCGGACAGTTATCCACCAGTTCCATTTTAAACGACCTATTGAAGATATTAAGTTCAGTCCTGATGGAAGGTATTGTTAGATTATCTATTTTTACTGTCGCACATTTGTATTTCTTAATGTATTTTCATTTTTCTTATATCATTTGCTGTTGTAAAGGTTTCATTTAGTTTTAGCCATTTAGTTTTAGCAAGGAAGATTTTTATATCAGATCCTTAATTTATTGTGTGACCATTTAGTTAATGACTTTACTGCAATAAAATAAAAAAACTTTTTAAATACAGCATAAACACAAATATAAACTGGTTCAAAATGCACAAAAGAGCCTTTTTCAGGACAACAAAAAGTGCTTTAATTTTCTTTTTGAATTTGACTTTCTTGAAAATTTCTTGATTGTTTCTCAATCAAACTCCCTTGTCAACAATCATTCTTCCCTTCTGCTTGGAAATCTGTATAATTTTTTCCATTTCCATTGGCTTCTATTTTTTTTTTTATTATTATTTGTTTATTTTTTCCCAGATTTTAATTATTTGTCTTTTATTTTATTTGGCAAAGTTAGCTCATATAGTCTCCAAAACCAGCTGCTTCCTTCGTTTTAGAATTTCATTTTTAACTTTCTTTGTAATACATGGTAATGCATAGGAAAAGTATCGGAATCATGCCGAAAATTGCAACTAGAGTTTTTGACAGATCTACATGTTTTGGGACCTCTAGAACATGAAAAAACTATTTTTCGCATAACGTCTGTGTGTCTGTCTGTGCAATGTATGTATCTACTCTAACTGAAAAGCTAATTGACCGAATTTCACAAAATTTTGTAGGTAAGTCCCTTGTAGACAACCCTGGTACTGATTAGATTTTGGTACGATTCGGGATAAAAGAACCTGCATTTTTTTGCAAAATGGTCTGCAAAAATTGCTTGTATCCACTCTAGCTAAAAAACTAATAGATCAAATTTCACAATATTTGATGGATAAGTCATTTGTGTGTTAGTTATGCTGGTGCAGATTATAGATTTTGGTATGATTCAGAATAAAAAAACCTGTCTTTTTTTTTTTTTTTTTTTTGCAAAATGGCCTGCAAAAATAATTAAAATCTAAAATAAAAGACTACGTATGCTCAAATATATCAATTAAATACTTGTTTTACATCTAATTTTTGACGATGAAAAGAATAAGGTCAACCCCATTACTCTACAGAACTAACCTTTCTTGATATATTTTAGTTTTTTCGCATTTTGGCTAGGACACCTTTAAAAAGTCCAGTTACCAAATGAAAACAAAAATTTAATTAAGAGTGTAAATTAAGTGTAATTTCATTTAATTATGCATGTTATTTAGTGCAATTAAACTCAATTTAATGAATTATTAATGAAATAAAGAGAAAATGAATTTGAGTCTTCAGGTCATGTGCTGCCCACATCAAATTTTTCTTGTTTCTTCTAATCTATAGCATTCAGTCAGTCCACTTAAGAATGATTGGCAGTAATTTATTTTAATTTTGCTCCAGAATCTAACATACTTTAGAAATTGTAAGTAAACGCTTGTTTATTCTTGTTTACACTTGTTTGAGTTATTAAATATCAAGGATCTTTATGGAAGGAGTGACACACTGTTACATAGAATGATAAAAGGTAATAAATTCTCTTATCTTGTAAATCAAAAACTCTTGGGCTGCCAGCAGGGTTTGTTAAATTTATTTTGAAAATGTAATGAGTAAGTTACTGTTACTGTAATTGTAAGTAACTGAAGTTCTATTACAGTTATGTTTATAAAAAAGGAGTAATTGGACATTGCAGCTATAAGCTATTATTATTATTCCCCCTCTCCGAAGTTACTTCATGCTATTTTGAACACACAATGCTAAAATAAATGTTTTTATTTTTAAAGTCCAAAATCTTTATGTTATAAGGCTTCAGTTAGTTTTTCAAAATAAAGTGCACATATTTTACACCTGCAGATTACATCACTGTGATTATTGAATTTTAATAAACATGTATTCTAATTTTTCAGATCCAATAGTTAATATAAGACATATAAATTTCCCAAATTAATTTGTATATTTGACTTTTATAGATTATACTAATGATTATTGATTTTTAAAAGTATTTATCATAATTTACTCCTCAAAGAAATTTTAAACTTGAATAAAGTCACATAGAAATTAAAATTTCCAAACCGTTTCACTTTCTAGTGCCTTTTGTTCTACTTACCAGTCGAAATTTGATTATAGAATTATGAAATGTTTGTTTTCTCAGACTTAGAATTTTCGATTAACTATTATTTAGTCAACAAAATAGCTGCAGAATAATGTATGTTAAATAAATTTGCACATTTATGATCATGAAAAATAACAAATTTAAAGTTAACAATTTGTAAATTTTAAAACAATTGAATATTTTAATATTCACATATTTATAATTGAAAATTTTATTACAAAATATGTAAAATTTTATTATTAAAAATTATTGAATATTTGTAAAAAGTAATGAGTACTTATTGTTCTCTTTGAGTATTTGTTTTTTGAAGTAACAAGTACAGACCTTTATTAAACAAAAAATAACGATTACAGGTAATGATATTATTTTTGCTCATTTACTATCCTTCCAATCTTGACTTCAAAGTAAATATTTTATTTTGAGAAGGAAGCTTTTTTCTTTTGAAAAATAGGTAACTTCGCTTATTTTTAATTCAGAATGCTTGTGATTTTTAAAAACTGCCTAGTTCTTAATTTCTATTTTTAAGAAACTCAAAACTTTATAAATTTATTCTAAAGTGCTTAATTATCAAAGTGACAACTAATAGTACAGTCAGTAGGTATGGAAAAAGGGGCTTGCCGTGCAAAAGGTGGAGTAGAAGATTTTATTTTTTGTATTTGTATGTATTGCTGCCAACATGAAAAAACCAAGTTATCCAACATGGCCGACCTTGGGAGAAATTTTGGCAGCCAAAAACTATGAAATTTTACGACTTTTTTTGATTTTTCGAAATATCTCAGAAACGATCGACTTTTGCGATTCTTTCTCAATATAAAATTTAAAGATAATTAAATTTCCTACAATTTTCACAATTACAAGTTTTTTATAACACGAATAGTAAGTGTTGTTGTTGTTGTTGAAACCCAGACCGTCCGACCTACCAGAAAGGTGTAAGGTAACTGTTTGGACGGTCGGGAAGTGCCACCCAATTTAGACCGGAACCCAGTGGGGGAGGCATCCACAAGGACCGTACCCTCCTTCCCCTACCACCAACCTCTCGGAAGGACTTTCGGACCCACATGTTTAACGTGATCGTACTCCGCATGAACACGGCGGCAGTTTTGGCAGTGGCTGGAATCGAACCCGGGCCTACCGAGTGCAAGTCCAGCGCGCTAACCAATGGGCTACCGCGCCCTACGAATAGTAAGTGTGCTACAGATTTTTGAAAGTTAACATTTTTTTTTTTCCTCAATTTGATAAAACTCAAAATAAAAAATCAGTTTTATTTTACTCTTAATTTCTATTTACTTCTCCTTCAAATGCACAACACTTCTTTTGCTTATATTGTTGATGCGTAAAATATTGGATGCATGAAAAGGTGTCGGGAGGATGGGGAGGGAGATGGGAAACGTAGCCAGTTGGGGGTGGCCTTGAGGAATGACAGCTGCTTCACAGCTGAAAGCGAGATAAGCCATATTACTCACAACCTGCACCAATAATGCCTGTCTAATGGGTATTGCTGCAAAATTTAGACAAGCCTTGTGTGTGCTCGAATGTAAGGGACCCACAGCAAAATTATGGGTTCAATATTTTCGTATAATAACACTCCTCAAACAGTTCACCGAGGCTGAGCGTACAGGCAACTGGAAGCTTCACCTTGACTCCATGCAAAAAGCACTACCATTTTTCCATGCAGCTGGCCATTTCTTATACGCCAAAAGTGCGCTTTTCTACCTTCAAGACATGTTGAAACTAGAACAATTAATGGACCCAACTGAATTTCACGACTTCTCTCTCCACTAAAGGGAAGTTCACCATAAGACGCTCCAATAAGTGCTGGTGTGGAATTTCGTCTGACCAGACCATTGAACAGACACTTATGAGGAGTATGAAAGCCTGTGGAGGGGTCACACGTGGGAGAGGATTTTCAGACGGTGTTTTGGCAAAATGGACTTTGGCAATGATATTCATGCAAAATGTTTGTGATAAAATTGAGCAATTCTAGGATGTACATTATGAAACATCAGAGCAGCATGTAGACATGCAAAGTTCTCGTATCGACAGAGACAGAAGTGACTCAATTAGACTGCGAGAGTTGCTTTCTCAACATCCCCCCTTTTCAGACATTGATGCCATAATGTCATTAAGCAGTGGTATTGTTGGAGGAGCAGATGTAAACTGTCATTTGTCTCAAGAGGTTGGCATGGAAAGGGTTATGACAATGGTCGCTCATGGGAAATTTTAAAAATGTGACCTTCAAGAGGAAAGACAAGGTTGTAACCCTTGCATCGGTTGTCAGCAGTATTAAAGCAGGAACCCTCAAAGTAATTGCTATTGATCCGCTGACACTTTTCCAAAGATTGTGTCTTTCGAAACAGTCTGATGAAGACTTAAAAATGTTTTTTACTTATGAACTTGCACCCTACCCGATATCACTTTTCTCCGAAGAAGGCATACGGAAAGGTACAAAGTCTTCATTATACATGGCTTTCACCCCAGTCGATTGCAAAGAAATTGACTTTGAATTCTTATCACCCCCATTCATTCACATTCAAATATCGCTTCTGTGTAGGTAGAACATCAGAATAAAATGTAGTGTGAAGTATAATATATGTTGCAGTTGTACAATATGAACATGTGCTATTATTGGGATCTGATCGAGTCGTCTGCGAAATGTGAGGGGGAGAATTGTGACTGCGGGGTCAGGTGGGCAAGGGGTGTTAATGCGTTTTTTTACTAAGTAGAGAAAAAATGTCAGATTTTAAGAAGCTGTAGTGCGCTTACTATTTGTGCTATAAAATAGTTGTAATAGTAAAAATTGTAGGAAATTTAATTATCTTTAAATTTTATATTAAGAAAGAATCACAAAAATCGATCGTTTCTGAGATATTTTGAAAAAACCAAAAAAAGTCATAAAATTTCGTGGTTTTTCGGCTGCCAAAAGTTCTCTCGGGGTCGGCCATGTTGGATAACTTGGTTTTTTCATGTTGGCATCAGTATATACAAATGCAAAAAAAAAAAATCTTCTACTCCACCTTTTGCAAGGTACAATGTATCTACTGACTGGACTATAAGCGCTATTCAGAAATTTCCATAGAAGTGGAAAAAAATGTCTTTCATCTAAGAGTAATGATTAGATTATAAATTGTTGTGATAATTTTCCCAGTTGTTGTGTGGAAAAGGGGTTAAAGTGTTTGATACTTTTTAGTTTCCATGTTTTCCAGTTTAAAGAAAAAAAAAAAAATCCAAATTCAAACAAGAAATATAATCTTGATTCCTTGAGACCTAGGACACCCATAATCAGGGTATATCTAAAAAATTTTAATTCTGTTTTGTGCAATATTTTATTTCAATTTAGTTAGCAGTTATATCCATATCTACCTGATTTTCTGATCAGAAAGACTTTCTTTTGTTTTTATGATCTGCTAATAAAAAAATCTAATATACTATATTCGCCTTTTCTTACTTATGGTCATTTGCTTGAAATATCTTCAAAAGTCTGCTAATTATTTTCAAATTATCTATAAAAATGTTTCAAATTTTGCTCAAAGGTAAGAAATTGTTATTCGGGATGACTATTGCTAAGCTTTATGTTCTAAATATATGTTCAACAGTGGTTGTATGATTGTAATCCTATCATGTAAATTTAGAAGAATCTGTTCACATTGTATTCCATTTTGAAAGTTACTGAGAACATCTTTACAATGCAAAATATTGATATAGCAAACTTAATCTATGTTTTGTTTAAATATTTTTTAATATCTATTTTTTTCGTAACATGTTTTAATTTGAAGCAATTTATATTTTTAGAATATTTCTAGTACGTCATACGTATGTCTCCATGAATGATATTATTATATTGTGTTAGTAAGCACTTTTATAATGCAAACACTAAGTATGTGATAAATGTAATGCACTTTTTCACATTACTTAAATGCTTTCCATTGCCCTTAAAAAAGTGTTTAAAATGTGCCTAATTGTTGAAGTGAAAAATGTGCAAGAACCCTACATTTGTATACTGCATGATTTCTCTTAAGTTTTTTTCGGTTTATATGTTTTAATTTTGTTTTGATCCCTAATCAACATGAGATGATTTTGGTCTAAACTATTTTAAAGTAAATTGAATAAAAATATAAGTAAATTTTTATGTTTTACTTATTTTTAATTTTTTTTTCAGATATGTTGCTGTTACAAAGGAAAATAATATATTTATATATCAAGCCCCAAATTGTAACACGAAACAGTTTAATCCATTTGTTTTAGAGAAGGTCTTTAATTTTTCATATGACAAAACCTCATGCATTGATTGGACTTCTGATTCTTCGTAAGAAATTTAATTTTATTTTGTGTATTTAAATAGAATCCTATTGGTTTTTGAAATAGGAATTCTTATAACAATATATTTTCTGGCAGGCTTCCTAACTATTTCTTGGGAGAAGGGGAAACAGCAGGCAGTAATGATACATAATTGCAGCAAATGCAGACCGGGATTTTAAAATTGTCACCACGTTAACTTCTTCCAAGTACGTGTAAATTGTAGATATGTTTGCGTAACCAAAAAGAATACCAAAAAGTTGAAAAATTTGCAGCATTAGGCTTGAAATCCTAACGATGACTGACTACATTTGTGTAAATAGGAATTCAATTTGCAAAATAAAATATGTGTATGCAGGAACTCGCGAAAATAAAAATATTGTAAAACAAATTTCAAGTCAAAATCATCTCTCTCAGACTCGGAAGTCATAATCAGTATATTTTTATCACATAAAGTGAAGTCATATTCAGTTTGTCAAATAAATTCAATTTTAGAATCTATTATTTCATATTATTCAGGTTCAATTTTAACTTTATATTGAATATTCAAGAACCAAGAACATTATCAACACATGAATCAAAATATGAATTCTTAAGTTCATATAAGATTTTAAAATTCTTGTAGTTAAATAATAAAAGTTTTCGATCAGATATCAACATAGGATATCACATTACTTCTATATAATAATATAAGTAATATATAGTAATATTTATTTGAACTTTAAACTGAAATTTCTGAATTTCTCAGAAGAAAATTTCTTATTTGTAATAATAATTCTTAAATTCCAATTATTAAATGAATTTTTCCATGTAGTTATAATCACTGTTATTAGTGTATAATATTTTCCTTTAATTAAAATCAAGATTCATTCAATGTTTTCAAAACATTTCATATAATTGAGAAATCAGATGATCATATGGTAACTTTAAATTCAAATGTAAATTTGCATTACAACAAAATTTCATAGTAAGTAATACTTAATTTATTTACTTTTAACCTCTTTTTTTTTCTTTTTGTATAAGAACCAATATGATTTGCACAAGTACTTATTTCAAAGAAACATTATTCTTTTATATTATTTTTAGATCATCTTTTATACTTAACTTATAAAAACAATATGTGATATCACAATAAACTTTCTCTCATTTTTCAAGTTAAGATTCAAATATTGTATGAGAGATTTTTCATGAAATAAATTATATATTTGTAAATAACACCATATCTGTTTATAATTTGTAAACTTTCAATATATCACATTAATTTAAAGAGTAATTTAATTTTCATTATATATGAAATCTCTGCATAGAATCACAAAATTTTTTCCCATCACCACAATTTTAATTTGTAAAATATAATTGTGAAATAACATAAACAATCAATATAGAATAAGTAAATGAATAAATGTGATGAAGGAATTGATTTTTACCATAAATTAAAATTTGTATGAAATTGTGATTCAAGTAGTACTCTTTGTTTACTTTTGTGTTATAAGAAATTGTAAGTATCAGTAATATATGCAATTTTAGTATGATCTCAAATAATAAGGTGTGCGTGTGGTTCTGTTAGCATAGTAACTTTGATTATGTTGTGGTGAATAGTTTCTGTTATAAAAAATTTTATATCTATCACCACCAGAATTTGCATAATTATCTCTTTGAGTAGATAATTGATTATTATTAGTATATTTCACTTGATTTGTACGTGAAGAAGGTTGTTTAACCTCATGATATCCATGAAAATGAGCAAATGGCACTTTATAAGAGTTTCTAGGCACAGATGAGTTATTTTGTGCAGGTGTAGTAAATCTCACTTTTCTGATAGTCTTTGCTTTGGAATTGTCTCTATTTGCAACCTTTGTAACACGAGAAGTACCATTGGAGTTATTTGCACCAAGCGCATTAGATCTCAGATTTGGATTAGGAGCATTAGCTCTACCACATTACCTGTAGTGTGGGATAAATGTCATTGTAACAAGATTGCTGTGGTAAATGGCGCTTCTCAGATGTATACAATCTTCACATGGTGTAGTACACTTAGAAGCTCCACTACCAGATCTTTGTGTCATTTCATTGTTTCTCACGAACCGTAGCACACACCATTGAACTGTGCTCACATTATGACCCAATAGTTCAGTGATCCTTCGAAGGCTCATTCCACCCTCACATAAAACAGTGATTTGTTACCGTTCCACTGACGACAACTGAACATATGTGGTACATCGACATACTCTTGGCATACTGTAATGATTTTTACAACATGAAACCAATGATGTTACAATTTAGCTGTGATATTGCTCCTCCTTGACCTGACGCTTTTATGCTGCTTGGCAAGGCATTATGTCACTATGCGTAACGAAGCTGTGATCATTTTCATATTTCGCCTTGCTGTTTCTACTGCCTGATTTACATAAAGCTACACCTACAACTTTATGGTGTTGCGATTTCAGTTGTGAGCAGTGTATATATGCAACAAGACTATTTTATAATGTAAAATTTATTTTTAAAATATTCAGAGTGTGGGTCACCACTCGACTTCATACATTAATATTCTGTATTCTTTACTTTCATTTATATTTCACAACTAGTATCAGAGTAATAAAAGTGTACAAGTTCTTAAATGCTTTATTTAAAATAAGTTGACAGCAGGTCAGTTGAAGTTAAAAAAATTGTATTTTTCTGATATGTGTTGAAATAAAAATAGACAGTCAATTTCAGAGTATAACTTAGGAATTGTATGTATTTGCATCTATAATTTTATATATCTTTAATTTTAATTCATAATGAATATCTCATTTCATTTTGATTTTAATTTAAATAAAAATAAAGAATCATGATACCAATAAAATTCCAAAATATGCAAATATATGCAAATTTTGATCACAGTTTGGCTGGCTATAAATAGCCTAATGTTCCTTTTTTTCTTTGTCATATGCCTCTGCTGATGGGCATTTCATGCTCAAATGTGCTCAATCTTGTATATATATATGTTTTTACTTCTTTGAGTGAAAGTAAAGACTTTTATTCTTAAAGTTGTTTTGTACTTAAAATTTTAGGCGTGTTGCCTTACCAAAAATATATAGCTTCAGTAGTTATAATGCTCTTATACCTAAATTGTTTCACAATAGTGTAGTATAGATAGGTCATAGTTAAATGTTAGCAGTTCTGTTTTCACTAATCTTGATTTAGTGGTTTACTGCAGATGAAAACTTGGAAAGTGTAAATGAGGCATTGCAGTAGCTGATTCCTGTTTTAGTGATCTGATGAATTAGAATCAGCTGCCATTATAGTCAAAATAAAGCAAAATTATTAGTATATTTTAATGTAAATTATTTATTTTTTTGATGTGACATATTTAAGTGAGCTATTTTAAAACATTTTTATTTATGCACTTTATAGAAAAATATATAAAATATTGCTGTGTATAAAATTTTAATATATTTATTTTCAGTGCAATTGCTGTTGGCGGTGTCGATATGACAACTAAAATTTATGCTATTAAAAAATTTAAAAATCTTTCTGCATATACACTTGGCAGTCATACAGATTCTGTAGTTGGGTGCTTTTTTGAAAAAAACTCCTTAAATGTATCCTTTTCATAAAATGTTTCTTAAGTGATGCAAAGTTTGTATTTATGTTTCTACTTTACAACAGTTAAATTGCTTTTAAACAACATTTTATTAGTATGAATGCATAACTTTGAATAAATCAATTTATTAATTCAATCATATTCACTTAATTCATTTATATTATATTATGTATTATTTATTTTTATCTGTTTATATATTTATTCAATTAATTCAATATTTATTCAATTTTAATCATATTTTGTTATTTTAAATTCTTTTATAATTAGGTTGTGATATAAAAGCTTAGTGCAGTGATTATTCATGTTTGGTTTTATGTATATGAAAGTTGAGTTTCTTGTTTGTATTTATGTATGTGTTGTGTATTATGTGTTCAATTTTAATTGTTTTATCAGAAATTATTTACAGAAAAAATGTTGAATTCAAAATTACACTAATTTGCAGTTTAAAATGGGGCTGATTATGTCAAAACTGTCTGGTAGTGCTACTGGTCAACATCACAGTTATTATTGTATCAGAAATTTATTAATTATACTGTAAAAGACGAACGATTTTTAATGTTTATATTTTTATAAAAGAATGCAATTGTATTGCATTATATCTTAGATAATATGTATAATTCATGTCATTAATGTGTTTAACCATGGTTTTTGGTTTTAAATGAGAATCAAACTACCTTATATTGTGCTTAAAGGTAATATCTTTGCTAGATGTTCTATATTGTATGTTTGAATTTTTGTTTTTTAAAGTGAATATTAGGTTTTCTATATATTATGGATAAAACATTCAAAAACAACTTTTTTGCTTTTCAATACTGAGTTCTGGAGTTGGTATTATAAGAAAAACTGTTGTTGTTTAAGTTAAGAATGCACCTCAAAAATAATGCATTTATTTATCAGTAATTGTAAAATTGTTGGATTATTATAGTCCATGTACTGATATTTTATGTTGAAGCTTCTGTGCATACAGCTGATTTTTTGGGAATATTAAACACTGTTAGAACAGAGGATGTGCATTAATGTTTTAGCTTTTACCAATTTTAAAGCCAACAGTTTTTTTTTTTATGTGTGTGCATGTGTATTGTTAAAAGAGGATATAGGGAGACAGATTTCATCTTCATTACTTACTGTCATTCCAAAATTGGGAGAGATATTGGCATTAAACAGTGTTGTTTTAAATGCATTTTTCTATCATTTCAATAACAAGCATTTAAACATGGAAAATAATTAATACATTTGCTTAAATTATTTACAAAGTTTACATTTACTTGAAATGCCTCTACATCTTGTATGCACTTATCATCCCCTAATTTTATGATTTAAATATTTTTTTTCAAACTTTTCTATTGAACGAGCTTTTAAACTGATTATTTGAAAGTTATTTTTTAATTAACTATATTAAGATCTATACTGTAAGCAAAAATGGCCAAGTTTGTGTTTGGGATTGTAGTATAGATCTAGAAGACTTGATACCCGAGGATGTAGATTCTAAAAGTGAAGCTGTGACCAACTTTGATGATGAAGATGATGTAATATCTAAAGAAAATGGTATGGCTTTATTTAGCAATATATATCATCTAATTTTTCTCTATTTAAAATGTAATTCTGCATTTGTTGATTTATCAGTTTGAATCTATTCAGCTCATTCACTATTCATACACTTACACCATGTATGTTAATGCAGGGAACAAAGGGTTTAGTACCTGTATTTACATATATGATTTTGTAAAAATTAAATATTAATTTAATTACTGGGTGTAGTTACAGGCTTAACTTATACCATGGGTTTCTCAACATGATATTCAGATTTCAAATGCTTAACGTATATATGGCAGGGTTTGAAATGGCAGGGTTTCTCAACATGATATTCAGATTTCAAATGCTTAACATGACGAGGACATGGAATAGGGTTTGAAATAGGACACTCACTTGTGTGAATCGAGCATGAAATTCAAAAATCCTGCACAGAAAACATTGCGTATAAATATTGCATATAAATATTGCTTGAAAATATTTTAAAGGAATGTCAGATCTTTGTCAGGAACATCAATCAGTTCTCCACAGATCCGTATTCGCTCATCTCACTGATCTTTGGTTAGCATTTTTGGTACAATGTGTTGACGCACGTGATGCATGTTCAGTTTGTCCATCAGGATAGCTTGACAGCATCCGTACGAAATTCCTGCTTTTTCAGCAATGATGTTAATGATTTAACGTCGGTCAGCACACATAATTTCCAATAACTTTCGAATGTTGTCCTCCGTAATTGATGTTGACGGCTGCCCAGTCCGCAGTTTGTCTTCTACGGATTCACAGCTGTCTGTGAATCTGGAGTGCCTTGAAAACACCTTCGCACAACACATTGCTCTCTCACCATACACCTGCTGCAACATGTGCAATGTTTCTGTCGGCGATTTCCCCAAACACTGGAAGAATTTGATATTTGCACATTGTTCTTCAAACACCATTTCAGTTTCTGACAATCATGAATGACTACAATTTACTGACTGCAATTGAATGTCTTAAAAAACCCTGCATTGCAGATGTGCTTTTTCTTTTCACATCTTGCGTCACATGTGACTCTACGCCACGGTAAAATAGTTCCCCTCTCCTCCAATCAGAGTTGGAGATATCAGCACAGTCTCCGAATGTTTTGATCCTACCATGTATATATAATAAAAATATAATATAAAAATCCAATGATAGAACAGAGAGAAGTTGTAACTCAAAAAACCCTTAATTAAAATATGTCAACAAATTAAGAAAAAGTATAAAATAGAGAATTATCTATCAAGAGGAGAATAAAGTACAAATTTGTAGTCATTAAGTTAAAGGTAAACAACAAATATCAATGGTGAGAATTCAATATATATATATATATATATATATATATATTATTGTCTGGAATAGTCCATGGAAGAGACATATTTCGCATTGCCAAATCTACTTTATATATGACACTCATAAAATTTACTTAGTTACTTAGGCCGGCCAAGCTCCGGCATCCAGCTCTCAAGAAATATCAATGCAGTCTGCGGTTGTTCACATAATGTAAAGTTACATCAGAGGGGGAGGGATATGGTGGTATGGAAAAGATACTGCCTTCGCGTTCATTACGCTTTCAAAATGTGTATGGGAAGCAGTTTCATATGAGAAAGATTACATTGAGATTAAGATTAGTGACCATATATGGTATGATTGAGGGAAAGAGGAAGTGCTGGTAGATTTTGTTAATTTTAGTGGTGTGGGATAGAATTTAATGCAGTTGCAATATATGCTGGATATGAAATAGGAATTTAGAATAATAATTATGAAAGAAAAGGTAACATTATTAGGAAAGGCTTAAAATTTCTGTATCATATATATATGCATACATACATACAGGGTGCCCCCAACATTGTAGTAAAAATTATTCCATTGAAGCCTTCGATATGTGGAAGGTTAACATTTTGATAAATATCAGACATTCATAGGTAACTTGCCTACAGCTAAACCTACAATTAATTTTAAAAACTTGAAACAGGCAATAAATGAACTAAAATCACAATTTGTCATCACATATGTGGATAAAGCTGCTAACAATTATGCCATCATTTGCAAAAATTATTATGTACAAATCTTAAATGGATTTATAAATCACAATAATATATTTAAAAGCATTGTTTCTTCAGCAACAGCTCTATCTAAGAAAATTATTGCATTTCATAAACTCTTATAATTACCTTGCAATTATCTAAGATTCCCTTATATTGTCATGATCTCAAAATTTCATAAAAACCCTATCTCTTTTAGATCTGTAACTATTGGACATAAATCATATGTAGCAGTTTCTAGTAAATATCTATTGGCTATTCTTAATAAAATCACTTATAATATAATAGATAACTCAACGTCTCATATTATTAATAACAGTTATCAATTAATTCAATAGTTAGATACTATTAATATTTTGGGATTTAAAACTTAAGACTTCAAGGACCTATTCAAGAATATTGACATTAAAGATCTTTATAGAGTAATTTGGGATTTAATTAAATCTTTCTATAATAGACAACATTTGGATATAGATCAATCTTACATGCACCATCTTCTCAAGTGCGTTCTGTTTAATAATTACTTGATGCAAGGCAATAAAATTTATATGCAAATTAAAAGGGTTTCTCAAGGTGGTTCTGCTAGTTCAGCTCTAGCAAATCTATATCTTCACTTCTATGAGTCAAATTTTATAAATTCTGCATATATTTTCTACAGATATATTAATGATGTAATTCTTGTTAAAATAGCTCTCTCATCAACTCATATAGATTTCGATTTTTATCCCCCAAATTTATTACTTATACCAAATGAAAGCAACATCTCATCATGTGTTAATTTCTTAGATTTAACTCTCTCTCTTGATAATAATTTTTCTTTTTTATCAAACATTTTTGACAAAAGAAAGGATTTGCCATTTAAAATTCACAAGATAATCATTTTCAATTCCTGTATGAGTAAACAGCTATACAAAAATATTTTAATAAATCAATTTCATAGGATTTCTAGGCTATGTGAAAATGCACAATTTAGTAACCATCTAGCAGATTTAATACAATACTGTAAGGCTGAACCCTATCCAGAAAATGTTGTTAAATATCATTACAAAAATTTTAAATTCAATTTATAATCAATCAATTATTGTTTTGGTCAAATTTGAAATTGCCATAATACATCTCACATTAAAATATTCTTGGAGGAGCTTATATTAAGCTTTGTGATAAGTTTCTGATACGTATTATTTAACAATTATTTATTAATTATTATTTAGTAAAATATTTAATCATATATTTCCTTATATCTTTATTTCTTGGAGTTGATATTTTTCGATTTATATGTCTTTTGAGTAAGTCTTCTTCGAGAGTATTTACTAAAATTCACAACAGATGGCGCAATCTAGATTTCTATCGAGATATATTCTCATGTTAGATCACCAACATTTTCGGCATCAAGAAGGGTGGAGATAGGTATGTTTATTATTTCTATTTACATCCTCGTTGTTTTATTGGTAAACCACTGTTATATCTGGTATTTGTATTGTTATTTTCTATTTTCCATTTGTCTCTTATTATTTCCTTTTTTGTTTCTGTCTGGTAATGTGTCAGATCTTTTAGCTATGTTTCAACCACATGGTTACATTGCTGTGCAAAACACATTTGGAACCTCCGTGGATGTAAAGATCCTTGAAAAGCAACATCTACGGAGGTTCTATTCAATCCAAATTTTTATATATTCAATATACATCTTATCTTTACAGATTTTTCTTTTTGGCATTTTAATATTTTGAGCCTCCAGCTTTTGACAATCTTCCTTTGATGCTTGTGCTTACTTTGTGTATATATCACTTTTAAATGTTGTTTGTTCCCTTGTATTATTTATTACCTTATAATTTAAAATTTAGATCAAATTAAATTCTCAGGTATTTTTGGTTTCCTGTTGTTGAATATCTAATTAAACATCCTTTTTTACATTGTTAACCTCCTTAATGTTATTGAACTAGGGTATGCCACTGTTCATGTTTTAAATTGGCCTTATTATATACTTATTATATATATTATCGTTACATATATATATATACATATATATATATATATAACTGAAGATTTTTATGATTACTTGTAATATATATATACCCGAGATATATATATGATTTCATTATATCATGCTTTGAATGCATGTGAATAGATTAGGTTAGCTATGTTAGTATCACAAAACTGATGATATGTTGAACACACTTTCTAAATACTTTTGTCATTTAAAATTTATTTAATTAGTAGTATAATAACTTTATGTTTTCAATGCAGAAAATAAATATCTAACAAATATCATGTTACTTTAGAAAAAACCGAAGTTGAAGAGCAAAAGGATGAAAAGTTTTACTATAAACGAGTTGGAAAGTATGATTTTTCTTAAAATTGTCTCTCTACCACAAACAATTTGTATTTCTGTATTTATTTACGGAGGTCAGTAAATAATTATTTATAAATGAGCATTTCAAAGGAAATTTCACTTTAGAAAGTTTATTTTTTATATTTATGTGTTATGTCTTTTCTATAGTGATGGAAGATTTTCTCATTTTGCTATCATTGTAACAAAATTCTCCAGCTTTGTTGGCCTATAAAACACAAAAAGTCTTGAGCAATTTTCAAAATGCATTGTAATTGCCAAAAAAGGAATATCCTCTTTTGTGCTTTGAAGCTAGTAAATTTCAAAAATGCTTTCAAATTTTTTAAAAAGCAGTGCCTTTGATATAGTTTGTAACAATAGCACTTTAACCACCAAAATTTAAAAAGCCAGAGACATTAGCTGTTATTTTGAGATTATGTTATTTGGTATCAAGAATGGCAATAGAAGATTTTACTTTCTCATGTTATTAAATAGTATAGCTTTAATTATTGATCTGTAGTTTATTAATTATTGGCTGCTAGACTCCACTTTTAATTAGACGATCTTTGCAAATTATTAACTACAGTAAAATCTTACTAGTTCACCACTCTTTAATTTGTCACATACACTAATTCATCACTCCTTCTAGATGCACAAATTTAAGTTTGATGTTGAGCAGCAGAACTTACTTAAAATGACAGTTTTACTTTGAAGTTTTAATTTTTGTTGCCCAGAATGATACATAATATAGTATTAGAAAGAGTGCATAGTGACATGGAACAACAACAAAAAAATAAATAAGAAAGGAAAAGATTTTAGGGATCAATTTTCATTGTACAGTATATTTCAGTTCTTTCTTAATATTCATTGTAAAGCTTATAAAGTTTAGTAGTCATATTAATAGATAATGATATAGAATACTTTTGTGTAATGTCTTTTGTGTATCTATTTGGAAATCTTTTTGTCTAATCAATTTTGTATAATAATAATTAGTTTGTGTTATAATTTTTTGTGTAATTTTTATGTACCAACTAGAATGAATTACCCAGTATTGCCTAAGACCTAAATTAGCATCAACTACTTATAAATTATTAACGAAGCATCCACTACTTTAATAATACATGTGAACACATTTTAAAATGGCTTTTATCTGATCATGCTCCAAATCATATGCTCTTCGCTAAAAATAAAAACAAAAAATGAGGAGGGCAGGAGTGCCCTAAACTCCTAGGTGGTGCATGCAAAGTAAAATCCAATGAAGGTTGAATACATGGAATATGCTGGAACCTTGCATAAGATGACTTGCTATCACTTAAAAAATTACTTATGAACTTAAAAAGAAAAAAAAATGATATAAGCAGAGATAAAATTTTAAATATATGCAGAACTTTTAGACAAATTATAGAATTGTGATAATTTATGGATGTAATAATATATATATATATATATATATATATATATATATATATATATATATATATATATATATATATCAGCTAACATAAAAATTGTAAATTTTGATGTATTTTAAAAGCAAATAAATATGAAGGAATTGTCCTACAGATTCAGTTCAACCATTGTTGGAAAGAATGGTCTTCAATTTTTCCAATGGTGTCAAGATGGAAGTGCTGTGCTAATATTTTAGGTCACTAAGTAGCTGTAAGTGAAAATGTTAAAACATAAAATAACTAAAAAACTAATTTGAAATTAAAAAATTAATGCTGAGGTGCATCTTCCCAGGCTCTAAAATACCTGTGTACCAAACTTCATGGCGATGCATAGATTTTCCTCTACAGATTACACAGACAGACACACATACATCTTCATTATGTAAGAGAGTGTTTTTCAAAGTATGCCCTGAAAGACTCTGAGATTTTGAAATGTGATAGTTTCGTGCAAATTTTCTTAAAAATAAAAAAAATGCATGAAATTTTATATACTAAATTTAGACTACAATGTATTTTTTCTCATTTTATGGTTCTAGTATGAAACCGAGTTTCAAAAGGGTTCCGCAATTAAAAAAGTTTAAAAAACACTGATATAAGATAAGTAAATTTATGTGCATACTATATATGAAAACAATTGAAAAAATTTTCCATTTATTTTCATGTCTGTTTTATTCATCCTTCATCCCTTCAGTCTCTATTGCTGATAGATATGCAGGGTTCTAAAGTACTCATTATGTTCCAAAAAAATTAAAGAAATGCTAATTCAATAAAACTTCTGAACAACAGCACCAATGAGACCGCTTATTCCTGTTTGTTTGGTGGTAACTGTTAGGAGGTGTCACCAATATAAATTCCAAAATTGTGTGTACAAAATAAGTAATGTGCATGGGAATAGATATGTGCTACAGAATAATGCTCATTTAAGAGAAGTGTTAAAACTGTGAAACTATAAGTTGTTTCCAAAGTTTTATAATGAACTTGATCACTTATGGAAATATATTTGTGGGACATGTGTCTATAATGTGGTGTAAGATAATCAGGTGAATGCACTTTTCGTTGCCGCTATGTTAAAAACTTGTACCCTAAAGATCCCCTCTGTCAGGAATTCTGATAGGTGGCATTTGTCATTAGGGCCTGGAGATCCAATTCAGTTGTATGAAGAGTGTTCTGTTTTTAAGCGCAAAAACAATTTTTCTGTCATAAAAATGGGTAAAAAATTATTTGTACCCAATTGTACCTTTGGTTATGATAGTAACAATGAGTTTGTGTCACTTTTTAAAGTCTCAAATAATGATAAATTGGAGCTTTTATTATGAAAATGGCATATTTTTTGTTTATTTTTATTTACTTGCTTAGAAAGAAACTTATACGCAATGAATGTGTTTATGCTTAGTTTACACCATAATGTGAACTTGATAGTGATGATATGACATTTTTTGAAATTCATGAATTCAAATACAAATTTAATAGTAAAAATCTAAAAAAAAAAAAAAGGTTTAAGCAATTATAGGGAAATATTTAAGATAATAAAAAAACTTTCAAAATTGCATATTAATATATATATTTTTTAATTAACAAATTTTTGTTAAAATAATGCATTAATAGAAAAGATTCCCTTAATCATTTCACAGTTGAACTAGATCTATAAGATAATAAACATGCCTTCTAGATTCATTCTTCAAAGTAATTAGAGCTTAAATTTTTTATACTCAAGCAAAGATGTACAAAAGTAATGACCGAGAGATAGCTTTGGGTGGGTGGAATATGTGCTGTGGAAAACTGGCATAATCTCTATCAAAAGTGATAAAAAATATAAGCAAAAGAGTAACTCATATTTGTGGTAAATAATGTGAGATTATTTATTTAAAACTATTCATTTTCTGCCTAAACATATTAATTTTCGTAATATAAGTTGCTCTTCAGCCTTTAACTCAATGCCTATAAGACCCTAATGTTAAGCGCCATCTATTGGCGTGGAATGTTTAGGAACGGTAATTTTTTTGAAGTTCTTTCAAGTGATTATCTTACACTGTGGTCTATAAACTATATATAAAAAAATATGTTATAACAGTTTTATTAATTGCAATAGTTTGAGAAAGATTTTTCTCTGCTAAAATAATAGCATCTGATAGTTTGTTAAAAAAATGTTATAATTAATATGCTCTCAAATAGTGTTAAAATTATCTTTTATGTAATTTTCATTAATTAGTTTATAATCAATCTTCATACATTCTATCTTTGAAATTGTAAAAAGCTAGATTCAGAAAATATTAATTTATGAAGCAGAGTTTTAGTTTTAGTTTTGAGAGACTTAAATATTAAAATGTTTGTAAGAGCATCACTTTAGAATGACCTATTTAATAAGGAATTTGAGCAATGTATTCGATTTTGATGAAATTTGATTTCTAATTAATAATCAATGAGTGGATGGTTTCTCCCCCCCCCCCCCCCCAAAAAAAAAAAAAGAATTTTGAACTAAACATTTTTTATTGGAATTAGTGTTATGTGGCAACAGTAAATCATCACATAGAGACAAAAAATAACAAATCCAACAATGAAATTCAGCAACTTTTATTTTTATGTAATGTGTGATGCATTAAAATAAGTTTTGAAAACTTGAAATACAAGTCTATTTTATTGCCACTATTTTTATTTTTGCTGGATGAATTCCAAGATAAAGATGACATTATAAATTTAGATGGCAAGATTGGAAGATAACAGTTTTTAACAAGTAATTGGGAAGTATATATATAGAGAGACCCATAGTGTTACTTAACGTAACAGCTATAGAACAGATGCTACTTATCTCTAATGCAACATGTATCAACTTAAAGCAATTAGTTAGCAAAAGGTAATTTGTTGATTTGCTGCAATTTGCAAACCAGAGGTAATTTGCATCCTTGTTTAGGTCAGAATATTGAGGATGTTGATATGATACAGTATCGACACTATGAGGCGAGATATCTATACAAGTATTGATGCATCATTAAACAGTTCATAATGATACACTGTGAGTTTGCCCATCATTAGTTAAGATACCGACCACTGAATCAGTGAGAGTTAAACTGTAGATTTTGAGTTTAAGTTTCTAGTAAGATTATATTAACAGAGATTGTGTGCTAGGCTTTATAGTTTCCTGACATGTTATGTAAATATATTGCAGTTTTCCATAGTAACATCTACTTAAGGTTTCTTCTTTGGTAGCAGGGCCATATCTTGTCCTCATGTATTCAATTCCCTAGCTTGTTCTGAAATCTGCCCATTTCATGAACAGTTTTTCCTTTTAATTTATTATGTAAATTTTTAATGAAGTTTAATTATAGCAAATGTAATAATTTTAATATTGTGTTATAGGCATTTCATAAAAGATGCTGTCACCAAAGAAGGCTATGTGGTCCTTTCATCTGCAGCATTTAATCAAAAATTACATATGTTAGTTGTTGGGTTTTCTAATGGATCCTTTTTTCTCTATGAAATGCCTGAATGTAATCAAATTCATTCTCTTTCGTAAGTATATTTTTATTTCAGTATTTGATTACATTGTTTAAATTATTTTTGTTATAATACATGTTTTGTTTTCTATGGTATATTAATACAGGGTAACCACAGACTTGGGAACCCTGGAATTACCAGGGAATTTTATTCTTCTGGAAATATCAGGGCACTCCGTTGAAAGTTGGGAAAAACTGCTAATTTTTACGATTTTTTTCATTTTCCGACTTTATAATTTTGTTTTCATTTTCTGACCTTCTTTTAGCTTAATGAACAATGCTTGTTCATTCCATGATGTAACGTTTTTCATCTCGCATTACAAGACTCATTACTCATCTCCTTCAAATATACTTCTGAACAAGAGATTGGAAGGATCGTTTTCATCAGCCGACATGACCTCGATAAACATCCTTCGAGAGGAAACGTTTCAGAGAATTATCAGGGGAAAATCAAGGAATTTCAAAATGAATTTCTTGTGACCACCCTGTATTATTAAAAAAAAAGGTGTTTTTGCAATAACAAACAGGAAACTATAAGAATATGCTTAAAAACCAGTAATATAAACATTTTGATAAATCACATGAAATCAGTGAAGTGTAACCGGTACCGTCATAGGACTCAGTCTCTTGGTTGTTCTCGGCGTGGTGACAAGGTGCTCATGAACAGTTTTTCTAAATTACCAATAAATGTCATGGCAATCTTCCCATAACTGCCTGATTCATCAGCAAAGTATTTGTAGAAAAATAGTTTTATATTCTCATGCCATGAATTCTCATGCCATGAGTCATAAAATTTGCTCACTCAATTCATGAAAAACCACAGCAACACTGACTATGAGTCAAGTTTTATGTGTTCAAAGTTGTATTTTTTTTTCTTGTTATGAAGGGGGGGGGGGGGTATAGGGAGAGAAAGGATGGTTGTGATAAAGGAGCTTACCAAAGCTTGAAAATCACCAAAAGTTGTGCCCAGCATAAAAAATATTGGTCATCACTGCATTAAATTATAATAGCTCAACATTCATTTTAAGCATTAATAAGCAGCATTTAACTGTTGAGGGATCCATTTACTTTCTATTCTTTCAGTATGATTATCTAAAACTGCCATCTATCAAATGAAAAGGAAGTAACTTCCTGGTACTTCACCACCTTGATGGATGGTTAAAATTTGTTGTACTATTTTAAATGCAATCAAATTTATTGAACAGTAAAAACTCTTAAGAATATTAATAAAAAATGAAACGTAACATTAGTTAAAAATCATTGGTCTCTACCAGTATTTTATGTATGCTACTATCGAATGCTACCATTATTTGCATCGCCAACTGCCTGGGAAAAAATATCACTCCAGATTTGAATCTGATCTGCATTCTCATTTATCTCCATATTTATGCATGCACAGTACTCTTTGAATTCTGGAACAGCATCATTTCCGTAAAGTTTATTCTTTTTGCAATGAATATGTCCTTCTCCTTATACATATGTTGGTAATATGTTCAAATATTCCATGAGCTGATTTATGTATATTCAGAACAAATGAACAGCTTTTTATATACTTTGTGTTAAATCAATCTTTATTGTCTGTGTTTTTGAATCTGTGTTAAATTTGTTTTTTTTATTCATTTTGTATGCTTTACCTTTAGGCTTTCTAATCAAATGATTGCAAGTGTTGCTTTTAATTCCAATGGTGATTGGATTGCATTAGGAAGTGTTGGAATTGGCCAGTTGGTGGTTTGGGAATGGCAGAGTGAATCATTTGTTATGAAGCAACAAGGTCATTTTAACAATATGCAGTGTCTTTCATATTCACCTGAGGGAATGTATATAGCAACTGGTGGTGAAGATGGAAAAGTAAGTGCAAATAATGATGCAAAAATCTATCACTTCTCTAAAAGCTCAGTATGTATGTCAGAGCATCAAATGTAAACCTGAGGACTGAAAAAAACTCACATATACTATTTCAACCATGCTGATTCCAAATTTGAAATCTGTTTTTCAAATTAACTTTTGGATTGGATAAGCAGCCTCTCAAAGTTTGTCATTTTTTTTTTTTTTTGTGTGTTTATAATTTCAGACCAAAAGCTTTGCCACAACAGAATGCAATTACATACATGGCCACGAGACTTTAACGACTGAAGAAATAAAAGGAAAATGGTATTCAGCTCATGGAGTTAGAGATGAAATGACCTCCATGATTCAGCTGAATAGGAAATTTAATATTAAGAGTTCATCCCAATTTAAAAATTCAGAATCATAAAGTTAAAGAGACTTTTTACCTGCTTTATCTCCAAATTCATGTTTTAAACAATGCAATTAATGTTTTTAGATATATTTGTTGGATGTTAAATAGATATATTATTGAATATATTATGCATTTTTGTTATGAATCTAACAAATTGCTTTTTATTTGCACATTTTTTGCTTGAATATAAAACATTTACAGATGATTTTGAATTTCTCTCCTTTCACAAAAATAAACTGAAGATATTTAAAAACTATTTTCATATTTGGGTATTAAGTATTTTACCATACCACAGAATTCCGGTGATCTGACCCTTCAAATGGGACTGAAATTCACTGAAAATGTAGAGGGTGCTTACTGGGAATTTTTTCTGCTAAAAGAAGCAAGTAGAATGTTGTCTATCTTCCCCTGAAATGCAATGAATAAATACAGAGAATGTGGGGGGGGGGGGGGGGGACTTTCTCAAAATTTTCAGCTAAAACAAACAAAGTATAATTTTATAAAAAGTGTTTTTTTTAATCGACGATGAAATGTTTCATTTTTCAAAAAAAATTCTGTTGTTTGAGGTAATAGTGTGTGTGTATGTATGTGAAGTGGGGAAGTACTTTTCCATGGATGGTGGATCAGTTGAATTCTATGTTAAGCAATTGTAGGTATTCATGTGTTGAGTTGTCAGAAACCATTAGTTAACAAAGTGTTACAAATTACTTTTTAAATAAATGTCATTGAAACTGCATAAATATTTCAAAAATATAAATTTTAATATGCCTTCTATTTTAGGTAAAGATTTGGGACACAGCTACTGGGTTTTGCTTTGTAACATTTACAGAGCATACTAGCTCCATTACTGGTGTGGCATTTTCTCAGAATGGTAAAGTTGTTTTATCAGCTTCCGTTGATGGTACTGTTCGAGCTTTTGATTTGAATAGGTAATAAAACATAGCCATTTCATAAAAAACTATCTTCTTGGTTTAATTTTTATTTAAATTTTTTTTCATCATGTAGTCATACCCTTATTTTCTCTAGTCTATTGTGTAAATTACTACATTTTTATTTTTTGGATACTATTCAACTCAATTTTACTTATTGGACAACTGTTGGAGCATGTGTGAATGACAAACTAACTCTTATTACTTTATTTTCATATCTAATGCATTTTTTGCCTGTCAACTTTTATAATAATATGACATAAGACTAACAATGTACAAGACTATTTTAATGTGACATAAGAAATAAACTATTATATATATTTGTACTATATATTATATTTGTTTTGTGTTACTGTGGATTAAATACAAGTCTTGAAATGGAATTTAATTCTGCACATTTCATAAACAGTTATAACATAGAGGAATTTAACTCCTTCCTAAGCTTTAGGTGAGCTACTTCTAATTTTCTTCAAGTGTCACGATCCACCATATATTTATTGTATTTTAATAAAAATACATTATTTAAACTATATGATCAAGTAATGTATTTAGAACAAAAAAAAAATATCACAAACAACAAAATTATAGTATCAAATATATATTTAAAAACGGATTCGAGAAATTTCTTTAAGTCATTCATGGAAACTTACATTACATACTGCCGACTAATTTTGAATATACTTGGTATATAATTACTAATTGCTAATCTTGCACAGAATTCAAAGCAGTCATCTATGAATCATGGTAAATTGTTGTTAATTATTAATAAAAGATAGTTAATTATTTTTTCTCTAGGACAGCTTGAATTGCCAATTTTGTCACTCCAAAATTTTTTGGCAGTTCACTAGTGGACCATGATTGACATCTTATCCAGGCCAACTATAGGAGAACTAAAAATTAAAAAATGTTAAAAGTTATAAAGCAGCTAAAAATGTATTATGAGAAAAGCTGCATGCTATCCATGTGCTATAATTGTGCCTATACAATATTCTGGTGTGCCATACAGAATGTCTTTTACTTGAGTTTTCCTAGTTTTTTGCAGCTTCTCATATCATTTAAGAATATATTATTTAGAAAATTTTTAAAAGTTCTGTAATACATTTGTACTTAAACATTTTATATCAGAGATGCTCAACCTGATTATGCATTTCATTATGATAATGATAAGTCATTTCTTTCATTTATAAAACCATTTATTTAATAAATATCATGATGGTATTAACTTTTTAATTTTATTTATCGGAGATCATGTTTACTCACTATTACTGTTTTAATCAGTACTTTTAAAACTAAATTGACTTGCTATTTAGAAACTGGGAGTCAAATATGACTCCAAAATTCACCTGCTATTTATTTTTTCTTCTCTTCCACAGAGTTTTTGATGCATGGTTATTTTATACCCATAAAGTGCAATAGTTACAGTACAAATTTTAATAGAAGTTAAAATTGTTCATCAATTCAAAAATGCAAATTTATTACATTCTTGTTTTCAGTATAAACGTGTGTTGTATATATGAGCAAGACATCAAGCTTTTTTACCATTTTAAAATTAAAATTAAAATTAAAATAAAAGAGTAGTAACAAAAAATGACTCGCAAATTCGAAAGTTTGACTCATACTTTTGAGTAGTAAGAGTCAATTTAACTTGCAATTTTACAAGCTAAGAGTAAGCTCTGTATTTATTCCATTACAGATAATTAAATTATATATTTATTATACATTGCCTATATATATTTATTCTATTCTATTATTTTGAATTAAATTCTTTATTATTGAATAGCTTAATATTCCTTTTAGTACTCTGAAATTGGTTTTAAAGCACAAAAATGTCATGTTTATAATTACATTTTTTATGGGTAGGTACCGCAACTTCAGAACTTTTACAACTCCGAAACCAACCCAGTTTTCATGTTTGACTGTTGATCATAGTGGAGAAATAGTGTGTGCAGGCTCAGAAGAAAGTTTTGAGATTTATGTGTGGAGTGTGCGTACTGGACGTATGTTATCAGTAAGTAAAGTGTATTAATTATACACATTATTTTAAGACAATTCTTTAAAATCTGTATATGCAAATTTGTAATTCTGTCTGGCTTTCTGGCTTCAATATACAAATCGATATTTTTTTCAACTTCAAGTGAAAAATAATCTTTATATAACTATTTCCCTATTTGTAACTATTTCCCTATTTGTCCCTATTTGCCCATCCAGGTATTTCCTAGACATTAATATCCAATTTCCTCCTATATAATTAATGGTAGGTAGATAAATTTTCCCTAAATATTTAAGAAAATAACTTAGTGTTGCTTAACAATTGAAAAAAATTATTTTTATACTGCAAAAAATGTTTATGATAATTTCTGGCCTCAGCAATGTAATGCTGTAGAAATAAAAATTTGTTAAGGGGAAAAAAAATTAAAATGAAACATGTTGCACCTCGTGTAAGCTTTGCTTCACCATCAAGTCTAAGATTTTTAGACCATCTTAAAGATTTAACAGAAATTAAATCATCTCCATTTTGCATGGAGTCTTTTTCTTTTTTATCACTATACCAAGTCAATATTTCAGTACCTCTACACCTGTGTTAATTACATCAAACTGCAATAATCAAAACTCTTATTACAGTACAGCTACAAGAAGCTTGCCCCCAAAAAATTTTGTGCCAAATTTACATTTTGTTCCAATGTCTGCATTTAAATTTGTAATTTCAGTCAAATTCAAAAGTAAACATATCCATTTTCACCAAATCACAATTATCTTCTATTTAGAAACATCTGCTGTCAATCATTTTCTTTGTTCCATTCTTTCAATTTTACAATATAGCTTGCCAGGTTCAGAGAAAATGACCAGTGTGCAGTGTTCACATTTATTTATGTTCTATACTGTGTAATTTATGCAATATTTTTCATTGCCACATAGAAATTATCACCTATGGGTCATAAATTTGTTACCTTAAAATACTGTTTCCTAATTTAGAAAATAGCTCTTTTTAATTGATTTCTGAAATTAATCAGTCACCCTTTGCACAAAAGTAGAAAAAATAAATTAGCTAAAAACCATGCTTGTACATTCAAATAGTACACATTCTGAACATTTTGCTGTGGAGCACCCCCTCCTCCCCTTAAATCTAAATGTTTCAGTACTTCAATATTTGTGAGTTTTTTAATTAAACTTACAAAATTCACATACAAGATTATTAAACTTACAAAATTCACATACTAAATTTCAATTATTTTATCATCTAGTTGAAGAGAGTGTTTCTCATTTGTTTGGAATATAGAACATTTTTGTGTGCAGCATGCCTAAAATGGTAAATATTAAATAACTAAATTTACTCCTTACTATAAAAAAATCTATCCTTACATCGGATTTTAAGTCTATCTCATCAAAATATAATGCAAGTGTTGTGACAGTCCATATTTCAAACATTTTTGGTTTGGAGCAGTTTCTTAAATATAAATTTTTGAACAATTAAATTTTTACTCTGTAGTTTTATTGATTTATTGACTCTTGTATCAAATTTGAAGTCTGTCTATCTTAAAAAAGGCTGTTTTTCATTTATTCAACAAATCAAGTATTTTGATGTACAGCCCCTAAGATAATAATTATTGGAAATGGCAGTTATTTTTTTTTATATCAAACAATTTACTCGCACACCAAGTTTTAAATCTATATCTCATCAGAGTATGTTTTGTAATTGTTTTACATTTTGAACATTTCAGTGTCATCCCCATCAAATGAGCATTTGTGAAAAAAAATTTCCTCATTTTTTTTTTTTTTTCAAATAATTCACCCATTCCTCAAAGTTCAAGACTGTTGAGTATAGACTTAATAAGGGTGTCAGAAATAGATATATAGAAATGTGTATATATAGATTATTTTCTAATTTCTAATGTAGGATTTTGTTTCAGGTTTTGGCTGGTCATGAAGCTCCTGTTAGTAGCATTTCTTTTAGTCCTACTGATCTTATTGTTGCCACCACTTCATGGGATAAAACCGTAAGGTTTTGGAATGTAAATCAAAGCAAAAGTACCAGGGAGACTATCACGCTGATAGCTGATGGTATGATTTCTTGTTCATAAATTTTAGAATGCTACATAATTATATACTGCAGGGGTCTCTCAAGTATACATACACTATACATCTGAAGTAATCTTTTCACAGAATCCTATATGTGAAAAATTTTGTGAAAAAACTTTGCTTTTAAAGATTGATACTTGCCTATTAAAAAAAAATAAGCATTAGCAGAGACAAAACTGGCTATATTACTTTTACTGTTGTAACTGCTCTGTTTTAAAAAAATATTACTACTGCTGTATTTTTATTTTCTGCTGGTTACTTGTTGTAAGTTTTTACTTCTATTCTTTGCATTAGTTTAAACAATTGTTTTAAATTTTGGTATTAAATTTGTGAAAAATGTAACTTATTGTACTAGTAAATAATTTGGCATCACGTCTGATGCTATAGCAAAAATTCAGCACACATCCACAACAGAAGATCCTTATTTTACTTCCTATAAGACGTATAAAATTTTTTTTAAAAATGGCCAGAGCGCTTTCGAGCATAAGTACGCTCTTCATCAGTGGCTACATGGAAATAAAATTTGAATCGTTCATATATAGACCAGATATAGCAACAAAATTTGCATAAATACAATTTACAAAAGAATCTACGTTTAGGCAAGGATAAACCGAAAACTATAAAACAATTTTTTTAGAGTTTCAAAAATTCCAACAACAAAAGAACAGCATAGTAAATTGCAATTTAATTACAGAAATCGAAAAAGGGGGATAGGGGTGGCAATCAAGCATAATTCCAAAGATGAAGACGTCAAAGATAACTTTGCAGAGACTTGAATTGCATGGAGTCGAGAATGAGTCGCCAAGCATAACTCAAATTCATAATTACAAATGGTCAAAATTACAAACGAACTCGTGGTAGATATAAATAAAAAGGGATTCAAAAAGGAGAATATCACGAGGGTTATTACAACGCATCAAAAGGAAAGTCTTTTCAAAAAGAGACTTAAAATTATCTTTAGCAACAAATTGAGCAAGAGCCATAGAAAGTTGACTATGCCTGACATCCCGAGCATGTTCTGCTAAACGAATGCCAACAGTGCGTTTAGCCTCTTTTTGTGATAAGGATAACTTTATAAGCTTTGCTGGGGTGTATGTTGTTCCCCTGTTGTCCACCGATGGTAATTTAAAATTTTATATTGGAAGTACTAAATGCACTGTTGGCATCCATTTAGCAGAACATGCTCGGGATGTAAGGATAGTAAACTTTCTACGGCTCTTGCTCAATTTGTTGTTAAAGATAATTTTCAGCCTCTTTTTGAAAAGACTTTCCTTTTGATGCGTTGTAATAACCCTCGTGATATTCACCTTTTTGAATCCCTTTTTATTTATATCTACCGCAAGTCCGTTTGCAATTTTGACCCTGTTATGAATTTAAGTTACGCTTGGCGACTCATTCTCGACTCCATGCAATTCAAGTCTCTGCAAAGTTTTCTTTGACATCTTCATCTTTGGGATTATGCTTGGTTGCTTCCCCTCCCCCTTTTTCGATTTCTGTAAATAAATTTAATTTAGTATGCTGTTCTTTTGTTGTTGGAATTTTTGAAACTCTAAAAAAATTGTTTTATAGTTTTCGGTTTAACCTTGCCTAAACGTAGATTCTCTTGTAAATTGTATTTATGCAAATTTTGTCGCTATATCTGGTCTATATATGAACAATTCAAATTTTACTTCCATGTAGCCACTGATGAAGAGCGTACTTATGCTCAAAAGCGCTCTGGCCCTTTTTAAAAAAATTTTTGTACGTCTTATAGGAAGTAAAATAAAGACCTTCTGTTGTGGATGTGTGCTTAATTTTTGTTATTGTACTAGTTTTAAAGTTTGCGAGGAAAATTTTAAACAAAGCAATATCTTTTCCATAACTAATTTGGATCCATGATTGCTGATCAGCTATTTCAGAAATAATGTATGATTTTATTATAATATTTTTCTTTATCATATTTGCTAGTCTGTTAATATATACATATTAGCTTTGTGACAATAATTATTTTATGAAATGGCCTGCCTATTAACATCAAAATAAATTTTTGTGTAAAATCCACTGGTTTATGGGCAGCACAGCATTTTTGGTTTATTTTTTTATTACCATATGTAAATGCTAAATTTGATCAAACTGTATATGATCTTTGCAACTATAAGCATTTTCAACAGTATGATATCAGAAGCAGATATAATTTTTTATCCATATTTCTTTGAGCATTTGAAATATTATTTGACCAAATTATATATTCAACTAAATATCAATCCTTTTTTATTGTCTTAGTTTTGGTTTTGTATTTAATCAGTGTTCCTTTGCTACATAACATATTTTAATTATTGTTCTTAAATCACTAAAATATTACTTTTTCAGGATGGCAACACAAAGAGTTTTAAACTGTAAAATGTTAGATTTAGAGAGAAAATGGTATAAAATTTTCTCAAAGGCTATTTGCTGGCAATTTAAAAAATTAGTAGGAAAGCAAATCTGAATATTGGACACTTTTCTAACTTTTGGATGACAATAGTTGCTTATCCACTGCAATAGCTAGGCTTATTCAAATATAAATCAAACATGGGGAACAAAATTACCTTCCCCAAACCCCTATGGAGAAATTTTGGGGTTTCGAAATTTTCTGGTTAGTGTTTTTTGGTAGGTTCAGTACTTGTGGCATTCGTGTACTGAATTGTTGCAAGTTTCTACACCAGCCAGAAGTGGATAAACATTTTCTGGACATACCTGCATTATTTTTTTTTTAAATCACTAAAATATTATTTTTTGTAATGACATCAGGAAAGAATTTTAAACTATAAAATTCTAGGTTTCAGGGGAAAATGGTGTAAAAATGTCACAACAAAATAAATGTTTTTTTTCCAAATTAAATCTGAAATATATTATAAACGGTTATACATGCACATTTAAAGTAAATTAGGCAAATATTTGTGACTGAAATTTTTACATAACAGAGTGAAAATTAAATGAAAATTTCCAATCATTCAAATGACAGAGATAAAATATGTTTTCAGTATTTGTTCGATTATTTGAAAACTACTAATGAAGTTTGAAAAAAAAAATAGCAAAATCATGTTCATTGTGATGCTTTGGATGAGATCCTAATATTGCTACTCAGACTAGTGGTTTGACCTGTAGCCATGGTTGTATATTTTGTCTGCAACAAGAGGACAAAAAATGGAATTTTTTATTTTATTTTATAAGTTTTTGGAGTTGATTTCATCTGAATTATTTTTCACCCTGCTAAACTACTCAGTATAGAAAGAATGCTCTATGCCAAAAATCAAATCAATATAAGTGAAAGAAAAAAATGATACAGCATTTTGAAATTTCATCCATTAATATGGCAATGTGATTTTGACCAAATATATAGTATCACTGCCTATGATAAAAATTTGAACTTACCTGAGACTAAAAAGAATCTATCATCGAAATGTGATCACAGAGGCTAACTGTATTAGATAAGGATTACTGAATGATAATATGTTAGATGTGGCCAAATTTCTATGGATGTCCTTCTAAACGTATTTAAATTTCTATGGATGTCCTTTTAGAAGTATCCAAATTTCTATGGATGTCCTTGCCAAGACTTACTGCTTAACATTAGGTATAAATATTGGGTATTTGTGTAGTTTATCAATGCCGCCCATTGGTGACCTTAAAAAATACCACCATTTTGGTATGATTTCTTTTTTTCAATCTGAAAGTATAATTTTGACAGAAGAATATGATGAAACAAAATGAATACATTAATAACACAAATACAGAAATTTAAATATATTAATTGCATAACAAAATTGACTCATTTCAATAATACACTGCAGTCATGGGAAAAACGGAAAATTTAAAATATCTTTTATTTACTTTTTCTTCATTAGTAAGTCAAAGAATTTTGCTTATTTTTCAGTAATTGGAATTTTAAAAAATCCTTTATTTAATCTTTATTGATTTGAATTTCAAAATGTTTGTTATTTTTTGATAATTTAAATAAAAAAAAAATGACTTTGTTTACTCTAAAATCATTTAAGTTGTATAAAGCATTGTCCATTTACAGCAGTTTAAATAAAATAAAAAATAAATGCTTACTTTTGAAAATTTGCATTTGGAAAGAATTTGTTTATTAATGGAATTGTTTATTTCACTAATTTTAATTTAAAAAATCCTTTGTTTATTTTTCACGTTATCACATCGTAATTAGCTGATCATTTTTTCATTTGGCTACAAATATTTGGGTATTAGTAAACTACACTACCAAATATTGTATTTAGTATTTTTTGTGTGTGTGAACGTAATTAGACTATCTGTCTGCAAAGACAGATTTGTTTTTTTTTTGCATGTAGGATTAATATAACTCATAGAATGTTTCATGTGGAGTTTTTTGGAGACTACAATCTTTGTATAAATAGAGGGGTTTTGTATAACCTCAATTATACAATAACCACTAGTCAGCTTACTAAAATTTGGCTCATAAATTTTTGTGAACTAACTGGTAGTTATTTTGGCTAGAAACTTATATGTTGACTAAATTCTCCTAATGATGCCAGTGATGTCAAAACACAAGTAAAATCTTAGAACCTGGACAAATCAAGTTATTTTAGAAAATAGAACTAAGATGAATATTTGATAATTTATTCATGCTTTAAATATATATTATCTAAATCAGTTTTCCTGTGTTGTTATTTTGAAATATAACATTTGAAAGTCATTTGAAAGTAAGAAATACTTGAATAACATATGTAAGCACAAATAAAATAATTATAATTATTGTTTTATTTGTGCTTAAATATGTTGCTCAAGTTTTCCTTATTCATTGCATAAAGTGTATTTTACTTATTCATTTAAAAGTATTGAGTTTTTCTTTATTGCCTTTTTTTATTTAAATTTAGAGTGTAAAAATTTTACAACTTATATTTTATTAAGTGATATTAATAGCTTGTGCTAAAAAGTGGCTAGCAATAAACCAACATTGGGTAGTATAATTGCAGTCTACTAGTCAGTGACAACTAGAATTCAGAACTATAATTTAAATTGTAGGTTGATATATATCTCTTTATAAGCAATACTTCTACTCTGCATGCAATATCATTATTATTTCTGTCTTCTAAAAGTTTTTTATTTTGAATATAGATTTTTTTTAAATTTAGCAAGTCAAAGGCATAATAATTTTACAATTCATTCAATGAGCTGAATTAAAATATGATACTTGCTATACTCATATGGTATTTCATGTAACTTTATGAAGAAAAGTTTATATCTAAGTATTTTAATGATGTTTGGTTTGTTTCAGGGTTATGCATTACATACAGACCAGATGGCGCCGAAGTTGCTGTTTCAACTTTAGATGGCCAGATATCATTCTTCAATGCCTACACATCAGAACAAAATGGAAGTATAGAAGGTCGAAATGACCTTTATGTTGGTCGCCGTGAAACTGATTTGATAACAGCAAAGAAGATTTTAAAATCTCAGTGAGTATATGTTTCCATGCTGTGAATTATATTGCAAATACATCAGTAAATGTGCACATTTTACAATTAATGTAATTTTGTAATATTTGTCTACATGTATTGTTAACTGCAAATATAACAGCACTATTATTTCTTCATGGTAATTTAGCCAAATATACAGAAAGACACCATTTATATATCTTTTATTTATATGGTTTATTATTTAAGTGTTGTTTACTATTTCTTCCCAGATGTTTCTATATATTTCAGTAGTAATAGTATAATAGTAGTAAATTACTTATTTAGATTATTGGACAAGTCATATATTTCATAAAGCATTATTTTCTTTTTCATTCTGAGGTACTCTCATTGATGTAAAAAAGCGAAATGAAGTTGAAACTGTTGGTATATATTTTGAATTTTGAAGCCATATTTGAAGACTATTTGAGTCGTGACACTCATTTTGAAACAACAATGCTTATCATCACTGATGAATTGATAGAAAATGATAGTAGTAATGTAGATGAAGCATAAGTTTCTTAACCAACATTACACCAAATGGTGATGACAGTTTTGAAACTCTGAAAATTTTGCTTTATCATCAAATAGTACTAACAACTTTTCGTCAGTTTAATGACATACAGAATGCTTAAATAGTAATTTAAGTAATAATCTCATACCAAACATATAATTTCTTAAAGTATAAAAATGTGCAATTATTGCTTTTAATAATACATGTCTATATAAATAAAATTGAAAATCTGTCTGTCTGTTTGTCCCATCATCACGGGAGAACGGCTGAACCGAATTTGATGAAATTTTGTGGGTAGCCTAGAAATAACTCCACTTAAAATGTAGTCTGTGTTTTGAGTTTATACGACCAGTGGTTCTCGAGATATTAGTAAAAAACAAAATTTTCGTTTGTCTCATCATCACGGGAAAACGGCTGAACCGAATGTAATGAAATTTTGTGGATAGCCTTGAAATAGCCTCCCTTAAATTTAGTCCAAGTTTCGACTTTCTAAGACCAGGGGTTGTCGAGATATTAATGAAAAACGGAACTTTTTTTTAGGAATTCTACTCTCCAACTGCGTGGTTTATCCAAACAGAAAGAATGAAAATCATTTGTTTAAAACACCAAAATGAAATAAGACTTTATTTCCGAGTTTGGTGCAGGATTTTTGCATTAATTAGTCACTATAGGAAGACATGAATTGTTTGAAACATGAATTTAAATGGAAAAATCTACATCCGTGGTTCATCTTTCACAAGATTTTACTCAACGATGAAACGTATAAAGAAATCAAAATGGCGATTTAATTTCGCATTTTATGAGGAAGATTCTATATTATATCATGTTGCTTGGCAACGGAATGAAATTAAATGTGTTGTTAATATTTATTATTATTTTTTCTATTTGTATAATAAATAAATGGATGTAAAAATATATTTTATAAATGAACGGTTTGATTGTTCTTTTAATTATATATATTGCAGACTGCGTACATCACTTTCATTTATTTTAGCAAAGAGGTTTCAAGCGCATATATTGTGTTTAGCTAATAAACTCATATATTGCGTTTACCCAATAAATTTATTTAGCTGATTGTTGAAACAGAAAAAGAGTAGAACGGGTGTATCTTATACAATTTTAGTGTTTTCATTTAGTATATACAAACGGGATAAGGATATTTTATGCTTCAGATCTGCAAATTCAGAGCTACGAATTTAGCGGAATATCTCTAAATAATTTGGTAACTTTTCTTAAACTTTACCAAATTAGTGGAAATGTCTCCAAATTGATAAAAATGACCCAAATCAATGAAATTAAATTTGTTTTTTTAGAATAAAGTACTGAAATGATGTTTTTGTAGCATTTGTTGGTCAGTCCATCCATCCTACTTAGTAACACATTTTAGGATTTTTTTTAATATCACCAAATTGATAAAAATATTTTGAAATACATAAAAATATCATGAAATTGATAAAATCGCGCTTAATAAATGATATTAATTGTGTTTTGTTAGGGGATAGTATTGTGATGATGTTTCGTCAATTTGTCGCAAAATGGGACTATCAGTTCTACAGTCACACTTGGTGATAAATTTGACGATTTTTTAAGTTATCGCTAAATTGACAAAAATCTCGCCAAACCTTCCATGGAGATTGCATTATTCAGATGATATGATTTTCATCAATTTATTTGAAGCAAATGATATCATGTCGCTCAGTAACTGATCCAATATGTTATGCGGCATACGATTTTTATTAAATCTTTTCCGATTTGAATAATAAAAATATGTATATAAAATAAATTTTATTGACATTGAATTTTTGACTGGATAATATCAATTACGGTCTTCAGGTTTAAACATCATTATTATTGATATTTTCGGGGACTGTTGATTCAGGGATTATTGATATTTTAAATTTATTATGGAATTGTTTAATTATGACGAAAATTGTTGAAACTCATATATAGTACGTTGTACGAGTTATCTTCTACAAATGCATGGGTATATCTTCTAATCTAGGAGAATATAAGTAGTGCAGGTACATTGGCATATATTTTGATATATATTGGCATATATTGGAATCAATTACGACCTTCTGGTATTAAGATAACGGGGATTTTTGATACTTTCAATTTATTACGTCATCTCTTTTATTTTGGCAAATATTTTTTAGACTCATATTGCAATAATAGTAAGCTTCTACTAACACACTGGCATATTTTCTAATCTGCGACAATATAAGTAGTACGGGGTTGCATATATTGTTTCAATTCCTTTTTTTTTGTAAATTTGCTTACAAAAGGGGCCAGGATGTTTTATTCTTCAGATCTGCCCGTGAAGATAATTTTGCATAGTGAGAACAGATATTCTTAAACTTCTCTTTATGAGCAATAAATTTAATATTTTAACAGAATTTGCACATGATTGCGAATTATAAATTTCTTTATATTATATACTCCGTACGAAAAACGGATATGCTGCTAGTATTTAATAAAAATGAATGTTGCAGTTCTGACTATTTATGCATTTTCTAAAAATATATATTACTATTTCATAATAAATGTAAATAAAGTAAGAGTTCAATGTACATCATTTTGTATTAAAAAATTTATAAATAATGTTTTACAGTATATCTTTTGCTCCTCTTTTTCTGATACAGAATTTTTAAAAGAAATGATTTGCTGAACTTTTTTATGTCACATTTTGTATTGTTTTATTTCATACTTTAATTACTCGAGATTTATTTGAATGAAATATTTTTAACACATTGATTTGAATTACTGTCGTAATCCTTTTATTCACGCTTTTCATAGATTCCTTGAAATCAGTATGTAAATCGAGCAATAGCAGCCCATGTAAAATAAGCAAAATGATCCAAAACCTAATTTACTTTACTCTTATTATGGTTATAAGTTATATAAACAGTATATGTACTTACCATTTTAGCTTATTGCAGTCCGAACTCAGTCTTCTATAAATTTGTTAGCTGCATCTTATGGTTGACTTCAATGATCACCATGAAAGTAAAATTTGCAGCCCAAGTTCGGAACAAAATTTTTGGGCCCAGTCTGATCATACCCTTTGTTCACATGCAGCTTGGGCTCATAGATAAATGCATGTGAATAGTTTTTGATGTGTTATAAATACTATATAGGGTATGTAAAAGTCTGTAACAACTGCTGTTTTTGGTGGTTTTTATATAAGGACCATCTTATATTTTGCATTTAGTTCTTCTTTATTCCAGTTATTAAAAAATTCCATTTGCTGGAGAAAGTAGAATTTTAACCGAGGTTACCACCCTACCTAGAGAATAGGAAAAAACCTGGTATTTTCGTTAAGGTATACAAAAACTTGGCCAGAAAATAAAAAAAATTATCTGTGAAATCTTTGATAAGTTCATAACCTGGGAATGTCAGAGACAAGATTCTCACTTCTTGGAAACCTAGAAACATTTTGCTTTTTGTATTTTTAAAGGTACTTGAAAGTACTTACAATTTTTTACAGTCCATGAATATCCTTGATTTTTTTTATAATTGCATTTCAAACTTTGTTTTAAACTTTATAATCAGAGTAGGTTTGCTGTTAACAGTTATCAATCATTCTCTGGCACTGTCTTCCATATGAAGTCTACAGCAAAGAATTTTTTCACCATATTCTGAAAAAAGGTTTGTCTAGTAGAGTTACTGTGTGTGATGCAAATTTACATTGTTCATTTTGGATGATCACTTTTAATGAATTTTAGTGTAAAGACTCTTGCATTTGGCGAGATTTCTGGTCAAGTTTTGGCAGGCCCTAGCAGCCCCGTTTTCTTTCTGGCATTCTGATAACCCCTGTCTCCTGGTGACACTTATAGTTCTGATTTGTGAGATTGCACATTTCTAGTTCTTTTGAGTTTGGACTTTTGATATAAATTGAGATTGTAGTTGCATCATGTTATACCTTTACTTGTATTTTGATTTCTAGTGTTTTCTCTTGTATTTTTACTTCAGTATTGTGGTTTTGAAATTTTCGTGAAGTATAATAATTTTTCCAAATATCATTATTTTTCAAATTTTGGCAAAGTACAATCATTTTTAATGTTGTGTCTTTTTTTAACACTTTACAACAAAGTTGAAAAGTGTTTATGAGTTTGCTCATTCTGTCTGTCTGTCTGTCTGTCTGTTTGTTGCATACACATTTTGGACAATCTGGAACTAGTCACCAAGTTGGCGATACTTTGATAAATTATTATCCAAGTTCGCCAAATACATCACCAGGAGTTTCAGACAAACGGAGAGAAGAGCATTTCTTATATATAGTAGAAGTTAAGTTCACCATATGAATTAAATCAGAATTTGCAAAACATTACTACCCATATGGCCTTATTTTTATCAATTTAGTGACATTTTTGTAACTTTGGCAACATTTAAAAAAGTCGCCAAGTTGGCAACGTGCCGCTAGAGAATCATTAATTTTCGCAAATTATTAATTTTCGTCCTCTTTTTCGAAAAACGTTTCTTTCAGTTAGTTGTAATAGACCCCATTTGATCTTGCTATATGAATCCTTTTTTAACACTTTACAACAAAGTTGGAAAGTGTTTATGACTTTGTTAACACCTAACAACAAAGTTGAAAAGTGTTTATGACTTTGCTAACACTTTACAACAAAGTTGAAAAGTGTTTATAACTTTGTTCATTCTGTCTGTCTGTTAGCATGATAACTGCCGTAAAAGTGACTTAATCAAAAGGAAATTTTAGTATGTTGTTCAGACGGTCTGTAGGTCCTATGGGATTATAAATGAATAATATCACCCAATTAGTTTTGGATTGAACTCGGGTTGAAAACAAGAAATACATTGAACCTTATGGGACCTAATTTTTCAAACATTTTTTAAGTGGATTTAAAATTCACAAATTGCTTCAAAAATTTTAGATAATATTCAAATTGTTCCATAAAATATATAAAAAAAAAAAAAATCAGCATAATATATTCTGTAGTTTTTTAAATAAAAATTAAAATAATAATTGCACCTCTTATATGAAGCGATCACGTGACCATGATATGAAAAGATCACGTGACCCGCTTCAAAATGAAATATGGCATCCATCTTGTCTCAAAATTGTGATTTTTAAAGTTCTTTTTAATTTATATTGAGTGTTGTATCCGTCCTAAAACTGCTTTATTTTTGCTTAAATTCTGTGCATCTACATAATAAAACAACGCAATTACAATATACTTGAGTTTAAATGATCATCCAAATTTGATTATTTCTAAAACAAAGCCTATTTTTCACTTATGTAAAATGTAAACAGCAAAATATGTAGAATGAGTTGTATAAGAATTGCTGTATTTCTTTAACACAAAATAATTTAGTCCATGAAGTCTGCATGGCTGATATGAATGAAATATTAATTGATTTCATAAAGAGAAGGACGATTTTTTTCGATGAAGTTTTAAGTATAGAGTTTAATTACTTGTAGCTCCATTAATTTTTAAATCATTCAAATTTTTCATCTTGATTTTTAAATAAAATAAATTATTATTGTATTGTGATGAATGAAATGAATGGGAAAATGTTATGAATGAAATGCTGCTTTTACAGAGAGAGCCAGGTGTGTTATTTTTTCTATGATGTCATTTGAATGAATTTCAGTTGTTTTCAATGAAGTTTTCAAATATAATAAATTATCATAGAATTATGATAATTTTAAAAATATTACCAAGGAATGTATCACATTTTAGAGATGTTTAAACCAGGCAATTTATATTTCAATGCCGTTATTTGAATGAAGTTCATTTTTTTCGATGAAGATTTAAGTTTTAAAATATTACTTAAAAATGTATTGCATTTTAGAGATGTTTAAATAAAATTGCATTTAAGTTGGAAAGTGTTTCATAGTCAATGCTTTAAGCATGATTGATCTTTCTTGTTTAAATTTTGGCAAATTACAATAAGTGTTATTTTTTAACACTTTATAACATAGTTGACAAGTGTTTATGACTTTGTTCATTCTGTCTGTTTGCACGATAACTGCCATTAAAATGTCTTTATTAAAATGAAATTTTAGTATGTTGTTGAGACAATCTGTGGAACATATGGGAATATAAATGAATAATATCACCCAATTAGTTTTGAATTGAACCTGGGTGGAAAAAATGAAATACATTATATCTATGGGACCTAATTTTTCAACCATTTTTTAAGCGAATTTAAAATTCACATACTGCTTCGAAAGTTTTAAGAAATATTCAAATTATCCCATAAAATATATAAAAAAAATTTTAGCAAAATATATTTGGTAGTTTTTTAAATAAAAATTAAAATAATAATTACACTCATATAATATGAAGAGATCACGTGACCCACTTTAAAATGAAATATGGCATCCATCTTTTTTCCTAGAGTAAAAATCGTGATTTTTAAAGTTCTTTTAAATTTATATTTTGTGTTGCATCCATCCTAAAACAGCTTTATTATTGCATAATTTTTGTGTATCTATATTCTGAACCAACACAATTACAATATTTTCTAGTTTAAACGATCATCAAAGTTTGATTATTTCTACAACGAAGCCTAATTTTAATGGATGCAGAATACAAACAAGTGATTGTAAAGATGAGTTGTTTAAGAATTGCTGAATTTTTTTTCATGTAAAATTATTAAACTCTGGAGTCTGGAATAAAAGTGTATGAAAGAAATATTCACTGCTTTTACACAGAGAATTAGACCCGGCCGTCCAAATAGCTGCTCTTAGTCCTCTGGACGAGTCGGACGGTCTGGGTCTTCAACAGAGAATTAGACGATTTATATTTCGATGACATCATTTGAATAAAGTTCATTTTTTTAAATTAAGTTTCAAGTTTTCAACTAAAATAAATTATCATAGTTCTGTGATAATTAAAAAAATATCACCACTGAATATACCATATTTTGCATTTCAGTTTTAAAGTGTTTCATAATCAGTGCTTTATGCATGATTGATCTTTCTTGTTTAAATTTTGACAAAGAATAATCATTTGTCTAAGTATCATTTTTTCTTAAATGTTGATTTCTTGTATTTTTATTTTAAGTTCACTAGTGGTGTTTATCACCTTTAAAGTTTTTCTTTGTGGATTCGATCACTGGATGCAATACAAATGTGATTAAAATGTGACATGCTTAAAATTTTTGTCTGCTTATTTGTTCAAAAAATCATGTGCTGAGCAGGTCAAAAATTTTAGTAAAAAAAAATCTTCAGTTTCTAGATTATTGTATCCTTTTTTATGGTGTTGATATGTTATCTTTCATTTTTTTTGTATGGTATTTTTGTTTTTTATGCATTGATATATTTTTTCTCATAAGTGTAACTTTTAATCTGATAAAATGTAACTTATTTTCATGCTAAGCCTAACACGACAATCACACAATTTTAAAATATATTCTTTCTTGGTAACAATTTTGGTCACAAAATAAATGAAAAATGTAGCTTTCCCTAGAGTATTTTTAATAAAGCTGTTCCAAGTTTGTTTTTTGGAAAAAAGAAGTCAATTTCAAAAGTTTAGCCAGCACTCATTTTATAGGTTGCTCTAATATATTTCACTGTTATATGTATCATAAATATTGTGTGTTTCTGGAAGAACTCGGTAACAAATGCATGAACTACCTCGTACTATGCTATTAGGTTGGATTAGTGTGATCTGTATTTTTTTTCCTGAAAATTAAGAGCCTATCTAAAAAATTCTAGAAAGGTCAGAGAATGTTATCATGCTGTTTGGGTGACAACCTTGTTTCCAAAACATTTAACTTTATGTTGTATTGATATTTTTCATAAGTTAATTGGGTCCTGTATTTCAATAGCTGAGCTTAGGTCATTTATGAATAACTAGCAGAAATATCCAGCATTGCCAGGGATAATACTGAAATAAAATTAATATGTTACAAGAGCTGAAATATTTTAGCCACAAATTAACTCTTTATTTTAAAGTTTAACAAGCCAGTCAGAAAAGTGCGTAAATTGGATGAGCTGTTTTTGAATTATATGTGGTCATTATAGACACACTAAACAGGCATTTTCATTCCCATAGGTGGATAAAGCATATAATAAAACATTCCCTGGATTCAGTTTCATTGCTTGAAAATTTTTCAATAAATTAACTTTCACATCTCGGTAGATATTTAATATGTAAATGTATGAAAAAAATATATAAATCCATTGAACTTGTCTCCAGTTATAAGCTGTCATGACAGGCAAATAGAAGCAGTATTTTAATTCTCATTATTCTACACTTCACTGTAGGATGATAAAGTTTTCATCAGAGTATTCCCTTGAATCTTTTCCATCCTCTGGGGGAAAAAATCATGAAAATTCTTCACATGGCTTAGGGAAGGGCACGGTAGCCCAGTGGTTAGTGTGCAGGAATTGCACTCGGTAAGCTTGGGTTCGATTCCTTCCGCTGCCAATACTGCTACCGCGTTCACTCGGAGTACGATCACGTTAAACATGTGGGTTCGCAAGTCCTTACGAGAGGTTGATAGTACGGGAAGGAGGGTACGGTCCCTGTGGATGCCTCCCCCACTGGGTTCCTTTTTAAATTGTATGGCTTTTCCCGGCCGTCCAAACAGTTACCTTACATCTTTCTGGTAGGTCGGGCAGTCTGGGTCTCAACAACAACATGGCTCAGGGGATATAAGCTAGAAGCATGTTTTGAGATTTCCCCTTTTGTATAGTAGGTAAGTGTTGTATTAACCCAGGGATGTGAATAACTATAATCATTATTGAGTAATTATAATGTAGCACTACATCATCAAGCTGACCCAGTATATATAATTACTTGTTTTACAAATTTATTGTACATTACATTGAAAGAAACTAACTATTTCCTTACATGCCGTGTTTTATTATTTATGTCTATTATTATTTTTAAAATATCCTTTGCTTTTTTCAGAGCTTTCACAAGTCTGTGCTATACTGCTGATGGAGAATGCATATTAGCTGCAGGCAGATCAAAATTTGTCTGCATATACAATATTAAAGAAGAAATACTTTTGAAGAAATTTGAAATTACATGCAACTTGTCTTTTGATGCTGTTACAGTAAGTGTCTTCAGTTAATAACAAGTTTGTTGCATACACATTTACCTTCAGTGTTTTAACCATGGAGTTAAAAAGAAGGAGATAAAACTCATATGTGCTAGTATTAGTAAAGTAGCCTCTGTTAGTCGACACAACAAAAAGGTGTAGTATTTAGTATATGTATTTTTTATTATTTTTAAATTAAAAGTTCCCCAATTTTGAGCATAATTAAGCTATTTTTTCATAGTTGTAGGATAGTGTACAGAATATATGGAGATAAAAATAAATTGAAATTCAAAATAATTTTGAATATGTAAGATTATTCTTTGTTTCAATTCTACTTTGCATTGCGCTAATAATTTATTTTTATGAAATTGACAATTTAAATAAATATTTGAGACTTTTTGCCATAGAAATGCATACAATGCTTATCTTATCCCAGCACCACCTGAATTATTATCTCAAACGATATTGGTGTTTTCTTAAGATGGAGTTCTAACTCCTTACTTTTACCTCCATAGTTTCAACAAAATTTAAGTTTTAAAGAATTTTTGCAAATTTGTTTATGCAATCTCATCATTCAAAGTTCTTCGAATATCATCATAATGCAAGTTCAAAATCAAGAATCCTCTTTCTGATCCTTGGAAAACACATTTTTTTGCATGTTTTAAAGAGTGTCGACAAATTTTTAGATGCATTTAGATGTGCATTTCTCTGGTTCCTGGATTATTTCATAACGTTGTCCTATTGGCCATTTGCACGTGATATCATAGTTGGCAAATCTTCCTGTCAGACATGTTCAATAGAAAGATTGCTTTGCCCTTTCATGTTAGAATATGCCTTTCTTGCTGTTCGAAGTTTCTGAGAATGCAATTGCATGTTTTTTTTTTTAATATTGTTGTGAGGTACAATGCTCATAATATGTGGTATGATTTTGCAATACATTTTGCTCATTGGCATGCAGACATGCTTTTTATCATACCCAATAATGATGTCATGGCTGTATCCATTACCACATCAGCATTTATTCTGCTCAACATGGCAACATAAACAAATGTGACATCACTATGTGACTTATGTACAGATAGTCAATAGAGAAAGGGTTGACCTTGATTCATGTGTAGCAGTTGCAAAGAGAGGACCCTTGAATGGGATGGATGTTCATAATGTTCTCGTTTAGGGTCTAATTTCCGGCCCAATGTGCACAGAATAATCACACAGTGTCAACACAACCTTACTCTTTTGTATTTACTTTCAAAAGTGTTTAAATTACTATTCTACTTGCAGATATGTGTTACTGTATAACTGTTGTAGTATGCATGTACATTATGCATAAGTTATAGCTTGCATTGAATTCTTAGGATTTTATAAACAGAAGAAGAATGACTTTTTTTGGAAATAAAGCTTTGATTGAAGAAAGGGCTGATGAAGAGAAGATCACAATAGGTGTACCAGGCAGCAAAAAGCTAGATAAAAGTTCGAGAACTATTAAACCAGAAATAAATGTGTCTTCCCTTCAATTTTGTCCAACAGGTAATTTTGTAAAAATTTAAATCTTTCACCCTGTATGGGATTGTGATCAGCATTCTAATGTATTGTTTTTCTTCTTATTGACCAAATTAGAGAAAGACAAAGTAGAAAAATCATGGATTTAGTTATAAAGCACTTTTCAAATTATTCTATACCAAAAGATGTCGGAAAAGTCTAGAAAACCTCTTTGTTACCCCTTTTTTGTCTGCCTTTTGTGGCAAAATTGAAAATCCAGCTCTGTTAGCTTCTGTTCCATGATCAATACTATAAGTGTAAAGATTCAGTCTTCTAAGTCCCCGAGAGAAGAAGCGCTTCTGGAAGGTTTAATAAAAAAAAATTCTCTACCTTTTTTGGGGTATATCTCTTGAATAAATAATAAATATAGTTAATTGAAAAAAATTTGGTGTAATTATTTCAGTCGAGGTAAGTAATAGTGATATAAGGTAACTGCAAACAGAGGAAGACTATCAATTTTTCAAAATTAAAAAAAAAATGATAATTGAATAATTATGTTAACAATTAGCACTGAAATGAGTGTTTTATATGAAATTTTTTTATTTTAAAGTGAATGACATTATTTGCAAAATGTTCTTGCGATATTGCATGTTTTTGATCTAAAATTGAAAAATCATAAAAATTTAACTTTTACTTTTCTACTGAGTGCACAATATCTTTTGAATGAATAAAGTAATTTCCATGAAATTTAGTATAGATTGAAAATAGCAACAAAAAGCATATATTTAGTAAGAGAGTTATGAGAAAACTAATTTGTGTTATTGTTCTCTCGTAATATCGAAAAATATTAATTTGTAGAGTAAGTCATGTGTTGAACATAGTAGTTTCCCCCCTTAACATTTTAACGCTATTATTATACATTATTGAAGCTAGTGAGTTCTGAACATAGATAGCTTCCTTAACATTGTTTCAAATCTGATTGTGTTGTTGTTGTTGAAACCCAGACCGTCCGACCTACCAGAAAGAAATCTGATTGTGTGTAAAAGTTTTGTTAGCATAGTAAAACTCAACTGATTAAAAAAAAAAAAATTATGTACGTGATGAGTACGTAAATTAACTTAACACATACTCCTCATGTTTTAAATCATATCAAAGTCTGAATTTTAAATATATTTATACATTTAAAATTTTGGTTTGAATTTTTATATTTTAAATGCATTTAATATTTTGAAATGTTTACTATTTACATGAAATAGTAATCTCAGTTATTAAACATGTATACCTTGTTTCGCCCCAGTTTTGGGTTGCAATAAACAGCCTAGTTTTTGTAGTAGTGTAGTGTATATTCTGCAGTGAGACAAAGGCCTATCTGTTTAAGAGTAAACATGAATTTTTTGTTTGAGTTTTGGTGAGGCAATTTCAATCATCTTTATGCCAGTTCCATTTTAAATTAAATGAGCTTATTCATATTGATTGATAATCCATAAAATTGTCATATTAGCATATTTTTATTATGGCAGTCACAGTTTGCCATTGTTTGCTTTGTAGTCACAGTTTCTGGTTATTTGTTATCATAGTCTCAGTTAATGGATTTTTTCTACAGTAGTTACTGTTAAGGTGAAAAAAAATAATGAAGGTATAATTGCAAATGAATTTGTGATTTGCCTATCTCTTTAATGCTGTTCTGTGGTCAAATGGTTAACTTTTTTTTTTTTTTTTTTTTTTTTTTTTTTTTTTTTTTTTTTTTTGGATCCATAGATGCTGGGTAAAGGAAGCCCAAGTATGCTGTGATAAAATGTGATTTAAAACTGTCATTTAGTATTTGTAGATACAGTCAAACCTGTTTGAAATGGAACCTGCAGGAAATGGAACACTGACATAAGTGGAAAATATTTTTAGCTTCGTCCGAAAATACAAGAAATGTATGTTATTTCCCCTGTGTGAAACTAAGCCTGTACAATGCAGAAATGGATGGGAAATTTAAAGTAATTTGTTAATAAAGCACTTGTAATAAACTATGGACGGAAAAGTCATCCAACCGTTTCAACCATTTATTTCCAAGAGAATGATGAAGTGTCACTCTTAATTGAAATCTCTATTACTAGAAAGGAATTTTCTATTAAATCATAGGGTCATTTTCTAAAAGTTGTTTCAAATCTTCAAGAATTTTCAGTTAATCAGAGAGATTCTGAAATGCTAAAAGTATTGCTCAATGCACAGTTTTTGACTGAAAGTCGCATTATTAGCAAAACATATATCCAAAAACACCATGTGGGATTATTTTAAAAGTTCTTCTCATTAAAAATACAGTGTTTTGTTTTGATTAGTTATTTGTTTCATGGTGAGCAGGAATATTTTCTGCTAAGTTAATTTATTTAATGTTTTAGGTGTTGTAAAGTCAAGGACATGGGGTATACTATTTTTATATTTGCATATACTTCTGTAATCACAGTATGTAAAACTGAACGTATAAGGAATAATTACATATGAGGAAACGTACATAAAAGGAATAATTAAATTAGCTGGTCTGATATAATATATTATTAATTAAGTGCATTTAAATAACCGTTTCAGAATTTTTAAAATCTTGTGTACAGGTAAGCTATTACATATGAACTATCTGCATTTCCAGCTAAACATTAAACCTAGCTTTTCCTGAAATAACCTGCATGAAACGCAAACCTTTCCAAGATGGAAAATTCTTCCGGTCCCCTGAAATTCCGTTTAAGACAGGTTTGACTGTATATAATTTAGATTCTTGAGTGTCTGTGCTTGTTTCTTTTAAATATAATCTTTTTGATTCTCTGAACCTTTTTGGTATTAAGGGAACTGATTCCCACCAGTATATACCGATTTTAGTATGCCATAGTTATTATAGTAATCATAATCTCATTCGGGTTCAATACTTATAATTTATTTGTGACAATAATTGAGTGTGTTTAATGTTGAACACCAATTTAAATGGAAAGTTTATTTTTATTTATTTCTGTATTCCTTTTTTGCTTATCTTATATGTAAAATGATTTTTAAAATTATTTAACCAGCACTATATGTATTTTAGAATTTTAATGGGCGTTTTGTTCTAAAGATGTTTTAATGTGTAAATAGATCGCTAATTCAATTATTTTCTACAATAGATTAACTTCTTATTTCTTTATTTTTGCAGGTAGAGCTTGGGCAGCAACAACCACTGAAGGCCTACTAGTATTTTCTTTAGATAATACTCTGGTATTTGATCCCTTTGATTGGGATATTGGTATCACTCCTCAAAATATCAGGAAAGCATTGCATGATGAAGATTATTCTAAGGCAATTATGATGGCTTTAAGGTTAAATGAAACTAAAGTCACCTTGGAAGTTCTTGAATCTATTAAAGTTGATAATGGTATGTTGATTTTTGGATTTGTCTTTATATTTGTCTTATAGTTAAGCCTGTTTATAACAGATCTCAAGGGATTAAAATATTTATTCTGCATATCAGTGTGTCTCCTAATGTGAGTTACGTGAAGAGATCATTTAGGAAATGTGGAAAATTCTCAGCAATGGTATTGATTCACAAATACATTGATGTTAAAAATAGTACCAATTGATAATTTCATGCAGACTGCAAATTTAAAATAATTTTCAAATTCCATTTATATAAAGCCAAATATACATTTTTTTTCAATATAGGATAACATATATGTCAACTTTTGTCACTCATTTTAGTTTCAAACTCATAAAATTTGGCAGAATTTGAAAAAATATGTATCTTTTCAACACTTTTAAAGCAGGCCTACTGCTTTAGTCATACCGTGTTAATAGCAAAGCCCTTCAACTTCAAACAGATGTGGAACAATACTCTAAACATGATCCTCAATGACTTAAAATCACTGCTGTTGCTGTCTAGTGGACAAGAAGGACAATTTTTGGACAACATCGTAAATGTTATTGATTCTCAGGGACAAATACATATCAGCCATTTCACAAAATAATATCGTTGACATTTTTTATAAATAAGAGTTTTTTTGCAAGTTAATATTGTAATATCTTAAGCTTCACCTATTTATTTCCATTATTTATGTTTTTTATTAATGCATTTTTATGAAAGCTCAACTCATCACAGGTGGACAGTGACAAACAGAAATGACAAATTAGCATTTATTTGCAGTCTAAACTACATTTAGCATTATTGAAAAATACTATTTGAAGGATATATAAAATAGATCATATTCTTAAATACTTCAAAATATATCTATCTTATTTATTATTATTATTCTAAAGCTCAAGGTGTGCAAAATTGACAATTATTAGATACTAGCAGCATACCCATTCTTCTTCGCACAGAATATATAATATAAAGAAGTTTAAAATTCACAATTTGCAGTAAACTTTTAATGTTTTTTTAAAATTTCTCCCGTGTTGAGATAATAAACAGATAGAGGCCCAACTTAACATTTTATTTGATAGATAATAGCAGATATACCTGCTGCTGCTTGTGATTTAGAATATGTGCAAATTCCTGTAGAATTCTAAATGACATTGTTATCCAAAACATTCTATTAAAATATTTAATTTTATTCTCCTAAAAAGAAGTACAAGAATATCTGCTTTACAATCTGCTTTTGCTATACATATCTGCTTTTGCTATACAAAATTATCTTCACAGGCAGATCTATAGAATAACACATCTTGGTCCCATTTCTAAAGACATTTATAAAAAGTATAAACTTGGATCTACATATTCCCAAAATGTGAAAGAGTTAAAATGGTATTAGAAGATACCATCATTTTTATTCTGTTTCAACAATTGGCTAAATACAATATGAGTTTGAAAAATCTTTGCTAAAATAAATGGGGGCATAGGCACCATTGTAATAATAGTGGGTATGCCAAAGAGAGGAGAGATTGAAATTCAAAGCATAAGTTGTATGAAGAGATAGTCCATACTTCAAATTGTGAGGTAGAGATATTAACTTATAATTCATTAGGTCTATGTGATCATTTAAATCGTTATTTATCAACCTCTCAAAACCTAAAATCAACATTTAAATTTAGTCCAAACATCAAATAATTAATTTTTCACTTTGCTCCAGATGGAGCTAAGCCAATAGGATGATCCTCAAACCAAATCTGAATTTCAATTTTCATTTTAAGATAAATTTTGAGACATAAATAGATCATACAGTGGGCATTATGGTGTCAAACACATTGCTGACTTGGAATTAAATTTTATGTGTTGCATATAAACATAATGAAAGCATTTGATAAAGATTTAATCATTTCAACAGTTTGGAGATAAATTGTGCAAATTCACAATTAGCATAATTAATTTATATTTCAAAGTTCAAATCATTTTTCTCAATTTGAAAACAGTATTTACAGTTTACTAGATAAAACAACTTTGCAGCAACATTTATTTAAGCAACATTCCAATAATACACCATATATCTTGAAATTGTGAATTTAGTAGAATGAAATTCAGTTAACTTTACTCTAGTTTTTTAAAGCATCAATGTTTCTTCTTATACAAAAGAATTTCACAAATCAAATAAGATTATAATGAATATTTTTTCTTGTCTCTTGTGGCTTTGCTATGTGTGGGCTCCACTATATATCCTATAATTTTGTCAGATCTTGAAATTTTTGATAGATCAATTAAAAAAATATTTAGGGAACTGTAATTATTAATATTACAATTCTCTTGTTAACATCAAGATAGCAGATACACGTATATGAAATTTTAGAATTTATCATAAAGTAGATTAAAAAAAAAATGACATCTAATAGTTGACCTAGTAGTTGTTTAGTTTAATATTTTGTTAATTTATTTTCTTTCTTATAACATTGCAAGAAACAATTGACCATTCAGATTGTCAGTTGCCTTGTAAAGCTATAAGATATTGTTCAGTGTCCACTAACTTAATCGCTATGAAATATGGCAGTGGTATTTTACCTTTGTTGCTGTTTGTTCTTTTTCATTAGTGCCTGATGTAACCCTCAAACATCCCCATTCTTATTACTTCTACATTCATTCTTGAAAAAGTAAAATTAGTATTTTTTTCTCTGCTCTTATTTTTGTATACTTTTTTCATTTTTCAGTCAGTTTTATTATTTTGAATGCTTGTTAAATCTGGGAAAAATGAGCGAATCAAGCTTGAATTAACATTATACCAATTAAAAATGTATTATTTCCCTATTAGATAAAAATATTGCTAAATGTGGGCTCTTGTGTGTTCTACTGTAATTATGAGTTGTTTTAGTAGTTATTCATAGCAAATTGTTTGAGATACTATTTTGTAAGATAATTTTGATATGCTCTTTTGTTATGTTTTCATAATATCCTTATTTTAAACTATATTACCTAAAATCTTTATATAATCTGTTTTGATTTTGTGTAGTTGAAACACTTGTTTCTTACCTCCCCCTACTATATGCGGAGAAACTTCTGAGGTTTGTTGTTGATCAACTTGATACTACTCCTCATATAGAGTTCTACAGCAGATGGATTAAAGACCTCTTAGCCTTCTATGGCATGAATATAAAGAGCCGTTCCAGGTATAATATGGGCACATTGCGGAGTATACAGAAAAATTTGAGCCGAAGAAAGGAAGAGCTAAGTAAAATGTAAGACTTGGTATATCATAGTTTGGTATTTAATTTAAATATCTATTATGTTGTTATTTATTCAATCCGGATTAGCCAAAGGCTGAATCAGGCCTAGAAGACCTGGTTCAGCCATTCCTTTTGAGTTTGCATATTGGAATGGCCTCCATACCTACGGTGACCGTAGCAAGAGCTAGGTTTTCGACATACTTCACCCATTCCACTCTAGTGACACCTCCTATCCACGGTGAAGCAGTGTAGCAGGACTTGGGGAGTATCCAATGTAAATTTAGAGAGTGACTCTGTTGCCAGTGGTGGTAAAATAAATTATTATCTGAAAATGTGTTGCTATCATAGGCATATAAGGGGAATTTCAATCCTTCGAATACAGACTAATTTTTAAAAAAATTAAATACTTATTAAATATATTTTTATTAAAAAAGTTTATATGTTTTTATTTATTTTTAAATATTTTTAAAATTTTTGTTTCAATAAATGAAATTTCACAATTTAAATGTTTAAACTATAAAGATTTTTTCATTGGACAATATTTATTACATAATATTTCAGACATATTTGTTACACAATATTTTTAAATATTTGAATTTAAAAATTTTTTATAATTTAAAAATATTCGAAATATTTTAAAGTTCTAAATGTAAACACAATATTTTAAAATTTGAGTAATTGAATAGTTAACTTTTCAAAAGTGTGAATGCTTTATAAATCAATTTAAAATTACAATTATAAAGTATTTAAATTTTGTTTAAAATTATTTAATTATAAAATTATTCATAAAATTCTAAATTATAAACAAAAATATTCATAAATTTACATTTTAAATATTAAAATTTGTTTAAATATTTTAATGGTACTTAGTCAAATAGGCAGATTCAAGAATCAATGGATCTGTACAGTAATAATTTATGTTGCTGAAACCATCAATGCTATTGTTATCTATTTGTTGTCATTATTAATGTGTTGTTCCGAAACCAATATTATACACTTTCATGCATATCTTTTTTCACACAGCTGAGAACTCTCTTAATTTTCTCAGGAGATGCTTGGTATTTTTCTATTTCTCATTATCTCTTAATAAACACCTTTGTGAGTATTTACCTTATTATACTATAATTTGAAAAAATAAAATCCTCCATTTCGTTGAAATATTTCTGTTTTGCCAAAAATATCTTTTAATATGCTGGAATTTACTTTCCCTACCTGCATAGTATAATGTAATAGGAAAAGTATTGTGACCTGGGTCAAAAATTTAAATTGAAGTTTTTGATGGATTTACATGTTTTAAGCATCCTGAACTTGAATAAAACATTTTTGAGGTGTGTGTGTGTCTATGTATGAATATGTGTGTGTTCACACGTCTGGATGAGGTATTTCATAAATGAATGGAGCATTTCGAGCATAATTTAGTATGATTATTACAATCAGTGAATACTGAAACACTATTGATTTTAAATATGACCAAACATTAAAAAAAAGCCTCCCAAGTTGTTGAATTAAATTTAAAAAATCAGAACATTCAATAATGTTAAAGAATTTTTTTAATACATAATTTAGCATTAAAATGTTGAATGACACAAACTTTAGAATGCACGAATCATTCTGCAAATATAGAAAGTGTTTGAGATAAATTATCAAAAATGTGCAAAAATTAAAATCCTTAAATATGTTCACTCTCATGCAATGTGATTCAACAAATTTCTATGATCATTCACCTGAATTTAGTTCATTCCATTGACAACAGAAGATGTTTTTAGTAATAGTTTTGTATTTTGACTTTGTAATGCTAATAATTTGCCAAAAATCATTTATTTCATGAACTATTAATTGAATATCAATTGCATTTTGATGTAGATTTTGCACTTGATTAAAAATAAAATATTTTGCTTTGACCAGTAAAGTCACCAAGCACGCCCAAATTTCCATTTGTTGTTACATTCAATGCTAATAACTTAATGGTATGACTTTATTTATTTGTATGCACATTTTGGCAATTTTACGTACAATGATTAGATGGTTGCAATTGTAACAGATTTACATTTTCACATTAATTAATAAAAACTAAATACATTATTGATATATGAGAAGCATAAGTAGAATTTAGATTTTGAATTTTAAGATCATGCTGTGAATTTTAGGAATGTAATAAAATGTCTTACTAAATGAGTGTTTGTATATGTCTTGAACAGTAAATACTTGAAAAGGAAAAAACATTTCTGAAAACTTTGAATGTATACTTTTTACAAGTGAGAGTTGTATATTACAGGAATCTTTAATATAATGCTATAATTTGAAGAAAGGAATTTAATTTAACAGAAAAAAGAAAAATGTGAAATTTGTTTTGGGACAGTGATCATCTAAAGTTATTGGGTTAAATTTTCTCTTAAATTCTGTTGCTGGCCACTGGAAGTACTATTATTGCAAAGGGTTGTATTTCATTGACACTGTGTCATGTTTTATTTACTAGGTTAAGCTTATTATTAGGATTAATTATTGACAGTTGTTAAAAAACTTAAAAGAAATTCAATTAATTTCATTTATTAAGAAATGTTTAATTTAGGTCATAAGAATTTGTAGGCTGCCAGTTAAACAGTCATGTTGCAGAAATGCTTCTGTATATAGTTTTCTATGGGATTGGATTCTTACTAGTGGTGAACTGCTAAAACAACTATTGCAAAACTCAGTAGTACTACTTGGAACATTTTTATTGGTAAATGCATACTAGACTCATCTCTGGTTCTTACTCTATCTCACCATTCAACTAGCAATTTCGAACATGCAGTCAGATTAGGCAAAGCTGCAGTTTTTAATTTTATGCCATGTAGTCATCCTGGAGTTATTTTAACTCCTATACATTATTCCAATTTTAAGACTATTTATCTCCGATGCCCAAAACTATCTCCACATTTACATGGAGTACGGTCTCATTAAATCTGTAGGTCTGAAAGTCCATCTAGAAGGTAATGAATTACAGGAAGGATAGTAGAGTCTCTGGGGTTGCCACCCTCATTAGGTTCTAGTCTAAATTGGGTTTCGCTGTTCTAGCCATTGAAACAGTTACCTTACACCTTTAGGAAAGTCAGATGGTTGGGGTAGGAAAAAATAAGACTATTAACTCAAGATATTTTGATATCTAATGTACTAATGAAGTGAAATGTGTTCTTTGAAAATGTGCTATAAAGATTGCTTTTATATCTACTTTTGTTCATAAAATTCTGGTATCCAAATTTTGATATTTTTCTTTCTTATTTTTTTAATTGATAGGTGCAGCAATGATAAGTACTTAATTCAATATACATTAGCTTTAAGTAAAATAAAAGAAACTAAAAAAGTAACACATAATGATAGAGATGTCATTGTAAACGAAGATATACCTATGACCATTCAAAGTTCATCAGAGGAAGAATCAAGTGGAGATGAAACATAATTTATAATTTTGTAAATATGGACTGTAAAAGATTCATGTACATTGTAAATAAAAATTTATTTTCCATGATTTTAATGATTTAATTCCAAAATGTAACATTCATAAAGTATTTTTTAAATGAAATTAAACTTGACTCCCCTTTATCCTATTTCCTATCAGTGAAATACTTTTTCTGTAATACAAGTTACAACTTTTGCATATATCATACTTTATTGAATGTGTTTGTTTCCTTTTGGCTTTTAATAAAGTTATTTAGAAGTGTTATTTGCAGCAGTAGACTGATGATATAAAGCAGTCCTGGAATTGTTTTGCCTCGTATGCTGTTTCAAATTCTTTACTGGCAGGTATCTTTGAACAAAAGTTGTATACTAATGATTTGATCAATCTTTTGAAGAATTTGTTTACCAGCTTGACTTTTAAATGGCTTGTGTGAAGAAAATTGTATAGTCAATTCACATAACTATTCTTAAATAAGCAACCATTACTTAATACATATACAAATAACACAACTCAATTTCCAAATAATTTTTAAATGCCACCTTGGTTGATTGAAACTGCCTAAGTTTCCCAATCTATTCCTCTGGTTTTGATTCAAATTCCCATGCATGTGCTCCACAACTGTGGAAAGTAAACAAAAAGCCTTCAGAACAGAATCCTTTCTCTAGGTGAGAAAGCATGGCTTAACCCCCAAAATGAGCACCAGTATGCACCCTCCACTGTGGAGAATACTTCGTACTTCATTAAGGGAAATGCATTTACAATTTATGTATTTGCTTGAAAAATTACAAAAAATAAAATAATGTGCAAACCATAGAATTGTGCTAATCTTACTTTTTTGGATACTGCGAAATAAGTATCAGATAACCTAAAAAAGGCAGATTTAGATGCATTTAAAAAATAATTAAATGTGTAAAAGAACTTTTCTACTTATTCGGTGCAAAGATTGCTGGAAAGGATGTTCCTTGATCTTTTCAATGATATCAAAATGGAAACTCTAATATGTTTGATTATTAAGGTATCAATTTGTGTGAAAATCACCCGAAAATGAGCTAAGACATAAAATAACTAATTTGAATTTAAAAGAAATTCTTGCCAAGGTGTACTTCTCTGGGACCTGAAGTACCTCTGTATCAAATTTTGTTGCTCTCCGACACTTAGATTTCCCACTACAGAGGACACACTGAAACATCTTTTATTATGTTAGAAGTATGACAATGACAATTTTTATTTTCTTTTAGCTATATTAACATTTTGACTGCCATTGGAAAATTGTATGCTTACTTATGGCACCATTACATTTTTTTAAGTAGCCTCAGTGCCGCAACTGAACAGTGGACACAAACTGACCTCTGTACCTCGGCACAGCGATTTATAACAATGTTTTTAAAACTATATTTGGCATACTTTTGCATCACAAGCATAATGCAGCATGCTATCTTATGTAGATGAGCATCATGCGGCAGTCAGTGTGTTAATATATCAGTTCCATTATATTGTAGAAAATTATATTACTGCTTCTTCAATTGCTGTGGTTTCTTTAATTGTGTATGATAAATGAAAAAAATTCTTCTGCTTATACTATCTACTGGTCAATAAAATGAGAAAAAAATCTTTGTTAATACATTCTATTTACATTGATTAAAGTATAAATTTATTTGTGGGTTTTATCACTTCCACTGTTCACAAAGAATGCCGCCGATCCAGTGGTCGAGCGGTCAGGGGCATGCGTTTCCGCCTGATTGCCGGTTTGCAGGTTCGAATCCCGCCAGCAGGCATGGATGTTGTCATGTCGAGGCCAAGTCAGACTTCCACTCTTCGGGGAGCCTCTATAAAAGTGAAGCTGCATTTCTCCTCCCCTTTGCCATGGGATACCCTGGGGGGTCTTGTGGACGTGGTGCATAGGCGCTCCTCCACCACTGGGGAATTAGTAACTAATGAACGAACGAAAAAAGAATGCCATTTGTTCATAATAGTTTTTATTTATTTTATGTCCCAACTTAATACTTTTAGTCAACTGCTTATGCTGTTATCAACTCTGTAAAACTGCCACATAGCAGTACTGGAGGAGACTGGCTGTTGTAGTTGATGGCTACCCAGACTTATCACAGATGTGATGCTTGCATGATTGCTGTTTGATGGATGGAGGTGGATTAGAATATCCCTAGACACTAAAACAGTGGTCATATGTTATAAGTTTTTTTGTACTTTAATTCAAATAGTTTAGTTACAGTACTTAAATAATTTCAAAGCTATTACATTAAATGCATTTTATGTTTTACGTCTGAAATTATTAAGTTTTTAGTGTTTAGTGTGCTTTTAGCCATTTGTGGGCATTGGTCCATCGGTGGTGATGGATGATTAGTTTAGCATTTTTTTAATTTTAATGACTTGTTATAAGGCAAAAGATGCTTCACTGCATTTCTGAGAGCTTTGAATGTTGTCAGTGGTGGGTGGGATAGAAATAATGCCCTGAATTGCTACTGGATAGAAATGTAATTATAAATAGGAGTTGAATCATCATGAATAGAAGTTTGCAACTTCTAGCTCATGCAGATCATTTAGTCTGCGTTGGAGTCTTGAAGATGGCTATAGGGGATGATGACGGAAGCAGAGAAAATAAATGGAACTAAAACAAAATATTTGATTGCTGCCAGAGATAGACAAAAATGTGTTAATAGACAATATCTCGCAAGATATATTCAATATCTTGAAGACAAATTTGAAGGAGTAGAACAATTCTCTTATCTAGGCTCAGTAATAATGGAAAGTAATTATGTTTCAGGCGAAATTACTGACAGGATGTCTACAGCAAAGACATATTATTGTATTCAACCACTACTATTTAACTACTATTGTATTCAACCACTACTATTTAACTACTATTGTATTCAACCACTACCAAATTTGATCTCACTCAAAAGTAAAATGCAGTTATATAAAGTAATTCTCAAACTCGTATTTACATACAGTTGGGAAACCTGGACATTAGTTTAGAAAAATCACAAAATCAATACTTTTTTGGGGATGAAAGATGCTGAAGAAATTTTTTTGGTCCTGTCAATGAAAATAGATTATGGAGAGTAAGAAATAATGGAAAATATTTATTATACCTCTAAATCTAACAGATAATTAGCTGAAGTGCGGTCCAACTTGACTTCCTCATAACAGAATTCATTTTTAAGTAGCTTGTAATTTTTTTTTCAAATTTTGTAAGAAAAAAAAAATATTAAAAAATCTATCATTGGTCTAAATGACCACAATTATAGCAACTAGCCCTTTATTTTAAAGAGCTTGAAAAAAAATTTCGATTGATGCCGAGTCTGACAATGTACCCCTTCGGAGATAACTTGTCCCCCCCCCCCCTTAATGGGGATTATGGTGTCACGAACACAACATTGTATTGGGCTATTTTTCAAATTAAAACTGTTAAGTTTCATGATCCTTGAGGTATAAATAATCCCTTTTATGCGTAATTGTGTCAAATTTTGTTGTATGCTGCCATGTTAAGAAAATAAAAAATTTTGAATAAATTTCGAAGTTTTTGTTCGAATTTCAAAAAATTATATCCAGTTCTAGATTTTTTGATTACAAAGCCGGATATAAAGTTTTTTGAAAATCCATTAATATGTATGGCAGTTATCGTACCGACAGGCAGACTGACACCACTCTAACTGGAGTGTGGTTTAACTCGACTTTCCTATACTAGAATCTTTTTTAAGCAGTGATTTTTTTTTTATTTTATTATTATTACTATTGTAGTGAAATACTCCCCCCCCCTCTTTTATTAAATTAAATTCTTCAAAATTCATGTTTCGGAAACGCTGTTTCAAAAATCTAGTTTGTTCCATCGTTTCGATAATTCTAAATTCTACTTTCGATTTCGAACTTTGTTCTTAAGAATAAATTAATACATTTTGATAAAAAGCCAAATATTTCACTCCTCCGTTCTGGAGCCGTTCAGTCTGTAACGATAACCCCTCGCGCATTTATACATATGACGTACTTTCGCTCTTCCCGCGAAATATTTTTATATAGAAATATACCGGTGTTATTTTTCATCTCGTCATGAATGTGCGCAATTATACAAATGAAGCTTAAGTCTTTTTTCGGTAAATAATTTAATTGGCGATGCGACGCGGACGGGGTAGGTCGCGTTTTGCCTGTCGGGGCAACGAATGGAAATTCTATTAGTAAAATTCTAAGATATTCTAAAATATGTAATTAAAGATTTTTAGTGAGCTGAGTCACTTCAGTGATGAGATGATGATTTCGGAATGTTTTATTGTAACTTGATTATTGAAGATTTTGTCAATGAGTTTCGATTTAATAGTCAGATCGTTTGATATATATTCTGACTTCATGTAATCAAGTAATCAACGAATGTAATCCTGACTTCGAAACGAATTGTGCTGGAGACAAATAAATATATATTTGAACCGAAAACCGAGGTTGGTGTCATCTCATTCTCCAAATTCGCCAAGACAGTACACCGCTACTTCCGTTTCTCCCGGTTGCCATAGTTCATAAGTTTTCACATCCACGAAATCAAGTGAGCTTCCTTACCGTCTACTTATACTTCCAGAATGATCACCCATCCCGAAGCGACCGATTTCTCCTCTCAGCTTTTAGTTCAAGTACCTACTACACAACGCAAAAAGAAGATCGACCATGTTTCACTACCACCCAGCGACCATACGGATCTCGATCATCGTCAGCTGTGATTCCCTCGACTTGCGGGAAACGCAACAGTTGTGCCCCTACGGCCGGAGCACAACAAATGGTGCCGTCGACATCCAAGCCTGCAATAAAGGTTATATTTGCCGTTCCTGGAGAAAAACATGCAAAATATCATCACTTACGTTAAGTATACGTTGACATCGGGAGGTCGATTCCCGAGTCTTCGAAAAGCAGAATAAATTTTTTTTTCAGAAGTGTAACAAAATTGTGATTTAAAAGAAAAAAATGATATGTTTTTTTTAAGGTAATAGAAAAAAAAAAGAGTGATAATATTTCTTGGGCAATCCGATGAAAGAATGTGATAAATACCTATAGAAAGGTAAGTCTTTAGAAAAAAAAAAAGGAGAGAAAAATTAATGATGTATTGATTAAGTGTGAAATTGAGATTTTAAATAATACTTGTTATACTTAAATAATTTATCTTTATTTATTCATTATTGAAACATTTATCTTGTATTTATGTTTGATTGTGATATTGTATACATTTAAAAAGTATGTCATCAAACTTAACTTGCGCTTTAAATTTGATTCCCACATTTGGTGGAGCAGAAGGGGAATCCTTTTCAGAATTTGTAACCAAACTTAATAACACTGCAAATTTCTTCCAGTGGAAGGAGGAAGAAAAAATTTTTGCACTAAACACCAAATTAATTTCACAGGCAGCAATCGCCCTTAGGCTGAATACCGGCGAAAATTTTGAGCAAATTGTTAAAAATCTATCCTTGAGATTTAGCACTGGTGTGTCAATCGCCAACCATTGGCAGAAATTAAATAACATAAGTTACAAAACACATGACATATTAACATTTTTTGACAACATGGAGATAACATTTGGTGAATGTTTCCCTACCAAAGAGATTGAAAACATCCGCGACACAATTCTGTTGTCTATTACGATTGATAAGCTTCCCACACATATCAAGAGAGCAGTACTTGCTAACGACCCAAAAACCTATGAACAGGCAAAGAAGACCGCCATTCTTGAACACAATGCTTGGCTGGCAATAAATCCAAAACCGTGTGAAACACCAGCAATTGCAAGTTCAATACAATCGGAAGAAATGCAACAAATGCAGGGGAAGATAGATTTTTTGGAAAAAGAATTAAGAACTTTAAAAATGAAAAATAAAGAATTTGATGAGTATGAAAATATTCCCACATGTTACACATGCGGCAAAAGAGGTCACACTACTCGGAACTGTTTTTTTAGACAAAATGTTAGAGGTGATCAGCAAATGAGACACCCAAAACAGAAACCGAGATATAATAATTACCAAAATAGAGGATCCAAACAGTACAATCAAGCAAAAAGAATAACGGATAAGCCAAAACAAAAATACATCCAGTATCCTAAACAATTGGCAATCGAAAATCCAAAGGCAAATTTTAAAACACCTGGCAATCAGAAAAATCATTATGGGAATAATACAAGAGTACAGACTGCCACCATAACACAAGTACCTGAAGAAAGAATTGTGGCACTGGACCCAGTCGATAACTGTGAGGCCAGAATATGTCCTCACATGAGGCATGTTTATTGCAGTATTTATGGTGGCCAGAACACCGAACAAAGCGTGCAGACTGGCTGGCACCGAAGTTTACAACAACGTGAACTTTTAGGTCAAATACAATAAATTTGAGTCTCCCATGCCAAAGGGGGCTGAAAGAGCCCTTGGTTAATGTCAAGTGATGCCATTGGGTTCAGAAGAACCAATGAACAGCAAGGAGAAGAAGGGTGGAGCTACCCCCCCCCCCCCCCGCCGAAGGAACCAAGTTACTTCGATAAAAAATGTGAGAGAACAGACTCGGATTCAGAATGTGGTGGTAGAAGTAAGTTTCCTACGAAGTGTTGGTGAAAAGAGTTTGACAAAAGGAGCGAAGCGACCATGACCTAGCAGTTGCAGATATAAGTATCAGTCGAGGTGAAACGTACGAGTAGGAGCCACACACCATAGAGTTATGGCAGTATGGTCAGCACTAAGACCGATGCAAGCGAGATGATGAGCCCAAGTCTAAACTGTAAGGTATGTGCTCATTTCCCCGGTCCTAGACAATTTAGAAAGCTAACTAACTGGTCATATCTCCCCGAACTAAAATATTAAATGAAAATCGATAATAATTGAAAGTTGATATTGTTGAAAATAGTGCTTTTGATAAAGTGATGTTGTTAATAAAGGAAATTGTTTAAGTTTTAAATAGGCTAGTCTTTTTGTAATGATTAATGAATTCTTTTCAGGACTTACACAAAAGGTAAAAATAATTGGAGGGTTTTTGCTTAAACACAACGCTTTATTTCATATTATAAATTCTTATTGCCACATTTGGTTACCGTGACGCTTTTGTGTAAGTCATAAATTTAAAGGAAAATTTTAATGAAAAATACTGAGGTGAATAAAAATAATTTAAATACAGAAATGAATGAAAATTTTTGGGGAGCATATGTTGACCAGATATTTTGCATTGGTAAAAAGAAATATGCACAATCACTTTGAAAATGAAAAATCTTTTGAATATATGATAATTGAAAATAATGTGTGAAAAATTTATGATATGTTAAGAATATTTTGTTGCATGAAGTATTTTATGTGCAGTATATTTTTAAGTGTATTAATGTGTTTAGATTAAGTTAGAAAATTTTGGAAGGGATAATTTTTTGTTAAATGCCTAAAAGGAGTACACGAAATTTGAGACGTCAAATGTCTCCCGACAGGTCACAAATAAGAATAAGTGAAAATCAGAGAACAAGAATGGAAAACTTTAATTTAATAAATCTGTTACCTCTGTTTAATGGAAAAGATAATGAGGACATTGAATTTTTTTTTACGCAGTTTGAAAATATCGCAGGTATGGCAGAGTGGTCAGAAGAGAATAAAGTTATAATTTTAAAAACTAGAATGAAAGAAAAAGCGTTAGAATTTCTGACAAAAAAAAGGGAATTGCAGAATGCAAACAACATGGGAGAAGTTAAACAAATTTTGATTAAACAATTTAAGCCATCTGTAACTATGCTTCAAAAGCAAATAAATTTAAATAAAATTAGAATGACGCCAGGCATGAAAGTTGCTGAGCTAGCGTTAAATATTTCGAATGCAACAAATGATTTTGTAGGAAATAACTCAACTAATGAAATGTTTGAAATTAAAAATAATATAATGTTAGTTAAATTTTTAGAAACTTTAAGAGGAGATATTGCGTTAGAAATAAAAAAAATAAATATTACTAATTTTGATAAAGCAGTTGAATTCGCAGAAAATTTGGAGAAAATTATGGAGGAGGAGTGTGACCGTTCGGAAATCAATGCAGTGTATCGCAGGGAGAATAATGCTAGAAAAGTTAATGGTAATCAACGGGGAATACAGGAAAAATCACAAAATGTAAATGTATATTGCATAGGATGCGGGAAAAGAGGTCATTATTTTTCTACGTGTTGGCATAATCAAAACAGAGAAAATTATTATGGGGAAAATAAATATGGGAGTCAAAATATAAGAAATGGGCAAAGAAATGGTTTTCGTAACACTCAAAATAGCGGATTCAGAGAACGAAAGGATAGTCGGTCAAATACCCAAACTATTCCGAAAGAAAGCAGTCAAAATCGCGGGTCTTTAAACTAAGCGAGGGACTTTGGCCGAGTCAAAATTTAATAAATAGACCAAAGTCCCAATCGAAAGAAGAAAAATCGCAAACGCGAAATGAGGTATTGAGATATAAAAACGCAAATGAAATGCAAAATGATAAAAGGGAGGTTCGCACGCGAAGCCCAGGTCCCAATTTACAGTTAAATATAATTGAAGCAAATCAACATAATGAAAATGAAAGTCAAAATAACAATAAAAATATAAATAATATTGAAAGCATGCAAAAATTCACCCATGTTTCTTGCATAAGAGATCCAATTCTTGATTCTATTGTAGAGTCGTTGGCACGGCCCGGATGGGTCCGCTTCGATGAAGAATTCGTTAAAAGTCTTTTTAAATACTCAAAATTTAATTTAGCTTCAATTGAAAGCTGGACCTGGTAAAGTTCATGAGTACGTAACTGATGTTTATTTTGTGTATATTATGTGTGCAAAAAAAATTTTCTGTTACAGCAAGACTGTTGAACTTTTCTGGACGGACGTTGTCCAAAAGAAAGTGAAAAATGCCAATTACAGAGTTGCAAGTGCATCGAACTTTTGTTTCGAACTCTGATGGTTTAAAATTTTTTTTTTGTTCTTTTTTTTCTGTTTGTGGGGAGATATGTGAGGCCAGAATATGTCCTCACATGAGGCATGTTTATTGCAGTATTTATGGTGGCCAGAACACCGAACAAAGCGTGCAGACTGGCTGGCACCGAAGTTTACAACAACGTGAACTTTTAGGTCAAATACAATAAATTTGAGTCTCCCATGCCAAAGGGGGCTGAAAGAGCCCTTGGTTAATGTCAAGTGATGCCATTGGGTTCAGAAGAACCAATGAACAGCAAGGAGAAGAAGGGTGGAGCTACCTCCCCCCCCCCCCCCCGCCGAAGGAACCAAGACTTGGATACAAGATGTGGTGGAGAACGGACTCGGATTCAGAATGTGGTGGTAGAAGTAAGTTTCCTACGAAGTGTTGGTGAAAAGAGTTTTGACAAAAGGAGCGAAGCGACCATGACCTAGCAGTTGCAGATATAAGTATCAGTCGAGGTGAAACGTACGAGTAGGAGCCACACACCATAGAGTTATGGCAGTACGGTCAGCACTAAGACCGATGCAAGCGAGATGATGAGCCCAAGTCTAAACTGTAAGGTATGTGCTCATTTCCCCGGTCCTAGACAATTTAGAAAGCTAACTAACTGGTCATATCTCCCCGAACTAAAATATTAAATGAAAATCGATAATAATTGAAAGTTGATATTGTTGAAAATAGTGCTTTTGATAAAGTGATGTTGTTAATAAAGGAAATTGTTTAAGTTTTAAATAGGCTAGTCTTTTTGTAATGATTAATGAATTCTTTTCAGGACTTACACAAAAGGTAAAAATAATTGGAGGGTTTTTGCTTAAACACAACGCTTTATTTCATATTATAAATTCTTATTGCCACAATAACAATATAAGTTCTACTAGCGTTGCTCAAAAAGAACAAATTATTCCAAGCAAAACACCCGTAATTGAAGCTACTATTTTTGGAACAAGTGTTCCATTCCTCATCGACACAGGAGCGTGTCTTAGTTTAATACATAAAGATGTTTTACAAATGATACCATTTACAGTACAAATTAGCCCAGCTCAATTTACAGTATCTTTAGTAACAGGAGACACTATGCATCTAACAGAAAAGGTTGTACTTCCAACCATAATAAATGGAACTGAACATAAAATAACTTTTCATTTAACAAAACAACCCATATCACAGTGTTACAAAGGCATTTTGGGAATGGATTTTTTATCCAGTAGGAACATAGTCATTAATTGTAGTAAAAGAATAATAGAACAACACAACCAAGAAGTTGAACAAGATATAAGTCCAAATAGTCTAATGTATATTGAACCTACACCTATATTTGCTACTCAAAAAATGAGGATACCACCGTTATCGCAGAAGTTTATTTTTGGCAATCCTAAAGAAGAATTAAAAGCAGCTAGTTTAGTTATTTTCGAACATTCTTTTACATTTGATAGTGATAAACCTTTAGTCGCTGCTAAGTCAATTTACAAATACAATCCATTGTATGTGTCTGGTATCCCAGTACAGGTAATGAATTTATCAGAAGAATCTGTTATTATTAACAAAGGTCAGAAATTAGGCTATATTGAGTCAATACCGCAAGAGCAAATTGACATGCCTATAACAGCAATGGACAAGGAAGAAGAAAGAATGCAAATGAGTCAAGATACCTTTTTCGCATATTTCAGTTTAGAGAAGGTACCGAGAGTACATTTGAAGAGACTGAAAGAACTCTTATGGAAATACAAACACATTTTCGCATTTTGTTTATCTGACTTACCTGGCTCAGATACAATCCTACACAGAGTACCATTGACAGATAACAACCCTGTTAAATGCAAACCATACAGAACACCTATACATTTAAGACAAAAGAGAGATGAACAAATCGAGGAAATGATCAAGGCGAACATAGTTAAAGAGTCCACCTCACCATATAGTTCACCAGTTTTATTGGTTAAGAAAGCTGATGGGTCTTATCGATTCTGCGTCGATTTCAGGAAACTCAATTCTAAAGCAATCCAAACGGTTTTCCCTCTTCCAAACATGACTGAAGCTATTGAAACATTGGGAAAGGCGAACTACTTCACTTCTCTGGATTTATCGTCGGGATTCCATCAAATAAAAATACATCCGAATGACACCCACCGGTTGGCTTTCACTACAGAAAATAAGCATTATGAATTTTTACGTTTACCATTTGGCTTAAATACAAGTTGCCAAGCTTTCATTAGGCTATTATCAATCGTTTTAGCTCCTTTAGAGCAAGAACATATTCTATGTTATGTTGATGATATACTTGTCCCATCCTTGGACATAAATTCTAACCTACAGAAACTTGAAAAATTATTTATTTGTTTAGACAAACACAATTTGAGGTTAAAACCTCAGAAATGCCAATTTTTACAGACTACAATCGCATTCCTTGGTCATAAAATTTCAAGAGGTACAGTACAACCCATGACACAAAACCTAGAAGTAATAAATAAATTTAAAATTCCTCAATCTAAGAAGGATGTAAGAAGTTTTTTGGGATGTGTTGGATTTTATCGCAGATTTATCCCGGATTTTTCAAAAACTGCACAACCATTAATTGCACTAACCAAAGATATCAACACTTTTGTATGGACGAATAAAGAACAAGCTCTTTTTGATAAACTCAAATTAGAACTTTTATCCAAAAATTGTTTACAACTCCCTGATTTTGACCGACCATTTACAGTTTTTTGCGATGCATCTGGATACGCTCTTGGAGCAGTTTTATCACAATTGGATGAAAATAATTTCCCTAAACCTATACAATTTGCGAGTAGAGTTTTGAAAGCTGCTGAACAGAAGTATTCTATCTTCGAAAGAGAACTTTTGGCCATATCATGGGCCGTTTCCTATTTTCGACACTATCTAGCTGGCAGAACATTTCAGGTCGTGTCAGACCAATCTGCATTATCACATGCAATCAAAGTCAAAGATCCTACCAACAGAATCGCACGAATAGTAACTAACTTACAGCAATATGACTTTAAAATAATTCACATCAAAGGAAAATTAAATTCAGTAGCAGACTATTTGAGTCGACAGATTTCGGAAGATAATCCCACATCAGAAAATATAAATGAAATTTTATGTCAAAACTCAGAGTCTCAACAGAGAGAGAACATTGCGTCTAATTTATCATCAACCGTCCAGAGAGACCTAAATAATACCCAGTGTGAAAAACACCAATGCGTAGACAAGATTCATGAATTACAGCAAATTGTTGAACAAAGAGAAAGAAAAATTCAAAGTTTAAGAGATTTACACATAGAAAATGGAAAAAGAATTGACGTAGGAAACAAACAATGGCTCAAACAAGCTGAATCATATGAGGAAGAGTTGAGTGATTTGAAAAACTATTGTAAAGAATTGGAAAATGATAATGAAGAACTTTCAAAAAACTTAGGAGCAGCTTGTCAAGATATCCAATTTTTAGAAAATGAGCTTGCCAATTTTCACCAAGAGTATGAGCAGCCATTTAGGAACAGTAAAAGAAAAAACAAACAAAAATCCAATCAAAACAAGAGAAATAAGAAACAATATAATCAAGATAAGTCCTTTTACAATAGCCAATATCCACAATATGAGGCAGAACAGCCCTACCCTCACTACCAACAAGAAATGTACAACTACCCTACAAACGAATTAAATGATAATCATCAATATTCGAATTTCAAAGTACCGGGTGAAATGCAATACCAAAAAGAAAGAGCAAAATTCGAAGAACTGTTTAATGCTAGAAACAACCAGAAACCACCCGAGTCGAACATAAACACTTGTAAATCTAACACATTAAAAGCTAATACGAATTTCAAATTGCCTACTCAAGAAATACAAGGGAATTGTAATTCAGAAATTAGCAAAGAACAACAAATCCCACAAACATGTACAAGTAATGATAAAAATGAGAAAGAAAAAAATAACGAACCAGAGGAATCCATTGAATCAGAAGATTTATATGAAGATGCTTGTGAAACACAATTATCACTGGAAAATCAATTAAAAAATTTGAACCGCATCAAAGATGCTGAACTGGAAATTGACACATTATATCAAAAAATTGAGAGTATGTACGAAACACGAAATTTTGCTTTGACAGCATATATATTAGAGGAAATAACTCAACTACTTTGTAATTTGGATGCTCTCGATTTGCAAGGAAATCAAGATATGAAAAATTTCAGAAGAAACCATGTCATCAAATTAAACGCTATGGCCGATGATTTACAAAATATTATGGAAGAACAAGTCATTGAAATGTCAAAACAAGAAACAAAAATATCAAAGCAAGAAGTAATGGATCATCCCATAAACTCAATTGATATTAGTATCAACGATATGAATACTCCTAATAACAACAATTCAAAAATTTATGTGGTACCAGCAGACTGGATACAAGAAATAATTGAACAACAGAAAATTGATCCACATTGTATTGAAATTAAGAAATTAATCGAAAATAATGCTCAACCTACAACCTACAAAAAAGTTTTTTTCTACATACATAATAATATCTTATATGCTCAAAATAAAATAAGTATCCAAAATTCTAGAACATCTCTCCAAAACAGATTGGTCGTACCGAGCATATTCATACCAAAATTATTCCAATTTTTTCACACGTCTGCTTATTCGGCCCATTGCGGACTATCCAAGACTATGGCAAAAATTGTAAAAGACTTTTTTGTCCCAAATTTGAAAGCGGGCATTAATAAAATGATTTCCACTTGTCATCAATGCATAGCCAAGAGAGGTCACATGAAATCTCCATTAGCACAACTGCAAAGAATTCCAATACCTGAGAGACCATTTCAGACAGTTGGCATGGATTGTTTGGGAAAGTTGCCAAATACAATAAATGGAAACTCTTACATTGTGATTTTAACTGACTACTTCACACGTTGGTGTGAAGCTTTCCCAGTTCCTAACATCCAAACATCAACCATAATTTCCATATTAGAACAATATATATCCAGATTTGGTGTAATGAAAACACTCATTACAGACTTAGGTTCAAATTTCACTTCTAAAGCAATCCAAGAGATATACAAATCATTTGGTATCAAGAAATACTTCACTACTCCATATCATCCTCAAACAGATGCCATTGTGGAGAGATATAACAAAACACTCCTTCAATCACTTTCTCATTTAGTCAACAAAAACCATACAAATTGGGATGAATGTCTCCCATATGCACTCATGGCATACAGATCTCAGCCTCATACAAGCACAGGAGATACACCTGCGTTTGCTTTATATGGATTTGACATTCTTCTACCACATAACTTGATGACAGATCAAACTGGTCCTTCATTTCAGTCCTATAACCAATTCATTCAATATAGAGAATCTCAAATGCAACACACATATAAATCCATTTCTCAGCATCTGACCCAAGCTGCAGAAAAACAAGAAAACCTGAGATCAAGGACTGCTAAAGATAAAAACATACAAATTGGTCAGATTGTTTATTTACATTACCCATCATCAGTCATAAAGCCAGGCTTGTCTAAAAAACTGGCATACACAAATAAAGGACCATATCGTGTAATTGAGAAGACTTCACCAGTCAATTATAGGATTGCATCTCTTGACAATCCCAAGGACATTCAACTAGTACATGTGGACAGACTAATTCACGTCCCTGGAATACCAGAAAGGAACCAACCTGAGGTTGACGACACACTACCACCCGTGGATCCTTTCGACGGACTGAATTCATCAGAAATTATAATTGCACAACATGAACCAACCAACACCCCACATTGGTGTCCAGATGAGTATGTGGATTTAATTAAAATCAAAAGAGCACAAGAAATTCTCAAAAGACAGAATTTCTGATTTTTGAAGGGTATACCCCAATTTCAAAATTCGAATTTTTCACTACCATCAAGCAACATCAGGAGTACACAAAGTATTCAAAGTACACCAACAGTGCAACCATATTCTTTGAGACCTCGTGCAAGAGTCAATTACAGTAATTAAATTTTTTTCTTCAAATTTATGTGGAAGCATGCACCATGTCTGTAAAGAAGAAAAAAAAAAAAAGAAATCTATGTGGCGTCACAACTCTCGCAGCTGTCTCAGCATTTGTCTTCATCAAGAAAAATAATAGTGCACTGAACATTTTTTTTTCTTTTTCCACACTTGCATCTTTTGTATATTTTTTTTTATTATTTTATACCAATAATAATATTGAAGTAAACATATTTGACGATTAATTGGTACCACTTCATTTCATATTAAGTAGATTCGAATCACTGTCAAAAACTTTTGTTGGAGTAACTTGAAGAAAACTCCATGCTCGAAAGTCTTTCGTGAATTCACAAATTTTTTTTTTCTTCATGAACTTTGGCCAAAGCCAGAATTTTTCTATTTATATTTTTTTTCGTATGCATACATAATTTACGAGTCATTTTTTTAATGATATTTACAAAAAAATTTTTTTTTTGTTAATTTTGTAAACATATTGTATAAATGTTATTATACATCCTATATAGCAAATGTAGATAAAAATTAATATTCAGGAGTAAGTATATCTTATGTTTAAAGAAGAATACAAGCTCTTTGGATGTAAGTAGTACATGTGAATGTAAAATATTGTAAATAATTTTATTCATATGTGCAATGTATATATTTGTTTTGCGAAATCATCTCACCCTATTAGGTTAGGTTATTTTTTTTTAAAGCCACATTCATGCATTCTAATATGCAGCAGTGTCAATACATTTCTAATCTTAAACTTAAACATTGAGGAAAATTAAAAAAACTCAACCCCCTTATCTTTCAACTTGTATGTAAGGACTTCTTTTGTGAAAAAGTGTGTATGAATGGGAAGCAAATGCAATGAAGTATGAATTAACTTTTCACGCCTGTCCTTAATTTTTTTTTTTCATATTTTCTGGGTTGAGAATTACACATGTTTAGAAAATTTGAATTACATAAATGCATTTAATGAACGTAGCTGCATATCAGATCCAAAATTATTTTAAAAATTAAATTTTTTTTGTGACATTTTTTTTATCCAAAAAATTGTTGGTTTTTTTTTATGTCACTCCTTTTAGGCACGTTTGGCAAAATACTTTTTATTTTTTTGTTAGTCTTTGTTCTGTGCCAGAACAAACCCTCGTTTCCGGCGGGGATTTGTAGTGAAATACTCCCCCCCCTCTTTTATTAAATTAAATTCTTCAAAATTCATGTTTCGGAAACGCTGTTTCAAAAATCTAGTTTGTTCCATCGTTTCGATAATTCTAAATTCTACTTTCGATTTCGAACTTTGTTCTTAAGAATAAATTAATACATTTTGATAAAAAGCCAAATATTTCACTCCTCCGTTCTGGAGCCGTTCAGTCTGTAACGATAACCCCTCGCGCATTTATACATATGACGTACTTTCGCTCTTCCCGCGAAATATTTTTATATAGAAATATACCGGTGTTATTTTTCATCTCGTCATGAATGTGCGCAATTATACAAATGAAGCTTAAGTCTTTTTTCGGTAAATAATTTAATTGGCGATGCGACGCGGACGGGGTAGGTCGCGTTTTGCCTGTCGGGGCAACGAATGGAAATTCTATTAGTAAAATTCTAAGATATTCTAAAATATGTAATTAAAGATTTTTAGTGAGCTGAGTCACTTCAGTGATGAGATGATGATTTCGGAATGTTTTATTGTAACTTGATTATTGAAGATTTTGTCAATGAGTTTCGATTTAATAGTCAGATCGTTTGATATATATTCTGACTTCATGTAATCAAGTAATCAACGAATGTAATCCTGACTTCGAAACGAATTGTGCTGGAGACAAATAAATATATATTTGAACCGAAAACCGAGGTTGGTGTCATCTCATTCTCCAAATTCGCCAAGACAGTAGACCGCTACTTCCGTTTCTCCCGGTTGCCATAGTTCGTAAGTTTTCACATCCACGAAATCAAGTGAGCTTCCTTACCGTCTACTTATACTTCCAGAATGATCACCCATCCCGAAGCGACCGATTTCTCCTCTCAGCTTTTAGTTCAAGTACCTACTACACAACGCAAAAAGAAGATCGACCATGTTTCACTACCACCCAGCGACCATACGGATCTCGATCATCGTCAGCTGTGATTCCCTCGACTTGCGGGAAACGCAACAGTTGTGCCCCTACGGCCGGAGCACAACACTATTATTATTATTATTTTTTTTTTTGCAAATTTTGGAAGAAAAAAATTGAAAAATCTGTATGGTTTGACCAAATGATCACAATTATAGCATCTAGCCCTTCATTTGAGAGGGTTTGAAAATGTTTTTCAATTGATACTAAATGTGATAATGTACACACCGGAGATAACTTGACTGGGTCCCCTTCTCTGAGAGAGGAATAACGACGTCACGAACACAAAAACTGTGTCCAGGCTATTTTTCACTACAATTATTGAAACTATTATGTTTCATGATCTTTGAGCCATAAATAACCTCTTTTATGCATAATTCTGTCAAATTTTGTCCTATGCTGCCATGTTAAGAAAATATAAAATTTCCTAGTTTAACCCTCGAATTAAAAAAAATTCTTTATAGTACTAGATTTTTCGTTAACAAAGTAAAATATAAAGTTTCGTGAAAATCATTAATATTGACATCTACCGTTTACACAAGAAATTGAACACAGATAGACAGGCAGATAGACGGATATTAATTAATTGGCAGTGTGGCTCAATTTGACTTTCTCACTCTAGAATCCTTTTTTAAGTAGCTTGTGATTTTTTTTTTCTTTTATAGATTTTGCAAGAAAAAATTTGAAAAATCTGTATCGAAGGGCCAAATGATCACAATTATAGCATGAACATGCTATATGCAAAATTTTTTGCTCGACTCGGTTGTTTGATACCAAATTCCAATTTTTAAGTAGCTTTTTTTTTTCTTGCAAATTTTGCAAGAAAAAGTTTGAAAAATCTGCATTGTTGGTTCAAATGATCACAATTATAACATATTTCCCTTCATTTTGAAGGGCTTGAAAAAAAACCGCTTTCAATTGATACTACGTTTGACAAGGTGCCTCTTCGGGGGGGGGGGGGTGACTTGTCCACCCCTCCCCCAAGAGGGTTAATAACCACACTAACAAAAATTGTATCGTGGCTATTTTTCACTACAATGATTGAAACTATTAAATTTCTTGAGCATTAAGCCAGAAATAACCCTTTTATGCATGATTATGTTACATTTTTTTCCCATGCTGCCATTGTAAGGATATATAATACTCCCTTACAGTTTTCAATTGAATTAAAAAAAAATTCTATCTATTTCTAGATTTTTCGTTAACAAAGCAGAATGTAAAGTTTCGGGAAAATCCATTAATGTTTGTGGCAGTTATCATATACACCATTAATTGACCACAGATAGATAGGCGTACATCTTTCCAAAAATAGTCAAAACGTGTTTAGGAGGTCTTAAAACATACATTAGCCGCAAAATCGAAAATTTTCGTGAAAACAATACTTTCTTTATGAGAAAGTAAAAATCTAAACATTTCATACTTGTTTTGTCAGAAATATGGCAACATTATTTATGAATATACAAAAAAGAAAAAAAATAATAAAGATTTTGTCCCATCGAGTTTTCGTGTTTTGCTTATTTTTCCTCGAAATATCGTCTAAACTATAAAAGATAGATGTAAACAGAGTGAGATAAAACTGTTTAGAAGGAAATGCAGTTTCTAGATTAGTAATTTTTTTTTTTTTTTCAAAACTTTAATATAACATCTGTGAAATCGTCTTGTTAAGTCGAAGAATATTAAAATCATTCCGTTTCTTAAGTTTGCAATTCTTATATCTCGGAAACTAAAAGTGCTAGCTATAAACTGCAAGCGAGTAATTTGCAGCCCTTTAAAATCCTTACAAGGATATATAATTAGATTTCGGATTTGGTGTTTATTTATCGAAAAATAGTGGTTACAATATCCTGTAAAATCTGCAACACGTGGTTGAACTAGTATAAATTTGATATTCGCTCGTAATTAAGAAAGACTAAGCTGTTTCAATTATGTATATTTTTTTACTTTAGTTACCATAGGCATGCATTATTTATTGTAAACGAAACAAAAAAAAAATGAGACTAAATGCAACGAATAAACTTATTGAACATTATTGGGAATTTTATTTTACAGGGCTTTTATATACGCAGAACTATTTCGGTTCCATCGGATTGGAACCGCCGTCGAAATTTTCTTTAAAAATTTTACTATAACATGCTGGATACTCATAAATTTTATGTTCGTTATAGCGAATGTTCATAAATTGGGAATCTCCTGTGTGGGAAAATCAAGATACGCAAATAGAAAATTACAGCATTCATATTAAGTTCACCAGATTCATATTAAGTTTACCAGATTCATATCAAGTTCACCAGATTCATATTAAGTTTACCAGATTTAAGTATAGCTGCATTTTGTATTAATGGAAGATAGTTTGTTTAGTTTTTATCAAAATTATTTTTCAGAATAGTGCAGGTTTTTATTAAACATATCTAAAATAAATAAATAAACAAATAAAATTTTTAACGTCATTATAAAGGTGTTTTAAAAGCCTTTATTATTCTAAATAATCAATTTATATTTAATATTATATTAATAACTATTGAAAAGTCTTTTCTAGGCTTGCTTATGTAATAACAAATTCATTTTCTCTAAAGAAAATATTTTTTAGCCTGGCATAGATAAAAAGTGTTTGTTTCTTTTTCTTTTATTCACTGTCGCTGAAAGATAAGAGGGAAAAAACTCAAAGCAAAAAGCTGTTTTTCTTTCCCTTGGCTATAACAATTAGCTAATTACATGTAACACAAAAACTGAAGTTAAACGCTTTCAATAAGAAATCATCTTTTGTTTCGAAAAATTAAAAATACAAACGTTTTAAAAAAATACGATATGCTGTTTTTAGATCTTTAAAATGAGAGGTAAAAACAGCATATTTTATTAGAGCAGCGTTTTCTAATCTGTGGTGCGCACTAAATCCTGGTTTCACGCGGCCGAACTTGTTAATTTTTTACAGACAAAAACAATTGTTAAAAATAAATCCGTGTAATAAAGAGACAGCTGATTGGAAGACACGAATTTTTTCTAGCATGAATTTTTAAATATTCTATTAAATTTCTGTGTAGAATAAAAAGTTTTACTATTTCTACAATGTACAGTGATTTATAGGTTATGCTACGTTTGTTAACCAGTTCGAAAATTCAATATGAAGTGATTGATGTAATAAAGAATAAAAAAAATATTATTTGTAACATTATCTACCAGTAAATTATTAATTATTTTATTCTATAATATTTTTTAATCTCAAAATTGTAGAAATATGGAGACCACCCGGCGAACTTCAGGCAATGCCCGAAGAACCCCTGGAACAGAGGAAAGGCACCGGGGTATGCCCCCCCTCCCCCAAAAAATCAGATACCCCCTTGGAGGCAAAATGCCCTCGGACTAAACCCTCAGGCACCCCTCAGGGCTCCTCGCACATAGTGCCACAGGAAAAAAGACACCAACCTTCAGCACCTACCAGATCGGTGCAAGAGCAGGCCCCCAAATCATCGACCTCCAGAGAATTGACCCTGGAGGAAGTAAGAGCAGCTACAGCTGCCATTAAAAAGAGATCGGAAATAGAAAAAGCCAGACAGGCAAAGGATAGGCTTGACAGGAAGGTTGAGGATTGGAAACAAAATAAACGAGTCAGGGATGAAGAGATCGCGCAAACCCAGCTGTTAGTTAAAACGGGTGAAACAAAGCAAAAAACTATCGAGTTCCAAAAGGACGCTCCCAAAAAAGTGCAAACCGCGGTTGAGGCTAAGGAAATGGAAGCTGAGACTGAACCGACTGATAAATCTGATGCTAAAAAGATGGAGGATATCCTCAACCTCATCAGAGGATTTATTAGCATGTTCAATCTAGACGGCATAAAACATCTGTTGATGCAGTTCGCAGAGTTAGTACAAAAAAAGAGCGATCCTATGGTAATGGTCTTTGAGGCCCTTAAAATAATCGCGGACTTTAAAAGTAACAGTGAGAATCAAACCCGTCATGGCTAGGTCCCAAAAAGAATCCTTAAAAATAATATTTTGGAATGCGAAAGGCATATCTCCAAGAATAAATGAACTTAGGAACTATGTAAATGAAAATGACGTAGACGCCTTATTAATTCAGGAAACTAAAGTTAGAGAAAGTAAAAAACTAAACATAGCCAACTACATATGCTATCATAATCTTAGCTCAAATACTAATGCTAGAATGCCCCATGGAGGAACAGCAGTATACATTAAAAGAAATATTCCCCACGAGGAACTAAACAACATAAATCTTCAAGGTATAGAAAATACTAGTATAAAAGTTAAAATTAATAATAATAGCCCGTTTATCCTAACCTCAACATATGTCAAAAATATGAGTAGAGTAGATGTAGCTGCGTAACTGGAACTGCTTTTCGCGCGATATCCAAACACGATACTCGCAGGCGACTTCAACGCGCACCACCGAGCGTGGGGCTGTAGGAGAGCCAATTCACGCGGTACACAGATACACAGACTGCTGAACACGACAAACACTAACATTATTGTACCGTCGACACCAACCTGCTTCTCAGGCGCCAACGGCTCATTTATAGACTTTGTCCTAACGCGAAACATAGATTACGCTCACAATATTAGTACCCTGGATGAATTCGACTCGGATCATCTGCCGGTACTGGTGACATTCGACCTGAACACACCTCTTCCAGCCTCTTTGGGACAAGAGAGGGTCAACTGGGATGTATTCAAAAGAGCACTCTTCGAGCCGCACTTAGCAGTACCTAACATAATGAGCACGGCGGATATTGACTCTGCCACGCACACACTCACAACAGAAATCAAGAGAGCAATTGCCTCTGCCACAACACATCGTGAGTCTCCAAAAATGCCCACACTTTCCCACCATGTCAAGCAATTAGTCAGGCAAAGAAATAGAATACGTAAGACATGGCAGGTTAACAGAGACCCCGCCCTTAAAAGGGAGCTTAACAGACTCACGTGCAAAGTCAGGGAAAAAATTGTCGCAGAAAAGCAGCAACAGTATAAAGAACTAATCGAATCCCTTAGTCCAGAAGACGTATCGCTCTGGCAATTCGCAAAAAGACTCAGGAAACCTCAAATTAAGCTCCCGCCACTAATAGATGGTGCTAAAATCGCGTACTCAGACGAGGAAAAAGCCGAGGCGCTCGCAAGCCATTATGAAAAACAATTCCAACCAAACCACGATCTAATGTGTCAGGACACCCTAAGAATGGTTAGTCAAACTTTAAATAACTTCAGGAATTCCCCGGTAACGGCTGTGATTGACCCAGCCACCCCGCAGGAGATAGTAGAAATTATTAAAAATCTCAAAAACCGTAAAAGCCCAGGGCACGACAAAATCAGAAATATTGCGGTTAAAAACCTACCCTTAAATGTAATATGTTACTTGACTATCTTAATAAATAAAATATTAAAACTAAACTATTTCCCCAAAGAATGGAAGGAAGCGATAATTATAACAATCCATAAGCCTGGTGAGGATGCCACAATTCCAGCCAACTACAGACCAATTAGCCGACACTTAGTAAAATTACTGAGAAAATTATTCTTAAGAGACTGAACACGCACCTTAGTGAGAATGACATTATCATTCCGGAGCAGTTTGGATTTCGGCCAAAGCACTCCACCACTCATCAATTGCTGAGAGTGGTAGAGCACATATCTTCTGGTCTCAATAACAAGACACCCACAGCTGCGATTTTTCTGGACATACAAAAAGCCTTTGATAAAGTATGGCATGTGGATTAGCATACAAATTGATCACTTTAAAAGTCCCTGACGCTCTTGTCAAACTTTTAATCTCATACTTAAATAACAGACACTTTCAAGTCAGAGTAGGAGGTAACTTATCTACACCCAAGCTCATTAAAAGTAGTGTACCGCAAGGTTCTATCCTGGGCCCGACACTCTTTAACATATACCTGAACGACATCCCTAGGACTCCAAACACAGAGCTGGCACTCTATGCAGACGACAGTGCGATACTTGCAAAAGACCCCTATGTCTCAGTAATGCACAGACAGCTACAACAACATTTAGACATACTCCAAACTTGGCTGGAAAAATGGCGAATAAAATTAAACCCCAATAAATGTCATTGGATTTATTTCTCTAGAAAACGTAAACCTCCGCCGCCTCTGTACATAAACAACCATGCCCTAAAAGCGGAAAAATCTACTAAATACCTAGGTGTAACGATAGATTCCCACCTAACCTGGAAACAGCACGTAACGAACTTAATCAAAAAAGCGTATATGGCCACAGGAGCCTTATACCCAATAATAGGAAACGGAAATCTAAGTTATCAAAATAAACTCCTAATTTATAAATCGGTCATCCGCCCGGGAATGCTGTATGCAGCACCCGTATGGGGATATGCCTGTAAAACTACAATAGACCTCCTAGAGACAAAACAAAACAAAATCCTACGGATTATCAGGAAGGCTCCCAGGTACTTAAGAAACTCGGTAATTAGGAATGACTTCAAAATAAAAACTGTTAGAGCCCAAATTAATAAGCTAGCGCTGAAATTTTACAGAAATTTGCCATCCGTTCCAAACGAACTGTTATTCAATCTGCATGACTATGATCATCGCAAGGCCAAATCTCGTAAGAGACCCCGCGCTGTTCTAAACATCGATAATCGGAATTAAAAGATCCCACCTCAAACATCTGATTTTTAAATAAAACTCCCGACTATTATTTTATAAAAAAAAAATATTCTAAACTCTAAACTGCCAAAACGCTAGGTAACCCTTAGATCTGCATCAATCCCCCAAACTGCTTAAACTCTAAATGTGCAACAAACTGCCACACTAGGAGCTAGGACAAATAATAAAAAGTAGTAAATAACAAGAAAGATCAATCATGCTTAAAGCATTGATTATGAAACACTTTCCAACTTCAATGCAATTTTATTTAAACATGTCTAAAATGCAATACATTCCTCGGTAATATTTTAAAACTTATCACACATTAATTTATTATATTTGACACCTTAAACCTTCATCGAAAAAAATTAACTTCATTCAAATGACGGCATAAAAGAATAAATTGCCTGGTTTATACATCTCTAAAATATGATACATTCCTCGGAAATAATTTTAGAATTATCATAATACTACGATAATTTATTATATTTGAAAACTTCATCGAAAACAACTGAAATTCATTCAAATGACGTCATAAAAAAATAACACGCCTGGCTCTCTCTATAAAAGCAACATTTCATTCATAAATAATTCCCCCATTCATCACAATACTATAATAATTTATTTTATTTAAAAATTAAGACCATTGAGCTACAAGTAAGTAAACTCAATGCGTAACTTTATCGAAAAATATCGTCCTTCTCTTTCTAAAATCAATGAATATTTCATTCATATCAGCTAAGCAGACTCCATGGACTAAATGATTTTGTGTTAAAGAATTACAGCGATTCTAATACAACTCATTCTACATATTTTGCTGTTTACATTTTACATAGGTGAAAAATAGGCTTAATAGCAGAAATAATCAAATTTGGAAGAGCATTTAAACTGAAATATATTGTCATTGCGTTGTTTCAGTATGTAGATGCACAGAATTTAGACAAAAATAAAGTAGTTTTAGGACGGATACAACACTCAATATGAATTAAAAAGAACTTTAAAAATCACGATTTTGACACAAGATGGATGCCATATATCATTTTGAAGTGGGTCATGTGATCGTTTCATATCTTGGACACGTGATCGCTTCATATAAGAGGTGTTATTATTATTTTAATTTTTATTTAAAAAACAACTGAATATATTTCGCTGAATTTTTTTTTATATATTTTATGGAACAATTTGAATATTGCCTAAAATTTTCGAAGCAATTTGTGAATTTTAAATCCGCTTAAAAAATGCTTGAAAAATTAGGTCCCATAGGGCTCAATGTATTCCATTTTTTCAACCCGGGTTCAATCCAAAACTAATTGGGTGATATTATTCATTTATATTCCCATAGGTCCTATAGACCGTCTGAACAACATACTAAAATTTCATTTTGATTAAGTCATTTTTGCGGCAGTTATCGTGCTAACGGACAGACAGACAGACAGACAGACAGACAGACAGAATGAACAAAGTCATAAACACTTTTCAACTTTGTTGTAAAGTGTTAAAAACCTCGAACCTCCAATTAGGGTCACTGAATTAATGTCACAGTTTGACGATAAGAACCACATATTGAAACTGGAGATTAAAGGCGCTTCGCGCCTGGTGCTCTGTCTTGTACGGCACTACGAAGAATTGTAGAAATAAAATGCCTGTCAGTGCTACAAAATTGGTCGAAAATTAGCAGATCTTTTCGACTAATACTTGGATACTTTTCAATGTTGTTTGCTACTGCTTCTTTTAACCAGTGCGAATTTCTGCTTCAACTAGTTCTATACAATAGTCATCATATTACTGTGTATCTGAAACATACATTTTATTTTTCTGAACCAATGTTTAAAATTTTTGAACACGTTCAATATTCTTGCTCCAAAACTAAAAATAAAAAACTAAATTTACGGTTCCATGCATACGAGATGGAAAAAATGTAAAAAAATATGATTCACATGTAAAATAATTGCAAATATTGCAGAATGTTACATCGTCCAGTGAAGTTATAGTATTGATGAAGTCATTGGATGTCAGCAATAAAAAGTTGAGCTACTTTTTAAGAGATTTCGCTACTTTTTATCATCATGTCTGATACTTTTCCAAAATGTAGTATTTGTTTATCCACTAAAAATAAAGCAATTCATTTGACCAAAACCTTGCATAACGCACCTACAGCGTTATCTACCGCGTTACCTACCATTAACATTTCACCTACCCCGATCAAATGTCATGCATAGCTACTGTCTTGAGACATTTTAAATTTTAGACATAAAATATATAATTATAGCATTTTTTGTTCGGTTTTCTAAAGGAAAGTCACAAAAATAAGCATTATTACTTTCCTTATTATTATTCCTTCCTTTTTTATTAACACTTTACAACAAAGTTGAAAAGTGTTTATGACTTTGTTCATTCTGTCTGTCTGTCTGTCTGTCCGTTAGCACGATAACTGCCGTAAAAATGACTTAATCAAAATGAAATTTTAGTATGTTGTTCAGACGGTCTGTAGGACCTATGGGAATATAAATGCATAATATCACCCAATTAGTTTTGGATTGAACCTGAGTTGAAAAAATGAAATACATTGAGCCCTATGGGACCAAATTTTTCAAACATTTTTTAAGCGGATTTAAAATTCACAAATTGCTTCGAAAATTTTAGGTAATAGTCAAATTGTTCCATAAAATATATAAAAAAAATTCAGCGAAATATATTCAGTAGTTTTTTAAATAAAAATTAAAATAATAATTACACATCGTATATGAAACGATCACGTGACCATGATATGAAACGATCACATGACCCACTTCAAAATGATATATGGCATCCATCTTGTTTCAAAATCGTGATTTTTTAAAGTTCTTTTTAATTCATATTGAGTGTTGTATCCGTCCTAAAACTACTTTATTTTTGCTTAAATTCTGTGCATCTACATACTAAAACAACACAATGACAATATATTTAAGTTTAAATTCTCATTCAAATTTGATTATTTCTACAACTAAGCCTATTTTTCACCTATGTAAAATGTAAACATCAAAATATGTAGAATGAGTTGTATTAGAATTACTGTATTTCTTTAACACAAAATAATTCAGTCCATGGAGTCTGCATGGCTGATATGAATGAAATATTAATTGATTTTATAAACAGAAGGACGATTTTTTCGATGAAGTTTTAAGCATAAAGTTTATGAATTGTAGCTCCATGGTCTTAATTTTTAAATAAAATAAATTTTTATAGTACTGTGATGAATGAAATGGAGAAAGTTATGAATGAAATCCTGCTTTTATAGAGAGATCCAGGCGTGTTATTTTTTCTATGACGTCATTTGAATTTATTTCAGTTGTTTTCGATGAAGTTTCAAATATAATAAATTATCGTAGTATTATGATAGTTTTAAAAATATTACCGTGGAATGTATTGCATTTTAGAGATATTTAAACCAGGCAATTTATATTTCAATGCTGTCATTTGAATAAAGTTCATTTTTTTCAATGAAGGTTTAAGTTTTCAAATATAATAAATCAATGTAGTATTGTGATAAGTTTTAAAATATTACCGAGGAATGTATTGCATTTTCGACTTTTTTAAATAAAATTACATTGAAGTTGGAAAGTGTTTCATAATCAATGCTTTAAGCATGATTGATCTTTCTTGTTATTCCTTTCCTTTGAAGAGAAAGCAAACGTTTGACCATCCGGACAGCGTAGAGTGCAGAACTAGATGACACTGCCCTCCTCCCCCCTAAAAAAAAGCCGCTTGCAAAATAACTATTTTAACTTAAAATTCCCTAAGGAACAAAAATTCTTTAGAACATTTTCTCAGCAGAATATCAATTTTCGTCAAGCAAACCGGTAGCCCGAAATATAAAATCTCAAAATACTGTCATTTTCGAGAGCACTGGAAAAATAAGTGGTTTGGGTTACGTCTCTTCCAGTAGATACCAAGACTAAAATACAGATGTCTTTCTGAAGGTCGTATGAGAGCTACCCCCCCTTCTTTTAAGAGAATATGTTGAACCTAACTGATCAACCAATGAGATTAACTATAACATACTCAAATAAACCAATTGCTAGCGTTTTTACAGTGCGCGAGCTATGAAACGATAACATTACTCAGAATGAAAAAAAAAATGTAGCTATAGGTAACATAAATGTACGCGGAGGACCCAGACCGACCCGAATTTGTTATTAAGTAGACGCTTGACTTTTGAATCTGACGAACACGATTCACCTGCTGTTCCTGGACGAGGGCCCTACAACAAATTCGGTCTAATTCTAAAGGAGAAATTCGAATATGGAGTGGTAGTCCTCAAATGCGTACCAAAATGCTTTACCAGAAGTCTTATAAATTATTATATAAACTTGAAATATACTATATAAACTTGAAAAAAACTTAAACCTTGATACTCTTTATGCATGGATCAGTGAAATAATGTCAAAGAATGAGGAAAAAACGAGTGTTTCTTTCAGAGCTTTTTGGCCGGGGTGGGGGGCTGAGGGGTGGCGAGTGAAATTTTAATGGGAGCAAGTTTTCTATTTACCATATATAAATATATCTAAATGTTGTGTAACATAAATATACACTATGTTAATATAAAATGCCTCCGGGAGGGGGGGGGGGAGAGGCGAAGTCCCCCGGAGGTATGCCTGAAAGAAACACTGCCTAGAACACAATCGGATACTAGATTCATCCGATCGACTATACTCCTCACTAGTATTTCATGCACTGATACACGTGGAACTTTCGAATACGTACGCTCACAGAGGCTCAACATTCAAGCAAATCCAGTCTCCCTTTCACGAATCGAAACTTTATCGTGCCGTATTGCAGGAAGGCAGAAATGTGATTGGTCCACATTTTGCCTTAGTGACTGGTCTACATAACGAAACCAGTCAGAAGTTGTTAATATAAAGTAAAACATAATTTAGAACGTAAACTAAGTGAAATCATATCCAAAGATTGTATAGACCTTTCACAATATGGAATATAAATGTATGAGAAAGTCGAGGGGAGCTTTAAACTCTAGATATTAGATTTTATTTCCCCACAAAATACACATTAGTTAGTTCGTAGGGAAAATAATTTTTTTAATACATACAACAGTTCATATTACAATAAGAACCGTTATTTTGAAAATCGAGCCTTCGGCTTTAATCTTGCAACAGCATTAGGATACAAATGAAATTTCGAATATTCTTTTATTATCTTAATTATATTTTCCATTAAAATTATTCCAGATGCATTAATTATTGTAATTAATGTGTACAAATAGAAACAAATAAAATTAGAAAGGGAAAAAAAACTCGGAAAAAGATCATTTTAATTTAATGGAAGATTAAAAGAAGTATTCTATATTTTTTCTGCATGCATTAAATTATTATCTACGCAATTTTTCAATTGATTTCACATTTAAAAACGAACACAAAAACAATATAACTAAACACAAAAATACAGAGAAACTAAACACAAATTTACTGGAGTGTGGCTGCACTCGACGTTCTCATATCAGAATCATTTTTTTTAGTTTAAAAAAAAAAAATCGCATTTTGCAAGAAAAGTTTTGAAAAATTTGTATTGTTGGTCCAAATTATCACAATTATAGCATGTTACCCTTAATTTGAATGGCCTGAAAAATTAATTTTTTCGATTGATGCTAAGTTTGACAATGTGTCGAATAACAGGAGGTTTTTAATTACAGTGAGTGTCGAAAGCCCAGGCCGTCCAGCTCATCCTTAGACATAGAGCAGTTTAAAGGGCGGCCGGGTATTACAGTGAGTGTTGAAGACCCAGACCGTCCGACTCATCCAAAGGACATGAGCAACCAATTGGACGGCCGGATGTATTACAGTGAGTGTTGTTGTTGTTGTTGAGACCCAGACCGTCCGACCTACCAGAAAGATGTAAGGTAACTGATTGGACGGCCGGGAAGTGCCACCCAATTTAAACAGGAACCCAGTGGGGGAGGCATCCACAGGGACCGTTCCCTCCTTTCCCTACCACCAACCTCTGGGAAGGACATTTGGACCCACATGTTTAGCGTGATCGTACTCCGCATGAACACGGCGGCAGTTGTGGCAGAGTGCAAATCCAGCGAGCAAACCACCGGGCTACCGCACCTGAAATTTGCCAACAGCACACGGTGTTCCCGGGTGGTCACCCACCCATGTACTAACCGCGCCCGATGCTGCTTGACTTCGGTGATCTAACGAGAACCGGTGTTTTCAGCACGGTGCGGCAGTTGGCCATTACAGTGAGTGTTGTTGTTGTTGAGACCCAGACCGTCCGACCTACCAGAAAGGTGTAAGGTAACTGTTTGGACGGCCGGGAAGTGCCACCCAATTTAGACCGGAACCCAGTGGGGGAGGCATCCACAGGGACCGTACCCTCCTTCCCCTACCACCAACCTCTCGGAAGGACTTACGGACCCACATGTTTAACGTGATCGTACTCCGCATGAACACGGCGGCAGTTCTGGCAGCGGCGAGAATCGCGCGCAAACCACTGGGCTGCCGCGCCCGAAAAGAGCCAACAACACGCGGTGTTCCCAGGTGGTCACCCACCCAAGTACTAACCGCGCCCGATGCTGCCTGACTTCGGCGATCTAACGAGAACCGGTGTTTTCAGCACGGTGCGGCCGTTGGCCATTACAGTGAGTGTTGTTGTTGAGATCCAGACCGTCCGACAGTGAGTGTGTATTACAGTGAGTGTTGTTGTTGTTGTTGAGACCCAGACCGTCCGACCTACCAGAAAGGTGTAAGGTAACTGTATGGACGGCCGGGAAGTGCCACCCAATTTAGACCGGAACCCAGTGGGGGAGGCATCCACAGGGACCGTACCCTCCTTCCCCTACCACCAACCTCTCGGAAGGACTTACGGACCCACATGTTTAACGTGATCGTACTCCGCATGAACACGGCGGCATTTTGTGGTAGCGTGCAAATCTAGCGCGCAAACCACGGGGATACCGCACCCGAGATGGCCAACAGCACGCGGTGTTCCGAGGTGGTCACCCACCAAGTACTTACCGCGCCCGATGCTGCTTGACTTCGGTGATCTAACGAGAACCGGTGTTTTCAGCACGGTACGGCCGTTGGCCCCATTACAGTGAGTGTTGTTGTTGTTGAGACCCAGACCGTCCGACCTACCAGAAAGGTGTAAGGTAACTGAATGGACGGCCGGGAAGTGCCACCCAATTTAGACCGGAACCCAGTGGGGGAGGCATCTACAGGAACCGTACCCTCCTTCCCCTACCACCTACCTCTCGGAAGGACTTATGGACCCACATGTTTAACGTGATCGTACTCCGCATGAACACGGCGGCATTTGTGGTAGCGTGCAAATCTAGCGCGCAAACCACGGGGATACCGCACCCGAGATGGCCAACAGCACGCGGTGTTCCGAGGTGGTCACCCACCAAGTACTAACCGCGCCCGATGCTGCTTGACTTCGGTGATCTAACGAGAACCGGTGTTTTCAGCACGGTACGGCCGTTGGCCCCATTACAGTGAGTGTGTAATAACTGGAGGTTTTTAATTACTGTGAGTGGGGAATAACTGGAGGTTTTTAATTACAGTGAGTCTAGAAAAACTGGAATTAAAAACCTCTTTCTGTCTGTCTATCTGTCAAGAAGGGTTCAACGGATTTAGTACATATTTTTTTACCAGTTTGTTCAATAAGAAGCAGGTTTAAGGCTAAAAGTGTATCAAATTTTGAATAGCGTAAATATCTAAAAGGGAAGATTTGAAAATGTGCTTTTCAGTTAAGTATCTCCAAAAATCCGTCATCGATTTCGATGAAACTTATTAAGAAATGAGACTCAGTCAAAAGAATGTTTTTGATTTTAGTTTTATCTTCTAACACCAGCCCATGGAATAAAGGGAATGGAAATACTTTTGTCTGACTGTAATACCCGCTTATAACTCGAAAGTGGCATACGGATTTATGTTTTTTTTGTTTGCTCCTACCTAGACCGTCTGGTCCCCCCCATAAGGTAACTGTTTGGGCAGCGGGGCCAGTGCCTTCCAATTTAGACCGGAATTTAAGGGAGTATGGCAACCACAGAGACCATATCATCTTTCCCATAATCCATCATCTCTCGGATATGCTTTCGAACATACAGGTGTAAAGTGCTCGTGCTTCGTGTAGACACGGAGATAGTTTTGGGAGGCGCCCGGGATCAAAACTTGATCCACCGTGTACGGTCCTTACGCTTAACCACTCGTTCATCTCAACCCCTTGGGTATTTTAGTTCCACTGCACAGATCACACCGCTCGCCGTTAGGCTTAGCCCATCTGTTTGTGCGACTGAGGAGTATTTTAGATCCAGACTGTGTAAAGAACCTTGCTGCTCCAACAAGGAATCGAACCCTGGATCTCCGAACTGGCCAGCCGCCGTTCTACTTCTGAGCTACAGGGACGAAATTGTAAGCTCTTATCTTCGAAGTGGCATTCTCCACCCTCTAATGTCAGATTGGCGGACAACTGACAAACTGACTGACCACCTCTTGCTATTTTTACCTCAGGTTAGCCTCCTGCTATTACTATTTTTACCCAGGTTAGTATCCTGCGTGGTCGTTATCCTTTCAATTTGAAATCGGAGCTCAATCTTCCAGAGTCCACTGAATCCGTACTAGTCGTACTAGGGTCCTTTTCAGACCTCCGACATCTTAAATTCGGTGACGTTGACCATTACATTTTCGATTGTCCTTTTTCTAAAAAATTTCATCTCTGCAAACCTTCCCCCTCTAATAAACCAATTTGGTTCTCCAAAGTTCGTTCAAATCCCTCTTCAGTAGATAAAATTAAAAACTGTATTCTTGTTTCCATGGAAATTTCTAATAAAGTGACCTAAGCTTATGAGTAGATTCTGCTCTCATTTAATTTTGATCAATGAATCCCTTTATTTCATTCTTATTAACTTATATGAACTTATTGTGATCCCTCTATTTTTTTTTTCTTTAAAAAAAAAAAAAATGCTATGTTAACTGTTCTTATTTTTTTGGATCTTTCTTTTTCTTCTGACACTTTTTATTTGTATTCTTTCTTATTTTTCTTTTCTAAATTTTATTCTAAATTTCTGTTTTTGTTTTCATACGCCAATTTTTTTTTTTTTTTCCTTTTCACATATTTTCTTTTTATATATTTTCTAAATTTTACTTTTAAAATTTTATTATTTTCTTTCATTTTAATCTATATTTTATTATGTTATTATACCTCACTCTAAATATTAGTTTTCAATGATCTTTTTATCTATATTCGCAATAACCATTTTCCCATTTTTGTAAAATGGACGTACTTGTCAAGTTCAAATATAATGTAAACCTGTCTGTTTAATCACAATATTTATTATAAATTGTAATATTTTTAGACCTAAATAAAAGTTCGTTTGGTGGGATGGTAGACCTTGGGTGCCTCCTAAATGCAGGAGGTATCCTTTCCCGGTCGTGCAGATAGCTACTCTAAACCCAATATGTGAGTCGCACGGTCTGGGGTCTTCAGACCTCCGACATCTTTGCACTAACCTACAGTGTTGATTTGTTCGGGCGCCATTGAAGAACCTTGCTGTTCCAACCGGAAATCGAAACCTGGATCACCGAACTGGCCAGCCGAAGTTCTATCGTTGAACTACTGGGGTGAAATTGTAAGCTATTATCGTCGAAGTGAACTCTGCAACTGTCCGACATACCTGAGAGTGTAAGGTATCTGTTTGGATGGCCGGGATTGTGCCACCCAGTGGGGGGGGGGCATCCACAGGGACCGTACCCTCCTTCTTCTACCACCAACCTCTAAGAAAAACTTTCAGACCCACATATTTAACGTATTCGTAGTCTGCTTGAACACTGTGACAGTTTGGGCAGAGCCAGGAATCAAATTCGGGTCTTCCGAAGGGAAACCCTTTGCCTTAACCACTGGCCTGTTCCGCCCCGTGCATTCCAGCTTATTGGAAGCAGGTTTGTGGTTAAAATATATCACATTTTATGCCGCGTTAATTTTATTTCCGGTCACCCCGAACAACGCCAACTATTTCTTCTAGTAGTATATGTAAAGGGAAAGCAATGAGATAGGTTGACATGTTTTGTGGATCCCTAAATGCGAATATGTATTTAATGTATTCGTCTGAGAGCGTGTGTGTTGGGAGATTACTCGCTGGATCAGGGATACTCCCCATCATTCAATTATACGAATTTCGTTCCGAAAATCGAAAATCCTTATCATTTTATTAATTTTTGTCTTAAGGAAGTTGCCATTTTGGACCTATTTTATTACTTATAAGTGAATGTCATCACATATAGAACACCATTGATCGCATTTCTCCCCTTTTTTAATTTAAAATAAAAGAAAAAAATATGAAAAGTGAATATGCTCACTATTTTTACACGGGAGAATTCTTTGTAAGTAGTTAAGTAGTTTAAACAGAAATAATGAACTCCATTGTGTAGGAATTACCACGCTCTGTTCTCGAGATATTAGTTTACTTTTCTAAGGGGGAACGTGATATATTTGAAATAAATCAAGATATATTCATACAATTGGGTGTATTTTTTTAATCTGTTACTCGAATAAGCTTATTGTTGTTTAGAAAGACTGAGTCTTAAAATAGCTCTAATTTATGTTATTGTTTACTGTTAATGTGTTAAAATGTAGCAAAACTCCTACGTTGGTCATACTAGATTCTTTTTCATGCGAATTTTAGCTACCAACAATTTTATCGAAAGAAAACAATTTTATTGATATTCTTTCTTTAGTAACGCAAAATGTCTTCTTAGTTTTTCTCAATTTTTCAATTTCTTAAATTTGCTCAGAGTATCACTATTGCAAATTGAGTACAAATGTGTTCAATGAAAAAAATCTCCCAAGTATTTGAAACCCGAAAATACTTCCTTTATTGACTTACATAAGGAGCTTTCTATCTGATACCTTACAAGGAAGTACCCGATGACAGCAACAAAACATATGCTCCTGCTATTTCACAATGCAACTTGTTGTTCAAGGAAATTTCAAACTTCAATTTCTGAGAAACTCTTTTGATAGCTTTGACGGCTTTCTTCCTTTTCTATACGTCAACTATTATTCTCAAATCTTAGAAACATCTTTAGAAACATCCCTTCGGATAAAATGTGATTCAGAAAGATAAAATAACGTAAGCTGAGTTGAAAAGATATGACAAAGCGAGAAGGAAAATTCGACATATAAGCTAAAGTATTGATGCGCAGTAAATTATTGTTAGCTAGTATATCTGGCTGTTTATATTTTCGAATACCTATATTGAACCATTTGTTTCTTATACTCTATATATAAATATCGCCAAATTGGCAAATTGGCGATATTTCATTACACTTTGGATCAGAGTATTAACACATTTAAGTTTAAAGAGTCGAAGTTAAAGAATTGAAGTAGGAAGTCATATTTTCGCAAGTTTTTTCATCCTACATGAGTATATTTTTACAGTGTATAAAGAAATTCGATATGGAACTTTTTTACTCATGATATTGAGGAATAATCTGCATTGATATTCTATTCAAACTGGAGAAAGAGCAAAATCTGAATGTGCCATGGTTTGGAGTGTTAGACATAAGAGACAGGATATGATAATCTGTGTATGATTATCACTAAAATCTGTAACTATCGTGAAGATTGCTTATGTGGTATATGAGAGTATTAATGAGATCTTTTGTAATGATGTTAATTTATCTTCAGAATTACTCTGAGCTTCAGGAGGATTCTCAGGCGGAAATGCAGTATTTCAATCACTTCTTAGTATTACTCACATGCATTCTTCACTGGGTTAAAATCAAGGAATTCGGTCGATCATTTACCAACTTATACCTTCACTTTCGTCAACCAGGAAAGTTGGAGGAAGACTAATATTATTGTGCATAAGGGAAGACTGAAGGTATCAAAAAGGGTTCAGGATCTTGATTTTGTTCTTGACTACAGAGCATCTCTGAATTTTCTAAAGGATCTTGCGCAAGTTCGTCATAATATTTGCATAATTCATCTTCCCTCCTCACCGCCACCACAATGCAGTGGCGGCTCGTCAGGTGACGCAGGGTGAAGCAGCGCCTTACCCTGCGTCACCTGACGTTATCGGTTGAATGGATTATTATTATTATCTGGCGAATTTTTCTGACTCGTTTGGCTATTTTTAGATATTAATTGACAACACTTGTGTCAGAAGCGCGATGCTTGATGACGTTTGATGACGTCGAGGACCAGGGAAGAATCCCGTCACTAAATCTGCTTCATCCATTTGTGAAGTCACGAGTCGCCACTGACACAATGTGCCACTTACTGTGATGTTAGAGGGAATGTGGCAAGTTCTTCACTCTCTTCAGATGAAAGTCTTTGGGAACCAGTACTTAGACTGAATCTTGAGTTATCTGGGGAAAGACACATATAACCACAAGTTTGAGCTCATAAAGTAAATTTGATGTCTTTAAACTAAATGAAGTCTTCTAGCACAGGACATTAGGTGGATATAAATCATTGGTCTTCTACAGGTAAATCGAGGACTCTAAGCCTTTTACACATAGTATATGGAGATATAGTAGTCTGAGTTGCCACTATGAGCTCTAAAGAGAGCTCCTAGGTGCCATCTGCTTATGTATTTCTGTGTCGTCTTGCTGAGAGAGACAAATAACTGTCGTTTGTAGAAGTGTTTGCTATGATATAACTTTGTGTTAAACAACATGTAAAGTTTTCAGTACAACAGTTTAAAAGTTCTATTGTAATTTTCTGCAGCGTTTTTAACGACATTTTTTGGTACATTTAATCCGCGATATATATATCAATATGAGATATATCTGCTCCCACTCCCCCATCGATTGTGTATATCATTGAAAATTAGGTATGTCGTCTTTGAGATATGAATACATTAGATGTGCCTGTGAAGGAAACGCAGGGTTTGCAGGGTCTACTTCGAAGATAAGAGTTTGCAATTTCGTCAAAGTAGCTCAACGGTAAAGCGTCGGCTGGCCAGTTCGGAGATCCAGGGTTCCTGGTTGGGGCAGCAAGTTTCTTTACGATGGCGCCAGAACAAATCAACCCCGTACGTTAGTGCAAAGATGTCGGAGGTCTGAAGACCCCAGACCGTGCGACTCACATAGTGGGTTTAGAGTAGCTAGCTGCACGGCCGGGAAAGGATACCCCCTGCACTCAGGAGGCACCCAAGGTCTACCATCCTGCCAAACGAACATTTATTTAGGTTTAAAAAGATAACAATTGATAAAAAATAGTGTGGTTAAATAGACAGTTTTACATTATATTTGAACTTGACAAGTACGACCATTTTTCAAAAATGGGAAAATGGTTAATGCGAATATAGATAAAAAGATTGAAAAATAAAATTTAGGGTGAGGTATATTAGCAAAATGAAACATAGATTAAAATTAAAAAAATAATAAAATTTTAAAAGTAAAATGTAGAAAATATATAAAAAGAAAATATATGAAAAAAAAAGTAGGCACATGGAAAACAAAAACAGAAATTTAGAATAAAATTTAAAAAAGAAAAATTAGAAAAAATACAAATAAAAAGCGTCAAAAGAAAAAGAAAGAACTGAGAAAATAAGAACAGAATAGAAAATATGGAGGGAACACAATAAGTCCATATAAGTTACTAAGAAATAAATAAAGGGATTCATTGATCAAAATTAATTGAGAGCAGAATCTACTCATAAGCTTAGGTCACTTTATTAGAAATTTCCATGAAAACAAAAATACAGTTTTTAATTTTATCTACTGAAGAGGGATTTGAAGGAACTTTGGAGAACCAAATTGGTTTATTAGAGGGGAAGGATTTGCAAAGATGAAAATTTTTAGAAAAAGGACAATCGAAAATGTAATAATCAACGTCACCGAAATTATTGCAAATACAATTAGAGGTGGATTTAATATTGAAAAAGTATAGGTAATCAAGAAAGATGCCATGACCAGTAAGAAAGTAGATGAAGTATTTATTAAAAATTTGTAAATTAGGATTCACGATAGGGAGGTAAGACAGGATTCTAGCCGGATCACCAGTCCTGGTGGAAATATAATCATTAGGATAATTTTGTCAAAGATTAAGGAAATGAGATTTACAAAATTTTGAGAGGAGCGAGTAAGAAAAGGGAATAGTAAGAGGAGAACCAGAGATAGCAGCAATTTTGGCATGTGTAATCAGCAATTTCATTTCCTGATATATTTATTATTGTGAGCTTTTACCCAAGAAATATTGACAAAGTTTTGGCAAGGAGAGCTTTGGATTTAATGGAATTAAGATAATTAGATTTATTTTTTATTGAGTTAAGAGTTTGAATAGAAGAGTGGCTATTGGAAAAAATATTAACAGGGGTATTATTAGAGGAAGCCCAGCCAATAGCAAAGGAAATAGCGGTAAGTTCGGCTTGAAATACTGTATTCCTGTTGTCAAGTTTATAGGAGAGAACCTTTTCCAGAACACCATGTTTAAAAATACAGACTGAAACACCAGTGTTATTGTCAATATTTAAACCATCAATATATATATTATAAATGACAGAGTCTTTATCCAATCTGTGAACTAAATTTACGGACCATATAGAGGGGTGAAAATTAGAGAAAGGAACAAGGAAATCAAAATCAGAGGGAGACGGGAGGGAGGGAGAAGAAAAGGAATCAATTTTTTTGTTTCCAAAAAATAAATTTTTTATAGAGGGTAGAAATTGCAAAATGAATGGGGGGAATACCAGTGAGGGAAAATAAGGAGATATTAGATGTTGTACGGTAGCCTGGGCAGATTTTTAGAAGGAATTTTTAGGATGTCGGAAGTCTGAAAGGGACCCTAGGAAGACTAGTACGAATTCAGTGGACTCTGGAAGATTGGGCGCTGATTCCAAATTGAGAGGATAACGATCACGCAGGTAACTAACCTGGGTAAAAATAGTTGTAGCAGGAGGGTAACCTGAGGTAAAAATAGCGGGAGGTGGTCAGTCAGATTGTCAGTGGCCTGCCAATCTGGCATTAGAGGGAGGAGAATGTAGAGTCCACTTTGACAAAAAGAGCTTGTAATTTCGTCTCAGTAGCTCAACGGTAGAACATCGGCTGGCCAGTTCGGAGATCCAGGGTTTGATTCCCGGTTGGGGCAGAAAGGTTCCTTACAGGTTGCCTAAAACAAAGCTTACATGCGAGTGAAATGAATTCAATTCTCATCACTTTCGGAGTACGTGGTGCAGCTACAACGTGACTTGGTGTCATTCGAGATAGTCAGAAGATTGAGCAGATATTTGATCAAGGTTTCAATGATCAAATTCACAGTAAGGTGCAAATAACGTCACTAGTGAGGAAGCGTGCTAAAATAATTTGGGAAGACATAAAACCAAGGACCAAAATCAGCAAATAAAAGTTTCCTGTTGTATATTTCAGCAAGATTACAAGTAAAATAAAATATAATAACTGAATTATAGTGAAAAAAATTTAATGACATTTTGCAATCTTGCCATTACTTTGGAATGGTTTTGGGTTTCTCTGCGGAACCAATTCAAAAGTTCTATGTGAGGGAAAATAACGATTCCGGGAAGAAAATGAAATTACTTCGTGAAAGGAGACGGGGAATTTTCACTCCTTTTAGAAATACCGTAGCTTAGACACGTCTACCCCGGCTTATATGGCAGTTTTACGATAGATTAATTTCCATGGTGAAGGTGACCTGGAGGTTTACGCCTGTTTAATGATAGAAATATGCGAGCATTTCCTTTTAGTTCAATTACCAATGTAATATCATCTAGCGGGGTAGAAATTTCGAGGAATGTCTATCTTGAAATACGCCGGCATTTTAGAGTCTGGCGTCAGTCTAAGTAAAAACATATCTGCACCTTCTTTGCCTTATTTACAACACACACACACACACACACATATATATATATATATATATTGTAAATAAACCAAGGAAGGTGCAGATATGAGTTCCTGGATTTCCGACTATAAAATGATTGTTCCTTGTTTAATTTTCCACATAAAGGTTTTTGTGTAAAGCCTTCCTTAACCTATTTATACGAATCCAGTAGCGAATTGACTTTTTGTGCAATGATTTCCATTTAAATGAAATCTGTAAAATATACGTTTGTGAAAGCTTTCTTTCACATAGATATTTATAATTTGCGAAGTTTCTCACATTTTTGCCATACCTGTTCCCCTCCTTTTATCAACATGAAGACATACTTCGATTTATAGATTCTGCTCCCTTAAAATGTTCCTCCTTTTATGCAAAATTTCTTTAATTAAAAATTCATGTAATTGAAAAGCTCCTCTATTATGTATTGATATAATTATACATCGGTTTCAAAGATTCAGAAGCACATTCAGGCGAAAACTAAAGAACTTTTCTGTCATACTTATTAATACAGGGTTACTAAAATATGTAAACTGTTGAAATAGAAAAATTTCTATATACTTCAGTAGTATCCATACGCTTGTATGAGCGCACAGACTCTTTTTACACTAAAAAAACATGATTTAATAGCTTATTTTATTTTTTTTTATGAAAAAAAAGGTCTCGATCCATTTTAATATTAAAAACATGATTTTATAGCTAAAAAAGGTGTATATATACCTTTTTTACATTAAGACCAAATTTTAACAGTGAATTACTGAACAACTTTTTTAGTTAAAAAGCTAGACATTTAAAATAAATGCATGAAAAAAGAGGACCTTCAAATGAATGGGAGTCCTCTAATATATTAAAAATGTGTATATATACCTTTTAACAGTGAACTTTTTTAGTTAAAAAGCTAGACATATTAAAAGTATGCAGTGAATTATTTAAAATAAATGCGTGAAAAAAGAGGACCTGAATGGAAGACCCCCGGTTTTTAAAGGATGGGGTTGAGACCCCCCATATATTTAATAGAAAAACTCAAAATGTTTAACTAAATCTAAACATTTTTATATAAAATTAAAAAGAATTATAAAAATATGAATGAAATCCTTATGAATTTCAAAACATATGTTTAATAAAAAAGATATGATAATTTTATAGTGGGGGGTGACACCCCCCCCACTGAAAAATGATTAAGCTTTATTTAATTCATATACGTATTTATCATCAATCATACCTGAACACTTAAATATATATCTTCCTTTATTGATTTTACATATTGATTCATCAGAAAGTTTTCCATGTTTATTCGCAAGGTAATATTATTTTTCTTCAGCTTCCACATCTAACTTTACGATTACTGAATCTCCATATTTAGTATTAATTTTTCTCAATGATATCAGATCATATTCCCCAGGATTTAAATTATATAATTTAAACGTTTTAGGATAACCTCTCAGTTTATTGAACTCTTCCATTTATTAGTAAGCATTTTTATAAATATAAATTCACCCATTCTTCATAATCTGTAAAACCTCTTTCTTCCATCTCTTTTATAAGTTTTTCTCTGTATTCTTCATCAGACTTTGACTCTCTAAATATTTTTTCAGCTATAATATTTTTTTGTTCATTATCAGAAATTGTAATAGAAACATCAGGATCAAATCCATTTAGTACATTAATTATTCTAGTTACTTTCCCTACAAAACATTTATCATCAACCTCTTTTAGTTCATCTTTTAACACTTTTATTATTTCATTTTTATTCTCATTTTTTAAAATTCTATTGTGTCTCTCAAAGATTTTTGTATATATGTATTATGCACATTTTGAGAGTCACTATATACATTATTATGAAATCTTCTTAAAATTGGGGGTAAATTTATTTTATTTTCATCATACCATACTTCATCTATTCTAGGCAAAAATATCAATTCATTTAGAGATGTAATATCATTTTCTCTACAATCTAATAATACTATATTTATTAAATTTTCTATTACTTCAAGTGAAGTTAATTTATTTTTTCTACAATCTAATTCTTTTAAATTTATTAAATTTTCTATTCCTTCAAGTGAAGTTAATTTATTTTCTCCACAATATAATTCTCCTAAATTTGTTAAATATTCTATTCCTTCAAGTGAAGTTAATTTATTGTCTCCACAATATAGTATTTTTAAATTTATTAAATTTTTTATTCTTTCAAGTAAAGTTATTTTATTTCCTTCACAATATAATTCTTCTAAATTTATTAAATTTTCTATTCTTTCAAGTGAAGTTAATTTATTTCCTCCACAAAATAATACTTTTAAATTCGTTAAGTTTTCTATTCCTTCAAGTGAAGTTAATTTACTTCCTCCACAAAATAATACTTTTAAATTCGTTAAATTTTTTATTCCTTCAAGTGACGTTAATTTATTTTCTCCACAAGATAATATTTCTAAATTTATTAAATTTTCTATTCCTTCAAATGACGTTAATTTATTTCCCTCACAATATAATTCTTTTAAATTAGTTAAATTCTCTATACCTTCAAGTGACATTAAATATTCTATACCATCAAGATAATTAAATAAAAAAATAGATATCACTTCAGTAGGATTCTCTATATTTAAGAAAGATATAAATGTTTTTTTTACACCATTATTATGTATAACATTCATTTATTTAGAAATATTATTACTAAATATTTATTTTTCATCTTTGTTAGTTAATTGTCTCAAAAAATAAACACATTCTCTCAAGACTTTTTTAACTTCACAAATCTCTTCAATAATTTTTTCTCTGTAAGGCTCTATTTCATGATGACCAAACTTTTTATTTAATTCACTCATCTGTATAGCTTGTATTTTTTTCCAATAAATATTAAAAAAGTGATCAGGTATTAGATCAAATTTGTATTTAATCAAATAAAAAAGATCTAATTTATGTATGAATTCTTCTATAAAAATTTCACTATATGTTTGATAACTAGTTATATACAACCAATTTATATCATCTTTTAATACTCTCATGGCATCTTCTAAAAGATTTTGAAACATTGATACTTTATATAAATCTAAATGATCAGAAAATTTTATGATAAATTCGTTATTTAAAGTTTGATAATGAGAAATGTTTTCCCTATCTACTTTATCTTTACATTTTTCTATAAAATCTTCTGATAATTTTTGATATCTAGAAATTTTAGGCCAATCATCAGGTTGAGCAAATTCTTCAATAAAAGAATCAGACAGTGATGAATATTGAAAAATTAAATCCATATTTAAATGATCTTAAGATTTCTAATTACATCTTCAGATAAATTATTTCTGGAAAATGCATTCCAATCCATTTATTGGTGAACGTATTTTAGAAAGGGATTTTTTCAATATGCATATAAGGTTTTAAAGTGCTAGATTTACCATGGGTTTTTATCCATAATGTGATGATATCATCACGTTTACCATAAACAAAACAGGTTACTGTATTTGTATGAGCTTCTAAAATTTCATTACCATTGATTTCTAGTGATATATGTAGATCTTGAATTTTATCATATATATATTTACTTTCTACATATATAACTAAATATATGGAAATTTTCATATACATATCTGTAGTTAATCGCATCTCTTGATCCAGTAATTTAGAACTCATCATATTGAAATTTACTTTTGTAAATTTTCCATCTGTAAAAATAAGAAAATCATCTTCCACAGTAATCCAGATATCTCTATTATCTAAATATATTTTGTTGACAGCATCTTTATCATATTCTGGCCTGCTACATTACCTATTCTTTTATTTTTTGCATCAAATTTATCATTCTGTAATATTAACGAATTTTTTTCAAAATATCTTTTATTCACAACATTTTTATCATCTTTAGGATCTGCTACATTTCCTATTCTTTTATCTTTTGCATCGTAAGATTTTCCTTCTGAAGAATGTAAAGTTGTTTCATCTAATTCTTTTATTCTCTTACCTGTTTCTTCAGTAAAGGATAAAAAACCCTCATCATATTTAGTTTCTATAAGATCTCTCAATTCAAAATGATTATTCTCTATTTTATTTAAAACGAAACTTTTAGTGGTTAAATCTAAATCATCTATAGGATTTTCACAATTTTTTAAAATTCTATTTTCCATATCATAATTTCCATCATCCATTAATTTAAAACCTATACCAGGAGGTCCAATAGGCCCTTCTTTCATTTGATCATCATAAGGTGGATAATAAGCACTCATTTATTATAGCATTAATTTTATGATTTTAAACTCTTAACCATTGTTATAGTTTTATTTTTCAAATTTATAAAACATCTCTTTCTTTCTTTAAAAATAATATAAAACTTATATTCCTTTTGAGTATTCATTAATCTCTCCCAATTAAATTCAATATCTAAATTATTTTAATCGGTATAGTTTTCATGATTTGATAAGTCAAAATAAAAAATAGTATACATATCTCCAAAATTCTTCTTATTTATCAAACATCCTGTTTCTGTATTAATATCATTTAATCCTGCATGTAAAAGAGCTTCATACACTCTATTATAATCTTTATTGGTAAAATTCGTTTTGTAACGCATAAGAGGAATTTGTTTATTACTAATCATCAACCAGCATTCAGTCATATCTATATTATCAAACTAGCCGCCTTTGGCGACCAGCCTGTTCGCTACCCTTGAAAATTCTGACCGTGACAAATTCTAACCGTGGCACACTCGCTGGCGCGACCTATCAGTAAGGTGTAAGGTAACTGTTTGGACGGTCAGGAAGTGCCACCCAATTTAGACCGGAACTCAGTGGGGGAGACATCCACAGGGACCGTATCCTCCTTCCCCTACCACCAACCTTTCGGAAGGACTTACGGTCCCACATGTTTAACGTGATCGTACTCCGCCTGAACACAGCGGCAGTTTTGGCAGTGGCGGGAATCGAACCCAGACCTATCGAGAGTATTTATTAAATTTGAAAACTTCATCGAAGAAAATGAACTTCATTCAAATGATGGCATTGAAATATAAATTGTCTGGTTTAAACATCTCTAAAAGGCGTTACATTCCTCGGTAATATTTTTAAAATTATCATAACACTACAATAATTTATTATATTTGAAAACTTCATCGAAAACAAAGGAACTTTATTCAAATGACGTCATCGAAATATAAATCGCCTCTATATAAAAGCAGCATGTCCTTCCGGGGGGTGTAAGGTAACTGGTTGGACGGCCAGGATGTGCCACCCAATTTAGACCGGAACCCAGTGGGGGAGGCATCCACAGAGACCGTACCCTCCTTCCCCTACCACCAACCTCTCGGAAAAACATACGGACCCATATGTTTAACGTGATCGTACTCCGTGTCAGTGGCGGAAATCGAACCCGGCCCTACCGAGTGCAATTCTCGCGCTAATTTAAATTTTATAATGACCATATGATAAGCGCTTAATTCCATCATCCTCGTTCCATCGTTCCATTATTTAAAATATCCATAAAATTAAAATATCCATTTAAAATATCTATAAATTAAAATATCCATTTAAAATATCCATACCAGAAAGGTGTAAGGTAACTGTTTGGATGGCCAGGAAATGCCACCCAATTCAGACAGGTACTCAGTGGGGGAGGCATCCACAGAGACCGTACCCTCCTTCCCCTACCACCAACCTCTCTGAAGGACTTACGACCCCACATGTTTAACGTGATCGTACTCCGCGATTCCTTGCAGTTTTGGCAGTGGCGGGAATCGAACCCGGGCCTACCGAGTGAAATTCCCGCGCGCTAACCACTGGGGTACTTCGCTCTCCGCGACATTTTCCATAACTTTCTTTTTATTCACCGAATTTAGACCGGAACCCAGTGGGAGAGACACCCACGGGAACCGTACCCTCCTTCCCCAACCACCAACCTCTCGAAAGGACTTACAGACCCACATGTTTATTCCGCGTGATCGTACTCCGCGTGAACACGGCGGCAATTTTGGAAATCGAACCCGGGCCTACCGCGTGCAATTCCCGCGCGCTAACCACTGGGCTACTTCGCCCTCCGCGACAATCTCCATAACTTTCTTTTTATTCACCCAATTTAGACCGTACCCTCCTTCCCCTACCACCAACCTCTCGGAAGGACTCACGAACCCACATGTTTAACGTGATCGTACTCTGCGTGAACGTGGCGTAAGTTTTGGCAGTGGCGGGAATCGAACCCGGGCCTACTGAGTGCAATTCCCGCGCGCTAACCACTGGGCTGCCGCGCCCTCCGCGACAATCTCCATAACTTTCTACATATTCACCCAATTTAGACGGGAACCCAGTGGGGGAGGCATCCACAGGGGCCGTATCCTCCTTCCCCTACCACCAACCTCTCGGAAGGACTTACGGACCCACATATTTAACGTGATCGTATTCCACGTAAACACGGCGGCAGTTTTGGCAGTGGCGGGAATCGAACCCGGGCCTACCGCTAACTTCCCGCGCGCTAATTTGCAATTTAAAATGACCATATGCTTAATTCCATCATCCTCATTCCATTGTTTCATTGTTCCATCATTTAAAATATCCATAAAATTAAAATATCCATTTAAAATATCCAAAAGTTAAAATATACATTTAAAAAATCCAGATCGTCCCATCATTTAAAATATAAATATAATAATTTATATAGAGTAAAGGAGCTCTATTCAGAACCGTGACGTCACCCCCACCTTGACGTCCCCACCCACCACCTTCCCTGCTTCAGCGGGGGAGAAACGAAGCGGCACGCCGAGCGGAAAGCCGAGAAATTTAAAATCATGACGTCTTTAAAATTGCGATCCTGAAGGCAATTTTCATTATTTCTGGACCAGATTAGACTTGTAAGAATACCAGATATTTCAGCTTTCTAAAAATGTAAATTATTAGTCGAAATTATGAGTACTTTTTACTATGCGAGAATTTAAAAACCAAAAATCGTTTTTTTGAGCCAAAAGTGACTTTTGTTTTAAAATCTTTAAAAAATATTAGAAATCGAAATGGAGATTTGAAATTGATATATTTTTACTCGCAATTGTCTGCTCTTTCCGATGGTGTGAGTTGTTTTTTTCTACGACGTCTGGATCGTGGAGAAAAAAGGGCAAAAAGGGCAAAAAAAGGTCGAAATCGCATAAAACATTAAATAAATAAAAAAATAATTAGAATTTTGAAAATCGGTTTTCACGTGTCCCCTTCCCTCCCCCCCAGGTCTCCGATTGCCAAATTTCGTAGCTCTCCGACGCGCGGTCGCGAAACGTATAGTGTATAAGGCAGACACACAGACACACACACACACAGACATTGCCTTTTATTATTTACTAGCCGCCTTTGGCGACCAGCCTGTTCGCTACCCTTGAAAATTCTGACCGTGGCAAACTCGTTGGCGCGACCTACCAGAAAGGTGTAAGGTAACTGCTTGGAAGGCCAGGAAGTGCCACACAATTTAGACCGGAACCCAATGGGGGAGGCATCCAAAGAGACCGTACCCTCCTTCTCCTACCACAAACCTCTCGGAAGGACTTGCAGTCCCACACGTTTAACGTGATCGTACTCCGCGTGAACACGGCTGCAGTTTTGGCAATGGCGGGAATCGAACCCGGGCCTACCGAGTGAAATTCCCGCGCGCTAACCACTGGGCTACCGTGCCATCCGCGACAATCTCCATAACTTTATTTTTATTCGGCAATTTTGGGAATCGAACCCGGGCCTACCAAGTGCAAATCCCGCGCACTAACCACTGGGGTACTTCACCCTCCGCGATATTCTTCATAACTTTCTTTTTATTCACCCAATTTAGACCGGAACCAAGTGGGAGAAGCATCCACAGGGACCGTACCCTTCTTCCCCTACCACCAACCTCTCGGAAGGACTTACAGACCCACATGTTTAACGTGATCGTACTCCGCGTAAACACGGCGGCAATTTTGGGAATCGAACCCGGGCCTACCGAGTGCAATTTCCGCGCGCTAACCATTGGGCTACTTTGCCCTACGCGACAATCTCCATAACTTTCTTTTTATTCATCCAATTTAGACCGTACCCTCCTTCCCCTACCACCAACTTCTCGGAAGGACTCACGGACCCACATGATTAACGTGCTCGTACTCCGCGTAAACACGGCGGCAATTTTGGGAATCGAACCCGGGCCTGGTAACTGGTTGGACGGCCAGGATGTGCCACCCAATTTAGACCGGAACCCAGTGGGGGAGGCATCCACAGGGAACGTACCCTCCTTCCCCTACCACCAACCTCTCGGAAAAACATACGGACCCATATGTTTAACGTGATCGTACTCCATGTCAGTGGCGGAAATCGAACCCGGGCCTACCGCGTGCAATTCCCGCGCGCTAACCACTGGGCTACTTCGCCCTCCGCGACAATCTCCATAACTTTCTTTTTATTCACCCAATTTAGACCGTACCCTCCTTCCCCTACCACCAACCTCTCGGAAGGACTCACGAACCCACATGTTTAACGTGATCGTACTCTGCGTGAACGTGGCGTAAGTTTTGGCAGTGGCGGGAATCGAACCCGGGCCTACTGAGTGCAATTCCCGCGCGCTAACCACTGGGCTGCCGCGCCCTCCGCGACAATCTCCATAACTTTCTACATATTCACCCAATTTAGACGGGAACCCAGTGGGGGAGGCATCCACAGGGGCCGTATCCTCCTTCCCCTACCACCAACCTCTCGGAAGGACTTACGGACCCACATATTTAACGTGATCGTATTCCACGTAAACACGGCGGCAGTTTTGGCAGTGGCGGGAATCGAACCCGGGCCTACCGCTAACTTCCCGCGCGCTAATTTGCAATTTAAAATGACCATATGCTTAATTCCATCATCCTCATTCCATTGTTTCATTGTTCCATCATTTAAAATATCCATAAAATTAAAATATCCAAAAGTTAAAATATACATTTAAAAAATCCAGATCGTCCCATCATTTAAAATATAAATATAATAATTTATATAGAGCAAAGGAGCTCTATTCAGAACCGTGACGTCACCTCCACCTTGACGTCCCCACCCACCACCTTCCCTGCTTCAGCGGGGGAGAAACGAAACGGCACGCCGAGCGGAACGCCGAGAAATTTAAAATCATGACGTCTTTAAAATTGCGATCCTGAAGGCAATTTTCATTATTTCTGGACCAGATTAGACTTGTAAGAATGCCAGATATTTCAGCTTTCTAAAAATGTAAATTATTAGTCGAAATTATGAGTACTTTTTACTATGCGAGAATTTAAAAACAAAAAATCGTTTTTTTGAGCCAAAAGTGACTTTTGTTTTAAAATCTTTAAAAAATATTAGAAATCGAAATGGAGATTTGAAATTGATATATTTTTACTCGCAATTGTCTGCTCTTTCCGATGGTGTGAGTTGTTTTTTTCTACGACGTCTGGATCGTGGAGAAAAAAGGGCAAAAAGGCAAAAAAAGGTTGAAATCGCATAAAACATTAAATAAATAAAAAAATAATTAGAATTTTGAAAATCGGTTTTCACGTGTCCCCTTCTCACCCCCCAGGGTCTCCGATTGCCAAATTTCATAACTCTCCGACGCGCGGTCGCGAAACGTATAGTGTATAAGACACACAGACACACACACACACAGACATTGCCTTTTATTATATAGAAGATATCATATTATTTTTTTCATAATTACCATCTCTTTCAACGTATTGAGGAATAACATATACACATAAAACTTCATCGGAGGCTGTAGTTGCTGTGACAGATCCACTATCGCTTTTATAGGGACCTACCATCTTAAATCTATATCGATCCCAATATACCTCTATATCTTTATCAGATAGAAATGATTCCATAAACACGCTTTCTGCAGAATTTTTAAATTCTATATAAGGTAAATGCAAGGTTAAACTTTCAACTACTACCTTATAATTAACATTTCCTATATCAGTATATATCATATTCTTATTTTCATTTCTTTGAATATCTATTTTCACTCAAAACCAGAAATAACCTTTTCATATTCTCTAAAGAAATCGATTATATCTTTTAATGGTGTCCATATTTTAATGATATTGCTATCTTTCGTTAGTTCCCATCTCTTTGCGAATCCTTCGTTATAATCTTTATTCATTTTCAAATTATTAAAAAAATCAGTTATTTTAGTAGTATCTTGTAAAGTACCCTCATATTTTAACTCTTTTCGGTCAGCTGAATCAGCTGTATCTAGATAAAAAAATTCATCTTGAGCTTGTGATGTTGTATAATCAGTAGTATAATGAGTTAATCTTATAGCATGATTCATGATTGAAAAATTTGACTGTGTATTTGATTCAATTTCGGTATCTCCTATATGTACTTTTAAAGTTTTGATAAAACCTCCACCATTTACCAGACTCACATTTTCGTTTCCAATGGATGATTTATCATTTTTTGTAATTTTTAATTTTTGTTCAAGATATCCTCTAGAATATAAAATTTTTGCTTTAGTATCATTAATATGAAAAACATAGGTGGCATTCTCATCTGAACTATGTTCTTTTGGGTGAATTTCTCTTAATTCATAACTTTTAATTTGATCATTATAATAATAATGAGTATCACTCAAATCATAAATATTTATTTAGGAAGAATTATTAAACCGCCTCCTTTCTTTTTCATTGAAAATATTTCATTTAATTTATTCTGTCCTTTAATAATAGGTTCAGTTTTCACCTTTAAAAATATTTGTATTTTTTTACTTTTTCTATATAATCTATGTTTATTCATTTATTTATGAAGAAAATCCTGACCTAACAATTGATATATTTTTTTAACGTAGTTATCCTCAAAAATAGGTATAAAATTAAATTCTACAGCTCCTTTACTTAAATCAATTAATTCACCTTTTTGATTAGTAATCCTCATTTTTAACACTTTACAACAAAGTTGAAAAGTGTTTATGACTTTGTTCATTCTGTCTGTCTGTCTGTCTGTCTGTCTGTCTGTCTGTCTGTCTGTCTGTCTGTCCGTTAGCACGATAACTGCCGTAAAAATGAGTTTATCAAAATGAAATTTTAGTATGTTGTTCAGACGGTCTGTAGGACCTATGGGAATATAAATAAATAATATCACCCAATTAGTTTTTTATTGAACCCGGGTTGAAAAAATGAAATACATTGAACCCTATGGGACCTAATTTTTCAAACATTTTTTAAGTAAATTTAAAATTCACGAATTGCTTCGAAATTTTTAGGAAATATTCACATTATCCCATAGAATATATAAAAAAAAATTCAGTAAAATATGTTAAGTAGTTTTTTAATTAAAAAAATTATTTAATATAGGGAAAAAAACAAATTCAATTAAATTCTGACTTTGGGATATCTTCCAGAAAGAAATCAGAGAGATATTATATAATAAATATCTCTCCATTTGTTTAAACGTTTTGCATATGGGAGTGGCTTCATATTTTAAAATAAATTTGGTAGATAACAATTTTTCATTTTTTTTAAATTTTATATAACTCTTCATGATAAATTTAATTGATGGCATTTTAAATGCACTTTCCTACGTCCTAGAGAGTTAAAATTTGGTACACAGCTTAAATTTGTTGAACATTTTATTCGACAAAAATTTGATGGATCTTTAAATATAGATCATACATTTTTTTCGAAATGGCCTGAAAATAATCCCCGTTCACTTCTATAAATCATTGTTGTAATATTGTTAAAAATTCTGATGTGGACAGCACATGTCTTTCTCTGCAGACTCATATTCGTTCTCTTTATTTATTCAATGATAATTTGAGTTTATCTGCACAACATAAGTATTTTAAATGACATTGAATTTACACGTTAAACTTAAATTTGGTTCTCATTTGATAGCTGGACTTATTGTCAAAGGTGGCGTAGCGAAAACGCGAAAAAACTAGAATATCTCAAGAACGGCTAGTCCTAGAGTAATGGGGTTAGTCTTATTCTTTTTGTTGTCAAAAATCACATATAAAATAGGAATTTAATTGATATAATTGAGCACACGTAGTCTTTTATTTTTATATATAACGATTTTTGCTGGCTATTTCGCAAAAATAGCCCGTTCCTTTTTCCCGAATCGTAGTAGAATGACCTACAAATGATTTATATACAAAATTTTGTTAAATTTGGTATATAAATCACTTGTAAGTTATTGAAATATTATACACCAAATTTTGTTAAATTTGGTTCATTAGTTTTTAGCTAGAGTGGATAAAGGCAATTTCTACGGCCATTTCGCAAAGAAGGCAGATTCTTTTATTACGAATCGTGCTATAATCTAATGAACATCAGGATTTCCCACAAAAAACATACCTACCAAATTGTATGAAATTCGGTCCATTAGTTTTTCAATTGGAGTGGATGTAATATCCACACAGACACACAGAAACATACACAGATACACCCTTACACACACAGACGTCTTCCTAAAACTAGTTTTTTCGTGTTCTAGAAGTCCCAAAACATGTAGATCCTTTGAAAATTCGAGTTCCGATCTTCGGCACGATTCCAATACTTTGAGTACATACACATACACATATATATTATCTGTGTATCTAAATTCCGTGCCTATGCAATTACAATAGTTGTGATTTTAAATGATCCCTAAACTTTTATTATTTCTTCAAGGAAGCCTAATTTTAACATATGCAGAATGCAAATATCTCAAGCGATTGTAAGATGAATTACATAAGAATTGTTGAATTTTTTTCACACAAAATTATTTAGCTCTGGAGTCTGGAATACAAGTTATATGAATGAAATATTCATTGATTTTGCATAAAGAATCAGATGATTTATATTTCGATACAGTTTTAAATATTTAAGTATAATAAATTACTGTAGTACTGTGATAATGTACAAGATATTACCACTGAATGAATCACATTTTAGAAATTTTTAAATGAAATTACATTTCAGTTGGAAAGTGTTTCATAATCAATGCTTATGCATGATTGATCTTTCTTGTTATTCTTTCAACAGGATCCGTTTTAACAGGAAAATATATCCAATTATTAAATTCTTTTGAAATTATACTACCTGGAGGGTTTTTATTAGTGAAAGAATATATGACTTCTGAATTATATTGATTTATTAAAGATCCTTTTACAACATCACAGTGAATATAAATATTATCATTTCCATTGCATATATCAGCTATATGTTCACCTTCAACCTCTGTTTCTTCATCATAACTTCCATATGTCGGTTTTAAAAAGCCAATAATTTTATGAAAGTTACTTTTTGTAAAATCCATTACCCAACCTTTTTTCAGTTTAATAGCTATTATTTGTCTTGCTTCAATAATACCAAATTTCACAGGTGGATCTTCACCAAATATTTTTATCTTATACTCATTTAAACCTCTTATAGTATAATTACCATATGAGATAGCAATTGTTATATCTGTGTCTAATGTATACATTCTAAATATGTTATTTCCATAATTCTCACTTATATTAAACCATGAAACTTCCATAGAAAATGACTGTAAAGCTAATTTTTTTAATTTTAGAGGTGTAATAAAATTTACAGTAAATTCCTCTGATTTCTCATGACCTTCAGTTTTTAATATTATCATTTATACAGAACAAAATTGTTATTACAGTCACTAGGTTTTTGTGTAGGAAATGATTTGAGAACATTTTTAGGTGATATACCTTTATTCCTTTCTCTTATATATTTCATACAAAATAAACCACATTTCACAGATGTAGGTTTCTGTAAAAAACTATAATTATGACCTATTTTTGGTTTCTTATTAGATGTAACAAGAAATGATTTAATATTTTTAGGTATATCGTTATATTCACCAAACGGATCAAAATACTCCACATATTTATATTTAGGATCATTATAATAACAAACCCAATGAGTTCCAGGACCTGTTGATACATCTAAATTAATGATTCCATTTTCAAATTTTCCTATTGTTTTAGATAATAAATCAGAGGTAAATACACCTCTAAATCCTTTTTCATTTTTCATATTTTCTTCAATCATTTTGTTACTAATTCCCATGGTTGATATATTCCCTTTCCATGTTTTTTTTCTTTTCCAGATCCCTTTTTTTGTACAGCTGAACTAGCTAATCCAGATAAAGAACCTGTTGCTAATGCTGGAACTGCAAATTTAGCAGCGGTTATTAAAGAGGGTATAAGTGCTGCTAGAAATGGTAAAAATCCTCCATTTTTAGCTAATTGAGTTTTACTGATTGTAATTCTTTTTCCATCATTAATATGATTAATTTGAGTTTTAGTTAAATGCATCTCATGATTAGGAGTTTTAGATTTATCTATTTGTAATGTTAGTTCTTCTTTATTTCTAAAAGCTGATTTAAGTTTATTTTTCTCACCTTCACTCAAATAAACTTTATTTTTTATGATTTATTAACAGAGAAATTGTTTATGATATCGTTGTACATCATTATAAGTCATTTCTCCATTTTTTAATAACATATCTAACAATAAAACTACTTGATTATACATTTTCTTTGATTTACTTCCATTACATATTTTTTCTGTTAAATTTGATAATACATCCAATCCTTTACCAACCTTTATATCTTTACTACTTCGAATCAGATTTAATCTATTCATATAATTTTGCAACATATTTTCTTTATTTTTAATTTCTTCTATTTCGTTCTTTTTCTGATTTAATTCCTCCTCTAAAAATTTTTTAGCCCTAGAAATTGTACTTTTTAAGTTGCCTCTTTTCTTTGATAATCCTTCTTTTAGATGTTTAGCTTTTGCATACATCTCCTCTAATTTTTCTTGATCGTTTAAAAATACTGAAGGTCTGTATAATTTTTCCTCTTTTAAATATTTTAAATTTAAATTTTGATCGATATCATAAGTAATAGATACTAATTCTTTCACAGCTTCCATAGGCTCTTCTATAGATGGAAATGAAATATTTTCTACAACATTTTGAATACTTTTTACAACCTCTTTATTTGATTTTTCATATTTTTCAATTTTTTGAGTGACTGGTTTATGAAATTCCTCTAAGGTTTTCTGAATACCTAATTTTTCTTTTAGTTGATCTTCACTATTCTTTCTTATTTCTTTTTCTAATTTTACTAATTTAATTGAATCTTTTATTTGCTTTATAAGCTTTTGTTTTCGTTCTTTTTCTAATTTGTTCATTTATATAATATTAATTTTTTACTGCAGCTAATTTTATTTTTTACTACAGTAAATTTTACTGTTATATAAATGATAAAAATTAAAGATTACACGGAACCAGATGAGTTACCTGATCCTAATCAACATCCTTTGTTACCTAAACATCCATTTAGATTGCTTATAACAGGGCCTTCAGGTTCAGGTAAAACAAATTTACTGTTAAATATGATTTAAGATTTTTTAACTTTTGATGCATTATGTGCAAAAGATTTATACGAACTTAAATATTCTAAATTACAAGAAATATATACATTGTTTGAAGATATAGAAAGAGAAGATATTTGAAATGTAAGAAGAATAAGAAAACATTATTAGAATTATATGATAAATACAAAAAAGAAGTATTCTTTTCATCAGATGATTTTATTACATTAGATGATTTAAATCCTTCATTAAAGAATTTAGTTATTTTCGATGATTGTGCGACTGAGAAAGATCAAAAAACCATTCAGGAATTAGTTATCAGAGGTAGAAAGAAAAACGCATCCATTATTTATTTATCACAGTCTTATTATTCAACTCCTATCAATATAAGAAAGAACTGTAATTACTTTATATTTTTCAATCTACAACCAAAAGAAATTCAACAGATTATAAGAGAGATAAAAAAATTAAGTACTGAAGAATTCAAACAAATATATAATAAAAGTGTTCAAAAACAATACGATTTTTTAATGTTAGATTTAGTGAATCCAAAAATGAGATATAGAAAAAAATTTGATCCTATATAAATGAACTGGAAGAATATTTAGAAAAAAGATTGTATGTTTACAGAAAGAGTAGAAATTTATATCAAAAGATAAGTATTTCATTATCAGTAAGTAAGGTTATTCTAAGTGGAACGAGTTTATTAGCAATAGCCTTTCTACCGCTTGCTTTTTTAAGTTTATCAGTTGGAATAGTAGAAGCTATTGATCTAGCATTAAAAATAGCAGAAAGAAAGGAAGAATATACACATTGTTATAATTTTTATAAAGAACTCATTAATTCGTTTAAAGCTAAGGATATGACAGTAGAAGACATTTATATGCGTGAAAAGGATTTCATAAAAAGTTTAAAATTTAATCTAGTTGAAAAATACGTAAAAAAAAATGCAATTGAATGGATATAAATTTATTCATCCTAAATAAATGAAAGGTGGTGATATTGTTGGATGGCTACAAGATAAAATAAATCCTCCAGAAATGCATTTACCAGGATATCAATATTGTGGTCCATTTAAAAAATTAGAAAAAAGATTAAAAAGAGGTGATCCTGGAATAAATAAAGTTGATAAAGCATGTAAAAAACATGATATTTCTTATAGTAAAACAAAAGATACAAAACAGAGACATGTTGCTGATCAAGAATTAATATATGATTTAAATGCAATACAAGATACATTTCGAGAAAGATTAGATAGAGGAATTATTAAACCTATTATTAAAGCTAAAAAAACTTTAGGGTTAGGAATATCTCCTAATATGTATTGTGTCAAGTGTAAAAAGAAAACCGAAACTAAAAATTATTATGAAACTACTTCTAAAAATAATAAACCATTTGGTAAAGGTATTTGTACAATTTGTGGAAGTAAAAAGAATACTTTTTTAGGAATTTAAAAGAGACATATTGTAATCCAGAAACAGGTAATTGTGGTATTCAAGAATTGAAAAGAAAAACAGGATTACCTAATGTTGAAGAATTTTTACATGAACAAGATGTATATACTAGATATAAACCTGTCATTCGTAAATTTAAAAGAAGGAGAGTTTATGTTCTAAACAGTAATAATCAATTTGACGCTGATTTGTTATTTATAAAAAATTATAGCAAATATAACGATGGAACTAATTATTTGTTAACAGTTATAGATGCTTTTAATAAATATGCTTGGACTTTCCCTATAAAAAGAAAAACAGCTGAAGAAATCGTACAAGGTTTTAAACAAGTTTTTAAAGAAAGAAAGCCAAAATTCATTTTGACAGATGAAGGTACTGAATTTACAGGAAAAGTTACACAAAAATTATTCAAAGATAATAATATACATTGGTTTACAACCTATAATAAAAAAATAAAATCTGCAATATCTGAGAGATTTAATCGAAGTATAAGAGAAAAAATTATAAAATATATGCGCGCTAACAATACTAATAGATATATTGATGTATTACCCAAATTACTTAAAAATTATAACAATTCATATCATAGATCTATAAAAATGACACCTGTTGAGGCTAGTCGAGACGAAAATGAATCTCTAGTTTATAAAAATTTATATACTAAAAAGATCATGAAAAAACCTAAATTTAAGATAGGGGATAGTGTTAGAATATCAACAATTAAAAAAACATTCAGGAAAGTAGATGATTCTACATTTACTGAAGATATTTTTATAGTATCTGAAGTATTAAAAACAGATCCTGTTACGTATCGATTAAAAGATTTAAACAGTAAAGAAATTGAAGGAACTTTTTATGAAAATGAAATGGTAAAATATAATAAAAAAGATGATGTATATAAAATTGAAAAAATCATAAAAAAGAAAGGAAATAAATATTTTGTAAAATGGTTAGGATATCCAGATGAATTTAATAGTTGGACATCTGATTTATACAATGTTTAAAGATAGATGGTGATCCTTGGGAATCATTAATATGATGATTTAACGGGGTGGGATCAATCACCCCCCGATAAATATGATAAAAAGCTGTTAATAATACGTAGTAAATAAATGAATGTTAACTTTTTTGACGGTGTTGAAATGGTTGAATCGATTGATATTTCAGATAATGAAGTTTCAGATAATAAAGTAGCGCATAATTTAAAGATGAAATTAATCTATGATTCTTCAGAAGAAGAAGAATATTTTTATGTTATAGACTATGAGAGTTTAAAACAAAGATATAAAAGTAGAATTAGTTATTTTAATCGAATAAAAAGGAGGTATAATATTACTCAAGAAGTTGAGGAAATGTTTTTAAAATTTTTAGATTTTATGTATTATGAGAAATCAGTTAACTATTAATATTTTATGAAAAAAATTTGTGATATTTTTAATATTGAAAATAAAATAAAGTTCCAAAGACTTTGTTCTAAAGTCAAAAAGAAATATGAAAAAATCTGGAATGAATTTCAAAAAATGTTTCCTAATAAATGGAGTTAACAAATAAGTGTATACACTGTTTGACTATGAAATCAGTAAATGAGTTTTATATATATCATAGAAATGGAAAAATTTATTTCCAAAGTCATTGTAAATGTTGTGATTCCATAATCAAATATAAAAAATTTAAATGTGAATGTGGTATGCAATATACCTATACACACAAAAAGAGACATTTAAAAAGTATTTATCACAGTAAGCATCTTCCAGGAAAAATTATTTCAAAAAATGTTTCCTAATAAATGGAGCTCACCTTAAAGTCAAAGACTATTAATGAACTTAGAAAAGGAGTAAAATTATTGAATATTAAACAACCTAAAGGCTGTAAGAAGGATGATTTAATTAGATTATTAATTAAATATATCAGAAAAACAGGTGAATATAAACCTGTTTTAATAGATTTATTGAATATAGATTTGTCAGCATACTTAGATAAAAAGAAAAAAAATATTTATTGAAAAACCTGAAAAACGTAATAAAATTAAGAAAATTTTTGATTATTTTAGTTTAAGATTTGATAAAAATAGTAATGATTTTAAATCTGTAATTTTCTTTCCTGAAGAAAAGTTACTAGAAGAAAATCTTGAAAAAAAGTTATCTACAGAAGATAGAAAATGTCGTATATGTGGTAAATATTACGAACCTGAAGATAAAGAAAAATATATAAAGAAAGACTTAATGATTAAAAGATCAAAACAAAAGAGAAAATGTATTATTTGCGGTATATATTATAAACATTTAGAAAATCACATATCAAGTCGCAAAACATAAAAAAGCATTATTAAATGATGAAGGTAACGTAGAAATTAAGGAATATGAAACTGCTTATATATCTAGATTAAGATCATATAGAATTAATAATTGTAATAATATTAAAATCCCTCTAGAATTTTTAGAAGAGAAAAGAAAGGTTGTAATAAAAAAAATAAAGCAAATTTTGGAAGAATTTAATGGTATAAAGGTAAATTTTAAATTGTTTTGTTTGTATAAATTGAATGAAGAAATTCAAGAATTTACATTCAAAACTGAGAATCAAATTATATTAAAATCTAATGATTTACATACTTTTTATGATTATATTATTGACAACTTAATAAATGAATCTGATGATTTTATATCAAAAGGATCTGGTTGGAGTCTTGAAGAAATTAAATTTTTGGAATTGAGAATAAATAAGTATCAACCCTTGAGAGGATCAAGTTATATTGACTTACCTGAAAATATTAAATCTAAACAAGCTATAATAAATGTAAAAAATAAAGATAATAAATGTTTTATGTAGTCTATATTATCAGCAATTTATCCTGTAAAAAAATATCCTCAAAGAGTGTCAAAATATGAACAATATAAAGATGAATTAAATTTCAAAGGAATTGATTTTCCTGTTTCATTAGACAATATTAAGAAATTTGATAAACTAAATAATATTTCTGTAAATGTTTATAGTTAGGATGGTTCAATTTATCCACTTAGAATAACTAACAATAAATTAGAAAAACATGTAAACTTGTTTTATATGAAAGATGAAACAAATGATCATTATTGTTCGATTAAAAATATGAATAGCTGGATCAGATCACAAATTACTAATCATCGTATATTTTTATATGATAGATGTTTAAATCAATTTTATTCTGAGGAAAGATTAAAGATACATGATGAATACTGTAAAGAGAAAGAAGCTGTCACAATTAATATGCCTAAAAAAGATGAAGTTATTCAATTTAAAAATCATGAAAGAAAAATGAGAGTACCATATACTATATATGCTGATTTTGAATCTCTCTTACCAAAAATTGATACATGCGAGCAAGATCAAACTAAATCATATACTGTGAATATCAAAAGCATGTAGCAGATGCATTTTGTTATTATATCAAATATGAAAATGAATACTTTAAACCTCCTGTTGTTTATAGGGACCTGATACAATCAAAAAGTCTGTATCTATGTTAAAAGAGGATACTCTTAAAATTGAAAAAATTATAAAAGAAAAAACTAAAAAATATGAAAGTATCAAATCAATGATAGAGTTCGATGAAAATCATTATAAAAGAACTAATATTTGTCATATATGTGAAAAACAAATCTTGAAGGATGAAAAAGTAATTGATCATAGTCATATAACTGGAAAATATAGGGGTCCTGCTCATAATGTTTGTAATTTAAATTATCAAATTCCAAAATTTATTCCAGTAAAAATCCATAATTTAACAGGTTATGATTCTCATTTGTTTATAAAAGAACTTGGATTTGATAAATCAAAAATAGATGCTATACCTAATACTGAAGAAAAATATATATCTTTCAGCAAAAAAATAGGAGGTATGAAATTGAGATTTATTGATTCATTTAAATTTATGTCTTGCAGTTTAGATAATTTATCAAAAAACTTGAGACCAGAGAATGAAATACATAGATGTCCTCCAAAAATACGGAAAATGAAATATATTAAATACTTAAAATCAAAATTTAGAGAGACATCATTACATTTTCCTGATGATAAATTAGATCTCATTACAAGAAAAGGTGTATATCCTTATGATTATATGGATTCTAGAGATAAATACAAAGAAACAGAATTACCTTCAAAAGGTAAATTTTATAATAAATTGAATGAATGTAATATAACTGATGGAGAATATAAACATGCTCAACGTGTTTGGAAAGAATTTAATATAAAAAATTTAAGTGAATATACAGATTTATATGTCAAAACAGATGTAATAATTTTAGCAGATGTATTTGAAAATTTTAGAGATGTTTGTTTAAAAACTTATAAATTAGATCCAGATTGGTATTTTACTGCTCCTGGTTTATCTTGGGATGCAATGTTAAAAATAACAAATGTTAAATTATATTTATTAAATAATTATGATATGATTCTCATGATAGAAAAAGGTTTAAGAGGAGGTGTTTAACAATGTTGCAATAGATATGGAAAAGCAAATAATAAATATATGAAAAATTATGATATACCCCGTATTGATTAACAACCTGGGAGAGGTCGGGATTTGAACCTGAGGCCTAGATGTTTATAGCCCCGTACGCTACCTTTGAGCCATGGGTACCCGAGATATGTTGAACAATTCATTAATATAACTTTTACATTGAAAACTAAAAACAATTTTAAACGAGTCATTTTTGCGAGAATACTTTAAAGGATCAATAGTTTTAATTTATCTGATCGAAAAATAGCGAAAATAATGGTTATAAAACGTTATAAACTACTGCATTTATAAAGTATTCATCATGAGTAGGCAGTTTCTTTTTTAACTGTTTTATACTGTTTGATGCTGCCATCTAGCAAAAGAAATCTGCAACAAGTTAAATAAATATTGTATTCTCTTCACGCTACGTACTACGTTTTCTCTTCACGCTACGTCATCGCTACTTCTACTCAAAGTAAAGGCACTTCCTCTCGCAGTGTAGCTGATAAACAAATCAAGGTCGCTTTATTTTCGCTTCTTAAATGGAAGAGTTCTGAACAAATATGAATTAGATAAAGCTTAATCATTTTTCAGTGGGGGTGTGTCACCCCCACTATAAAATTATCATATCATTTTTATTAAACATATGTTTTGTAATTCATAATGATTTCATTCATATTTTTATAATTCTTTTTAATTTTATAAAAAATGTTTAGATTTAGTTAAACATTTCGAGTTTTTCTATTAAATATATGGGGGGGGGGGGGGGGTCTCAACCCCACCCTTTAAGAACAGGGGGTCTTCCGTTCAGGTCCTCTTTTTTTACGCATTTATTTTAAATAATTCACTGTATACTTTTAATATGTCTAGCTTTTTAACTAAAAAAGTTCACTGTTAAAAGGTATATATACACATTTTTAATATATTAGAGGACTCCCATTCATTAGGAGGTCCTCTTTTTTCATGCATTTATTTTATATGTCTTGCTTTTTAACTAAAACAGTTCAGTAATTCACTGTTAAAATTTGGTCTTAATGTAAAAAAGGTATATATACACCTTTTTTAGCTATAAAATCATGTTTATAATATTAAAATGGATCGAGACCTTTTTTTTTCATAAAAAAAAATAAAATAAGCCATTAAATCATGCTTTTTAGTGTAAAAAGAGTCTGTGCTCTCATACAAGCGTATGGATACTACTTACTTCATTAAAGGGAATGCGTAGTTTTAGTTGTTGAGATAGAATAAAATATGTATACAATAAAATAATTACATTTAGATCAGTGGCACAGAAAGTATTTATAATTCATTCAATAAATATTAGAAAATATGGTAGAGTGCTAATTGTGGCCAATATACATGAATAATTGTGGCCAATATACATGTATAGTATATAGTGGCCACTATACATGTATAAGGTTAAAAAAGGGAATTACTCCTATAACAACCGGGAGGCTTATGTCGATACTTGGAGGGCCTTGTGTTCTAATTTCCCATTCAACAAAGTCGCATTCGCGGTTGCACGGTCGACGACATCTTTTACTGGGTAGGGTCCGAAAAACGAGCCGCCAAGTCAAGATCCCAGTCGCCGACGGTTTTGGGTTCATACCACAATCTGACCAGTTCAGACCAGCCACCTGAAAGAGTGTGGTACGAGGAATCTTCCAACACACCAATCTCCAGATTAATGTGATCCTTAGGGAAAGCGGGCCACTGACTATAGGGCCACTGTTCGTCCTCCTTGAAAAAGCGACCTTTACGTGACGGGATAAGATATACATGTATAAGGTAATGCTTTACATGAGTACTACATGATTATTAGTAGCATACTGGGTGCAATGTCGTTGGCCTAGATTCGATTTTTAGCTTCTGCCAACTATTATTTTGAGGTAAAATGTCGAATAATCTATAATTTTCGCATGAAGGGAAATACGAGTGTACAGTAGCTGCCAAAAGTGATTGAAGTTGCCTCTGTTTGTTTCAAAGGAGGGGGTGGGGTGCGAAAATTTAAGGTGACCCAGAACATTTCTTATATGTTCATAGTGGTGTAGTTGGTAGCATGACCAGACACAATCCAGCATGTTCGGGTCTGATGTGCGAACCTTTATTTTGTGGGTAAATTAGTTCTAATACAATACACATGAAATTTTTGAACATTACTTTGCCCATAACTTTCGCCTTCCTGGCGAAAAGTAAAACAGCGCAAAGGGAGGCTATATAATTACAAATTGTGACAGTTTTATGCACGCTCTAAAGCCCATGTCTGGACATATTTTCTGTTTTATAATTGTTTGTATCTGAGATTTAGGTTATCAATATATGAGAGTGGTTAAGTGAAATTTCATGCATTGCTGGCAGGATTAGGAAAAAGAACTTCTACTAGAAAAATTCAACTGCAAATAATATAACGATTTTGCCTCATGTTTGAACATCTGTGCAGTATGCTTGATAAGCACAGGGCATTCAGCGATTCATACGTTCAATGAACAATTTAAACAGTTGGAAACATGCTCTCACTGCAACAATAAGCATCGGCAGATCGATTTGGTTTTTGTTATTTTATCGAATTTTGCCAATAACAGGGTTACCGTAATGTTTCTTGGTTTGATTCCCTAGCCACGGAGATTGCCGTAAGCAGATCTAGCTATGTTGTTGTGATGTAATGTAGAACGGCCCCACAAAATTGAAACTTCTTTAATTGTAGGAAAAATTATGTGTCGGACACATCAGATTTTCTTTGGAATAAGCTCCAGCTGCACTCGTGTAACTCTCTTAAAGGTTCTGTAACATTGATTTTTTTCGACTCTTAGTTCACTTTGATTTTACATGTTGAACTGCACTACATATTATTCGTATACTTTATCGAATTTAATATGACGTATATATGGTGGGAACCTGAAAGCTACAAAACGAGGCTTGATACCGTCAATATAACGGCACTTATCTTTTGACCAGAAGTTTTCTTGTTGAATTTTTTAAAGCGTTTTAACTTCTATCTTTCAACGTTCAATGGTTCAACTTTCAAACACTTGTAAAAATAGCTGAGAAAAGCTATCTTAAAAACATTATATTTATATGTAGTTATCTGCACTTTCTCAAGATAGGGCTATAAGTAAAATGTGATTCAGTAAACTATTAAATCATATATTATGTTTGTGTTCTGATTATCATTAAGCTAAGTTAAAATTTACATTGCTAGAAAATTTTACTTTACTGGACATATCAGCGAAAGCAAAAATTCAATAACTCCCAGAAAAATTGATAAAATATAATGTTATATAAAATTTTTCTTCTGTTAATTTTTTAACAGTACTTCAAACTGGACTATTAGTGGAAAATGTGTCTACTAAATTATACGTTTGGAAATCATGCATTAAGAAAAAACAGAATACAGAGAGTCAACTCCTGCTGAAAAGGAATGGAATTTTTTTTTCGAGGGAATTTTATACAATGTCTCTGTGAAAAGTATAAGAGTAATAGTCTATATATTTTTCGCAGGGATAATCTGACAACAAGTATATAAGGCAGGTTATAATATAATCCATGTATTAAACGCTATCTTAGTTAGTAAGTAAAATGTTGTCCTATGAAACAGATGTTTTGAGTTCAAATCAATCGATTTCTAAATTTAAAAGATTAAAATATTTTTTCACATTTCAGTCGAAACAAATATTCTTAATTGATATCTAAAAGCGAACCTGCTTCATCTTGTCAAAGTAAGCATAATGGGCGTCAAAGGACAAACACAGAGTTTAAATGCACTCATAGTTTCCACTAGGCTTACCACCCTCGGGGGAGCCTGTAACCCCTAGAGGGCGCGTCCCCAGGTGGCGGATCGGGGAATGCCTCTCTTTTGGGTGCTAGAAGGGAAATGAAATACCTTCAGCGGACCAACAGGCAGAAGTCCAACCTCCTGAGGCAATGGCAACCTTATTTCCATGAGAAGTCACCAAGTAAAGAACTTACACTGGAATACATATTTGACTGTCCAGCAATGCTTGCGGCTTTACAAAGCATTGGGGAATTCCCTTTCCAGGGAGAACTTTATAATGAGAAGATTGTCGATCTCGCTAGGGCAGTGATATCTGCATATGGTTCAATTTGACTTCATATGGACACGACACCAACCAACCAACTAGGCTTACCGTATAAATTGTTTTCCAAACTGGGACAAAATAAAATAAAATAAACAATGTATTTTTGGGATTGAATATAGGAAAACAAATTTGAAACCTGATACATAAGTCATTAGTTTTCAGATTTTGATTAATTGTATAGTGTTGCTAGTGTGAAATTTTAAACGGTAAGACGGTATGATTGTCGTTTTCAATTTTTTCATTAAAGTTTGAACATTCCAGATCCACGTTCATTTCACAGAGCATTAGATTTAACATTACACCTGCATTAGACCTAGTTAATTCAATAATTCTACTTCATTCTTCAGATCGAACAATGTCCCACCGTTTCAATGGGAGCGGAAGTTTCTGGTAGACAAAAATTATACTCCGAAACTCAGCTGAAATTCGGTATTTACAATTTCTGATCCTTGAAATTCTATAAAATTTGAATCTTTACAGTTTATTTTCTTCACAGTTTATTTTAATTATTTTCCACGTATCGCAGTTTGAAGACTAGAATTTATCAGCAATCACCACTTCATCAAATAATTTATTTATGCTTTTGACAACATTTTCAAGTGCTGTATTAATGTTTTCTGCAGTTGTTTTAATCGTATTCAATATAATATCACGATCCCTCAGCCATAAGAATCATTATTTCCCACCAAAACTTTCTTCCAAAAGATAAATTTCAAACCGGGACAAAATGGCAAACTGGTTGGGATTTTGGGACGTACCTTTGAACCGGGACAATTCCGGTCAAAACGGAACGCATGGTTAACCTACTTATATGTAAGTATACAGAGTGATTATAATTAAAGTTCCCGGTTTGAAAATGGTCTCAAATAAAAAGCACTGGTTAGAATGATTTGAAATCTTGCGTGAACACTCGTGGAGCAATGGAATTTTGTTTGGTGAAGAAATAAACAGTAGTTCAAAAAGTCGCCGCTAAGAAAATAATTGGCGCTTTACTACACTAGAATGCAATTCAAAAGTAATAAACGTTGATTTACTCATTGGCTAATGACGTAATAAATGTTCAATATACTGTCCTTCGAATACTGAATTAAAAGTCGATCTTTCATCATCATATGCATGCAAGTAATGAAAAAAAATTTCATCCATTGAAACAATGTTAAATTCTAAGCAGACGTAAGTGGATTTAACTTGTTTTGCATAATTGCTCTTCAAATGCTGCTGCAAATTTGCATAAGACAGTGACGTTGCAATAAACATTTGCTATAAAAAAGGAAGAGCGCAACTTGTTTCTTATAACTTAATGAAAAATCTCTATTGTTCTGTCGCAATGACTCTATCATTAAAAGATCGTGCTCTTCTTGTCAAATTGTTTTATGAGAATAACAGCTCTTGTTTAGTAGCTCTTAGAAAGTTCAGAACGTTGAAAATGTTAATATCTGGTCCTCTGTGTGGCAAAAGCTTGCCCAAAATGATTTTAAAATTTGAAGAGACTGGCTCTTTGGACATCAAACCTGGCAGGGGACGGAAAGCAGTCGATGGAGAGATAGTGGAAGACGTAGCTACAGCGTTAGAAGAAGAGCGTAACGCTAATGCACCTACGAGTGCACGTGGAATTGCCCGATCATTTGACGTACCCTCCAGTACGGTGCAAAAAATTTGAAACACATTTTGAAATGTTATCCTTACAAACTGACCCATGTTCAACAGTTGCTACCTGCGGACAATGTTGCACGTGAAATCTTCGCACTTCAATTTCTGGCTCGGATATAAGTGGACGAAGAATGGCCCTGGAACGTTTTGTGGACTGACGAAGCACACTTCCATCTCCACGGAACTGTAATACGCAAAATTGCAGAATCTGGGCAACCAAAAATTCACAGGAACTACGCCAGGTGCCTCTTTGTTCCCCCAAAGTCATTGTATGGTGCGGATTTACAGCAGCGTTTATTATCGGGCATTTCTTTTTTGAGGAAGTTGGTCCTCATGGTCCCGTCACCTGTTCTGTCAATGGCCATTGATTTGAACGTCTTTTGAAAAGTCACGTTATACTCACACTGCAAGAGTGTCAATGTATCGATAACACTATTTTCATGCAGGATGGGGCTCCACCACATATCGCAAAATCAGTGAAGCGGCAACTTCGCAGTCATTTTGGAGGTGACAGAATCATCAGCCGCTATTTTCGTGCAAGATGACTAGCACGTTCCCCTGACCTCAATCCATGTGATTTTTGGCTTTGGGGGCATCTGAAGAATGTGGTGTTTAATGGGCACATTACCAATTTAGCGGAACTTAAAGTTAGCATCACGCATCACATCCACAACATCTCTACAGAAACACTCAAATCTGTTGTTGAACACGCTATTTTGCGCTTTCAGCTTGTTTCAGAATGCGAAGGACAGCATATTGAACATTTATTACGTCATTAGTCAATGAGTAAGTCAACGTTTATTACTTTCGTATTGCATTTTAGTGTAGTAAAGCGCCAATTATTCTCCTAGCGGCGACATTTTGAACTACTGTTTTTTTCTTCACCAAAGGAAATTCCATTGCTCCACGAGTGTTCACGCAAAATTTCAAATCATTCTGACCAGTACTTTTCATTTGAGACCATTTTCAAACCGGGAACTTTAATTATAATCACCCTGTAGATATATTACATGATTTAAAAGTAATTAGGAAACTTGACAGAAATCTAGGATTTAAGCCAAATTTAAACTATATTATGCCCTGTCAATTCTCATTTCCGGATTTTTGTCATCTTTGAAAATAGTTTAATTCAATATCACTCATACATTGTAACATAAGAACGCTAACGCATGTTGTTGAAAACTATTGATGCAGTAAATCTGAGGTCATTTTTACATTTAGAACCTTGAATTCCTCTTAAACCAGCATATATTAAGAATGAAAAAGTTTATAACCTTCAATTTTGCGTCTCTATCGTAATTATTAAAGCAATTTGTAATTTACAGTTGGTATTGTCTATTAAATAGCCATAAGAAATAATTATATATTCAATCATAATTCAAAAATAATGATTCTATATAATCAATTACAATTATAATTCACAGATCTAAAAAAAAATCAAAATACATTCTGCTCATAACCTGTAATTTTTGCACATTTCCCAAAATTGAATCGAATCAATTAATTCAAGTTGCTAGAACATTCTTATTAATTTGATTGCATAATATCTCATTTAATTGAAAGTGCACTAAGTGGAAGTGAATTGTAAAAAAATTGAAATTACTTTAAAAAGAAAATTTATGGAAAGGATGCAATTCTTCTTTTTCTTTTATCTTTCCCGTTAAGAAAAATCCACTTTAATTTTTTTTAGGTTCGATTCGTTGCATTTGTTCCTCCATCGTTATAGCAATTAAAGTGGCTTAAATAGGCTAAAAAAGAAGAAGTTCAGATAAATAATCCTCAGAAATGAAGTTTCGGGGATCCATTTAGTTCCATTTATTACAGCTTTTAAAGATGATGACCGCCTTTCCAGGGTAACGATTCGATTATATAAAAAAAAAAAACTGTATTGTTTGGAAAATCAATCAAGGACAAATTCCATTTTTAATTTAACGTAAGCTTTTTTTTATCTGTCCCACAATACATGGTAATGAGGGAAGGTATTGGAATCGTGTCGAAAATTGGAACTCGAGATATCGACGGATGTACAGGTTTTAGGTATTATAGAACACGAAAGACTTATTTTTAATGTGATATCTCTGTGTGTGTCTTTCTGTCAGTGCAATGTATGTATCCATTCAAGGTGAACAACTATTCAACAGAATTTTACAAAATGGGTATATAAGTCAGTTGTGGGTTACCCCACTCTAGATGAACAACTAACTATTCGACAAAATTTTACAAACTTTGGTATATAAGTCCCTTGCGGGGACTTATATACTAAATGGACATATATACCAATACCCCATTCTAAATGAACAATTAATCAACAAAATGCTACAAAATTTGGCATATAAGTCCCCTGTGGGATACCCCACTCTAGGTGAACAACTATTCTACAAAATTTAGTATATCAGTCCCTTGTGGGACACCCCATTCTAGGTGAACAACTATTCGACATAATGCTACAAAATTTGGTATATAAGTTCCTTGTGGGTTTCCCCATTCTAGGTGAACACTCGGCAAAATTTTACAAAATTTGGTATATAAGTCCGCTGTGGGTTACCCTGATTAGATTTAAGTACGATTCGGAAAATTACAACCTGTCTTGTTTTGCAAAATGGCCCACAAAAATCGTCAAAACCTGAACATGAACACGTCTTTTTTTTTTTTTTCAATCATATTTCCTGCTTTTTATGTTTTCTTGTTTACTTCTGTTTTTATTCACACATTTTCAGTTTGGCTGGCTCTCGCTTATTTTGGCGCTCAGGTCCTGACTTGCTGTACTGAAGAAGGAAATCCATATATGATTTCTAAAACGTACGTATCCTTATTTATCTTTATTTGCGCTGCATTACCTAATTCATTATACATTAAGGCAATGGCTGAATATGGAAGTGAGAATTCGCAGTAAAAAAAATACAAGATAAATAAATGAGAAAATAAAATGATGAAAATGCAGCTGATTGTTTTAAAGATGTTCAGTGTGGGCGAGTCAAGAGCTTAGCATCAAATGAACATTACATTCATATGAAAATGTTAAGCTACCGCAATAGTGGTGCCGGATAGTGTGACAAAAGAGAAAAAAATATGAAACAAATGAAAATGCTCTAAATAAGAACAATATATGTGGTGAAGAAAAACAAAGTGGCAGAAAAAAATTAGACATGACTATTTATAGAAAGTCACTTTGAGCGCAAATAAATAACTAGTTCAGAATGTAAACCTCTGCTTAAATGAATTGTCAAAAGCATTTAATAGTTTTCAAAACACGTGATACGCGTTTTATTTTTATCATTGCGAGCAGGTCCAGAGCTACCTACCAACTATATGCAGTAAACTGATTAAAAAAGCAATGATGGTGCCCCCTTAACGAGCAGAAGATGAACAAATTGATTAAAACCAGAATAAAATCGAAAATAGAGGGATAATTTATAGAAAAGTCAGTCAGACCTAGTAAAGGCAAAATTCAAAGAAATATGGTGTTATAGACAAATACTTAACCAGATTATTTGAATTAAAAAAATCACTATCAGAGGGAAAATTTAGCACAGAAGGTGACAACACATACAAAATATGTACTATAATTATTCAAGTACAGATAACTTATCAGGGTAACTTATGAGGTCACGACAACCAGTTTGTTACCACTTTCCTCATTTGCATTAACGTATGATTTTTCTGTTCACTAATAGTCTATTACGACTTTGTGTTTCACGGACCAAACATGACACTAGCTAGGTAAAGCGGCGATTCTATACTGGGAGAATATCAAAGTTTAGATCAATCAGATCGGCTATTATTGTGGTTCCTAAGAGGTTGTGTGTGGTGGAAAGTTGTCGTCAAATACTGGAAGTAATTACCTAGATCTGTGTGGTCAAAGGCGGTAGTTTCAGGAGTTGTAAAGAGTCCGTGAGCGTTGGTATCCATTGCATCCAGTTTGAAGGTAATATTCGGTATTTATTGTGGGTTTCACACGGGTATTGCTACTTAGTAGAATGTAATTCATGTGTATTTTAGGCTAGTGTCCTGCGGTTAAAGTAGTGTTTCTTTCAGGCATATCTCCAGGAGGGAGGGGGGATTCGTCCCCTTCCAGGGACATTTATGTTAACCAAGTTTCTATTTATGTGACATAGCATTTAGATATATTTATATAGGGCAAATAGAAAACCTGCCCCCCTAAAATTCCATTCGCTCCCCGGGCCAAAAGTCTTGAAAGAAACCCTGGGTTAAAGACATACCTTTTTCAATTGATTATGTAAAGCGAGAAGTTCTACATTTCAGTTAACAAATATGTCAGTTAATGAACTTCCAGGGAATTTAGAATTGGGAAGCAGGTTGCATTCAGGCATACAAACAGCATATTTGCTAGCTCGCCAGTGCTACGTCCGAGGAATTTTAGATCACCCTCGGGAAGAAACCTGAATAAGGAACTAAGACCGAAAGAAAATAGACATGTTAAAGTAAATAACTGAATTTATTAGGATACAGTTTGGACAATACATGCACTTGAATTTGCAGAAACACTAGAGAAGAATCCAGTAACATTAATCGACTGGAAAGTAGATAGAAGTAGAAGAGACAGCATGGGCATTTTCCGCCAAAGGATTCAAGTTCACTCCACCACTTCGACAGGAACAATTGGGTCGAGTAGTAGCCACGTAGTATGCTTTTACGAAGACATTATAACCAGAGTAATGGCAGTCGCTGGAAGCTACATAGAACGATTTATGATTCGCATGGAAACACAACGTCGCTAGAAAACACAAGTCGGAATAATGTCAGGCGTTGGAAACCACACAGCGGTCTGCTCATCTCGCTACATTTGTCCCATGACCATACCCGAGAGTCCTTAACAAAAAGAGAAATCACACACACTACTGCTGATTCCCAATGAATCTTATTCCGTATGTTGTCTTGAGCTTTTACACTGTGCTTTTAGCATTGGCTTCGACCGGAATGAGCCCATCGTATTAGCATAAGTGGCGACGCTCAGCTGCCCTGCCGGGTAAATCGTGCATTGAATCAGCATCCAGCGAGGCCGAAGCATTTGCATAAATATCTCTTGCGGCCAGATAAGTAGCGCATGGAATCGCCATGTAGTAACGTTCAAGCAGTACTCTAGTACGAGATTGTTAAGATCTTCCTGTCTGCAATTTAGAGCAGATTAAGAAGTGCTCGTTACAAGCTGTCCTGTAAAAGCAACGGTGATTTCGTAGAGTTTACATAAATTATATTGGATTCAATTCAGTAAATTATCTGTGCTTGGTGAATTAGCTTAGATTTATTTTTTATGCGTTTTTGTCCTCTCAGCGCCAAATTTTCCCCTTGCAGGGATTTTTTGAGCTACTCTTTTGTGAAAGTGTTTCAGCATGTTTTGAATGTTACTCCTTTACACTTTGGTTGACTTTACGTCAATTGACACTAGATCACCCTAATAACGTAACCACATAGACATGCGACTTTAAAAAGTTCGACACTCGTTAAAGGATGTTAACACACAAGAAAGACGTAGAGAGCATGAGTTCGAATTTTTGATACGCCAGTTTTTCTGATGAACAATATGCTATATATATTCCAGCTATTCTATTTATTAATAATTTCAGCTATCTAATGAATTGTATCACAGCGTAAAATGCAGCTCAATTAATCTTCAATAGCTAATCATTCTTTGCTTGATGATAGGTCACTGGTTTATATTTTTCTTTTGTCTACATTATTCAAAAGTGCTTTTCACGTTTCGATTTGGATTTCTTTTTAACTTTCTATATCAATTAAAATCGTAGTAATCTAATTAATGATTTGACAATGGTAACCTATTTCTCCGAGGTATGGTATGATCATAAATAATTTTTGTTTATATGTTTCGTCCTTTTTCTGCTATGCACGATGAGTTCATAAACACTGCATTTCCCCCCCTTGTTTGTTTCTCAAGATCATATTTCCTGAATTCTTTTTACTTTCTATCGTTTTACTTCTCTTTTGTCCCGCTAGGTGGCACTATTATATTGGTCTCTGTCTTTTAGCCATTTTTTGTTTGTATTGAATAGTATTGGGCTTATTTGGGCGGTTTAGTTTTACGCCTGTTGCACTGAAGAAGAAGATCTAATGATTTTCGAAACTTACGTATTTTTCCTTATTTGCGCTGATAATACTTAATATACTATGTACAATCACTTTATATACTATATATGTACGGAAAGCAATTAATGATAAAATTATTCTATTATTAGACTATAAAAATTTGAAAATTCTTTTATTCCAATTATGTCTGCTACCTCAAATATTGAATAGTTTATGCAATCATACATACCACTTTCTTTTAATTATAATTTTAAATTAAATCTTTTCCGCGATTGAAGGGAAATTAACTAAAATCAATCACAGTAAGGATCCAAAAAGTAATTTGCAAGAAGTAGAAATAAATAATTTCGATTTCGATATCATCAATTACAACCACGAGTCGAAAGATGTCTAAAAATAATTAATGTCTGGAATTCATTTTATTTGCATTTAAAAGGTTGTATGTTTTTCTCATGTAGGAAAAAATGTGATGTGGGAAGCACATGACTTTCCCTACATAATGCTATGAATTTACTTCTTTCATAGCCAAAAATGATGTACAAAGATCCATGACGCAATATTTTTTATGTTGAATAATACATTTGGAGTTTCTCCAGATGCCAACATGTAAAATTATTTTGAAGTATCCAATTAAATTATATTTCGAGCAAATTTAATCTAGCAATTATCAATATTGCTAGTATTTGCAATAAACTATATAGTATTAATCGATTTTGCGTCAGTTTCGTTGATTTAGCGTCATTTTTGCAATTTTGACGATCTTTCCGTCAATGTGGTACTATTATAAAAAGCTCACTAAGTTGTGGATATTTTGTCAATTTGGTACTGCCATAAAACACGTGCCAAGATGGTGATATTTCGCCAAATTACTCACAAAATTTGTCAACTTCTTCGCCAAGAGTTACAGATTGACGGAGAGAAGGTTATTTTTATATAGTAAATAAATGACTATTGGCGAATTGTTGGGTGTCAAAATGAAGAACTAAACAAAGTATCTTTTCTCGCGAATGGAACTAACAAGATCGATGAGAATGATGTTAACAGATTTGTCGCAAGTTGTTGCATATGAAAAATGAACATATTTTACGATAGTTAAAATACTCTTTAATTTTATGTAATTTTTTTTGATAAATTTATTTGAAAAACAGGCAATACCTCGAGAGCAATTCCTGCTATCTTCCTTCAGTTTGTGCCATTCGCTTTCTAATGCAAAATTACACAAGAAATAATTATTTATGCCACATTACTAGAGGTTCTGAATTTTTAATGATATTTTCAAAATTTTATTCGAAAATTTGGGGGTTTTCCGGACTGTCGATTGCATTCAAAATCAATAGTGTTCTAGTATTTACCAGTTGTAATATTTGTACCAAATTCCGTTCGAAACGATCCATTCGTTCGTAAGACATCGCACCACGAACTCTCTGGCACACACACATACATACATATATACACATACAGCCATCGCCTCCAAAACGTTCGATTCAAGTTCAGGAATGTTTGCAACGTGCTTATCATTCGAATTCAAATTTCCGACTCCTTCACAATATTTTCCCGATATATTATACTATGTACCTACGTTAGGAAAATAAAAATATTTTCTAAAAGTTAATTTAATTATTTAATACTATTTTTCAGTGTGCCATTATACAAATTTATATTATAACTAGAAGTTAAGTCCGTCATATGAAGGTGTGCTGAAAGTCATGAAAAAATTCCCTCCCATTAACTCGACTGCAAGTCGCTATTATTCGAGGACTCGCCTGCTCCTATTATTCGAGGACTACACGCGGTCCTCAGACCTCGCCCGAAAAATATTATTAATATTCATACAACCTCCTAACATAATTATTATACGGCCTATTAACAAAACGCAATTACTTTACGACTCCATTCTAACAGAACGTACCTCTCCTATGAAAGGAGAAATTCGCTATTAAATCAAGAATATTGAAGTAATAATTACTACGGGGATTATCAGAGAATTCAAATTAAATTTTCAGAGATATTGAATTAACGCCAGCTGGGCAACATTTTCCAAATATTGCCATGTTGGCCAAATTTGTTACCAAGTTCGTTAAATTTGTCGCCAAGCGTGGCATAGAAAAACAACGATGTTGGGACTTTTTATGTATAGACATGCATACTATCTATATAATCAGTGGCGAGCTCAAAGGAGGTGCAAAGGGTTGTTGTTGTTGAAACCCAGACCGTCCGACCTACCAGAAAGGTGTAAGGTAACTGTTTTGGACGGTCGGGAAGTGCCACCCAATTTAGACCGGAACCCAGTGGGGGAGGCATCCACAGGGACCGTACCCTCCTTCCCCTACCACCAACCTCTCGGAAGGACTTTCGGACCCACATGTTTAACGTGATCGTGCTCCGCATGAACACGGCGGCAGTTTTGGCAGTGGCTGGAATCGAACCCGGGCTTACCGAGTGTAACTCCAGCGCGCTAAGCAATGGGCTACCGCGCCCAGGTGCAAAGGGTATAAATGCACAAGTTTGATTCTTTCAAATTCTATAAACTGTTGTTACAGTTTATGAAAATTTTAAATAATTATCATTTTACTAACTATTGAAGTTCTCTTTTAATTTAATTCAATTTTAAAAGGTGAGACAGTGTAGATTTTAAGAAAATTGTTTTCTACCAAACAGTTAAAGATTAACGTTCATTTTTAATTTTTATATTATATGCTGCTTCTAATGACGTTATTTTAATATTTTAGATGGCGTTTGAGATGTACGTAGTTAAAGATTATTTTGAAATAAACCACTTCACAAGTGTCTTACATAATTTTCAGTAGAATGGAATGGATAGGTATAATCTCGTGTAACTTTAATATCTCGTTCATGATAAAATTTCATGAAATACTGAAGTTAAGCATACGCTTTTAACTTAAGTATCTCATGAACTACGCAATGGATTTTAATGAATTTATTTTTTAAGCAACGAGGCAGAATAGCCTTTAAGAAAATTGTTTTCTACCAAACAGTTAAAGATTAACATTCATTTTTAATTTTTATATTATATGCTGCTTCTAATGAAGTTATTTTAAAATTTTTTAATGGCGTTTGAGATGTTACGTAGTTAAAGATTATTTTATTTTGAAATAAACCACTTCACAAGTGTCTTACATAATTTACAGTAGAATGGAATGAATGGGTATAATCTGTTGTAACTTAAATATTTCGTTCATGATAAAATTTCATGAAATACTTAAGTTAAGCACGCGCTTTTAACTTAAGTATCTCATGAACTATGCAATGGATTTTAATGAATTTATTTAATGAATTTTATTTAATGATTTTTAATGAATTTATTTTTTAAGCAACGAGGATGAGTCCAGTGAATACTGTAATTTTTGTCACCTTGCAATGAAATACGGAATAATGAGAATTAAAAATCTATTTCAATCTTTTTGCCATGACCGCTTATACGTAACTCGAGAACTGTTTAATGTATTTAACTTCTTTTTTCATCGTTTTGTTAAGGTTAATTAGAAGTTGGTTTATAAAGAATTTTTTTTAGAATTTGTACCTCTTTAATATATAAATGTGGAAATTCCATAATACGCTTATAGGAAAAAAATATCATATCCATAGATTTGAATCAAACTTTTTCCTAGACAATGAGGCTGAATCTAGGGAATGCTTTTTACTTAAATTGTGTCTTGTTACACTTACTCACATAACAAAAATTAATTAGGGCACCTGATTTTGTGTGTCTGTAATGATCTATTTTAACTCGACAATGGCTCAACGAATTTGTTCACTTTTTTAGTTTATTAAACTTAACTTAATTGGGAGCGGGTTTATGGCTAAAATATTTCAGATTTTTACCGACACAACTTTATTACAGTATTATCCCACGCAACGCCCGTAATTTCATACTCCATAATTTCATTTTATCATATATTTAATATAGAACGAAATTTCAACAAGCAAATTGAAACAATTTTCTAAAATAAATCTAGAAGTTGATTCATAGAACTTGCCTTTACTTTGTTTAAAAGAGCTTTATATCATATCAACACTGGGCCATGATACCCTTGATTCACCCTTTTTCATGTTTAATAAAATAGTTGTAATTTATAAAATATTAATTAATTAATTAATTAATTAATTAATATTGCTTGTTTACAGTGATTAATTGACAATTATATCTTCCTGATCCGTGGTTTGATAGTGAACGTTTTGATAGTAAGTCTCTCTTTAAACTATAATGTTGAAATTTTCCCTCCCTTTTAATTTAGAAAGTAAAAATAAAAGTTTTCCAAAAGAATTGAGATGTAACAATCTTTTACCGGCAACTTAATACTGATCTAAAATTTTAATGTAGAAATCATCTCTTATTGCAGCTTCTAGTACAGCAATCAGAATAGGTGAACAGATTTCGCCCTTGTTGTCTCTCATTATTACTGCAGTGACACCAAGAAAACTTATTATTTATTACAATTTTCTAAACTTCTTGAAATTATATATATATATATATATATATATATATATATATACAAATTTTCTTAATGTTTTATATCTTCACCTTATCATTTTTTAATGCCTGTAGTCTGAGTGTGAGTATTTATAGTAATGTACTATTGCTCAATCTGAAACAGGCATTTGTTTGGGTTAATTAGAATTAAATACTCAGACCTGAAGAGGAATTTAATTCTGACTAATCATCGAATTTGGGCCGGTGCTGTTCTCTTCTTTTATCGGCATTATGGCCGTGATTTTGCTTCTATGGTGATGTTAATATTACCTAATTTTTTTTATTATAATATTTTTCTAATATATATATATATATATATATATATATATATATATATATATATATATATTTATATATACATATGTGAAATTGTTGGGCAGCATAACAAGTTTTCCTGTTTATAATGCAGTAGTGGTTATTTGGTGCTGATGAAACCCAACAACAACAGCGGTCCATTAATGGTAGTTGCTGTAGTGAGTGAGCGATTCCAAAGTTTTTAATATGTGTTCTATTGACGAGTTTTGTTATTAATGTAAAGTTATTCGATTCGTTACTGTACATATTGTTTTCCAGCATGAAGAAATTTAATGTTAGGAAAGGCACATGTAATTGCAAATAGCCAACAGCCCTGCCGTGCTGAAAACACCGGTTCTCGTTAGATCACCGAAGTTAAGCAGCATCGGGCGCGGTTAGTATTTGGGTGGGTGACCACGTGGGAATACCGCTTGCTGTTGACACATTTCGGGCGCGGTAGTCCGGTGGTTTGCGCGCTGGATTTGCACGTTGCCACAACTGCCGCTGTGTTCATGCGGAGTACGATCACGTTAAACATGTGGGTCCGTAACTTCTTTCGAGAGGTTGGTGGTAGGGGAAGGAGGGTACGGTCCATGTGGATGCCTTCCCCACTGGGTTCCGGTCTAAATTGGGTGGCATTGTCCAAACGGTTACCTTATACGTTTCTGGTAGGTCGGACGGTCTGGGTCTCAACAACAACAACATGTAATTGCAACAAAGTAATTGCAAAAATCAAAAGTTATTGTAAAAGACACATGTAATTGCACACGGAGGGATTTAGTTCGCTTTTTCTTGTTTGTTGCATTTTTCTACGATTTACGAGTAGTAAGATTGTTTAGATCAGGTGATAAGAGACTAATTTTTTTTCGCTGCCCAAATATTAAAGTGAAATCTTGAGCAAAAATTTAAGATATTAACCCTCAAAGCTATTTACAAATAAGGTTTTATTGCTTTAAAGCGTGTTTGAACTTATTTATTGATCCCCAGTTTTCTTATTTTTATTTTAAATTCTGTCATATCCCAGTCCTCTTCTCTTCATTACTGATTAATTTATTTGTTTTAAAAGAAAATATATTTTTATCTAACTTTATCTTCACTGCAATTTTTATTTCAAAAATTTTAATTATTTGGTACAGATTATTGAAAACTCTTAAATTTTCATGAAAAAAATTTTTCTGAGCCTTTTTTTTCTAACCGAGTCACACATTTTTGAAATTAATTAATACATCTAAGGTGAGAATATTGTAAAGATTGGAACTTTAAAAAGAGACAAGCACTTAAAAAAATTCAACATCTTAATTTGTCACGAGTAAAATAGTTTTTTAGTTATGAATTTTTAAGGTTCCCTTCTCCACATATTCTTTGTTCTAATGCTTTTTTTTTCGCTTTAAATGAAAATTTTGTTTCAAAGTTTATTTCAACTTAGAATCACCATTAAATGACTTATTTCTTTCATTTAAATTGGTTTTCAAATACTTCTCGAAAATTTCATGCAATGTAGTTTTTAAAAATTGAGAAACAATGATGTTTTTAAATTTTTTTTGGAATATTTTAATACATTTCTGAGTTGTAAACGGAAAAATAATTTATTCTTATTTTTAGATATAGAAGAAAAAAGAATTGAAAATGTCGATCTTTGCGACATGTTCAATTCAATGATAAAGAATTGGAAAACAATAAAGTTTTTCATTTTTTTTTGTTTGGAATATTTAATTACATTTCTCAATTGTAAACGGAAAAATAATTTATTTTTATTTTTAGATGTAGATGAAATGTAGTTAAAGTGCTTTTTTCTCTTTCAAATCATATCTAGTTTAAACTGATTGAACGTTATCGCTGTTTTTATTTGTACAGGCACTAATTTAAAAAAAAAAAAAATGCAGTTCTATAGCAGAATTCTTAAATTTTATATTTGGAAGTAACTCTTTTAGAGCTCACACAAGCTAAAACATGTTTCTGACGCTATACTACAGATTGTACTTTTAAGGAAACATTTTATTTTCAGAATGTGTCGAGGCATGGTATTGAGTTCCTAGCAGGAATTACTTTAACCTCTGATCTGTGCCAATATTTGTAACCATGACATAATTTGAGCAGTATTTAAGAAAAGTGGTAATCTACCTATTCTAAGTTTAAACATTCTTTAAAATAATTTCTGGTTAATAATTTCTGGTAAATAAAGTTATGGGTATGGTAATTTTAGGCCAAATAAAAATAAGATTATATTTTAAAACAAAAAAGTAATTGAAAATTGAGATATTTTTTACACATTAAAAGAAGATGTTTGTCTTTCTGTGTGCCTGTCGTCTGTATCGAAAAATCTAAGTTTCGGACAGCTGTGAAATTCGGTACTGCGTTAACTGAACACCAGACACAGTTGACCTCAGCGAGATTTATTTTGAAATTCGAATTAGTTTTTTTTTAGTTATTTAATATGAAAGCACGATTTTATGGGATTTTCACATAAATTCGTTCCTTAGCGATAAAAAATATTATCACGATTATTTTGTTTAATTACTCTATTTTTTTGGCATTTTATTAATTTTCAGCCCAAACCATAAAAATTTAGATTTTCGAAACAGAAGGCAAAGCTTTTCTTTCATCGTTTTGCCGGTTGCTATACATTGGGCGTTGCAACCGACGTCACAACCTGCCAGCTGCTATGGGAAGCATTCATCTAGTTATCGTGATGTGTTTTAGGGCATTCCAGGATTAAGTTAAAATGGAAGACGTGGTTATCGAAGCGAATTAAATTCATCGTTTTTTTAACTTTCTGCAGCTTCAATAGTGCGGTTAAAAATGATAAAAGCTATTTCAAAAAGTTTTTCGAAATACTGATGGGTTAAGGGTACACCTTAATAATTTTGAGCCTGCAGCAATTGTCTGCACTGTTGTTGTTGTTGTTGGTGTTGACACCCAGACCGTCCGACCTACCAGAAAGGTGTAAGGTAACCGTTTGGACGGCCGGGAAGTGCCACCCAATTTAGACCGGAACCCAGTTTGGGAGGAATCCACAGGGATAGTACCCTCCTTCCCCTACCACCAACCTCTCGGAAGGACTAACGGACCCACATGTTTAACGTGATCGTACTCCGCATGAACACGGCGGCAGTTGTGGCAGCGTGCAAACCACCGGGCTACCGCTCCCGAAAAGTGCCAACAGCACGCGGTGTTCCCAGGTGGTCACCCACCCAAGTACTAACCGCGTCCGATGCTGCCTGACTTCGGTGATCTAACGAGAACCGGTGTTTTCAGCACGGTACGGCCGTTGGTCCAATTGTCTGCACTGCAAAAATTTTCTCTGTGAAAAAGTGGAAAAACACGAGGACACTTGGCTTTCAGCTAAATTCCATAAAATTTAGAAATTTCTGCTTTTTTAGTATTTAAAAATTTTTCGAGTTTGACGCAAAGAACGTCAATGGGTATCAATCAGGCTGAAATCGAAGTGGTACGAAAATTATAAACACTTTGGATCTTTACATCTTCAAATCAAACAGGTGAAAATGTAAAAAATATCTGTCTATATATATATATATATATATATATATATAAAAAACTATACACGGCATTTACATTATATATATATATATATATATTTGTTTTATCAGAAGTAAGGTACTATTTATGAATATACAAAAATAATTTTAATAATAAAATACACTCATTGCCATCCATAGCAATTTGAGCACCAAGAAAGCGTTGTCAGAATTGAACGAAATTTTATATATGTGAGTGTAATGTTGATATAAGTAAGTGATACAAAATCAAAGCAAAAGGATCATTTATTGCAATAAAAACTACAAACGAATGGTGGTTCTAGTTACCTGTTGGGCCACCTCTAGATTAAGGCATACAGATCCCGTATGGTGTTCTGCGTCATCTCATTCCGCAGTTATTGTAAGCGCGCCTCTAGTTCGACTAAACTCGTAGGCTGTCCAACTTGCCGTCCCAAGTGATTCCAGACATCATTGGTCGGTGAAAAATCTGGGGATCAGGCAGGTAGGGAAGAGTGGTAATGTGGCGGAGGCATTCCTGTGACACCCTTGCTGTGTGTGACCGAGCATTGTCCTGTTGACCCTTCCATGAGTGGCAACACATGTTGCTGAAGGATGTCATGAACGTACCGCTGGCATGGTTCCGTGGATCAATATTAGAGGTGACCGGGTGTCGTATGAGACGGACCCCATACCATCACACCAGCTGTGGAAGCGCAGCTGTAAAGGGACCTGTAAAGGGGTTCACCACGGGGCCTCCACACACGTACACGGTTGTCATAACTGTCCAAATTGAATATCGATTCGTTGCTGAAGACGACCTGGTTTCATTCAATTGCGGTCCAATCCCGTCGAGCGCGACACCACTCCAAATGAAGGTGACGGTGGTGGTGGTTGTGTGAGTGGGGGTGTCATTGGCAGCACATATAATGGGCGCTGCGATACTAAATGTCCTTCAGCCAGGCTCATCGCGATGGTACGGACAGACACAGGGACCCGTAGTGAAGGTGCTGCCTGTGTCCGGATGGCAGACAATGATGTAGATGGCGCTGTGCGTGTGTGCCGAGTGATGTGACGGTCTTCTCAGCTATTGGTCTACCTAGGGCGTCCTGAGCCTGGTCGCTGTGTATTCGGCCTCTCTCTCCACTGGCCACTTCTCCACTGGCCCCAACACCTTCTCACAGTAAAGCCAGAACGGCCTAGGTGGCGGGCTACTGGCCGAGCTGACCACCCGGCTTCCATCATCCCGATGATTGTTCCCCTCTCGAACTCTGACAGCTGATCATATTGTCTTCGATGGCGGCGTAACGGTATTTTTAATTAAAAAGCGTCCTCTTGCAACAGATTAAGTACAGGCAAAAAGCCCCTGCGTACCTTTTTTCTGCGCCAGGGAGAACGAAGTTCAACGCCCTCTGGTGGCATTACACAGTGTGGAATCACACTGTATTTCTAATCAATTGCATATCTGCTTGACACGTAACTTCATGTCAAAATGTAATAGTGCATTATACTTAGCTATTTTCAAAAATCATGTTAAGTGACCTCATGAACAGGATTCGACCACTTTGTATGCTGTGATTGTTAACACTATGATTTTTTAATATCTCTAGAATACGATTCGATCGAAATGATTAAGTGTGTGCATGTATAAAAGCGAATTTAATACTAAATTGTGGTTAGGAATGTTCAATGTACACAAAAATTGCGTTAAGCGGATTTTATATAGTGAATAGGATTCAATTATTTTAAGTGTTGTGAATTTAAAAAATGAAACTCATAGTACATTATACTTAGGTATTTTCAAAAATTGTGTTAAGTGGGCTCACGAACAGGATTCGACCACTTTGTATGTAGTGACTGTTAACACTATGATTTTTTAACATCTCGTGAACAGGATTCGACCATTTTAAGTGTTGTGAATTTTAACGCTACGTTTTATACCGTATGTTTAAAAATGAATTTAATACTAAATTATACTTAGATATTTTCAAAGATTGTGTTATGTGGGGTCGTGGACAAGATTCGACCATTTTATGTGTTGTGGATTTTAACACTGCAATTTTTTAACATGTACAGAATAGGATTCAACCGAAATGATTTTAAGAGTGTGTTTAAAAGCGAATTTAATACTGAATTATGGTACGGAATGTTCAATGAATACGAAAATTGTGTTAAGCGGATTTTATCTTCTAAATTTTACCAGTATGATTTTAGCGTGTGTTTAAAAATGAATTTAATACTAAATTATACTTAGATATTTTCAAAAATTGTCTTAAGCAGTCTCGTGAACAGGATTCGACCCTTTTAAGTGTTGTGGATTTTAACACTGCGTTTCGACAGCTTTTAAAATAGATTTTTACCGTTCTAAATAATAATTGTGTGTTTAATATTTTCACAGGCTGCAAATATTTGCACGGCAAGCAAATATTTTGGTGAAACCAAGCTTAGTTAAAAATTGAATATTTAGACACATTTTATATATTTTTAGGAGATATATGTTACACGGAAAATAGTTAACAAAAATTGGAACTTACGAGCGACGTGTTGCTGTCCAAACTACAAATGAACGATATACACTATTAAAAATAAGTTTACATTTTTGGTGACATATTTTGACCAGTTGCCACTTATTCTTTCTTAATGATATATTTTTAATAACCTCCTTGTGCTAACCAATGTTTCGCCACACATAATCTGAATAGTGTATGTTATAAATGATTTTATTGATACAGTGCACTGTATATGATTTAACCATTTTTAAAGTGATGGGTGTAATTTCAATATCGAGGTTTAGAATTTAACAAGCTACGGAACACGAATCGAACATTTTCACAGATATATGTGCAGCCCAAAATTTTAGCATTAAGTTTAAAATAAATAAATAAAATAAAAGCCATTGAATATGATTTGACCATTTTTACAGTGGGCGTCGTAATTTTAGTGCCATTATAGAATTTTAGAAGTAAGTGTACAGTTTCGACTATTTTTACAGGACGCCAACACATGTTAAAATCTATTGAATAGGAATCGACCATACTTGTACATAGATTTTAACACCCAGTATTAAAACCTGAAACGAATAAGTATTAAGTGAGATTTTATCGCATTAATTTTTTAAATTTTTAAAAATGTCTGAAATAGATGTATTTCATTGGTAGACCTAAATGGTATGGAGTACAGTTTTTTTTCTCTTGAACAGGATTCCACCATTTTAAGTGTTGTGAATTTTAAAATAAAATGTAATAGTAAATTATTCTTAGATATTTTAAAAATAGTGTTAAGTGTAGTGTTCTATATTAATACCAAGCTAAGTGGTTTTGATATGTCCGAAATCATATTAAGTGGTTTTTGGTATGTCTAAAAGCACTCTAAGTGTTTGAAAACATTATTTAAAATATGAAAAATAAAAATAAAGTTTTTCCACTTATACCAAACGAAAAAATTCAATGTTTTTTCCTAAATCTGAAAAATAATCAAATGCACGCAAAGTGATTATGTTAGTTGCAGAAACCCTATAAAGTGAATCCCACACAATCCTTTCATACTAAAGAATACAGTAGAGGACCGATATTTTTAAAATGTGAACTGTCAAGACGCCTTTGAACTAACCACTGTTGTAACCAGCACAAGCTATTCTCACCAAAGAATACATTACATGAAAGATATTAAAAAAAATATGCAAACTGTAGCGACCCCGACAAGCTAACCACGGCACTCTATCTGAAAAGAATCATCTAAAAGGAAAGTTTCCATTAGAAATTGTATGTTATACATAAATAATGAGTGTTACATATTTTAAATTACATGTTATTCAAAAAGAAGTGTTAAAAAAAGTGGGAAATGTTAGAAGAAGAAGAGAAAGTGTGTGTGATTCCAACAGCTCCAGGAGGTCCCTGGGGCTGTTGGAATCCCCTGTCACTACGCTCTTTAAGGGCAGCGTTCCCCATCAGCGTGAAATAATTTTTTAATTATTATTGATTTAAATAAATCTGAATTTTATATTCAGATACTTGTAATTTTATTTTACAAGATAAAGAAAGTTTCATAAAGAAATTTAAACTTAATTGTTTTAAAAAAAACAATTTAAAATAAATAAAGTTGGATTTTAAAATTAGATACTTGTAATTTTATTTCACAAGATAAAGTTTCAGAAGGAATTTTAAAAATAAAATTGAATTTTAAAATTAGATACTTGTAATTTCATTTTACAAGATAAAGTTTTATAAAGAATTTCAAAAAATAAATCTGAATTTTTAAATTCAGATACTTGTAATTTTACATTACAAGATAAAGTTTTATAAAGAATTTTAAAAAATAAATCTGAATTTTTAAATTCAGATACTTGTAATTTTACATTACAAGATAAAGTTTTATAAAGAATTTAAAAAAATAAATCTGAATTTATAAATACAGAAACTTATATTTTCTATTTTCCAAGATAAAAATTCATAAAGAATTTAAACCTAATTGCTTTTTAAACAGTGAAAAATAGCTAAAAATTAATTTCAAAATGTAAAGTAGTATATTTCAACGAAACATCACATGATACGATAAGAAATATCATGTGATACATCATATGATACGATAGGAATATTTAGATAAGAGCTCACTCGCTCAACATTTGTTCTCCTAGAAGGTTGTTATTGCTTATTTTTTTAAAATGTCTGTCTTTTTTAAACGCGAGAAGTTGAATGCAGAATATGTTCGCGAATTTTATTCGGCGAATGTAGCCAATTTAATTTTTCAAGAGTTGAAAAGTCTGGCCTTTCAACAATCTCAAGTGCTAGTGCATGGCCACACATACCAACCGGCTCGAAAAGTATATGCATTTGGAGATGCTGGACTATCCTACGAATTTTCTGGAAACAACGTACCTTCTGTGGAATGGACACCTCTCTTATCGGAGATAAAATCCCGTGTAGAAGAACATAAGGGATACAGCTACAATTTTGTGCTAGTAAACTTCTATGCGGATGGCCATGTCAAAATAGGGCAACACAAGGACAATGAATCTACCCTATGTTCTAAAACACCTATAGCGGCTCTCAGTTTCGATGCTACGAGATCCATAATTTTCGAGAGATAAGGAGAATCTCCTCTAAGTATTCCATTTCAACAGTGTTCGCTTTATGCGATGCATGCACCTACCAACAAATTCTATTCTCATGGAATTGCTGCGGATCCCGAAGTTTCGAAAGCTAGAATAAGTCTAACATTCAGAAAAATTCTACCTAAAACGCCAGTGCAGAAACGCAAGTGCGAGTTTTCAATACATGTGCCGTCGCCCATACCCGAAATCGATTGGAGCCATATGCATACTCCATCTATAACTACTACAGATTCCCAATGTGATTTAGTATCGTCAACCCTGAACTATGCTTCTTCTCAAAGTGGATCGGTTTCCATAGAATTAACTTCATCAGAAAAGTTTCGTTTCCATTTGGGATGTGACATTTATGTTACCGTGCAACATTTTCGAGGAAATGTTAAGGTACTCTCGCGTGTACAAGAAGAATGCTTCCGATGTTATCGTACCTACCCCTTATGCTGTAACACTCACGCCTAATACCTGGAGTGTATTTTTAAAACACATTTCAAATATGAACAATGAACACCTATCTTTCACGGTTAATAATGAACTCTTAGTATGTTTATATGAAAGCGACATATATTTACAGCAAATACCACCTTGTAATTCACAACTCAAAAAGAAATTAGTCTTATTAAATCAAGACAATTTTCATACTCTTCAGAATATAAGTAAAGATGTCACCAAATGCGTGTTGGATCAGTTACTAACAAATATCCTGCCAAATTGTATTATTAAGTAGCAAAAACCTGCCGGAGCACTACCGACTTTGCCACCCTATGAATTAATACGTATTTTAATGCAGTGTGTGCATAAACATTTATGTGCAGAGTTGTATAAATCACATCAACGCAATACATGCAAAAGTCACGGGTGTACCGATTTGAAACACAAGTGTTGTACAATACCCTGCCATATGCAATTTGTGGATTATGAACTAGTCGACCGTGAACTATTGATGATAAACACTCAAGAAATCGCTCGAGAGTTTTGTGACATAAATGAAAACAATGTTTCATTATTACTACCAGGATTTTTTAAAAGTTTCACCGTAAAGGACTATTATACAGCGATGATTGAACTGTTCCATATGTGAATATTCAAAATACAAGTTAGTAAAATATTACTTTTAAAAATTTATGTATTATTTATGTATTTTTATTACTTTTAAAAATTTATGTATTATTTTATATTTTATTAAATATATTTTTTTCTAAACACTGCTTCATTCTTAGTTGTATTTTAAATTAACTAAAATAATTATTTCTGTCAAGATTCAATTCTAAACTGAAAACACATACTAAAATCATATACATTGTAGTTGTATGATATAATTATTGTAAGTGCATAAAAATCTATTACTAGAATATAAAAATCGGCGGTGGTTCCATTCCGATGGAGCACGAAATAACGTTATATATATATTTTTTTTGAAGTCCAATTTAACTGAACGGTCCAACATGTAAAACATTCAAAATTATTTTCCAGAACCTATTAAATGATTTATTAAAAAATAAAATCAGCGGTGGCTCCATTCCAATGGAGCTCGAAATAAGTTTATAGTTTTCAAAGTCCAATTAAACCGAGTGGCTCAACACGGAAAACATTAAAAATTATATGTAAACCCTATTATAATATTAAATGTTTTATAAAATAAAGTCAGCTGTGGCTCCATTCTGATGGAGCGCGAAATAACTTTATATTTTTCAAAGTCCAATGAAATTGATGTGTTTACTTTCTTAATGTTGAAAATAGTAAACAATGTATGTAGACTCCATTTCCACGAATCGATAAAAATTAAAATATATACATTTTTCAATTTAAAAGAGTTATTAAAATAACTTACTGATTTATATCCTCTTTGGGCGCAGTAGAAGCTGCATCACCGCTTAGAATGACCATCTCCTCAGCGGAAATGCCAAAATCGAACTGAAAATCCATAAAAATTAATTAATATAAAATTATGTGCTAATCGTGGAGTCACATAAAATAAATTGCAAAATAATGAAATTCAAAACTATACTTACATCAATAGTATTGTAAGAAGACATCTTATCAAAAAGCCTATAATAATCACTAGCTGAGATCAGAAAGAAATAGCAGTTGACCGTTGCTCGATAAGGGTCGCATTTTATACCCTTTTCAGAGTTGACCTTTGGTTTTGTGCTATACAAACAATGAGATGGTCCTCTTCAAACAGAGTCAGAGGCACATGATTCTACGATAATCATGCTTTTCGATGAAATGCATTTTCCTTGTGTATAGGATTGAAATACGGTTTTATTGGATGTATTTAAATTTAAATCTGCTTTCGTCATAGTGTAATAAATATAATTAACTTCATTACAATATGTTCTCGAATTGTGGGTCAATACTTTGCACTTTAAAATATGTCCCATTGGCTTGTGAGAATTGATTGAGTACACCAAAACAGAGGTTAATAACATTAACTTATTAAAAATATATCATTAAGAAAGAATAAGTGGCAATAAGTCAAAATATGTCATCATAGATGTATGCTCATTTTTAAAACTATATATCACTCATTTGTAGTTTGGACGTCAACACGTCGCTCGTGAGTTCCAATATTTGTTAACTATTTTCCGTGTAACATATATCTCCTAGAATATATATATAAAATGTGTCTAAATATTCAATTTTTAACTAAACTTGGTTTCACCAAAATACTTGCCATACAAATATTTGTAGCCTGTGAAAATGTTAAACAGACAATTATTATTTAGAACGGTAAAAATCTAATTTGAAAGCTGTCGAAACGTAGTGTTAAAATCCACAACACTTAAAAGGGTCGAATCCTGTTCACAAGACTGCTTAAGACAATTTTTGAAAATATCTAAGTATTATTTAGTGTGGGACGTGGAAAATAAAAGGATAATATAAGTTACAATTAAACATTAAAATTAACATTAATTATATGGCCGTTGAACTCATAACGTGGAATTAACATTTAAACGTACATCGCTCGTTGTTGTGCCGCAATAACCCTCCAATTATTTTTACCTTTTGTGTAAGTCCTGAAAAGAATTCATTAATCATAAAAAAAAGACTAGCCTATTTAAAACTTAAATAATATCATTTATTAACAACATCAATTTATCACTAACAACAATTTATCATAAATATCAACTATCATTTAATTACTCTAATTATGGGGAATATGTGACCAGTTAGTTAGATTTCTAAAGTGTCTAGGACCGGGGAAATGAGCACATACCTTACAGTTTAATCTTCGGCTCATCACGCTGAGGCTTGCATCCGTCTTATTGCTGATCGTACGGCCACAACTCTATGGTGTGTGGCTCCTACTCGTACTTTTCACTTCGACTGATACTTTATATCTGCAACTGCTAGGTCATGGTCGCTTCGCTCCTTTTGTCAAATTCCTTTCACCAACACTTCGTAGGAAACTTCTCGCCACCACGTTTCGTGTCAGACTTCTGCAACATTTCGTATCGAAGTTACTTCTACAACCACATTCTGGATCCGAGTCGTTATACTCAACATTTTTGTATCGAAGTCTTGGTTCCTTCGGCGGGGGGGGGGGGGGGGGGAGGTAGCTCCACCCTTCTTCTCCTTGCTGCTCATTGGTTCTTCTGAACCCAATGGCATCACTTGACATTTATCAAGGGCTCTTTCAGCCCCCTTTGGCATGGGACACTCAAATTTATTGTATTTGACCTAAAAGTTCACGTTGTTGTAAACACCGGCGCCAGCCAGACTCGATCTTTGTTAGCCGTTCTATGTACCATAAATACAGCAATAAACATGCCTCATGTGAGGACATATTCTGGCCTCACATATCTCCCCACAAACAGAAAAAAAAAGAACAAAAAAAAAAAATTTTAAACCATCAGAGTTCGAAACAAAAGTTCGATGCACTTGCAACTCTGTAATTGGCATTTTTCACTTTCTTTAGGACAACGTCCGTCCAGAAAAGTTCAACAGTCTTGCTGTAACAGAAAAGTTTTTTGCACACATAATATACACAAAATAAACATAAGTTACGTACTCATGAACTTTACCAGGTCCAGCTTTCAATTGAAGCTAAATTAAATTTTGAGTATTTAAAAGACTTTTAAACATATGCACATTCACTTTGAAATGTCACACACTACTATCTTATTTTATATTTTTAACATCATTAAACACTTTTTTTTTTTTACGAATCACACATTATTATTTTTTGAACACAATTCTTTACATACTTCATCAAATATTTTTTTATAATTGATAATTTTATCACATATATAACATTTTTGCTGAACCTTGATACTGGTACATACTTATTAATACAATCATATATATATATATATATATTTTACATTAGCCATCAAAATATAGTTTTCACAGAAGTCAGTAACTTTAACTTTTCCACTGGGAATGACACATTTAGACATTTCCCTTTAATAGACCATCTTGTCCCAGAATGTCAACAAACAACAACAACCCCTGATTTGTGACAGGTACTGATTGATTACTTTGAAAAGGCCATTAGAAGAACCCCTTCTTAAAAGACTCTCCTCTCCATCGAGAGTGCGATACCGGAAACTGCTTTCAACTATTCCTTGCGAACAACATGGAAAACTGACTGGTCTGCAAAAGAGACCCTCGACAATGATTCCTATCTATTTTAATCGTTTTCTTGAATGGTGATTAGCAGTAACGCCCCAACTCAACTCCTCTTGCTATGACAAAGCAATGCAGTTTGAAGACGTTGAAATGGACAACGTGGTGCGCGAATTCAAGCGGGCTAACAGAAACAGCTTTTTAAAGGCGCTTGTAACAAAGTATTGTAAAAAATTATTACCCATTCGGCGTGTTCTATAAACGTCGACTTATTCTTTTTAAATATAAACCTGTTCATCAATTTAATTATATTATTTATTCCTATCTGCTAATGAACCATGTATACTTGCATGTTGCAGATGGGCTCGTACATTATTTCAGCACTGTAAAGCTCTCTCTTTTTTTTTTTTTAAACTGAACTTAAAAAAGCTCCCTTCTTTAAATATTATATATTAGGTTCCTTTGAGGTGGCTTGTATTAATATCAAAACCATCTTAATGGTGTCTTCTATATACTGACTTCATGTAAAATTTAACATTATATTATTGTATTATTTATTATTTAAATTTTACCTTTCCATTTGATGTTGATATTCTCTCTTATTTAATTTTGTTTTCTCCATGCCTTTCATAAGACTTTGAAGTTAAAAAAAAAATTGAAAAGTTTTTTTTTTTTTTGAAATTTAAATTTTTTTTTTAATTTTTAAATTTAATTTTAAACTTTTAAAGTTTTTGATATAGTTTGTTTAAATTTTATTTATTTTAACTCCTTGCTTAATACTTTCATAACTTTTATATTTTATATAAAATTTTTTCATCTTTTTAAACACACTTAAGACTTTATTTTCTTGTCTAAAAAACCCTTTATTTACCTAATTGACAATTTTGACTTAATATTTTTAACAATTGAAATCCTTTTTATTTACTTATCCTTTTTGAACGCGAATTTATTTACTCACCGTATAAAATTTTTTTTTTTTTTACTCTATAAAAATTATCATATTTATGTATTTCAATTTATTTTAATCCTTATGACTTTGAATACCTGACATTTATAACCATTTATATGCGCGATTGTTTCTCATTCTATCTCACACATTATTATCTAATTATTTATTTTGACATTTTGTTAGCTGCGGCTAACCCCTTTATCGCCGTAATACATATTATGATTTATGTATTTACATATGTGACATTTATTTCATCCTAATTTATTTTATTTCTTTCATAAAATTTCTCAACACCTTATTCAGATTATTTTTTTCACACAATTTAATATTTACAAATACCTTTCACAATTGCTACAGTATCTCATCGATAACTCTAATATTTCATTTACATTCCCCACTGACATCTGAGTGCCCTATTATTTTACATTCATTTATTCATTCCGTATTTATTTATATTCATTATATATGTATTTCACATTTATTTATTATCGTACAATTTTCCTCAACAATACCTACATTTTATTTTCATTACCATATTTATTTACATTTTATTTTCATATCCATAATTTATTTATACACATATGATTATCGCAACCTTTCCTTACGATGGAAATAAACAACAAAAATGCTTTATTTCGCACTCAAAATTCTTCACTTATTTTTTTTTTTTTTATTTCAACCCTTTTTTAACACCTTCTGTGCAATTATTCATTTCTTCACTAAACAAAATTTTAACTAAATTTATTTACATTTATCCTTTCATTTTAAGATTAATTTAGTTACTTAAATTGCCTATACAATTTATATTCTTCCTCAAACATTCTTATTACCTAATCATTTTCAATGCATTTTTCACTTTTGACCATTCCTACACGAGATATCGTGTCCTCGATTGCTTTATTGCAACGGGCTATTTACAGCTATTTTAACTGTTCATAATTTAACATTTTAAATTCAAATTGATTTAAAATTGTCAATTATTTATGCCTTTGTTTACTTTTTTGACATAAAATTTATATCATCTATGACTAATCTCTAATCTTCACACTTTCAGCTCATTACTTATTTTTTCACTTTACTTAAATCTGTCATTCAATTTTTAAGCTTCAAGACTCTCCCTCAAGAGACCTCTCTTCCCTCAGAAGATTTTTGCCTTTGAACAATAAAGTATTTGACTTATCCTGAACAATGAAGTATTTGACTGGACTGCCTGCACAACATTGCCCTTGCCTGTATTTGTTTACAGACCTTATATCTACCCAATTAGGTAGCATATTTTGATTTTACCTTTCATTTTGTAGATTTATTTGCATAAATTAATCTCTGCATAATCTTCTGATCACATGTACATTTGAGTTACATTATAAATTATATATAATATTTTTTTTGGAAAAGAACCATTTGTACACTCCTTATCAAATTTTGTAACATTCATACTTGTTCATTTTTAAATCATTCCATGATTATTCATTTTTTTCTTAGACATTTATATCATTTTCATTCATAAACAATTCTTTCCTTATTGGCTTTTTTTTTTTTTAATATCCTTCTTCCCATAAATTGGAATTTACAAAAACTCTCGGTCTCAAGAAATATCTTGGATTATGCTTGTCCATATGCTCTCTTTCGTTGGTGTTATCAGATATATCAATTTGAGCTTTACTAATTTCCTTTACTTCTTCATTTTCATTTGAATTTTCCTTACTTTCATTACTTAAATACTCTTTTCTTTCACTTGCCACAAAGCATTTATTAATATGTATTGTTATAATTTTGGCGGCACAATTATATTTTTCTCTTATCATAATATTATTATTCTTTATTTTTTTTATCACTCTATATGGTCCTGTAAATTTGTCGCTTAATACGGGTGGTTTAATGAGTTTTTTTAAGAAAACTGTATCGCCGACCTCTATATCTTTCATACGGACAACCGTATACCTTCGTGCTTGTTTTTCAGCAGCAGTTCTTTGTAAGGTTGCAGTATCTTTCATTATCTCATTGAAAAATTTCAGGTTTTGTTTGACATATTCTGTATAGTTGTTTCTATTTTCCAACTCTAAACTCATTTTGCTAATATCACTGTCTGCACTTATATTTTGAATATTATCTCCTGGCAATTGTAGGTCCCTTAAAAAAAACAAAAATGCTGGTTCGTACCCCGTAGTCTTGTTTTTTGTATTGTTCACATAAAGTTTAAACCACTTTAGGGATTCGTCCCAATCAAAGGTCTTGTTTGCAATGCAAATCATGGACTCCTTCATTAAATGATGCGCCCGTTCCAATCTTCCTAATGAGGATGGCTTTGCCACACTGTTATACCGTCTTTCTATATTTAGGCTGTCTGTAAATTCAATGTATTCCTTACTTTTAAATTGACTTCCATTATCACTTTGTATAGTCTTTAAAATCCCGTACGAGGTACAATATTGAACCAAAATGTCCACTATAGTTTGTGCTGAGATGTTTTTGACTGGATATGCTTCCAGATGTCTGGAGAACATATCCAACATTGTCACAATGTAACAATGCCCTCGGTTGCTCCGCGGTAACTTCCCGACAATATCAATTTGTATATGCTCGGCACAAGCAAAAACCGGGCTCATGATTTGCGGCTTTGCAGGGGGAATATTTTTGTCTTTCATTCTCAGACACTTATCACAGGATTTGACAAAATTTTCGACATCAGCCGACATGGCGGTCCAATAGTATTTTTTTTGTACAATTTGCAATGTTTTATCTACACCAAAATGAGGAAAATGAGCCAATTCCAGTACCTCTTTTCTTAACGTCTGTGGAATGACAATCTTGTTCTCTTTATTGCTCTTAAATTTATCTCTTTTATTTTTCTTTGTAATCATAACCAGATTCGTTGCATTATCTATAAAGTACTTCTTTTTATTTTGCGTCCTTATTTTGCCTTCCGCGATTGCTTTCCTAATATTTTTTATTTTTTTATCTTTAAGCTGCTCTTTTAGTATTAGTTTGATATTGAAATCCTTTGTTTGTATTATATTATTTACCATTTTCTCTTGATTTTCTTGGTCAAATATATATCTGGAATTATAATCTGCTGGATTATTTTCTCCAGGTTGGTGTTCAAATTTGAAAGTAAAAGTACTAATTTCCATTAGCCATCTGGCTATAATACTTGGTTGCTTTTCTAGTTTTAAATGATGCATTAGTGACTTTGCATCACTTAATAAAACAAATTCTCTTCCAAAGAGATATTCACGGAAGTGTTGCATAGCCTCATAAATTGCCAACAACTCCAACTTGATGGCTGGATATCTTTTCTGGGCATCATGTAGCCCTCGTGAATAATATTCGATGACATGTGGCACTCCATTGATTATTTGATATATATTTCCTGCTATCCCGGTATTACTTCCATCTGTGTTTAAAATAAACTGCTTATTAAAGTCCGGAGCCCTAACCGTCGATTCATTGAAAATTGCTAATTTTAATTTCTGAAATGCCTCTTCACACTTGCTATTCCAATTGAATTTGGTGTTTTTCTTAGTTAAGTTAACTAAGGGCTCAGCAATTTGCGCATAATTTTGAATAGATGATCTAAAATAATTTGTGGTGCCCAAAAAACTTTTAATTTGTCTTATTGTAGTTGGATTTTTAAAATTTTGAATTTTAGCACAATTTTTTTTTGATGGGCGAATGCCGTCGTTGCTAATTTTGTAACCTAAAAACTCGATTTCGCTTCTGCAAATTTGCACTTTATTAGGATCTAAAGTAAGATTTTTCTCCTTCAACCTGTTAAACACAGTTTGCATTTTTTTTATGATTTCCATGTTAGAGTTGCCGCATATGACCAAATCGTCCAGATAAAAGTAAATATTTTGCTCTCGTAAATCGCCTATAACCTTGTCCATTAAAATTTGGAAATATGCCCCTGAGTTCTTTAAACCGAAAGGAAGACGATTAGGAGAAAATTGCCCTAAGCACCCACTTTCAAAACTTAGTTTTTCTTTATCCTTTTCTTGCAACTTGATTTGAAAAAAAGCGGCCTTGAGATCTAATACCGTATATAACGTGTGCCCTGAAATCTTATGAAGTATGTCTTTGATCCGGGGCAATTCTACCGGTAGCAATGGAATGAACGTATTTAAGGCTCTATAATCCACGGCCATTCTATACTTGACTTCCTGTCCCTCTTTCTGTGGCTTCTTCACCATCAAAATTGGGAAGCAATAGTTAGACTGCGACTTCTTAATTAAACCATATTTTAATAATTCCTGTATCTCTTTCTGCGCGACATTTTTTAAGGCATTAGGTAAAGGATAAGGCTTTGTTTGAATTGGAAAATCGTGCATCAACTCAATATTTGGAATAATTGCATCCGTTTCTCCCAAAGTCTGATAAGATTTCGAAAATACCGCATAATTATCTTTCAATAATTTATGCATCCTTTTTCTATCTTCGCCTTGTAAATGGTCAAGGTCAAACTCAGTGTTTTCCATTTCGGCTTTCCTTAACTTTAACATTTCTTCAGTGCAGGCATTTTTTATTTTATTTACATCCTGAATTTTAACATTATTTACATTTTCCATTACATTCATATTTACTACTTCGATTTCTTTATTTACCATTCCTACTTTCATTCTTTTGTTCAACCAAATAGTATTTTTATTTTTATTATAAAATATTGTGTTAATACATCTTGTATCAGTTACAGGTTGGATAGAGAACTCCGGCAATATTGCCTTAGCGAGGTTTAATGGCTCCAGCACGACTTCCTCTGAATCTACATTTTCTGATAACTGCAATTGAACCAGTTTCGATTCTCCTGCATCAAGTTTAATTTTCTTTTTTAGTCGAGCATAAATTGGTTTACTGCTTCTGGTTGTTTTCTGCATTTTTTTATTTATAAATGTTTTTTTAATATTCTTACTTTGTGTACATTCCTCACTGATGTGAAATCTAACCTTCTTTTTATTCTGTGTTGTCACCTCTTTTTTTGTATCAGTCATCGAATTAGCTTTATTTTCTGCCTCACTATTTAAATTTAACTCTGCGTTACGCGCATCGTTTTTATTTTTTATCAACATTTCTATGTTTATATTTTTACTGATTGATTTGTTTTTATCTCCATTATTCTTATCAAACACCTCCATACTGCTTTCCTTATTTTCTTCCTTATTATCACTGTTTTGTTTTTGTATTAGAATTGTATGCATCATAACTTTATTTGGCTCCTTACTTTGTTCCGAATTTTTGCTTCCAATTAAAGGTATAGTTACATTACCAAATTTTAATACTTTGTTTCTAGTATCTAAAATTCCTACATTGGTTGCTAAGAAGTCGTACCCTAATAAAATTTCATAGTCATTTCCGAAGTGTTGCTCAGTTATAAAAAAAGTATTATTTACCGCTTTGCCTCCAATTTTAAAATGTATTTTTACACATCCCGAGAACTGAATTTTTTCCTTAGTAAATGTCTGTAAAGTTACTTTTCTTGTCACATAATTAATTTTTACGTTTGACTCATTTTTCAGCTTCTGAACAAACTGTTCCGCAATCAGCGAAACCATGGACCCGGAGTCCACCATGGCAACCGCGGACACTGTGCTAAACTGCAACAAGACTTTAGGTAAAATTATCTTTTGCATGTTTTCCATCTTAATTATCTCTTGATTGTCATTTTTATTTTCAATTTCATTATGTTGCTGTGCTTTAATCTTGGGACCTGGGCTTTGCGTGCGAACATCCCTTTTATCATTTTGCATTTCATTTGCGTTTTTATATCTCAATACCTCATTTCGCGTTTGCGATTTTTCTTCTTTCGATTGGGACTTTGGTCTATTTATTAAATTTTGACTTGGCCAAAGTCCCTCGCTTAGTTTAAAGACCCGCGATTTTGACTGCTTTCTTTCGGAATAGTTTGGGTATTTGACCGACTACCTTTCGTTCTCTGAATCCGCTATTTTGAGTGTTACGAAAACCATTTCTTTGCCCATTTCTTATATTTTGACTCCCATATTTATTTTCCCCATAATAATTTTGTCCGTTTTGATTATGCCAACACGTAGAAAAATAATGACCTCTTTTCCCGCATCCTATGCAATATACATTTCCATTTTGTGATTTTTCCTGTATTCCCCGTTGATTACCATTAACATTTCTAGCATTATTCTCCCTGCGATACACTGCATTGATTTCCGAACGGTCACACTCCTCCTCCATAATTTTCTCCAGATTTTCTGCGAATTCAACTGCTTTATCAAAATTAGTAATATTTATTTTCTTTATTTCAAATGCAATATCTCCTCTTAAAGTTTCTAAAAATTTAACTAACATGATATTATTTTTAATTTCAAACATTTCATTAGTTGAGTTATTTCCTACAAAATCATTTGTTGCATTAGAAATATTTAACGCTAGCTCAGCAACTTTCATGCCTGGCGTCATTCTAATTTTATTTAAATTTATTTGCTTTTGAAGCATAGTTACAGATGGCTTAAACTGTTTAATCAAAATTTGTTTCACTTCTCCCATGTTGTTTGCATTCTGCAATTCCCTTTTTTTTGTCAGAAATTCTAACGCTTTTTCCTTCAATCTAGTTTTTAAAATTATAACTTTATTCTCTTCTGACCACTCAGCCATACCTGCGATATTTTCGAACTGCGTAAAAAAAAATTCAATGTCCTCTCCTTCCCTTCCATAAAAATTTGGCAATAAATTAATTAATCCAAAGTTATCCATTTTTACTCTCTGAATTTCACTTCTTTCAATTTGCGACCTATCGGGAGACATTTGACGTCTCGAATTTCTAGTATTCCTTTGAGGCATTTAACACAAAATTATCCCTTCCAAAATTTTCTAACTTAATCTAAACACATTAATACACTTAAAAATATACTGCACATAAAATACTTCATGCAACAAAATATTCTTAACATATCATAAATATTTCACACATTATTTTCAACTATAATATATTCAAAAGATTTTTCATTTTCAAAGTGATTGTGCATATTTTTTTTTCAATGCAAAATATCTGGTCAACATATGCTCCCCAAAAATTTTCATTCATTTCTTTATTTAAATTATTTTTATTCACCCCAGTATTATTCATTAAAATTTTCCTTTAAATTTATGACTTACACAAAAGCGTCACGGTAACCAAATGTGGGACGTGGAAAATAATATGTAACTTAAAGTTACAATAAACATTAAAATTAACATTAATTATATGGCCGTTGAACTCATAACGTGGAATTAACATTTAAACGTACATCGCTCGTTGTTGTGCCGCAATAACCCTCCAATTATTTTTACCTTTTGTGTAAGTCCTGAAAAGAATTCATTAATCATAAAAAAAAGACTAGCCTATTTAAAACTTAAATAATATCATTTATTAACAACATCAATTTATCACTAACAACAATTTATCATAAATATCAACTATTATTTAATTACTCTAATTATGGGGAATATGTGACCAGTTAGTTAGATTTCTAAAGTGTCTAGGACCGGGGAAATGAGCACATACCTTACAGTTTAATCTTCGGCTCATCACGCTGAGGCTTGCATCCGTCTTATTGCTGATCGTACGGCCACAACTCTATGGTGTGTGGCTCCTACTCGTACTTTTCACTTCGACTGATACTTTATATCTGCAACTGCTAGGTCATGGTCGCTTCGCTCCTTTTGTCAAATTCCTTTCACCAACACTTCGTAGGAAACTTCTCGCCACCACGTTTCGTGTCAGACTTCTGCAACATTTCGTATCGAAGTTACTTCTACAACCACATTCTGGATCCGAGTCGTTATACTCAACATTTTTGTATCGAAGTCTTGGTTCCTTCGGCGGGGGGGGGGGGGAGGTAGCTCCACCCTTCTTCTCCTTGCTGTTCATTGGTTCTTCTGAACCCAATGGCATCACTTGACATTAACCAAGGGCTCTTTCAGCCCCCTTTGGCATGGGAGACTCAAATTTATTGTATTTGACCTAAAAGTTCACGTTGTTGTAAACTTCGGTGCCAGCCAGTCTGCACGCTTTGTTCGGTGTTCTGGCCACCATAAATACTGCAATAAACATGCCTCATGTGAGGACATATTCTGGCCTCACATTTAGTATTAAATTCATTTTTAAACACACGTTAAAATTTAGAAGATAAAATCCGCTTAACACAATTTTTGTATTCATTGAACATTCCAAACCATAATTTAGTATTAAATTCGTTTTTAAATACACACTTAAAATCATTTCGGTCGAATCTTATTCTGTACATGTTAAAAAATTACAGTGTTAAAAATCTACAACACTTAAAATGGTCGAATCTTGTTCACGACTCCACGTAACACAATTTTTGAAAATATTTAAGTATAATTTAGTATTAAATTCATTTTTAAACATACGGTAAAAAACGTAGCGTGAAAATTCACAACACTTAAAATGGTCGAATCCTGTTCAAGAGATGTTAAAAAATCATAGTGTAAACAATCACTACATACAAAGTGGTCGAATCTTGTTCGTGAGCCCAGTTAACACAATTTTTGAAAATACCTGAGTATAATGTACTATGAGTTTCATTTTTTAAATCCACAACACTTAAAATAGTTGAATCCTATTCACTATATAAAATCCGCTTAACACAATTTTTGTGTACATCGAACATTCCTAACCACAATTTAGTATTAAATTCGTTTTTAAACATGCACACACTTAATCATTTCGGTCGAATCGTATTCTAGAGATGTTAAAAAATCATAGTGTAATCACTACATACAAAGTGGTCGAATCCTGTTCATGAGCCCGCTTAACATGATTTTTGAAAATAGCTAAGTATAATGTACTATTACATTTTGTTTTTAAAATTCGCAACACTTAAAATGGTCGAATCCTATATAAAATCAGCTTAACACAGTTTTGTGTTCACTTGGAATCCGTAATTTAGTATTAAAAGCGTTTTTAAACACACACCAAAACACTCCGAAAAGCAATTTGTAACATACTGTATTAAAACCCATCGAAGTACTTCTTTTCCATCCCTTTTATAAAATACATTCCCTTTTATTAGATACATTCCTTTTTCATTACAAAATATAGCTTTCCCCTAATAATTTCCAATCAATATGTTCTTAACACAATCCTGAAAATAATCTATCTTCTGTTTACTATCACAGAGTACACTTTGATGATAATTATCTGCGGAGTAAGAGCCAGTTGGCATAACGGATAAGGCGACTGTTTTGTAATCAAACAGTTGCAAGTTCGACTCCTGTCCCTGACAAATAGAAAATTAAAATCTTTTGGAAATTAAATAAAATGCCGATAGGTGGCAGCACCTCACCAACTTTCGCCAGAGGGCGCTTTAACTACGTCACTACTGATAAGACGGTTCTGTTCGTCACCAATCACCACAGAGGAAGGTCGTGTGCTAAGAAGCTCTCTGACTCTTTGCACCATTGTATTATTGACTCATTGTATCCGGTCAAAGGTCATCTCCAGATTGTTAGTCACTGAAACCTCCTCAGCCTCTTTCGCAATACTACGGAAGAGGAAGAATTGCGAAACTGCCTCCTCAGTTGGTCTCCCAAAGTTTCTTGATTTCTCCGTCTCTAAGGAGGGGCGGGAACCATTACAGGAAGGATTAAGACGCATGAAGGGGGTATTTGGACTGGACTCTGTAGTTCTTTTGTTATTCACAGTGGAAATCATATTATTTGACTTTCATTTAGTTATTAACAGTCTTTCGTACTTTAATTTTTCTTTATGTAACGGCTTAGACGATAAATAAAGCTAACGTGCAGGTTGCCGATTATTTAAAAATATTTAAGGCTCTTTAGAAATTAGTGATTAATTGCCCCAAATTAACATTTACAACATTTTAAGTAACATTATGCATCAAATTTTTATATTAAGTTGTAATATGCTTTAACATATTCAGCTAAAGGTGTCTAATGATTTGTGGATTCTACTAACTACATTTGACTGCATCTCTTTTTGAGAGCAGTTTTCTGGATTCCATAATCTGTAAATATCCATTAAAGATAATATTAAAGCAAAATCATATTTTATATAACTTATATTCTAAAAATATTATTGGTATATATTAACATTACTAAAAAATATTTTACTTTAAATTTTCGAAATACCATACTATATGACTATTCGAAATACCATACTATATTTTGAAGTGACTGCAGTCGAAGAAAATGAGCTGTGACTTAATAAGCAGCAACATAGGACGTATAAACAGTATAGAACGAAAACTCAGACTTGACACGGCAAAATTAGTGCGAAATCCATAGTAAACATAGTGATTTGGATAGAAACCATCTGTTTAAAAATTCGCACCTCGTCTGTTTTATTTATTGCAAATTCACACTATTTCAATGTCTAGAGAGAACTCTGTATGTGAAATATAAGAATGGTCAAACATAGACGTGTCCAAATACCGTGCATATTGGCCGGCTTTTTACAATTAAATGCTATCCATAATTTCTAAATAATACTTATTTCCTAAAATTGAACATAATTGACTGCTTTTACTATTTGTTTAATATTGTTACGACGTATCTATCCTCTAGAATTGTGGGTGTGCGCCCAGAATGCAAAAATGAGTACAAATTTCTGAAATTCAGAAACTATTTCTGTAATGATTCAGAAAATAGAACCTGTCTTTTTCGCAAAATGGCTGGTGAAAATAGTCAATATATGACTAAATCTGCTAAAATATAGAATTGTGGGTGTGCGCCCAGAATACAAAAATGAGTACAAATTTCTGAAATTCAGAAACTATTTCTGTAATGATTCAGGAAATAGAACCTGTCTGTTTCGCAAAATGGCTGGTGAAAATAGTCAATATATGACTAAATCTGCTGAAATATATATTAATTAAATGCTTCTTTTATACGTAATTTTTAACGGATAAGACTAATCACATTACTCTAGGATGAACATTTCTCAAGGTTTTTGGAATTTGTGAGAACTGACAATGTTTTTCCTTGTAGTTAAAAAAAAACTATTCAATGAAAGTTTCTTAAAATTTAGTAGGTAAGTCACTTGTAGATAACCCTGGTTAGGTGTCGGTACGATTTGAAAAATAACAAGAAAGATCAATCATGCATAAAGCATTTATTATGAAACTGAATGCAAAATGCGATACATTCAGCGGTGATAGTTTTTTAATTATCACAGAACTACGATAATTTATTTTACTTGAAAACTTAAAACTTCAGAAAAATATGAACTTTATTCAAATGACGTCATCGAAATATGAATCGTCTGGTTCTCTATGTAGAGGCTGTAAATATTTCATTCATACACTTTTATTCCAGAGTCAAATAATTTTGCATGAAAAAAATTCATCATTTCTTATACAACTTATCTTTACAATCACTTGTTTACAATCTGCATCCATTAAAATTAGGCCTCGTTGTAGAAATAATCAAAGTTTGATGATCGTTTAAATTAAAAATATATTGTAATTGCGTCGTCGCAGAATATAGATGCATAAAAATTAAGCTAAAATAAAGCAGTTTTAGGACGGATGCAACACAAAATATAAATTTAAATGAATTTTAAAAATCACGATTTTTACTCTGGGAAAAAAGATGGATGCCATATTTTATTTTGAAGTGGGTCACGTGATCTCTTCATATTATATGGGTGTAATTATTATTTTAATATTTATTTAAAAGCTATCGGACATGTTTTGCTGAAATTTTCTTTTATATATTTTATGGGATAATTTAAACGTTTCCTAAAACTTTCGAAGCAATTTGTGAATATTAAATTCGATTAAAAAAGATTTGAAAAATTAGGTACCATAGGGTTCAATGTATTTCACTATTTCAACCCGGGTTCAATCCGAAACTAATTGGGTGATATTATTCAGTTACGTTCCCATATGTCTCACAGACCGTCTCAACAACATACTAAGATTTCATTTTGATAAAGTCATTTTTACGGTAGTTATCGTGCGAACGGACAGACATACAGAATGAACAAAGTCATAAACATACTTCAACTGTGTTATAAAGTGTTAAAAACTAGACTTTTTTTTGCAAAATGGCTTGCAAAACCGTCAAAATCTTAAATAAATGACTAGCCATGTTTAAAAATTTTCATTGAATTATTGGTTTACTCATAATTTGTAATAAAGAAACGAATAAGTTCAACTCCAATATATAAACAGGAACCGTTCTGCACCCATCGGATTACTTTCATTTGGCAACTTAATCCAGAGTAATGAGGTTGGTCTTATGCGTTTAGTCGTCAAAAATTACGAAAAATACCCATGCATTTAATTAATACATTTAGGTATTTTTAGTTTTATATTTCAGATTTTGACGATATTTTAAAGGATATTTTTTTAAAAAAAAAACGGTTTCCATTTTGCCGAACATATTAAAATCAAAATCTAATCAGCACCAGGGTACCCCAGAAGTGCCAATTTTGCAAAAATTTGTTGAATAGTTTCTGAGCCAGATTGGATACACATTGCACAGACTGACAGACATACATACACTTAGACGTTGCTCTAAAATATGATTTTCGTGCTCTATATAATGCTCGAAATTTGTAGAACTGTTCAAAATTCGAGTTGCGATTCAATTTTCGACATAATTTTAATACTTTCCCTAGTCATTACCATGTAGTGTGGGGTAAGTAAAATCGATACATGCATAGCGTCATATAATACGAGTATGTTGCTACATGTAATAATTCGTAACATGTGATGCTATGTAATGATTCTTAACATGTGATGCCATATAATGATTCGTAATATGTGATGCCATGTAATGGCTCGTAACATGTGATGGCATGTAATGATTCGTAACATGTGATGCCATGTAATGATTCGTAACATGTGATGCCATGTAATGATTCGTAACATGTGATGCTATGTAATGATTCGTAACATGTAATGCCATGCAATGATTCGAAACATGTGGTGCTATGTAATGATTCGTAACATGTGATGCCATGTAATGATGTCATGTAATGATTCGTAACATGTGATTTTATGTAATGATTCGTAACATGTGATGCCATGTAATGATTCGTAACATGCGATGCCATATAATGATTCGTAATATGTGATGTCATGTAATGATTCGTAGCATGTGATGCCATGCAATAATTCGCAACATGTGATGCTATGTAATGATTCCTAACATGTGATGCCATGTAATGATTTATAACATGTGATGTCATGTAATGATTCGTAACATGTGATGACATGTAATGATTTGTAATATGTGATGCTATGTAATGATTAGTATCATGCGATGCCATGTAATGATTCGTAATATGTGAAGTCATGTAATGATTCGTAACATGTGATGCCACGTAATGATTCGTAGCATGTGATGCCATGTAATGATTCGTAACATGTGATGTCATGTAATGATTCGTAACATGTGATGCCATGTAATGATTCCTAACATGTGATGCCATGTAATGATTCGTAACATGTGATGCTATGTAATGATTCATAACATGTGATGCCATGTAATGATTCGTAACATGTGATGCCATGTAATGATTCGTAACATGTGATGACATGTAATGATTCGTAATATGTGATAACATGTAATGATTCGTAGAGATTTTCATTTAAATTTATACACTCAGTAACATTTGAAGCTTTTTCATATTACCAGAGATGAATGGGGACGATGTAATTAATATTCAGAACGTACGGAAATGTCTACTTATCTTCCCCATAGAAATAAACACCCACTACCATTCCTTTATAATTTACCGTCCCCTCCCTCCCTACAAAAACGATAATCTTCTGAAGAGCGTATGTAGCAAAAATGTGAAAACTCGAATAATTATTAAATATACACATTCGTATTTCATTTTCATTGCCGCCAAATTCAATTTAGCATATATATTGATTTAGAAGAGCATTCCTTTCATTTACTTAAAAGAGATGGATTGAAGTTATATTTTATTAAAGTACATGTGAAATAGAAGAAATATATCAGCGTCAAATGCAATATTTAATTATTCATTCTTGACTTTATCTCATAATACTCGAATGCTTTAAAACAGCCAATAAATTCATTTATAAATAAATGCATTCATTAAACACGAAGTTTGAAATTTAATTTTTTCTTTACATATCTTCCGAAGTCTGTTCCATTGCTTCTTATCAATGAAAGCAAAGAAATCTATATATCGATTTTTCGACATTTATTCTCCACCTATATCTACCACTTTTGATACAGAACTCTTTTAATTAAAATATTTCCTTACGCTCATTCAATTGCTTTTCTCTATATTGAAAAATTATCCATCAAGATTTTGAAGATCTGTGCTCATTCAAGCGAGAAGTAAAGAACTTTTCAGTTATTTACATATTCATAGAGGGATAAGGAATAAACGAGAACTTTGTGAGATAAGAAAAAGTTTCTTCTTGGATGAATGAGTTGCTGAATTTCAGTACACCGTTGCTGATTAAGAGTGATTGCAAAGCAAAAGATACATGATTGAATTTTGTGAAAGGAAAATGTGCCTCAACTCTATACTTAGCTCTTTATCCGTTCTTTCGAATTTATCGGTGAATCGCTATTATATGAAAAATATTCTTAAAGTGACATCGACAAATGCTGCATAAAATTGTAATATATAAATATATGATGGGGTCAGCTCGTTACTTATAGAAATATCAGTGGCGTAGCCTGGAATTTATTTCGGGTGGGGCTCTAACTGAAATTAATTAATTAGGTTTCTTTATGGAGAAGCGGATACTATATATTTTATTCTAAACTGGCTAGTTAAAAATTATCATTTAACTGTCATGTAATTTTATATTTTGAAATATATTTAAAATTTTATATTTTAATACATAATAATAATTTAATCTAAATATAATACTTATTATAATGGATAATAATTTTATATTCTAAAACTAGCATAGTAAATTACATTCTCACAATTAACTACATTTTAAATTAGTCTAATTTTTGTCATGCTTTAACCCACAGACTATTATACAGACCTGTCACTCTCGATAGTTTCGTTTTCGCGGCGGCCATTAGAGATACAGTATTGTGGCAATTAATTGAGAAATGCAGTTTTTTTTATAAAATTCAGTTTTATTCAAGTTTTCTAAGGATACATTTAAAACTAATAAGTGATATGACTTCCCCGAGACTTTATAACATCACAGACACGTTTCGGCATGGGATGTACTAGACTAGCACATGTAGTTTTAATTTCAACGTCTCTGAACCATATGTCAATAACGGCCGAAATTAGCTTGTCCATCGTCGTACAGTCAAATTTGTGAAGCCGTTTTTTGACAATAGCCCACAAATTTTCTATGGGATTCAAGTCTGGTGAATTCCCGGGCCAATCCAGTACGGTAATATTTTTTTTGAGCAGAAATTTTTGATTCCCTTCGAAGTGTGACATGGCGGGCTGTCTTGTTGGAAAACGTAATCTCCGTTCGGCCACAGTTTAGCCATGGTTGGAAGCACTTTTCGGGTCAATATGACTTCATAACTGGCACTGTTCATCATTCCCTCTACGGGAACAGGAGATTCTGTCCCCAAAACGCTGAAACAACCCCAAAACATCTTTTTGGGCGGATGCTTGGGTGCTTGATTGATGTGGTGCTGATTGAGAAGTTCTCCTTGGCTCCTTCTCACGAACATAGATCTAAATCCCTGAACCACAAAATGTGTTTGTCAGAAAAGAGAACTTTCTCCCAGTCCATGTTTTGTATTTTCGTGCCCATTCCAACCTTTTTTTCTTCATGCGAAGCGTCAGAAGCTGCTTCTTGTACGGTCGACGTGCTCTCCGTCCGCGTTCTAACAGCCTGTATCGCACTGTTGAAGGTGCAATATCAACACCAGCTGCCACCATGGACTTAGACAGGTCAAAACTGGATAATCGAGGATTTTTAACACTCATTCGATGTAAAGTTTTGTCGTCACGAGTCGAAGTTGATCTTTTTCGGCCGCATCTTCCAGAGCGGTTGGTTCCAGCATTTCCTGTTTCCTGAAACGCTTCCAGATCCTCCCGACACTTGCTGTACTCACTCCACATATTTTATCTATTTCCTCGAACGTCCTAGAAGTGTGTTCTCTAAGCGCAATCACTTTAGCACGTGTTTCCGCGCTGATATCCATGACGCTAATGAGCCCCGCAACAACTGAGAAACTACCACTGCGGAACACCTGCCACCTGGCGAAGGAATTTGAACACCTGCTACTTACCAGGTGCATACGAGCACCTGCTACTTTGATAATAACTGCAATTTGAACTCTGAGCTAATTTGGAGTGCTTCTTCCTAAGCTTACGTGTGATAAAACGAAAAAAATGACATTTCTCAATTAATTGCCACAATACTGTAGACCAAACAGAGGGTTGGCGCGCTCTTGGCGATGGTCTGGTTTGATCCGAGCGCTTGGCGATGGTCTGGTTTGGGTCCAAGCCGATTTTCAATGTTATAACCCTATCTCGCTCGGCGAAAACTTAAGAACAACAGACTAGCGTGGTTTGAGTAACGTGAAAAAGGATTATTTGTTAAGTGTTTAGATCATTTCATAGAAATGGATTGATAAAAGAAAACTGGTTGCGTTACAGGGTATGTAATTTATGTTTATTAAAATTGAAATAATTTTAGTTATCACCATCCTACATACGTGTTCATTATAAGTATACACGTGTTCATAAGTATACACGTGTTCATATAAGTATACACGTGTTCATATAAGTATACATGTGTTCATCATACGAAATTAGTGCTGTGTTGTAATTACTGCCGGATTAGACTAAATTTTATGAGGTAGTGGTATAATTAGTTAAAAAATATATTCCGTATTTTTATAAAATGTGAAATAATTGATATTTGGATAGCTTTTTCTTAGTTGAATGTGATATAGTATGTGTATATATTTATGTAAAATTTTTATTAAGTGCCTTATGGTGGAAAATTCCCCCCCCCCTCGGGTAATTAATGATTGAGTTCCACAACTTCGATAGTGCATTTATGTAAATTTGATATTTACTATATGAATATTTTTATATTTAAAAAAATGTCTATTATCAGTATCCCAGAATAAATTAAGGATCAAGTAATTAACGATCAACACGCTAGTATACTTTTTAGACTGAAAATATTATATAATATTTCAGTTTTTTGAGTATGTTAGCCTGCAATTTTTTGTGCATTATGTTTTATAGTGAGACAATGCAATGTGTCTATTTTTTAATCTATTTTATGATTATTTGAATTAAATATATAACTATGTTTATTTAAATATTCTTAAACTAATGAATATATTTATGTTGCAGATTAATGTATTTTTAAATCCTGATTCTTTCTATAGTTTCAAAAATTATAAAAGTACAGTCCTCAACATTTTGTTCCCCTCCCGTTTTAAAAAAAATCGCCAAGCGAGCGATAACGCGCCAAGTCTGGCAGACGCATCGTAGTTCAGTTGGTCCAACTCACGAGCTCTAGTGTCTATGCGACATCCCATGTTAAAAATGTTGCCATAGGGTCCTATGGGAGTGCACCTTCTGAATATAGTATTCTGTGCTTTAACCTTTCGCTTACGGGTGGGACAGCGTCCATCCCAAACGAAGAACCTCTCAAAAAGGCAGTTATTTGATATACCTTATCCCAAACAGTTCGATCCTCCTTTGCAGACATTGTCTTCTATGGATACCAATGCCTGCAAAGGGGGATCGAACCGTTAGGGAAAGGGTATTTCAAATACCTATCTTTATGAGAGGTTTTTCGTTTGGGATTGACGCTGTTTCACTTGTAAGCAAAGTTAAATTATATTCTAACATTAAAGTAATAATTTATAATTAAAAACATAATAATTTATATTCAATAATTTTATATTCTAAAATGGCCAGCCTAATTTTAGGGAAATTAAAACATAAGTCATATTCTGATCTGGTAAGGAACAAAAAACTTAACTTTATTTCGTATACTCAGCTTTCAATAACATGCATTAGAGAAAAAAAAATCACATTCTGTATTAGACATGGAAATATGCCGAAAGTATTGAAATTAGATCAAAAATTGGAGTTCGAATTTCCGATGGATTTACACATTTGATTCCCTTAGAGTACAAATCTGACGTTTTCATACCTGTGTGTGCGTGTGTCTGTATGTGTGTGTGTGTGTCTATGGCAATGTTTCTGTCTAACTGTGCAACACCAATATGTCCATTATGGCTTAAAATATACCCGACAAAATGACCAATTTATTAAATATGTCTGGCAAGTTGGCAAAAACTGAAATGAAGGAATGAATATGCTGAAGTGAAATAACGAAATACTTGCTTTATAAGCAATTTTTTTAGGAAGGGAAAAAAATCAAACAAACTCTACTACTATGAACACTTTCGGGGTATTTCAGTTTTTTGGAATTTTGGCAATCTGAAAGTATTTTAAAATGCACTAAAAGGTGTTTTAACAAGAAAGATCAATCGTGCATAAAGCACTGATTATGAAACACTTTCCAACTGAAATGCAATGCTGATGCATTCAGAGCTCTACAATCTGATCTCTAAAATCAACATCTCTAAAATCTAATGCATTCAGCGCTGACATTTTTAAAATTATCACAGTACTACAGTAATTTATTATATTTGAAAACTTAAAACCTCGTCGAAAAAGACAATGTTAGTTACAAAAAACGAACTTTATTCAAATGACGCCATCGAAATATAAATCGCGCCTGCCTATCTAGATAAAATCTGGGAATATTCATTCATATCACTTATATTTCAGATTATAGAGTTAAATAAATTTGAGTGGAAAAAAAATTAAGCAATTTTTATACAAATCACCTTACAATTGCATGATTTGCTTACAATCTGCATGCTATAGTTTAGCATTAAAATTAGGCTTCGTTGTAGGAATAAAGAAGGTTTGATGATTATTTAAAATAAAAAATATTGCAATTGCTTTGGCACAGAATTTAGATACACACATAATACGCAAAATAAAGCAGTTTTAAGACGGATGCAACACTAAACATAAATTTAAGCGATCTTTTAACGATCTTTAAACGATTTAAACGAACACCTGCGCGTAGTTCGATTCTCTCCGCTGCCCAAACTGCCATTGTGTTCATGCGGAGTACGATCACGTTAAACATGTGGGTCCGTTATTCCTTCGGAGAGGTTGGTGGTAGGGGGAAGAAGGGTACGGTCCCTGTGGTTGCTTCCCCCACTGGGTTCCGGTCTAAATTGGGTGGCACTTCTTGGCCGTCCAAACAGATACCTTATACCTTTCTGGTAGGTCGGACTGTCTGGGGTGACTATGAAACCCCTACGGTATCAGCGGTAAAAATGGAAGCCATATTTTATTTTGCAATGAGTCACTTGATCTCTTCATATAATATGGGTGTAATTATTATTTCACTTTTTATTTAAAAAACTACTCAACATATTTTGCGAAACTTTTCCACACATTTTATGTGATAATTTGAATATTTCGTAAAGTTTAGGAAGCAATTCGCGAATTTTTAAAAAAATGTTTGAAAAATTAAGTCGCATAGGGTTCTATGTATTTCATACTTTCAACCCGGGTTAAATCCGAAACTAATGGACAATTACGATTTTTTTTTAAAGATCTTAAAACCAATTGATATTTATAAAGAATTTTTTTCTGATTTCAAATATCCAAGCGAAAATCTCTTAAAATAATTATTTATTTAAATATCAAGAGAAATGAAAAAGCGCAAAATCTACTCAAACACAAAACGGCCCGTGATTGGCTGTGACGTCACACGCCTGTTCGACCTGTGATGCAACATTCTGCTGTGTGCTGTTTCTACTGAGATATTAGCAAGTAGTTGGGGTTCAATTTTGTTTACAATTTGTTTATAATTATTTTACCCATTTGTTCTTGGTCTGCTTGAATATAAATTATTTGTTCCTTATTACTTTCCTTATATACATAATGTATAAGGAAAGTATTGTGACGGGGTCGAATATTCGAATTCGAGTTTTCGACGGGAGAGCACGTTTCAAGCATCCCTGATCACGAATCAAACATTTTTGAAGTGATGTGTGTGTGTGAAAGTATGTGTGTGTGTGTCAGTGAGTCTGTGGAGACGATAACTGACAAACGAATAGACCGATTTGAACGAAATTTGGTACAAAAATCACAATCCGTAAACACTGGAAGCCTATTGTTTTCATATGCAATCGAATGTTCAGAAACAGCTTAATTTTCGAGGGAAATTTTGAAAAAATCGCCAAAAAATCAAAACCACTAATAAAGTTGCGCAAATAGATATTTCTTATGTAATTTTTTTATTAGAAAACGATTGACATAAATTTTAGAACGCTAACATGAACCGTTCTCGAGATATTGAACATTTTTCAAAAAAATTTTCAAAAAGTTATATAAAATAAAAAAAAATATTTCCTATTGAGAAACATGTTCACTTTTCATATGTAATACCATGCGATAAATTGGGTGACATCATTCTCGTGGAACTAGCTCGTTCCATTCATGGAAAAAGATACTTTGAGTAATACTTTTGTATTTGAACGCCAATAGTCATTTATCTGCAGTAAGAATAACTTATTTCTCCGTCCATAACGCTTGGTGAGATTTTGGTGACAAATTTAGCGAAATGTCGCCAACTTGGCGACGATTTTAATTGTTACCAAATTAACAAAAATCCCGCCAAATTGATAAAAATGACGCTAAATCAATGAAAATGACGAGTAATTGAAGAAAATTCAATATCTTCAATTACTCGTCATTTTCATTCAAGAATATTAGTATCTACTATACGAATAACATTTTTTTGAACTGTAAAAGTAGTGAATTCATTGCATTATATAAGGAAAGTCATGTGTTGCCCACATCAGATTTTCTTATTTTATTGTAAACATGGATTCTTTTTTTGTTAAAGGGCAATCAGACAATTGCTAAGATCGATTTTACAGTGGTGGCGCTCTCTGTCAGAGATAATAAATAATTTGTGATAGCTGAAACTCGAGATGTAAACTTGATACCCTTTTCTTGAAGGTTTATAATAATAAAAATCTGATGTGGACAACACATGACTTTCCTTATATAATGCAATGAATTTACTACATTTACAGTTTAAAAAAATGTTATTCTTATAGTAGATACTTATATTCTTTCCAAGATATTGAATTTTCTTTAATTAGTCGTCATTTTCATTGATTTAGTCTCATTTTTATCCATTTCGCGAGTTTTTCGTTAATTTAACAACATTTAAATAAGTCGCCCAGTTGGCGACATTCCGCCAAATTCGTCGCCAAAATCTGGCCAAGCGTTATGGACGGAGAAATAAGTTATTCTTACAGCAGATAAATGACTATTGGCGTTCAAATACAAAAGTATTACTCAAAGAACCTTTTTTTATAAATGGAACGAGCTAGATCCACGAGAATGATGTCACCCAATTTATCGCATGGTATTACATCTGAAAAGTGAACATGTTTCTCAATAGGAAATATTTTTTTTTATTTTATATAACTTTTTGATAATTTTTTTGAAAAATGTGCAATATCTCAAGAACGGTTCATGTTAGCGTTCTAAACTTTATGTCAATCGTTTTCTAATGAAAAATTACATAGGAAATGCCTATCTGCGTATCTTTATTTGCGGTTTTGGTTTTTTGACGATTTTTTCAAAATTTCACTCGAAAATTTAAGGGGGTTCTGAACATTCGATAGCGTATAAAAACAATAGGCTTCCAGTGTTTACGGATTGTGATTTTTGTACCGAATTTCGTTTGAATCGGTTCATTCGTTCGTGAGTTATCGTCTCCACAGTCTCACGGACACATACACACACACACACACACATACTTTCACACACACACACACACAGACATCACTTCAAAAATATTTGATTCGTGATCAGGGATGCATGAAACGTGCTCTCCCGTCGAAAACTCGAATTCGAATTTTCGACTCCGTCACAATGCTTTCCTTATACATTATGTATAAAGGAAAGTAATAATGATTATTATTATTATTAGTATGTGAAATTACATTTACGTTTAAGGTATCTGTGGTGGAAAACGGAGCATTACTAAAAATGCAAGCACTTTGGTCGCCAATTTCTCCCAACGTGATACATAAAAATGTACATATTTTTTTGCTGTTTCATTGGTCCAGATTATGAATGTATGAAATAACTTTAATACTTTGGAACTTTTTTAGAAAACACTTAAAACGTCTATCCGAGCAAGTGGTTTTTTAAATTTTCCTACTTTCACTCAAGCTTCAAAAGATAGTTATAAATAGTATGCGACAAAAATATGTATTAGTAAATTTAGTTTTTGAATCTACTTTCTGGAGAAAAAAGAGAGCTAATATATTGAACTTTACTGACTTAGTTTTCGAGTAATCGTCAAGTTGAAGAAGATTGAAAAAGTTTCATTTTACAAGTTTGTAGTGCTTATATCTCAAAAACTAAAAGTGCTAGCTATGAACAATAAGCAAGAATTTGTAGCTCTTTTAAAGTGTATATAATTGGGTTTTGGATCGAGTGGTTATAATTTCGATAGTTTAGTTTTTAACATGGATTTTCCAATAGCTGGGAAAGTTGCAATATTTAAAATACCACGATTGTTGCAGCTCAGTGTCTTTACTTACGTTAAATAAACTTGGGGATTCTAAAGATGTTTAATGATTGGTGAGGTTTGAACATGATACATGGAAATATATATAATCAAGTAAGTAATTATGTGCCGCCAGACAAGTTTATAAATTAATTTGAATGTAAAATCTCGTCAGATTATTGTTAAGTTTTATACATATATATATAAGTTTTATACATATGATATATATAACGCAAAGCAAGTTAAGAAATTTCATATTTTGAGAAAATTGCATATCTAGGGCCAGAGTATCCAGATAAAATCGGGACGAAAACTAAAAGTGCTAGCTAGCTATAAACAGTTAGCTAGTAATTTGTAGCGCTTTGAAAGCCTGAAAACGAAATAAATGAGTGAAAAGAAAAACGAACAAATTGAATCTTTATTTTACAAAATATTATTTAGGTAAAACCATTTTGGCTCCGTCAGACTGGACGACCCATCGCTGATTTTTTTACTTTCCCTGCAATACATGGTAATGTATAGGGAAAGTATTGGAATCATACCAAAAATCACAACTTGAGTTTTCGACGGATCTACACGTTTCGAAATCTCTAAAATACGAAAAAACTATTTTTAGCGTGACGTCTGTGTGTGTGTCTGTCTGTAGTTAAGTCAATAGTGACTTTACTCAAACGTTGAGATTTCGATCCGTCGGTCCAAGGGCAATAACACAGGAATGCAATGGATTGAATCAAACGAATCTTTATTATGAACTTCACATAAGGATGTAATAAGGTGAAATTGTCCTTATCAAATTATTACTATGGGACTTACCTATGATGCCGACACTAAGGGTGGAGCATGTAAGCTCCTGGTTCTCAAACCGGAGAGACCAACACACAAAATATAAATAAATACACTTGACTTAATTGATCAATTTATTTTAATATTTTAAGTTATAGATATCCATTGTATCTTGATTAATGATACTATTATTAAATCTAATATTATAAGACATATAACACTGACAATATTTCATTAATACATATTTACACACATAATAAAATTGACATATATTTTTAAAACAGTTTCTTTTAAGCAATCGACACTCAAAATAGTTCTTTTAGTTCAATATCTAAGAACTCGTTAATATAATCTACTCTTACGAACTGATTGTTCATTATTGGAATAATCGATAAAAGTGTGCCTTCCGTGCTAATTAGTGACAAATTGAAAGTTGATTTACCTCTACTCTTTTGTGTTAAGTACTTATTCGTGCAATCTCGATGATGTACGAAACTGTTGCACATCTCATAACTGCAACAAGCTTCCATTTTATCGCTCACATTCGATATACTTTTTTCACAAAACCAAGAAACATGATGTTAGCTCGTTCGAAAATTTGAAGTAGACTGAACTTTTTGGAATACGGCTTTGGGGCGCTTTTTTCTTTCCCCCATTGGTTTCCTACCACATCTACCTTTCGTTGTTGATGCAGAAGGGGATGACCACTGTTTATGTATGCATGTGTTGTCATTGGTTCCCTCTGCAGCATTTAGATAGTTCATTATCTTTCCTGGCATTTGTAATTGGGGTGGAAGCATGTAATACAAATATTGTGTTACAAAGGACATCATCTGGCTGTTTAAAGCAATGGTAGATCTAGACAATAAATCTTATTGCACACGTCCAGACTTAATTTCAGCTTCATGGTGCTACATTTAACTAGCTTGTTGCTCACACATAAATGGATATGGTCCTAAAGCTATTATTCTTACCATTGGCCTCTTTCACTACAACATACTAATCACAATCATCTCACGAACTCACGCCAGACCAAAAACACTCAATCCAAGCCAACTCTTGAATCACGACCCGGCCAGATTCTCTCGTGAAAACACTTCGACTCCAACTCCAACTCCTCGATCACCTTTAAACTCTCTTTAATAACACCTCTTCCTGAAACTTATCCCACTCTCAAAGTAGGAACGCACAAAATGCTGATTAGACCGGTGATTCATCTAAATAACTGAACCAGTTAGGATCGTTAGCATAAATAACAAATTATAATGAAACTGAGGGAAATAATAATTGAAAGGTTATTTAGACCTCATAACTGTTACATGCAGATTAATAAAATGGTCTTTCTTGAATAGTTATTTAGTGAGATTTTTTGAAGCTTTTACTGTGGGATCAAAATGTTTAGTGCTAATTTTGAAACTCTCTACAACTTTCTAATTGACTTTCCTTTTATCTCTAACACGAAGTAAGATTACTTTTAGGTAACCCCTTAAAAATGACGCAATCACTCTCACGTTTTCTCATCGTGTTGCGCTATAGAGGTTTCCTGCACGCCTGCCTTAAAAATTATCTGATGTGGGCAGCACATGACTTACCCTGCAGACTTAAATTTATTTTCTCTTTATTTTTTTAATAACTATTAAATAGAGTTTTAGTGCACAAAAAAACAAACAAACAAACACGCATAATTATTTGAAATTACACTGAATTTGTACTCACAATTCAATTTTCGTTTTCATTTGGTAACTTCACGTATATTCAAAGGCGGCGTAGCAAAAATACGAAAAACCAAAATATCTCAAGAACGGCTAATGCTAGAGTAATGGGATTGGTCTTATTCTTTTTATCGTCAAAAACTACGTACAAAGCAAGCATTTAATTGATACATTTGAGAATATGTAGTCTTTTATTTTAGATTTTTATGATTTTTGCAGGCCATTTTACAAGACACAAAAAAAAACGCAATTTATGTTATCCCGAATCATACCAAAATCTAATCAGCACCAGGGTAACTTACAAGTGACCTATCTACTGAATTTTACGAAATTTGGTAAATTATTTTTTCAACTAGAGTGGATATATACGATTTTTGCGGATCATTTCGCAAAAAGAGTGGTTTCTTTTATCCCGAAACGTACCAAAATCTAATCAGCACGGGAGTCACCTACAAGTAACTTACCTTTCAAATTTTATGAAATTTGGCCAATTAATTTTTCATTTAGAGTGGATACATACATTGCATGCATTGCACACACAGACACACACATGCATAGACACGCACATACAGACGTCACGGTAAAAATAGTTTTTCGTGTTCTAGAGGTCTCAAAACGTGTAGATCCGTCGAAACTCGACTTACGAATTTCATTATGATTCCAACACTGTCCCTATACATTACCATGTATTGTAGAGGAAGTAATATATTATATCCATAATACTTCTAGATTTATTGACTTTGTCCATTCTTACTTTCCTTATATAGAATAATGTATAAGGAAAGTATTGTGACGGGGCCGAAAATTCGAATTCGAGTTTTCGACACGAGAGCACGTTTCAAGCATCCCTGATCACGAATCGAACATTTTTGAAGTGATGTCTCTTTCTCTCTCTCTCTCTGTGTGTGTGAATATGTGTGTGTGTGTGTGAAAGTATGTGTGTGTGTGAAAGTATGTGTGTGTGTGAAAGTATGTATGTGTGTGTGTGTTTGTGTGTGTCAGTGAGTCTGTGGAGACAATAACTGACGAACGAATGGATCAGCAATCGAATGTTCAGACTCCTCCCCCCTAAATTTTCGAGTGAAATTTTGAAAAAATCGTCAAAAAATCAAAACCTCTAATAAAGTTAAGCAAATAGATATTTCTTATGTAATTTTTCATTAGAAAACGATTGACATAAGATTTAGAACGCTAGTATGAACCGTTCTCGAGATATTGTACATTTTTCAGAAACATTATCAAAAAATCATATAAAATAAAAAAAATATTTCTTATTGAGAAACATGTTCTCTTTTCATATGTAATAGCATGTGATAAATTTTGTGTCATCATTCTCGTGGATCTAGCTCGTTCTATTCATGAATAAAGATACTTTGAGTAATAGTTTTGTATTTTAACGCCAATAGTCATTTATCTGATGTAAGAATACTTATTTCTCCGTCCATAACGCTTAGCGAGATTTTGGCGACAGATTTCGTGGAATGTTGCCAACTTGGCGACTTTTTTAAATGTTGTTAAATTAACGAAGAACTCACCAAATGGATAAAAATGACGCTAAATCAATGAAAATGACGACTAATTGACGAAAATTAAATATCTTGGAACAAATATAAATATTTACTATAAGAATAATCTATCTTTTTTACTGTAAAAGTAGTAAATTCTTTTAATTATTTAAGGAAAGTCATGTGCTGCCCACATCAGATTTTTTTCCTTGACACCCGGTATAGTATGAGAATATAAAAATTTCTATATAAAAGTTCTAGATACGCTAATATAAGCATTGTTAGAAAAATATATTTCAAGGAAAATTGACTTACAGACTGGTAGTTTTTAAAACCGAAACTTTTAAAAACAGACTTCTCTTTCTTTAAGAGCATTAAAAGCATGTTTTTACTCGTATAATTAAAAATATGTGAAAATTGAATTTTCAAAGCTTAAGTGTTCAAAAACTTCTTTCCTTACAAAAGAGAAAAAAAAACTGTTGTCTGAAGGTTATAAATTCTTTTATAAAATTATGAACACCGTTTCAAATACCCATTGGCTTAAAAAAATACACTTATAAATGGATTTAATCTCTGTGAGACTTTCAATATTTTCTTTTGTAAAATGCGAAAAAGCCAATAAATTTGATTTTAAATATATTTAAAATAATGTCGTAAACAGAATTTTGAATGCAATACTTGTAATGTCTTTTTTTATTGTTAATGCTGATATGATTAATTAAGATTTAAATACTATTATTTTTGCATTTGTTATTTGTGTGATACCGTGATTTTTATGAAAAAAAAAATCTACCTAATGTTTTCTAAACTTTAAAACAAATTAAGCTGTCAAAATTCTTTCAACGTATATTTATGACTTCTAACGAATAACAATAAAAAAAATGCTCATATTTATACAACGCAAAAGTTCTTTCTGTAAAGAACAATATGGAGTTTGAAGTTTCACGAAATAAACAATTAGCAATACATTTAAGTTCTGTTGAAAGCATGGATTTTGTTTTTATTATTGAAATTTATGATCGGAAAGAAACGGATGCTTTTGTATAAAGATCTTTTTGAATTCTTTAAATTATAGAATGATTTGAACCTCTGATTGATGAATTGTTCATATTTTCGTAGAAAACTGAATAATTATAATCCATTTAACAGAAAATATAAAGAAAAGCAAAAGAAATCTGATGTGCCCAATATATGACTTTCACTACAGACTCAAACGCATTTTTTATTTATTTATTTGATGATTCATTAAATTGATTTTAATTGCGCAAAATAACAGGCATAATTATTTAAAATTTCACCAAATTTGCACTTTTATATCAATTTTCGTTTTCTTTTATTTGGCAACTAAACTTATTCCCAAAACTGTCGTTGCAAATAAACTGAAATATCTCAAGAACTGCTAGACAAAGAGTAATGGGGTTGGTTTTATTCTTTTTATCGTAAAAAATTACGTATAAAACAAGCATTTAATTAATACATTTGAGCATGCGCAGTCTTTTATTTTCGATTTTGACGATTTTTGAGAGCCATTTTGCAAAGAAAAAGCAGGCTCGTCTTTTCCGAATCGTACCAAAATCTAATCAGTATCAGAGTAACCCACAAGTGACAAATTTTGTGAAATTTATTTAATTAGTTTTTTGGTTATTGTGGATACAGACAATTTTTGCGGGTCATTTCGCAAATTAAGGCAGGTTCTTTCATTCAGTATCATATCAAAATCTAATCAGTACCGTAACTCACAAATGACTTACATATAAAATTTTATGAAATTTGGTCAATTAGTTTTTGAGCTAGTGTGAATACAAACATTGTACACACACACTCACACGCACCACAAACGTCACACTAAAGCTAGTTTTTTCGTGTTCTAGAGGTCCCGAAATGTGTAAATCCGTCGAAAACTCGAGTTGCGATTTTCGAAATGATTCCAATACTTTCCTTATGCATTACCATGTATTACGGGGAAAGTAAAAATCTAATATGCCCAGCATTTGATGATCTCTACAAAATACATATCGATATTTGGGTAAAAGATAATACCAAAAATTGTAGTCTTGCTGTGAAAAATATAAGACTATAAATGTTATGATTTTATTTTGTTAAATTCTTGACAAATATGTGCTTATTCTTCTAGGAACTTTTTGTAAAATGAAACAGAATTTTAACCAAGTAGTCTTAAAAACCAACTAGTAAAACCAAGTATGGTAAACTACCGATAATCTGGCAGGTTCGGGAGTTCAGTGGTGCGGGATTTTCGGATGTCAAACAGAAATGGGAAAAATGCGAAAATAATTTGAAACAAAATACAATCTTACATAACAAAAGAATATGTCTGCCCGTATTTTTGTCTATGTTGTCTGTAGTCAGGGGCGTATTTAAGGCGGTTGGGTGGGGTGGGGGTTCAACTCCCCCAATTGAAATGTTTCAAAGTGCTTTCTAAACACACATGTAAAAAAATCTACTGAATCCCTATTCAGTTTGTCGTTCTGAAATCCTTGAATTTACAATCCGTTTTAACCTTCAGTAAAGATCAGATTTTAAAAATTAAAAATTCAAAAAGAAGTGCTTCGACTACTGCGTCATTGTAATAGGAGGGAAATTCTCCTACTGCAGTAAAATTTTGAAGTCTGAAAATTTGGAAAATTTTAGGTTCCTAAAGCCCAAGAATTTTTTAAAATATTTCATCCGAGCCTAACCCGTCCAGAAAGCATTCAAAGCCAGCCCTAACGCGGACCAGTTCGATTTTTTTTACTTTCCTTACATACATAATGTATAAGGAAAGTATTGTGACGGGGTCGAAAATTCGAATTCGAGTTTTCGACGGGAGAGCACGTTTCAAGCATCTCCGATCACAAATCAAACATTTTTGAAGTGATGTCTGTGTGTGTGTGTGTGTGTGAAAGTATGTGTGTGTGTGTGTGTGTGTGTGAAAGTATGTGTGTGTGTGTGTGTGTGTGTGTGAAAGTATGTGTGTGTGTGTGTGTGTGTCAGTGAGTCTGTGGAGACGATAACTGACGAACGAATGGACCGATTCGAACAAAATTTGGCACAAAAATCACAATCCATAAATACTGGAAGCTTATTGTTTTTATACGCAATCGAATGCTCAGAACCCCCCTAAATTTTCGAATGAAATTTTGAAAAAATCGTCAAAAAATCAAAACCGCTAATAAAGTCACGCAAACAGACATTTCCTATGTAATTTTTCATTAGAAAACGATTGACATAAATTTTAGAACGCTAACATGAACCACTTTCGAGATATTATACATTTTTCAAAAAAATTATCAAAAAGTCATATAAAATAAAAAAAAATATTGCCTATTGAGAAACATGTTCACTTTTCATATGTAATACCATGCGATAAATTGGGTGACATCATTCTCGTGGATCTAGCTCGTTCCATTCATGAAAAAAGAAACTTTAAGTAATACTTTTGTATTTGAACACCAATAGTCATTTATCTGCTGTAAGAATAACTTATTTCTTCGTCCATAACGCTTGGCGAGATTTTGGCGGAATGTCGCCAACTTGGCGACTTTTTGGAATGTTGCCAAATTAACGAAAATCTCGCCAAATGGATAAAAATGACGCTAAATCAGTGAAGACGACTAATTGTCGAAAATTCAATATCTAATACGAAGAATACGGAAAGAATATTAGTATCTACTATAAGAAAAACCTATTTTTTTACTGTAAAAGTAGTAAATTCATTACATTATACAAGGAAAGTCATATGTTGCCCACATCAGATTTTTTTGTAATATATTGAAGCCTGTTTCCCCGTATGATGATCCAAATTTGCATTTAAGGAATTAAACCCAAGTTGTATGACATATAGTAATGAATTAAAAGGAACCCAAATTTGAAAAATTTGTATAAATCAAGAATGAGCATTACTGTAAAGTGTGTTTTATTTATCCTTTTGGTTGATAATATCAGAAATTAAATTAGAAAACGGCTATTTCCTGAGATTATGTTTAGAAAATACTTTGTTCACCCATTTAAGTTATCAGTGAACAAATGTAATGCCCCTTTGTCAGAGCTCATCAGCACCAAATATTTTTGACTGCAGTGGTTTCAAAACAAATATGTCATTTGCCCCAAATGTTAGTATTTTTAAAAAATATTTCAATGCGATTAAACTTCCTATATCAGTATACACAGGTATTGTTTTCTTTGATTATCACGTAGTTATGAATATTTTTAGAATCTAATAATTTTAAATTAAAAGTGTTAGATGTTTGGAATACAAATATAAACAAATTCAGGGACAATATTTCGTCTTATCCATACGTTAATTTTAAATTATAAAAGTTTTCTCAAATAAATTTTCATTCAATATTTGCTATCGGAAAGAAATCGACAGAAGTGTTTTACTTTAAGAATATAATTTACTTAATTTTGATAATTTAGAAACCTTCGGCATCTAATTATTGAAATTAAAATATTAGAAAAAATTGAAAATAAAATACCAGTGTTAAATTTTAAGTAAACAGTATCAATGGACTTCTTTATTTATTTTGCCCCGACCCAAAGCGACCTGAATTGAATTTAGCAACATGTGGTCTGAGCCCGACCCCGTCTGTGGGCCAGGTCGGGCCTAATACCACGGACAAGGCTTGAGCCCGTGCAAACCTCTAACTGGTACTATGGATAAGGCGGAAAGCGGTGAAATTTGCTACAGAGGAGCTGCACTTCCCCCTTCGATACACGTTGGGTTTTTTTTTTCTTTGAAAATTCAAATTAGTTCAAATGCTAGGAACATTTAAAGCTGAAAATCCGTGGAAATTTCGATTTCAAAATTATTTTTATTCTGTCCAGAGGATAAAAGATAAAATGGCGCAGGTGGTTTGTGAACAATATTTCAGAAGACGACTTCGACAACTATTTCATTTGCTATTTTCTAAACTCGTGATTTTACGTGATAAATTCTCACTGTTTGGAATAAATATATAATTATTTAAATATTCAATATAATGTTCTTTTAAAAATTGTCTGATGAATTTTCATTGTTTGGAATAAATGTATAATTATTTAAATATTCAATATAAGGTTCTTTGAAAAATTGTGTGATACATTTTCATTGCTTGGAGTAAAGATATAATTATTTCAATATTCAATATAATGTTCTTTGAAAAATTGTGTGATAAATTTTCATTGTTTGGAGTAATTATATAATTACTTCTATATTCAGTATAATGTTTTTATGTTCTTTGAAAAATTGTGTGATAAATTTTCATTCTTTGGAGTAAATATATAATTATCTTAATATTCAATATAATGTTCTTTGAAAAATTGTGTGAAAAACTTTTATTGTTTGGAGTAAATATATAATTATTTCAATATTCAGTATAACGTTCTTATGTTCTTTGAAAAATTGTGTGATAAATTTTCATTCATTGGAGCAAATATATAATTATCTCAATATTCAATATAATGTTCTTTGAAAAATTGTGTGATAAATTTTCATTGTTTGGCGTAAATATATAATTATTTCAATATTCAATGTAATGCTCTTTAAAAAATTGACTCCAATCGTATGAAATCTCGCTGAGATAGCAATTATTCTTTTGAATTTTACGTTAGGACGTATTGAAAGACCGTATTAAGACCGCGTTGTATAAGTGGCATGGTTGCGCACGGAAAGAAATGGAGGGCGGAAAAGATTTTGGTTCAAAACAGACGATTTGGATATTGAAAGGTGTTATTTGTATCTGTATTATTTAAGTAGGGGGCGTTTATTTAGGACTCGGGCAACGCTGGGTAAAACGTTCTAGTGAACAATAAATGTTATTATGAACAATAAATGATGTGAACAATAAATGTTATTTGCCCAAATGTTACATAGACTGAGCTGCACTATACAGTATGTAAAAAACCCTTTAAGTTGATTCTAAAGTTATAAGGCAAACTTCGATGAATAGAAATTTACGTAACGGCTCGAGCTGACGGACATTTCCCATCTTCACGAAACCGAATGCCATTTGAAAGGCATGGCTATAGGGTTTGTTGAATCATTGATTGCCGGATTAAAGGCATTTTACTGTAGTCTAAATACAAAGTCTGTAGTTCCCTGGGGGACATGATTTTGACAAATTACAACTGTTTTGAGGGTTTTTTTTTCTTTTCTTTTCTATTTATATTAACTTTTTTTACTTTTAATTAGCAAATGACATTCCTCAGACACATATTGTTACGAACTTGTAAAATGCTCTGATATCTATTTTTCCACCCTCTCACTTTCGGGCCAACGGCCGTACCGTGCTGAAAACACCGGTTCTCGTTAGATCACCGAAGTCAAGCAGCATCGGGCGCGGTTAGTACTTGGTGGGTGACCACCTCGGAACACCGCGTGCTGTTGGCCATCTCGGGTGCGGGATCCCCGTGGTTTGCGCGCTAGATTTGCACGCTACCACAAATGCCGCCGTGTTCATGCGGAGTACGATCACGTTAAACATGTGGGTCCGTAAGTCCTTCCGAGAGGTTGGTGGTAGGGGAAGGAGGGTACGGTCCCTGTGGATGCCTCCCCCACTGGGTTTCGGTCTAAATTGGGTGGCACTTCCCGGCCGTCCATACAGTTACCTTACACCTTTCTGGTAGGTCGGACGGTCTGGGTCTCAACAACAACAACCCTCTCACTTTCACCTCTGTCGAAAACCTGAAGGAGTAAATACTCGTACATGCATCCTTTCCCATGACGGGAGTCTAGGGTTGCCATATGCTAAAGTTCAAAGAAGGTCGTCAAATTTAGCGATTTATCTCCAATTTGACAACATTTAGCGATTGTTTGAAGGTTCAAGAAACACTTCGAAGTCATCAGTATCCTACGAGATATGGGAGATTTCCAGAAGCGTCTATAGAGTCTATAAAATGAATTATCACTCAACTGGAGAGCAGTTAACGTGACATGGGCTTCATTGAACTGTGATTTTCGTTAATATTTTGAGAATAGTATCGTATATATATATTGAAATTAGTGGAACATTTAAGTGCTGCTTTACTGTATATTGTTCCTGTTTACAATGCGTTTGTGAATAAATGTGTTAGTTATCCAGAAATTTGGACTCATTCTTGTATCCTGAGCGTACACTCATGATCTCATGACTACAGAGGATAAATTTGTAACAGTATGGGTCGTTCGGCATGGCACAAACTACATGTCAGTCATTCTGGAAAAAAATGCTAGTATATATAGACAGGCTGATAAACATACAGACACACGTTTATCTGAATATGCTCGCGATGTTAAAAATGGTAAACTGTCCATGGCTTTAGCCCAGTTTATTAACGATACATTTCATCCTATGTTTGATAAGACTTTTCTTTTAATTAGCTGCAATAACCCCCGTAATATTTTACTTTATGAATGCTTTTTTATTTATCTCTACCGTGAATCTACTTGCAATTTTGATATCGTTCAAACTCTTAGTTATGTTTGGCGTCTCGTTCTCAACTCACTTGTCAAACCTTTATATGATTTTCTGAAATTTAGTAGATGATTTATTTTGTTTTTGCGACATACCTATTGGTTACCGTTTAATTTATGAACCTTTTCCTTTTTATAGTATTTTTGTATTTTATAATTAAATTATCTTTCAAATGTCTCAAATTTAAAAATGTTTAATATGTAAATTTTGTCTGGAGGATATGGCCTGTATTTAAGCACATTCTCGCCACTTATTTTCCCTTCGCCACTGATAAAAGGCATAGTAATACCCCACTGTGATTTGACTGTGTAATTTTAGCACGTCTTAAAATGAGATTTTAATAAAAGGCTTTTAATTATGGCTAATATTTTGGCTGTCTTTATTTTTAAAGCACAGACATACATTCATGACTTTTACAGTAAGATGTATCCTCTTGTATGCAGAAATTTCGAAAATGATATGGCATCAATTTCTCTTTCCGCTACGTGACATGGTAATTCATAGGGGAAGTATTGGAAAAGGGTAAAAATTGGAACTCTGAGTTTTCGATGAAACTGCATATTATGTGCACTCTAGAAAGTAAATAAACTGCTCCTATGCGCGTATATGTCTCTCTCAGCGCTTATGCGTGTATATCTGTCTGTGTGTCTGCTTATACAATGTAGATATCCACTGTAATTTAAAACCAATTCTACGCAATTTCTGTCACAATATTTTGTGTGAGGAAAGTAAATACAACAATATGTCAGGAGGTTTAAATGCCAATATGTAAGGAATCACTTTTAAAATTTCGACTTTCATTTTTTAGAATACTGTGGTTAATTTTTCTATAATTGCAGTTATCTGTTTTTTTTTCTAAAATATGTTAAACTTATATTTTGGAGAATAGAATATCCTGACACGGGAAGTTCTCGAGATTGAAGATAATGCATAAAAATGTTGATTACATCATTGAATGCGCCATTATTCGAAATGCTTGTGGGCTGTCAAAAACATTCCAATCTAATGCACAACTCTGAACCCATATATCTTCTTCTTTGCTCAATAGTTCGATTTCAAACTCGAAATAAAACGCTTTGTTAGATAAATCTGTCACTCCAACAGAAACAAAATGTCCGTACACAGAAAAACTCTCATTTTTCATTTCAGAAAATTTTAATTTTTGATTTTTGAAAGACTTTTAGAAAGAAAAATGACATTTTGTTTTTATACCAAAATTTGATGAAGGGTTTTGTATAAGTCATGTAGGCCAAATTTCATGAATATCGGTCAGATAGTTTTTGATTTAAAGTGGAAACATACATTGCTCAGACATTTTGTAAGGACCTTTTGTCCTAACTGGGTTTCGAGCCATGAATCACCGACTGGCCAATTAACTCTTATAAAGAACCTTGCAGACTCAACCAGGAATCGAATCATGGATCTTTGATCTGGCCAGCAGACGCTCTACCGTTAAGCTACTGTGACTAAATTGCAAACTCTTATTGTCAAAGTGGACATTCTCCACTCTGTTGTGAGATTGGGGTGCAACGGATTGACCGCCTCCTCCTATTTTTACCTTGGCCTCCTGATTTTTATTTTATCCTCCAAGTTAGCTTCCCTCGTGGTCGTTATACTGTCGATTTGAAATCGACTCTCCATATACCAGAGTTCACTGAATCCGTGCTAGTTGTACTACTTTCAAACCTCCGACATCTTATCCCTCCATATTTTCTTAAAAGAAAAAAAAAGAACTATGTTAACTGTTCTTATTTTCTCGGTTCTTTCTTTTTCTTTTGACACTTTTTATTTGTATTTCTTCTAATTTTTCTTTTCTAAATTTTATTCTAAATTTCTGTTTTTGTATTTCATGTTCCTAAATTTTTTTTCCTTCTCATATATTTCCTTTTTATATATTTTCTAAATTTAACTTTTAAAATTTTATTATTTCCTGTAATTTTAATCTATTTTTCATTTTGCCAGTATACCTCGCTTTAAATTTTATTTTTTAATGATTTTTTTATCTATATCCGCAATAACCCATTTGTGAAAAATGGACGTACTTGTCAAGTTCAAATATAATGTAAAACTGTCTGTTTAACCACACTATTTATCATCAATTGTTATCTTTTTAGACCTAAATAAATGTTCGCTTGACGGGATGGTAGACCTTGGTTGTCTCCTGAGTGCAGGAGGTATCCTTTTCTGGCCGTGCAGCTAGCTACTCTAAACCCACTATGTGAGTCTCACGGTCTGGGGTCTTCAGACCTCCGATATCTTACACTAACGTACAGGGTGAATTCGCCCTGGCGTCATTATAAAGAACCTTGTCGCTCCAACCAGGAATCGAACCCTGGAACTTTGAATTGGTTAGCCGACGATCTCCCGTTGAGTTACTTGGACGAAATTGCAAGCTTTTGAAGTCGAAGTGGACTCCAGACTCTCTATCCGTTGAGTTACTGAAACGCAAGCTTTTCTTTCTAGTTAACTTTAAAGCGGACATCAATAATTTTAACAAAAGCGTCTTGATTTAAAATGCCATAACTGTATTCTTCTTTTATGCAATTTAACAAAAGACACTTTTAATTAATAATAGAATAAAAATACATTTTCCCGATAAAACTGCAGACTTCTCTTTTTCTAGTTGTTCCGAAATATGTTTTGTTTAAAGTCTTTTGAACTTATTCAATCAACTTTTGATAAATGTGCAAAATGTCTTTATATATTTTTTCTTATTAGCTAAGTTAGATATTCGTATATATCTAGGCTAATAACTCATTTAAAACACGTCAAGTATAAATATTTGCTTCTCTAATTTTTCGCACAAAGATTTCGGAAAACACAATTTTTTATCACCGAAATAATTAGGCAATATCAAAATATTTTTTTATTTATTCGAATGCACTGGTAATTAAAATTTAAGTCTGCAGGTATCGACATATATGTCATGTATTTTGTGAATAACTAAATGGGATATTTTTATGTCAATAGCAAATGATTGATAAGGCATTTTTTTTTTGTTTACACGAATGTTAGATCCGGTAATTGGATGTTTGATATTCTAAAAATATTTTTATCGAATATTACTGCTTTATGCGTTTCTACTTTCAAATCGAAATTTAATTTAAAAAAAATATATTTAAACAAAAGTTGGAGAGTATATTTTGCACAAAAATTAATTGAAATTACTTTTAAATTCAAGTAAATTACAGTTTTCGTCAGTAAAGGCTTCGAACAAAAAATCGGCGGTGGTTCCACTCCGATGGAGCCGAAAGGGTTTTGCGTGAATAACATCTCTCTTTGTGGATGGTTTGTTTCTCTTAGACATATTCAAAACAGTTTAAAGTATCAAAATATCGAGATTAGAAATACCTTTTCAAAATACTCAAAAATCGAAATTACAACCACTGTCAATAAGTATAATACTCTTTGTGCGAAGAATAAGAAAAACTTGAGCAATGTATAAAAGCACAAATTGTCCGAGGTAGGCAGAACGCCCCCTTCCCTTTCTCGTTCTATTCCTTTCGGGTTCTTATGTTGTTGTTGTTGAGACCCAGGCCGTCCGACCTACCAGAAAGGTGTAAGGTAACCGTTAGGACGGCCGGAAAGTGCCCCCCAATTTAGACCGGAACCCAGTGGGGGAGGCATCCACAGGGACATTACCCTCCTTCCCCTACCACCAACCTTTCAGAAGGACTTACGGACTCACATTTTTAACTTGATCGTACTCCGCATGAACACGGCGGCAGTTGTGGCAGCGTGCAAATCCAGCGCGCAAACCACCGGGCTACCGCGCCCGAAATGTGCCAACAGCACGCGGTGTTCCCAGGTGGTCACCCACCCAAGTACTAACCGCGCCCGATGCTTCTTGACTTCGGTTATCTAACGAGAACCGGTGTTTTCAGCACGGTAGGGCCGTTAGCATTCGGGTTCTTATGTGTCGTTTTAACCTATTTTCGTCTTTTTGGATCGCATTTATTCTTGTTCGGACTTGACTTGTCAGGATATTCCCTGTTGTGTTTTGGCGCACTCCAATCTTGTGCGTTACTTGTCGTTTTTGATTGGCTGGGCGGTTCTTCATGCTGTGTCTGATTGGCTCTCGCTTAATCCAGGTCTTCTGTATATAATCCTCCTGTTTCTTCCTTTCGCGTCCATTCCTCTTTTAGACTTCGGGTTTGTTGGTTCTCTTGCACTGACGAAGGGGATCCAGCGTATCCTCGAAACAGCTGTATGCTGTGTTGTTTGTGCTGTTGCTTAAGTCTTTTTCATAATCACTGTATGTCGAAAACTAAGAAAATAATCCAAAATCCAATTATATATTCTTACAGAGATTTCAATGAGCTACAAATTATTAATTTTCGTTATTAATTTTCTCTCAGATTTCAGCCGAATACTCTCAACATAGACTTAACATCAAAATGCCAAATTATTTTGCTAACGGACTTGGCGGCAGATAAATCAAGATAATATCTCTGACGAGATTTAAGATGAGTGAATCTATAAACTTGTCTGGCAGGACATAAATAAGTACTGTAATTTCATACTTCCAATCCTTCTCTTCAAACCTCATCAATCACTAAACATATTTACAATCCCCGAGTTCACTTCACTTCCTAATTTCTTTAAAATAAAAAAAAATAGCTCGTGTTTGTGCACCAATATTTCACCCAGGAGGAAATATACTAAGCTGCAATGCTCATGACATTTGAAATGTTTGAAAAACTTTAATAGGTCAAAAATTAAAATATCGAAATTATAAATACGATAGTTCAAAAACGGAGAACATCAAATTGTTTATCCTTGTAGTGTTTTAAAAAGGCTATAAATTGCTTTGCGTAATTTGTATATCAGTATTATAATATGGAAAATGGAAAAATTCCAATCTTCTTCAATTGACAAGACGATTTCTCGAAAAATTTAAGAGCTTTGTGAAAGGCTGGAAAATTATAGATCTAGAAACTGGATTTTTAACTGAACATTTTTGTTGCTTACTATTTATATCTATCTTTTATAGTTTCGAAGATGTATTGAGTGCACAAGCGCTTACAAAGTGAAGCAAAACCTCAACAGAACAAAAACTTTTTTTATTACTTGTCTTATATACAATAATGCATAAGGAAAGTATTGTGACGGGGTCGAAAATTAGAATTCGAGTTTTCGACGGGAGAGCACGTTTCAAGTACCCCTGATCACGAATCGAACATTTTTGTGATGTCTCTCTCTCTCTCTCTGTGTGTGTGTGTGTGTGTGTGTGTGTGTGTGTGTGTGTGTGTGTGTGTGTGTGTGTGTGTGTGCGTGTGTGTGTGTGTCAGTGAGCCTATGGAGAAAATAACTGACGAACGAATGGACCGATTCGAACGAAATTTGGTACAAAAATTACAATCCGTAAACATTGGAAGCTTATTGTTTTTATACGCAATCGAATGTTCAGAACCCCCTAACTTTTAGAATGAAATTTTGAAAAAATTGTCAAAAATTCAAAACCTCTAATAAAGTTTACGAAAATAGATATTTTTTATGTACTTTTTCATTAGAAAATGATTGATATAAATTTTAGAACGCTAACATGAACCGTTCTCGAGATATTGCACATTTTCAAAAAAAAAAAATTATCAAAAAGTCATATAAAATAAAAAAATATATATCCTATTGAGAAACATGTTCACTTTTCATATGTAATACCATGCGATATATTGAGTGACATCAATCTCGTGGATCTAGCTCTTTCCATTCATGAAAAAAGATATTTTGAGTAATACTTTTGTATTTGAACGCCAATAGTCATTTATCTGCTATAAAAATAACTTATCTCTCCGTCCATAGCGCTTGGTGAGATTTTGGCATTGAATTTGGTGGAATGTCGCCAACTTGACGACTTTTTTAAATGTTGCTAAATTAATGAAAAACTCGCGAAATGAATAAAAATGACGCTAAATTAATGAAAATTACGACTCATGGACGAAAATTCAATATCTTGGAAAGAATATAAATGTCTACTATAAAAATAATCTATTTTTTTTTGCTGTAAAAGTTGTAAATTCGTTGCATTATATAAGGAAAGTCATGTGCTGCCCACATCAGATTTTTTTTCCATGTATTGTAGGAAAAGTACTAAAACGAGCATAGAGATATTATGTTTTTACTTTCCTTATATACATAATGCATAAGGAAAGTATTGCGACGGGGTCGAAAATCCGAAATCGAGTTTTCGACGGGAGAGCACGTTTCAAGCATCCCTGATCACGAATCAAACATTTTTGAGATGAAGTCTGTGTGTGTGTGTGTGTATGTGAAAATATGTATGTGTGTGTGTCAGTGAGTCTGTGGAGACGATATCTCACGGACGAATGGAGCGATTCGAATGAAATTTGGTATAAAAATCACAATTCGTGAATACTGGAAGCCTATTGGTTTTAATCCCAATCCAATGTTCAAAATCCCCTAAATTTTCGAGTGAAATATTGAAAAAATCATCAAGAAATCAAAACTTTTAATAAAGTTACACCAATAGACATTTCTTATGCAATTTTCCCTTTGAAAACGATTGACATAAACTTTAGAACGCTAGCATGAACAGTTTCCGAGATATTGCACATTTTTCAAATAAATTTATCAAAAAATCCCATAAATTAAAAAAATTATATTAGCTGTTGAGAAACATGTTCAATTTTCATATGTAATACCATGCGATAAATTTGGTGACATCATTCTCGTGGAACTAACTCGTTCCATTCATGAGAAAAGTTATTTTGAGTAATACTTTTGTATTTGAACGCCAATAGTCATTTAGCTACTGTAAGAATAACTTATTTCTCCATCCATAACACTTGGCGAGATTTTGGCGACGAATTTGTCGGATTGTCGCCAACTTGGCGACTTTATTAAATGACGATTAATTGACGAAAATTCAATATCTTGGAAAGAATATAAGTATCTACTATAAGAATAACCTTTTTTTTTTGCTGTAAAAGTAGTAAATTCATTGCGTTATATAAGGAAAGTCATGTGCTGCCCGCATCAGCCTTTTTTTTATTTGAAAATATAGATTTTTAATTTTCTATAAAATACTTCTTTATATTTATTTTAGGGGAAGCATACATCCACGATTTTTGAGTAATTGCTTCATGTAAAATTTTCCTCTACTGAATATTCCCTTTTGTTTAACACAAAATCCAGTGACATCCGTAATCTAAGTTTTTATAAAGAGCACATTTTTCTAGAGCAAACTACTCACTTCCTCACTTAAAAAACGGGTAATCAATTTTATGTTAATTTTGGAGGGAGCCAGGAAATAATTATCCTGGAAACAGCTGAAAGCACACCCCTTACAGCGCTTTTACTCACATGATAATGAGCAACAACTTGTCATTCTGGTCTTTTCTCTACCACTCTGCTATCATTTATCAATCAGTGTGACATGTACGTAATGGGGATTCAGACAAGGTGTCAACGGAAGTAAATAAGAAAGAGGGTATGTGTGCAAACAAGCCTTTTTTGTATCAGATGACTTTTTTAAAGAATGCTGCCGTGAAACATAAGACAGAGATTATATATACTATTAAAATGTGTGTGGCCATTTATCTATGTATTGTTACAAACGTATAGAATGCTCTCATTAAAGTCACTTTTGAAAATCAGACGGAGAAAATCCCGCACATCCAGCTTTTCCTATGACGTGAATTACCAGAAGGGAGGACAAGATAGGGTTTCCAGAGGGGGTTTCCAGATTTGGCGATTTTTAGCCCATTTGGCGACTTTTCGGAGGTTTGAGAAACACCCCGAAATAACGAATATTCTACGTTCTTCCCATACATCCAGTTTTGCTATGACGTGAATTACCAGATGGGAGGATAAGATAGGGTTTCTAGATTTGGCGATTTATCGCCCATTTGGTGACTTTTCGGAGGTTTGAGAAACACCCCAAAATAACGAATATTCTACGTTCTTCCCATACATCCAGTTTTGCTATGACGTGAATTACCAGATGGGAGGATAAGATAGGGTTTCCAGAGGGGGGTTTCCAGATTTGGCGATTTATCGTCCATTTGGCGACTTTTCGGAGGTTTGAGACACACCCCGAAATAACGAATATTATACCTTCTAGCGAGCAATAAATGTTATTCTGAACAATAAATGTTATTGTGAACAATAAATGATGTGAACAATAAATGTTATTTGCCCAACATGTTACATAGAGTGAACTGCACGATACGGTATGGGAAAAATCCTTTAAGTTGATTCAAAAGTTATAAGACAAACTTCAATGAACAGAAATTTGCATAATGGCGCGAGCTGACAAGCTTTTCCCATCTTCAGGGACCCGAATGCCATTTGAAAGGCATGGCTATCTTGCGTATCGAAAAATTGGGTGTTGGATTAACGGCATTTTACTGTGGTCTAAATACAAAGCATTAAATCTGTAACTCCCCGGAGTACATGATTTTATTATTTTATTTTCTATCTGTATTAACATTTTATTCACTTTTAATTAGCAACTGATATTTCTCAGACACATATTGTTACTAACTTGTAAAATGCTCGAGTCTATTTTCCCACTCTAGCTTTCGTCTCTTTTGAAAGCCAGAAGGAGAAAACACCCGTACAGGCATCCTTTTCCATGAGGACAATCTAGTGTGTGTTGCTATATGCCAAAGTTAAAAAATGTTACCAAATGTAGCGATTTATCGCCAATTTGACAACATTTGGCGATAGTTATCGAGCTATTTGTTGTATAATATTCCTGTTTACGCTGCGCTTATAAATAAAAATTTCAGTTTTCCAGAAATTTGAACTGATTCTTGTACCCTGAGTGCACACCCGCGATTCTAGAGATACGTCGTAACAGTATGTTTCTATCAGTAGCTCTAACTTCCATTTTAGATAACAACATTTACACATCGGTTTTGCACTGGGGTAAATTTATCATTAATAACAAATTGTGAAAGATTATAAGTGTGATATTGGTAGTAGAAAGCGTATTCTTGACATTTGTTATCTTAACATACTTGTGATATTAAGAATAATAATCTGCCCATTGCTCTTTCACAATTTGTCATTGATAAATTTTATCCTATTTTGGTAAAACTGTTCTGTTAAGGAATTACAATAACCCCCTTAACATTTTACTTTTTGAATCCCTTTTCATTTATATATAAACTCTATTTGTAATCTCGATCCTGTTAAAAGCCTCAGTTTCTCCTGGCGTAGTGTTTATATTCTTCAAAGTGTTTATATTCTTATGTCAGGGATACCATAACCATAGATGTTATCCACATCAAAAGGATTTTTTTCAATTTATTGCAAACATCTTATTTAAACATAAATAATTAAAAATCTGATGTGAGCAACACATGACTTTCCTTATATAATGCAATGAATTTACTACTTTTACAATAAAAAAATAGGTTTTTCTTAGAGTAGATGTTTATATTCTTGCCAAGATATTGATTTTTCGTCAATTAGTCGTCATTTTCATTGATTTAGTGTCATTTTTATCCATTTGGCGAAATTTTCGTTAATTTGGCAACATTTAAAAAGCCACCAAGTTGGCGATATTCCGCCAAATTTGTCGCTAAAATTTCGACAAGCTTTATGGACAGAGAAATAAGTTATTCTTATAGCAGATAAATAACTATTGGCATTCAAATACAAAAGTATTACTCAAAGTATCTTTTCTCATGAATGTAACGAGCTAGATCTACGAGAATGATGTCACCAAATTTATCGTATGATATTACATATGAAAAGTAAGCATATTTCTCAACAGTTAATATATATATATTTTTTATTTTATGGGATTTTTTGATAAATTTATTTTAAAAATGTGCAATATCTCGAGAACGGTTCATGCTAGCGTTCTAAAGTTTATATCAATCGTTTTCTAAGGAAAAATTACATTAGAAATGCCTATTTGCGCAACTTTATTAATGACTTTGATTTTTTAATGATTTTTTCAAAATATCACTCGAAAATTTAGGGAGGTTCTGAACATTCGATTACGTTTTAAAACAACAGGCTTCCAGTATTCACGGATTGTGATTTTTTGTATAAAATGTCATTCGAATCGCTCTATTCGTTCATGAGATATCGTCTCCACAGACTCACTGACACACACATGCACACGCACACACATACTTTCACACACACATACTTTCACACACACACACACATACTTTCGTACACACTCACACACACACATACATCACCTCAAAAATATTTGATTCGTGATCATGGATGCTTGAAAAGTGCTTTCCCGTCGAAAGCTCGAATTCGAATTTTCGACCCCATCACAATACTTTCCTTATTCATTATGTATATAAGGAAAGTAATAACCTATGTCATTTTAAAGACGGAAAATTTAATTCTCCCGACAAGAACTAAAAAACTAAATTTGGTTGTACCTCCCTGAGTACATCCTTTCAAATATTTTTTACCAGCATGGTAATGAGGAGCAACTTGTAATCCCAGCGTTTTCGTTGTCGCTCCCCAATCATCTATTACACTGTGTGTCAAACAACAAACGAGGTGCAGGAAATAAGTCAAACCGAAACAAAAAAACCTGAGGTGTGTGTAAACAAGTCATTTTTGTGCTAAATGAATTCTTAATGATGTGGTTTAAAAACCTGACTAAGATAATTTTTCTTTATTGTGTTTTAAAGATCACAATTTGTGGGAATAGTTGATTGTTGTTTCTGTTACAATTCAATTCTTTTTGGTATCTGGATATTACGTGAATTTATTCAATATTTCTTAAATCTTGTAAATCCTTCTAAGAACTTCCTTCTATTAAGAATACTTCTAAGAGCAGAGATAATACAAAAATTAAATGGATTGGAGATCAACTCGACCTTCTTATACCAGAATTTATTTTAAAAGAATCTGATGTGGGCAACACAAGACTTTCCTTATATAATGCAATGAATTTACTACTTTTGCAGTTACAAAAATGTTATTCTTATAGTAGATACTTATATTCTTTCCAAGATATTGAATTTTCTTCAATTAGTCGTCATTTTCATTGATTTAGCGTCATTTTTATCCATTTGGCGAGATTTTTGTTAATTTGGCAACAATTAAAAATGTTGCCAAGTTGGCGACATTCCGGAAAATTTGTCGCCAAAATATCGCCAGGCGTTATGAACGGAGAAATAAGTTATACTTACAGCAGATAAATGACTATTGGCGTTCAAATACAAAAGTATTACTCAAAGTATCTTTTTTCCTGAATGGAACGAGTTAGTTCCACGAGAATGATGTCACCAAATTTATCGCATGGTATTACATATAAAAAGTGAACAAGTTTCTCAATAGGAATTTTTTTTTTTATTTCATATGACTTTTTGATAATTTTTTTGAAAATGTGCAATATCTCGAGAACAGCTCATGCTAGCGTTCTAAGATTTATGTCAATCGTTTTCTAATGAAAAATTACATAAGAAATGTCTATTTACGCAATCTTATTAGTGGTTTTGACTTTTTTAAGATGTTTACAAAATTTCACTTGAAAATTTAGGGGGGTTCTGAACATTCGATCGCATATAAAAACAATAGACTTCCAGTGTTTACGGATTGTGATTTTTGTACCAAATTTCGTTCGAATCGCTCCATTCGTTCGTCAGTTATCGTTTCCAGAGTCTCACTGACACATACACACATACTTTCACACACACACACACACACACACACACACACACACACGCACACACACACGCGCACACACACACACACAGACAGACATCACTTCAAAAATATTTGATTCGTGATCAGGGATGCTTGAAACGTGATGTCCCGTCGAAAACTCGAATTCGAATTTTCGACCCCGTTACAATAATTTCCTTATACATTATGTATATAAGGAAAGTAATAATAGGTTATTCTTATAGTAGATACGTATATTCTTTCCAAGATATTGAATTTTTATCAATTAGTCGTCATTTTCATTGATTTAGCGTCATTTTTATTTATTTGGCGAAATTTTCGTTGATTTGGCAACGTTTAAAAAAGTCCCCAAGTTGGCGACATTCCGCCAAATACATCGCCAAAAGCTCGCCAATCGCTATGGATGGCGAAATAAGTTATTCTTATAGCAGATAAATGACCATTGGTGTTCAAATGCAAAATTATTACTCGAAGTATCTTTTTACATAAATGGAACGAATTAGATCCATGTGAATGATGTCACCAAATTTATGGCATGATATTACATATGAAAAGTAAACATGTTTTTCAACATTTAATATTTTTTTTTAATTTATGGGATTTTTTGATAAATTTACATGAAAAATAGAAAATATCTCGAGAATGGTTCATGCTAGCTTTCTAAAGTTTATGTCAATCGTTTTTTAAGGAAAAAATTACATAAGAAATGTCTATTTGCGCAACTTTATTAAATGTTTTGATTTTTTGATGATTTTTTCAAAATTTCACTCGAAAATTTAGGGAGGTTCTGAACATTCGATTGTGTTTAAAAACAACAGACTTCCAGTATTCATGGATTGTAATTTTTGTAACAAATTTCATTAGAATCGCTCTATTCCTTCGTGAGATATCGTCTCCACAGACTCACTGACACACACACACATACTTTCACACACACACACACACACACACACACACATACATCACCTCAAAAATGTTCGATTCGTGATCAGGGATGCTTGAAACGTGCTTTCCCATCGAAAACTCGAATTCGAATTTTCGACCCCGTCACAATACTTTCTTTATACATTATGTATATAAGGAAAGTAATAACTTGTGGTTTTTTTCTTAATTAAAATTTTATAAGAAAAAGTTTGAGCAATCGCTATCATTGATCCAAATTATCACGTTTATAGCATTCTACTGTTCAATGTAAAGGGCTTAGAAATCTTGCAATTGATGCCATACTTGATAATGTGCAACCCCAGGGGGTTAACTTGACCCCAATGGGGCTAATGATGTCACGAACACAAAAATTGTATCGCGGCTGTTTTTCACAACAATGATTGAAACTATTCTTGTGATCATTGAGCGATTCTAAGACTCGTGATTATTGAGCGATAAATAATCCCTATCATGCATCATTATGAAAAAATGTTGTCCCATTCTGCAATGCTAAAAGAAATAAAATTTCAAAATGTTTCCTCTCGAATTTAATAACATTCAATCTAATTCTAGTTTTTTTGATATTAAAGCCGGATATATAGTTTTGTGAAAATTCATTAATATTTGTGGCAGGTATCGTGCGCACAAGAAATCGATCACAGAGACAAACGGGCATCACTCCAAAAATAGTCGGAAAGTGTAATAAAAATATTAAATTAAAAAATCTTCCAAAGCCAAAGGAATTTTATTAAAAGAAATTAGACTTAAATTTCCTAGCTGCTGAATTACCATCAATTTGCTGAGGTTATCTAAAATTCGCCCAGTTTGGGATAACACGCCAAATTTACCTTCAAGTGAGACAGATAGGTAGACAAACATACACAGGGAAGGGCTTTTCCATTTAGAGTTGGAAAACAACCAGGCAGAGCAGTGGTTGAATACGGGTATATTGCACTAAGTCTACTAACTACAAGACAAGTTACTAACTGCAAGACTCTGGCTTTGTAAGGAATTATTACAATTATCTTAGAATTTTTCAACAAAGGGAAAGTTAACAAACATCTAATGATATAAATGAGATTGTGGAAAATATTAATTTTGGAGCAGACAACAATGAGAATATTTAATTAATAATCCCAAAAACAATGCTCATCTTTTTAAGCTGTGGTACTAATTTATAGAATAAAATCGAATTTCTGATAAGACCTCGCTTGCAAATTATTTCTTTTATATTGCTGAGAACAAAGAATGCGCTGGTAATTGATTAGTATGACGAATGAATGTAAATGCAGACAATTAAATTGGAAAAGAGGTCGGTTAACCATGTTCTGAAATGCTATTTTTACTTTCAATACAATACATGTCAATGCATAGGAAAAGTATTGGAATTATGTCGAAGATCGCAACTCGAGTTTTTGACGAATCTACACGTTTCGGGACCTCTAGAACACGAAAAAACTAGTTTTAGCATGATGTCTGTGTGTATGTGCGTGTGTATCTCTGTACCCCGCGTGTGTGTGTCTGTGTATGTGTGTGTCTGTCTATCTGTGCAATGCATGTATGTTCTCTAACTTAAAAATTAATTGACCAAATTTTATAAAATTTGGCAGACAAGTCACTTGTATGTGACCATGGTGCTGATTGGCTTTTGGCATGATTGGGGATAAAAAAAAACCCCGCCTATTGTTGCAAAATGGTCTGCAAAAATAGTTATATCCGTTCTAGCTAAAAAACTAAATAACCAAATTTCACAAAATTTGGTAAATAAGTCACTTGTGGGTTATCCTGGCGCGATTTAGATTTTGGTACGATTCGACAAAAAAACCCTATTCTGCGAAATGGCCCGCAAAAATTGTCAAAATATTAAATTAAAGACTAAATGTGCTCAAATGTATTCATTAAATGCTTGTTTCATAAGCAATTTTTGACGATGAAAAAATTAAGATCAATCTTATTTACTCTAAGACCAGTCGTTCTGGAGATATTTTGCTTTTTCGCATTTTTTCTATGTCGCCTCTGAAAACATATCCAGTTACCAAATGAAAACAAAAATTGAATTAAAAGTGCCAATGATGTCCGAGATATGCTCAATTGGCGACAAATCCGAAGAATACGCTGGCCAAGGCAGGATAACAAAACCTTGTAGGCTATTCATAGTTACCTGTGCAGTATGCGGCCTGGAATTATCCTGCTGAAAAAGCAGTACAGGCCTGGTTAATAGATATGTCTGTACCACAGGTCTCACAATGTCAGAGACGTATCGTTGTGCCATGATACTGCCAGAAAAGTGGATTAAAGGTGTTCGTCCATCAAATGCTATACCACCCCAAACCATGGTATCATTGGAGGGACTGTGTGGTGACTGATAGAAAAAGCTTGTTGAAAGCGACGCCATACGAGAGTACGGCCAACTGGCATGCCAAAACAGAATCGCGATTCAATCCGATCAGAGTGTTTCGCCATTCTGTCGACCAATTGTATCTCATTTGACACCACTGGAGGTGACATAACTGGTAAAGATGTTGAAACGGTAGGTGTCGCAAAGTTCGTCTACTTCAGAGTCCTGCGTCATATAAACGGTTTCGAAATGTTTGCGTCGAAACCACATTACCTGTAGTGTGGGATACATGTCGTTGTAACATGGTTACTGTGGTAAACGACTCCCGCGCAACGCTTCTCAGAAGCATACGATCTTCACGTGGTGTGGTACACCTGGAAGCTCCACTAGCTGATCTTCGTGTCGTTTCGCTGTTTCTCACAAACCGTAACACACACTGTTGAACTGTGCTCACATCACGACCTAATAGTTCAGCTATCCTTCGACGGCTCATTCCATCCTCATGTAAAATAATGATTTGTGGCCGTTCCGTTGACGACAACTGAACGTATGCGGGACGTCGGACGTAGGCGGAATGTATGCGGTACTCTTGGCATGCTGTGGTGATTTTTACAACCTGAAACTAATGACGCTATAAAATTTAGCTGTGATATAGCTCCTCCTTGACCTGACGCTTTTATACTGTTCGGCAAGATGTTACGTCACTATGCGTAACGACACTGCGATCATTTGCATATCTCGCCTTGCTGTTTCCCTTGCCTGATTTACATAAAGCTACATATACAACTTTATGGTGTTGCTATTTCAGTTGTGAGCAGTGTACATGGGATGGGCTTGAAAATTAGAATCCGAGTTTTTGACGCATGTACGCATTTTGTCCACTCTAGAAAGGTAATAAACAATTTTTGGTGTGGTGTTTGTGTGCGTGTGTCTGCATGTATTATGTCTTTCCACTTTATAGCTCTTGATTTATAACAAATTTTTATGAAATTTAATATTAAAATTACCTATGCGTTATTTACCCGGGTGAGATTTTGGTACGATTAGGAAAAATAAAATAGGATATTTTTCAAAATGGGTCACAATTAATAAAATCTGAAATAAAAGACTAAATATGTTTAACTGCGTCCTGTATAGAATGTGTTGTATAGAAAAGCCTAGCTTTTTAATATGTATTAATTGATTATTAATTATATTTTTATACACCGATTTAAAAAGGTTTTATTTATAATGCTGAAGTTTGTTTACATTCAAAAGATAGAAAGTTGCTTCATCATAGATATTATAAACTAGAGTTTTTGATTCACCATGCTCAAAACTCACGTCTAGGTAATTTATCCCGGGCGTGAAGAAAACATGTTCAATAAATTGATTATAGGATAAAAATTAAATTTTAACATTGCTGCATCTATTTATATTTTTATTGGGATTATGTCATCAATATAACGGAACATGAGATAATTATTCAGGGTGTGCTTAATTTCATAATAATATAGGTATAAATTAGTCAGTACAGTTGAGAAGATTTCTCCTTAGGGAATGCCATTTTTTAGTTTGTATGCAAAAGTATCTTGAGATAAATAATGGTTGTAGATGATGAATTTTAAAAGAGTTTTAAATTTTGGTATAAAAGGCCGGAATGATTAGCATATGATACATGTATAATTCATTTTTGTTTACTTATTCTCCTGTGGTGAAGGAGCGCCTACGCACCACGTCCACAAGACCCCCCAGGGTATCCCATGGCTAAGGGGAGGAGATTTGCGGCTTCACTTTTATAGAGGCTCCCCGAAGGGCTGAAGTCTGACTTGGCCTCGACATGATAACATACATGCCCGCTGGCGGGATTCGAACCCGCAACCCGGCAATCCAGCGATCAGAAGGAACGCATGCCCCTGACCGCAGTATTACTTTGCATAAATCGTTGATGTCAAGGTTATTAAAGATGCTTTTAAAATCAAATGTTTTATTTCATAGATATCTTAAGGTTTTCTAGTTTACCCACAAGCTCAAAGCTGTTTTTATGATATAAGTTCTTGGTGTTGCAAAATGATTATAAAGTTGATTGAGAATAAGAAGTAGTTGTTTATCTGCTGCTTTAGCATATGAATATAAACTATAGTGACAGTTCTGAGAGTAATAGAAGTTATATGGAGTTTTGGAATAAGAAATTATATATGGATAATGAAGGTAATGTTTCAGATTTAGAAGATTGTAGAAAGCTATAAATTGCTTACTGATAACTGTTTGACTATTATTGATGTGTGTTAATGGTAAGGAGTTTGTGAGTTGTTTATGTAGTTCTTCTAAATATTTTTTTTTTGCATATAATCGTATAGTTACTAGATGCTTTATCTACATAAATAATTACAAATTTATTTTGTATTAGTTGTATCTCATTGGTAATTTCTCTATAAATATATTTAGATGAATATAAAGGTATTTTAATAATTAGATTTTTAATATTACATATGATTTGCTCGTTCCAGTAATTGGACAGTGATATTTGGTAGATAATTTATAAATGGATTTATCAAGATCTATTGCAAGCTTTTTAAGAATTTTATTTTTGCTGATTAAAAGAAGAAGCCCGTATTTAGAACTATAACTAAGAATAGTTTTTAGAGTGGGGATTGTTATTGGTTGTAGAACTCCTGATATTATATGGCCATAATCATTGTCACTATATTGTTGAACTTGTTACAATAACAAGAACCTGAATTATCATTAAGATGGTTTGACAAGGAATTACAGTTATTTGTTTACCGACAGGTATGGCATATTTGAATGCTTTCTGCATGTTTACATATTATAAGGGTAAATATGAGAAAAAGTTTTCAAAAAATTGAGTAAAGTTAATAATATAACAAGAAAGATCAATCATGCTTAAAGCAATGATTATGAAACACTTTCCAACTTCAATGCAATTTTATTTAAACATGTGTAAAATGCAATACATTCCTCGGTAATATTTTAAAACTTATCACAATACTACATTAATTTATTATATTTGAAACCTTAAACCTTCATCGAAAAAAATTAACTTCATTCAAATGACGGCATTAAAGTATAAATTGCCTGGTTTTAACATCTCTAAAATGTGATACATTACTCGGTAATAATTTTAGAATTATCATAATACTACGATAATTTATTATATTTGAAAACTTCATCGAAAACAACTGAAATTCATTCAAATGACGTCATAAAAAAATAACACGCCTGGTTCTCTCTATAAAAGCAACATTTAATTCATAAATAATTCCCCCATTCATGTCATTCATCACAATACTATAATAATTTATTTTATTTAAAAATTAAGACCATTGAGCTACAAGTAAGTAAACTATGCGTAAAACTTCATCGAAAAATATCGTCCGTCTCTTTCTAAAATCAATGAATTCATATCAGCTAAGCAGACTCCATGGACTAAATGATTTTGTGTTAAAGAATTACAGCGATTCTAATACAACTCATTCTACATATTTTGCTGTTTACATTTTACATAGGTGAAAAATAGGCTTAATAGTAGAAATAATAAAATTTGAAAGAGCATTTAAACTGAAATATATTGTCATTGCGTTGTTTCAGTATGTAGATGCACAGAATTTAGGCAAAAATAAAGTAGTTTCTGGACGGATACAACACTCAATATGAATTAAAAAGAACTTTAAAAATCACGATTTTGACACAAGATGGATGCCATATATCATTTTGAAGTGGGTCATGTGATCGTTTCATATCATGGACACGTGATCGCTTCATATAAGAGGTGTTATTATTATTTTAATTTTTATTTAAAAAACAACTGAATATATTTCGCTGAATTTTTTTTTATATATTTTATGGAACAATTTGAATATGGCCTAAAATTTTCGAAGCAATTTGTGAATTTTAAATCCGCTTAAAAAATGCTTGAAAAATTAGGTCCCATAGGGCTCAATGTATTCCATTTTTTCAACCCGGGTTCAATCCAAAACTAATTGGGTGATAGTATTCATTTATATTCCCATAGGTCCTATAGACCGTCTGAATAACATACTAAAATTTCATTTTGATTAAGTCATTTTTACGGCAGTTATCGTGCTAACGGACAGACAGACAGACAGACAGACAGACAGACAGACAGACAGAATGAACAAAGTCATAAACACTTTTCAACTTTGTTGTAAAGTGTTAAAAATGGAGTTCTATAGTTGATTATCCAATGAATATTGCTTTTGTGCTTTTTAGAAAGTGAAATATTAAAATTAATAAATGCAAAACCCGCCTGTAATGGGAGTCCCAAAAATATAGAACACACTCTCATTGCCGATAGCAGCATCCATGGACCGGTTTTGCACGTTGGAACCGTTTCAATATTTTTGAGAACGCCCCTTATAGGTAGGTTTTGTGTTTTGTGAACTTTGCTTTTGCAGTTTCGTGTGGCTTGAGTTAAATTGTAAGCGAATTTTATGCCAGACATGTGGAAGGACTGAAATCGTCAGTTCCCATAGAAGCTTTAAAAATATGGCTTATAGTAAATTTCTTGCTGCTATTACAGATATCGGCTATTCCATGCTGGCGAGCGCATAATAATTGCTAAGCTGGTCCATGGTTGCTGGTGTCTACTATACTTTGTGAACTTTCTTTATAGGCGGGATTTGTGTTTTATGAACTTTGCTTTTGCAGCTACGTCTGGCCTGAGCTAAAATGTAAATTAATTTTATGCCGGAAGGCTTAAAATTGTTAGTTCCCATATAGAAGATAGCTGAAATTGTGATTTACAGCAATTTTTTGCTGCCATGCAAATATCGGCTGTATTTGATGGCGAAACCTTACCATTTCTTTTAATTGCCATTTCTTGTACCTGCAATGGGAGTGTCTTCCATATTAAATTAATACCTAGTTGCAATGATGTGGTTAAAAGTAGGTCATATACCAAGTGTTCAAATTGTGTTTTGTAATGAAGGATAATTAAAGAAGTATAAACTTCATTTATTTGTTGTTTTTTATGGAAAAAACTAAGTTTCCTAATTATTATTTAGTTTGAAATTAGAATTTAGATCCATAAGCAAGAATTGAAGTCTTAAGTTAATATATGTTTTATTTCTGTATACACCCCTCTGAGATCTAGCGGTTTTTTTTAATGAGGATGTAGGAGTGGATAAATAGGTGAGTGTTACTCTTAATAATTAAACAAGTTTGTCTTGTTAATATTTTGTCCATTTATTAATTGATTAGGACCACAAGGAAATACTGTATTATGTTTTAAGATATTTTTATTTCCAAGATATATACTTTCAGAGGAACTGGATATTTGAGGGTCTTTTCTTGGTGCAAACATCACAAAATCAATAAGTCTCTGAGGTTAAAATATATAAAATTAAATTAAATTCTCTTGATTTATTCTAGAGATATAGTGTCTACAGACTCATAGATAGACAGATATGTGTAATAAGGTAAACTTGTCCTTATCAAAATTACTACTATAGGACTTACCTATGATGCCGTCGCTAAGGGTGGAGCATGTACGCTCCTGGTTCTCAAGCTGGAGAGACAAACACACAAAATATCAATAAATACACTTAATTTAATTGATCAATTTATTTTAATATTTTAAGTTATATATATCCATTATATCTTGATTAATAATACTATTCATAACTCTATTATTATAAGATATATAATACTGACAATATTTCATTAATACATATTTATACACATAATATAATTTGACATATATTTTATAAATAGTTTCTTTTAAGCAATCGCCACTCAAAATAGTTCTTTCAGTTCAAAATATAAGAACTCGTTAATATAATAGATACTCTTACGAAATGGTTGTTCATTATTAGAATAATCGATAAAAGTGTGCATTCCGTGCTAATTAGTGATATGTGAAACCTAAAAACCTCTACTCTTTAAGCACTCCATACTTATTCGTGCAATCTCTATGCTTTATGCCACTGTTGCACATCACCTATCTGCAATACGCTTTCATTTTAGCGCTCACATTCGATCTATCTTCACAAAACCAAGAAACAAGATGTTAGCTCATTCGAAAAATTGGAGTCGACTGAACTTTTTGGAATACAGCTTTGGGGCGCTTTTTTTCTTTCCCCATTGGTTTTCTACCACATCTACCATTCGTTGTTGATGCAGAAGGGGATGACCACTGTTTATGTATGAATGTGTTGTCATTGGTTCTCTCTGCAGCATTTAGATAGTTCATTAGCTTGCTTGGCATCCGTAATTGCAATTACAAAATGTCGTGCACGCCGTACGACAATATGCATATACACGGAGATCACCGAAAAAGTGGTTGAGATATTTAGGGATACACAAAAAGTTGTATATCCATCAAAATCAGAAAGCAGCATTTTTGACCCCATTACAATACATTTTTTTTACACATAACGATCTATTGTAGGAAGATTGACATAAACATAAATCATGAAGTGATATATTTAATGCTATTTAACTTTGTTTTCAACACTGATCATTAGTGACAGATATAATTCAACAACGAATGCTTAACAAAGCTTTAATAAGAAAAAAAAACTCTCACCATCGGGGTAATTAATTTTAATGCAAACAACAACGGCATCCTTTAATTTATTTCACAAAGATAGTGCAAATCTTGTTAAATTGTGGAATTAATTTATAGATTCTAAATTGAATTCCCTCCTTGCTCTCTTTAATTTTATTTTTTTCACTTTTGCTTCAAACAGAAAGTCCGCTTATATTGATCAGTATGATGAATGAATGCAAATGAAGGCAATTAGATTGGGAAGGAGGTCGCTCGTTTTCAGATTCTTTTTGTTATATTAGGAACAATGGAAGAACATATATACTATGACATATTTTGAAGAACATTAAGAGCGAAAGTGTCACTACCAAGTTTAGAGATATACTTATTGTTATCTATTTAAAAAATAAAAAAATTGATGTGGGCAACACATGACTTTTCTTATATATTGCAATGAATTTACTACTTTTACAATAACAAAAAATCTGATGTGGGCAACACATGACTTTCCTTATATAATGCAATGAATTTACTACTTTTACAGTTAAAAAATGTTATTCTTATAGTAGATATATTCTTTCCAAGATATTAAATTTTCTTCAATTACTCGTCATTTTCATTGATTTAGCGTCATTTTTATCAATTTGGCGAGATTTTTGTTAATTTGGCAACAATTAAAAATGTCGCCAAATTGGCGACATTCCGCTAAATTCGTCGCCAAAATCTCGCCAGGCGCTACGGACGGAGAAATAAGTTATTCTTACAGCGGATAAATGACTATTGGCGTTCAAATACAAAATTATTACTCAAAGTATCTTTTCTCGTGAATGGAACGAGCTAGATCCACGAGAATGATGTCACCAAACTTATCGCATGGTATTACATAAGACAAGTGAACATGTTTCTCAATAGGAAATATTTTTTTTTATTTTATATAACTTTTTGATAATTTTTTTTAAATGTGCAATATCTCGAGAACGGTTCATGTTAGCATTCTAAAATTTATGTCAATCGTTTTTTAAAGAAAAATTACATAGGAAATGTCTATTTGCGTAACTTTATTAACAGTTTTGATTTTTGACGATTTTTTCAAAATTTCACTCGGAAATTTAGGAGGTTCTGAATATTCGATTGCGTATAAAAACAATAGACTTCCAGTGTTTACGGATTGTGATTTTTGTAACAAATTTCGTTCGAATCGGTCCATTCGTTCGTTAGTTATCGTCTCCACAGACTCACTCTGACACACACACACACACACACACACACACACATACTTTCACACACACACACACACACACACACTCACATACTTTCACACACACACACACACACACACACATACAGACACACATCACTTAAAAAATGTTTGATTCGTGATCAGGGATGCTTGTAACGTGCTCTCCCGTCGAAATCTCGAATTCGAATTTTCGACCACGTCACAATACTTTCATTATACATTATGTATATAAGAAAAGTAATAGGTTTTTCCTATAGTAGATATTTATATTCTTTCCAAGATATTGAATTTTTGTCAATTAGTCGTCATTTTCATTGATTTAGTGTCATTTTTATACATTTGGCGAGATTTTCGTTAATTTGACAACATTTAAAAAAGTCGCCCAGTTGGCAACATTCCGCCAAATTCGGCGTCAAAAGCTCGCCAAGCGTTATGGACGGAGAAATAAGTTATTCATATAGCAGATAAATAACTATTGGCTTTCAAATAGAAAAGTAATACTCAAAGTACCTTTTCTCATGATTGGAATGAGCTAGATCCACGAGAATGGTGTCACCCAATTTATCGCATGATAGTACATATGAAAAGTGAACATGTTTCTCAACAATTAATATATTTTTTTTAATTTATGGGATTTTTTGATAAATTTATTTTAAAAATGTGCAATATCTCGAGAACGATTCGTGCTAGCGTTCTAAAGTTTATGTCAATCTTTTTCTAAGGAAAAATCACATAAGAAAAGTCTATTTGCGTAACGTTATTAGCGGTTTTGATTTTTTGATGATTTTTACAAAATTTCACTCGAAAATTTAGGGGGGTTCTGGACATTCGATTGCGTATAAAAACAATAGCTTCCAGTGTTTACAGATTATGATTTTTGTATCAAATTTTGTTCGAATCGGTCCATTCGTTTGTCAGTTATCGTCTCCACAGACTCACTGACACACACACACACACACACACACACACAGACATCACTTCAAAAATGTTTGATTCGTGATCAGGGATGCTTGAAACGTGCTATCCCATCGAAAACTCGAATTCGAATTTTCGACCCCGTCACAATACTTTCCTTATACATTATGTATATAAGGAAAGTAATAACCAGAATAAAGTAGTAGTGAATTCAAAAGTTATTTTATGCAAGTAATTTTGCAAAGGGAGAATTTGTTAGAGTAGCACAAAGTCAATTGCTACAAAATATATATGCAACGTTTGTAATCAGTAAGCTAGGTGTAAAGGGAAGATATTTTTAATTATTTTATTAACTGTTGATGAGATGCTTATGTACAGATCCATTGAAATCTGATGGATATATTTTTAACATTATCACTATAATTTAATAGGTAATAAATAGAAGAAGGCAATAAATGATCTTGTAATATTTTATTCAAAAGTAATAGTCAGTTATTATTTATTAACCCTTTGTCTTTACACGTCTGTTTTGTAGTTTAACCAAATATGCACGGTGGGAGTTCCGCGGAGATTTTACTATATATTTTAAGGATTACTCCAAACGAAAATAATTGGGAATCACTACTGTACAGTTTTAGAACTATATTTAGCCGCTAAAACTACAGTTGATTAGAATTGTGGATTAAAGCTGGGTCTTTGTGCTTTCGTAAGTCATAGATACATTTCTATTTCAGAGGTATTCAGTACGTAGTTTGATTTCGACCTGCTAAAGAAAAATTTTGACTCATAGCGGTAATTTAAACGATGTACTTGTAAAGTACTATTCTGATTCGAGATGCATTGTAAAGGTTCTTTTAACTACCTTAACATCTAAGTGAAATGTACTTTCGTTTTACCTAACGGTCAGAATTCGACGAAATAAACACGACACTTAAAAAAATAACTATTTTATTCACAGTTATCTGGCTGGAACTCAAACATATATGACATTACAAACAAATCTACCATATACACTGTTTACGCAGCTTACTATACCAGATTTTACCCAGAACATTACTTATCTAATTCGAACATAACTCATTACTGAATTTCCCAGACTACAAAATTAATTGATGCGATAACTTACTGCATGACGACGATGAACATTCCCGCTATTCACAGCACAGGGTAATTTCGTAGTACGGCTTTCCTTAGCCTATTATGCCAAACCCTCCTTTTTTTCCTTTTTCTTGCCAAATCTCTTCTTTTCTCTCTTGCCAAAAATCTATTTTTTCCAATTTTTCTGTCGAAACTCAAAATCCGCCGTATAAATATATCTGACCAACTCCGAAATTGGGGTTCTTTTAGACTGAAGATTTGCACAAAGAATCCAAACACACTGAATGGCAACAAAATTTGCAATTAGTTATTCTTTCTTATAGCCCAAAACTTCTGTAAATAAAATTTGGTATAGTGTTTTATGTTTTTATTTCGTTGTTAAAAACAACAAATTAGTGTAACCAACGTAACATCGATTTTATGACAGCATACTTTCAATGTTGCATTGTTATTGCAATGACATTCCCATTGTATTTTTTTTTCGTTATAATTGCTAATTCATATTACTTTTATTTCACTTAAAGCATTTTTAATTTCTCATATTATGTAATATAGTATAGAGAAAGTATTGTTTCCACAAAAATTTTCGAATTCGAGATTTTGATGGCAATATATATTTTAGGAACTCCTGAACACATTTTGACTGCGTTTGGTTTGATGTGCGTCTGTCTGTATATCTGTCTATGGTCAATTTCCTGGGTAGACGATAGCTGCCACAAATAATTATGGATGTTCATAAAACTTCATATTTTTTTATTGAAAAATCTAGAGCTTGATAGAATTTCTTGAAATTCGAGCGAAAACTTCGAAATTATATATTTTGTAACATGAAGCATAGGACAAAATATTTCATAATCATACTTAAAAAGAGTTATATATGACTCAGTGATCACGATATTTAATATTTTCAATCAATTGTGAAAAATAGCCGCGACGCAATTTTTGCGTTTGTGACGTCAACAACCACCCTCTGAGGGGAAGTTACCCCCCTAGGGGTACGTTGTCAAGTATGGAACCAATAGAAAGATTTCTACAAGCCCTTTAAATTGAAGGGTAACACGCTATAATTGTAATTAATCATTTGGATACCGATTTTTAAATATTTTTCTTGTAAAATTCGAAAGAAAAAATCATAAACTACTTGAAATGGATTTTAGTTTGAGCTAAGCCACACTTCAATTAATTTTATTTACTTTAACAAAGAGAAAAAATAATGACTCCAATTTATGAGGTATTCCTAATTATTTCATCTGTAATCAATGGGTTCACAGACAGACCTACAGACATAAGGGAAAGACCTGTTGATGAGATACTCATAGTGTACAGATCCATCAAAGTCTGATGGTGAGATTTTTAAAACTATCACAATAATTCATTTTAAGTATACATGCTACACCATATTGTGGGGAAAGTATTAAACACAGAAATATCAAAAGTTGTATCCCTAACGTTATTCATCAAAGTTATATCCCGAACGTCATCTATCTTTGATTTCAACATTGCCCATTAGTAGCAAATATAATTCAACAAAAGACGTTTGACAAAGATTTCTTTGGAAAAAAAAATACATTCATCAGAGTAATTAATTCTGGCGCAAACAACAACGGCATCTTTTAATTGATTTCGCAAAGATAAAGCAAATCTTGTTAAATTGTGGAATTAATTTACAGAATCTAAATTGAATTCCCGCCATACGCTCTCTTTCATTTTATTTATTTTACTGTTGCCTTAAACAGAAAGACCGCTTATATTGATCAGTATGATGAATGAATGCAAATGCGGACAATTAGATTGGAAAGGAGGTTCGTCGTTTTCAGAAATACCCTCCTTTTTGTTAGATTAGGAACAATGAAAGCAAAAGTGTCACTATCAATGAAACATACTTTGACATATTTTGAGGGGCATTAAAAGTAAAAGTGTCACTATCAAGTCTAGAGATATACTTGTGGTTATTGATTTATAAAATAAATAATCAGAATAGAGCTGCAGCGGTTTTAAATATTATTTTACGCAAGGATTAAAAAAAAACTGATTATTTGTTTTGGAAAAAAATAATGTTCACTTTTTTATTTACTGTTACAATTTTAAAACTGATATGCTATGTTTATTAATTTTATATTCTTAAAATTTTTATTTTTAAATCGCGCTATACTCTCATTAGAAATAAGCAATAAATACCCCTTCTTTATTATCCAGGCCGTATAAGTTACAAGGGATGGCCCCGGAAAGGGTGGTCAATAAATACTCTACGTCTTAGACCCAGACCGTCTGATCCTACTCAGGCCGTTTGACATGATATCTGTTTGGATCTGAACCAAAATCCAAATGTCCAGATCTTAAAATGTCTTTCCAAATGTCCAGATATTCTATTGGCCGTCTGACATGATATCTGTTTGGATCTGAACCAAAATCCAAATGTCCAGATCTTAAAATGTCTTTCCAAATGTCCAGATATTCTATTGGCCGTCTGACATGATATCTGTTTGGATCTGAACCAAAATCCAAATGTCCAGATCTTAAAATGTCTTTCCAAATGTCCAGATATTCTATTGGCCGTCTGACATGATATCTGTTTGAATCTGAACCAAAATCCAAATGTCCAGATCTTAAAATGGATTTTGGTTTGAGTTGAGCCACACTTCAATTAATTTTATTTACTTTAACAAAGAGAAAAAATAATTACTCCAATTTTTCAGGTATTCCTAATTATTTCATCTATAATCATTGGGTTCACAGACAGACCTACAGACATAAGGGGAAGACCTGTTGATGAGATACTCATAGTGTACAGATCCATCAAAGTCTGATGGTGAGATTTTTAAAACTATCACTCTGTTGATTCTGGTCTATCACTCATGTTGATTCTGGTTTTTGGATCTGTTTTACATGATATCTGTTTGGATGGTTGGAAAGTGCCTTCCAATTTAGACTGAAACCCAGTGGGGGCAGTATTCTCATGGACAGTACCCTCCTTTCCCTACCACCAACCTCTCGGAAGGACTTACGGATCCACATATTTAACGTGCCCGTACTCCGAGTGAACACGGGACAGTTTAGGAAGAGGTAGGAATCAAACCCGGGTCTTCGGAGTACCACCTCCGCGCTCTAACCACTGAGCTGTACCACCCCAATAAATACTCTTGTAATATTTTATTCAAATGTACGTATTAGTTAATTCTTATTTATCAATCTATTTGTTTCACACGTCTATTTTGGAATTCATCACTGGCAAATTTAAAATCTGACAGCCAGGTAGAGAGATTTTACGAAAGATTTCAAGGGTTCTTCAAAACAAAAACTGATTGGAAATCGCTGTTGTAGAATTTTACACCTAATTTTAGCCGCTGAAATGGCAATCGATTAGAACTGGGGTTTAAAGGCAGGATTCCTCGTTTGCGGGCCACATGGATACAATAATATTACAGAGATATCAAGCTTGTGGTTTGATTCCGAAATGCAAATGGAAATTTTTGGCTCACGGAAGTAATAAAATGGTATACTAAACTACAGTAGAATTTATGATGACAGTTTTTAATAGCCTAAAATTTTTCTAAATTAATTTTAGTATATATGGCTTTGTCCTGAGGTATCTACCTCTTTTAAGACATCCCCGGAAAGAGCGCGAAAAGAACATGGCTGTGTGTACATTAAACAGATATATAATTTATTTACAAAAAAAAAAACCCTCATAAAAGTAATTACAAGTAATATAATAACCATTAAACATCATACCCTTCACTGGGTTGTAAAATTACTTAAACTGAGTCTGCATGACTAAATAAAATGGGGCGGAAGAATTGTAACTCGAAACTAAATATAGAGGCTTAACTCTTGAATAGGAAAGAGGAGAAATAAGTGTTCAAAATTTGACTCACCGAAGACATTGTAGAGGAGCTGGCCATCGGATGGCTCTGACGTGATCTCGAACATCTATTTCACAACTCAAAAATATGCCACCTTTTTCGATAGTCTCTCCAGCTCATCTTCCTGAAACTCTCCAAAATTCTCTCTCTCAAAATTTAAAATCCGCCCCTAAAACTAATGAAACCATTCTGATTCGTCTCTGGGGCGTCGCCCGTGGGCCACAGAGCAGCCCCGTTGGTCTTTCAAATCCCTCCAGGCACAACCGACTTCGTAAAGCCCCCGCAACACTTGATACCCTTCGGACGTTAATTAAAAAAATCCGCAAACTCTATGATCTCGTCCGGCTTGGACATTGTGGCATATTTTCGTTAAAATCTGATCTTCAAAGTCCATCCGCACATCCTGCTTTGCTGGGCACCTGCAAACTGGAGCTGAATCTCAAAATACTACAGGGTGAGTTTAAAGTCGCGCACATCAAAGTTTAACTGCCTGTAAAAGTACCAGTATGAGAATTTAAATGAAAGTAAAATATTACTGAGATTAATTGAAATTTTACCTATTATTTTTATCAGACAAACTTTAGGTGTTGCAATAAATGTTGGAAATGACGTTCTGTTTTGCGAATGCAAAAGCGTGCTCGTTTTACCAGATTTCGTGAGACACTGGGGAGCATGGCAGTATTGATGTTGAAATGGCTATGATGCTCGTTTTCAGCTCAGAAATCGTGTGTGGATTATTCACGTAAACCACATTTTTCAAATACCCCCGTAGGAAGAAATTAGGGGTTGACAAATCTGGGGAGCGAGGAGGCTACAATCCCCATGGAAATTATGAGCTCATCGAAAAAATCAGTTAAAAGATGGATAGTGCTGTTTGATGTATGACAAGTCGCACTGTCCTGCTGGAACCAGCAGTGACGTTCATCAACTTCCAGCAGTGAAATGGATTTTGATGTGTGCGACTTTAAACTCACCCTGTATGACTAACTCCTGATCTTAAACCAAAATATTAGAGCATATGAGTTTACCATGTGGTGTAGGCTTTTATTTAGAAATTATTTTGTGTTGAACTAAATATTTCTTCTTCCCCAAAAAATCATGAAAAGCAATAAATGATTGCTACCAATGCCACATGGATTCTACTGTAGCATAATGTCTATATGTTGCACTGTTATTGCAATGAAATTCCCATTATAATTTTTTATTGATAAGAGTTTTCAATGCAAATTCCTATTATTTTTTAATTTACCAAAATCTTTCTTTATTTGACTTTACAGAAGGAAGAAATACTTAGACTATTTTTCAGGTATTCTTTCTTTAACAGAAATGATGTAATCTTCGGGTTCACAAAGAGACAAAGAGACTTAAAGACATGATTGAAAAAACGGTTAATTAGTATTCAGAGATATTTCTAATGTATAGATCCATCAAAATACGATGGTAAGATTTTTGATCCTATCACAATAATTTACTTTAAATATACTATATACTCTGGAAAAAGTATCAAAAACATAAATATCAAAAGCGATATTGCTAATGCTAATTACTTTGATTTCGACATTGTCCATTAGTAGCAAATATAATTCAACAAAGAATGTTTTGCGAAGATGTACAAAGAAAAAAAAATTCCACCGTCGAATAACTAATTTTGATGCAAAAAACAACGGCATATTTTAATTGATCTCACAAAGATAATGCAAATCTTGTTAAATTGCGGCATTAATGTACAGTTTCTAAATTGAATTCTTGCCATACTCTATTTCATATTACTTTTTTTTATCTTTCGTTTCAAACAGAAAGTCCTGTTAATATTGATCAGTTTGATGAATAAATGAAAATATGCAGACGATTCTATTGGAAAGGACGTCCGTAGTTTTCAGAATGTCTATTCTTTTTGTTGGGTTTCGAACAATGGAAAGCCATGTATACTGAGACATATGTTGAGAAAAATGATAAGTAATTAATTGGAATGTGGCTCAACTTGACTCATACCCAAATCCATTAAGTAGGTTGCGATTTTTTTTTAAACTTTACAAGTAAAATTTTGAAAAATTGATATCGTTGGTTCAAATAATTATAGCGTGTTACCCATCACTTTAAAGGGCTTCACAAATTCTTTTGATTGATACTTTATTTGAGTATGCACCACTCGAGGGGGCTAATGACGTCACGAACACAAAAATCTGATGTGGGCAGCACATGACTTTCCTTATATAATGTAATGAATTTACTACTTTCGCAGTTAAAACAATGTTATTCTTACAGTAGATACTTATATTCTTTCCGAGATATTGCATTTTCTTCAATGAGTCGTCATTTTCATTGATTTAGTGTCATTTTTATTCATTTGGAGAAATTTTCGTTAATTTGGCACCATTTAAAAATTTCGCCAAGTTGGCGACATTCCGCTAAATTCGTCGCCAAAATCTCGCCAAGCGTTATGGACAGAGAAATAAGTTATTCTTACAGCAGATAAATGACTATTGGCGTTCAAATAAAAAAGTATTACTCGAAGTATCTTTTCTCGTGAATGGAACGAGCTATATCCATGAGAATGATGTGATCAAATTTATAGTATGATATTACATATGAAAAGTAAGCATGTTTCTCAACAGTTAATATTTTTTTCAATTTAAGGGATTTTTATGATAAATTTATTCGAAAAATGTGCAATATCTCGAGAACGGTTCATGCTAGCGTTCTAAAGTTTATATCAATCGTTTTCTAAGGAAAAATTATATAAAGAATATCTATTGCGTAACTTTATTAAGGGTTTTGATGTTTTGATGATTTTTTCAAAATTTTACTCGAAAATTTAGGGGGTTCTGGACATTCGATTGTGTTTTAAAACAATAGGCTTCCAGTATTCACGGATTGTGATTTTTGTACGAAATTTCCTTCGAATCGCTCGATTCGTTCGTGAGATATCGTGTCCACAGACTCACTGATACACACACGCACACACACACACACATACTTTCACACACACACACACACACATCACTTCAAAAATGTTTCACACGCATACACACACACACAGACACATACACACACACAGACATCATCTCAAAAATGTTCGATTTGTGATCATGGATGCTTGAAACGTGCTCTCCCGTCGAAAACTCGAATTCGAATTTTCGACCCCGTCACAATACTTTCCTTATACATTATTGTATATAAGGAAAGTAAAAAATTGTGCCGTAGCTATTTTTCACAGCAATGATTGAAACTATTAAGTCTTGTGATCATTTATCCATAAATAAACTCTTTCATGCCAAATTTTTTCCTATGCTGCCATGTTAAGGAAATATAAAATTTTAAATAAATTTCGAAGTTTTTGCTCGAAAAAATATTTCTATTTAGCACTAGGTTTTTTGATAGCCGGATATAACGATTCGTGTAAATCCAATAATATTTGTGACGACTATCGTATACACAAGAAATTGACCTCAGACAGACAGACAGACATCACTTCAAAAATTGTAGAAACGTCTTCGAAAAGTTCTAAATTATATACAGCGTGTCCCAAAAAGTTTGAAACCCTCTTTAATTCTTTATCTGTTGGAGATAAGTGGGCAATGTAAATTGCAGAAATGTGAAAGTAAGGTAGGAAATAAGACTACGTCAATGAAATAGTCCTTCCATTCATTTTCAAAAAGTGACACTTTTTAAATTTTTATACGACCCCCTTAGACAAATTTGGTCAACAAGAAAATTTTTATTTTTAATGCAACAAAATCATTAAAGAAAAACCGCATATCCGTATCTTTAAAATTGAGCGAGTTATATTTAATTGAAAATTGAACATTGTGAATGGGGACCCTATATCAAATTAGAAATATAAATTTGTGGCATATCACAAAAAAGATAAAATTGGATGATAATACATAGGATACCCAACCGCGTAGTGAGTATCACTGCTTTATATGATCACTGTCTGTGTAATTCTTTATTTAGATGCATTTGTGATAAAAAATTTTGACACATATTAATATATTTTTGATCTAAACAATTTCCATCGTCAATGTGTTTATGATCCTTATTTTCACTGATGAAACAGCCTTTCTCATGATACGGAAAAGTGGCATAAGTCATATTTTTTTCTTTTATCATCATAATTCAGTTGATTTTAAAGATACAGATATGCTGTTTTTTATTAATCTTGTTGCATTGAAAATAAAAATGTTCTGATTGACCAATTTATCTAAGGGTGTCGTATAAAAATTTAAAAAGTGTAACTTTTTGAAAATTAATGGGAGGACTACTTCATTTACGTAGTCTTATTTCCAACCTTACTTTCAACATTTTTGAAATTTACATTACCCACTTATCTCCAACAGGAAAAGTATTAAATCGCGTTTCAATTTTTCCTGTAAATTCACATCAAAATCTTGAATTTGAAAATTTTCGTGAACACAATACTTTATACTGTATTACACAGTATATGAAAGTAAAAATTCTACTACCAAGTAAGTGTTATGATTATTGATCTAAAAATGGAATTTCTAGGGTAGAGATAATGTAAATTTAAAAATTATTTTATGCAAGAATTTTTTTTATAGGATTTGTCTTTCTAGTGGGAAATAAAATAGTGTTGTAATAGATATGGGGAAGGTGAGATGACGAGAACTTCTTCAGAACAATTTTTATTAAAAAGTTGATAGCTTGGCAAGTAACACAAAAACGATATGCTTGTTTATAATCCTTTGGTATTTTTGATGTGAATAATATTTGTGCTTGGGGTTACCCTGGTGGAAATCGGAGCGTTACGAAAATTGTAAACACTTTGGACGCTTATACCTCCGAACCTAATAAATATAAGTTTTATTGTTTTGACGGAAATGTGGGGGGGGGGGGGTTCAGATTACGAATATATAAAAATAAATTTTAATATTTTGAACTTTTTTTCGAAAATACTAAAAAAAGTATATGTTCGAAAAAGTGGTTTTCTTTTTTATTTTTCTTAATTTCACTCGAAATATCTTCGAAATCATAAAATATAAATATACATATCAAACGACAAAAATATGCATGAGGAAATTGAGTTTCTAAATCTATATTTATCTAAAAAAAAAACTTTTATAGTTTTTACTTTCCCTGCAATACATGGTAATGTATAGGGAAAGTATTGGAATCATGCCGAAAATCGCAACTCGAGTTTTCGGCGGGTCTACACGTTTTGAGACCTCTAGAATACGAAAAAACTATTTTTAGCATGATGTCTGTCTGTGTGTCTCTGCAGATTTTGTATCCAGTCTAATTCAAAAACTATTGGACCTAATTTTATAAAATTTGGTAGATAAGTCACTTGTGGGCGAACCTGGTGCTGATTAGTTTTGAGTACGATTCAGGATAAAATAACCCGCAATTTTTTGCGAAATGGCCCACAAAAGCTTGTATCCACTCTAGCTGAAAAACTAATGGACCGAATTTCACAAAATTCGGTAGATTAATCACTTTGGGACACGCTGGTGCTGATTAGATTTTGGTACGATTCGTAAAAAAATAACCTGCCTTTTTTTGCAAAATGGCCCGAAAAAATAGCCAAAATCTAAAATAAAGAACTGCGTATGCTTAAATGTATCCATTAAATGCTTGTTTAATACGTAATTTTTAACGAAGAAAAGAATAAGACCAACCTCATTACACTAGGGCTAACCGTTCTCGAGATATTTTAGTTTTTTCCTATTTTCTCTACGCCATTTTTGAAAATAAGTCCAGTTATCAAATGAGAACTAAAATTGAATTAAATTTAATTTAAATAAAGAGAAAGTGAGTATAAGTCTGCAGGGAAAGTCATGTGCTGTCCACGTCAGATTTTTTAATAATCGAGTGATAAATGACATATATAGGAATGACGGATTGTTAAGTCAAAATTGTCAAAGAAAAATTTAATTGAATTAAATGTAATCATTTTTATATATGTCCTTTCTATGTTATCATTTCTATTTTCCTTAAAATTCTGTTAATATCCAAATACAAATTGAAGCCAAATTAATGAAATTAATTGCGTTTTGAAAGAGGGGATAGTATTGTAGTAATGTTTCGGTAAGGTCTGTTTGTTAATTCCGACCACCCCACTTGGCGACAAATGTGGCAACTTTTAAAAATGTAGCAAAATTAATCAAAATATCGCCAAAATGATAAAATGACGCTAAATAAATAAAGATAACACCTAATTGACGAAAATTTAATGTTTTGCAGAATTAAGTTCAATTTCTTTGATAATTCCAGTCGTTTTGTGATAATCAATTTAATATGTTTGATAATCCATTTCTCCGTCCTTTCGTCCATATTGTTTGGCAAAAATTGGGCGATGAACTTAACGGAATATCGCCAACTTGGCAACTTTTTTAAATGTTGCAGAATTGACGAAAATGTCGCGGAATCGATAAAAATATCGCCAAATTTATAAAAATTACGCTAAATCAATTGTCTTTTGTTAGGGGATATTGTGCTGAAGTTTTGATAGTGACTGTCTGGACTGTCTATCAATCCAACCGTCGTACTTGGCTACAAATTTGTGACTTTTTAAAATGTCGCCAAATTAATATCAAAATATTACCAAATTGATAAAATGGCGCTAAATTAATGAAAATGACGCCTAATTGTTGAAAATTAAAAATATTTTTGAACATTGAGTTGAATTTCTTTGATAATCCCTTTCGCTTTATGGGAATTATTAATTTAATATACTTGTTTCAAATTTATGTTAGTTCCACATTCTGTAGCCGTAAACGAATGTATGCTTCGATACGGAGTCGTATAGGAAATAATAATATTTATTGAGAGAGGTGCATGGCTGGCATGTGGCCGCGGACATTAGGAACGCAAGTGCTTCCGGCGAGTAGATGGGAGGTAATGTTTTGCAACTTTTGAGTCCTGTCATATGACGACATACCTTCTAGTTTTTAATACTGATTATAACACAATTGGACTCAATTAGTATTAAATACAAATACATGAGAATTTCCGGTGGTGCCTCACACTTCAAATATTTATCCCAGAATGTGAAGATAAGAAATATTAACTATTTAATTTTTTTAAACTGTTGTGAAGAGCGCTTTGAGTATAATTTTAACTGTCTACATCATTTTAGCCAACAATGCTAAAATAAGAAACATATATAGAAATATCATCATTCATATCCATAATAGTTTCGAACTTTGATTCTGACAATTTTCATTAGTGTAAGGCACAATTTAACAAGGAAAATTTAACAAAGTTTGGACAAGAAAATCAGACAGTCGAAATGATTAATTTTGATGCAGACAACTGCGGGGTTCTTTAATTGATTTCCCAACGGCCCTCACTTCTTGTTAAGTTGTGGCACTAATTTACAGAATATAAATTAAATTTCGAACAAGTCGTCTTTTGCAATTTGTTTTCTTTTACTTTCCTTTTGAACAGCGAAGTTGCTTAAGCCTAATTGTATCATCGATACTGTAATATTATTTAGGAACGTAATTCCTTGATTACAATCTGGTTCCTCTACCGATCGGCGGGTTTCATGATTACTATATATCTATTTTATCGCCTTTTGACCCTGAATAGTAGATAACTGCATTAACAGCCAGAAAACCTGCGATGTGTTGTAATTTTGCGAACTTCAGTGGTTAACGACGAAGTCAGTCCTTATCATTTAACACCCAGTCATATGCATTCACTTACAAGACAAATGATTAAGGTTACATGAGTCTGCAATAGTCAAGCTCAAAGTCACATAATTTGTTTATAAGGGGCGTTACCAGTACTGAGAATCTCGCTCTCATGCCATATACTAACATCCGTGGGCCAATTTAACCAGTTAGCCAATGTTATATCTATTATTGCATGTACCAGATGCATGATGTCCTAGTTATCGACTATAGAACCTAATAATCGTAATTGTATCGATAGTGTAGTATTTCGGAACATGATTCCGAGATTACGAGCTGGTTTCTCCACTTATTTGTGGGTTTTGTGATTATTGTGAGACCAGAATATGTTCTCACATGAGACATTTCTATTTGATTATTTATGGTGGCCAGAACGGCAAGGAAAGCTCTAGTCTGGCTGGCGCCGAGGTTTACGACAACGTGAACTTTAAGGTCATAGTACTACAAATTTAGGTGTGCCAGGCCAGAGGGGCCTTGATAAATGTGTAGTGATGTCATTGGATTCAGATGAACCAATGAGCGCCAAGGGGAAGAAGGGCGGAGCTCCCCCTCCCCCCCCGCCGAAGGAACCACAGCTCAGATAAACGAAATGAATGCAGTAGACGAAAGATAACGAGTAGCAGATATGGACGAAAAGAGTGAAGTTGTAGACGAAATCAGAGTTCAGTTATAAAAAAATGAGAGTTCTGTTATAGACGAAAGAGAGTGCTCCGTAGAGGTGATCTATGTGCGAGTGCATTATAAGTACGAGATGCGAGCCATACACCACAGAGTTGTGGCAGTACTTTCAGCAATAAGACTGATGCAAGCCTCAGAATGATGATAAGCCCAAGATTAAACTTGCTCACAATAACAGGTCCTTGACACCATCGTAAAACTAATATTTCTGGTCGCATATCTCCCCTCTCTAAAATAATTAAATGAAAATTGATAATAAATGAAAATTGATATTTATGATAAATTGATGTTATTGATAAATTGATGTTGTTAATAAATTATAATGTTTAAGTTAAATAGTCTAATCTTTTTATAATAATTAATAATGCTTTTCAGGACTTACACAAAAGGTAAAAATAATTGGAGGGTTTATTGCGACACAACAACGAGCAATGTACGTTTCAATGTTAATTCCACTATATATGAATTTACGGTAATGTTAATGTGATTTAAAATATTGAATTTAATAATTGTAAGTTAAACAGTAAAGTTTCCTTTTTTCTTACCGCCACATTTGGTTTCCGTGACGCTTTTGTGTGTGAGTCAGAATTTAAATAAAAATTTTAATGAATAATATTGAGTTGGATAGAAATAATTTAAATGAAGAAATGAATGAAAATTTTGGAGGAGCATATGTTGACCAGATATTTTGCATTGTTAAAATTAAATATGCACAATCACTTTGAAAATGAAAAGAAGTTGAATATATTCTAATTGAAAATAGTGTGTGAAAAATTTATTACAGTATTAAGAATATTTTAATTGCATGAAGTGTTTTATGTGCAGTATTTTTGAAGTGTATTCATGTTATTTAGATTAAGTTAAATTTTGGAAGTGAAACTTTTTGTTGTAAATGCCTCAAAGAAATACTAGAAATCCGAGACGACAAATGTCTCCGGATAGGTCACAAAGAGAAATATATAATAATCCCAGAGTAAAAATGGAAAAGTTTGAATTGATAAATCTGTTACCTCTATTTAATGGAAAAAAATGAGGACATTGAATTTTTTTTTACGCAGTTCGAAAATATTGCAGGAATGGCCGAATGGTCGGAAGAGAATAAAGTCATAATTTTAAAAAACTAGATTAAAGGAGAAAGCGTTGGAATTTTTGACAAAAAAAAGAGAATTGCAGATTGCAAATAATATGGGAGAAGTTAAACAAATTTTAATGAAACAATTTAAAACATCTCTTACTATGCTACAAAAGTAAACAAATTTAAACAAAATAAAAATGTCACCAGGTGTGAAGGTAGCTGAGCTGGCATTAAATATTTCAAATGCGACAAATGAATTTTTGGGAAATTACGCAACTAATGAGATGTGCGAAGTTAAAAACAACTTGATGCTTTCTAAATTTTTAGAGGCTGTTAGACAAGATCTTGCTTTTGAAATTAAAAAACTAAATATTCAAAATTTTGACAAAGCAATAGAGTATGCAGAACATATAGAGAAAATTATGGAGGAGGATTGTGACCGTACGGAAATTAGTGCAGTTTATCGCAATGAAAATAATGGCAGAAAATTTAATGATATTCAAATGGAAAGGCATTTACAAAATTCAAAATTGGAACCTCAGCAAATAAAATATGAAAGGCATGAAAAATCAGAAAATGAAATGATATATTATATAGGATGCGGAAAAAGAGGGTACTATATTTCTACCTATTGGCACGACCGAAACGCACAAAATAATTATGAAGTAAATAAGTATGGGAATAAAAGAAGTGAATTTAGAAATGATCAAAATAACGGATTTAGAAATGAAAACAGTAATGGATTTAGAAATGGGCAAAGTAATGGATTTCGTAATACTCAAAATAGCGGATTTAGAGAACGAAATGATAGTCGGTCAAATACCCAAACTTTTGCGAAAGAAAGAGTTCAGAGACAAGAACGAAACCATAAAGGGTCTTTAAACTGACTGAGGGGCTTTGGCCAAGTCAATAAATAATAGACCAAAGTCCCAATCTAGAAGAGAAAAATCGCAAACGCGAAATAAGATATCGAGTTACAATGATAACGCAAATAAAATGCAATATGATAAAAGGGAGGTTCGCACGCGAAGCCCAGGTCCCAAGGTTAAAGCAAAACAACATAATGAATATGAAAATAAAAATGACAATAAAAAAATAAATACTGTAGAAAGCATGCAAAAACTTACCCATGTTCCCTGATCGAGAGATGCCGTGCTTGAGACTATTGTAGATTCGTTGGCGCAGGCCGGATGGGTAAGGTTCGATAATCACTTCGTCGAAAGTCTAAAAAGTGAGGCAAATATTAATAAAAAGAAAATTGAGGAAAATACATGTGTAGAAAATAATATAGATAAAAACATTACAAATAATGAAAATACAGGAGTTAAAGGAGTTATTAAAAATAAAAATGATGCGTGCAATGCAAAAATAAATTTAAATGATGAGTACAAAAGTGAAATTAACTCAAAATCGACTCAGATCGATAATAAAATGTGTGATGAAATTGAGGAAACTAGTTGTAAAGTTTCGCAAATTGATTCACAAATTGTTGAAGGTAGCCATGTTAATGACTATATTTTTTCAAATGATGAAAATAATAAAAATGTTAATACAGAGAATAATGTTAATACAGAGAGTTTAAAATTGTAACTATTGCAAAAAAGTCAATTGTCACACATGATGAAGTTAAAGGCATATTTGAATTAAATGAAAATATTAAAAATGGTTATTGTGACAGTCAAAAAATTGCACAGGTCAATGAGGCCAATTTTCCTAAAAATGAAAAGGTTAATGATTTTACTGAAAAAGAATGTGTTAATGAAGAGTCAAATCTTGACGTCCAGGTCTATGTCACGCTCACACGCAGGATTTTGTTGCAACCAAATCAGTTGATTGCAGAACAATTCGACATAAGTCAGGGAATTCAGGATAAGGAAGTTATCTTTATCCCCGCAAAACACGCAAAATTACTCTTTCCATTTGGTGCAATTCGAACTGAAATAAAAAACAACAAAATTGATATTGTAATTCGTAATCAAAAAAAGGTTAAAATTACGTTAAATCAAAATATGCGAGTAGGAGTGATTAAAAATTTCAAAACAATTACTAATGAAGAAATTCAAATCGGAGATACCGTATTTTTGAAAGAGGAAAATAAACCAAATATGTTTCAAAATAGATTTCAGGGACCCTTTCGAGTAATTGAACTTGGAAAAAAAATATATTAACCATTAGAAATAAATATAACATGAAAGATGAACCAATTAAAATTCACGCTACCCAATGTTATATCGAACAAAATGTACAAAGTGCGGAAGAATTGATGGAAAAATATGATATGGACAGTGAAATCGATGATATTCACGCAAAAAAATGTCATATAGCACAAAAGGTACGAAGCGAAAGATTAGATTTTGGTACGATTCAGGATAAAAAACCCGCCTTTTTTGTGAAATAGCCAGAGAATATTGCTTACATTCACTCTAGCTGAAAATCTGATAGACTAAATTTTACAAAATTTGGTAGATAAGTAAGTCACTTGTGGGTTACTTTGATGTTGATTAGATTTTGGTACAATTCTAAAAAAATAACCAGCCTTTTTTTAGAAAATGACCAGCAAAAATTTCCAAAATCTAAAATAAAAGACTACGTATGCTCAAATATATCAATAAAATGCTTGTTTTATACGTAGTTTTTGACGTTGAAAAGAATAAGACCAACCCCATTACAATAGGACTAGTCGTTCTTGAGATATTTTAGTTTTTTCTAATTTTTGCTATGTCATCTTTAAAAATAAGTCGAGTTACCAAATGAAAACAAAAACTGAATTCAAAGTGCAAATTCGGCGTAATTTAAAGTAATTATGGGTGTTATTTTGTGCAATTAAATGCAATTTAATGAATTATTGAAGAAATAAAGAGAACGTGAATATGATTCTGCAGGGAAAGTCATGTGCTGCCAGCATAAGATCTTTTTACTTTCCCTGTAATACATGGTAATGTATAGGGAAAGTATTGGAATCATGCTGGAAATCGCAACTCGAGTTTTCGACGGATCTACACGTTTCGAGACCTGTAGAATACGAAAAAACTATTCTTAGCGTGACGTCTCTCTGTGTGTGTCTGTGTATCTGTCTGTCTGTCTGTACAATATATGTATCCACTCTAACTCAAAAGCTAATGGACCAAATTTCATAAAATTTGGTAGGTAAGTCACTTGGATGTGACCCTGGTGCTGATTAGTTTTTTAGTACGATTCGTAAAAACAGAACCCTCCTTTTTGTGAAAAGGCCCCTAAAAATTTCATTTATCCGCTCTAGCTAAAATACTAATTGACCAAATTTCACAAAATTTGATAGATAAGTTACTTGTTGGATACTCTGGTGCTGATTAGAATTTGGTACGATTCGGAAAAGAAGAACCCGCCTTTTTTTGCGAAATGGCCCGCAAAAATTTCATGTATCCACTCTAGCTAAAATACTAATTGACCAAATATTACAAAATTTGGTAGATAAGTTATTTGTGGTATACTATGGTGCCGATTAGATTTTGGTAAGATTCGTAAAAGAACAATCTGCCTTTTTCTACGAAATGGCTCGCAAAAATCGCCAAAATCTAAAAAAAAGACTAAGTAATGTATGCTGAAATGTATCAATTAAATTGTTGTTTTATACGTAATTTTTGAAGAGAAAAATAATATAACACACTCCATTATGCTTTAGGACTAATCGTTCTCAAGATATTTGAGATTTCTTGCATTTTTGTTACACCGATTTCGGAGAAACGTCCATTTACCAAATAAAAACAAAAATTGGATTAAAAATGCAAATTTAGTGTTATTTGGTTCAATTATACTCAATCTAATGAATTATTAAAGAAATAAAGAAATTATGAATTTGAGTCTGCAGGGAAAGTCATGTGCTGCCCACATCAGATTTTTATTTCTGCTACATTATTTTATTTTAGCTTTAATACGTTGCTCAAGTTTACCTTAGTTCATATATGGTGTGGCATCAGAATTTTTGTATAGTTAGTCGTTGAGTCTGGGGAATTCTTCAGCTGATCCTGAGTATTTTAAATGCTTTGAACATCCATTGAAACTCAGCTGTTTCTGGCATACGTTTAGTTTTACATTCGACGCCTTGTGTGATATAAATTTATAGACAATGTTACTTTTCTCTGACCTTCATTATCATCAATGGACCGACAACTCACTGTGTGCTTTAGCTTTCCTCAGAAGTTCCTTTCTAAGTGGTCGCACTTGGGGAAATGATTCTCCAAATTTTATTTTCTCACACTATGTAATATACAGGGTACGTCGGAATTGTTTTTAAAAAAGCAGAGGGGTGATAGTACCCCACCAGACGAGCAATAATTACCATGGAACATAGGGTAGCATTGCATTCAGAGAGACAGAAATAAGTAAAATTAGAATACGAACCTGCACGTACACCAGTGTTGGGAAAGCGAATGAACGATATCAAACGTTGCACAAACAAACTTATTGTGCAGCGACAAACTCACAGCAAGTGCTCAAAGTGGCGACCACGCGTGTCGTTGCACCGTTCACACCGGCGAAGGAATGATTGACGCACCCTCTCGAAGATTCCGGGTGTTGTGTTACTGTGGTCTGCGGCAACAACGATGCGCGCGACGAGATCTTCCGCCGAGTCCACAGGCGTCTCGTACACTAACGACTTCATGTGGCCCCAGAAGAAAAAGTCCAGTGGGAATAACTTGCAGAGTTGAAGTTGTGCCGTTTTTTAAAGGGCAACGTATGCTCTGATTGGCTATCGCCGGGGCCTACTAGGAGCCAGTTATGCTGATTCTGCTCCCTGGACATTTGCATACTGTAACTGCGTTCGTATCTGGCGTAAGAGATACCACGTAAGCAGGTACACAATGACGTCCGAGGCGCTGACTGCATCATGCTCGACGAGTTTCGACGTGACCTTTTTCTGCCTCTCAGAGTGCAATGCGACCCTATGTTCCATGGTAATTTTTGCTCGTCTGGTGGGGTACTATCACCCCTCTGCTTTTGTAAAAACAATTCCGACTCACCCTGTAGTACAGAGAAAGTATTTTTCCCGAAAATTCGAGATTTTGATACAAATATATATTTGACGATTTCCTGGACACGTTTGGAGTGATGTCCGCCCGTCTGTCTGTCTGTCTGTATGTATGTATGTCTCTGGCCTGAGGTCGATTTCTTGTGGACACGATCTTGTGGTCCCTTGTGGAAAGAAATATTAGTGGATTTTCGCGAAACTTGAAAATTCGAATTTGCTATACAAAAATCTAGAACTAGATAGAATTTCTTTAAATTCGAGACACATTTTTGATATTTATTCAAAATTCTATATTTTTTAATATGGCAGTATAGGACAAAATTTGCCATAATCATTCATAAAAGGTTTTATTTATGGCTTAATGATCAAGAGACATCATTATTTCAATCATTGTTGTAAAATATAACCGTGATCTAATTTTTTTATTCGTGACTTTATTAGTACCCCCCTCCCCGGGGTACTTTGCCAAATATGATATCAATCGAAAGATTTTTTCAAACCCTTTAATGTGAAGGGTAATTCGCTATAATTATAATCATTTGAACCCACGATATCGATTTTTTAAAATATTTCTTGTGAAATTTGAAAAAAAGAAAAAATGGATTCTCGTATGAGAAAGTCCAGTAAGCTACAACCCAGTTAATTTATTTGCACTTCAAAGTCCTTGTTCACTTAATCGGTCTATCTCAACTTCGGTCTTCTTCTAGGACCTAGAGAAAGACCGAAGTTGAGATGAAACGACCTAGAGTCTAGGTTGTTTTCCGATCGGTGTGGACATACATTTTTTTGTGGTTTTGTTGTTATCTATTCTTAACAAATACCATGCCTTTTACATTAAGTGCTTTAAAATTTTTAAATAAAAATTTTAAACTCAAATTTCCTGGATAATTTGCTTCCATATTGAGACTTCCTTTATAATACATTACTTTGATTTCTACAATGGCCGTTGATGTTATATAAAATTTAGCAAACTTTTGTTAACACCGTTGTGATTAATTTGGACGCAGACAACTATGACAGACTCCTATTGATTTCCTAAAGATAATGCTCAACTAGTTTAATCGCGGCATTAATTTAAATAATTAACATTTAATTTCTGTCAAGTTATCTTTAGCTAATTATTTTGTACTTTCCCTGCAATACATGGTAATGTATAACTAAAGTATTGGAATTATGCTGAAAATCGCAACCCGAGTTTTTGACGTCTCTATACGTTTTAAGACCTCTAGAACACGGACATTTTTTTAACGTGACGTCTGTGTGTGTGTATGTGTGTGTGTGTGTGTGTGTGTGTGTCTGTATGTCTGTCTGTCTGCCTGTGTGTCTGTCTGCGCAATGTATGTATCCACTCTAATTCCAAAAATAATGGACCGAATTTCATAAAAATTGGTAGGTAAGTCAATTGTGTATGTCCCTGGTGCTGATTAGTTTTTGGTACGATTTGGAATAAAAGAATCCGCATTTATTTGCAAAATGGCCTGCAAAAATTGTCTGTATTCACTTTAGCTAGAAAACTAATAGATCAAATTTTACAAAATTTGGTAGATAAGTTAGGTAAGATTCTTTGTGGGTTACTGTGGGGCTGATTAGATTTTGGTACGATTCGGAAAAAAAATAACTTGCCTCTTTTTGCGAAATGGCCGGCAAAAATCGTCAAAATCTAAAATAAAAAACTACGTATGCTCAAATATATCAATTAAATGCTTGTTTTTAACGTAATGTTTAATGATTGAAAAGAAAGACCAACCCCATTACACTAGGACTAGCTGTTCTAAAGTTATTTTAGTGTTTTTGCAGTTTCGCTACGTCACCTTTGAAAATAAGTCCAGTTACCATATGACAATGAAAATTTAATTAAAAGTGCAAATTCAGTGTAATTTAAAATAATTATGGCTGTTATTTTGTGCAATTGAACTCAATTTATTGAATTGGAGAAGAAATGAAGAGAACATGAATATGAGTCTGCAGGGAAAGTCATGTTCACATTAGATTTTTTTTTATTCTACTACAAAGAGCCTTCTTGTGATGATTAGCATGATGAATGATTGCAAATGTTTATAATTAGATTGGAAAGCATGTCAATCATTTTCAGAATTATACTCCTTCTTTTATGCAGCTAGAGGAATACAAATCTTTGAACATATTTTAAAGGAAACAAAAATTTAAATGTCTCTGCGGAGTAAGGATGTTTATATGATGATTCATTCATACTGTATAAGATTCTTCTGTATATCTATATGTGTGTCTGTTTGTTCCATTTGGCGATAAATGTAACAAAATATTGAGAATATGGCAACTTGCGAAAATGGCAAAAATTCTTTATCTAGGAAAATTAATTTTAATTTCTTTGATACGCCTATCGTTTTGAGGGAATTGTTTACTTAATATTCTTGATTTGAAATATAGGATTGGATCTTTAAAATATATGAAGAGGTACTCTTCCTTATACGAGTTAGAGTGATTTGATAAATCAAAGTGTCGTTAGAATCGATGTGTTATCGTTAGTGTCGATAAATCAGAGTGTTGAAATGATTCCCATGATTTATTTAAAAAAATGTTTATAAAGTCATTTATAAGAGGGATTCGACCTCTGAATCTAAGGATCAACTGAGCTACTCGGACCTCTGAGGGATTCTAGCATTTCTCCATCTTAATTTGAGGCAGATATTTTTTAAATCTTATCAATCGTCTTCAGGATATATATGTAGGAAAGAATTTGAGTTCCCGATCACAAATGATCGAGGACAGTGCTCTTAGACTGTCTAAGATCTATTTCGGGAGGAAACAACACATTATTCTCTCTAAATATTTTAGTTAGACATCTCGTAGAAACTGTCAAAAATCTAAATTAACTACGTCATCAGACAAGTATTTGGTGATCATTAATCAAATACACTTTATTGAGCTACACTGAGAAAATTAATCTAATTATTAGGTTGGGAGGGATTTATAAAGAACATTATATTGCTTAATATTGTAAACAAATAATAACACGGCCACCCAATTAGCGCATCATTAAGCTTAATTTGTGAGATATCAATTAACTCCTGCTTTACACTTGTCAAGTTTGGGAATGAATTGCACGCGGAACAAGCAAAATCATTAATTACACAGAAAACATGATTAAATTAAGAGAGAATCAATCAATTACTGATTGAATATTTTGGATGCATGATAGATTTCTCTGTGATTAGTTCTTCCTTTAGGGACATTGAAAATATATTTTTAATCTCTCCTGTTTGCGTATTTATTATTTTATAAATTTTGACTCCGCTCCTGAATTGTTGTTTCGTTTACTGTTGAACCAAGGCTTAATTTGTAAAGAACCTTGCTACCCCAACAGGGAATCGAACCCCGGATCTCCGAACTGGTCAACCGACACTCTACCGTTGAATTACTGGGACGAAATTGCAAGTTCGTATTGTCGAAATGAACTCTGCATTCTCCACTCTCTAATGTCAGATTCGCGTGCAACTGACAATCTGCCTGACCACTTTTTGCTATTACTATGTATACCCAGGTAAGTATCCTGTGTGGTCATTATCATCTCAATTTGAAATCGGCTCTCAATCTTCCAGAGTCTACTGAATCCGTACTAGATGCACTAGGGTCACTTTCAGACCTACGACATTTTAGTACTAACCTATAGAGTGGATTTGTTCGGCGCCATTGTAAAAAAACCTTACTGCCCTAACCGGGAATCGAAGCCTGTATTTTCGAACTGACCAGCGGCTGCTCTACCGTTGAGCTACTGAATCGAAATTGCAAGCTCTTATTGTCGAAATGAACTTTGCAAACTATATCCCACGCTGGCGTATACCGGGAGCGGGGCAGGGGATACAGTTAAGCCATGGCTGGATGCAGTTAAGCATTGGTTGAATACAGTTAAGTCATACAGATAATAGTACAGTTAAGTCTGCGGTTCACGCAGTCAGAGGTCATTCTTTAGCAGTCACAGAAAATGGTAGTAAAACCTAACGTGCAAGCTACCTTCTGTCTCAAGACAAAAGTAAATATAAAAGAATATATATCATGCAAATAATATAGACAGAAAGTCAGAATCGAAATCCCTCTAGAAGTTATATGTGGAGGAATGAACTTAATATGGAAACAAGAAAGATCAATCATGCATAAAGCATTGATGATGAAACACTTTCCAACTTTAATGCAATTAAACATCTCTAAAATACGATATATTCCTCGGCAATATTTTTAAAATTATTACAATACTACATTAATTTATTATATTTGAAAACTTAAAATTTCATCGAAAAAAATGAACTGCTTTTAAATGACGGTATTGAAATATAAATTGCCTGGTTTAAACATCTCTAAAATGCGATATATTCCTCGGTAATATTTTTAAAATTATCATAATACTACAATAATTTATTATATTTGAAAACTTCATCGAAAACAAATGAACTTTATTTAAATGGTGTAATCGAAATATACATTGCTTGGCTCTCAATATAAAATCAGCATTTCATTCATCAACTTTTTCCATTCCTCTAATTCATCACAATACTATAACTTATTTTACTTTATTTCACAATAATTTATTTGATTTAAAAACTTAAAACCATGGAGGTACAAGTAATTTAACTCTATGCTTAAAACTTCATCGAAAAAACGCATGAGTCTTTATGTAAAATCAATGAATGTTTCATTCATATCAGCTATATTGCAGACTCCATGAGCTAAATAATTTTGCGTTAAAGAAATGCAGCAATTCTTATACAACTCATTCCACATCTTTTGGTGTTTACATTCTCCATAAGGGAAAATTTGGCTTCGTTGTAGAAATAATCAAAGTTTGAAGATCATTCAAACTCAAATATATTGTAATTGCGTTGTTTCAGTATGTAGAAGCACAGAATTTAAGCAAAATTAAAGTGGTTTTAGGACGTATGCAACACTAAATCAGAATTAAAAAGAACTTTAAAAATCACGATTTTGACACAAGATGGATGCCATATTTTATTTTGAAGTGGGTCACGTGATCTCTTTATATAATAGTCATGTGATCTCTCCATATAAAGGGTGTAATTATTATTTTAATTTTTATTTAAAAAAACTACTAAATATATTTTGCTGAATTTTTTTTATATGTTTTATGGGATAATTTGAATATTTCATAAAACTTTCGTAGCAATTTGTGAATTTTAAATCCCCTTAAAAAATGTTTGAAAAATTTGGTCCCATAGGGTTCAATGTATTTCATTTCTTCAACCCGGGTTCAATCCAAAACTAATCGGGTGATATTATTAATTTATATTCTCATAGGTCCCACAGACCGTCTGAATAACATACTAAAATTTCATTTTGATAAAGTCATTCTTACGGCAGTTATCGTGCTAACTGACAGACAGACAGACAGCCAGAATGAATGAACAAAGTCATAAATCTTTCCAACTATGTTGCAACGTGTTAAATAGGCGAGATTTCACAGGACTTTAATAAATGAACAATGGATTCAATAATGGGTGAATTAACAATGGGTTTTCTAAATGAAGAAGGCGTCTGAGATGCCGCCGATCACGGGCTTGATTGATGGTTTTCCATCCACACTTCCGCCTTTTATACAAAGCCTGGGGATTCTATTTCCAAGTGTTATACATTTTGGATATCTCACTTTTCGAGAAGCTAGTGAGTTGTTCTGTTCTGGCAATCGTGGCTCCTGTCAAACGGGCCCTAAACAATAAGACATTTTTCAAACACAAACGCATCTGTCGTTTTCCCCATTTTGCTGCACCTAACTCAGAACACACACCGACAGCACTCTTATAGTGGTGATGCGATCACGTGAACCTCCCATGACGAACGTAATTTGCATACATCCGCCTGTGACCTACATTTGTATACACCCGCCTATGACCTACATTTGCGTACATATTCCCAGGCTTTTAATTCACTTGCCAGTGTGTGTATTATGTAACTTATATGTATATTATCAGCTAACATAGTTTGCTTAGATACGAACATTTACATCGGAATTATACCAAATTTAGTAGGGTAAATCCTGGATAGATGGCGACCTTTTTTTAAAATCACTATTCCGAGACCCATGTTGAACAAACAAGAAACCATGGAGGTAAAAGTCGGGAGTTAAATCTTTGTATTAAGAAAACTCCAATATCGTTTGTGACAATAATGCAGGTGGCACTGGGATAAGATAAATAGTCCTGTATTGTATGCATTTCTATGGCAAAAGACCTAAAATATTTATTTAAACTGTCAATTTTGTAAAACTTAATTATTAGTACAACGCAAAGAATAACTGAAGCAATAAATAATATTCCTACGTATTCAAAATTATTGTACTTTCCAATTCATTTTTATCTCCACATATTCTGTACTCTATCCTACATCTATGAAAAAATACTGGTTAATTATACTCATAATTAAGGAATCCTTAATTTAAAAATTATTAAAAATACGTATACTAAATATTACGCCTTTCTACAGTGTCAACTAACAATAGCATCTACTTTACAAACACTAGCGACACCTAGATATAATTCTCAAAGCATTATGGCATTTTGAAGTTTTTCATCCCTAGGAGTTTTATCTCCTCCTTTTAAATCCAGCAAGAACCTTATGTAGTCATATTAATTTATTTACACCTAGAATACATATATATTAGGATAAAATAAGTTATAAAATACTCAAGCAATTATAATTTATTTTGTAAACCCCTAAACCCCTTCATTGCGGAATCTTACCCGAATGAATCGGGATGACTTCGCACCATAAGCGAGACTCTCAGCCTTTAACATAAATTTATTTTAATGGACGTACCAAATATTTTTCTTCCAAAATATGTGTATATTTAAATACATGAAAGATCAATCATGCTTAAAGCATTGATTATGAAACACTTTCCAACTTCAATGCAATTTTATTTAAACATGTCTAAAATGCAATACATTCCTCGGTAATATTTAAAAACTTATCACAATACTACATTAACTTATTATATTTGAAAACTTAAACCTTCATCGAAAAAAATGAACTTCATTCAAATGACGGCATTGAATTATAAATTGCCTGGTTTAAACATCTCTAAAATGTGATACATTCCTCGGTAATAATTTTAGATTTATCATAATACTACGATAATTTATTATATTTGAAAACTTCATCGAAAATAACTGAAATTCATTCAAATGACGTCATGGAAAAAATAACATGCCTGGCTCTCTCTATAAAAGCAGCCTTTCATTCATAAATAATTTCCCATTCATGTCAATCATCACAATACTATAATAATTTATTTTATTTAAAAATTAAGACCATGAAGCTATAAGTAATTAAACTCTATGTGTAAAACTTCATCGAAAAAAATCGTCCTTCTCTTTGTAAAATCAATGAATATTTCATTCATATCAGCTACGTAGACTCCATGAACTAAATGATTTTGTGTTAAAGAAATACAGCAATTCTAATACAACTCATTCAACATATTTTGCTGTTTACATTTTACATAGGTGAAAAATAGGCTTCGTTGTAGAAATAATCAAATTTGGATGATCATTTAAACTCAAATATATTGTAATTGCGCTGTTTCAGTATGTAGATGCACAGATTTTAAGCAAAAATAAAGTGGTTTTAGGACGGATGCAACACTCAATATGAATTAAAGTGAACTTAAAAAATCACGATTTTCAGACAAGATGGATGCCGTATATAATGTTGAAGTGGGTCGTATCTCTCCTCTAAGGTTGCAACCATGGAGCTTTACGGAGCGTATGACATCAGATACTGAAAGAGAAACCTTGATGTTATTTTATTTCTTATCATTTTATAAACTTTTATTTGAGATACCACGCAACTAGGAGTGTCACGCTCATATTGCCAACAAGTCAAATATTTCAAGCTTCTTTCAACAAAATATAGACTATAAGAATAAACCATTTCTCCTTCCGTTTTCTTCGTTCGCCCGTAACGCTTGGCGAGAAATTCAGCGGGACGTCGCCAAATTGGCGAATTATTTTAAATGTTGCTAATGTGACAAAAATGCCGCTAAATTGGTAAAGATGACGCTAAACGAGAAGCAATGTTTCGCAAATTCAGATTTCCGTCATATGACGGGCATACATTCTAGTCTTAAATATTTGTCAATTTCAGGTGCAAAAAGGCACAGAACACAATACTTTTATCACTCACATTTGAAACACTAAATGCCACACCGTTAGTGTTTACTGCATTAGCATCTTACGGTAAGTTATAGAACTAGGATGGGTGCACAATCTGTATTGGATACGGCATCTATTCCGTGTTTACCCTATAACAAAGTAATGTGATAAGAGCAATTTCAGACTAAATTTAATAAACTACGTAATGTATGTAACTATGTCATACGTAAAATGAACATGGGCGTTTTGTGAAATACACATTCCTATCCGATTTAGAACAATTTTAATATTTCAAATTAATTTGATGAGAAGAATTAACAAGAAGGATCAATCATGCATAAAGCATTGGTTATGAAGCACTTTCCAACTTCAATGCAATTTTATTTAAACATCTGTAAAGTGCGATACATTCCTAGGTAATATGTTTAAAGTTATCACAATACTACATTAATTTATTATATTTCAAAACTTAAAACTTCATCGAAAAAAATGAACTTCATTCAAATGACGGCATTGAAATATAAATTGCCTGGTTTAAACATCTCTAAAATGCGATACATTCATCGGCAATATTTTTAAAATTATCATAATACTACAATGATTTATTATATTTGAAAACTTCATCGAAAACAAATGAAATTTATTCAAATGACGTCATCGAAATATAACACGCCTGGCTCTCTCTATAAAAGTAGCATTTCATTCATTTCATTCATCACAATAATATAATAATTTATTTTATCTAAAAACTTTAGACCATGGAGGTACAAGTAATTAAACTCTATGTTTGAAACTTCATCGGAAAAATCGTCTGCTTCTTTGTGTAAAATCAATGAATATTTCATTCATATCAGCTATATTGCAGACTCCATGAGCTAAATAATTTTGCGTTAAAGAAATGCAGCAATTCTTATACAGCTCATTCTATATCTTTTGGTATTTACATTTTCCATAAATGAAAAGTAGGCTTCGTTGTAGAAATAATCAAAGTTGGATGATCATTTAAACTCAAATACATTGTAATTGCGTTGTTTCAGTATGTAGATGCACAGCATTTAAGCAAAAATAAAGCGGCTATAACTAAATAATTAAGCGGCAGCACTAAATCTGAATTAAAAAGAACTTCACGAAGAAAGAAATCACGATTTAAAGAGAAATCACGATTTTGACACAAGATGGATGCCATATTTTATTTTGAAGTGGGTCACGTGACCTCTTCATATAATGGTCACGTGATCGCTTCATATAAAAGGTGTAATTGTTATTTTAATTTTTTATTTAAAAAACTACTGAATATATTTTGCTGAAATTTTTTTATATATTTTATGGGATAATTTGAATATTTCCTAAAATTTTCGAAGCAATTTGTGAACTTTAAATTCGCTTAAAATGTTTGAAAAATTAGGTCCCATAGTGTTCAATATATTTCATTTTTTCAACCCGGGTTCAATCCAAAACTAATTGGGTGATATTATTCATTTATATTCCCATAGGTCCTACAGACCGTCTGAACAACATACTAAAATTTAATTTTGATAAAGTCATTTTTACGGCAGTTATCGTGTTAACTGACAGACAGACAGATAGACAGAATGAACAAAGTCATAAACACTTTTCAACTATGTTATAAAATGTTAAAAAAATGAAGTTAATTTTATCGTTAGCCTACATTTTGTTCATAGCGTATGCGTAATTTATATGACTAGCAGCATACGCGTTCTTCGTACGGAATATATAATATTAAGAAACTAAAAATGCACAATCATATGCATATTCATATAGTATACTAAATGACATTGTTAATCAAAATATTCTGTTAAAATATTTAATTTAATGCTCCTAAAAAGAAGTTTAATTATCTCTGTTTTCGCTATACAAAATTATCTTCACAAGCAGATCTGAAGAATAAAACATCCTGGCCCCGTTTGTATGCAAATTTACAAAAAATATGAAATTGAATCTATATATGCAAAATAAAAGCGTTAAAATTGCATGGGACCCGTACTGCTTATATACGCTAATATTAGAAGATATAACATGTATTAGTAGATTACATGTATAAATTGAAACAAATCAAGAAACCCGTAATCTTTAAACCTGAAGGCAGTAATTGATTCCAATATATACCAAAATGAAAGAACTAAAATTGTATGGGAAGATATAACCGTACTACTTATATTATTGCAGATTATAAGATATGCCTATGTGTTAGTAGATGATTACAAGTATTACAATATGAACCTCAACAATCATTGCCAAAATAAAACAATGGCGTAATAACTTGAAAATATCAATAATAATAATAATGTTTAAGCCTAAAGACCGTAATTGATATTATCCAGTCAAAAATGCAATATCAATGAAATTTATTTTAGGTATACATATTTTTATTATTTAAATCTGAAAAACATTGAAAAAATCGTCTGATGCGTAAATATATTGGATTTAAATCCGTTGCTAAGTGACATGATATCATTTTCTTCAAATAAATTGGGGGAAAATATTGTCTTAATAATGCTATCTTTATGGAATTTTTAATTGTGCGTTTTAAACTAATATCTGGATAACCCCTGGTCCTAGAAACTCGAAACATGAATTAAATTTTAAGTGGGGCTATTCCAAGTCTACCCCGAAAATTTCATCCAATTAGGTGCAGCCGTTCTCTCATGATGATGAGACAAACATAAAGAAACTTAACATTCACAATTATGTCTAAATTCTTATAGTATTCTAAATGACATTGTTATTCCAAAATATTCTGCTAAAATATTTAATTTAATTATTCTAAAAAATGTATAAGATTCTCTCGCCTCGATATACAAAATGATCTTCCTAGGAAGATCTGAGGTATCAAGCATTCTGGGCCAGTTTGTAAACAGATTTAGAAAAAATATTTTTTAATTCTTGCAAAACGACAGAGATTATCGAAAAAATCTTATGCAGAATATTGAATTTTCATCGATTCGGTGTCATTTTGATGAATTTAGCATTATTTTTCAATTTGGTGACATTTTTGTCAATCTTTTTAAAAATTGCCAAATTTATCACCGAGTGGTACTATAGAACTGACAGTCCTACTTGACTACAAATTGACGAAACATCATCACAATACTATTCCCTAACAAAACATAAATGATTTCATGGATTCAGCGCAATTTTATCAATTTCAAGATATTTTTATGGATTTACAAACATCTGTATCATTTTGGCGACATTTTAAAATTTCGCTAATTATGCTACTAAGTAGGACGGTTGGACTGACAGACAAATGATACAAAAACATCATTTCAGTACTGTCTTCTAACAAAACAAAATTAATTTCATTGATTTAGCGTCGTTGTTATCAATTTGGCAACATTTCCGTCAATTTGGTAAAGTTTAAGACAAATTGCCAAGTTAGCGATATCCCGCTAAATTCGTAGATCTAAATTTGCAGATCTGAAGAATTAAACATCCTGATCCCGTTTGGATATACTAAATGAAAACACTAAAATTGTATTAGAAAAAATGCTCGTTCTACTCTTATTCTGTTTCAACAATCGGTTAAATTTGTTTATTGGTTAAACACAATATATGGATTTATTGGCTAAACACAATATATAAGTGTTGTTGTTGTTGAAACCCAGACCGTCCGACCTACCAGAAAGGTGTAAGGTAACAGTTTGGACGGTCGGGAAGTGCCACCCAATTTAGACCGGAACCCAGTGGGGGAGGCATCCACAGGGACCGTACCCTCTTTCCCCTACCACCAACCTCTCGAAAGGACTTTCGGACCCACATGTTTAACGTGATTGTACTCCGCATGAACACGGCGGCAGTTTTGGCAGTGGCTGGAATCGAACTCGGGCCTACCGAGTGCAACTCCAGCGCGCTAACCAATGGGTTACCGCGCCCACAATATATAAGTGTTGTTGATGTTGTTGTTGAGACCCAGACCGTCCGACCTACCAGAAAGGTGCAAGGTAACTGTATGGACGGCCGGGAAGTGCCACCCAATTTAGACCGGAACCCAGTGGGGGAGGCATCCACAGGGACCGTACCCTCCTTCCCCTACCACCAACCTCTCGGAAGGACTTACGGACCCACATGTTTAACGTGATCGTACTCCGCATGAACACGGCGGCATTTGTGGTAGCGTGCAAATCTAGCGCGCAAACCACGGGGATACCGCACCCGAGATGGCCAACAGCACGCGGTGTTCCGAGGTGGTCACCCACCAAGTACTAACCGCGCCCGATGCTGCGTGACTTCGGTGATCTAACGAGAACCGGTGTTTTCAGCACGGTACGGCCGTTGGCCCTACAATATATAAGTGTGAAAACTCTTTTCCAAAATAAATGAAAGTGATGTACGCAGTCCGAAATTAATATAATTAAAAGAATAATCAAAAGAATCATCACTTATAAGATATATTTTTATATCCATTTATTCATTATTCAAATAAAAAAAATAATAATAAAAATTGACAAACGCATTTGATTTAATTGCGTTGCTGAGCAACATAAGAAAGAATCTTCCTCATAAAATGCTAATAATTAAATAATCATTTTGATTTCTTAATATTTTTCATTGTTGAGTAAGAGCCTGTGAAAAATAAACCATGGTTATAGAGTTTCCATTTAAATTCATGTTTCAAACCTGCGATTTTCAAAAGTGGCAAATAAGTGCAATAAACTCCAACAAACTCAGAATTTTCTTCAAATAAATTGGTGGAAAAATTTCGTCTGCATAATGCTATCTGTATGGAAGGTTTAATTGTTTGTTTTTAATTAATGTCTTGACAACCCTTTGTCTTAGAAACTCGAAATATGAACTAAATTTTAAGCGGGCTATTTCAAGTCTATACACAAAATTTCACCAAATGCGGTTCAGCCGTTCTCCCGCGATGATGAGACAAACAGACAGACAACCAGATTTTTAATTTTATTTATATACCCGGTGTTTGTAATTAAACTGACAGTACTTAGAGTCATCTGTAGCTCGATCTAACGTCCGGAATTGCACCAAATTTGGTAGGGGGGCTAATGAAGACATGGGGAAAACAAATTTTGTTCCACAAGTCGCCGGTAGGAGAAAATGTGGCGCTACGTAGCGGATAATTTGCATAAAGCGCAGATAAGAAATAAAAATGCAAATTCACGCTTACGTAGGTGACAACAGCGGCAGTACTTCGGGCTATAAAGACATGGGGAAAGCTCCGAAAGACATTCCGAGAACCAGCTAAGTTTAACATGCGTATAACTTTACCACAGCATGCCCTACTTGTGGTAAAGTTAGACGCATGTTAAACTTAGTTACTTTACTTGCACCAGTGCAACGGAGCTGCCGCTCCTCATAAGTCTCGAACCCGTAACAACTTACGTAAAGGCCCTCTATCAATTAATGCATTAAAAAGCATGATTCAGAAGTTTGAAGAAACAGGGTCGCTAACAGTTCGGCTTGGTAGAGGACGGAAACCGGTGTCAGAACAGACAATTACGGATGTTGCGACAGCGATCACCGAAGGTGCACAATAGACCATTTCTGGTAGCAGCAGTGCCCTTGGAATAGCACGCCAACTGGATTTGAGTGTTTCGAGGGCGTGGAAAGTGTTGCAGAGAGTTCTCCACTACTATCCATACAAGATCAATCATGTGCAATAACTCGAACCCAATGATTATGGTCAACTATTGACATTTGCTCTGACGTTTCTTACCAGGATGGAGGTCGACGATTCTTGGCCATGGACAATGGGAGTGTTAGCACTCACAATTTTCGAATTTTGGCAACTGAACAACTCCATGCAGTTGATGGACGTCAGTTGCTTTCCCTAAAGGTCACTGTTTGGTGTGGCTTTGCAGCACGTTTCATTGTTGGACCAATATTTTTTGAGAATATTACTCCAAGAGGACCAGTAATCTGTACCATTAGCGCGCAGAGATATCGCGACATGCTGACTAGTTTTGTCATTCCACAACTTCAACAAAGACGATGTCTGGATCAGATAATCTTTATGCAGGACGGAGCACCATCACAAATCGGTCTATCGGTACAGCAACTGTTGCGGAGTCACTTCACAGATGAAAAGGCCATTAGTCGTCCCCCCCCCCCTAGCAGGGTCGCCTCGTTTCTCGGATATAACTCCTTGTAACTTTTGGCTGTGGGGTTATTTAAGTCCAAGGTCTATTTTGGTGGGATCTGTAACTTGACAATCTTAAAGGACAACATATCAAGGTTTGTGAACATTCCTTGTGACATGTTACGTTCGGCTGATGAGAATACTGTACACTGGATGCAAAGTGTGGTCCACGAGAACGGCGGTCACATTGAAGGTGGTCGAGGTGCTGAATAAAGCGTGATGTTTCGGGGTAATTTCGTCTTTGTTATTCATTTGTCTGTTTTTGGAACTCATTTTTACATTGCACAGCGCCACATTTTCCCCTACTGGCGACTTCTGGAACAAAATTAGTTTTTCGCGAAATCGTTCTTCACATATTTTCATTAGCCCCCTACCAAATTTTATGCCATTCCGGCCGTTAGATTGAGCTACAGATACTCTGAGTACTGACAGTTTAATTAGAAACACTCAGTAGTATAGGAAATTGTGTTTTGATGTGATTAACATTTATGATTTAGTCATCTCTGACTGAAATCGGCGCGTTTCGAAAAATGGAAACACTTTGGTCAAAATCTAATGGATAAAACGTAAGCAATTTTTACGTGTTTTGTCGTGAATATGGTATAGTTCATGAATATACAGAGATAATTTCAATATTTTAATATTTTGAAATAATTTTCGGGGAAAAAAATTGTTTGTTCAACGAGTTTTTGAATAACGGTTTCATTCAAAATATATTCTAAACTATCAAAATAGAAAATAGATATAAAAAATACAACAAAAATGTTTAGTTGAAAGTACAGTTTCTTGGTTAATAATAATAATTATTATTATAAATCTAGAAACTTAAAAATTTTATAATAATAATTATTAGTATTATAAAAGTTTTATACAAAAACTGTTACAGTTTTCGGGGAATTGTCTTGTCAAGTTGAAGAAGATTGATAATTTTCCGTGTTTCAAGATTGAAATATTATATCACAAAAATTAAAAGTTCTTAAATTAGCTATGAAAAATAAATAGTAATTTATAGATCTTTCAAATCTTTACAAGGATATATAATTTGATTTTGGATCGAGTTCTTAGTATTTGGACTATAGTGGTTTATAATTTCGATGCTTTAATATATTGTTACCTGTTAAAAATTTCCAGTGGGAGTTGAAAACTGTAACATGTAAAAAATGTCACAAGTGTTGCAGTTCCATAAGAAATAGTAGTGTATAAACAAGAGATATTTTGTTTTGTTTATAGAGACTAGGAATTGAAGTGAATTTGGGGTAGGAAGTGGAGTGAATTTTTTTCAAAAATGTTTAATAGCTGATGAGGCTTGAAGAGAAAAGGAAAAGGAGAACAAGAAAGATAGAACAAGAGAGAACAAGAAAGAGAGAAAAAAATAGAGAACAAGAAATAGAGAATAAGAAAGAGAGAATAAAAAAGAGAGATCAAGAAAGAGAGAACAAGAAAGAGAGAATAATAAAGAGAAAACAAGATAGAACAATAAGGATAGAACAAGATAGAACAAAAAAGATAGAACAAAAGAGAACAAGAAAGATGAAAATAAATTCCGGCTCCACCGGATTGGAGCCACTGCCGATTTTTTTAGTCGGGTTATAATCAAATTTGTCAGAGAACTTTTAACACGTGGAGTTTAAATTAAATGGTAAATGCTGTGAAACACGAAGAAATTATAATATATTGTGCGCATGAAATATGGAACGCAATATTTGCAACCATTGAAATAGATACAGATTTATTTATAAAGATAACTCTTGATCATATAGTCTTGCTTATCTTTCGATATTTGAAATCAACTCTTGCAAAAAGAGACGTCAATATTTTTAGTCAGAATTGTCCTGAAGTCTGTATAAACGGTACTATATTGCAATGACATTCGTTATACATACAATAAGTAATAAATTTGTACACAAATCTGTCATATGCATCAAATTCATCAGTTAGACTGATCTGTGATTAATTAAAAAAAAATCTTATTTGATTTTAAAATAAATAGTGCAAAGGAGAAATAATTACATTTATAAGTTAAATAATATGATAGAAATATACGAGTGTGTGAGAGTATAATTTATTCGCTTTTCACTTTTCCATCACAGGTATTTAGTTAATAAATAAATTCCATGCATTGCGTCAGAGTTCTAATTTGGAGATGTTATGAAAAATGAATGAATTGCGTTAGTAATGATCGGTTGCAGTTACTTGACCCAATCTTGCCATTGCAGTACTTTTTAGTTCCTCAGGGAATATCTTCAGAACAGCTTTTCTAATTTCATTTGGGCCAATATTGGGCGAGTTGCCTTTCTTTATCTCCTGCATTAGTTTTTCCGAAACAACGGCTAAATTGTTACTTATCTTCTTTTGTGCATCTTCGGACAAAGGCTGCTTGCTCAACAATTTAACTGCACCTTTCAGAACGTCATGGCCAATTCCATCTCGTGCCATTCTTGTAGATGTACGTGGCTGCCTTATTTTTCTATCAGCGCTCATTTGTTTCGAACGTGCTGTGCGCGATTTACGAGCGATTTTAGATATTTTCTTTCCTTTTGGAGACTTTCTCGCTTCAGAAACTTTTGAAATTGTTCTTTTCTTCTTTGGAACTGCTAATTTCTTTCTCGTTGGAGCTGGAGATTTACTAACTCTTGAAACAAGTCTCTGTCTCTTAGCTTTAGTGCCTTTACCTCTTGAAACTGACTGTTTCTTTATTTTCGATGGAGTTCTTTTTCTTCTTTTGGAAACTGGCTTTGCTGAAACTTTTGGAATTGCTTTTTCCTTCGTTGGAGCTGCTACTTTCCTTCTCTTTCGACTTGGAGACTTACTAACTCTTGAAATAGGTCTCCGTCTTTTAGTTTTAATGGTTGGCATTTTCTTGGATCTTGAAACTTCTTTGGTTTTAGATACAGTTCTCTTTCTATCTCTAGAAACTGGTCGTGCTGACTTTTTCATTGATGTAGGGCGTGGCCGTTTTTTACTCCTCGATGCTGGCCTTTTCTTTGCTTTTGATGGAGTTTTTTTTCTACCTTTAGAAACTGGGCTTGCCGAAACTTTTGAAACTGTTCTTTTCTTTCTTGGAACGGCTACTTTCCTCCTTTTTGGACTTGGAAACTTACTAATTCTTGAAATAGGTCTCGGTCTCTTAGCTTTAATGGATGGAATTTTCTTAGATCTTGAAAGTGTTTTATCTTTTGATGCAGTTTTCTTTCTACCTCTAGAAACTCGCCGTGCTGATATTGCCCTGGATGCAGAAGGTGGACGCTTTTTATCCCTTGAAACAGTCCTTTTCTTTGCTTTTGATGGAGTTTTTTTTCTACTTTTGACAGCTGGTCTTGCCGGCATTCTATATGGCTTGGTAACTTTTTTTCTCGGCATCTTCCAGTCTTTCTGAACGACTCGTTTTTTTGCCGGCTCAAATGCTTTGCTTTTAGTGATCATTTTCGCTCCTTCCGCGAATGCATGTCTGGCCACCTCTGTAGAAAATACTTCTTTCACTGCGTTTTGAACATCACGCGGGGTGATGATTTTCTGTTTGGCACCGCTGGCTTTTGCCCTGTCAGAAAGTTTCTTTGCTAATGTACCCAAAATATTGCACAGCATTTTCTTTCCAGTCGTGTTAATGACAGCTTTGGGGAAGATAGTTTTCACCAAATTAGAAACCCCTGTCTCAAATGCTGTGCCCATGACCTGTTTTGCCTGTGATGCCTTTTGTTTTTTCGCTTTTGCAGTCTTAATAGAAGTATTGCTGGGATTGTAATGAATAAAGAAGTTATTATACATCCATATGGATCTGTCTGTTCTAGCTATATCATGCCTCTGCAAATCTCCAGGAAACTCTTCTGTGACAGCGGCTGATGTAAGGTTGACATTCATTACGGCATCGTTCCTCTTTGATCTAAATTTTTTCAAGCAATTTTCTGTAAAAAAGGATAGAAAAATTTTTGTAAATCATTTTTTATATAAATGCGTCGAAAACATTTAGTTACAATTATTTTTTTATAATGCTCTGTAACGTAATGCTTTCTCGAAAATGTTTGAGATTTGGACTTATAACTACATTTTAAGACTGCTTGAATAAATTCTTTTGGAATAATTTTTGTAGTTTCTACTAAGGCAAAGTTGAAACAACTTTATTTTTTTTTCCCAAAACGCTTGGGTGTGGGAAAAGTCGCTATTTTACCTGAATATCACTTGTGTAAAATGTAATCTAGGAAAAAAAATATCTGCAGATTGCGCACTTGCTTTAAAGTTTCACATTTTAGGCATTATTTGAAAAAGTCCTCTAGTTTTTTTTATTAATTCTCACGTTGACCGTTTTTTCACAGTATAATAAGTAAATTTATTGCATAATATAAGGAAAGTCATGTCCTGATCACATCAGATTTTTTATTTATATTTTAAAATCTTGTTCTATGTTTGCCACTAAAAATGTCATGCCCATAATTTCAACAGATTTTATTCAGATGATTTTGTCGATCTTCGTCGATCTTTTTTTTTCCTATTTAAAGGTTAAATATTTACGGCTCACAGGAAATGAGAGTAAAAACTGTCATCTCGTTTGACTATTTCGTTTAAATTAACACATCCGTTTGAATGAAAAATTACTTTTAAAAAATTTAATGACCTTAAAATTTTCAAACTAAAACCACGCAGTTAATTTGACATCGCCTCAATAATCTCATACTATAGTTACCGCTTTCAACCGCTGGCAACAAATAACATAAAAGGATATTTTTCTCTGTATTAAAAATACGTTGTTTACTAAAAAATGGAAACCTGCTTTTATTTAATTAACACATTCTTTGAATTCTTTCATAGAAAAAGGATGTATATTGTTCCACCTAATTAGTTAACGAGATATAATAAGAAACCAACCTAAATAAAACAGTGCAAAAACAGGTTTCAGCTATAGTTTTAACATGGTCGAATGAGTTTTTTCAGTCTTGGGGTTGCATTTGGTTCTTTGATATACTGACACTACGGTTTTAGAGAGAGAGAGAGAGGTGATTACAGGCCGATAAATCATGCATTTTAATTTTTGTTGTTCTTTGCAAGAAATAACTGCAACAGATGGAAGAAAATTTGTTACGTGCCATAATTTTGCGAACTACTTTTGTAACCTACGTAGGTAGTCTTATCACCCTGCCTCAATCATATCACTCAGCCGGCTTCAAATATTGCAATATTTTATATTACTTACATATATAATATCCGTTATAATGTTTTGTTTAAACATATACTAGTTGCAAATTGTAGATTAAGTAGATCACTTTATGAAACTTTGTGTTAACATTGATTGCAAAACGTATGGAAATGGTGTTACCACGGAGTTAGAAAAAAGGAGATAAAACTCCTATGTATGAAAAGCTTAAAAATGCCATAATGATTTGAGAATTATATTTAGGTGTCACTAGTGTTAGTAAAGTATCTACTTTATTAGTTGACATAACAAAAAAGAGTAGTATTTAGTTTTTAAATTGAGAGTTCCCTAATTATGAGTATAATTAACTACTATTTTTTTCATAGTTCTAGGATAGAGCATATAATATATGGAGATAAAAATAAATTGAAAGATAAAATAATTTTGAATATGTAGGAATATTCTTTATTGTTTCAGTTCTACTTTGCATTGCGACAATAATTTATATTTACGAAATTGACAGTTTAAATAAATATTGAAGGCCTTCGCCATTGAAATGCATACAAGGCAGGGCTACTTATCTTATCCCAGCGCCACCTGAATAATTGTCTCAAATGATCTTGGCATTTTCTTAATATGGAGTTTAAACTCTTTACTTTTACCTCCATGGTTATAACACTATTACTAAAATCATGGAGTTAGAAAGAAGGAGATAAAACTCCTATGGTACCGCTTGAAAATGCCATAACGCTTTGAGAATTATATATAGGTGTTGCTAGTGTTAGTAAAGTAGCTACTGTATTAGTTGACATAACAAAAAAGAGTAGCATTTAGTACATGTATTTTTTTATTACTTTTAAATTGAGAGTTCCCTAATTATGAGTATAATTAACTACTATTTTTTTCATAGTTGTAGGATAGAGCATATAATATATGGAGATAAAAATAAATTGAGAGGTAAAATAATTTGGAATACGTGGGAATATTATTTATTATTTCAGTTCCAATTTGCATTGCACCAATAATTTATTTTTACAAAATTGGCAGTTTAAATAAATATTTTAGGCCTTTCACCATAGAAATGCATAATGCAGGATTATTTATCATATATCAGCACAACCTGGATCCAAAAGCCTCAAAAGATATTGACGATTTTTTAATATGAAGTTTTAACTCCTTATTTTTAACTCCATGACTAAAATGTTGCATAACATAAAAATATTGAGGTATCTTTGATTTTGATACCTCGTGATTTGATTGTTTATAGAATAAAAGGGGGGGGAGGACGGAGCATAATTTGAAGAACGCTATAAATGCTAATAGTATTAGGTTACTCTTCATGGATTTCAATTTTAAAAAGCTTATATGTTTATTTATTGATAGTTTACATATTTAAGGGAACACTTTACTCTTAAAATCATGAACAAAAAAATTATTTTTATAATTATATCTATATCTTAAAAACTAAAAGCGATAGATACAAACAATAAGTAAGAATTTGTAGCCCTTTGAAAGCCCTATAAGTGCATATAATCAGATTTTGGATCGAGTCTTTTTGTTATTAGAAAAGTTGAGTTTTAATTTACAAAGTGTTATTCACTCAAAACCACTTCAGCTCCATAGGGTTGGACCCACCGCCGAATTTTGGACTACCTAACGTTGGTCTACGTAACTAAAGAATGGGATTTAACATATCCTCAAAACAGCTGTATGTTGCTTTTATTTAGTAATTTGCGCTTAATTACTTTGAGTTTTTCCTTATTTTTTGCAAAGTGTTCTCACTTATTAACAGAATCTTATACTTGATGCTCAATATTAACTATACGTTTACAGGTGGAAAGAGATAAATAAAGTATATAGAAATAAAGTTATATACAACAGTAACCGTCCTTAGACGAAAAGCATCAATAAAATGTTGACATACCTGTAAGTTTATTATTTAAAGAATTTAGCAAATTTCCCGTTGTCCTCATGGATCCCGTATTCAATTCAACTGTATCCATATTCTTAATTCTTTCTCCAACACCCACATTATATTTTATGGCGTCCCTTGAGGCCATGGTGAATTTAGAAACATTAGCGAAATAGTCCTCGAAAAAGTTTGAAATTTCGATTTTACATGAATAATACCTAAATTGGGATCTTACAAGACTTGTTGCTCGTGGGAAAACTGTTGAATTTGAAATTCAAAATTTATCATTGAGTACGAATTCTGCATGCGTTACGCCTTTGTGACTTATGCAGCATGAATGCGCTTAAATGTCAAAGACATGGAGTTAGAATTATCATTGCCTCCACGTCCATAGATATAAATCAATTAGACACTAAAGATGCATAGAAAAAATCTGATGTGGGCAACATATGACTTTACTTATATAATGCAATGAATTTACTACTTTTACAGTTAAAAAAAGGTTATTCTTATAGTAGATACTTATATTATTTCGAAGATATTGAATTTTCTTCAATTAGTCGTCATTTTCATTGATTTAGCGTCATTTTTATTATTTTGGAGAGATTTTTGTTAACTTGGCAACAATTAAAAATGTCGCCAAGTTGGCGGCATTCCTCCAAATTCGACGCCAAAATCTCGCCAAGCGCTATGGATGGAGAAATAAGTTATTCTTACAGCAGATAAATGACTATTGACGTTCAAATACAAAAGTATTACTCAAAATACCTTTTTTCATGAATGGAACGAGCTAGATCCACGAGAATGATGTCACTAAATTTATCGCATGGTATTACATATGAAAAGTGAACATGTTTCTCAATAGGAAATATTTTTTTTTATTTTATATAACTTTTTGATAATTTTTTTAAAAAATGTGCAATATCTCGAGAACGGTTTATGTTAGCGTTCTAAAATTTATGTCAATCGTTTTCTAATGAAAAATTACATAAGAAATGTCTATTTGTGTAACTTTATTAGTGGTTTTGAGTTTTTGACGATTTTTTCAAAATTTCGCACGAAAATTTAGGGGGGGGGGGGTGTCTGAACATTCGATTGCGTATAAAAACAATAAGCTTCCAGTGTTTACAGTTTATGAGGTTCGCACCGAATTTCGTTTGAATCGGTTCATTCGTTCATCAGTTATCGTCTCCACAGACTCACTGACACACACACACACACACACACACACACAGGCAGCACTTCAAAAATGTTTGATTCGTGATCAGGGATGTTTGAAACGTGCTCTCCCGTCAAAAATTTGAATTCGAATTTTCGATCCCGTCACAATACTTTCCTTATACTTTATGTACATAAGGCAAGTAAAAATCTGATGTGGGAAGCACATGACTTTCCTTATATAATGCAATGAATTTACTACTTTTACAGCAAAAAAATAGCTTATTCTTATAGTAGATACTTATATTCATTTCAAGATATTGAATTTTCGACAATTTGTCGTCATTTTCATTGATTTAGCGTCATTTTTAACCATTTGGCGAGATTTTCGTTAATTTGGCAACATTTCAAAAAGTCGCCAAGATGGCGATATCCGCCAAATTCGTCACCAAAATCTCGCCAAGCGTTATGGAAGGAGAAATAAGTTATTCTTATAGCAGATAAATGACTATTGGTGTTCATATACAAAAAAAGTATCACTCAAAGTATCTTTTCTCATGAATAGAATGAGCTAGATCCAATAAATTTATGTCACCAAATTTATCGCATGATATTACATATGAAAAGTGAACATGTTTCTCAACATTCAATATATATATATTTTTAATTTATGGGATTTTTTGATAAATTTATTTGAAAATTGTGCAATATCTCGAGAACGGTTCATGCCAGCGTTCTAAAGTTTGTCAATCGTTTTGTAAGGAAAAATTACATAAGAAATGTCTACTTGCGTAACTATATTAAAGGTTTTGATTTCTTGGTGATTTTTTCAAAATTTCACTCGAAAATTTAGGAGGGTTCTGAAAATTCGATTGCATTTTAAAACAATAGGCTTTCAGTATTCACGGATTGTGATTTTTGTACCAAATTTCGTTCAAATCGCTCCATTCGTTCGTGAGATATAGTCTCCACAGACTCACTGACACACACACACACACACATACACACACACACACGCACGCACACAGACAAACATCACCTCAAAAACGTTTGATTCGTGATCAGGGATGATTGAAACGTGCTCTGCCGTCAAAAATTCGAATTCGAATTTTCGACAGCGTCACAATACTTTCCTTATATATTATGTATATAAGGAAAGCAATAATCGGCATTGGCTCCAGTCTGATGGAGATGAAATGGTTTTGCGTCAGTAACATTTTGTGAAATGATTACTCCAGTCAAGGCTTAAATGTATCCGTAAAATGTTCCGTAAAGTTTCCGTCTTAAAAGTGTTCTGCATCGAGCGAGATTCCTGTTGCTGGTCTGCTGGGTCTGACCAATAGCTCTAAGTAGCGGTCATTGGAAGATGTTGTAACTGGCGGGCGATCCGAGTCTTGCCTTCTGCTTATTGTTCCACTGTTTTGTTACTTTCCTTATATACATAATGTATAAGGAAAGTATTGTGACGGGGTCGAAAATTCGAATTCGAGTTTTCGACGGGAGAGCACGTTTCAAGCATCCCTGATCACGAATCAAACATTTTTGAAGTGATGTCTGTGTGTGTGTGTGTGTGTGTGAAAGTATGTGTGTATGTGTGTGTGTGTGTCAGTGAGTCTGTGGAGACGATAACTGACGAACGAATGGACCGATTCAAACCAAATTTGGTACAAAAATCACAATCCGTAAACACTGGAAGCCTAGTGTTTCTATACGCAATCGAATGTTCAGAACCCCCCTAAATTTTCGAATGAAATTTTGAAAAAATCGTCAAAAAATTAAAACCACTAATAAAGTTACGCAAATAGACATTTCTTATGTAATTTTTCATTAGAAAACGATTGACATAAATTTTAGAACGCTAACGTGAACCGTTCTCGAGATATTGTACATTTTTAAAAAAAATTATCAAAAAGTCATATAAAATAAAAAGAAAAATATTTCCTATTGAGAAACATGTTTACTTTTCATATGTAATACCATGCGATAAATTGAGTGACATCCTTTTCGTGGATCTAGCTCGTTCCATTCTTGAAAAAAGATACTTTGAATAATACTTTTGTATTTGAACGCCAATAGTCATTTATCTGCTTTAAGAAAAACTTATTTCTTAGTGCATAACGCTTGGCGAGATTTTGGCGACGAATTTGGCGGAATGTCGCCTACTTGGCGACTTTTTTGAAATGTTGCCAAATTAACGAAAATCTCGCCAAATGGATAAAAATGACGCTAAATAATGAAAATGACGACTAATTGTCGAAAATTCAATATCTTGGAAAGCATATTAGTATCTACTACAAGAAAATCATATTTTCTTACTGTAAATGTAGTAAATTCATTACATTATATAAGGAAAGTCATGTGTTGCCCACATCAGATTTTTTTGGAATTGGATCCATAAGCGTGAAATCACAGAATGGTGGACTCTGAAGAATCCAGCAACTTCTCCAATAGATTGGCCGGATTCTAACCTGCCTAAGGCTTGCTATCGCTGATCATCATCTAAACGCTTTCTTAGGGACATATCGAATGAAATGGTTATTTGGGATTTTCACCCCGACGTCCGTAGTAGAAGTAAGGGCGCTCAGAAAGAAACACCTGCTTTTACCAAGACGCTGATTTTAGAATGTGGCACAGAGCCAATTGCTATTATACACGTGTTACTATATTACTTTCTTTATATACATAATGTATAAGGAAAGTATTGTGACGGAGTCGAAAATTCGAATTCGAGTTTTCGACGGGAGAGCACGTTTCAAGCATCCCTGATCACGAATCGAACATTTTTGAGGTGATGTCTGTCTGTGTGTGTGTGTGTGTGTGTGAAAGTATGTATACGTGTGTGTGTGTGTGTGAAAGTATATGTGCGTGTGTGTGTCAGTGAGTCTGTGGAGACGATATCTCACGAACGAATGGAGAAATTCGAATTGGTACAAAAATCACAATCCGTGAATACTGGAAGCCTATTGCTTTTAAAAGCAATCGAATGTTCAGAACTCTCCTAAATTTTCGAGTGAAATTTTGAAAATTCATCAAAAAATCAAAACCTTTAATATAGTTACGCAAGTAGACATTTATTATGTAATTTTTCCTTTGAAAACGATTGACATAAACTTTAGAGCGCTGGCATGAACCGTTTTCGATTTATTGCACATTTTTCAAATAAATTTATCAAAAAATCCCATGAATTAAAAAAAAATATATTAACTGTTGAGGAACATGTTCACTTTACATGTAATATCATGCGATAAATTTGGTGACATCATTTTCGTGGATCTACCTCGTTCCATTCATGAGAAAAGATATTTTGAGTAATACTTTTGTATTTGAGCGCCAATAGTAATTTATCTGCTGTAAGAATAACTTATTTCTCCTTCCATAACGCTTGGCGAGATTTTGGCGACGAATTTGGCGGAATATCGCCAACTGGGCGACTTTTTTAAATGTTGCCAAATTAACGAAAATCTCGCCAAATGGATACAAATGACGCTAAATCAATGAAAATGACGACTAATTGAAGAATATTCAATATCTTGGGAAGAATATATGTATCTACTATAAGAATAACATTTTTTTTAACTGTGAAAGTAGTAAATTCATTGCATTATATAAGGAAAGTCATGTGTTGCCCACATCAGATTTTTACATATTGTACTCGAAGTATACAGCAAGTTTCTTCCAATAAAATTCAATCGTTTGCTTGTGATCTGAGAATTTGCATTTCGTGATTATATTTTGGAGAGGAGTGTATATACTGGTATAACAATCTCGAAATCGAAAATTTTCGTGAAAACAATACTTTCTCTATACTAGGGGCGCGGTAGCCCATTGGTTAGCGCGCTGGAGTTGCCCTCGGTAGGCCCGGGTTCGATTCCAGCCACTGCCAAAACTGCCGCCGTGTTCATGCGGAGTACGATCACGTTAAACATGTGGATCCGAAAGTCCTTCCGAGAGGTTGGTGGTAGGGGAAGGAGGGTACGGTCCCTGTGGATGCCTCCCCCACTGGGTTCCGGTCTAAATTGTTTGGCACATCCCGACCGTCTAAACAGTTACCTTACACCTTTGTGGTAGGTCGGACGGTCTGGGTTTCAACAACAATTTTCTCTATACTAGTATGTTCTATGGTATAAGAGAGTTCTATAGCATAGAGAAAGTAAAAATCGTTGTATGTGCAGGTGTGTATATATGTGCAGATGTGCAGATGTTGTATGTGCAGATGTGTGTTTCCTCAAGCACATGTCAACGACCTACAAAAAAGGCAAAGCTGCTTACACCAAGATATGTCCGTGTCAAATTTTCCTGAATGACGTCCACTAATTTGAAAGTTATAAGTGAAAATCCGGAGCCGAGAGCGAGTGAAACACTTTGTACATGGCGTTGTATATTTGCAGGGTTGAACATTGAAATTCCAGCCTTCGATGGATTTGCACGTTTAGAGTGCGACAGAACACGAATTTACTATTTCCAGCGTAGCATTTGTGTAGTGGGTATCTGTGTCTGTCTGTGTAATGTTTGTAACCACTGTAAGTCCAAAAGTCAAAAATATTATTAGATACAATTTCTTGAAATTTGGTAGATGTAATCTGTGAGTCACCGTGATGCTGTTTATATTATGGTAAGATTTGAAAACAAAAATAAAACTAATCTTTTCTTTTTTACAGTGCCCGCGAAAATCAACAAAATATGAAATAACGGACTAAAAAGAGCATAAATATATTCATTAAATTCTTGTTCTATCTGTACTTTTTTACTGACAAAATGAATAAAACTAACTGAAATCAGCGGCGTTCCAGATATTTCAGTTTTTGAAATTTTTTGTGACTTTGCGTCAATTAAAAGTCAATTACTCTTAAAGTCGGTAAATGAAAAAGAAAATTGTTTTAATTGAAAATCTTCTATAATTTCAAATACGTATCCATTTTATGCTTTGTTTTGCGCAATAAAACCTAAGTTCAAAATTTAACTTTTATAGGCCAACACAAAACATAAACATACATTCGATACTTTGTAAAAAGCTTTGCTGTTCCAACCGGGAATCGAACCTTGGATCTCCGAACTGGCCAGCCGAAGCTCTATCGTTGAACTACTTGGACGAAATTGCAAGCTCTTATCGTGGAAGTGGACTCTGCATTCTCCACCCTCTAAGGTCAGATGGGTAGGGAACTGACAATCTGACTAACCGCCTCCTGATATTTCTACTTCAGGTAAGCCTCCTGCTATTTTTACTTCAGGTAAGCCTCCTGCTGTTTTTACTTCAGGTAAGCCTCATGTTACTACTATAAGTATCCTGCGTGGTCGTTATCCTCTCAATTCGAATTCTTCCAGAGTCCACTGAATACGTACTAGTCATATTAGGGCTACATTCAGACTTGCGACATATTTGCTTAACTTTCCGAATTGGCAAACTGAAGCTCTACCTCTGAGCTATTGGGACGAAATTGCCAGCTGTTATTGTCGAAGTGGACTATGTAACTTATCATATCATACTTATAAAAAAATGGATAATATTTATGGATAGATGACTCATCTATATATATATGAATTACTTATTAATATATATTACTGACGTATATGTAATGTTTGCATCACTATAAGATTTTGTGTACTTTTTATGCATTTTTAATTTCAAAACATCTTTGTTTACTTTTCAATAATTTGAGCATTTAGATTTTAAAATGATTTGTTTACTTTTCAAAAAAGTTTAAGTTCTAGTATATACTCTATAACAAAAAAATCGCCGCACCAAGAAGGAGTTGTCCGCTTGTAATGAAATTTGTATGCAAAGACATTTTAAGCAAACATGCAAATGAGTAAAATTTGGTGTCCAGTGAATAAATAGTGGGAGCTCCAGCGCATCGGAACTGCGCATTCAGCAGGTGTATATAAGGAGCGAATCTGAATATGTGGCCAAAATTTCTGTTGCATTTCGACTGCGGATATCTTACGTCTTTGGTAATCATTTCTGGCAAACTGACAGCACAGCTGTACGTTGAAAACATTCTACGATTGGTTGTGTTACCGCTCCTTTTGCGACACCCCGGACTTACTTTTCAACAAGATAATGCCCAGCCGCGCCCGGCACGTGTTGCTATGAATTGTTTTCAAGCTCGCCCAACATTTCTTTGGCCAGCTAGGTCTCCTGATCGCTCTCCCATAGAGCACATTTGGGACGTTATGGGAAGGCGATTGCAACCATCGCAGAATGTTGACGATTTAGCCCGACAGTTGGAGACAATTTGGCAAGACATTTCTCAGGACACCATCCGTGAACTTTATCAGTCTATGCCACGTCGGGTGACATCTTGCATTCAGGCCAGAGGTGGACCAACGCCTTATTGAACTTCCTGCCTTTGTATACGGTCAAACTCTAAATCTTTAAATTGTTCTGAAATTTTAATCGTTTCTTTTTCTATGTATGTTCTTCACATCCACCAATTTTTATCACAATCGGACAACTCTTTCTTGGTGCGTCGATTTTTTTGCTATAGAGTGTATATGTTTGTATTTAGACTTTAAATAATTTTCAATGAAATTCATTTTTTTATATGATGTATATCACAAAATTCCTATCACGCAGCTATTATTTTGTAAATAGGATTACTTTAGCAATAAAATGGCTGACTCATCTTTTTGTTAACACTTTACAACATAGTTGAAAAGTGTTTATGACTTTGTTTTATATCGTATCTTCTCACTTCGATGTAAACAAAACCAGTGGATAAATTTAACTTCAACACATAAAATATTAGAAAAGTCATAACTGTTATCAGAGTGAAGGAAATTTATTTACAGATGAAAATCGTTTTGACGACGTTCATTTTCCACGATATATAATATTCCATTTACTTTCACATTTACTATGTAGATTAAATTGCAATTAAATTTTCATTGTTGATTTTGTCCGTCATAACTTTATATTTTAGTCTTATAAATATACTGGAAATTAAGCTCGCCCCCGTCTTCTCACTAATAGTGCATTTAAAGTCAGATTTAATTCAAACACCCGTAATAATGGAACATAGCTCTCTGCCAGATGTGTGTACCTTGAAACAGCTTCGGTGGTCGGTACACATGATATGACTACATTAACTTCTTTTAAAGACAATGGTCCGTTTTCAAGCCATGAATTACATACTGTGTCTAAATCAGCTAGTGGGTGTCGAACGGTAAGTTTCAACGTTTTCAATTTTGGACATACATTCAGAAACATTATGAGTTCTGGAGCAAAATCAGCGGCGTATTCTATCCAAGTTATACTCAAGTCTTCGATATTTTTGTTGATACCACACGATAGAAGATACTGCAGCAAAGAATGCACGTTATAATTTCGGCTGAAGATGTCTTCCCTGTACCATCTGAAAGCCAACGATCTTATTGGCATGCCTTCAACAACAAATAGTTCTATGCCATTACTTTGTTTTACTGAATGATAAGAGAGATCTACTTTTAATGCCGGACAGATTTTTAGGAAACATTTCCAAGTATTAGTCGAAATTCCTCGGTAACTCATCGTTTTTGAGCCATCACACATTATTGTTAGTTTCTCCAGAACTCCTGATCTTTGTTGTAGATAAGGGCTGCATGCAACATAAACCCATATTGTAATAATAGTTTCGAAAATTTGTGTATAATTTACAGCCATTTCTTTCAAATTCATTAAAGTATCGTAAGTTTGTTGAGAAAAGTCAATGTTCACATAGGGGTTAGTGGAAATGTATTCCTCCGCGAAACCTTCTAGCTTCAAAGTCTTCAGGGTCTTATGATTTTTACAGAGAATCACATTCAGAATTTCTCTTGCTTCGGAATTTTTGAAATAGGAGTTTCGGATTATGATGGATTTTAATTTATTTTGAGATCCCAAAAAATTTAGGATGCATTGCATAGCTTCATGCTTTGTACGAAATCTTTTATTAAGATGCCGAAGCAATATGCCCATACTCACTAAAGTCACTGATGATAGCTGCGATTGATGCGTTAGGGCTTCTAAAAATAACTTTAGCTGCGTCCATATGGTTGCAAACCAAGGACGTTTGACTGACGTGAACTTGATTTCAACGTGATGGAACATGTCGCCGAATCTTTGTGCATATAGCACTTCTGGACATAATTTTCCACGACGTCCGTCCTCAGGAATAATGAACTTCATCCTGCTCCAGAGTCCAGGAGCACCGAGTTCTTGATACCATTTTCGACATACTGAAGACATCCGGCAACGATCTTCCAGATTCAAACACATATATATATTCTCCAACACTAGTGACTGCAATTCTGCCCAATCGCTGAAACAATCTTGCCTGTGTTCTACAATTTCCAGGCCCTCTCTTATATATCCGTGCGCCATATTACTAGCTTTAACGCCTATTTCCGTATTAAATGATTCAATTTTAAGTAAAGTCTATTGAGTAATGGAATAAACTCATTACTTTTTCCTCATAGAAGCTTTAGTTCACAATTTTTACATATCTATTTGAAGTTTTAAACTATTTTAAAATTAATTTGATAAATATTCTATTATAAATAATAAGGAGTTGCAAAATAAATGTAACATTCTTTAAGTTGGTGGTATTTGAAATTTAACGAAGCATTATACCGTGAATTTGATCATCATGCCAAGGCTTAACTGTATCTCGCGCTCCGTACGAGAGGCGAGGGATACAGTTAAACCTTGATCATATGGAAATAAATTTGATCCATTGAACAACAACCAGGAGAGTTGGTGTTTATTGAGCAACCACTGTTACTTTTGTACTATATAGATTTGGTACACTAGACTTGCAAAACTATTCAACATTTCATATCTCGTCCAATCAGTAATATTCACATCTCGTTCAATCAGTATGGTTCGCTTGTTGTTCAATCAATATTGCTGCTTTGAGTTCATTTTAAAAGTTATTACACGCACGAGATTAATTCAATTCAGAAATATAGTTGTAGCAAAGCTACCTTGATAGTACTGTACAAATCATGACAATGGAGGAAAAGGAAACGGGTTAAAATTTCATGTTGGGAAAACGCCGAAATCGTTTGCGACAATAATTTAGGCTGCGTTCGCATTTTAATGTGAATATGCTTGAAGAATCTCTAACTGAAATCGGAGCGATACGAAATATGAAAAACTTTTATATCTCCGTACCGATTATATATATCTCCGTACCTAATAGATAATAAAATATTAAAATTACACTGTTTTAGTGAAATGCACTAAAAATAAAAAAACGAAATCTGATGTGGGCAGCACATGACTTTCCTTATATAATGCAATGAATTTACTACTTTTACAGTTAAAAAATGTTCTTATAGTAGATACTTATGTTCTTTCCAAGATATTGAATTTTCTTCAATTAGTCGTCATTTTCATTAATGTAGCGTCATTTTTATCCATTTGGCGATATTTTCGTTAATTTGGCAACATTTAGTCGCCAAGTTGGCGACATTCCGCCAAATTCGTCGCCAAAATATCGCCAAGCGTTATGGACGGAGAAATAAGTTATTCTTACAGCAGATAAATGACTATTGGCGTTCAAATACAAAAGTATAACTCAAAGTATCTTTTCTCGTGAATGAAACAAATTAGATCCACGAGAATGATATCACCAAATTTATCGCATGATATTACATATAAAAAGTGAACATGTTTCTTAGGAGTTTATATTTTTTTTATTTTACTTGATTTTTTGATAAATTTATTTCAAAAATGTGCAATATCTCGATAACGGTTAATGTTAGCGTCCTACAGTTTATGTCAATCGTTTTCTAAGGAAAAATTACACAAGAAATGTCTATTTGCGTAACTTTATTAAAGGATTTGATTTTTTGATGATTTTTTTCAAAATTTCACTCGAAAATTTAGGGGATTCTGAACATTCGATTGTGTTTAAAAACAATAGGCTTCCTGTATTCACGGATTGTGATTTTTGTACCAAATTTCATTAGAATCGTTCCATTCGTTCGTGAGATATCGTCTCCAAAGTCTCAGTGACACACACACACACACACACACACACACGGACATCACATCAAAAATGTTCAATTCGTGATCAGGGTTGCTTGTAACGTGCTCTCTCGTCGAAAACTCGAATTCGAATTTTCGACCCCGTCACAATACTTTCCTTATACATTATGTATATAAGGAACGTAATAATTTATCTATCACAGCATTCTTGGTCATATGCGATTAAAAATAAAATCGCGGGGCACCCATAAAAGAATTGTATTTGGACGTTAATAGAATTTTAAAAAGTTATAGAAGTGATAACATATAAATGACATATATAAGAGTGATTATTTTCAATTTAATTAAAATTTTCTTTGACAGTTTTGATTTAACAATCCGTCACTTTCATATATGTCATTTATCCCTCGATTACTCGAAAACTATAACAGACTTTTTTTAAAATATAGATTTAGAAACTAAATATATTCTTGCGTAATTTTTTCGTTTGCTATTTATATCTATTTTTTATAATTTCAAGGAAAATTAAGAAAATTAAAATTTTAAAGTTTCGAGTGAAATTAAGAAAATTGAAAAAACAATCAATCTTTCGGACAGATACTTTTTAAATTTTTTTCGAAAAAAAAATGTAGTTCAAAATATTAAAATATTGAAATTATTTTTATATATTCATAATCTGGACCCCATTTCCAGCAAAACAAGGAAATTATATCTTTACGGCTGCGGAAATGATTTACTCTTATAGTTGAATGGAAATAAAATGCTATAAAAAATCTTTCTACTTTACGTCATTTTAGTAAAATGTCCTAAAAAGTAAAAAAATAATTTTTAGCTATCAGAACATTCTTGGCCATAAACGGCAAAAAATAAAACCATGGCGACGCCCATACAAAAATTGTATTTGGATATTAAATGTATTTTAAGGAACAATAGAAGTGATAGCATAGAAATGACATATATATAAATGATTACATTCAATTCGTTTAAATTTTTCTTTGACAATTTTAATTTAACAATCTCTCATTTTTACATATATCACGTCTATGTTATCATTATGTATTTCTATTGTCATTTAAAATTCTGTTAATGTTCAAAATACAATTTTTTATGGGCTCTCCACAGTTTTATTTTTAGTCTCATATGACCAAGAATGTTATAATAGTTAAAAAGAATATTTTACTTTTTAGTGCAGTTTACTAAAACAGTGTAACTTAACATATTTTTTAGGGTTTTTTATTTTATACTTTTTAGTTTTTTTTGCTATTTTGTCATAAATTTTTCATAAGATATCCAATCAAATTTTTTTTAAATTTTTTATCAAATTTGTCATAATCGATGGTTGTCTGTCTGGATGTCTGTTTCAACACGATTGGTGTTCTCACTCATGTATGGTACAACTGATCTTCTCTTGTACTGCAATCCAATCTTGCGGCTCGTTTGTAAGTCGGCAATATTCTGCAACCGATTGTTCTACCTATGCTGTCAAACCGCCCTGGTCTCATTTACCAACAAGAAATCGCTCGACCACACACAGCACGACTTTTTAACAATGTTTTCGAGGATTTAATACCCTCCTGTATCCATCCAGGTCCCCAGATCTATCACCAATAAAATACGTCTGGGAGTCTGGGACATGCTGGGACGCCATTTGCAGCCTTTTCAGAATAACACTGAATTAGCTGACCAGTTGTAACGTTTGTGGCAGAATTCTTCGCAGATCTAAGCAACTTAATTGACTTTAAGTTGCACCAAATATCGACTTATATAGCTGCAGGGGAGGATTTACTCCTTACTGAAATGCCATATTCTTGTTGCCAACATTTCTTATTAAAACTTTTGTTTACTCTCAAATTCTAGTCTTTTGCATGTATCTTCAAACGATACGTATATTCCAAGTTTCCAAGCTGTAGCCCTATTTCGTATGTAGCGTATATATTTGTTTGCAGTATAGTGTGCATTGTTACGAAGTATCCTTTGGAATCGTGGGTGTACGCTCAGGATACAATAATGAGTCCAATTTTCTGGAAAACTGAATTTGTTTTAAAACCATTAGTAGGCGTAAACAGGAACGGTATACAGCGAATAGCTTGATAATTATCTTACACTAAACAATTGTCAGATAAAATAAAACAGCAATTAAATGCCCAGGTAATACACAAAATAATAGATACTATTCTCAGAACAGAATCTCACAATTCAGCTCGCATCAATTCAACTATTCTTCAACCGAACGGATGACTCCTTTTATACACTCTCCGTAAAAACTTCAAGAAAGGGCTAGTATCTCCAAGATTATTTCTTATTTCGAGAAAGTTCTAGTACATTCAAAAATACGCTAAAAGTCACCAAGTTGCCGATAAATTGCCAAATCTGATAACCCGTCCCTGAAATTTAAAATATGGCAACTCTACATTCACGTAATAGGAATGGTTGTCTGTAACCGTGTTTTCTCCTTGAATAGAATCAAAGGTTCGCTATATATTATTTGAATGGAGGCAAAGTACAGTGAAGCTTTTTACATATTCGTAACAGTAATTTATTTGTTGAACACACTTGCTTTCCTTTTGTGTTCAGAAAATCGTCTTCTGAAATAAATTGATTTTTAAATGATGAAAACTCGAAGAATTTTAGAAAATTAAATGTTCATACATTTTATAATATTCATTCAAGCAAACGAATTATATATACGAATTATATCGTCCCTACAGTTCAGTTACCCCTGTTCCGAATTTTAAAACTGTCAGAAGCTGCGATTTTTCCGCCAGAGAATACAAAGACATACCCACAAGTTTCTTCTGTGAGTTTTATAACGGTGCGTGGGGAAAGTTCTGCGCTGGTCACAGCTTAAATTTATTCTCCAGTAGATAACTATTTAATGACAATAAACCCCGAAAATAATACATTAAGCACACAAACAAAATACATCTCATTAAAAGGATGGGATGAAATTATTAACAGCGTGCTGTCGAATTCTGAAAATAAACAACATAACATCCAATTACACATCATTAAGTCTAATTTGTGTGATATCAATTAATTCTTGTTTCCTTCTTGTCATCGCTGTGAATGACTTGGATGAGCAACAAGCAAAATCATTAATTACACGGAAAACATGATTAAATAAAGCGAGGATCAATCAATTAGAGACTGAATATTTGTGGTATGTGTGATTTGTATGTGCTAACATTCATCATTTATTAAGTTTATTCATTCGGGAAAATAAATGCATTTTCCGAATTCTTTATGTATGTAGTACTAGCAATATGTTAACATGTTTAGATTTTTACTAGTCGAATAAGCGATGAAAATCAACAGTGTCACAGTAAATATGTCCCGAACAATAATATAATAATAGACGATAAAAGGCCAATATAAAATTGTCGAGCCTTATGTAATGAGTAGCAATTGACACTAGAAATGCACGAAATCCGTATATGGAAGGCAATTAATAAATGTCAAAAAGTCGTAAGACTGTAAAGCGGTGACACCTGCAATACTTTTTAATGTACCTGGTCATATTCTTTCTGGAATTCAAATGTATATTATTGCTGATGGAGATCATTTTGATCAAGCTGTATATTAGATTCCTATTCATATTGTTTATTTTAGCAGTCTTGAAGTATATTGTTTATTTTAAAGTTCTGTACATGTTGTTTATTTTGGCAGTCTTGATGCATGTTGCTTATTTTAGAATCATGTGCATGTTGTTCATTTTTACAGTATTGATGCATGTTGTTTATTTTAGAGTCCTGTGCAAGTTTTTTATTTTAGTAGTCTTGATGCATGGTGTTTATTTTAGAGTTCTGTGCATGTTGTTTATTTTAGCAGTTTTGAAGCATATTGTTTATTTTAAAGTTCTGTGCATGTTGTTTATTTTAGCAGTCTTGATGCATTGATGCATGTTGTTTATTTTAGAGTCCTGAGCAAGTTTTTTATTTCAGCAGCCTTGATGCATGGTGTTTATTTTAGCGTCCTGTGCATGTTGTTTATTTAAGCAGTCGTGAATATGGCAGCAATTCAGCAATAACTATATTGCGTCCTCCTGCAACAGTTTTTTTGTCTACTAGCAGCATACCCGTTCTTCGTATGGAGTATACAATATAAAGAAGCTTAAAATTCACAATCATGTTCAAATTCCTATAGTATTCAAAATGACATTGTTATTCAAAACGTTCTATTAAAATATTTAAATTAATGCTCCTAAAAAAAAGATTAAAAATCTCTCTTCTCACTATACAAAATTATATCCACAAGCAGATTTGAGGAATAAAACATTTTGATCCCACTTCTAAACCAATTTACAGAAAATATGAAATTGAATCAATATATGCAAAAATAAAAGTACTAAAATTGCATTAGAAGATATATCCACTTATATTTTCGCAAATTAGAAGATTATACCCGTGTATTTGAAGATATATCCGTCTACAATATATGGATTTGAAAAATCTTTCGCCAAAATAAAACAGATGACGTAAGAATTTGGAAATAATCAATTATCCTAGTAATGTTTAAACGCAAAGGCCGTAATGGACGTAATCCAATCAAAAATGCAATTCCGATAGCATTTTTGTTTAAAAATAATTTTGCTGAACAAATATCGTCTGCACAGGAAGGTTTAATAGTACCTTTTTTTGTTGATATCTAGATAATCCCTAATTTCAGAAACTTGAAACATGAAAAAAATTTTAAGTGTGGCTATTTCAAGTCTACTCCGAAAATTTTATCAAATTTGGTGCAGCCGTTCTTCCGTAATGATGTGACAAACATACACACAAACAATTTTTCAATTTTATTTATATAGACTCTTGCTCATTAAAAATTTTCTAAAACTTTATAATTGCCGTTTTTTGCCTATCTTGCTTTGTTCCCGAGTTCGTTATTCCAACATTTTATATCCACCGCTAGGGGCGCTCCACTTAACTTTTATTCTTACGGGTATGGCCACTTTTCTATAGCAAGACCTAACGTATGCATTCTTAAACTTTCCTTACAAAGGTTATTGAGCTGCTTAATGTCGTTTTCTAGGATTCCTGCATACTATATGTATTTTAGAGAAAGTGAAAATATCCAATGCTCTAGTTTCGTGAATCTGACACAGACGATGGCGTATCATACTCGAAAAATTCAATTCTCATATACCTGCAAGTCAGCGACAACACTCAGGTTTTGGCACCACTTTTCTCTCTCGTCAAGTAGTGCTTTCCGTTCTTCGCACTCTTATGCAGTGAATTATCTTTTGAAAGCTTCTTGACAGCTTTCTGCTATGTTCTGTCAGATGATATTTCGAGACGGCGTGGCGTTTTATTTTTCTTTCTTTTTCACTCCCGAAAAAATCCCGGAAGAACTTTTTGCAAAGGCAAAATATTGACAAGTTTAAAAAAAATATATTGACAAGTTACAAAAATTGCAAAAATATCGATTCGAAACATTTTTGTTAATGGTCACAAAACGTTTGAAATAAACTGTATGTATTTCTTAATTTACTGCATTTTTGTAAGGTGTTAATAATAAGGTATTAATAATAATTATTGTAAGGTATTGATAATAATTGAAGTATGCACAGTCCACTTTGAAGATAAGAATTTGCAATTCAAGTAATAATTAAGAATAGAGCATCTTAGTGGTTAGCGCGCAAGGATTGCACTCGGATGACCCGAGTTCGATTCCCGACTTTGCCCAAACTGTCCCATGTTCACGCGGAGTACGGGCACGCTAAGTATGTGGGTCCGTAAGTCCTTCTGAGAGGCTAATGGCAGAGAAGGAGGTTATGGCCTCTGTGGATGCCTCTCCTACTTGGTTCCGGTCTTAATTGGGTGGCACTTTCCGGCCGTCCGGAAACAGAAAGCTCACACCTTTGGGTAGGTCAGGCGGTCTGGGTCGAAGAAGTAGTAATAATTAAATATACTAGTAAGGTTCATGCACATTCTGTCCGTAAGTAATTTAAAAATTGGTTTTTCATGCTATCTTACTGTAAAAAGAGACGACATTCAATCACTGTCTGCGTTGCCAAAACACAAATGGAAGAATTATAATATGCATTGTTGTTAAAATATGAAAAGTGAATCCAATATTCAGCTTCGTTTTCAGTGTCTGATGTCATACGTACGCAACGTAGAAATCCAGAATATTACTCCTTTGCTTATTTTGGCATCTCTAAAAAGATATCAAGTGCTTTTATATATGTCTGTGTGTCGGTATTAGAGACTCTCGCAAATAAGCTGAGTTGTAGGAAGCGATTTCTCGCGAACGAATGGAGCGTTTTGAATGAAATGTTGTATAAAATTACAATCAGTGAATGCTGGTACTCTATTAATTTTAGACGTAGTCAAACGTTCGGAAGACCCAAAGTATTCGAATGAAATTTTGAAAAAATCATTAAAAAATCAGAACTTTCAACAATGTTACTTAAATGACCATTTCTTATGTAACTAGCAGGTATGCCCGTCATATGACGGAATTCAAAATTTGCAAAATATTAGGCGTGATTTTAATCAATTTGGCGACATTTTCGACATCCCGCCAAATTCCTTGCCAAATTTTTTGCCAAACGTCACGGACGGACGAACAGAAAAATGGTTTTTTCCTTATAGTAGATTTTTATATTCTTTCCAAGATATTGAACTTTCATAGATTTGGTTACACTTTCGTTAATTTTTGTGATATTTTGTTCAATTTTTGAGACATTTTAAAAACTCGCCAAAATTGTCGCCAAGCGGGACGGTTGGACTGACAGGCAAGCGATACCGAAATATCATTGCAATACTATCTCCTTTCAAAGCACAAATAATTTCATTAATTTTGCTTCACATTTATCAATTTGGCGAAATTTTTATCGATTTGTTGACATTTCTATCGATTTGGCGACATTTTTGTCAATTTGGCGATATTGTGATAAATTTGGCGACAGTTAAAAACTCTCCAAATTTGTCGCCAAGTGGGACGATTGGACTGACAGATAAGAGCTTTCGAAACATTGTTACACTACTATCCCCTTTAAAAACAAAATTAATTTCATTGATTTGGTGTCATATTTATCAGTTTGGCGACATTTTTATCAATTTCGCGACATTTTCATCCATTTGGCGAAATTTGATAAATTTGGCGACGTTTTAAAAAGTCACCAAATTTGTAGCTAAGTGGGATAGCTGGACTTGATAGAAAACGCTATCGAAACATCAGTACAATACTATTCCCTTTCAAAACGCAATTAATTTCATTGATTTGACGTCATTTTTATCAATTTGGCGACATTTTTATCGATTTGGCGACATTTTTGCCAATTTCGCAACATTTAAAAAAAATCGCCAAGTTAACGATATCTCGACAAATTCGTCGCCATAATTTTCGCCAAGCGTACCCAGAGTTAGATAAACAGACAGATAAATCAAGGTGTTTATATTATAAATTTTTTCTTAGAAAACTAATGACAAAAACTTTAGATGCTAGCACGAACCTTTACGTCATAGTCATTTAATACGTCAATAGTCATTTATATATAAGAAAAGCTCTTCTAATCGTTTGTCTGTAACGTATTGTGATACATTTGGCGAAAATGGCGATAAATTTATTGAAATATTACCAACATATCAATACTTTACCCCAGATTTAAGAAAGTATCATCAAAATCGTAAAAACTACGCTGAATTAACGAAAATGGCACCAAATGAATGAATAAATTGTTAAAATATTTTATATATGGACTATATTGCTTATTACTTTCCTTATATACATAATGTATAAGGAAAGTATTGTGACGGGGTCGAAAATTCGAATTCTAGTTTTCGACGGGAGAGCACGTTTCAAGCATCCCTGATCACGAATCAAACATTTTTGAAGTGATGTCTGTGTGTGTGTATGTGTGTGTGTGTGTGAAAGTATGTGTGTGTGTGTGTCAGTGAATCTGTGGAGACGATAACTGACGAACGAATGAACCGATTCGAACCAAATTTGGTACAAAATCACAAACCGTAAACACTGGAAGCCTATTGTTTTTATACGCAATCGAATGTTCAGAACCTCCCTAAATTTTCGAATGAAATTTTGAAAAAATCGTCAAAAAATTAAAACCACTATTAAAGTTACGCAAATAGACATTTCTTATGTAATTTTTTATTAGAAAACGATTGGTATAAATTTTAGAAGGCTAACATGAACCGTTCTCGAGATATTGCACATTTTTCAAAAAAATTATTAAAAAGTCATTTAAAATGAAAAAAATATATTTCCTATTGAGAAACATGTTCACTTTTCATATGTCATACCATGCGATAAATTGGGTGACATCATTCTCGTGGATCTAGCTCGTTCCATTCATGAAAAAAGATAGTTTGAATAATACTTTTGTATTTGAACGCCAATAGTCATTTATCTGCTGTAAGAATAACTTATTTCTTAATGCATAACACTTGGCGAGATTTTGGCGACGAATTTGGCGGAATATCGCCAACTTGGCGACTTTTTTGAAATGTTGCCAAATTAACGAAAATCTCGCCAAATGGATAAAAATGACTCTAAATCAATGAAAATGACGACTAATTGTAGAAAATTCAATATCTTGGAAAGAATATAAATATCTACTATAAGAAAAAATTTTTTATTGTAAAAATAGTAAATTCATTGCATCATATAAGAAAAGTCATGTGTTGCCCACATCAGATTTTTTTTATGGTCTAGCATAGCGAGTTCCATTCTCCAATCCTAACGAAGCGAAAACAACACTTGTCTGAATGTTTTGACCCCCTCTTACTTAATTACAATAGGTAGGTATTTGAAAATTTGTAAACATACGAATATTGCAGGCGGGTGTGCAGAATCACAATTTGAATAATTAAAATCTTCCTTTATTACGCAAGGTGACAATGGTATCAGAAGTTCAGTAGCTAATAATGTTTTCTGGCTAACTGGAGATCGGTAGTTCGATTCCCTGTTGAGACAAAACATTTTGTGCACTTGGAATTTACTTTATACACATAAGCATATTTGAGAAAATATCTTAAAGGCAAACGCCTATTTAGTGCAAATTCTTTGTATTTCTTTGATTGAAAGCAAGTAGTTTTTTAGAGTTAGGTTAAAAGTGCTTATAAATCGAAGTATGGAATATAATTGCGAAGAAACAGTCATAGAATACACGCCCAGAAGGAGAACAACCAAAACGGAATATAGGCTATTGGAATCGAAACGATGCTAATATATATTTCAACACTATATTATCCATATTCTGCTAGAGGAGCTTTTAATCGATCTGATATTAGACCTTTAATCGATCTGATATTAGACCTTTAATCGAAATTTAATGTACCAGAGATTTAATCGACCTGGTATGAGACTTAAAATAAAACTGATAGAGACGGAGGAGGTGGTATTGATAAAGATTATAAAATTGCTAAATTACTGGTAAAAATAACAAAATAATGACAAATTGGGAAGAGGAAGAAGTAGACAAATCCTTGTAAAAAGTGAAAGATAACAGAATATGGATAATAGAAACTTCGAAGAAAGAAAAAGAGCTTACAAGTTCAGTTTCTTAAAAATATTTTTCTTTCCCGAAGAAATCCAAACTTGTTTTTTTTTTCCGTTTTTACGCAGCGAATAATCTGGGAAAGCTCCTTGACAGTTCTTTGCTTTGCACTGTCAGACGATATTTCGATATTTTGTTTCTTTCAAAAAAATCATAGAAATCCTTTTCAAAGGTAAAATGATGACAAGTCTAAGAAGAAAATGTGACCGGAAATACATCTATTAATGATCGTATGCTCGAAATATAGATGTGATTTAAAAAAATTATCTATAAATCGGGTAAGAGTTTAAATGTTAGATTTATTGTCACATAACTAGTTCATGTTAATGAAATTAGATTTATTCACATGACTTCGCTATGTTAAAACTACACATGCGCGTTTTAAAAAACATATCTATATTACAATTATGTTTCTGTCTTTCCAGTCATTCCAGAAGCCCCTGTGTCTTAGAATATTGAACCTTAAATGCTAGATTTAGAGTCATATAACTACTCCATGTTAATGAAGTTAGATTTAGTCACACAATTTCACTATGTTAAACCTACGCATGCGCATTTTCGAAAACACATATCTATATTACAATTGTGTTTCTGTCTTTCTAGTCATTCCAGAAGGCCCTGTGACTTAGAATATTGAATCTCAAATGCTTGATTTAGAGTCATATAACTACTCCATGTTAGTAAAATTAGATTTAGTCACATAACGTCACTATGTTAAAACTGCAAGTGCGCATTTTCAAAAACACATATCCATATCATAATTGTACTAGCAGCATATCCGTTCTTCGTACGGAGTATATAATACAAAGAAACTTATAATTCGCAATCATGTGCAAATTCTGTTAAAATATTAAATTTATTGCTCCTAAAGAGAAGTTTAAGAATATCTGTTCTCACTATGCAAAATTATCTTCAAGGGCAGATCTGAAGAATGACACATCCTAGTCCCTTTTGTAAGCAAATTTACAAAAAAAAGGAATTGAATCAATATACGCAACCCCGTACTACTTACATTGTCCCAGATTAGAAAATATGCCAGTGTGTTAGTAGAAGATTACCCGTATTGCAATATGAGTCTCAAAAATCTTTGCCAAAATAAAAGAGATGACGTAATAAATTGAAAATATGAATAATCCTCCTATTCTTTATACCAGAAGGTCGTAATTGATTCCAATATATGCCAATATATATCACACCGTATGCCAATATACCTGTACTACTTATATTCTCGTAGATTAGAAGTGTATTTGTAGAAGACCGTGTATTGTAGAAGACCCCGTGTATTTGTAGAAGATTACTCGTACAACGTACACCCGTGTATTTGTAGAACGAAACACCCGTATATTTGTAGAAGATTACTCGTACAACGTACAATATATGAGTTTAAACAATTTTTGTCATAATAAAACAATTGCATAACAACTTGAAAATATCAATAATCCCTGATTCAATAATCCCCAAAAATATCAATAATAATAACGTTTAAACCTGAAGACCGTAATTGATATTATCCAGTCAAAAATGCTATAAGAAAAATCAAATCGTTCTTTTCTAAAATATATTTTTATATCCATTTATTTATTATTCAAATCGAAAAAATAATAATTAAAATTAACAGACAGATTTAATTTAATTGCGTTTCTGAGCAACATGATATAAGATAGAATCTTTCTCATAAACTGCGAAATTAAATAACCATTTTGATTTCTTTATACTTTTCACTGTTCAGTAAAAGCTTGTGAAAAATAAACCATGGAGATAGATTTCGCATTTAAATCATATTTCAATCAATTCATGTGTTCAGAAAGGGACTAATTAGCGCAAAAAATCTCCCATCAAACTCAGAGATAAAGTTTTAATACACTTTCAAACGATTTTTTTCAAGCTTTTCGTTTGGATAAATCACGGAGTTAAAGAGTAGAACTTCTAGGAAAAAGTTTCGTTTTTCATTAATATCTGGACAACCCCTTGTCTTAGATACTCGAAACTTGGAATAAATTTATGGGGAGCTATTTCAAGGCTATCCACAAAATTTCATCAAATTCGGTTCAACTGTTCTCCCGTGATGATGAGACAAACAGACAGATAGACAGATTTTCAATTTTATTTATATAGATAACGTATTTTCGTCTTTCCAGACATTCCAGAAACCCTTGTGACTTCGTGGACTAAGTGGAATGGTCTAGTTTTCCAGGTTTATACCATCCATTTTCATTTATTTAGGACCTGGGCTATGCCTGGCTTTGTTCTAGTGTATGATATGTAAAGCTCTTTACAAAGCAATGAAGGATCTGCCAATTGCTGCAAATTAACATTGTCGAAATTTTAAGCTACCGTTCATGGTGGACTTTTATCAGGAAATTATCCTCGTGGCTAGTTAATGCTGTAGATTTGTACCGTATTGGTATTTTTACCGAGGTTGCATGCCCATTACGTGATGGTGATGAACCTATGGACAAACATCAGCTGGAACCCGCCATTGTGCTACTGGGGCTTCCAGATATGAAGGCGAGAGGACTAATGGGGCGATAATCTTCGTTTATCTTTTGAACTCTTGTTGTTTCTCATTGTTTGTTACTTTTGTATTTTGTTCATTTGTCCCAGCCATTGGAAATAAAAAAAAATTAATGCTGTACTGGTCAGTGTTGCCAACTGCGTAATTTTCTTATCGCCAAAACCACAAACAAAATAACCGGAAAATCATCATATTCTTAGAACGTTCGCATTCCATCCCCATCACTTCGTGGCGAGATTGTACTCAGAAATGTCATGCTACGTGGTCAAAACGCATGTTTTTCATTAGCAGAGTTGATGACTCTGATGGCATCACTTTCCACACCACGATCTAATAACTCTCAAGTGACTGGGATGCAAAAAAAAAAAACGCTCTTAGGAAAATATCTGTGCAAAATTGGAGAATATGCAAACACACATTTGTATTTGCATTTGTAATATATTTTTGCCCATTTCCCACGTTTGTATATTATATTTGAAACGAATTATACTAATGAATTTGACACAAATTTCAAGAGATTGAAAATTGTCCTGGACGAGGAAATAAATCTGGGAACTTCTCATTAGATTCCATGGATTAATAGCAGTGGAAACATCCAAATGAAACAATGGACATGAGGATTATAAAGGAAATTGGTTTATTCTGTGTGTGGGGTGTAAATGAGAGTGGCAATAGATGGAATATTCAAATAACAAGCAATCTTCTGACTCAGCTGCAACACCAATCAGTAGATGCGGAACTATAACATTACATTCTAAAATTACTTACAACATACTTTCTACCATATCATCTACTTACAGCTATGACAGAGAACTTACGATAAGGGATTTGAAATAGAGGAAACAATCAACATAAGAGTGAATTTTATAAATACGATTGTACATTAAACTACACTTATTACAGAATGCTAAAAATTGCTACAATAAAAACTAGTAATATAAGAACTTTTCCAAATACATCATACACTGAATTGTAAGGGTAAACCGGCTTCGAAGGCAATAACCAGCTTTCTTTTTTATGATAAACAAGAACGCTCTCCTTGGTCAGTCAAGATGCCGAATTTAACTTGAATAAGTGATGTTAAGAATCTTGTTTTTCCTGAAGAAGAAGTCTGTTTTCTGCCTTCGAAACCGATTGATCCCTAAAATTTAGTGTATGCTGTAGAATGTTTCATATTAATGGCAAACTACATCTGTTGCAGCACAAAATAGGTTATGATACTACGGTTTCAGTGCCGTTGACTTTGCTATTCGTCCTGTAGAGTGTGTAACGTTAGTTTTGTCTGTAAAAGTTTGCACAGATCGTTAACATTCAAGATCCTTTTTGAGAAAATCCTAAGCGTGTCATAATGATTTGACATTGAAAGAAGATCTAGAAGCATCCTGCACACGAACTGCCCTATTTCTCCGCTTCTTGGCAATGGAAGTTTAAAGTCAAGATTTCCAAATGAAAAATCTGATGTGAGCAGCACATGACATTTCCTACAAACAAAAACTCATTTTCTATTTATTTTATTAATAATTCATTAAATTGAGTTTAATTGCCCTAAATAACACGCATTATTATTTGCAATTACACTATTTGCATTTACACTTTTAAATCAGTTAGCGTTTTCATTTGGTAGCTGGACGAATTTTCAAAACCTGCGTAGCAAAAATACAAAAACTTAAATTTCCCGAGAACAGCTTGTCCTAGGTTGGTTTTATTTTTTTTTATCGTCAAAAATTACGTATAAAACAAGCATTTAATTGATTCGCATACGTATTTCGCATTTGAGCATACCTAGTTTTTTATTTTAGATTTTGACGATTTTTGCACGCCATTTCACAAAAAAGGCAGGTTCTTTTTTTCCCGAAACGAACCAAAAATCTTATCAGTGCTAGAGTAACCCATAAGTGACTTATCAACCAAATGTTGCAAAATTTGGTCAATTTGTATTTCAGCTAGAGTAGATGCATGCAATTTTTACAGGCCATTTTGCAAAAGTAGTGGATTTTTTTTTATCTCTGGCATATCGACTTTTCGACATTTTGAATTATTGCGGCTAACGGTTCTCCTTGCAGAATCTGTCAGCAGAAAAATGCTTGTGAAATCGTCGGTTGGAGAGGAGAGGCGCATATGTTTTGCTATTTTTGTTCATGTATCTTGGCCTCGATCGCTCTTACGATGTGTGACGTAAAGAGTAGCGGCGGAGAAACTTTGAAAGTGAGCCTTGAATCAGCCAATGGCAGAAGTTTTCGCACTTGTATAATATCAAAATTCGGAGCTTTCTTGGACCCTGGAAGCCCCTTTGGAGAAGACCATGCGGTCGAACTCCAGGGTGAATTTTACACAAAGGAATTTTACAACGGCCGCCCATTTTTGCTGCTCTATGTCTTCGGATGAGACGGCCGGCCTGGATTTTCGACAAAGGAATTGTCTTTGCCTTTGTGGTGGATTTTCTTTGATTCAAAATGGGCACATTGATTCAAAATTCACAAAAAAGGCAGGTTCCTTTTCCTGAATCGAACCAAAAATCTTATCAGTGCTAGAATAACCCATAAGTGACTTATCCACCAAATTTTGTAAAATTTGGTCAATTTGTATTTCAACTAGAGTAGATAGATGCAATTTTTACAGGCCATTTTGCAAAAATATTGGATTTTTTTTATCTCTGTCATATCGACTTTTCGACATTTTGAATTGCTGCGGCTAACGGTTCTTCTTGCAGAATCCGTCAGCAGAAAAATGCTTGTGAAATCTTCGGTTGGAGCGGAGAGGCGCAGATATTTTGCTATTTTTGTTCATGTATCTTGGCCTCGATCTTTCTTACGATGTGTGACGTAAAGAGTAGCGGCAGAGAAACTTTGAAAGTGAGCCTTGAATCAGCCAATGGCAGAAGTTTTCGTAGTTGTATAATATCAAAATTTGGAGTAGGTGCGCTCTCTTGGACCCTGGAAGCCCCTTTGGAGAAGACCATGCGGTCGAACTCCAGGGTGAATTTTACACAAAGGAATTGGCCCGACCGCCCATTTTTGCTGCTCTATGTTTTCGGATGAGCCGGACGGCCTGGGTTTTCGACAAAGGAATTGGCTTTGGCTTTGTGGCGGATTTTTTTTGATTTGAAATGAATCTGAAATCCTGAAAGATGTCCTGGAACATCTTCCTAAATTTATTTCCAAAGTTTCCTTTTTATATTACAGGTTCTGAGAGCGAAATTTCCACCCAGTAGAAATGTTGGAAAAACCGTTGAGAGGAATAGAGTCCTGATACCCCCTGAATGAAATTTTCCGAGTGTAATTTCCGAAAGCGTTATTTCATCCGGGACTCATATCTTTGTTGGACTTGATTCCTTTGGTTATGTCTCTTCATCCTTATATCCTGGCGTAAAATATCCTCATTGATGAACTGGCTACATATCCAGGTATTTAATGTAAAATCTGGCCGCAAAGGGGAACTCGACCCTTAGAAAGTAAGAAGTCGATATATCTGAAATAACTCCATCATTAAATGGAACACTGATATTTTAATGATAATTATAAATTCATATCATAAAGAACTCACCTTATTTAAATGAGTATTGAGAGATATTAAACAGCGGCAATTTTTCGTGATTTTATTTGTATTGAAAACAGTATGTTAAAGTGTTTGCTTTATAATTTTAAGTTCCTTGATATTTAATACTCAATAATAAAAGATATTCTTTAATTACAGAGTCATATTTTTCCAAATTTAACACAGTTTATTTAATTCTATTTATTATGTTTGCTGTGTGTTGTCCAGCCTGCATTTTGTAGGCTAGAGGTAAGAAATCCTGGGTTAACGTTAAAGTGAATAACACATTTTTGTGTTAATTGAGATTCTTATGTAATGTTTGGTGGATACATTTGTCAGGGGAATTAGCACAATTGCAATGTTAAATTAGATCACGAGCTGTTGATATCTTCTTCTTCTAATTCCCATCTGACACTCGAATAGTACCAAAATTTAATCAGCACCAGGTTCCGTCGCTAGGGGCTTACATACCTTTTAGTTACAGTGGATACATACATTGATTGCACACACACACACACACAGACGCCAGTCTAATAATAGTTTTTTCTCGTTCTAGTGGTTCCAAAACTTGTAGATCAGTTGAAAATTCGAGCTGCGATTTTCGGAATGATTCCAATACTTTCTATGTCTGTTGTACTACTTTCCTATGCATTACCATATATTGGAAGGAAAGTGAAAAAAAACAGTTCCAAAACAAAATCTTCAAATTTGTACCTAGATAAAAACCGATATCTTTAGAATAGAGATTGTAGAAATCACAATTTTGCCGATAGATAAAAATCAAAATCTGCAGGTCTGATGAAAAATCGCTAAATTTCAACGTCGCCCTTGTCCAGGGGAGTATATGTAATCCGTGGTATTTGCTATGATTATTTTAATTAGCTGTAGCTTGATTAGGCTCAGCTTTCTGGATCATATATCTTAATTTCCGATGTAGATACTTACCAAATGAAATCATTCATCATATTAGATATACTTAACAAATATTATTGGTGCATATAGTACACAAAATTATTTCATTTTTAAATTTTCATAATCACTTTCACCCAATTTGGGTCTAAAGTCCGTGTAAATGGCTACAATCGAAACATTTTAACTATGACTCATTGTCGATCTATGAATAAAATCAAATGAAATTTTGACTTGAAATAGCATAATTAGTGCTAATATGAAAGTATGACCCAAAAATTTATTTCATTTTAAGTATTTCTTTATGGCCAGTTTTGCACTTGTGAAAACAATTATTTGAAATGAGACCATCTGTCACATAAACGATAATTTTGTGGCTACAATGAAAATTGAAATTTCTAGATTTGAAGAAAAAATCGCTAGATTGGTGAGGGTAACCCTTGTGCTAGGGTGTGTAATCCGCGGTATTGGTTATGATTATTTTAACCCCTTAACACACAACGACGTCTCGGATACGTCGTATGTTTCATAAATCATTGTAGACATCGGCGTCTGTGCGACATGCGCAGATTTAAATTTTGTTATATGCAAATTTTTCAGAAATCTAGGGAGCGTCTTTTAATACGCATGTCGGAGGATTGGATAATCAGCTACGGCTTAAGCGTTGCCTTCTGATCCTTTTGTTTGCAATAGCTATTAAAGGAAATAATTTATTATATAAGATATACTTATAAAATATTATTGGAACATATAGACGAAACTGAAAATTATTTCATTTTTAAATTTTCACATTCTCACTCATTCATTTTGGGTCTAAGGGCCGCCCAAATGGCTACGGTCTAGAAATAAAATGTAATAAAATTTTGACTTGAAATGGCATAGTAAGTGTCAATGTGAAATTATCACCGAAAATTTATTTCAATTTCCGCATTTCTTTATGGCCATTTTTATAATTGCGGAAACAATTATTTGAAATTAGATCATCTGATTACAAATGTACCCCATTTTTAACAACTTCGAACATAGTTGAAAAATGTTTATGACTTTGGTCATTCTGTCTGTCTGTCTGTTCGCACGATAACTGCCGTAAACATGACTTTATCAAAATGGAATTTTAGTACGTTGTTGGGACGATCTGTGAGACACATGGGAATAAAAATGTATGTCATGTCGCAATTCTGCGCCATGGGCCTTTTTGTATTTTCGGAAGGAGAAACATCCTTCTCTCCGTTCGTGCCAGTACAGTGTTTTACTAACACTTGTTTCCATTGAAATTACATTAAAAAGCGCTTTTCGTCGAGAAATCGTTGAATTGTCTGGACTTAGTGTCTGGCCGTGAGCGTGACGTGTTGGCTGTGTAGTCGCTAGGAGAGCGCGCCGTCCAATCAGGAAGAGGCGCATTTTTGTTGCAAAGGAGAAAAACTTTTTGCGTGGGCTCAAGCGGCCCGCTCTTCGCTCTCTTGGAGCTGAAGATCCCGTGGAGAGAGGACGCTGGTGAATTTGTCGAAAGACTGAGACAAAGGAAGATTTGGCCGAAATGGCTAAGCTATCAGAAAGGGGCTTTTGGTTAAAGGAATCCCGCCCTGGTTCATCTGGAGCTGAAGAAGAGGAGCCTGGAACTTTTCATTAATTATCCTGATGCAAATCTATTCTAAATTATATTTTTTCCATTCCAGGAATTTATCCCATCGACTCTGGAAATTGAGATGAGTAACTAGCGGCTTAGTTTCAATTCGAAGCATTGTATTCGGAAGTTCGGTTTCTAAAGATTTTGGATTCTCCGAAAATCTCCCTGTGATCTTTTCTGAGGTCCTGCATCAAACCGTGATTACCTGATGCGAATCTGTTGCTCCAAATTAAATAAAATTAAGAGATCAGGTAAATTTTCCTTTTACCGGAATCAATGATTCCGAGGCGGCACTGGCATGATGAAATCAAATTCAAATAGTAAAATGGCTCATGTTAAAATATTTAAAGTAAAATTAGAAATGATTTAAGATCATATGTTTATGAATAATTTGATTACTTGAATGCTATATAATTTTACCAGAGCAATTGGTTTCTTGAATATGTCTAATATAAGTGAAGCTCTGAAGTTTATTTATTGTTTGAAAGTTAAAATACACATATTGAATTCTTCGAAAAATCTAAAATAAATCAATATTTAAGTTGTGTGAAAAAGAGCCTAATTATTTGTGTCTGTATATTTACTTTACTCACTGTACTTCATTTAGGGTTATTTAATTCCCCTAAACTGGGAACTCCTTTAAATCTTGAACCTGGTGTTTTTGCTGATACATTTTTGAGAATATTTGTTAAATTATGTCTCTTTGGCATTTTGAAATTAAGATCACGAAGTTGTGGGTGGTGGAGTCAGTAGGTGCTGTTTTGTACTGACCCAGCTCCCACAAATTGGTGCCGTATCCCTTTCCCAGAGTATTACAGTGAGTGAGGTATAATTTTATGAAAGAGTGCAAATTTTTTATTGTGTAAAAAAATATTGCAGTACTAATATGTCGAAGTAAGTTTAAAAAGTTATTTTGTGGTGCAAAATATTTGAGTTTAATGGGCATAAAAATTTTGTTTATGTGTCATATTTTAAGGAAAAGTGCAAAAGCACATAAGCCCAGACGCACAAGAGAATTGTTTGCATGATTTAATTTGCATTTTACATGTTGAAATTGTGTTACATATATTTTGAGGTAATTGACATACATAAATACACAAAATTTTATATGATATATGAGATATGAGTAAATTGAAATTTCCAAATACACATACATTAAAAGGTAAATACATGAAGTGCATACATTTATTTTTGAAAAGTGAATACAAAAGTTTTGTGCACATGCAAAAGTGATTCGAAGTTCATGATAATGAACAAATAAGTGAAAAAGTTACACGTAGTGTTTTTCAGTGCTCTGCCTATACATAAATAAGTGATTTAAGTGAAAGTGAATTAATCAATTTTCCACAATAAACTGTGCTTCGTCTATTTGGTGAAAAACCTCGTGCAAAAATGCCAAAAACTAAAAATACGAGAGCAAGCAGGAGTAGTGACTCCTCTGCACAACTTGGTTCACGAAACCGTGTGCCTTCGGTATCTCCGCCACGACTTTCTCCAAATTCTGGCAGATCAGCTTCCGCTGTCAGAGACTCTAACAAAGTGAAGGTCGGAATTGGATCACAGTTCCTTGGATCCATTCCAAGTTTTGCTGGCAATGCAAATGAATCTTTTCACGAATTTTTGGAGAAATTTCTTCTGGTTGCTGAACATGCCGAGTGGTCTAATAAAGACAGAATTTTCGTTCTGAAGTTGAAATTGTCTGGTAGGGCTGAAAGACTGATAAAATCCATCCCGAAACTAAACCAAAGTACGAATTTTTCAGAATTAGTGAATACACTCAAGGACAATTTTACAAAAAAAGAAAATATTGCCAAGAACGTTGCCGCACTAGTAAATTGCAAGCAAATGACAAACGAGAGTGTTCGTGATTATGCAAATCGAATAGAGGCAGAATCATATGTTGCTTTTCCGCAAGATGTGGTGTCTGATAATGAAGATTCCTTGAGAACTGCTATTTTGCTCAACTCCTTTAAAAAAGGGTTGAAAATTTCTTTTAGAAAAGCCGTCTTATCTGCAAATCCACAGTCATTTGAAGCTGCGAAAGAAATAGCCATTCTGGAAGAAGAAGTACAGAACGAAGAGCTAGAAGAAATGACAGAGGACATAAATACAGTGAGAATCGAAAAAGACACTAAACAGGAAATTGAAGAGTTGAAGAATGAATTAAATTTAAAGAAGAAAGAATTTGAGAAATTAAGAAGAAAATTTAGTGAAAATTCAGAGAAAAGGAAGAAAAGACTGAATGAAATAAGAGAAGATCTGGAAAAGAGCAATTCCAGTTTTGAGGATTCCTTCATGGATACGCCCTCTACAAGCAGATACAATGAAAATGAATTGGAAGAGGAAGATTGGGAAGATATTCCAGTAAAGAAGAAACATAAACCATCAACATCTTTCAGAACTTCTACACCATCCAGAAAATCTGAAAATAGAAACCGTTTCAGTCAAAGAAGAATTCCAGTTGCCTCACAGGAAGAAGAGTGGTACGTTAAAAGTCCATATCAAAATTATTCTCCAAGAAAAAATTCCTTATTCTTTAGAAGACCTTTTCGTAACAGTTCATATAGAAATTCAAATGTCCAAAGAAGATATTTTTCAAATTTTAGAAATTCCTTTGATAATTATAAATCTCAAAACTTCAATAATTTTGGATATAGAAGAAATAACAGATATTTTAATAATAGATTTGGTAATAGAAGACAATTTAGAAGACAAAATTTTCAATCTCAAAATTTTAACAAACCAAATTCTGAAGTTAGTTTTATGACGGAAATTAAAGCTCCTTACCAGAAAAATTTTCCGGTCATCTCAGTTTTTGTTGAAGATGTCAAACTGAATGCATTAATCGATACTGGAAGTTCCATAAATATTATCTATAGAGATGCTTTACAGAAAATTAACCCTAGGAAAGTGAAATTAAAACATACATCCTTTATTGTGAAGGGAATTGGAGATCATGAGGTTTGGGCTGATGAGAGTGCTTCTTTTCTTTTGTCCGTTGGAAAAGACAATGTTGTGATTGAATGTTGCATTTTAAACATACCTGCACCTAGCGAATACAACATGATTTTAGGAAGTACTTTTCTGCATAAAAGTAAAGTGACCATTGCCTTTGGACACAAAGATGTTCAACCTGAAATATCTGAGTGCAATGCTATAAATTATAAATGTGACAGAAGAAATCACAATTTTACAAATGATGTAGATTATAGATCCAAAGACACAAATTTTTCAAGAAATTATGAAAATAGATGTAATAATGGATATTTATTTGAACAAAACAATTTTCACAATGAATTTAGAGACGTTGATTTTAGAAATTTTGATGCAAATGGAAATGAAAGGTCAAATTATGAATGTGAAAATGATTTATATGAAAGACAGATGAATGACAATGTATATACAGACAGATTTTTGACAAAAGACAATACCAGTAACAATGAAATATCTCAGACAGATTGTGATAAACATGATGAAGGAAGTTCACAACAAAATCAGGCAATAGGGATTGCCAAAGCTTTCAACAAATGTGTTCTAAAACCATTTTCGGAAACTTTTATTAAATTAAAAAGAAATTACAAAATTGAAAAAGACACGACAATTTTGCTTGAACCTATCAATAATAAAGAATTTTCTGCAAACAAAATTTTTGTAGCCAGAAGTATCCACAAAATTCCTGAAAATGACTTTTTGTATGCTAAAGTTGCAAACCCATCTGAAAAAATTGTTTACATTAACAAAGGAATGAAATTGGGAACTTTCGAAAACATCCATGAATCTGATATTGACATAAATAATAGAGTTGACATTGAAAACTGTATTGAAGAAAATGAAACATTTGATGCATGGGGAGGAGATTTTGATTTGAAACATATGAACTATGCACAAAAATCTTTGCTTTTAAAATTACTAAGTAAATATAAACATGTTTTTGCTAAAAATATGAAAGAATTGTCTGGATGTGACACTATTTTGCACGAAATTAATCTTGAATCTAACATACCTGTTAGACAGAAGCCATACCGCATTCCACACAATTTACAGAAAGAACTTTCACGCCAGGTAAACGAACTCCTTGATGCAAAAATCATTCAGCGTAGTACATCACCTTACAATACTCCAGTGCTTTTTGTGAAGAAACCTGATGGAAGTTACCGTTTGGTAGCCGATTTTCGAAAGCTCAATAAGATCACTATTGTTGAGAACTTTCCGATTCCAAATATATCGGAATTAATCGATAATTTGTCTGGAGCCTTGTATTTTTCTACCCTGGATCTAACCAGTGGATTTTACCAATTGTGTTTACATCCTGATGATTACCCAAAGACTTCTTTTTCAACACCTGATGGCCACTTTGAATGGACCAGAACCCCATTTGGTCTTAAGAATGCGCCTGCATCCTTTCAGAGACTGATGTCTCTGGTGCTGGCTGGCATATCTGGAATTTATATAGATGACATAATAGTTGCTTCAAGAACATTCGAAGAACATTTGAAAAAACTAGAAGAAATTTTTGTAAGATTAAGTAAACATGGTCTTAAATTGAAACCAAGTAAATGCCATTTTTTCAGAAAAACAATTAAGTATCTTGGATTTTTGGTATCAAATGGAAAAGTACAACCTGATACTCATAATTTAGAAGTTGTAGAGAAATTCAAAATTCCTAAATCAATTAAGAATGTGAGACAATTTCTTGGACTCACCGGATTCTATAGAAAATTCATAAAAGACTATGCAGAACTGACCTTGCCATTAACAGAATTATTGAAAACTAAGAATAATGAAAGTAAAAAGAAATTTATTTGGACTAATGAAGCTCAAAAATCTTTTGAAATTTTAAAAGGAAAACTTTTGTCAAAACCAATTTTGACCCTTCCAGATTTTAGGAAACCATTTGTTTTACATACAGACGCATCAAATCACTCTTTAGGTAGCTATTTGTCTCAAGAAGATGAGAATAAAATTTTGCATCCAATATCTTACGCAAGCAGAAAGCTTAGTGAAGCAGAATGTAAATACAGTGTTGTCGAAAGAGAAGCATTGGCTGTTGTTTGGGCTACAAACTATTATAAACACTATTTAATTGGAAAACCTTTCACAATTTTTTGTGACCAGAAGTCACTAACATTTGTATTTAAATTAAAAGATCCTACATCTAGATTGGCTAGATGGATTGCATCCTTATCACAGTTTGATTATCAAATAGTACATAAACCAGGAAAATCAAATGTTGTTGCTGATTATATGTCAAGAAATGTAGATGAATGTACAAATACTATTGACAATGTTCCACAGAGATATGTATCACAATACAAAGTGATAAACAATGTTAATCAAAATTTTCAGAATGCAAATCAGAATTTTCCAGGTTTCAATAATGAAAATCAAAGTTATGTAAACAATACTAATAGTAATAATAGAAGAGAATCAGAAATCAATTTGAATCCAGCAAATACAAATGAAGAAAATGAAATTTGTGCTGTTAATAATAATGAAAGTGAAATGCAAAATGAAAATAACATACAAATTGGTCAATTGGAACAAACATTTACTTGTCCTACCTTGCTCATAAGAATTAAGAATGCTCAGAAATCTGATCCAAGGTGCAATAAAATTATAGATCTCTTAGATAAAAACATAAAACCTTACCCACAAACTTTGGTATTTTTTAGAAAAGATGATATCCTGTGGTGTACTCACAAACACCCAAAGCGTAGACATCAAGAACAAGAAAGAGTTGTTGTTCCGCAAGAACTTGTGTCTGAAATTTTATGGTTACATCATGACTGTCCCACTTATGCACATTGTGGATTTAGAAGAACTTTAGCTTCTGTAAGTAGAAAATACTTTTGGCAGGGAATGTATTCCCAAACACAAAATTATGTAGCCTCTTGTGAAATTTGTGTGGTAAATCGTGGTTTTAGAAATAACAAAGCACCCATACAAAGATTTTCGAAGTCCACATACCCATTTGAGCGTATCGCCATGGATTGTGTCGGACCATTACCTATATCAAGATCTGGAAATAAATTCATATTGGTCATAACTGACTATTTTACAAGATGGCCTGAAGCATATCCCTTAGCTTCAATTAAAACTGAAGACATTTTAAGTTGCTTAGAGCACTACATGGCTCAGCATGGTATACCCAAATTCATCGTCTCGGATCAAGGGACGAATTTTGTTTCTAGAACAGCAAGATGCTTTTATAAGAAATTAGGAATAATAAAGAATACTACTACTGCCTACATGCCATCTGTAGACGGTTGTGTTGAAAGATTAAATGGTACTTTGATCAGATCCTTGAAAAATATTGCATATAACGATAAAGATAATTGGGACAATCTGATACATTTTGCTTTATTAGCACATAGAAATGCCATACATGCTTCTACGGGTGAATCGCCTGCTTATTTACTCTATGGTAGAGATTTAACAGTTCCAAATACTTTGATCACTGGATTTAAACCTCCGACATATGAATCAACATATGATTATGGAGAAGACATGAGATTCCGACTTAAAAGAACATATGATGTAGTAAAAAGTAACTTAGAAAAAGCTGAAAATTCACAAATTTTACAACAGCATAAGAAAGCAAAGATGCCCAATATTAAAGTTGGTGATTTAGTGTATCTTTACACTCCCTTTTTACCTCAAGGCCAGTCAAGAAAACTGAGCTCTTTTAATAAAGGTCCTTTTAAAGTGATAAAACAAACTTCTGCTGTCAATTTTTTAGTAAGACATGTAATGAATCCCAAAAATGAACAACTGGTTCATGTGAACAGACTGACTCTTTTACCTCCAAGAAGAGAGGAATTGCAGAAATTTTCAAAACAAACTCATGAAAGTAAAAAATTGAACTCTAAGCCAAATAAACTTACGCCTGTGATCACCGCTGAGAAAGACTCTGTGAAACTAAAATCTTGTTTGACAAGATCTGGAGATAAATCTCAAAACAAAAAAACTGTGAAACGAGTAAGATTTAATTTGCCAAATAAAAGGGTAAACGAAAATGCTGTTCATACTAGATCAAATTTTCGTGCAAATCAAAATCAACAATATGTTCAGAGAAATAATTCAAATAACTTTGATAATAGAGGAAATGGAAGAATCATTTACAACAATAACTTTAGAAATAGTTATACACCACACCAAAATCAGTATTACATGACAAACAGAAATACACGTACACCCTATAATCTTAGGAGTCAAAGATTTTCACAATATTAAATTTTGGTTGAGTTCACAATTTTACAGAAATTAAATTTTGCAAGAAAAGATTTCATTTTAAGTTAAAGTTTACACTTGTTTAAGTTTTATATTTCAATATTGTCTTTTAAAATAGAATTTATGGAAAAATTGTTGTGATTTTAAAATTTATTGGAAATCTTGCATTAAGTTAAAAAAAGTAAATAAGTAATTGATTTTGTGAACTATAATTTATGAATGTTTATATTATAATTTAAATAATAAGTAATTTTGTTAATTGACTCTCCTTGGACTTTAAAATTTTTCGAGAGTCCTGTCTTGATTGACTTTGATTATATTGATGTGTTTTAATGTAAAAAATGTTTGATCATTTGTTTAAGTTCATTAATGAAAATAATTAAAATGGTGTTGGTAATTTAATTGTTCCCCTAAGTAAAAGGAGGAAAATTTTTGATTTTTGGAAAATTAAATAATGGAAAGTAAATGATTTTATTAAAATAAAATTGAAATTAAAGGTGAAATTAATATAAAGTAATTGAAATAAATTAAGTAATTTCAAAGTGAAAATGAAAAGTTTGAATTTGAAAATTTTTGAAAATTTAATGAAATTTTTTTGAAGATCAAAAGTAAATGATCTCTTTTGAAAAATGTTTTGAAACTTTGTTGCTGAGAGAGGTGAAATTTTTGGCTGATGTTTTGTTGAAATTCTGTTCTCTTGAAATTCCATTTCACATTGTTGTTTTTTTTTTGACCAGCAGTTTTCAAACATCTACACAAGTTTAAGTTAGACATCATATTTTTATGCTGCAACCCCTTTTTCTGAAAGCTGGCTGGTGGACGCAAACATGGACATTTTTACATTGGATCACAGATGAAGATGCAGCTTAGCAAATTAATTGTCCGAACTTTTGTAGCAGGACTGGAGTCCTGGACGACAACTTGCTCCGAGCCTACCTAGGACGGTTGTGATTGGCCAGGTGGGAAACTGGTGAAGCTATGAGGATGATGATGATGAAGAAGATGATGAGGATGATGATGGGATCAGCGCAAGCTGTCCGAAAATTTTGATGATATCCGTGCTTCTGAGGCGTGTCCTGGCGTTCTGTTTCTGCTGCAATCGCTTCCTGCACGCGAGTATTTTTTTCTTTTTTCTACACCCCCGTTTTCTGTGTTGGCAACTCGTTAGTCCCCGCCGAGTTTGCTCTTTTGATGTGTTCCTGCTCTTTTACATAACTGACGTGAATTTCAGGAGAAACTTTTCTCCTTCTCTCTCTCTCAGTAGACAAATGTATGTAAATGTAAATTTTTCTTTTGTGACATGAAGTAGTCACTTGTTGAGTTATTTCAGAGATTGTTAAAACTAAAGTAAATTGAAATTTTAAGATAAATTAAATAATGTAAATATAAATGAATAATTTAAAGTAATTTATGAAAGTGTGTCAGAATGAGAAAATTCTGAATTGTCTTGATGACAAAAATAAGTCGAATTAAAGTTAATGTTAAAATTGTTGAATAAATGATGAAAAGTTTAAAGGTTGAAAAATTGGAAAGTAAATGTAATTTAAAGTTAATATGTTGAATTTGAAAGTAATTTAATGTGAAAGTTAAGATTTTAATGAAAGTTTTGAAATGAAAAATTGAAATTGAAAAATGGAAATATTGAAGTGACTTTGTTCTCAAAAAGTGAGACATTTTTGAATGAGTGAAGAATCTCATTTCCTGAATATGACAAATTTAATTTAGAAATTAATTTTCAAAATATTTAACCTTTGATGAAAATTAAAAATAATTGTTTTGTGTCACTCATGTGTTTTGAAAGTGACAATTGTTTGAAATTGTTTGAATTTTGAATTGTTATGTTGTTAAGTTTTGTAAATTCATATCATATCATATTTTATTTTTCACATCACCTGGTTGATCTCAATGTAGATGATTGAGATAGTGTGTTGTCAGGCAAATTGCCTTGACAAATTTTCTTTTGAATTTTAGTGTTATAAATGTGAATTTTTGTAAAGGTTCCTTTAAGATGTGGTGACGCCTTGTCATCCTTTTGGTTTTCTTTTGGTTTTTACCTGTGGTGATGAGTGGCTTGGCCAGTCATTCAGATCTACAGTGTTGTTGCTTTTGAGAGAGGTGAACGATCGCACTTTTCTCGCCCAAAATTTTGTATTAAATTATTTTACACTTACAGGTTCCTAAAACTCCTTGTAAATTTTTGTGTTTTTGTGTTTTGAGTGAGAGAAAAATTTTCCTCACTGTGTTCTGAAAATTTTTGCCTCCCAGAAGGGGAGAGCTGTCATGTCGCAATTCTGCGCCATGGGCCTTTTTGTATTTTCGGAAGGAGAAACATCCTTCTCTCCGTTCGTGCCAGTACAGTGTTTTACTAACACTTGTTTCCATTGAAATTACATTAAAAAGCGCTTTTCGTCGAGAAATCGTTGAATTGTCTGGACTTAGTGTCTGGCCGTGAGCGTGACGTGTTGGCTGTGTAGTCGCTAGGAGAGCGCGCCGTCCAATCAGGAAGAGGCGCATTTTTGTTGCAAAGGAGAAAAACTTTTTGCGTGGGCTCAAGCGGCCCGCTCTTCGCTCTCTTGGAGCTGAAGATCCCGTGGAGAGAGGACGCTGGTGAATTTGTCGAAAGACTGAGACAAAGGAAGATTTGGCCGAAATGGCTAAGCTATCAGAAAGGGGCTTTTGGTTAAAGGAATCCCGCCCTGGTTCATCTGGAGCTGAAGAAGAGGAGCCTGGAACTTTTCATTAATTATCCTGATGCAAATCTATTCTAAATTATATTTTTTCCATTCCAGGAATTTATCCCATCGACTCTGGAAATTGAGATGAGTAACTAGCGGCTTAGTTTCAATTCGAAGCATTGTATTCGGAAGTTCGGTTTCTAAAGATTTTGGATTCTCCGAAAATCTCCCTGTGATCTTTTCTGAGGTCCTGCATCAAACCGTGATTACCTGATGCGAATCTGTTGCTCCAAATTAAATAAAATTAAGAGATCAGGTAAATTTTCCTTTTACCGGAATCAATGATTCCGAGGCGGCACTGGCATGATGAAATCAAATTCAAATAGTAAAATGGCTCATGTTAAAATATTTAAAGTAAAATTAGAAATGATTTAAGATCATATGTTTATGAATAATTTGATTACTTGAATGCTATATAATTTTACCAGAGCAATTGGTTTCTTGAATATGTCTAATATAAGTGAAGCTCTGAAGTTTATTTATTGTTTGAAAGTTAAAATACACATATTGAATTCTTCGAAAAATCTAAAATAAATCAATATTTAAGTTGTGTGAAAAAGAGCCTAATTATTTGTGTCTGTATATTTACTTTACTCACTGTACTTCATTTAGGGTTATTTAATTCCCCTAAACTGGGAACTCCTTTAAATCTTGAACCTGGTGTTTTTGCTGATACATTTTTGAGAATATTTGTTAAATTATGTCTCTTTGGCATTTTGAAATTAAGATCACGAAGTTGTGGGTGGTGGAGTCAGTAGGTGCTGTTTTGTACTGACCCAGCTCCCACATGTATAATGTCACCCAATTAGGGGACCTAATTTTTTAAACATATTTCAAGCAAAGTTAAAATACACATATTGCTTCGAAAGTTTTAGGAAATATTAAAATTACCACATAAAATGCAAACATTTTTTTTCAGAAAAATATGTTAGGTACTTTTTAAAATTAAAATTGAAATAATAATTACACTCATGAGATAAAGAAATTAGGTGATTCGTTGCAAAATAAAATATGAAATTCATCTTTTTCCGTGTGTGTAGAACGTGATATTTAAGGATCTTTTAAATGTATATTTAGTGTTGCTTCCGTCATGAAACGGTTTTATTTTTGCGTATTATCGGTATATCTAAATTCTGTGCCAACGCAATTACAATATTTTTTATTTTAATTGATCACTGAACTTTGATTATTTGCACATCGAAGCCTAATTTCAACTTATGCCGAATGTAAAACAAATCAAAGGATTATAAGGTAAATTGTATAAGATTTGCTGGTCTTTTTTCACGCAAAATTATTTTACTCAGGAGTCTGGAATATAAGTGACATGAATAAAATATTCATTGATTTTACATAGAGAAGAAGACGATTTATATTTCGATGCAGTTTTAAGTTTTCAAGTATATTAAATTACTGTAGTACTGTGATAATTTAAAAAATATCACCGCTGAATGTATCACATTTTAGAGTTGTTTAGATAAAATTCCATTTCAGTTGGAAAGTGTTTCATAATCAGTACCTATGCATGATTGATCTTTCTTGTTTATATTTACTGAAAAGAAAAAATGAATGAATGGGGGAAAAAAGCGAGCGAGCGAGAGAGAGAGAGAGAGAGAAATGGACAAATGTGGGCGTGGCCGTACGTATAATTGATACATGTTCTGTGTATTCATAATTAAATCCTGCAGATACTTTCTGAATAATGTTCACTTACTAAGATAATTGAACATATCTGTCAGGATATTCAATTTGTTTAATTTCTTATAGGAGGTAGGTCTGCCGTAACCTTTGTTTAGGCAAAAGTAAAGTATAATATTTTTTACAAATATTAAGACTAGACTTCAAAAATTAAGAACGAAACATCGGGATTAACTCATGGTCGGGTATCATCATCATAACACATCGTGCACAGTGGCACATAAGGTCTTCAGCTTGCGTCGCCATCCTGGTCGATCCTGTGCAGCAGTCCTTGCTTCTGACCAACTCGCCCATCCCATCAAATTTCTCTCCTGCTCCACCAGTCTCCTTCCTCCAAGTTAGTCGACCCCGAGATCTTTTTCCATCAGGCGCCCAAGTAAGTGCCTCAGCAGGGATGTTATGCTGCGGCATTCTTAAGACATGTCCAGTCCATTTCTATCTACGTTTTTTTATTTCCATCTTAATTGCTCCCTGTCCATGGTCAGGTATAGTTCATGCACCAATCAATCTCAAATTTTACAAGAAAATACTCTGAGTAGCTATCTAGTCACATAAACTTCAATAAGACGGGTACAGTCGAAGAGAAGAAAAAATCAGAACAGAGCTTTCTACTCGGGTTGGTCGTACAGTAATATCAAATGTATCATGAGTAATGTTTGCTATAAATAAATGTGTAACTAATTTACATAAGAGGCCGTGTTGATACTAAACATTGCTCCAAGATGATTTTCACAAAGGATGAAACCTACTTTTGATAACACATTCTGATCTTTCAGGTTTATGCAGTAAAGTACCCCGAGTTCATACAACATTTTATATTTTACGCAAGCCTTTGGGGGGAGTTATGACTGCTTGAAATTTCAAGCTCCTAATGTTGAATTGGTGCTGCAGTTTTTCTTTTATATTTTCTTCAATAATTTGACTATCCGACATTTTGTCCTTATATTGTGATGCTAGATAACCCAAGCAAATCACATACCAATTTTCATCTTCAAACAAAATTTAAATATTACATATTGTTAATTATGAAAGTCATAATTGCAAAAAAATACGAATAGAAATTTTGCTAACTAAAATGTCACAAACTTTAAATGTCACAATATTTTGGGTGAAGAAATTGAAATGGCCCATGATCAAATACACTGCATTTGTGAATTTGAATATTCTACATACTATTTTTACCGTATAACCTACCTTTATACAGTTCGGCATTAACCTAAAAGAACTAAAATAACCCGAAATGTAAGCATTAACTATACTGCATTAACTATACTGTTAACTATACTATAACTATATTGCTGTGAAAAGAATATTGTCATCCATACTTATATTTATTAAATTAAATTTCTTTTAATTTAGAATTTTATGCAATAAAACTACATAGCATATTTTCAGGTTGTAACCTTAACTGTTGTGGATGTGATGAATATGCACGATTCGAACAGTTGTGGATGTGATGAATTTGCGCTAAATTTAGTAATAGAATTTATTTTAATTTTTTATTTTAATTTTTATTTATTATGTATTACTATCTCTACTTTCTTCCAATGTTAATTGTAGTTTATTGTGGCTCATTCTCCTATTTTATTCTTTTCTTTAATTTGCTTAGGTTACTTATTATATTTTTGCTTAAATTATTATTAATTATTGTCTTCCTTTCTGTTTTATTATATGGTAAATATTTGTATTGCAATTATTCTTTAGCTATTAGTAATTTAATATTAGAAGTTTCTTATTCTAGTGCTGCCATCTATCGTTTTTAAATCTTACTGCAAATTTTCTTTGCTATTAGCAATTAAATATTAGAAGTATCTCATTCTAGTGCTGCCATCTATCCATATTATTTCTTACTAATTTATTGGGTTTGTGATTTTATGACTGGGTAACAGCCTTTGGGATTTTTGTATTGGTGTTATTGATACCTTTTATAAACTGTACTTTTTAGTACAATCTTTTTATTACTTTTTTGGACAGGATTCTATGTGAATTCAAGATTTACACAGTATATATTTTATTATACCTTGTGTTTTAATTAATCTAGTTTAGAATTGATTATATTTATATTGTTAATCATTTCTTTTTATCTTGTAATATCCTCCTTACTACATTTTATTAGCTTTTACATGGACTTAGTCGCTTATATTTATATATAAGCAATTATTTTATTTTTATTTATATTATTTATATGTGTTAATGCCATACTCTTTATATTACTTAAACTATTATGAATTATACATCTTATTTGATTTAGTGACTGGCAAATATATTTATTCTTGTTATTATATAATTTGATAAATATTGCCCGGTATTTTCAATTTTGTTGGGAATTGTTTAGACCGTTATCAATTTACCAACAGTGTGCCATGGATTGTTTTGGATATAATATTTGCCCAGCTAAAAATTATAACTTCAATAAATGTAAGAATAAAAATTGTAAAACCTGCCCATTTGCTTCTAACTCACAAATTACTAATCTAAATAGTCATAAGACTTTCTGTAAAATTTTTAATTGCATCTACAAATTATCTTGTAATATTTGTAATTTATCTTATATAGGACAGACCAGTAATCCTATTCATCTACGTATGAATGTACATAGAGATCATGTTAAAAAATATATCCATAATAATAATTTTCTTCCTACTTCTAATAAAATCGAATATAAACACTTTGCTCATCATGGTTTTGAAAATATAACTATACATATTTTGGACATTAAAACAAATACTGCTTATAGATTATTCTTTGAAAACTTCTATATTAAATCACAATGTACTCTGTTTCCATATGGATTAAATCAATTATATCTCAATGGTAATATTGTTAAGAATAATTTTGTAGATAATAAATATTCCATTTTTAATCACCTTTTTTTTAATCCTCTTTTACATAATAGTAAATTGGCTAAACTCAAAAGATTTAAACGCGGTAAAGGAAGCTCCTCCCAACATGATTTTAAAGCGGAGATTAAAAATGCATCAACAATTCAATAACACATTTCAATGGAAATTTATTAAATCATGGGTATTTGCAGTTAAGAAAAAACAATTAAGCACAGTTTATGCTATTTTCTTAAAGTTAAATCTTACTAATGAACATTTCAATCATATTTTCTATGATTTGCTCATTACTAGATCAAAATATTTAAAAATAAAACTTAATCAATTTCATAATAATAACTGTTCTAATTCTTATTGTGTAATATCATTTAAGCATCCTATTTATAATTCCATAAACTTTAAGAATTTATTTAGTCATTCTCATCATTTATTGCCTGTAAAGGATTTGAATGTTACTAAAACTTTTAAATATAACAAGCCTATTGGAAGAACCATTTTTAATTACAATGCAATTTCAAAATCTCTCTCAGTCGACATAGATTCCTCAACAATTGTAGATGGTGAATGTATTTGTAGTGTTGAAAATTATGCTGAATTTATTAATCCACACTTGGGTCACATAGTTACTGGAGACTTAGCCATTGTAAAAGATAAATCTTTAAGAACTATAATGTCATTTGGCACTAAATTCAGGTTACCTTCATGTAATAATTCTAAACAAGTCTTAAAGTCAATCAATCTGGACCTTGATAAATTTATTTATGGATTAGCTTCTAAATATGCTCAGCCTTTAGAGGCATTTAATATGTGGAAATTTACTATTTTAAGATTTATTAAAAATGCCATTTGTAGTATTAATTTATCTAGATCTATATATAATATGGATAATATAAAGCACTCTGTTAATGATTTACATAGATCTTTTGTTGTTACTTATGTTGATAAAGCCTCTAATAATTATGCTATTATTTGTAAAAAATTCTATATTCAATATCTGCTAGATTATTTAAAAAATAATAGTCTATTTAAAATTGATTCACACTCTCTTAATAGTATCAAATTGAAAATTATCAATATGTATAGTGATTTAGATATTAATAATAAATTTTGGACATTTCCATATATAGTGCTTATACCTAAATTTCATAAAAATCCTATTAAATTTAGAACTGTAACTAGTGGTCATAATTCATACTCTACTACTGCTAGTAAATTATTACTAAATTATTTAAATGTACTAAATAGTAATTTACGAGATTCTAGTGATAACTACATTATTCTAAATAACAGTAAAGAATTAAAAAATAAATTAAAAACACTTGGTAAAATAATAGGATTTCAAACTTTTGATTTTAAAGATCTATTTAATAATATTAAGATCACTGATCTATATGATGTCATTTTAGCTTTATATAATGCTTATATTACTAATCATTCTCATCTTACTAAATTTACCATTTTTCCTAAGCTTCTCCATTTTGTTCTTTTCAATAATTATATCTTTCAAGGTAATAAATTATACTTACAAGTCTCAGGTGTTCCACAAGGTGGCTGTAGTAGCAGTATGTTAGCTAATTTATACCTTTATCAATATGAAAAATTCGTTACTTCAACAGATTATAAAATTTACAGATATGTAGATGATCTGATTTGCCTTGTATTTACTGATAACTATGTCATAGATATAGATTTCTATCCGGATAATTTGGAATTAATACCTAATGAATCTTCTATTAGTAATAATATTTATTATTTGGATTTAAATCTAATTATAGAACCTGCTCATGGGATAGTTACTAATTTATATGATAAAAAAGATTTTTTTAAATTTAATATTAATAAATTATTACCTTTTAATTCCTGCAACTCGATTCAATTGTTTAGAAATATTATACTTAATCAACTTTTTAGAATTTATAGATTATCAGATAAAAAATTTCATGCTTTGCACATTAATAACCTCAAAATTACCAGTAAAATGTATAAATATCCTGCATATTTAGTAAATGGTACAGTTAATAAGTTTCGATTAGCCTAAAATTCTCATATTCTCCCCTTATTATCTTATTTTAGCCGTACTTCTTCATTCTCTTGAAATTATATTTTCATCTTTTTATCTTGAAGCTTTAACTGTTGAATATCTCTTTTTATTGTTTTTACGCAGTACAGTTTTTACTACTCTCTTTGGCAACAGCTAATCACATCTTTTCATTTCTGCATATGGCAACATTGGTCTAGCCATATTTTGCTTGTCATGGTTGCACGAATGAAGTGTATTTTAAGGTATTTATGTTTCCTTTATTGTTCCAATCTATATGCTTGTCGTCCATATAACACAAGTTTATAGATAAAATCTATCTTGTGTTTCAGAAACAAGCATTTTTGTGTTCATTTCGAAGGGATATATGGACTTGAAGAGAATTTTTTCGAAAAGAACTTAAGCCTAAAGCTCTTCCATGTGCAAGCTTTTTTGCTTGATTTTTTTGTTTTCCTATTTTCACTCCTCATTCTTGAAATTTGTTGATTGTCTTTGTCTTTATGACCTGCATTACGCTTTATTATTTCCTCATTATGTCTTAATTTCTTTTATTTCTTTGTATTTTGTAGAAAATTTTGGAATAGTGTATTATGAGTTACTACATTCTTTCTAACATTGGATTTACTAATTTATATATATATATATATATATATATATATATATATATATATATATATATATATATATATATATATATATATATATATATATATACATATATATATATACGCATATATACAGGGTGATTCAAAAGTTCGGAGCAAAAGTTAAACGCTATAAAAAATATCTATGGGTCGGAGAGACCGGTTTCCAGATTAATATTCACCGTGGTGGGGGGATTTTGTATGGCATAAAAAAAAGTAGTTCAAAATCTCGACATTAGGGGCGTTTCATACGTTTTAAAAGTTTTGATTTCCGGGATTTATTCAACAATATAAATCTAGAAAATTTATATGAGATATTGAAGGAGATATATGCAATATATGACTTAAAGGAGGTCATTACTATCGGAAAATATCAAGACTTGTTGCGCATCTTGCTTTTTGAGAATATTTTATTTGACGGAACAAACTATTTTCAACAAATAAAAGGTATCCCCATGGGAGGGGGCTGTTCCTCCCTGCTTGCCGACCTTTATTTGAATAAATTTGAAGAGGGCACTCACATCTTATATGAATTACCATACTTTCGTTACGTTGACGATGTCCTTTTTGGACAATATACGAATATGCCACCGTTTGATTTTAGTTTTTATCCTAAAGAACTGGAATTTCTTGAAAATAAAGGAACCGAAGAAAACAGTGTTGAGTTTTTAGATATCACACTAAAGCAAGATAGTAAATATGGCACATATACTGTTTTATTTGACAAAAGAAACAACTTCAATATTAAAATTAACCACATTATTGACTGGAAATCCAACTTAACTAAAAACATATTTAGAAATGTTGTCATCAATCACCTCAAGAGAAATCAACGTATTAATACTTTCAAGACTGATTGTATCATTCATAACAGAAATATCATGGAAGAAGCAATAAAAAGAAATTATCCCGAAAGCTTACTGAAATATTATTATAATTCAATTTTCAATACAGCAAAAGAAAAAAATGCATACTTTAGAGATATAGCGGATGTTTGCAGTAACACTTTAAGTTCTTAGTGGGACCATTGCGCACGTGTGGACAGTGCACCCTGGTGCACGTTGATAACAGATTTCTGATTTAAGCATCAGCATGCACTTCATACGGATTACATTCCATCCCTTTCTCTTGCAGTGGTCGCTTCTAAAGTCTTGCAATGGTCGCTTCTAGTCTTGAGGTCGTTTCTGGTCTTGTGGTCGCTTCTAGATGGTTTGCTTCGCATTTTTTCGGTGTCTTTGACTTCACACATATCCAGAAGATAGGCCACTGCATGGCATTGGTTCCGGGAGTGTTGCCCGGACATAAAAGCACGCTTCTAACCGGGAAAGAGGTGTCGCAATCCACCTCTGCCATTTATGCTATGCAATTGGTCGTTTCCCTCATTTATTTGAATCTTATATGATACTTTTTGTGCATGTGCTGCTTTGCGCCAACACTTGAAGTATAAGAATTTCCGTTGTATAAAAGTTTTCACTTCGTTTTATATGATATATATATATATACGTATATATAAGGGTGATTCAAAAGTTTGGAGCAAAAGTTAAACGCTATAAAAAATATCTATGGGTCGGAGAGACATGCGGTTTGCAGATTAATATTCACCGTGGTGGGGAGATTTTGTTTGGCATAAAAAAAAGTAGTTCAAAATCTCGACATTAGGGGCGTTTCTGCAAAGAAAACAATGCGAGGTAATAATTGTGAAATGAGATATTTTATTTCAGCATGATTTGCAGCTGCAATTGCTCAATGTGTCCATCACTACATTCCAGTACTGAGTGCAGTCACGGTATTACGGCTGATACAGCATGAAACAGCATATAAGCGGAAATGGCTGCTACCTCCTGCCGTAAGGCGTCTTTCAGTGCTGGTAAGGACTGGGGATTTTCTCTATAGACCCGTGATTTTAGGTATCCCCACACCCAGAAATCACAGGGTGTGAGATCTGGGGATCTCGCAGGTCATTCATGTGTGCCATGCCTGCTCAGTAGGCGATCGGAGCTAAACGTTGCCAGTGGCAATTCCATCATTTGATGTGCCGTGTGGGGTGGTATTCAATAATGTTTTTGTCTGATCCTAATTTTGCGTTGCGTGAGCGATATGCATAAGTCACCTCCATGGCTTTATCTGTATCAGCGCCCCTAGTGTCGATATCTTGAACTAATTTTTTTTTCATGCTATACAAAATTCCTCACCACGGTGAATATTAATCTGCAGACCGTATGTCTCTCCGACGCATAGATATTTTTTTTAAAAGAAGAGAAAATGGAGCTGACGCGAGAGCATTATCGAGCTGGGATTTTCTATGATTTTAAAGTGTACTAGATCAAGAAGAATGTCTTCAACGTCTACAATTAGCATATGGAAATGATGCTCCATCTCGTGCCACTGCATTTAGATGGTTTACAGAGTTTAGAAGTGGTTGAAATTCTCTCCTGGATGAAAAACACACAGGAAGACCTTTGTCACCTGTAGTCCCAGAAAATATGTCGGCCATTCGAAAAACTTTAATCGATGATAATCGCTGTACCTACCAAATGATACAGAAGGAACTTAACATTGGATTCGCAGTTATACATAAAATTATTCATGAAGAACTAACTGCATATGAAAAAATTAGTTTATCGTTGGGTTCCCCTATAATTTAACAGAACACCTAAAAGCGGAGCGCGTCAGAATCAGTAAAGAAATGCAGAAATTACTTTATGATAGTGGACACCGCATTAATTTCTAAAATCATAACTGTTGATGAAACGTAACAGTTTTTTGACGTTCTAACATGTCAAGGAAGTAAAGTATGAGTCTTTGAAAATGATCCCAAACCAACAATGGTGAAAAGACAACGAGCAATGAAAGAAGTAATGTGTAATGTATGCCGTGCTCTTCAAAAGTACAGGTCTGGTCAAAGCCATAAAGCTAGAGAGACAGGAGACAGTTACAGCTAACTGGTACACCACTAAGTGTCTTACAGAAATTTTTGAGGAAGTGATTGTTAGGGGACTCATGCTTCACCATGACAATGTTTCTCGAGCAATTTTAGGTGCAGACTTCCTAGCAAAATTCTGATTACTAGTCGACATAAAAAGTCAAAGACATATCGACAGCTGTACAAAAGTCAGTATAAAAGGAAGTACGACACAGACACTCTCACTTGGATTGACAACAGTAAGTAGCAATTCACCATATACTCGTTTGCTAAGTGAATTTCATTTCTAAGTTTACCTCAAACCAATTCCCTGCAAGTCATAAAAAGTAATACAACTCAGTGTATTTAAACACGAGAACCTCCAGTTTATGCGAAAGCAAGACGTTTAGCTACCGACAAATTAAAAGTAATAAAAAAAGAATTCGAATTTCTACAACTATGCATTTGTAGACGATCATAGCCCGATTCACGTCGTGCCAAAGAAAGACAGTGGATTTCGAGTATGAGGAGATTACAAAAATCTAAACTCTCTAACAATTTCAGATTGTTATCCAATAACTCATATTCATGATTTTGCACAGAACCTCGAAAATAAAAAGATATTTTCTAAGCTTGATTTGGTACACAAGCATACTACCAGATTCCAGTGGAACAAGATGATGTTCCGAAAACAGCGGTGATAAAACGCCATTTGGACTATTTGAATTTCATGCCCTTCGGTTTATGCAACGCAGCTCAAATCTTTCAATGATTCATACACGAAGTCTTAAATGATTTAGAATTTTGTTTTGTATATATTGACAATTGCTTAATCGCTTCAGAAAGCAAAACCTAACACCAAGAGCGCTTACGCATAGTATTTGAGCAATTTTCGCAATATGGAGTAGTAGTAAATACTTTCATATGCGTTTTTGTCCAATCCCATGTAACATTCCTAGGACACATAGTTACGGCGGAAGGCATTTCTCCTTTACCAGACAGAGTATCTACCATACACAATTTTCCACTTCCAAAAACTATGCAGGATTTAAGACGATTTTTAGTGATTTTAAATTTTTATTGTAGGTTTTTACCCCAAGCTGCAAGTACACAAGCAGTTCTGTAACAGTTAGCAAGCACAAAAACTGCTTTTCAAGCATGTAAAAATTTATTTTTAAGTGCATCACTATTAGCTTATTCTACAGCAAAAGGTGAATTTTTACTTAAGGTAGACGCTTTTTTAGTAGCGATCAGGATCTGCATTGCAACAAAAGCAAAATGGAAAGTTATGCCCATTAGCATTCTTTTCACGCAATCTAAATGCCGCCGGACGGAAGTACAGAGCTTACGACCGTGAACTTCTTGCAGCATATTTCAGTATAAAGCATTTCCTGCACATGCTAGAAGGAAGAGATTTTAACTTATACACTAATCACAAACCTCTTACATTTATGTTTCAACAGAAAACCAAAAAGATGACTCCTCGTCAGTTAAGACACCTGGAATATATTACATACAATTTAATTCATTGTCCAATAAAGCTTCCCTTTTAATCCTGAACTCGTCTTTTCCCGTCTCCTTTAAATTTCAATCCAACTCATTTGTGGTGGTTGAAATTTTTCTTCCAAATAATAAATCCCTTAACTTGATTTCTATTTACTGTCCCCCCATGATCCTATCGTAGATATTTTAAACGAACTCTCAAATCTGAATTTTTTTGTATCAGAATCATTGATACTTGGAGATTTCAATGCCAGGGCCCTGATGTGGGGTTACTCCTTCATAGATCACCGGGGATACAGTGTGATTGACTTCTGTATGAATAATAACTTAATTGTGGTAAATGATCCTTCACTTGGTCCAACATTCGTCTCCCACTCAGGTAAAGGATTCCCCGACTTAACTCTTGTCTCTTTTGGACTTTATGATCTTATTCAAAAATGGGAGATTCTCTCCTGTGATACATTCAGTGACCACAAATACATAAAATTAACCCTTGGACTTATCCTCCTTCAGACAACTCCTTTTTCTTTAAAACGAACTATAGTTTAGGTAAATTTCTATTTAATTTCAGATCTCATATTCCTTCCCTTTCCCGCTCCCTTGATCAAATTTCTGATTCCACCTCCCTTAACAACTTCGTAAAATCCTTCATTGATACCACCCAATCATGTGCTTTCAAATTTATCAGGAAAAAGAAAACTTCTACTCGCTCTGGCTTTAAATGGTGGAATCCTAATTTAGCAAAATTCCGAAACTTCGTAACAGCCCTCGGCAAACGAATAAAATCACTCGAGAGAAACTCCGCCTCTTCAGAAACTATTACAGAGGCAAAGATTAAATATAAATTAAATCGTGCCAAATACAAAAAATTAATTAATAAATCTAAAACGGAATCCTGGCGTAAATTTTGTACTAACTGTTCTTCTAAATTCGGCACACTATTCAAATTTGCTTTTCAGAAACAAAACAAATTTAATCATATTAATTTGCAATTCTCTGATGATATTAACTTAGACTATAAAACGAAAATTCAACGTCTTTTGGACCACTGTTTCAAAGATGATCCCACATTTACCAGCTTTCCTTGTTTTTCACCTCCTTCTGATGGGTTGGGCTCGGTCTCTGATGAAGAGCTTTCATTGGTTATTAACAATCTCCCAAACGGTAAAGCCCCTGGTCTCGACTCTATTGATTTTAAAATCTGGAAATCACTTTTTACTTCATTCCCCTTCATCTTTTCAAAAATTGCTACCTATGTTTTAAATATTGCTACTTCCCCGCTTGTCTTCGAAACGCTAAAATTCTATTTCATAATAAACCTGGTAAAGATCCTGCCCTTTGCTCCTCCTACCGTCCCATTTGTCTTTTACCTACTTTCGGAAAAATACTCGAAAAATTATTTGCTAATAAACTTAATTTTTGGATTAAAACCAATGACGCCCTTCATCAGCTCCAATTCGGTTTTCGGGAAATGGTCAGTTGCGAATATGCTACTCACAAACTTGTCTCCTCTGTTAGAGATTTTAGACCAGGTCATTTTGTTTCACTCACCACTGTGGACATCTGTGGAGCCTTCGACTCCCTTAATTGGCATATCCTTCCTTCATCACTGGAAAGCATTCATCTTCCCATCGAATTTCAAGTTTTTATATTTTCTTACCTCAGTTCACGGTCAATTACCTTTTCAAACGATATCCATTCCGCCTCTAAAATCATTTCCTTCGGTGCTCCACAGGGATCGCATACCTGCCAACTTTTACGCATTATGCGTAAAATTTACGCATTTTAACTGCGCTTTACGCTTTTACGCATATATTGCTATATTTTACGCATTTTCGCATTTATTTGAATTTTTTAACATTACTAGGAAATCAATCTCCGGCGAAATTCTCCGGCTTTTTTTGTTTAAATTTATCAATTAACCAGACATGGTATAATTTCTCGGAAACACCGATTTTCCGCTTTTTTAGCACTTATTTCTACCATTCTCGGGATCGTAGCAAATCCATAATAAAACGCAGGGTAATACCAATCAAATTAACGGAGATTTACGGCCGCGTGTAATGTAAATGAAGATCTCGATCGCTTATTTTATGAAAGTAATAAATATACTTCTTCAAAGGTTGTCTAATTCAGCATAAATCGCTATAATGTTATTTTGTTCATTAATTTCGCATAAACACTGCGATTGCGCTATTCAGTTTGTTCTTATGAATCGCCGAGAGTACAAAAGTATATTTTTCCATCCATCTCAATCTTCTAAATATTGCATTTTTGATTGACTAAACTAGCTTATTTTCATGTTCTAATTAATTATTATAGTTAATTTCTTAATTATTTTCGCATAAACAGTGCGATTGCGCAATTCAGTTACTTCGCGTGAATTGCCGAGAGTACGTTAGTATCTTTTCCCATCCATCTCCATCATTTAAATGTTCCATATTAGATCGACTAAACTAGCTTATTTTCATATTCTGATTAATTATTACGGTTAATTTCTTAATTATTTTCGCATAAACAGTGCAATTGCGTAATTCAGTTACTTCGCGTGAATTGCCGAGAGTACGTCAGTATTTTTTCCCATCCATCTCCATCATTTAAATATTGCATATTAGATCGACTAAACTAGCTTATTTTCATATTATAACTAATTATTAAGGTTAATTTTTTAATTACATTTGCATAATACAAATTTTTCTATTTTAAAAAATTGGTATGATTTCTGTGAAGGGATATTTTCCAAAAAGTGGTATTAAAGCAATGATTTAGGTAAATAAAAAGGAAACCATTTTGTCAGGAATATAATTCAGTGCTATATATTTTTATTATTATTATTAAAGATCAATATTTGTTACTCTCTTTAGTGAAAACCTGTGTTTTACCAAACATAAATATTTGTTTTCATTATAAAGTAATTTTCACCAGATAAAACCTTTATATATTTTTTGTTTTATAATTTATTGTCCTGAAATTTTATAAAATTGGTGTCTTGAATTTTAATATTTTACCAGTACTATGCCTGATATTTAATGCAGTATTTTTTTAATACAGGTACTTGTACATAGTTAAATTCATTAGAAATGTCGTTCGCGCGTGTAATTAAAAAAAATCATTATAAATGTCGTTCACGCAAAATTTTACACATTCCAATTTTCCCAGGTTGGCAGGTATGGGATCGGTCTTGTCACCTATCCTGTGGAACATTTACTTCAACCGAGTTCTCCTCCTTAATAATGACCTTTTCTATCTTCAGGCCTTTGCAGATGATCTTGCAGTGGTGACATTTGGTGATTCCCTCTCACAACTTACACTCCGAACCAATTCCCTCCTGGACTCCCTTCAATCCTCCTTGTCCTCCCTTCAACTTTCTCCTTCACCCGAAAAATCACAATGTATTATCTTCAATAAAACTCGTTCCAAGAGAAAACAAAACCCAAGATTTAAAATGTTAAACAAACCCCTTAAAATTACCCGCCATCTTAAATATCTCGGAATTATAATAGATGACAACTTAACTTGGAGTCCTCATGTATTTTATCTTAAAGAGAAATGCTTCAAGCTCTCTTCTACTTTCGGGAAAATCGCGGGTAAAAATTGGGGGGTTAACAGGTCTTTCCTTAAAATCTGGTACCTTACAGTTATAGAAAAAATTATCACTTTCAGCTCAGGAATATGGGGTAAATGTCTTACGGGGGATCAAACTTCACGTCTCATTTCTCTCCAAAGGATTTTCCTTTTGAAGATTTCTTCCGGTTTTAGAACAACTTCGAGCATTTCTCTATACTCAATTACTGGTATCCCCCCTGTTCAATTTGTTATACAGACCCTTTACAAAAAATTTCATTTCTGGCGCCTCAAAACTGACCTTTTTTCATCCCCGTCCCTTCCTGACCCTTCCAGCTTTGATACAAACGTTCCCTTTTCCAGTCTCCCTCCCTCGCATCGTATTGTTAATCTTCCCTCCTTTGACCCTGCTTCATTCTCCCCTTTTAATATCTACACAGATGGCTCTAAAACTGACGAAAATATTGGATTTGCAGTTTGCATTTTTAAAAAAGATGACCTGGTCGAATCGTTCTCTTTTAAGCTCTCTCATGGAAACACGGTCTTTCAAGCGGAAATCTCTGCCATTAAAGTCGCTATTCAATGGGCGTTGGACAACAATACAAAGGTCAATATTTTTTCGGACAGTTTGTCCTCCATTCTGGCTCTAAAATCTGTTAAAAATAGATCCAAATACTTTTGTGATATTAAACTCTTGGCCCTTTCGGCATCTAAATTAATTAACATTCAATGGGTTAAAGCCCATGCTGGAATACTGGGAAACGAAGTTGCTGACTCTCATGCCAAAGCTGCCTCCCTTTCTGGTTCCCCTTTTACGGTCCCTTTCCCTTATTCTCTTCTCTCTCGTCATTGTAAAATATTCCTAAATAATCTGTGGCAAACTTACTTAAACGACTATATCTCTTCCCGTAATCACGACCCGGCCCGTATTCTTTCTTTCCTCCCTTTGGTTGACCCTTCTCTTCTTATTTGTAACAGATTTCTTGTTTATTTTATTACCGGACATGGCCCGTTCCTTGATTACCTTAAATTCTTTAAGCACAAAACCTCTTCTAACTGTCCCTGTAATGCTTTTGGTGACGCTGATCACTATGTTTTTTCCTGTCCCTTTTCTAAAAAATTCCACCTCGTCAAACCTTCCCCTGCCCACTCTGCAGCTTGGTTTTCCGGTGTCCGCAGAAATAAAGTATTAATAAACAAACTGAAGGACTGTATTCAAACTGCGAGAGAGATTTCAAATTCTGTTAAGTGACACTTCTGTGAGTATTCTCTGCTCTTAATTTTTGGTGATCTATGAATTTCTTAATCCTGTTTTTGCTCCTGGGTTCTCCCCCTTTGGTGTAAGACTCCTTGAATTTCTTGTGCATTACTTGATTTTAAGTATGTCAGTCTGTCGGATGTTAGTTGTGTGTGATGACCAATGTATTGTGTAAGGATTGTTTGTTGTGTAAAGTTTTACACATAGATTAATACGCTTCCCGACCGTCCAAACAGTTACCTTACACCTTTCTGGCAGGTCGGACGGTCTGGGTTTCAACAACAACAACAACCTGGAATATATTAGTCACTTTACAACTTATATCCAATACATTCCCGGTTCAACGAATGTAGTAGCTGACGCACTTTCTCGCATCGAAGAGATCCATACTCCAAATGTGCTTGATTACGAAGTAATTGCAAAAGCACAAACTGAAGACGAACTAAAAGATATCAGAAAATCTTATCCTTCGTTACAATTAAAAGGTATTGCTATAGCTCCACCGGGTGCCATACTACAATGTGACACCTCAACAGGTGAAATTCAACCGTACATCCCACAAAGTTTTCGAAAGCAAGTGTTTCGCAGCATTCACAATTTCGCTCATCCAGGAGTTCGAGGAACCGTGAACATGGTTCGAAAACGATTCATTTGGTCTTCACTCTGAAAAGACTGTCGAAAACTCAGGCCACCTGACTGACCCAAAGGTTTACAGTAGCAGTTTGGGTGGCCCGGAATGGCCGAAAGGATTGTGTTGAATGGAGCCGTACGTGCATGTCTGCCAAAAAGCAAAAGTACATCGACGCACTAAATCACCTTTAGGAAATTTTAATACACCTAATGACAGATTTCAATGTGTCAATATTGATATAGCAGGATCTTTTTCAGTATCGAAGGGTGTAACACAATATTTGTATTACATGTTGCCACCCCAATTACAAATGCCAACCAAAATAATGAACTATCTAAATGCTGCAGAGGGAGCCAATCACAACAAATGCATATATAAACAGTGGTCATCCTCGTCTGCAGCAACAGCGAATGGTAGATGTGGTAGGGAATGAATGGGGGAAAGAAAAAGCGCCCCAATGCCGTATTAAAAAAAACTCCAGTGGACTTAAAACTTTCGAACGAGTCAGCATCATGTTTCTTGGGTTTGTGAAAAGTGTCTATAGAATGTGAGCAACAAAATGGTAGCGAGTGCAGTTAGATGTGTAACGGTTTTCCTACATCATTGAAATATCACGAATATGCACGTAACACAAAGAGAAAAGGTAACCAACTTTCAATTGTCACTATTAGCACGGAAGGCACACCTTTAACGATTATTAAAATAATTGACTACCAGTTCGTATGAGTAGACCATATGAACGAGTTCGTAAATATTGAACTATAAGAACTATTCTTTATCGATTGTTTAAAGGAAACTGTTTTAAGAAATTTAAGTCAAAGTTATTATGTGTGTAAATAAATATATATATATTAATGTAATATTGTCAGTATTATGTGTCTTTTAATAATTGATTTAATTATAGCATAGTTACTCCAGATACAATAGATATCTATTAAGTAAAATATTAAAATAAATTGAGCAATTAAGCATGTGTATTTCTTTATGTTTTGGGTGTTCGTATTCCGAGCTTGAGAACCGGGAGCTTACATGCTCCACCCTTAGTGGCGGCATCATAGGTAAGTCCTATACTGGTAATTTTTGATAAGGACAATTTTACCTTATGACATGATGTCACCGCGCGAATTGGTGCCGTATGTGGTCAAGCTCGGAGAGAATTATAATTTGAATAAGAGAAAGTAAAAATATAAATAAAAGACAAAATTAAATTTAATAATGAGTGTGAATATAATAGTGAATTTAATAATGAATTTAATAATGAATTCAATAATGAGATGTAACTCAGTATAATGATAGGAAAATGCATGAAAATGATAATTTAAATATGTATTGTATTATTGTGTATATATGTGTGTATTAGTATAGATATTTAGTATATAGTCAGAAGTGTACAGTGTATTAAATCATGGCGCCGAATAAAACTAGGCAATCAAATAAAAGAGCTAGGCAAGATCCTCCGATTAACAATATGCAGCAGGAGGTAAATGTAAATAGCAGTATAACAGATAATTCGGCTGTAGCAAATAACGCGGTCCATGTACAGATGCCCTCAAATCAAGCGCAGCAAAATACTTCGTTGCCAATTATGCAAATGTTGCCATCATTTGATGGACAAAAGGAAAATAATGTCAATTTCTTTATCATACAATTTAAGGAAATAGCGGATTTAACATCATGGTCCGAACAAGAGAAAATTATAATTGTCAAATCAAGATTAAAGGGAAAGGCTCAACAATTTCTAGCAGAAAATATTGCTCTGCAAAAGGAAAAATCATATGAAAAATTCATGGAGTTATTAAAAAACAAATTTGAAAGGAAACAAACATTAGTGAAAAAACACAACAATTTTAACAATCTGAAACATTTAACAAATATGACAATTAAGGAGCTTGCACAAGAAATCGAAAACCAGGCGATAATATTTTTAGAGATAGACGGAACAATTGATGCAAATGTACAAAAAATTATAGAAAAAATTAAACTGACCAAATTTTTACAGATAGTCAGAGAAGATTTAAGAACAGAAATAAAAAAAAATGACCCGAAAACCTTTGACGAAGCAGTGAGAATAGCTGAGGTAATAGAATCCGCATTGGAGGAAGATAATGATAATGTAAATTATATTGAAATAGAAAATAAAGTAATTGAGAATGTGGAAATAAATCATGTAAAAACTGAAAATAATGCAGAAAAGCCGCCACAGAAATTTTGTATAGCGTGCGGTCGCAACAATCACTGGATGTCAGAATGCTTTACGCTTCAAAAAGTACAAAATAATTTAAAAAGGGCATTCACAAATGAAAACAGCAGTCAAGAAACCACCATTTATCAACAAAGACCCGCTAATCAAAATAATTATGCACACTATAGTAGATCAAATTTCAGAAGAGGTAATTTCATAAATAACCGGGGAATACGGCGGCGTGCAGGAAATAACAACAGACAATTTCAAAGTAATAACAGAAGATCATATCATAATAATGGACCACATTATGAAAGCAATCATAGGCAATATCAGAATAATGAATATTTAAACTAAGAAAGGGACCTCGAAATAAAAGACAAATAGGAAGTTATAAGGCATCAAATAAGGATTCGAGATCCCATAAAATTGCAAGCAAAATTAATAAGGATGCACAGAATTTAAATGAACATTTACTGAATTCAACGTATGGACAGAGTGACGCACTGCCAATGATCAACGTAAATTTAGAGAACATAAAAACAGTGGCTCTCATAGATAGTGGCGCAAGTGTCAGTTTATTATCAGATAGAATTTTTCAAAAAATCAAAATAAAATTAAAATTAACTATTTATCTAGACAAGTTAAAATCCAAACCATGACCAAGGAAAACATACAATTTTCAAAATGTATCAGCTTCAGCTTTAAAATTGAAAATAAAAGATGCAAAAATTCATTTTTTATAACGAAACAATTAAACAACACACCTTATGAAATAATTTTAGGATTTGACTTTCTCAAAAATCATCATGCCATAATTGACACAAATAAATTAATATTAAAATTTGTCAAAGAATCCATATCCATACCATTTCAAGACAAAAATCAGAAAAAATCACAGGAACCAGAAAATAATAATACAAGAGTTGAACATATTCAATGCTTAAATGCAAGCTTAGCGCATAAAATTAAATTACTCCCTCAAGAAACAAAATCAATAAAATTAAAATTAAATGAAAACTATTTTGAGGATAAGGAAGTATTGTTAAATATTACAAATTCATTAAAAGATTTACACGCCGAGTATTCTTTACATTATGTAAATAATAGAAAATTTATTTCTACTCTTTTAACAAACAAAACAGAAGAAGCAATTCAACTTAATAAAAATATGATTGTCGGAACTGTAACACCGCAATTTGAAATTTTTGAAGAAAAACATAATGAGGATAAAACTTTACAGGTCAATAATATAGAGAGTTTAAATAACCCACAAAAAATGGACATTTCAGCTTTACGAAAAGCGGAATTAACACCGCAAGATTTTAAACTAGATCACTTACAAGAAAATGAAAAACATATATTGCTTAAATTACTTTTACAAAATTATGATGTATTTTCGAAATCATATAAAACGCTGGGAATGACGGAAGAAATAGTACCGGAATTTAATTTACTACACCAGTACCCAATACAGTGTAAACCTTATCCCTTGCCAAAAATGTTAAAACCTGTACTCGAAAGTGAAATAAAACAGTTGTGTGAAGCAGGAATAATTGAAAAGTCTACCAGTAACTACGCCTTCCCATGCCTACTAATTAAGAAAAAAAATAATTTTAATAATAGTCATACAGATAAAGTACAGAAGTATCGTTTAGCCGTTGATTATAGATTGCTGAATCAGATTACCGAATTACTGCCCATAAATATTGGTAAAATTAGCGATATTCTGCACAACATCGCAGGCCACAAATTGTACACGGTGATAGACTTAAAGTCCGCGTTTTTTCAAATAAAAATCAAACCGGAGGATAGTTTCCGATTAAATATCATAACAAATGATGGCTCGTATAGACCTAATAGATTACCTTTTGGGGCAAAAACTCATCAGCATATTTTTCTTTATTAATGATGAAATGCTTAGGAGACTTAAAAGATCAGAAAATTGAATTTTATTTAGATGATATTGTAATTGCCGCAAATTCATTCGAGAAAATGTTGGAGAAATTAAAAACGGTATTTTCGAATAAAATAGAGCGTTGGATAGAAGTACTACCAACAGTACTTTTAGGAATCCGATCCACAATAAAAGAAGATCTAAAAGCTTCTAATGGAGAATTAACCTACGGCATATCGTTACGGTTACCATGGGCATTCCTACGTGGCACATCCCCAAAGGACATCTCAAAACATGTACATGAATTCTTTTTGCAATTAAGACGACAAATGCAACGACTAAGACCATGTCCCGCTTTCCGTCATTCAAAAAATGGCGTTTTTATCCACAAGGAACGCTTCAAATCAACTCATGTTTTTTTACGGAACGACTTCGTATGTGTACCGTTGGAGACCTCATATGATGGATCTTTCCCAGTGTGTGCACGCACAGACAAATACTATACGGTAGATATCCGTGGACGAAAAAGCAACATCAGCATTGATCGTTTGAAACCCGCATTTCTACTAAAACCCTTAGAAGATTCAAAGGAAACATCTACACCGGTTTCTGATCAATCATCTTCCACCACTACCTCAACTTCTACAGTAACCAGGTATACAGTAGATAAGTTCGTTTTAGACTCCCTATTCTTTCACGATGAGTGATGTACTATGGCAAAGCTCTTCCAGCGATTTGCATAAAGACGCTGATTAAGCGTTTAGCATAAAACTTTCTTGCTCTCCAGAGATACTTTAGATTTGCATATGCAGCATGCGTAGCACTTCTACCCTGGCTCTTATAAGCGAGACTCAGAACTTTATCAGCATCATTCGGATATTCGTATTTTGGATGCTACCTGCACGCGCGTTATGATGTAGCTCTATTTTAATAATGTTCCTGTATATAATCTACGTAATATTTCTGTAAATATAGTTAGTATGTTCTTGTAAATAAATCTATGATTTATTCTTGCCGCTGTAATGGATACTCTTCAACTTCTCACCTTCGCCTTATGTATGGCCCTACGCCATAATATATATATATATATATATATATATATATATATATATATATATATATATATATATATACACAATATACGACAAGTGCTATAAGCAATCACAAAGATGTAAACCAATATTACCAAGGAACAGGCGCAGATGCTGCTCTTTAATCCGAAGTAAATATACTATTGTAATCAAAAATGAGGATAAAGTTCAATGGAGGGGAAACCAAATACAATGCATGCAATGGCAGAGGAGGATGGCGACTCCTCATTCCCGTTTAAAGCTGCTTTTCCAGCCCGGGCAAACGCTCACGGAACCAATGCATTGCAAAGGTTGATCCCCCATACGTGCACAGTCAGAAGCACCCAAACATGGAGGAACAGACCACTGAGAATGGAAGTCAAGAAACGCACGAATGAAGAAACACAAAATCTCCTATTATATAAATAACTATGCGCATGTGCAAGTCTTCAAGTGATATGCAGAAACTATCCCAATTCAGCAAAATCCCTTTTGAAAGAATTTGCTTCATTTTTATTGTTGAAAAATGAATTATAATATTTCTTCAGGAAATTAACAGGGTAATTCTTTCTTAATGCTTCTAATATTATCCCCTTGTTACTTGATATGCAATCCTTTTTTAAAGTGTTGCAAATTTGGTTTCTCTTGAAATGTCCCAAAAGTATATTTCTAAAAATGAATCTTGAAAGGTTCGTTTTCCAAGTGATGATATGGTTAATTTTTATGCCATAACTTGTTCTTTTATCGTGTAGACTCGTATAAATTCCATTCTCTGTATTGTACTTAATGGTGATATCCAAGAAATTCACCGATCCATCCTCAGCACGTTTATTTTCAACCAATTCCAAGCCATTGGGGTAAAAATCGAATTCCAATACTGGTGCATTTTCATAATATCCATACAGCACGTCATCAACATAACGAAAGTACGGTATCTCATATAATAGGTGTGTTCCATGCTCATATTTAGTGAGATATATGTCAGCCAATATTGATGAGCAACTTCCTCCCATTGGAATTCCCTTAATCTGTTTATAATAGCACTTTCCGTCAAAAAGTATATTTTCCCTCAAAACCAGATTGATAAGGTCCATATATTTTCGATATGTAATGTACTCTTTCAAATCATGTAACTCGTGTAATTCCTTCAATATAAGGTAAAGTTGTGCAATATCAATATTATTGAAAAGATCGCGAAAATCATAACTTCTGAATCGCAATTCCCTGTCACAGAATTTAAGTCTTTTAATGATATCATGGCTATTCTTGATAATAACAGTTCCCTGCTTTTGAAGGTGAATCATAACTTGCTTTAGGATATTTAAAAGTTTTAAGTTAGCAATGGTCAAATAAGTTCCGCATCCTACGGTGACAGTGCGGAATTTAACGGGTTCCTTATGCATCTTTGGTATAAGCACTAAGTAAGGGAACTTAACGTTTTTAAGATCAATATCAATTCTTTTGTATAAGGCTTTGATCCGATTGGTCAATGTTTTACTATTATGTGATACCGATGTATACATATCCTGATCAAGGTAACATTTCTGTAAATTTTCCATATAATATTTTTTGCAGGTAAATGCGTAATTAGCCACGATTTTATCTGTATAAGTGATTACAAAGCTATCTCTGATGTTTTTGATTGATCTAGGTATGGAGGATACTTTGGTATTTTGGCATCTCTTTTGATAGTGCAATTTGAAACCATTAATAAAATGATATTTCCATTCATCAAATGTCTGAACAGGATCACTGTATTTCACAGCTAAACGATAAATGAATTGATTCAGATCGTTATGTAAATCATCATATACACACTCAAATTCTTGTTCTCGAAACTTAGTTCCCAATTTGAAAATACTTTTTAGTTGTTGGTCTTCAATAAAATTCAAGTTTCCTGTAATAATATGTTTGTGATATGGGTCACTATATACACTGTTCTTGCAATTACACTCTTCCACGTCATACCTCGAGGTATTCTTACATATATGACTATAGTTGTATATTTTTCTGCCGTTAGTACAAACATAACGGTAATTCAATTTAACTGTAATACAAGGGATTGGTAAAAATTTATTAATTCCATTCAAAATAGAAGTGAAAGGAATTCTGTCAAAAAACTTGTTTTTAAAAGTAGTCATAAAAAATTCCCTTGTAATTATCTTCTGTTTTTGAGGGTTCAATTCAATACGATGCTTACTGGCCTTTAACTTAATCATATCCAATACCATAGCCATAAATTTACAATTCTCCTCCGTATGTTCATGAGGGTCAGTATATTGCAACATTATTGGGTTTGGTATATTGCAACACATATTGCCATATTCGTGGCAGATATTTAAGTCTTATTCCATAAATAACGTTTTTAATCCAACTTATATTAGTTGTTGTGTCATTTTTGAATTTTTCGATAAATCTTTGGATCTCTTCTACCGTACGTTTATAACTGATCTTTCTGTGTTTTTTCCCTCTATGCCAGCGATGGGTTTTGCTTTGAGAAAAAGTTCTTGATACTGGCTGTGTTTTATCATTACTGCAATATTCCAAATTGAAGGTCTCATTGTAAATTACCGTGTTGAGCCCATATGGGTAGGCTGTAATGTACTGTTTAATATGTGTACTCTCCCACCATAATCTTTCTTGAAGCCTGGGTACTATATCAAGTATAGTAACTGTGATCTTAGTAAAATCATGATTCTGAAAATGTCTTAATTCCAAATTAGAAACCGGTACCGCATGTTTCTGTGATTTTCCAATTTGACTTCTGTGTAAGTTAATTCTAATATGCAAAGGATTTTTAGTTTGTCCGATATACTTAGTTTGACAAGATAGACATGTAATACAGTATATGGTGTTATAGGTTTTACAAAATATTCTATACCCATGGTCTTTGTCGATGATTTGCAAGGGGTCAGCAACAGGACATAGTTTGCATCTCTTAGATGCGCACTTTTTAAATCTGTAATTACTCATTCTTCGATAATGGCTATAGCAAATATTAAAAAAATGAGATCCGTTTTGGATTGAGTCCTTATAAACCACATTACGTACGTTTTTTGTAGGTGTCACTGTCACTTGTGGTGTACACTCAGTAGATCTGAAGAAATGTTTTATAGTTGTCATCTCGAAAAAGCCAGGGTAACTGTTTGTCGATGTTACAAATACCCTTTAATATTGCAACACCGGGCAAATACTCGTACTGAATATAATTGCCAGTCGTTAAATTGTATTAAATTTTTCATTCATTTTTAAGATAAAACAGTTTTTACTCGTATTAAGGAGTATAAAAGGTTAAAATTATCATCATAATCTTCATCAAATTCCCAATTGGAAGAATAAGGCTATCTTCCTTAGTTCATATCTTCTAGATTTTCCAGATTTTCCATAAGTCAAGTCTACTTCTATGATTAGAAGGCAGCTGAATATAGAAATAATCAAGTGACGCCGTTGGTGACAATGACCGATTTACAAACTTTTTAACTTTTTTTGTATTTTTTTAAAAAACTGATTTTAATAAAAAGCGTTAATGTAAAACGAATAGCACTTATATGCAAGTCAATTATATAAAATTTATAAATACAGTTAAAAGTTAAAAACAAAATTGTATAAAAAGATATAAAAACATATAAATAACCACACCAGCTATACATCATACTTTTAATACCCCTTATCAAAAAGGCAATGAAAACTGAAGGCGAAACAACATACCAGTGACCACTCCAAAACCAGCTCTACATCTCCAAATCCGGGACACCACCGCCCACACATCATACGGAAGACCAACACAACACTTGCGTGGTCCGAGAGGTAACCCAATATAGTACGTGAATAGGAAAATACATTATCCGCGCGATGCAACAAGACAAAGAATTCCCGTAAATACACAATATACGACAAGTGCTATAAGCAATCACAAAGATGTAAACCAATATTACCAAGGAACAGGCGCAGATGCTGCTCTTTAATCCGAAGTAAATATACTATTGTAATCAAAAATGAGGATAAAGTTCAATGGAGGGGAAACCAAATACAATGCATGCAATGGCAGAGGAGGATGGCGACTCCTCATTCCCGTTTAAAGCTGCTTTTCCAGCCCGGGCAAACGCTCACGGAACCAATGCATTGCAAAGGTTGATCCCCCATACGTGCACAGTCAGAAGCACCCAAACATGGAGAAACAGACCACTGAGAATGGAAGTCAAGAAACGCACGAATGAAGAAACACAAAATCTCCTATTATATAAATAACTATGCGCATGTGCAAGTCTTCAAGTGATATGCAGAAACTATCCCAATTCAGCAAAATCCCTTTTGAAAGAATTTGCTTCATTTTTATTGTTGAAAAATGAATTATAATATTTCTTCAGGAAATTAACAGGGTAATTCTTTCTTAATGCTTCTAATATTATCCCCTTGTTACTTGATATGCAATCCTTTTTTAAAGTGTTGCAAATTTGGTTTCTCTTGAAATGTCCCAAAAGTATATTTCTAAAAATGAATCTTGAAAGGTTCGTTTTCCAAGTGATGATATGGTTAATTTTTATGCCATAACTTGTTCTTTTATCGTGTAGACTCGTATAAATTCCATTCTCTGTATTGTACTTAATGGTGATATCCAAGAAATTCACCGATCCATCCTCAGCACGTTTATTTTCAACCAATTCCAAGCCATTGGGGTAAAAATCGAATTCCAATACTGGTGCATTTTCATAATATCCATACAGCACGTCATCAACATAACGAAAGTACGGTATCTCATATAATAGGTGTGTTCCATGCTCATATTTAGTGAGATATATGTCAGCCAATATTGATGAGCAACTTCCTCCCATTGGAATTCCCTTAATCTGTTTATAATAGCACTTTCCGTCAAAAAGTATATTTTCCCTCAAAACCAGATTGATAAGGTCCATATATTTTCGATATGTAATGTACTCTTTCAAATCATGTAACTCGTGTAATTCCTTCAATATAAGGTAAAGTTGTGCAATAACAATATTATTGAAAAGATCGCGAAAATCATAACTTCTGAATCGCAATTCCCTGTCACAGAATTTAAGTCTTTTAATGATATCATGGCTATTCTTGATAATAACAGTTCCCTGCTTTTGAAGGTGAATCATAACTTGCTTTAGGATATTTAAAAGTTTTAAGTTAGCAATGGTCAAATAAGTTCCGCATCCTACGGTGACAGTGCGGAATTTAACGGGTTCCTTATGCATCTTTGGTATAAGCACTAAGTAAGGGAACTTAACGTTTTTAAGATCAATATCAATTCTTTTGTATAAGGCTTTGATCCGATTGGTCAATGTTTTACTATTATGTGATACCGATGTATACATATCCTGATCAAGGTAACATTTCTGTAAATTTTCCATATAATATTTTTTGCAGGTAAATGCGTAATTAGCCACGATTTTATCTGTATAAGTGATTACAAAGCTATCTCTGATGTTTTTGATTGATCTAGGTATGGAGGATACTTTGGTATTTTGGCATCTCTTTTGATAGTGCAATTTGAAACCATTAATAAAATGATATTTCCATTCATCAAATGTCTGAACAGGAACACTGTATTTCACAGCTAAACGATAAATGAATTGATTCAGATCGTTATGTAAATCATCATATACACACTCAAATTCTTGTTCTCGAAACTTAGTTCCCAATTTGAAAATACTTTTTAGTTGTTGGTCTTCAATAAAATTCAAGTTTCCTGTAATAATATGTTTGTGATATGGGTCACTATATACACTGTTCTTGCAATTACACTCTTCCACGTCATACCTCGAGGTATTCTTACATATATGACTATAGTTGTATATTTTTCTGCCGTTAGTACAAACATAACGGTAATTCAATTTAACTGTAATACAAGGGATTGGTAAAAATTTATTAATTCCATTCAAAATAGAAGTGAAAGGAATTCTGTCAAAAAACTTGTTTTTAAAAGTAGTCATAAAAAATTCCCTTGTAATTATCTTCTGTTTTTGAGGGTTCAATTCAATACGATGCTTACTGGCCTTTAACTTAATCATATCCAATACCATAGCCATAAATTTACAATTCTCCTCCGTATGTTCATGAGGGTCAGTAGAAGTATATTGCAACACATATTGCCATATTCGTGGCAGATATTTAAGTCTTATTCCATAAATAACGTTTTTAATCCAACTTATATTAGTTGTTGTGTCATTTTTGAATTTTTCGATAAATCTTTGGATCTCTTCTACCGTACGTTTATAACTGATCTTTCTGTGTTTTTTCCCTCTATGCCAGCGATGGGTTTTGCTTTGAGAAAAAGTTCTTGATACTGGCTGTGTTTTATCATTACTGCAATATTCCAAATTGAAGGTCTCATTGTAAATTACCGTGTTGAGCCCATATGGGTAGGCTGTAATGTACTGTTTAATATGTGTACTCTCCCACCATAATCTTTCTTGAAGCCTGGGTACTATATCAAGTATAGTAACTGTGATCTTAGTAAAATCATGATTCTGAAAATGTCTTAATTCCAAATTAGAAACCGGTACCGCATGTTTCTGTGATTTTCCAATTTGACTTCTGTGTAAGTTAATTCTAATATGCAAAGGATTTTTAGTTTGTCCGATATACTTAGTTTGACAAGATAGACATGTAATACAGTATATGGTGTTATAGGTTTTACAAAATATTCTATACCCATGGTCTTTGTCGATGATTTGCAAGGGGTCAGCAACAGGACATAGTTTGCATCTCTTAGATGCGCACTTTTTAAATCTGTAATTACTCATTCTTCGATAATGGCTATAGCAAATATTAAAAAAATGAGATCCGTTTTGGATTGAGTCGTTATAAACCACATTACGTACGTTTTTTGTAGGTGTCACTGTCACTTGTGGTGTACACTCAGTAGATCTGAATCCTCCTCTGCCATTGCATGCATTGTATTTGGTTTCCCCTCCATTGAACTTTATCCTCATTTTTGATTACAATAGTATATTTACTTCGGATTAAAGAGCAGCATCTGCGCCTGTTCCTTGGTAATATTGGTTTACATCTTTGTGATTGCTTATAGCACTTGTCGTATATTGTGTATTTACGGGAATTCTTTGTCTTGTTGCATCGCGCGGATAATGTATTTTCCTATTCACGTACTATATTGGGTTACCTCTCGGACCACGCAAGTGTTGTGTTGGTCTTCCGTATGATGTGTGGGCGGTGGTGTCCCGGATTTGGAGATGTAGAGCTGGTTTTGGAGTGGTCACTGGTATGTTGTTTCGCCTTCAGTTTTCATTGCCTTTTTGATAAGGGGTATTAAAAGTATGATGTATAGCTGGTGTGGTTATTTATATGTTTTTATATCTTTTTATACAATTTTGTTTTTAACTTTTAACTGTATTTATAAATTTTATATAATTGACTTGCATATAAGTGCTATTCGTTTTACATTAACGCTTTTTATTAAAATCAGTTTTTTAAAAAAATACAAAAAAAGTTAAAAAGTTTGTAAATCGGTCATTGTCACCAACGGCGTCACTTGATTATTTCTATATTCAGCTGCCTTCTAATCATAGAAGTAGACTTGACTTATGGAAAATCTGGAAAATCTAGAAGATATGAACTAAGGAAGATAGCCTTATTCTTCCAATTGGGAATTTGATGAAGATTATGATGATAATTTTAACCTTTTATACTCCTTAATACGAGTAAAAACTGTTTTATCTTAAAAATGAATGAAAAATTTAATACAATTTAACGACTGGCAATTATATTCAGTACGAGTATTTGCCCGGTGTTGCAATATTAAAGGGTATTTGTAACATCGACAAACAGTTACCCTGGCTTTTTCGAGATGACAACTATAAAACATTTCTTCAGTTCTACTGAGTGTACACCACAAGTGACAGTGACACCTACAAAAAACGTACGTAATGTGGTTTATAACGACTCAATCCAAAACGGATCTCATTTTTTTAATATTTGCTATAGCCATTATCGAAGAATGAGTAATTACAGATTTAAAAAGTGCGCATCTAAGAGATGCAAACTATGTCCTGTTGCTGACCCCTTGCAAATCATCGACAAAGACCATGGGTATAGAATATTTTGTAAAACCTATAACACCATATACTGTATTACATGTCTATCTTGTCAAACTAAGTATATCGGACAAACTAAAAATCCTTTGCATATTAGAATTAACTTACACAGAAGTCAAATTGGAAAATCACAGAAACATGCGGTACCGGTTTCTAATTTGGAATTAAGACATTTTCAGAATCATGATTTTACTAAGATCACAGTTACTATACTTGATATAGTACCCAGGCTTCAAGAAAGATTATGGTGGGAGAGTACACATATTAAACAGTACATTACAGCCTACCCATATGGGCTCAACACGGTAATTTACAATGAGACCTTCAATTTGGAATATTGCAGTAATGATAAAACACAGCCAGTATCAAGAACTTTTTCTCAAAGCAAAACCCATCGCTGGCATAGAGGGAAAAAACACAGAAAGATCAGTTATAAACGTACGGTAGAAGAGATCCAAAGATTTATCGAAAAATTCAAAAATGACACAACAACTAATATAAGTTGGATTAAAAACGTTATTTATGGAATAAGACTTAAATATCTGCCACGAATATGGCAATATGTGTTGCAATATACTTCTACTGACCCTCATGAACATACGGAGGAGAATTGTAAATTTATGGCTATGGTATTGGATATGATTAAGTTAAAGGCCAGTAAGCATCGTATTGAATTGAACCCTCAAAAACAGAAGATAATTACAAGGGAATTTTTTATGACTACTTTTAAAAACAAGTTTTTTGACAGAATTCCTTTCACTTCTATTTTGAATGGAATTAATAAATTTTTACCAATCCCTTGTATTACAGTTAAATTGAATTACCGTTATGTTTGTACTAACGGCAGAAAAATATACAACTATAGTCATATATGTAAGAATACCTCGAGGTATGACGTGGAAGAGTGTAATTGCAAGAACAGTGTATATAGTGACCCATATCACAAACATATTATTACAGGAAACTTGAATTTTATTGAAGACCAACAACTAAAAAGTATTTTCAAATTGGGAACTAAGTTTCGAGAACAAGAATTTGAGTGTGTATATGATGATTTACATAACGATCTGAATCAATTCATTTATCGTTTAGCTGTGAAATACAGTGTTCCTGTTCAGACATTTGATGAATGGAAATATCATTTTATTAATGGTTTCAAATTGCACTATCAAAAGAGATGCCAAAATACCAAAGTATCCTCCATACCTAGATCAATCAAAAACATCAGAGATAGCTTTGTAATCACTTATACAGATAAAATCGTGGCTAATTACGCATTTACCTGCAAAAAATATTATATGGAAAATTTACAGAAATGTTACCTTGATCAGGATATGTATACATCGGTATCACATAATAGTAAAACATTGACCAATCGGATCAAAGCCTTATACAAAAGAATTGATATTGATCTTAAAAACGTTAAGTTCCCTTACTTAGTGCTTATACCAAAGATGCATAAGGAACCCGTTAAATTCCGCACTGTCACCGTAGGATGCGGAACTTATTTGACCATTGCTAACTTAAAACTTTTAAATATCCTAAAGCAAGTTATGATTCACCTTCAAAAGCAGGGAACTGTTATTATCAAGAATAGCCATGATATCATTAAAAGACTTAAATTCTGTGACAGGGAATTGCGATTCAGAAGTTATGATTTTCGCGATCTTTTCAATAATATTGTTATTGCACAACTTTACCTTATATTGAAGGAATTACACGAGTTACATGATTTGAAAGAGTACATTACATATCGAAAATATATGGACCTTATCAATCTGGTTTTGAGGGAAAATATACTTTTTGACGGAAAGTGCTATTATAAACAGATTAAGGGAATTCCAATGGGAGGAAGTTGCTCATCAATATTGGCTGACATATATCTCACTAAATATGAGCATGGAACACACCTATTATATGAGATACCGTACTTTCGTTATGTTGATGACGTGCTGTATGGATATTATGAAAATGCACCAGTATTGGAATTCGATTTTTACCCCAATGGCTTGGAATTGGTTGAAAATAAACGTGCTGAGGATGGATCGGTGAATTTCTTGGATATCACCATTAAGTACAATACAGAGAATGGAATTTATACGAGTCTACACGATAAAAGAACAAGTTATGGCATAAAAATTAACCATATCATCACTTGGAAAACGAACCTTTCAAGATTCATTTTTAGAAATATACTTTTGGGACATTTCAAGAGAAACCAAATTTGCAACACTTTAAAAAAGGATTGCATATCAAGTAACAAGGGGATAATATTAGAAGCATTAAGAAAGAATTACCCTGTTAATTTCCTGAAGAAATATTATAATTCATTTTTCAACAATAAAAATGAAGCAAATTCTTTCAAAAGGGATTTTGCTGAATTGGGATAGTTTCTGCATATCACTTGAAGACTTGCACATGCGCATAGTTATTTATATAATAGGAGATTTTGTGTTTCTTCATTCGTGCGTTTCTTGACTTCCATTCTCAGTGGTCTGTTTCTCCATGTTTGGGTGCTTCTGACTGTGCACGTATGGGGGATCAACCTTTGCAATGCATTGGTTCCGTGAGCGTTTGCCCGGGCTGGAAAAGCAGCTTTAAACGGGAATGAGGAGTCGCCATCCTCCTCTGCCATTGCATGCATTGTATTTGGTTTCCCCTCCATTGAACTTTATCCTCATTTTTGATTACAATAGTATATATATATATATATATATATATATATATATATATAAAGATTGTCCTCAAAATATTGAAACGTGCTTTAATTTATTACGTTAGAGATAAGTGGGCAATGTGAATTGCAAAAATATTGAAAGTAAGGTAGGAAATAAGACTACGTTAATGAAATAGTCCCCCCACTCATTTTAAAAAAGTTACACTTTTTAAATTTTTATACGACAACCTAGACAAATTGGGTCAATCAGAAAAGTTTTATTTTTAATGCAACAAGATCATTAAAAAAACCGCATATCGGTATCTTTAAAATTGAGTGAGTTACCTTTAATTGAAAATTGAGCATCGTGAATGTGGACCATATATCAAATTAGAAATGTAAATTTGTGACATATCACAAAAAAGATAAGACTGGATGATAATACATAGGATTCCCAACCGCGTAGTGAGTACAAATGCTTTATATGATCTCTCTCTATGTAATGTTTTATTTAGATGCATTTGTGATAAAAAATTTTGACACATATTAACGTATTTTTAATCTAAACAATTTCTATCGTCAATTTGTTTATGATCCCTATTTTCACTGATGAAACAGCCTTTCATATGGTACGGAAAAGTGGCGTAAGTCAGATTTTTTCTTTTATCATAATTCAGTTGATTTTAAAGATACAGATATGTTGTTTGTTTTAATGATCTTGCTGCATTAAAAACAAAAATTTTCTGAGTGATCAAAGTTGTTTAAAGGGGCCGTATAAAAATTTAAAAATGGGAACTTTTTGATAATTAATGGGAGGACTATTTCATTAATGTTGTCTTATTTCCTACCTCACTTTCAACAGTTTTGCAATTTACATTGTCCACTGATCTCCAGGTAAAGAATTAAAGCGTTTTTCAATCTTTTTGGGACACCCTGTATATATTTTCTCAAGAGTTAACTAAAACACTTTTTACTGGTGTATATCTACACTTTTTGCATATTTGGCAGTTTTGTGACCGATGGGACATACTGGTGATGAATAGAATTTAGTGTAAATTGAAAAAATGGAATTCTTTTTCCCGGAGTCTTGCATAGAATTTGAAAATATGTGAAAGAATACAGATGAGATGCTCTGAAATTTCCATTTAATAATATGAGTGGTCACGTTTGGATTTCAAGTTTTCGCAACTACGTTTCCAGAAGGTAAAATTGCAAAATGTAGAATATTTTCTTAATCAATTACGCAGTATAGACAGTTATGCAGTAAATAACTTTCTGAATAGAAAAAAATCGGAAATATATTACCGCATTTTATAAAGGGAACATAAACAATTTGAGGACTAGGTAAAAAATAAAACTTTAGAAAAGAAGAAATGTATTTAATGAAAGAGAGAATTAAATGAAAATTTATCTTTTTGATTTGCATTCAAGTGCTATTTTTATCAACAGTACTTGTTTATATAAAAAACAAGTATTGTGATGGTCTCAAATATTTATTTGATAAATATTAATAGAGTTACAGGCTTTCAGCATCCTTGAACATGAATCAATCAATTTTTCAATCATATGCTGCATTGTAAAAACATCCTTGACAGTTTTATACCTTGAAATAAACCTGCTGCTCCAATCGACGTTCTTCCAATTGAGCACCTGAAACAGAGTTTCAAGCTCTTATCATGTAATTAATATCTGCACTCTCGTTCCTCTAATGAGAAATTGACGTGCAACTTAACAATCTGACTGACCACGTCCTGCTACTTTTACTTCAGATTAACCTCCTGTTATTACTATTATTATCCAGGGTAATATCCTGCTTGGTTGTTGGCCTTCGATTTCAAATCTGTGCAATACACTAAAACCTGTTTTTGTGCGGTCTTTTTTGTGCGATTTTTTTTGTGCGGTATATGAAAATTTCAACCAAATAGGAACATAATTGACGAAGTTATCAATAAAAAAAAATTAGTAGGTTTGATCGGCCATTCAATTTTTTCGATTTTTGATATGTATTTCATCACATTACATAAGTATTGCGTCAGCCAATTACATTACATATGTATTGAATTCTATAAGCGCATAATTTAGTTGTTGAACGCACAAGAATTTCCATGTAAATAAGTGAAATGTGCAATAGCATATTGCGATGGAATTCTTGCGTAGCAAAGCAAAAATGCATTGATCGCAAATGAACATTGAAGGACATCTGCATCGTGTTAGTTCGGGTTTTCCTGAAACGGACTGCGTGTCTCGTTAGGTCGCTGAGTTGGTTTTTTGCTAATGAGATACTTGGCGACTAGTCTCATGCTTTGTGTTGTTTGCTTTAAAGAGTAGGTAGAAGAAGTTTACTTGAAGGGAACAAAGAGTTTTTTTTTTTATTCGTCTCTGATCAGCGCAAGTGACAAGCCCGCTAAATAAAGTGATTCAATAAAAAATAATATTACATGTGTTTTAATTTTTAAATCTAATATTAATTGACGTCCTTCAAAGTGCTTTCACATTCCTATTCTCAGACTACGAAGGATAATGGTTATACGTTTTGAAAAGTTTTGTATGTGTAAAATAAGTGCATATGTAAATAAAATATTTAAAAATGTTCGCATGTGTATTTTCTAAATCAGATTCCAAAAGGTTTGGCGAGATTCCAAGTAGCTGCCAAGCCTCGTGTCTTGATTTCGTTTAAAAAAGCAATTCCTAGTTATTTCGTAAGGTTTTGAGTTATTTTCTATGTGAGACTTTTTTTATGCGGTCCCTATTCCCCGCATAAAAAAAAAATACTTTTTAATTGTTTTGTGAAAATTATTTTTTATAGCTACTCATGAAGTTTTGTGCGATTTTTTTTATGCGTTTTCTTTTATGCGATCCCTATCCACCGCACAAAACAGGTTTGAGTGTATATAACATAGTTCATTGAATCCGTAGTAATCGCAGGAAGGTCAATTTCAGACGCCAAGCATCATTGTACTAAACAGTAGGATTAATTTGTTCAGCTGCAATTGTAAAAAACCTGATGTGGGCAACACATGACTTTCCTTATAAAATGCAATGAATTTACTACTTTTACAGTTAAAAAAAATGTTATTCTTATAGTAGATACTTATATTATTTCCAAGATATTGAATTTTTTTCAATTAGTCGTCAATTTCATTGATTTAACGTCATTTTTATCAATTTGGCGGGATTTTTGTTAATTTGGCAACAATTAAAAATGTCGCCAAGTTGGCGAAATTCCGCCGAATTCGTCGCTAAAATCTCGTCAAGCGTTATGGACGGAGAAATAAGTTATTCTTACAGCAGATAAATGACTATTGACGTACAAATATAAATGTATTACACAAAGTACCTTTTTTCATGAATGGAACTAGCTAGATCCACGAGAATAATGTCACCAAAATTTATCGCATGGTATTACATATGAAAAGTGAACATGTTTCTCAATAGGAAATATTTTTTTTTATTTTATTTAACTTTTTGTTAATTTTTTTGAAAAATGTGCAATATCTCGAGAACGGTTCATGTTAGCGTTCTAAAATGTATATCAATCGTTTTTTAATGAAAAATTGCATAAGAAATCTCTTTGTGTAATTTTATTAGAAGTTTTGATTTTCTGACGATTTTGTCAAAATTTTACTCGAAAATTTAGGGAAGTTCTGGAGAGTCAATTGCGTATAAAGACAATAAGCTTCTAGTGTTTACGGATTGTGATTTTTGTACCAAATTTCGTTCGAATCGGTTCATTCGTTCATCAGTTATCGTCTCCACAGACTCACTGACACACACACACACACACACATACACACACACACACACACACTTTCACACACACAAACACATACTTTCACACATACAGACATCACTTCAAAAATGTTTCATTCGTGATCAGGGATGCTTGAAACGTGCTCTCCTGTCGAAAACTCGAATTCGAATTTTCGACCCCGTCACAATACTTTCCTTATACATTATGTATTAAAGGAAAGTAATAATCCTGATGACCTAGTTGGGACTCGAACAACGTATTTTCTAATTGGATAGCTGACGTTCTTCCAAATAAGCTACTAGGATGGCATTGCAAGTTTTTATTGTTGAAGCAGACTCTGCAACTTATAAAGAAATTTTCGGAAAGTCAAATGTTTATTTTTAGGGTAGGGGTACAATATTTTCTGAGTCAAGAAAACATTTAAAGAGATATTTGCTAAAGTCTCAAACACGACAATTTACCCATAGTTTAAAATTTTGGGACTACACACTTTCATGTCTGGGGTTCTGGGAGATGCAAGTATGGTAAAAATTGTTTAATGTTATTTTATCATTAATTATTTTTAAAATACTCACTTCGTGACAATGGATATAAATGTATGTGGGCAGAAAGCTCTAAAATGTTCAATAAGAGATTTAAACCGTCAGATAACCCAATTTTGTCCGCAGTCCGGCGTCAACCAAGAAAATCTATATTTTCTGGAAGATAAGTGATAACATACAGGCATTTTAAATAACAAGGGATTGTTAAATTTTTAATTATGTTTATTAAAATGCCATTTGTTAATTAATATTTGATTTACATTTATAAAAAAATCTGATGTGGGCAACACATGACTTTATATAATGTAATGAATTTACTACTTTTACAGAAAAAAAAATAGGTTTTACTTATAGTAGGTACTAATATTCTTTCCAAGATATCAAATTTTCGACAATTAGTGGTCATTTTCATTGATTTAACGTCATTTTGATCCATTTGGCGAGATTTTCGTTAATTTGGCAACATTTCAAAAAGTCGCTAAGTTGGCGACATTCCGACAAAGTCGTCGCCAAAATCTCGCCAAGCGTTATGAACTAAGAAATAAGTTATTCTTACAGCAGATAAATGGCTATTGGCGTTCAAATACAAAAGTATTACTCAAAGTACCTTTTTTCATGAATGGAACGAGCTAGATGCACGAGAATGCTGTCACCCAATTTATCGCATGGTAGTAGATATGAAAAATGAACATGTTTCTCAATAGGAAATATTTTTTTTTATTTATATGACTTTTTGATAATTTTTTTTTTAAATGTACAATAACTCGAGAACGGTTCATGCTAGCGTTCTAAAATTGATGTCAGTCGTTTTCTAATGAAAAATTATGAAAGATAAGAAAAAGTGAAGAAATGTCTATTTGCGTAACCTTATTAGTGGTTTTGATTTTTTGACGATTTTTTCAAAATTTCATTCGAAAATTTAGGGGGAGATTCTGAACTTTCGATTGCGTATAAAAACAATAAGCTTCCAGTGTTTACGGATTGTGATTTTTGTACCAAATTTGGTTCGAATCGGTCCATTCGTTCGTAAGTTTTCGTCTCCACTGACACACACACACTGACACACACACTGACACACACATACACACACACACACAGACATCACTCCAAAAATGTTTGATTCGTGATCAGGGATGCTTGAAACGTGCCCTCCCGTCGAAAACTCGAATTCGAATTTCCGACCCCGTCACAATACTTTCCTTATACATTATGTATATAAGGAAAGTAATATAACTCTTCAAACAGAAATCTTAGGCATTTTACGCGGGAAGCTTTGTGGAGACCGGTGCGATTTAGCGTAAAAGTCTTAGCTTATAAACTTAAATTGTTTTATGTGTTCCTCACTTGACTTAAAATATTCATACCTTCAAAATTGTAGCGGGTCTAATGGAAACACGAATGAAATGTTCATTATTTGGCCTTTAGATGTTCAAATGTTCTGTATTTGGCCTATAGGGACTGGGTACTTTCCTTATATACAATAATGTATAAGGAAAGTTTTGTGAGGGGGTCGAAAATTCGAATTCGAGTTTCAAGGGGAGAGCACATTTCAAGCAATCCTGATCACGAATCTAACATTTTTGAAGTGATGTCTGTGTATGTGTGTGTGTCAGTGAGTCTGTGGAGACGATAACTTACGAACGAATGGACCGAATCATACGAAATTTGGTACAAAAATCACAATCCGTAAACACTAGAAGTCTATTGTTTTCATCTCTTATTATTGTATCTATCGAATGTTCAGTACCCCCCTGAATTTTCGAGTGAAATTTTGAAAAAATCGTCAAAAAATCAAAACTTCTAATAAAATTACACAAAGAGATTTCTGATGTAATTTTTCATTAGAAAACGATTGACATAAATTTTAGAACGCTAACACGAACTGTTCTCGAGATATTGCATATTTTTCAAAAAAATTATCAAAAAGTCATATAAAATAAAAAATAATATTTCCTATTGAAAAACTTGTTCACTTTTCATATGTAATACCATGCGATAAATTTAGTGACATCATTCTCGTGGATCTAGCTCGTTCCATTCATGAAAAAAGATACTTTATGCAATACTTTTGTATTTGAACGCCAATAGTCATTTATATGTTGTAAGAATAACTTATTTCTCCATCCATAACGTTTGGCGAGATTTTGGCGATGAATTTGGTGGAATGTCGCCAACTTGGCAAGTTTCTTAAATTTTGCCAAATTAACAAAAATCTCGCCAAATTGATAAAAATGTCGCTAAATCAATGAAAAGGACGACTAATTGAAGAAAATTGAATATCTTGGAAAGAATATAAATATCTACTATAAAAATAATCTATTTTTTTTTACTGTAAAAGTAGTAAATTCATTGCATTATATAAAGAAAGTCATGTGCTGCCCACATCAGATTTTTTTGACTTGTTGATACAAGCGGAGCTATGTATGCGCCACTAATTGTTCTCAATTTACCTTAACGTTAGTTCCCGTCCAAAGTATATATGGTGTTCATAAATATGATAATGGGGAGCCAAAATTATTCAATTTAATTGAATCCTAGAGCTAGCTAGCTGCAAGAATTCACGGACGAAATATTTCTTGTTTCATTATTTGTGTAATAAGAAAACGTTTTACCAAGTAGCTGTAATTCTGGTTCGTACCGGACAGCTAGGTGAATATTTTTAAGGCGAGACTTTAGTGTGAGTCTGTAGGCATGATATCTCTTGAGAAAATGGAACTAATTAGAAAAAATCGCACGAATTTTTTTAATTGGTATATGTAAGAGGGGTTTATTAATTTTTAGAGGGATGGGCCAATGGAAATTTCAATTTTCGATTTCTGAATGCATTTTAAAATTTGAATTTTTTTTTTAAATTTACAAATAATAAGAGTCACAATTTAAATGTAATTTTTATTTAAAATCTAATGATATTATTTGTAGGGCATTAGCTTGCGTTGTACTACTAAACTTTTTAAGAATCTAATCAGGAAAAAACAATAAAAAATTAAATATGATCACTTTTAATAAGGTAAGTGAATTTTTAAATAATTTTAATTGGAAATTGACTGAAACTATTTTAAAAATCCTGATGAGCCGTTCCTAAAATATCATAAATTTTGTTTTCCCTATGAGCAGAGTGATGTCTCTTGAAAAAAGAATCAAGCTTACAATTGCCTTAAAAAACATTGGTCTTTAATCATTATAAAGCTGATTGACAAGATCATAAACAGTATGGAATGCCGTTGTCAGGCCTACATTGGTTTAAAGTAGGGATGGACAAACTTGCTTACAAGAGGGCCAAATGAAAAACCAAACAAATTTTTTGGGAGATCAAAAGAATATTATTCATTACGTTTGATTTAAAATTCATTAAAAAAAATAATGTATAATATTCAGAATACAGAAAAGTGATATATACTTACTGTTTTTATATTTATTCAGAAAATATAAAATGATGTGTAAGATCAGTGAAAATCTGATTAAGCTTTCACCATTTCTCTCTAATCTGGGTTAAACTGTGAGGAGGAAAATCTGAGGAGAGAGGAAATATGCTTATCAGTATGTTGGTTTCTAAAATCACTTTCGTTTCATGGCTGATCACTTCATGTTTTATGGCTGAAAATATTTATTCACAAGAAATTGAAAATACGCGTTGCTATATATTTTTGGGCATGACTTATCAAGTTCAGAAATATTGATTTTGGAATGGCTAAAACTTCAATTTTTGTCGTGTTGGCTAGAACACACTGGCGGTCCATCTTTGGCCTCAGGGTCCGTAGTTTCCCAATTTCTTGTGTAAGAGATTACCACATTCCATATTGAAGTACTTAATATACTTCTGTTACTTCCTTTTTGGACAAATTTCTCTGCTTTTTAATTTCATGACGAAGAGGTACTTTTTGTGTAAAATATGTTAATACTCTTTTGAAATTGATAATGTATTTACTGTTTTAGCAAAATGCCGTCAAAATCCTTTATATAGTTTTTGTGTTTTTTATGATATTTTGGATTATACCCTAATTTAGAGAAACTAGCTTTTCTTGAGCTGTTTGACATTTTCACTTTCCTCACAAGGAGCACGATGTATCTCGAGACAATATATATCGTTTTGCACGAAACAGTAAAGTATTATATTAGCATTTGGTATGCTGGATGTAATTAATAACAAAAAAACAATAAAAGAATAATAAGCATATTTATTTTTAATTAGAACAATCCATACAAAAGATCAACTTTTCTTCTAGAATATCGAAATGCGTTTTATACATTTGTAGGGAAAGTCATGCGCTCAACCCATAAATTTTTTGTATTTTAATGTGGCACCCATATGTCTGTGTAAGCATCTCCCTTTCTTTCTGTGTTTGTGTGTTTTGCGTTAGTTTGTGTGTTTGTTTGCATCTACAGCTAGCAACTACTAGCAACAGACAACAGCTAGCTGATTGACACATTTTCATAAATTTGGGCATACAAATGACTAGTGACTTGTCCTGGTGATGATTACGTGAGGCGCATTAAAGGGCATTACTCAAAATTTATGATTGTAAAAGGTTTTTTTTATAAAACATGCATATAGGTACGAATACCTAACAATGTAATAATTATCTAATATAATAATTATACAATACAATAATTCTGTGCAATCAATGTCTGTCATCTCTACTAGGGCCATTACAAGTCTCACCACTGCGTAATTTTTATTTTGTCCTGCATAATTGTCAGCAAAAATCTCGAGTTTGTTCACGTGTAGTCCAACATTATGTTCCATTGGCCACATGCTGTAAACCCATAGGGCGAGCGATGCGCTCTGAGTCGTGGAACATTATGTTTTATGTAATGATTTAAGAGGCACTTTGTTTGCTCTCTTCCCTTCCTCTTATGTTCCCTCCCCCAGTTTTCTTGTGATCCTGCAAGTTTACTGGCAAAATGAGTCTTTTGTATCAAATGTTTCCTACTTGCAGCAAACCGATATTTTTCTAACGTTCTCCAGGCGTATAAAATGCATGCAGATGCTTTTTCCTTCTTGTAAACATTTTTCTTAGCTGGTGCATAAAAATTTGCTTGTATAAAAAAAATTGCATGCAAAAAAAAGGTCAGATGTTCCGTTTTGGTAGTTAGCGATTGATATATACAAAATAATATCTCACAAACGTGTCCCGATTCCGAGATAAGAAAGTTTCAATTCTTCTGCTCATATAAGTAATATATCGATCATGAGAATAACAAAATTTCATCACGAGATAACAAAATTTCAATTCTTCTAAGTAATTCATCGATCATGAGAATAGATTTCAAAACACTAGTGTCCATGCCCAGAATTAAAAGGCACATAAAAGAATGTGGATCAGAAATTCTGAAAATTTCCCATTTAATTTTATGAGTGGTCACGTTTCTGCTTTGAGTTTCACAACTTCTTTTTCCCCAAAACGTGACAAAATGTAGGTTCTTTTCCCAACCATTTATGCAAGATAGACGCTTCTGAGATCGGAAGTCCGGAATATAATACCGCTCTCCATCAAAAGAATGCATAAATAATTTGGAGACCTGGGCAAAGTAAAGGAATAAAGGAAAATTTGAAGAAAGTAAGAAATTTAGCCGGTCCAGGGCAAAATTAAATGAATAATTCCTATTTCAATTTTTATCTTTTATTAAGTGTACATATAAATGTTTGTGGTACGTTTATATTTCTATTTACTTTCTTGACAATGGAAAAATTTTAAATATTTTTTATTACAATAAAAAGTTAGTTGTTTTCTGTAATAACTCAATATTTCTCTGCAATACAATACAGTAGACTTGAGTTATAGCACAGCCGGTCTACACACAGGCCGTGGCGCCACTGAGGAGAAATTGTCGTGACGTCACTGTAAGAGGGGAGCATTCGGAAAGAAAAGAACAAAAATCCAAGCGCGGTCAGCGTCCCTCGTGGAATGGTTGATGATTGCAAAACGTTTTTGATGTTTTCGGAATTTTCTATTAGTTTTATAGCATCCTGTTTTGTGCATAATAAGTTGTTCTTATGTTTTATTATCATTTAACTAATGTTCATGGGTGCTTTAGAGCAATTTTTTAAATAGTTTATATCTGCGTAATTATCAATGCCTCGCACGTGTTCCGTTCCCGGTTGCCGGTCAAACTATACTGCAATTTCTAAAAGTATAATGATTTTTCAACAAGAGCAGCAAAACAACAGCCTGCCAACTTTAGAAGATATCAAGGTTTATTTTTGTACTATTCAAGGAGAAAATTGAACCCACCTTTCAATCGATGACAAGCTGTATCGTTTTAAAGTTTGCATTAATGCATCACCTGTGCCATGTGTTATTGCGAGTATCAGCATATGCCAAGAAAAAACGTTCGATGTGTTTTTTGAAAATTTCCAGTGCAGTGAGAAGCAGCTACAAAAATGTGGAATGCAATTTAGCCTAATTATAAATAAACGTGATCTGGATTTATTAATAAGTGCATGTGAAACTGTGCATACTACTCCATCACAATTTAATTATATCGAAGCCGCAGTGAAGCTGTTGGAGAAGCAGAAGCAGGTATGTTTAGAAATTTGTCCCGCCAAATTAGACTTTTTAATGGAACAAGTAAAACTGCTAGAAAAACCAAAAAATCAGCTTCGATTTTCACAAGAACTGTTTATTCTATGCTTTAAAATATACTTATCTAGTTCTTCGTGCTATAAGGCATTTAGAAATTCAAAGGTGTTGACATTGCCTCATGAGAGAACATTAAGTAGAATTTCAAAAAAGTTAAATGTGGATTCAGATTTTTTTAATCCGTGTAATAGTTATTTAAAACGTAGGGTACAATGTTTAAACGAAGACCAAAAATTTGTCTCTCTCTTAATTGATGAGATTTATGTTGATCCTAGGTATACGTTTAAATGTGGTAAATTACCAGTGATTGTTTTGATAATAATGAAAAAGCAAAAACTGCCCACCTGTTTTTGATTACATTTATGTTTTCGAATTATAAAGACGTAATAGCAATTGCCCCAGTTTCAACGCTTACGGTACAAAAGCTCTATAATTTGGCATCTATGTTAATTTGCAAGTTAAAAGAACTTGACCTTAATGTATTGTCTGTTATTACTGATAACAACAATTTTAATAGAAGCATGTTTGCTTTTTTTAAGAAACACGATAAATTTAATGATGCTGTATATAATCCAAGTAATCCTGATATACCTCTGTATTTGATGTATGATCCTGTTAATTTATTAAAATCTATAAGAAATAATTGGTTAAATGTAAAAGACACTAAATTGCAGTATCCTGATTTCCAAAATAGTAATGGAAACCTTAAAGAGGCAAATTTTTCTGATTTACGGAATTTGTGCAACTTTGAAAAAGATAAACTCCTTAAATTTTCTCACCTGTTAACATTAAAATCGTTATATCCATCTAACATTGAGAGGCAAAAAGTATCCCTTGCATTAAAAGTATTCAATATTCAAAACTCTAACATTTATTAGAAATCAATTGAAGTGATTTTTCTCATCAGCAATGTGAAAATATTTAAAATTATATGTAAAAATAGAATTGTCACACAATATTTTTTTGCTATTATACTTATGGTTGTAGAAATTTTGATGTCATATTAATTGCATTGTTTACAGTAGTAGAAAAAAAATGAAAGCTACTCAATATTCATTAACACTGGGTTTGTAACTGTAAAAGGATCTAGATTATATATAATTTTGTAATCATTTGGACAGAGTAGTTCTTGCTTGGTGGGAGCTCCAGTAAAAAATATACCCCCCCCCCCTTCCCATCTAAATTTAGATAATCTTTATGAAATTAACTGTGCTAAAATTTAGGCATAAAAATGAGTAAAAGTTATTATTTTGAAATATTTTTTAACTCTCAATTTGCAAGTTTTCCCGAGTTAGCGAGAGTTCCCCTTCTAGCGTATCCTCATGATTCTGGCGCCACGGCCTGAGTGTAGGCCGGCTGTGGTTATAGCGACCTTGAAGGTATCCTTCGCCGTAGGGACGTTATATCATATGGACGTTATATCAAACATTCATGTTCCAAGTTTTCTTTGGGAGGGGGGTGGGGGTGGAAGCAAATGTCGATTTTCTCACCTTGCCAATCTCCCTTTTCTAGAAGCAGATTTTTATCAACATTTTCTAGGATCGCCTTCTTTATCTCAATGGCCAACGTTGAGCTCCTAGTCTTGGGTAAAAGGGGTATCATTATCTAAATGGCAAACACTTCACAAAACGGTCCGTCCTCTAGAGAAATGATAGTCCAGTTCATACGGCTATCCAGCAATTCAAGATTCAAGAATTAGGGAATCCTAGACTGGTAGATACCAGTTTTAACCTGAGATGTGAAGTTAAGAGGATATTAAGAGTTTTGTGAATGTAGGGAAAGTGGGGGATAAAATAGATTGCTCCTATTCACATAAAATGATCGAAATATATTGCAGTGCATTGCAGAGACTCCAATTTCGATAAGTGCCTCACTCGATATCCGTGAGAGAATATGGGGGGTAAATTAGAAGCCAACATTCTCGAAAAACTCGAGAGAGTTTTCAGCTAAGAGATGTTTTCAGCTTCTGTTTACATTCACGCGACATTGGAAGGAAATATTAGGTGTGAGTCAATTATTTGGAATTCCAGTTCTAGTTCTTTTGTTCACTACGTATGGAGGATGAGGTGTTTTACTGTCGGCAGGGACGTCCACCCTAGGTGGTGAAGGTAAGATTACATTCTTGACCATAAATAATGTTACTATAGCCTAACTTAATTTCACTGGAAATTCCTAAGAAAAGAACCCTCTTCTAATACTTGGAGTCTGCGGACAATGATTAGTCTTTGCACTTCAAGTTTGCTGAGCGGTGCTTCATAAGATCACTGTAATGAATTTTTTAACGCGTTTCGTTATAACAATTTCAAAATAGTATTGCGCCTATAGGAGAGCTTCAGAAACCCTCTTAATCGGTCGTTATATCGCAGCAAGTCTCTAAGTCGCAGATAGTTGCTATATGACGAGTCGACTGTATTATGCATAGTACAAGCAGTATTCATAGTAATATACATATAGTATGGAATATGGAGCGCAAAGTTTCTAACCAAGGAACTTCGTCTCAGTAGATTTCCCATGGTCATGCATATAATATTCTATACTTAAACACATAGAAAGAGCTATTAGAAACATCATAAAGGGAGTTTCCATAGCTAGGTTTGCGTTTCCACTCAGATCACAATATCCATGGACAGGTTTCGTATTTTTTTATGAAAACTTCAACTTGAAATAGCCGATTTGTTCAATGTTTGCAGGAAAAACGTGCTTTGTGCGTCAATCTTACGACTCATATTGAGACTTACAAAGGGATTGAATGACAGAACTAAATTCATCATTCTTCATAGCTGTCGAAAACATTTTGACACACAGCAAATTTCCTTGCTGCTATTGTTGGACAATCGTTTCAGTAGTTCCATGGTTAAGAGGGTAGATTGATCAGCTGGTGATTCTATTTCTCCGCATGACTACATTTCTTTGCAAAGGTGACTGGTCAATTTAACTACGATGGAGTGAAAGATTGAGATATGAATAATTCTAAAATGTAACTTTTATTTGGATACTACAACTTATGGCAGAGGATTTAATTCACTGAGATAGGTGTTAAAAATAGAATTATATCCTTTATTAGCAAAGGACAGGAATGAGGTTTATACAGATAAGAAGTTGTATTTCGAACTAATTCTCAACTGAAATAGGGTTTTATAACCATGCATGAAATATATAGTGAAGGTCTGATTCCTAAATATTGTTGAAATTGAAATTTTCCTTGAACCACCTAAATTCATAGCACCGCTTCAATTCACGGGGCACAATGTCAAACAAAATGTTACTTTGAATAAAAGGGCAGGGAAATAATAAAATGACAGTATAGATTGTAAGTTGCACTTTGATCTGAAATAGAAGAATCTATCTTGATCAGAAGAGATCAATATCATAGGGTCTACATTAGACATAGGAAAAATGCAGTCGTCTTACTTTTCAATAGATAAAACTTCGTCTATCTAGCTGAAGATCAGTAAATATAGAAAGAGATGTAGTCGACTTAGTTGTTCAATAGATGTAATGTCATTTGCCTAGGCAGTGATCACTTATTCGATTCAATACTTAGACAAGTCATCTTTACAAAATTGTTTGGAAAAAGTTACAAAATTATTTCTAAAAGATATTTCATTTTAAATAGGAATATTCGAGATTAATAAGAAACAAATTAAAATATTTATCCTTCCGTCGATCCTTTTAGGTATAAAAGGGATCGAAGAAAACTAACGATTACCCTTTTCCATTTAAGTCATATGTATTTGGGAAATTTTAAAGAGCTTTACAATTGATGTTGGGAATTATCTTCGCTGCAATGATTTATGAGTTTTATGATTATGTTCTTTTATGCACACAATTTTCCAAGTAAAGTGTTCTGCATTTATTTAAATTCTATTGAAAATGGCAAAATGGTTAATATAGCTTCAGAAGAAATAAATATATTTTAGATATAATTACATGTTGAATATTTGCAGTTAAAGTGTAAGTATTTTTGAAAGATCTGTCGTGTTTTTATTTTCCAGACAGATTGCATTTCATTCAAGTAAGTCTGTGTCTGAAAATTTTAAAGTTTCATTTCTGTTTTACTGTTTCACAGTTCAAGGTTTGATCATTGCTCATAAAAATCTTGTGTGTATCAAATGTGAGTAACTTCAAACTCGACTTTTGTGAGATTGTGAACTGAATTTTGTGAGATCTGCTTCTGCTGAATACTGTACTGAGGCTGTAGTATTGTTTAGAATTTTTCAGGCCCTCTATGATATTTTCTCAGCATCAACTTAGAGGTGGTATATTTTAAAACGATATCTTTTGAAAAGAACAACACCTCTGTAAAATATTTATCTGAAACTCGTTGGTTTACCAGAGTAGACGGTACAAGTGTTTTCGTACAAGCCTTTAAGAAAATTCAAGACGCTGTACAAGACATGTTTAAAGTAACCATGTAACCATATAACCAGCTAACTAGAGTAACCATATAACTAGCAACTCGGTTGGAAGCTGAGGGTCTTAAACTTCCAAACGAGCTTCTAACCGAAAAAATTTCATAGATCTTTAAAATTATCAGTTTTATATGACATACTGATAAATCGTTTTCAAAGGAATTTTATCTTCTAGTATCACCTAAGGAGGCAGGTTCAGACCAATATATTGTTATGACGTATTCTATAGAATCGTGGGTGTAGAAGGCTCTGGAAACAAGAATGAGTCCAAATTTCGGGATAACTATCAGGTTTATTCACAAACACAGCGTAAACAGGAACAATATACAGTAAAACATCACTTATATGCTTCATTAGTTTCGCACATAACCTGTAGTATTCTCAAAACATTGACGACAGTCATTTCACAAACCAGATTCTACTATTCTCAAAGCACTGACGTAAGTCAAAGTTCAGTGTAGCTCTTATATTGTTAACTGCTCTCCATCGGAGTGATGATTCCTTTTTTAGACTCTCTATGGAATTCTGGAAATCTCTGATATCGCGTAGAATATTGGGTATTTCGAGGTATTCTCCAATATTTGAAAAGTCATCAAATGTCGCCAAATTGGCAATAAATCGCGAAATATGGCAATCCTTCTTTGGACTACGGTATTTGCAAACCTATGCTCACGCCATGGGAAAGGATGTTTGTAGGGGTGTTTTCCTTAGAGGAGAGATACGAAGTAGAGTTACTAGAACCCTTGATTTGGTGTTCCATCGTTAAACCACGTGATTACTGGCAAGAACTTTTTTCTCCTGTCATTTCAGTGTTATTTCAATGGAAGCTTGTTAAGTAACTATTTAAAAGAGGTTAAAATGGTTTCGTCGCTGCTGTTACAACTGTACAGAAATACAAGTAAAATGGGGATCCATAACGTTTCATTGCTATATATAACTATTCATTACTTATTTGTTATTGTGTAGTTGTTTGGTATTAAAGTTCACTATTGAACAGTCTGGCTGATCTAAATTTCTGATTTGCATTGTAGCAAGCTATATAATATTTTTATCTTTTGATAAATTCTTATATTTTGATGTACTATTTGCACTTTTTGCTATTTATTAGAAAAGAAACTTGTTTTTAGTCAAATTCGTTTAAATAATTTGCATACATGCAAAATTATTCAAACGGTTCGTTTTGACAACCGAATTATTAGCCAAATGGATCTGTAAAAATAAAAGCTAAACATATTTCTGTTATGTTTACTTACAAAGTGCTAAATAAGTTTCATGTTGTTTGTGTTTAAGTATATCGTATATATTTTTTAATTGATTATACGGTAGTTGCTAGTTTAAATCAACTAAATTATTTTTCTTAACAGGTTTTAATAATTTATTTGATTATAATATATCAAAATTTGGTTTAAATGCCTGTTTGAAAAATATTTGATGCCGTTTTAACTGTTTCATATTTATAATATTTATAGAAGGGAACTGTATTTCTCGCTTCATGGTAAGTTCCTTTTATTTAACTTGGTCGGGTGTTTGTTTGTCAATGTGATTTATATTATTAATGCTTTAACTAATCAGATTCCATTAACCACAGTAACATCAAAATCGTTGCCTTTTATAATATATTTTAATTCTTTGGATTTTGAACCTTATCGGGCTAATGCGACAGCCGACATGGGCGCGCAATAGGAATGTGCTACTTTTTGGGAATAATTTGAAAACCGGAACAGCTAGAAATTCCAAATTCAGAATAGATCGGCCTTTCGTTGTATATTTTAATTCTCCAGATTTTAGCCCGTTTAAGAATAGCCCGTCTTGGGCCCGCAAAGAGGGGGAAATATGGAAAAATTCTCGGAGCCCGTAATGGTTGAGCGACCTGGGTTTGAATTTATGCAGAACATTTTCTATCTACATGCAGTTTTTCTAGCATTAGGCCCGGAATTATTGTTTTTTCGGGGTCAGGACTCACTCGGGGTGGCCCTTCCCGCAATAGGAATATATTCATTTTTGAGGAATAATTCAAGAACTGAGTAGCTAGAAAATCTAAATTTGGAATGTCGTTTCCTTCTGCGATATATATTGAGTCCTTAGTCTATGATTTTCTAGTAGCTATTGCTCTAATATGTTATTTTTCAGTACATTAAAATCATTAAAAAGTTTGAAATTGTGTTTGTTATAAGTTTTTTCATTATATTTTTCTTTTTCAAATATTGCTCAAACCGAAAAGATTGTTCGGTTTCTTCCCACATATGAACAATATCAGAATAGGCAATTTTTAGTGATCTCAACTTTTTTATGCTTAAAAGCGATACATTTGTCACCTCACTTTTTAAAACTTTTAGTTATTCTTCACAGTATATCTTTTCATTTGATATAAAATATTTAAAGTACATTTTCTTTCACATGATGAAGTTTATAATTACATTCTGCTAAAAAGAGCAATTATGTTATTTTAGCTTCAGTTCTCAAAAATATATTTGTAATAATCTTTAGTTCACGTATCTATAAATTCACTGCATTAAAGACTTTTTTAAAAATCAGAAAATTTTGATTTATTTTTATCGTTACGCTTTATGTATGTCTCCAAATGCCCCTCCAATGGAGCTCATGTGCACAGTTGAAGCTTTTTTTTAAACCGATCATAAAGTAAAGACATCTTTAATTAAAAAATCTGCTAGAAATTCCTCCAAATAAGAAAACCGTTTCATTTGCGGAAATTTTTGGTAGAAATAACGATCACACTTTTGGGAAAAATGAAGAAAGAAAAGAACAAAATCAGATGTGCCACCTCTGCCATAGGTAACCCAGATTAAGGGAAATATTATTGAAAACATTTCTACCTTTTAGATAAAAGTTTATTAGAAAGCTAATTTTCTATTCCAAACAAACCAAACACTAAACGAGGAAGTACAAAATCCTTTCCTATTATAATACCACCAAGCACTATAATTTTTGTTTTCGTGGGATTCTTAAAATACGCACCGAAAAGATATTTTCGTAACCACTAAGCAAGCATTTCTTGTTATTTTAGAGATGCCAATCGCCAAAAGCACCGAGTAATAGATTAATCCGCCAAATGTGACAGCTCGTCTGCCTGTAGTCATATGATTAACTGCAGGACAAGTTCTTGGAGGAAAATCTAATGGACTAAATCGCTCTGCTTCTTATTCCTGCTCTAAGGTTATATTGGCCTCCAAAATTGGTTAATATTTTCATTACATTTTTACGCCAATATTGGTGTTACATCAGAAATATTGACGTAATATTGTCCCAATATTTGAAGCCAATATTGGACCAATTCTGTCAAAATATCTTATTTTTTATATTGGTCCAATATGGGATTGCTACTAGGGCAACAACAAATTCTGCGGGGGTGGGGAGGACTCAGTGGGAATCTCCACTTCCGGTTCTGAAACTATCACTTTCTATTTAAAAATTTACATTTTTCTTGAAACATCTATTTCACGGAATATTTTTTTTTCTCAAAATAAATATAGCTTAGAGGATGACTGACATCGATTCGTCATCCAAATCTTGATATGAGAGAATAAGGATTTGTATGTCCAGTCTGCAAAAATTTCTTGAAACTTCCATTTTTCAAGATCGGTTATAGGTAGAACTTATACAATGACTGATATTAATTTAACATACAATTTTTGCAGGAAGTAGGGGGTTCAACGATTTTCACTTTCGGTTCGAAACATTCCTTCTTAACATTTTCTCAGGATTGATTATAGATAGAGATTAGATGATGGTTAATATGTATTCAGCATGCATTGAAATCCGGAGAAGGGGGAGGTTTGCTACGGATTTCCAATTTCAGTTCGGTAGATGACACGTCCATTTTTTTTCGAAAATTCGTACAACTGTACTAAATAAATAATGTTTCGTCACACATGAAGTTCACACACCATTTGTCATCTCCGGCCACACAAACAGCTGCCATAAACCTTCGGGTTGCTCGTGTGGTCTGGGCCTTCTACCACTTGTCACCTTATGGAGTCTCCTTCACGAATTTATTGTTTTGTTCGTCTGGTTTAAATGCCACTATAAGTTTTCTTGTCCACGTTTTCACGCAACGTTTTTACGCTGCTTTGCCGTTTCCATATAAAATACGCCAAAAGTGGGTATGAATAGCGAAGCATAAATTTAACATCACTTCTCTTAGCTGAATGAAACTTAACAATGATTTGTAATACGTATTCTTCAATTCCATATTAACCTTTTGCTTACGGGTGGGACAGCGTCCATTCCAAACGAAGAACCTCTAAAAAAGACTGGTATTTGACATACTCTATCCCAAAGAGCTCGATCCCTCTTTGCAGACATTGGCGTTCATGGACGACTTGAGGAAAGACGGATCCACTTGAAGTAAGACAAGTGATAACACTAGTCATCAGTGGGTGACCACTGATGACTAGTGATTATACACTAGATATTTTAAATTATTTTGTTAGTTTCAAAAACACAGTATGTTCGGGTTAACTTCGATTTTAGCAATATGAGCGAAATTTCGTCTCCACTGTTTTTGTAAATAAATGTAAGAACTACATACAATGCGCATCCGAAACAATGAAAAAATTGAATAAAATTCTGTGCAGTCAACAATGCATGGATGACGTCACAATGAGCTTTATACACCAATCGTAGATGTTTCTGTTTTCCATTATTTGGAGATCATTTTCTGATACATTTTTAAGCTGCTAGCTTGAGAATATTGAAAACTCGTACTTTCAAGAATGCTTTTGACTCTATTTCGAAGTGATGATGGTCTGGAAAGCGATCAAGCGTTTCTTCCAAGGTGAGAAGTAAGTACATCCGGTTATATGCAGAAGTATAACGCTAAGTATTTAAAAATAACATCTCTATGGGCTATAGATTCCATTTAGCTGTGTTATCTGTAACATGCCTCGTCTTTAAGACAGTTTTATACATTGAAAGTGTATTACATTTTTTCAGATTTCATGCATAATATATAAAATTTATCTTATTTTATATTTTCTATAGTTTCTCTGCCATGTGTCATGCATTGCCAACATTAACAGCCATCACTTTTATGCATTTGACCCAGTCATTTTCCTTGGAATTTTATGGAGTTTTACTGATACTAATATATGTTTCTTCACTACATAATAATTTATCTGTCACTCATCACAAATACAAAAATCTGATGTGGGCAGCACATGACTTTCCCTATATAATGCAATGATTTGACTTCTTTAACGGTTAAAAAGTGATGAAAAGATCCACGGCACAGTGTTTGTAACGTTAAATTGTGCATTAGACGCGGTAAACTATACATCCGGATGACAACATCTAAAACTATTTTGTACCCAATTAACTTTTATTTCGAGCATCTCGGAATGGACAATGATCAATATGGATAGCATCAACAATAAGCAATAAAGTCCATATATTTAAATATTTTAATAATAAATTCATCAATTCGGCGTCATTTTCATTAACTTGGTGCCAAAATTCGTCGCCAGAATTTTGCCAAGCGTACGTTACAGGCGGGGTCTTATATTCTTTCCAAAATATTGAATTTTAATCAATTCGTTGTCATTTTCAATGATTTAGCGTCATTCTTATCAATTTGGCGACAATTTCATCAATTTGGTGACATTTAAAAACTCACCAAGTTGGCGATTTTCCGTCTAATTCGTCTCTAAAATTTCGTCAAACATTATGGTCGGAGAAATGGGTTATTCTTATAGCAGATAAAGACTAATGGCGTCCAAATACAAAACTATTACTAAAAGTATCTTCTCATATAGTAGATTCTTATTCTTTCCAAGATATTGTATTTTCATCAATTAGTCTTCCTTTTCATTGATTTAACGTCATTTTTATTAATTTGGTGACATTTTTATCAATTTGGCTATATTTTCGTCAATTTGGGAACATTTAAAAGACTCGCCAAGTACACTATATTTTGCCAAATTCGCAGCCTAAATTTCACTAAACATTGTTTATGGAGAAATAGGTTAGTCTTTTGGTAGATAAATGACGACTAATGGCGTCAAATTACAAAGCTATTACGCAAAGTGTCATCTGTCGTGAATGGAACGAACTAGATCTACCAGAATGCTGATAAAGTATTTATCGCATAGTATTACACATGAAATGTGAACAGATTTCACAGTAGCTAGCGTTTTATAAAGTTTATGTCAATCGTTTTCTAATGAAAACATGCATAATAAATGATTATTTACTTAACTTTGTTGAATGCTTTCATAATTTTTTTTTAAATTTCATTTCAAAATTTAGAAGAGTTCTGAACATTCGATTGCGCGTAAAAACAATAGGTTTCTAGTATTCACTGATTGTGATTTTTGTATAAAATTTTGTTCTGATCTCTTAATTCGTTCGTGAGATATCCTCTCCCCCCACAAAATAACCTCTAAAAACAGGTATTTGACATACCCTATCCCAATCAGTTCGATCCCTCTTTGCAGACACTGACGTCCATGGACGACTTGAGAAAAAACAGGACGGATCTACTTGAAGAAAAACAAGTGATAACACTAATAATCAGTGGGTGACCATTGATGACTAGTGATTATATACTAAATATTTTAAATTATTTTTTCAGTTTAAAAAAACAGTATGTTTGAGTTAACTTCGATTTTATCAACATGAGTGAAATTTCGATTCCACTGTTTGTGTAAACAAATGCAAAAGCCACATACAATGCGCATCCGCGAAACAATGAAGAAATTGAATAAAATTCCGTGCAGTCAACAATGCATGGGTGACGTCACAATGAGCTTTATACACCAATCGTAGATATTTCTGTTTTCCATTGTTTGGAAACCATTTTCTTATACATTTTTAAGCTGCTAGCATGAGGATACTGAAAACTCGTACTTTTAAGAACTCTTTTGACTCTATTTCAAAGTATTGAAGGTCTGCAATGCGATCAAGCATGTCTTCAAAGGCAATAAGTAAGTACATCCGGTTATATGCAAAAGTATAACGCTAAGTGTTTAAAAATAACATCTGTATGGGCTATCGTTTCCATTTAGCTGTGTTAGGTGTAACACGCCTAGTCTTTAAGACAGTTTTATCCATTGAAAGTGTGTTACATTTTTTTCAGATTTCATGCATAATATTTATCTTATTTTATATTTTCTATCGTCTTACTGCCATGTCATGCAATGCCAACATCAGCAGCCACTTCCCGTTTCCTTGTGAAGCCAGCGCTTCTGTGCATTTGACAAAGCCATTTTCATTGGAATTTAATTGAGTTTTATAGATAATACGTTTTTCTTTACTACATAATAATTCATCTGTCACTCATCGCAAATACCAAAAATCTGATGTATGCAGCACATGACTTTCCCTATATAATGCAATGAATTGACTTCTTTAACGGTTAAAAAGTGATGAACAGGTAGGTCCACCTCACAGTGTTTGTGACGTTAAGTTTTGCATTGGACGCGGTAAATTGTACATCCGGATGACAACATCTAAAACTATTTCGTACCCAATTAACTTATATTTCGAGTAACTAGAAATGGGCAATGATCAATATGGATAGCACCCGCAATAAGCAATAAAGTTCATATATTTAAATATTTTAATAATAAATTCATCAATTAGGCGTCATTTTCATTAACTTGGTACCAAAATTCGTCGCCAGAATTTTGTTAAGTGATACAGGCGGAGTCTTGTATTCCTTTCATAATATTGGGTTTTAATCAATTAGTTGTCATTTTCAATGATTTATTGTCAGTTTGTAGACAATTTCATCAATTTGGTGACATTTAAAAAACTCGCGAAGTTGCCGATATTACGTCTAATTCGTCGCTAAAATTTCGTCAAGCATTATGGTCGGAGAAGTGGGTTATTCTTATAGCAGGTAAAAACGACTAATGGCGTCTAAATACAAAACTATTACTCAACGTATCTTCTCATTTTTATGCACTCCTCAGCTGTTCCTAGCTGAGGAGTGCATATCCCCTTGAAAATCCAATCTTTCGTGTCAGTACCCTCTTCGTTTGAACTTTTCATTTTATGACCCATTTCTTCTTATTAGAAAATATTTCTAAAATGTAAAGGTTTTATCGTTTTTAAAATACGGGGAATTTTTTGGGATTCACGACGATTTTATCCCAACGATTTTTTCGAAGACAGTTTCAAAGATCGTGATAGATACATTTGAACTAGGTTTTTGATGTGAATAACATTTACGTTTGGGGCATCTGTTGTGAAATCGGAGCGTTACGAAAACTGTAAAAACTTTGGGCGCTTATATCTCCGAAACTAACAGATAAAGGTGGAAACTTATTTTAACGGAAATAAGGTACAGATTCTGAATATGCAAAAATAATTTCAATATTTTAATGTTTCGAACTGTTTTAATATTTTGAAACTAACTCAAAAATAATTCAAAAAGCATCTGTCTGAGCGAATTTCATTTCCATTTTGCTTATTTTCACTCGAAACACCTTCGAAACTATAAAAACATAGATATAAATAGTAAGCGACGGAAATATGTTTTAGAATATCTAGTTTTTAACACTTTAGAACATAGTTGAGAAGTGTTTATGACTTTGTTCATTCTGTCTGTCTGTCTGTCTGTCTATCCGTTAGCACGATAACTGCCTTAAAAATGACTTCATCAAAATGAAATTTTAGTATGTTGGTCAGACAGTCTGTGGGACCTATGGGAATATAAATGAATAATATCACCCAATTAGTTTTGTATTGAACCCGAGTTGAAAAAATGAAATGCATTGAATCCTATGGGACCTAATTTTTCAAACATTTTTTAAGCGAATTCCTTCGAAAGTTTTATGAAATATAAAATTATCCCATAAAACATATGAACAAAATTTCAGCAGAATATAGTCAGCAGTTTTGTAAATAAAAATTAAAATAATAATTACACCCTTTACATGCAGAGATCAAGTGACCATTATATGAAGAGATCACGTGACCCACTTTAAAATAAAATATGGCATCCATCTTGTATCAAAATCGTGATTTTTAAAGTTCTTTTATTTCATATTTAGTGTAGTATCCGTCTTAAAACCGCTTTATTTTTGCTTAAATTCTGTGCATCAATGTTATGAAACAACGCAATTACAATATCTTTGAGTTTAAATGATCAACACTATTTGATTATTTCTACAACGAAACCTAATTTTCACTTATGGAAAATGTAATCACCAAAATATGTGGAATGAGTTGTATAAGAATTGTTGCATTTCTTTAACGCAAAATTATTTAGCTCATGGAGTTTGCAATATAGTTGATATGAAATGAAATATTCATTGATTTTACACAGAGAAGGACAATTTTTTCGATGACGTTTTAAGCATGGAATTTAATTACTTGTACCTCCATGGTCTTAAGTTTTTAAATAAAATAAATTATTATACTATTGGGATGAATGAAATGAATGGAAAAATGTTTATGAATGAAATGCTGCTTTTATAGAGAGAGCCAGGCGTGTTATATTTCGATGACATCATTTGAATAAATTTCAGTTGTTTTCGATGAAGTTTTCAAATATAATAAATTATCGTAGCATGATGATAGTTTTAAAAATACTACCGGGGAATGTATCGCATATTCGAGATGTTTAAACCAGGCAATTTATATTTTAATGCCGTCATTTGAATGAAGTTCATTTTTTTCAATGAAGTTTTAAGTTTTCAAATATAATAAATTAATGTAGTATTGTGATAATTTTAAAAACATTACCGAGGAATGTATCGCAATTTAGAGATGTTTTAATAAAATTGCATTGAAGTTGGAAAGTGTTTCATAATCAATGCTTTATGCATGGTTGATCTTTCTTGTTAGATTATAATTTGTTTTTAAAAAGTTAGAGTCTTGTTAAGTTGAAGAAGATTGAAAATGAAGTATGCAATGTCTATATCTGAAAAACTCTGAAAACTCGGCAAGAATTTATAGATCTTTGAATGCTTAATTAGATTTCGGATCGAGCTCTTAGTTTTTAAAGTAGACTTTCGATATTTTAGTATTTTTACGTGGGTGGAAAATCTGTAATGCTTAGCTCAATCTATTTACTGACTCCTCGGTGCAAAAGCACGAGATATTTTATTTTGTTTAAAAAATTAGGAGGTTAAATGAACTTGGGGATTCTAAAGACGTTCAATGATAGGCGCGCTTTGAACAGAATTGATGAAAATATACGTATTTAAGTGCACATATTTATGTGTTTATAGATGAACTGGAATGCTGGACATAACCTTCTTATTTCCATTATTATGCATTGGTACATTTAAAGCAGCTTAATCGTATTTTATTTAAATATAGGAGCTAATATAACATTAACAAGAAAAATCAATCATGCATAAAGCATTATGAAACGCTTTCCAACTTCAATGCAATTTCATTTAAACATCTCTAAAATGCGATACATTCCTCGGTAATATTTTTAAAATTATCACAATACTACATTAATTTATTATATTTGAAAACTTCATCGAAAACAACTGACATTTATTCAAATGACTTCATAGAAAAAATAACACGCCCGGCTCTCTCTATAAAAGCAGCATTTCATTCATAATACTTTCCCATTCAATTTATTCATCACAGTACTAAAATAATTTATTTTATTTAAAAACTTTGGACCATGGAGCTACAAGTAATTAAACTCTATGCCTAAAACTTCATTGAAAAAAAATTGTCCTTCTATCTGTAAAATCAATGAATATTTCATTCATATCAGCTATGCAGACTCCATGAGCTAAATATTTTTGCGTTAAAAAAATACGGCAATTCTTATACAACTCATCCTACATATTTTGCTGTTTACATTTTACATAAGTGAAGAATAGGCTTCCTTGTAGAAATAACCAAATTTGGATGATCATTCAAACTCAAATATATTGTCATTGCGTTGTTTCAATATGTCGATGCACAGAATTTAAGCAAAAATAAAGCGGATATAGGACGAATACAACACTCAATATGAATTAAAAAGAACTTTAAAAATCACGATTAGAGACAAGATGGATGCCATATTTTATTTTGAAGTGGATCATGTGATCTTTTCATATCATGGTCACGCGATCGCTTCATATAAGAGGTGTAATTATTATTTTAATTTTTATTTAAAAAACTACTGAATATATTTTGCTGAAATTTTTTTTATATATTTTATGGAATAATTTGAATATTTCCCAAAACTTTCGAAGCAATTAGTGAATTTTAAATCCGCTTAAAAATATTTGAAAAATTAGGTCCCATAGGGTTCAATGTATTTCATTTTTTCAACCCGGGTTCAATCCAAAACTAATTGGGTGAAATTATTCATTTATATTCCCATAGGTCCCACAGACCGTCTGAACAAGATACTAAAATTTCATTTAGATAAAGTCATTTTTACGGCAGTTATCGTGCTAACGGACAGACAAACAGACAGAATGAACAAAGTCATAAACACTTTTCAACTTTATTGTAGTGTTAAAAACCGTCTGTGTTTTGTTCTAATGCTTGTTACTTTCTTAATTTTTATCGTCTGTTTAGTTATATTTTCATTAATCGGTATTTTTATAACTTACCTACCCTGATACCGTCAAATTACGTATTCTTTAAAGCTTTATTCTAAACATCTAAATTTTTCGGAAATTATGGCGTTTCTAAATGCTCAACTAAGAAATGTGTAATACTGCATATTATATTCGTGCATTATCACAACTGTCCAATATTTCAATTCACAATAAATGTCATTTATTTAGTTGTATCACCAAAATACGAACCTTACCATACATTATACAATGTCAGACGCGAAATTTTAGATTTCAAAAATTTAGATTTCAAAGAAAAAAGAAAGAAAGAACAACTTTGGAACAACTTTAAGCCATCAATGCCAGATATAAACAGAAAGCGATAAAAATATTTAATACGAGATAAAGTATTTAGAAATCAATCACCTGTTTTCACAAAGCTTGCATCGTTTTCGAGCCATCGTCTTGTCAAATGGAAGATTGGAAATATTTCGTTTTTAAAGTGGTCACGTTTATATCTCGAAAACTAAAACGGAAGCGAGATTCGATCCTAACCCATAGAGGATATAACTGCAAAATGAAAGAATTACTTATTTTCAAATGGCAACAATGAAATCTTATATATATATAAAGGAGAAAAGTATGTATGTATGTATGTATGTATGATCCAACATCACGAGAGAACGGTTGAACCGAATTTGATGAAATTTGGTGAGTAGTCTTAAAATAGCCCGACTTAAAATTTAGTCCATGTTTCGAGTTTCTAACACCAGGGCTTGTCGCGATATTAATGAAAAACGAAACTTTCGTTTGTCTCATCATCTCGGGAGAACAGCTGCACCGAATTTAACGAAATTTTGTGGGTAGCTTTAAAATACCCCCCCTCCCCCCATAAAATTATTCCAAGTTTCCAGTTTCTACGACCGGTGGTTGTCGAAACATTAATGGAAAACGAAATTTTTCCTATGAGTTAGTTCTACTCTCTAACTCCATGATTCCTAACGAAAAAGGTTGGAAATCTTTGGTTTAAAAGGTGAACGTCAATTAAATCTCTGAGTTTTGTGGGAGTTTATTGAACGTATTAGTGACTTTTGAAGATCGCAGGTTTGAAATATGAATTTAAATGGAAACTGTATCACCATGGTTTATTTTTCATTGGCTTACTCGACAAATTTTATTAATTTGAATCTATATATATAAAGAAGAAAAGTATGTAAGCATGTATGATCCAACATCACGGGAGAAAGGCTGAATCTAAAGAGTTTTGATCGTAAATCCCGAGCAAAGCCGGGTAATCGCTGCTAGTCTTATATAAACATAAAAATTTCCCAGACTGGCGCACTCGAACTTGAGCCGTCAAAGTGCAAGCAGCTTATTGTTCAAGGTTCTGAATTTTCCTTAAGGAAATAGTTATTGACTTCTAGAGAATTTACAAATATATCCGTTAAAGCGCAGAAGCATTAATAAATGCAATGTTTTTAATTTTTTACAGGATATTTATAGGCATTTTCTTTTAAATACAATTTATTAGTGTCTGTATTAATGTGTTTGATGTTTTGCGATATTTGTTTAAACCGTAACATTCGAAAGTATATATAAGATAGATTATTTATGTTCAATATGTATTGCGTATTCCAATCGGCTAAATCCCAGAGACACCGGTACGGTGGTTTTTTTTTTTTATGGCGCCAAATCGGCGATAAACGGAGTGCTCTATGTTGCGACCTTGGTAACTCTTTTACTCTTCATAATCATAGCAACCTTGCGAGTTCGTTGGATACTATGGCAACTGCCTCAACATCGGGCACCAGAAAAGTCGCCAAATTTAAGACCGTACCGGTCTTTGGGATAATGCCCCAAAATCTGTAAGATGAAGTGTATTTTGAAATTCCTTTCTGTTTCTGATAAATGAATTAGGTAAACAATTTACGTTCGAATTTCTGAAATACAAATTTTCATTATGATTTATATGCGATTAAAAACTAAATTTCGTGATGCTTTTGTGCCGCAAATTCTAAAATAAAACATTTATAATTCTTAAAATTTGAATGTTTCGATATCTTACTATTCTTTAAATACAAGAAATCGAAACGGTTTGAATAGAAATCCATTTTGCCTCTGTTTTTCCGGTGCCATTTTACTGTTGGCGAATTTTGGCACATTTCTTGTTTACAGTACAATCAGAAATATTCTTTAGATTCAAATTCGGTTAAAATAAAAACGAATAAAAATTTTTATTGTGCAACATAGATTACATTCTAGATTTGGAACGTAACATTAATACCTGGCTGGCTCGCCTCTTTACAATATTGCCATTTTATTACGCATTTCATCAACGCATTTCTACAAAATTTCGAAGTTTGTTCGTAAAACCGGATCTTGGTTTACAATTTCATCCTTGATAATAAACTAACACAGAATCCATGTTATTTACTAGCTTGAAAATTGCTTTGAAGTTATTTTTAAATATATTCCTAAAAATGTAGTTTCCATCAAAGAAAACCATTATTTTTGAAACATGAGTGAATTTTTCCTCTTATTCCATATTTAATCCCCATTATGATTTACCTTTTACGAAAAACCGAATTTTTCGAAAATGTTCTGTAGAGGGGGCTTCACACCAAAACGTTCGAAACGTAAAATATGTAATAAAAAACATGATTTGCGATGAGATCGAGATTTTTTTCGGTTAATTTTTAATTTGGCATTATTTTACCATTATGAATAGCGTGCTAAAATTAAATTAGCATTAAATGAAAATTCTGTCATATTGCAAAAGTATTTTGAATTTGACTTCGGAGGTAATGGGAATTTTTTCTTTTTGCGACTGCAAAATATTTTCATTGTGTCGCTCCTGCCAACGATCGTCAATCGATCACTTTTTTTCGAGTGTATTCAATCAGATCATTTAAGACGTATTTCCGCGTTGTATTATCGTCATGTAAAAATCGGAGCATGGGAATTATTTTACTTCGAAACAGGCGATTTGGAAATCGAGTGACTTCATCTGTATCTGTATTATTTAAGTAAATAACGCTCATTTGGGACTCTGGCAACGACGAGGCATTCGTTCGCATTCGTTCTAGTTAAACATAAAATCTGGCGAGATATATATTTGTTTTATTACACACCGATATCAAACTTCAGTTTATGACTCTTCCACTGTAGAAGTAGGGACATTCTCTGTAGGGTCGTGCGCTGGTCGTAAGATGATGTGCTGAACTAATCAGAATTTTCCAATGGTTCTTAATGTCTTTATTACTCGATTTAAAGCTCGCCTATGCTTTTATAAGTGCGACTGGTGAAAAATATACCGTGCCAGGAAAAGCTATTTCGTTCATAAATAAATGTTCTTAAAATATTCTTGTTCTCAAATTTTTGACTCAAATATATTTTAAATCAGTTCTGTTGTTGAAATCTATACAAACAAAAACGACCAAAAATGCTGTTTGTAGCCTTTATAATGATCCGATTGGGTATAAATATGAGAAGCAGGTTCATAGAATCCAAATAAAACATGATGATTGGGAGAAAAATATTATAAATATTATGCAAAACAATATAAAATGTCTTAATCATCAAAATATTTAAGAAAAGCAACATTATTGTAGTATTCTGAAACTTTCTTTCGCTAGAAGGTGACAGTTCCATCCCCATGAAAATGAAAATTGTTATAGATTTGCCTTGTAATTGACTTTGAATGCATTATTACGTTACGATTCCCAATTCCGCGGAAACAAGGTTTAATTCTAAAACACTGAGAACAGTTTCACAATGGAAAAGTTTAACTCATTTAAATGGCAACAATAAAATATTTTATACGGATATATTATAAACGTAAGAATCTCAGAGTTTCTCATTCGAAGCTGAATTACCGAGCTGTAATCACCCGAGTTCCAAAGCTGAGAATTTTCTAAAGCAGAGAAAAGCAACAGACTTCATTTAGAAATCTTATCTGAATAAAGTAAGTATTCAAGCATGCACAATGTAACGCTTTAATTTTTATTTACAAGTTTCGTTCAAATCCCACAATTTCTTGCTCGTATTAAAGTATTTGAAATTTTACCCAAATATATGTTTCTATAAAACGTAACAATCCGATGCGGTACATACAATGGATTATATATGCTTGATGTGTCTCGAATAATTTCAAAATATGCAAGATTAAGTACATTTATAATCATATTTCTGCTTTTAATAACTAAAATAAGCTAAAAGTTTGCATTCGAAACTTCTGAAATTCAAATTTTGTTTACGATCTACATGCAACTATGATATAAGTTTTGTAATACTCAAATAATTTATAAAGTACTTAATTATAAGTGAATATGTTTTTAAACGTGAGCTAAACTCTTAATATTCCCTAACTACTAACGTTTAAAACAGGTTAGACGTTAAAAAAAATCTGATGTGGGAGGAACATGACTTCACCTATATAATACAATGCATTTACTTATCACACAGGGAAAAAATGATATATAAGATCCGCGAAACAGTGTTATTAGAGTTCAATTCTTCATATACGGCGGTTTTCCAACTGACAACATGTAACACTAATTCGAAATACCCAACTGAAGTCGCTCTAATTGACAATTAGCAATGTTGATAGTATCCGCAATAAACTATATAGTCTATGTATTAAAATATTTTACTAATTAATTCAACAAGAATATGGAGTCATTTTCATTACTTTAGCTTCGTTTTTATAATTTTAAAAATATTTTCTTCAGTCTGGGCCAAAATATTGCCAAGTTGTCGATATATCGCTAAATCAGTCACCAAGGTCGCCAAATTTATTGCCAACCGATACAGATAGACCGAGAGAAGAGTTTTTGTTACATAAAAATGTCTATTGGCGAACTATTAGACACCAATAAAATATGTTTCTATTACCTAAAGTCTCTTTGGTAAATGAAACATACCAGATTGTGAAGTATACGGAATGAATTGGCGCTCTTTCGTAATTTGAAAAATGAGTGGGGGGTCTGTTCTCCCGATCAACCGTATCGGGATTATCTATATATATCAACGTTTCGGGATTATCTATATATATATACGGGATATATATCAACCGTATCGTATTTATTTATTATATATCTATATTTTAATAATTAGTTCAACAAGAATTCGGAGTCATTTTCATTACTTTAGCTTCGTTTTTATAATTTTAAAAAGTATTTTCTTCAGTCTGGGCCAACGTATTGCCAAGTTGTTGATATTTCTCTAAATCAGTCACCAAGGTCACCAAATTTATTGCCAACCGTTACAGATAGACCGAGAGAAGAGCTTTTGTTCCATAAAAATGTCTATTGGCGAACTATTAGACACCAATAAAATATGTTTCTATTACCCAAAGTATCTTTATATATAATATATCTATATTTTGATAATTAGTTCAACAAGAATTCGGAGTCATTTTCATTTCTTTAGCTTCGTTTTTAAAATTTTAAAAAGTATTTTCTTCAGTCTGGGCCAACGTATTGCCAAGTTGTCGATATTTCTCTAAATCAGTCACCAAGGTCGCCAAATTTATTGCCAAGCGTTACAGATAGACCGAGAGAAGAGCTTTTGTTACATAAAAATGTCTATTGGCGAACTATTAGACTCCAATAAAATATGTTTCTATTACCCAAAGTATCTTTATATATAATATATCTATATTTTGATAATTAGTTCAACAAGAATTCGGAGTCATTTTCATTACTTTAGCTTCGTTTTTATAATTTTAAAAAGTATTTTCTTCAGTCTGGGCCAACGTATTGCCAAGTTGTTGATATTTCTCTAAATCAGTCACCAAGGTCACCAAATTTATTGCCAACCGTTACAGATAGACCGAGAGAAGAGCTTTTGTTCCATAAAAATGTCTATTGGCGAACTATTAGACACCAATAAAATATGTTTCTATTACCCAAAGTATCTTTATATATAATATATCTATATTTTGATAATTAGTTCAACAAGAATTCGGAGTCATTTTCATTTCTTTAGCTTCGTTTTTAAAATTTTAAAAAGTATTTTCTTCAGTCTGGGCCAACGTATTGCCAAGTTGTTGATATTTCTCTAAATCAGTCACCAAGGTCACCAAATTTATTGCCAACCGTTACAGATAGACCGAGAGAAGAGCTTTTGTTCCATAAAAATGTCTATTGGCGAACTATTAGACACCAATAAAATATGTTTCTATTACCCAAAGTATCTTTATATATAATATATCTATATTTTGATAATTAGTTCAACAAGAATTCGGAGTCATTTTCATTTCTTTAGCTTCGTTTTTAAAATTTTAAAAAGTATTTTCTTCAGTCTGGGCCAACGTATTGCCAAGTTGTTGATATTTCTCTAAATCAGTCACCAAGGTCACCAAATTTATTGCCAACCGTTACAGATAGACCGAGAGAAGAGCTTTTGTTCCATAAAAATGTCTATTGGCGAACTATTAGACACCAATAAAATATGTTTCTATTACCCAAAGTATCTTTATATATAATATATCTATATTTTGATAATTAGTTCAACAAGAATTCGGAGTCATTTTCATTTCTTTAGCTTCGTTTTTAAAATTTTAAAAAGTATTTTCTTCAGTCTGGGCCAACGTATTGCCAAGTTGTTGATATTTCTCTAAATCAGTCACCAAGGTCACCAAATTTATTGCCAACCGTTACAGATAGACCGAGAGAAGAGCTTTTGTTCCATAAAAATGTCTATTGGCGAACTATTAGACACCAATAAAATATGTTTCTATTACCCAAAGTATCTTTATATATAATATATCTATATTTTGATAATTAGTTCAACAAGAATTCGGAGTCATTTTCATTTCTTTAGCTTCGTTTTTAAAATTTTAAAAAGTATTTTCTTCAGTCTGGGCCAACGTATTGCCAAGTTGTTGATATTTCTCTAAATCAGTCACCAAGGTCACCAAATTTATTGCCAACCGTTACAGATAGACCGAGAGAAGAGCTTTTGTTCCATAAAAATGTCTATTGGCGAACTATTAGACACCAATAAAATATGTTTCTATTACCCAAAGTATCTTTATATATAATATATCTATATTTTGATAATTAGTTCAACAAGAATTCGGAGTCATTTTCATTTCTTTAGCTTCGTTTTTAAAATTTTAAAAAGTATTTTCTTCAGTCTGGGCCAACGTATTGCCAAGTTGTTGATATTTCTCTAAATCAGTCACCAAGGTCACCAAATTTATTGCCAACCGTTACAGATAGACCGAGAGAAGAGCTTTTGTTCCATAAAAATGTCTATTGGCGAACTATTAGACACCAATAAAATATGTTTCTATTACCCAAAGTATCTTTATATATAATATATCTATATTTTGATAATTAGTTCAACAAGAATTCGGAGTCATTTTCATTTCTTTAGCTTCGTTTTTAAAATTTTAAAAAGTATTTTCTTCAGTCTGGGCCAACGTATTGCCAAGTTGTTGATATTTCTCTAAATCAGTCACCAAGGTCACCAAATTTATTGCCAACCGTTACAGATAGACCGAGAGAAGAGCTTTTGTTCCATAAAAATGTCTATTGGCGAACTATTAGACACCAATAAAATATGTTTCTATTACCCAAAGTATCTTTATATATAATATATCTATATTTTGATAATTAGTTCAACAAGAATTCGGAGTCATTTTCATTTCTTTAGCTTCGTTTTTAAAATTTTAAAAAGTATTTTCTTCAGTCTGGGCCAACGTATTGCCAAGTTGTTGATATTTCTCTAAATCAGTCACCAAGGTCACCAAATTTATTGCCAACCGTTACAGATAGACCGAGAGAAGAGCTTTTGTTCCATAAAAATGTATATTGGCGAACTATTAGACACCAATAAAATATGTTTCTATTACCCAAAGTATCTTTATATATAATATATCTATATTTTGATAATTAGTTCAACAAGAATTCGGAGTCATTTTCATTTCTTTAGCTTCGTTTTTAAAATTTTAAAAAGTATTTTCTTCAGTCTGGGCCAACGTATTGCCAAGTTGTTGATATTTCTCTAAATCAGTCACCAAGGTCACCAAATTTATTGCCAACCGTTACAGATAGACCGAGAGAAGAGCTTTTGTTCCATAAAAATGTCTATTGGCGAACTATTAGACACCAATAAAATATGTTTCTATTACCCAAAGTATCTTTATATATAATATATCTATATTTTGATAATTAGTTCAACAAGAATTCGGAGTCATTTTCATTTCTTTAGCTTCGTTTTTAAAATTTTAAAAAGTATTTTCTTCAGTCTGGGCCAACGTATTGCCAAGTTGTTGATATTTCTCTAAATCAGTCACCAAGGTCACCAAATTTATTGCCAACCGTTACAGATAGACCGAGAGAAGAGCTTTTGTTCCATAAAAATGTCTATTGGCGAACTATTAGACACCAATAAAATATGTTTCTATTACCCAAAGTATCTTTATATATAATATATCTATATTTTGATAATTAGTTCAACAAGAATTCGGAGTCATTTTCATTTCTTTAGCTTCGTTTTTAAAATTTTAAAAAGTATTTTCTTCAGTCTGGGCCAACGTATTGCCAAGTTGTTGATATTTCTCTAAATCAGTCACCAAGGTCACCAAATTTATTGCCAACCGTTACAGATAGACCGAGAGAAGAGCTTTTGTTCCATAAAAATGTCTATTGGCGAACTATTAGACACCAATAAAATATGTTTCTATTACCCAAAGTATCTTTATATATAATATATCTATATTTTGATAATTAGTTCAACAAGAATTCGGAGTCATTTTCATTTCTTTAGCTTCGTTTTTAAAATTTTAAAAAGTATTTTCTTCAGTCTGGGCCAACGTATTGCCAAGTTGTTGATATTTCTCTAAATCAGTCACCAAGGTCACCAAATTTATTGCCAACCGTTACAGATAGACCGAGAGAAGAGCTTTTGTTCCATAAAAATGTCTATTGGCGAACTATTAGACACCAATAAAATATGTTTCTATTACCCAAAGTATCTTTATATATAATATATCTATATTTTGATAATTAGTTCAACAAGAATTCGGAGTCATTTTCATTTCTTTAGCTTCGTTTTTAAAATTTTAAAAAGTATTTTCTTCAGTCTGGGCCAACGTATTGCCAAGTTGTCGATATTTCTCTAAATCAGTCACCAAGGTCGCCAAATTTATTGCCAAGCGTTACAGATAGACCGAGAGAAGAGCTTTTGTTACATAAAAATGTCTATTGGCGAACTATTAGACTCCAATAAAATATGTTTCTATTACCCAAAGTATTTTTATTTATTATATATATATATATTTTAATAATTAATTCAACAAGAATTGAGTCATTTTCATTACTTTAGCTTCGTTTTTATAATTTTAAAAAGTATTTTCTTTAGTCTGGGCCAATGTATTGCCAAGTTGTCGATATTTCGCTAAATTAGTCATCAAGGTCGCCAAATTTATTGCCAAGCGTTACAGATAAACCGAGAGAAGAGCTTTCGTTACATAAAAATGTTTATTGATGAACTATAAGACACCAATAAAATATGTTTCTATTGCCCAATGTATCTTCTATCGTAAATGGGGCGAACAAGATTCAAGACCATAATGTAAACAAATTTATATCATAATATTGCATATGAATAGTAAACATATTTCCCAAAAGTTAATACTTTTTAATTTCATGTGACTCCTTTAATAAATTTATTTGAAAAATGCACAATATTTCGAAAACTGTGGATTTTAGCGTTCTAAAATCTATGCCATTAGCTTTGTAATGAAAAATTACAATAGACATATATGATCCTTTACGTAACATTCTTGAACGTTCTGATATTTTAAAGATTTTTTTTTAATTTCATTCAAAACATTTGGGGGAGGGGGGGGGGCATTTTCGTACCTTTATTTTGTGTTTAAATTCAGTAGTGTTTCAGTATTTGTGGATAGTAATAATCGTACCAAATTGCATTCAAAACGTTCGATTCGTTCGTAAGATATTGCATCCACATATGCCCATCCACACATATACAACTAAAAATGTTTGATTCGAATTCAGGGAGATTTGAAACGAACTCTTTCGTTGAAAACACATGCAAATTTTCGACCCCATTACAATGCTTCCCCTATATATTATACTATGCATATAGGGAAAGCACTAATTTATTTTTTGGCTGCTTTTGGGAGTGCTTTTTTATTGGCAAATTTTCTGAATATTTTTTTAGCGTATTTCTTGGTAACTGTGCAATCAAAGATATTCTGTTCGTGAAGGGGTTAAGGGAATGGGTTCCTTTGTGGGTCCCCTACTTGCGATCGGTTCACTCTTCTTCAACCGATACCGTCTGATCTGCCCGAAGGTATATAAGGCATCTGGTTGGACGGCGGGAAGTGCCACACAATTTAGATCGGCATCCACAGGGACTACCATACCCCGTGGATGCTGGATGAGAATGTTATTCTTAGATGAAAATAGGATCCGCTTGAGCCCCTATTTCACGAAAATTGAAACTCATTCTATTTTGAATAAAAAATATTAAACTGATAATTTCCTCATATCGATAGGAATTACCAAAGAAATTTAATTTTTTTAATAGTCTAGATTTTTTGAGTTAGTGAATTTTCGACCATTTTGTAAAATTTTGGTCAATTTGGCAATGTTTTGTAATGTTGCGAAATTTTCTAAAACTCGCAAAGTTTGTAACTACGTCCAATTTGTCGCTGAGTGGGATAAGCGGGTGGACAGCCAGCGGAACAAATCCTATCGAAACGTAATTAATATATAAACCTTTAACAAAACACAAGAAACTTGCGATCCCTGTAGCCTAGGGCCAAGACCTTTAAACAAAATGCTCCTGTCCCACGAATACTAAAACTCAATGTATTTTGAATCAAATATATAAAATTAACAATTCCCACAAAGCGACGGGGCTTATCACAGACACCTACTTTAATTTTCGAAGATTTTAAATTTCAACCAATTTTGCTTCATTTTCGTTCATTCAGCATTGGTTTTATCAATTTAACGGTGTTTTCGAAATGTCACCAATGTCGTCGCTTTTTCACCAAATGTTTCGTTCCAGATAGATATATCTGGGTGATTATATATAGTACATCATAAACCTATCCATAGTTATATGGAAAGTTATTTGTTTGGATTTTCTTCTCGCCTTTCTCAAATAATTAAATGTGTCATGTATTTTGAGTTAATATTTATTTACAACTTGTCGAAACTCATTGTATAATCAGAGCAAGATTAAGACGTATTTTAATTCTTGTAGCATTTGACAGGAACTTCAAATCCAGTCCATATTAGTAGTAAATCGAGTTAAGCGTATTCACCTTATTGACGTTTGACTGCATAACAAGTAATATTGAGAGTATAAATGTATGTACATACTCTTAAATTGTTTGTGAATATTGTACACATTATATATTTGACTGTGTGTATTTATAATGCTGAATTATAGGGTCCATTGAAAATTGGCGAGGAAAATATGATTGGAACTAATACTGTTCAAAATGTAACTGTATGATTTTTTCTCATACTCTTTTGTTATGCAATTTCCTATGTTTTAAGCATGAGCACTGAACTTTCTATCATTTCAGGAGCAGGCTTGACTAAAATTTTATTTCGTATTATTTTATCAGTTGTGCAAATAGGAATTCCAAAGTAAAATTTAATATTTTTCTTTGACACTTATCGAAAGTAGAAAAGGAATAATCAGTAAACTACACATCAAGCCAACCACCAAAATTTTCTTGCATTGACATACACTTTCTTGAATGCAGATTCAACTTCCTTGCCTTTTATCTCCTTAGTATAGTAAATACTGCATAAACTCAAATATATATACAGACCAACCGGTTTCGGGGCTTTCTACTGCAGGACCAATAGCTTTCTTCTGCAGGACCAACAAGGAGCGTGGCATGACTCATTCAAGTAAATTCGGTAACTGCGGTTAAAATAGATCACACGGTTGAAAGTAGGAGAAAAGTTGACATCGCCGCGGTGAGAAATGAAAGAGAAAAGTGAATGAGACAGAAAATCGAGATGCGTGGTGAACGATAAAAACAAGGGAGGAAAGAAAGTGTAACAGTAAATAAAGAAACTAACTTCCTGAAATAAAATTGAAATAAATTTTGAAACTAACTTCCTGAAATAAAATTGCGAAATCTAACTAAAATCATCCTCAAAGATAGATTTGAAATTTCCATACGAAAAGAATGCAGGAATAATGATGGTTAAAAAGAAAGTTTGATTGAGAAGCAATAGAGAAGTCCAATTCAGATATACAATTAAGAGGATCTTGGCTTCAGCAAAATTTTGAGCACAATGAGAGTCCCAAGAATGTTCAGAAATTGGATCCCTCTTGTTTGGGAACATAACACATTTGAGCCGAAATTTGAGAGCTCTTTTTGTTTGAGCCACTTCTAAGACCGCTTTCTGCAATAAACATCTCATCGATTCAAGACATGGATGGGACAAACAAGTGAAGAGAAGTTAATTTTGTGCAGTGGTTTGAATACACACCTAAAATTGAAAAGAGAACTTCTGCTATTTTACTGCAGCTGCTGAACTTACGCGACGTCGCAGTTCCTTCTGGTCTTCAGGAAGGAATTCGAAATCGGTTGACCTGCATGTATTTGTGTTTATACTGTATGTACGAATTTATTTTATTATTGAGTTTTTATTGCAGGACTTTGTTTTGAGCGTATTTGCACCTTTTTATTTAACTAGATCTGCTGTCAGTGTTATTCAAATCTTTGAAACCCTAGCTAATCAGGTTCCAATGATCGCAGTACATGAAATTTGGCATGTTGTTGTCTTTAGTAGTATATTTTATTTCTTTGGATTTTGAACCTGATCGAGCCAGCTTGACATTGGCAAGCTACAGAAATGAACTTATTTTTGAGGAATAACTCTGGGACCGGGGAAAATAGAAAATCCACATTTTGTATGTCGTTACCTCTTGATCTTGTTAAGACCCAAACTGTCCGACTTACCAGAAAGGTGTAAGGTAACTGTTTGGACGGCCGAGAAGTGCCACCCAATTTAGACCGGAACCCAGTGGGGGAGGCATCCACAGGGACCGTACCCTCTTTTCCCAACCACCAACCTCTCGGAAGAACTTACGAACCCACATGTTTAACGTGATCGTACTCCGCATGAACACTGCGTCAGTTTTAGCAGTGGCGGATATCGAACCCAGGCCTACTGATTGCAATTTCCGCGCGCTAACCACTGGGATACCGCGCCCCTGTCGTTGCCTTTTGTGGTTCACATCATCAGACACATCAGTCCATCCCAAATGCAGGGAAAATAAAACGGAAACTTCAGATTGGGGGACAAAATAAAGGAAGAATAGAAAATACATGTTTCATATTAAGATATAAGACAAATTAGCTGTCGTAAATGAATTAAACAAACATAACTCAAACAATTTTCAGATATACCCTAATATATAAGAAAAATAACATGAACGCTTTAGGTTGATTAGAAAATAGGGGTATAATAAAATGTAGGAGAAAATTAAAAATATTAAAATTAGTAGAGTGCGATATCAAATAATCGGGATAAATTAAGGATAAATACAAATGCTCCAGTAAATACAAATTGCTATTATTGTATTGTCTGGAGAAAAGAATAGGTACAAAAATGTTCAGATTCAAATTTGATTTAAGATAGGTATTGTGCGAAAACATTTTCAGAAATACATTAATTAATTTAACATTCTATATACTTCGCCTTTGAAAATATTTCCCGTTACGCAATGAAAACGAAAATTGAATTATAATTGTACATTCAGTGTCATTTCAAATAATGATTCGTGCAACTAAACTCAATTTAAAGAACTGTTAAAGAAATAAGGAGAAAATGAATTGGAATCTGTAGGGAAAGTCATGCGCTGCCCACATCAGATATTTCTTTTTGTATTGGCTGTAGAAAGGAGACGTTATAAAAATCGCTCAGTTTTCAAATTTTTTGAATATTTATAAAAGGCATTGAGCGAAATCATTTAATTCTGTTTTCAGAAATGCATCTATCAGCATAACAATCAATACATATAACCTGCTTGCTGAAATTTCACTAGACGAAAAAATGTAAGAATTATTATTAAAGAAATTTCGAAAAATTTGAATGAGTATTTTACTCTGCGTCCTACTTAAAATCTTTCATTTTCCAAAAGTACAATTTTTTATCTGTTATTATTATGACGATCTACTATAGACTATTTCAAGCTTCTATTTGAATTTCTTTCAAAATTCAAAAGTCGATAACACTCTCGTAAATGTATAATTTTGAGAACGTTCATTTATCAAAAGACTATTCTATTCGTTACTTTTCAAGCCTCTAAATTACTTGGAAGCGTCCGTTTTTTGTTCACTCGCTCAACAGTTCGAAACGTTTTGTCTATGACACCCCCAAAATATTTGTAGATGTTATTAGTTTACGATCTACCACTTTTGCACCCAATTTTAAGTCCCTGCCTCAAAATTTGAGTTTTAAATCCATTCGACAATTCGAACATTTTTGTTTATGACACACACTAAAATAATAAATATATGAAAACACCCATTATCCGTGTTGATTTTATCGTATGATCCAACGGTGTTAAGTCTCTTATGCTAAAAACCTGGATTTTCACATTGTCACGAAAATTTGAACATTTTTGTTTATAACAACCTTTAAAATAATAAATATCCGAAAGCAACTATTTTCCATGATAGTCTTAACATATGATCTACCTTTGTAACCCATTTCAAATTTCTATAGTTACATAAACCTGGAGTTTGACGTTTAATCGACCCTTAGAACATTTTCGTTAGTAACCTCACCCCCCCTCCTAAAATTTAAATTTTCACATTTTGGTAATCTATAAATTATAGCCTTACCTGTATATTAAAGTTCCTGCCTTGATGACATCTGGAAGTACATTTTACTCTTGAAAAGAAAGTTAAATGCTCCTGAAATGGTATGAACCGTTGTGACTTTATACAGCAGGAAAGGTCGAAGGACAAACTTTAAGAATTGTCGTATAGAAATATAAATGTTTGTGTATGTGTGTGTCGTATAGAAATATAAATGTGTGCGTCTGTACGTAAATGTGTGTGTATGTATAAAATCGTTTGATTGGAGCTCAAACCGTTGGTTTGTTACAGTAAAATTCAAATTTTTAGTTATTAATATCGCTTAATATATGGATTTAGGGCAGGTTGGTAGCTTTTGCTAAATTTCTCTGCACTGAAGTTGGCTTTGTCGCAAGCAGTTCTTTTAGAGATGAATAAATCCCTTTATCTCCATGGTTATTGTGTCGCAATTCTCAAATCCTAACCCATTGGGAATATAACTGCAAAATGAAAGAATTACTTATTTTTAAATGGCAACAATGAAATCCTATATAAGCATAAAAATCCCCCAGAGTGTCCCATTCGAACTTGAGCCGTCATAAACGCGTAGCCTTTAAGTTAAGAATTTTCCTTAAAGAAGTTAACGGCTTCTAGAGAAATCATAATTCTTATGCCCCTAAAAGTACAGAAGCTTCAATAAATGTAATATTTTATTATTTTATAGCATATTTATACAGAATTTCGTTTAGATACAGTTAGTGTCTGTATTAATGTGTTTGATATTTTGCGATATTTGTTTTAACCGTAACATTCGAATGTAGTAAGATAAGATTATATATGCTCAATATTTATTGCATATTACAAAATCTGTAAGTTGAAGTCTATTTTCAAATTCATTTTTGCTTTTGATAAATGGAAATAGGTTAACAACTAGCGTTCGAATTTCTAAAACTCAAAATTTTTATGATTTATACGCTGAACATGAGAAACTATACATGAGAAACTATACATGATTTATACATGAGAAACTAAGTTTTGTAATGCTTTTGGGCCGCAAATTATTTCTGAATTTTAGAATAAATTATATAATTTTAAAAATTTGAATTAAACTGTTTCTGAAACTTATTTCTCCCTAACTATACAAGAAATTATAACAGTGTGAACAGAAACCATTTTATTGTTGGCGAATTTGCGGACTGATTTGAGCATATTTCTTGATAACTGTACAATCAGAAATATCCTTTAGATTCAAATGCTGCTAAATTGACTCCATTCTCTCACTGACTCCATTCTCTAACACATTACCATTTTATTACTCATTTAAGAAATTCATTAGGTTCGCTTTTTCTGAATTTTTCACGTACATATGTTAAACTTATTCAGTACAGGGTGATTCAAGTAAAGGGTGTTTAGATCTATCTCTCTGTAGAGAGAGAATCAGAATCCAATTTCGTACACTTACTTTCCCGAGTATGCGGTTTCGATTTCGAAAAGAAAACAAATAGCTGAAATTTCGGCCGTTAAGGGTAAAATCGGTCTCTGATATCCCCATTATTTGCGTATTGCAAATTATATCTTACAATCGCCGTCTATAAAAGGAGTCACAAAGCCTTTTACAACATATCCACGGATGTTATGTAGGTCACCTTACCAGATAACCTCACCGTAACTTGTTAATAATGGAAAGTCTATCAAGGAATGCTGCAGTTAAGGCATTTCGACAGTTAAAAGGTTTACGCAGAGGTCCAACCACCATGTATGATGTTTTGAACTCTTTCTTGCCAATATGTGTTTGATAAGTTAGACAGTAGGCAAGTTGCGGAGACCCATTTCCCCCTTAGCGGCAGAAATTTGAACTTTTTTTTCTTCAGATACTGAAACCGCATACTTAGGAAAGTATTTGCACTAAATGAGTTGTGACTCACCCAGTAGTTCGTCCTTCCTCGCGTTTAATTTGAATCACCCTGTACTTTCACACTTTAGTTAGAATCTTGGTTTGGATCTGTTCTACGAAAACATCGAACGTTTTTTATAATTCGGGCTGATGACACAAAGGGATTTACGCCACGTTGCCTCTGAGAAATAATAAAAACTGAATTTGATATAACTTCACTGTCATCAGGACGTGGAAATACTATTCAATCTATATTTCTATTTAGCATGTTAACAGCATTGTAAAATAGTTATTATGCTTCTATCTGCAAGGGTTTTAATAATTCTAAAATTTATCAACCACTTTTATGGAGTGTGTTGGTTGTCACATAGAATAATGACTAGTGATTTCGAACGCGCGAATCTTGGATGAAAATTGTTAGTAAATATATAAACGGGTCCGACACTGTCGAATGTTAAGTTTTCAATTCCATGTTTCAAAAGGAAGCTCAGCATGCCGAAGGAAACAACTTGATTGGAAAAGCTACAGCAGAACTGAAAAGATTGATTCAACACAGATTTTTGAAAGTGGCGTAGAATTACAGGATTTAACGTTTTTCATTGAAACGTAAGCACATTTGGTGGGCTTGACAAAGAAAATATTTTCATAGAAATAATTACCTCGTTTAACAATTTAATGGATCAGTTTTTATAAATTAAAAGTCTGGGTCAACCAACATTTTATTAATTCTGGCCTAGCTCGACAGTAACAAATCCCGAAATTTTGCATTCTGTCTTTTCGCCCTGAGATATATCTGACTAGAAAGAACCCATCATGAAAGTTGCAAGAGAGGACCTCTCATCTGCAACACTCGCGTTTCTGATATTCTTTTCTCATTCAATATCATTATTCCTTATCAAAACATACATACCCTACCATCCATAACGAAACTCAATTTATTGGCGACCTCCTAACAAATCATGCCTGTCCCCAAAACAGTCAAAGTCTTTTGAATAAAGGGTGTTAAATTAATAATTCCCTCAATGCATCCGAGATTATCAAAGAAATTAAATTAATTGAATAGTGTAGATCATATAAGATAAAAAATTTTCCACTATTTGACTAGCTGCACACGGCGGTTACTCCGGACATTAGTTGGTGTTCATAATAATGTGACTGGACAGTGTAGATAGAATTTTTTTTTAATTCGAGTGAAATCTTCGAAATTTGACATTATTTTAATATGGGAACACAGGACAAAATTGAACATCATCATGCATAAAATGGTTTATTGATGGCTCAAAGATCACGAGACTTAATCATTGTTGCGAAGCGTAACATTTTTTTTTCGTGACAGCATTAGGGGAACAAGTTACTCCCCTCTCCCGGAGTACATTGTCAAGTATGGAATCAATCGAAATATTTTTCAAGCCCTTTAAAGTGAAGGGTAACGTGCTATAGTTGTACTTACGATCCCGATTTTTCGAATTTTTTCTCGTAAAATTAAAAAAAAGGGGGATTCTGGTATGAGAAATTCAAATTGAGCCACACTTCAGTTAATTCAAAACATATTGCGCAATCGTCTTAAAAGTCATTCCCTCTAAATCTGGGTTGAGTTCCGACAAATAGATATTTGTACGGAAGATTTTGAATGCAGATAATATAAATGCCTTTTATCTCTGCGTATACACGGGAGAAAAGGTATTCTCGTTCCCGTTTTACTCGTTGTGTAAAACGTTCTGGATGAGTAGTGAATTAATCTCTCTTTAAAGCAAATCTCATTCGGGAGACCCCAGATGACATTGAAGGGTCACTTTGCTTTTTGTGTGTAATTTATAATGCCACATAAATATATCTATCGAAAACTATACTAAATACTTTGTTTTTCTAGATAGAACCGTTCAATTCGAAGAAGGTGAACGAATTACCAGACAAAATGTCGATAGGAAATTTCATATGTTACAGATTATCATCATTTTACCTTACCATTTTAAATTTCTTACGCATTCTTTCAGGTTGGGATCGCTTCATTCTACCCACGCTCGCAGCATCCGTCCAAAGAAACGGCACATGTGACTTCCCTGGAGGAACCTCTGGAGACGAACTTCTGGAAGTGGTTGTGGAACCTGCGCCACCTCGATCTCTGGCCACCGATGATGACAGTGTACCAGGTCAGAGAGCCGGTTCGACACACCACGACGACGAAGTGGGAGAAGTTGCTGAACCTCGGAGTCCTCCTGAGAAGAAAGGAGTCATCTGGGGAGATCCCCTTTGCTCAGAAATCGTAAGAGACAGTGACAGCTCAGAAACAGACAAAGACTGTATTATGGGCCGATTCTCCTTTCTATTTCCTATCATATCCATTACCGGAATCGCTTTTATCGCGTACGTTTCATATTATATTTTAAAAATTATAGTATTTTGAATTTTTTGGCACATTTCATCTTTCCAACATATTGCTATACGTGTACCAAGTCAGAGCGCAGGTTCGACACACCACGACGACGAAGTGGGAGAAGTTGATGAACCTCGGAGTCCTCCTGAGAAAAAACGAGTCACTTGGGGTGATCCCCTTTTCTCAGAAATCGTAAGAGACAGTGACAGCTCAGAAACAGACAAAACTGTATTATGGGCCGATTCTCTATTCTATTTCCAATCTTATCCATTACCGGAATCGCTTTTATCGCGTACGTTTCATATAATATTTTAAAAATTATAGTATTTTGAATTTTTTGGCACATTTGATCTTTCCAACTTATTTCTATACGTGTAGCAGGCCAGAGCGCAGGTTCGACACACCACGACGACGTCCGGCCGTCCAAATAGTTGCTCTTAGTCCTCTGGACGAGTCGGACGGTCTGGGTCTTCTGCACCACGACGACGAAGTGGGAGAAGTTGATGAACCTCGGAGTTCTCCTGAGAAAAAACGAGTCACCTGGGGAGATCCCCTTTGCTCAGAAATCGTAAGAGACAGTGACAGCTCAGAGACAGACAAAACTGTATTATGGGCCGATTTTCTATTCTATTTCCAATCTTATCCATTACCGGAATCGCTTTTATAGAGTACGTTTTATATTATATTTTAAAAATTATAGTATTTTGAATTTTTTTGGCACCTTTCATCTTTCCAACTTATTTCTATACGTGTAGCAGGTCAGAGCGCAGGTTCGACACACCACGACGACGAAGTGGGAGAAGTTGATGAACCTCGGAGTCCTCCTGAGAAAAAACGAGTCACTTGGGGTGATCCCCTTTGCTCAGAAATCGTAAGAGACAGTGACAGCTCAGAAACAGACAAAACTGTATTATGGGCCGATTCTCTATTCTATTTCCAATCTTATCCATTACCGGAATCGCTTTTATCGCGTACGTTTCATATAATATTTTAAAAATTATAGTATTTTGAATTTTTTTGGCACATTTCATCTTTCCAACTTATTTCTATACGTGTAGCAGGTCAGAGAGCAGGTTCGACACACGCCACAGCTCCGGATCAGATGGTCATTACTGCTCTCTCGGACAACTTCAAAGAGGAATTAATCAATCTCCAGGCGAAGATCAGCCAAGATTTAAAAAATCTCTCATCTACTGTTCTGAAGGAAATTCCGGCAATGGTAAAAAATACAGTTCAACTTGCGCTCAAACCATGTGCTCCTTTCCCTGTTCTACCTTCTGTTTCTTTTGGTTCTAACATTGCAACAATCTCTTCCGTTCCCAGATCCTTCGCAAGTATGCTGCTCCAGGGGAAAGATCGTACCAAAAACAATTCTCAACTTAAGAAAGATCTTTTTGCACACCCCTGCCCTAAAGGATTGGATATAAAAACATATCAGCATTATCTAACGGTACAATAAAAATCACTTGTAGGGAAGAAAATCCAGAAAAACTTGTTCCCCTCTTTGCGAAATCCACCATCTCAAGGAACTTCACGGTGAAAAAACAAGAGGACAAGAGGAGAGCCCTAATCGCTTTACATATTCCATCAAACTATGTGGACAATGTAAAGGCCCTCGTGTTTAATAATCATACCACGTTAAAACCCCTGGACATCAAGATAATCAAAAACTTTCCAAATAGAACTGGTAATATGAACTAGGTATTTACGGTTGATCTTATAGCAGCAAATCGAATCTTAGAGGTCAAGAAGCTGTTTCACCATTTTAGGTTTTTCTCAGTGAAAAAATATATAGCACTAAAAGATTGCTACAAGTGTCAAGTCTACGGGCACGTGGCGAAATTCTGCCACCACCCGGTGGGGAATTGTGGCAGGTGCACTAGTAGTCATCATTCCTTCAGAGATTGCAAATCTCGAACTTTTACTTGTATTAACTGTAATACATCCAACGATGAACATATAAACCTAAATTATCATACTGACCACACCATTAATGACAGAAAAAACTGTAGAACTTACATGGCCGAACTGGCCAAAATTAAACAGCTTCAGAATGAAGCTTAACTTCCTCCATTTCACTCGGGTATGTGTTTTTTTGCTGTTATTTACTATTATGTTGTTTGTTGTATTTTGTGTAATTTTATTTGTATATTTAGTGTATCCCCCCATTCGGGCTTCGGCGCTAACATAGTCTATTTTCATATCAATTAATGGTCTACAAATAAATACAAACCATTCCCTTATAGCACATTCAAATTTATTCAAGTTCGCAATAGAAAATGATATTGACTTCGTTTGCCTCCAGGAACCGTACGTAGCCAACAATAAAATTCTTACTCCTCCTCCTCGTACGCTACAATTTGAATCAATTTCTAAAAAAGCCATTATACTAGTATTTAACCCTTTACTTTCAGTAAATTTTAAGTATAACTCCTCTTCCACCATATTTGTGGAGGTTCTTCTTCCTAACCGTCCCCTTTAATTTTAGCTAGTATATACTTAAATTCCCATGATGACTTCCCAACTTTGCTTTCAGAGATATCCTCTCTCAACTACTACAGCTCAGATATTCTCATTCTTGGTGACTTTAACGCTCGAGCTCGGATGTGGGGCTACGGCTTCACTGACCAAAGAGGGCTAGACACTATAGTCTTTTGCTTAGGCAATAATCTTATCGTCTTTAACGACCCCAAATGTGGTCCAACGTTCGTGTCCCATTCAGGTAATGGATACCCCGACCTAACCCTTGTAAACTTTGTCTTTTACGATTTCATTCAAAATTGGGAGGTCTTTTCGAGCGATTCCTTCAGCGATCACAAATTTATATTAATCACTCTAAACCTTGATCCTCCTAGTAATGACTCCTTCTTAAAAACCTGTTACGGTATAGGTAAATTTATTTTAAATTTCAAATCTCATTTATCCTTTTTCAATTCACTTTTAGAAAATATTTCAGATACAAATTCTTTAGACTCCTTCTTTAATAATTTTATTGAAATTACCCAAAAATGTGCTTTTACATACATTCCTAAGAAGAAATCCAAAAAAATCAACAACTTAAATCGCTCGAGAGGAACTCCGCCCCTTCCGCGGATATTTCGGCTGCTATAATCCTTTACAAACGAAACCGAGCAAAATACAAATTATTAATTAAAAAACCTAGACGTGACTCCTAGAGAGAATACTGCACTAAATGTAGTAGTTCTTTCGGTTCCCTTTTCAAATTTACATTTCAGAAGTTCAAAAAATGTAACAACATCAATCTCCAATTTACGGATTCCCCCCTTCTCGATCATAATGAAAAAATGAAACGTCTTTTGGATCATCATTTTAAAGAGGATAAGGACTTTGTCCGTTTCCCATCTCTTGATTTGCCTGCTGCAGGGTTGGGGGCGGTCTCCGATGAGGAGCTCCTTGCTGTCATTAACAATTTAAAAAATGGAAAAGCCTCTGGATTAGATAACCTGGATTTTACTATATGGAAGCATCTTTTCAAATCTTTTCCCTCCCTCTTTTATAAAATAATTAATTTATGTTTCAAATATTGTCATTTCCCCTCTAAAATGCAAATATTTTGTTTTTCAACAAACCAGGTAAAAACCCTTCATAGTGCTCATCCTATCGTCCCATATGCCTATTACCCCACCTTTGGAAAAATCTTGGAGAAAATATTTATTAATAAACTGAACTATTGGTTATTGACAGAGGGAGCTCTTCATCCCCTACAATTTGGTTTTAAAGAATTAACTAGCTGCGAGGATGCCGCGCATAGACTGATCAAGGAAATTTTTACACATAAATCGAAACATTTTGTCTCACTTACCACCGTGGGCATCTGCGGGGCTTTTGACAGCCTTAACTGGACCATTTTACCTCGAGCTTTCTCTAATATTGATCTTCCTATCCCATATCAAAGCTTTATTTACTCTTACTTAAATAAGAGGCAAATAACTTTTACAAATGGTTCTTCTAAACTCAATAAATTTGTTTCTATGGGTGCTCCTCAGGGCTCGGCAATTTCTCCGACCCTCTGGAGCATCTATTTTAATAGTATACTTACACTTAACAACGACCTATATTACCTTCAAGCCTTCGCGGATGATCTCGCGGTGTTGACTTATGGATCAAATTTAAAATCTCTACGTACCAACACTAATAATCTTTTAGAAACTATTTTCTCTGCTCTTGTTAGCCTTAAACTAAAAGTTGTCCCGGAAAAATGTAGATCAATAATTTTTAACAAAAATCGAACAAAAATAAGACAACGCCCCTTCTTCAAAATTTTAAAATCCCCACCTCTCGACAACTTGTTTTCCTTGGCTTAACTTTTGATGATAATCTAAAATGGAGTTCCAATATTTTTAATCTAAAAAATAAGTGTTTCAAGTTTGCCAACACCTTTGGGCGGGTGATTGGCAGTAAGTGGGGAGTTGATAAATCCTTTTTAAAAACTTGGTATCATATCCATTACCGGAATCGCTTTTATCGCGTACGTTTCATATTATATTTTAAAAATTAAGGTATTTTGAATTTTTTTGGCACATTTCATCTTTCCAACATATTGCTATACGTGTACCAGGTCAGAGCGCAGGTTCGACACACCACGACGACGACATACTCTCTGGTTTCCCTTCATATATCCAGCCATTCACTAAGTTTCGGCCGCTGCAGCGATTCACTATTTCCGGCCATTCACTATTTCCAGACATTCACTATTTCCGGCCATTAACTAAGTTACTCTATGTTCTAGGATGAGTCGGATGGTCTGGGCTTTCGACACCACGACAACGAAGTCGGAGAAGTTGCTGAACCTCGGAGTCCTCCTGAGAAGAAAAGAGTCACCTGGGGCTCACCCCTTTGCTCAGAAATCGTAAGAGACATTGACAGCTCAAAAACAGACAAAGACTGTATTATGGGCCGATTCCCTATTGTATTTCCTATCATAGCCATTAACCGAATCTCTTTTATCGCGTACGTTTCATATTATATATTAAAAATTATAGTACTTTGAATTTTTTTTGGCACATTTTATCTTTCCAACATATTGCTATACGTGTACCAGGTCAGAACGCAGGTTCGACACACCACGAAGACTCATACTTCCCGGCCGTCCATACAGTTACCTTACACCTTTCAGGTAGGTCGGACGGTCTGGGTCTCAACAACAACAACAACACCACGAAGACGCTTTTTTTTTTTTTTTCCCCCGGCCGTCCAAATAGTTGCTCTTAGTCCTCTGGACGAGTCGGACGGTCTGGGTCTTCAACACCACGAAGACGCCCGGCCACACAAACAGCAACCATAAGCCTTCGGGTTGGTCGTGTGGTCTGGGCTTTCTACACCACGAAGACTCAGTTGCATTAAACCTTTCTGGTGGGTCGGATAGCTTGGGTCTCAACAACACCACGACGACGCCTTTCCCGGCCGTCCAAATGGTTGCTCGAGTCCTTAGACAAGTCAGACGGCCTGGGTCTTCAACACCACAACGACGCCGGCCGCCCTTTTTTCTGCTCCATGTCTTCGGACCAGTCGGACGGCCTAGTCGGTCGGGAGAAGTTGCTAAATCTCGAAGTCCTGAGAAGAAAAGAATCACCAGGGGAGATCCCCTTTGCTCAGAATTCGTAATAGACAGTGGCAGTTCAGAAACAGACAAAGACTGTATTATGGGCCGATTTCCTATCCTATCCTATTTCTTATCATATCCATTACCGGAATCGCTTTTATCGCGTACCTTTTATATTATATTTTAAAAATTACAGTATTTTGAATTTTTTTGTGCATTTCATTTTTCCAATATATTACTATACGTGTACCAGGTCAGAGCGCAGATTCGACACACCACGACGACGAAGTGGAAGAGGTTGATGAACCTCGGAGTCCTCCTGAGAAGAAAAGAGTCACCTGGGGAAAATCCCCTTTGCTCAGAAATCGTAATAGACAGTGACAGCTCGGAAACAGACAAAGACTGTATTTTAGGCCGATTTCCTATTTTATCCTATTTCCTATCATATCCATTACCGGAATCGCTTTTATAGAGTACGTTTTATATTATATTTTAAAAATTATAGTATTTTGAATTTTTTGTCACATTTCATCTTTCCAACATATTACTATAATTAATACAAATTCAATACTATAATTGCTAAAATTATTAATCAGTAAAAGAATAATTGATATTCTAAAAGTATCCTAAAATCTTAATATTCTAAAAATTTGTAGAGTACCTGCAAAGTTCAAAAGTTCCTAAAAACTGTAAAATAAACTGAAGTTGCCCCAAAAGGTGCCGACTGACCAGTTTCCCTAAGTGCATAAAAACATGTTAACCTGTAAAACATTGAAATGGCACTTCCTAAAATAGAAACACATTAAAATGAAGAGAGAGAGAACACGGAGCTTAACTTTTCAAAATCTAACGTTCGTTTAACATTTTGACTTCAAATGTAAGGAACTTTTAAACATTTTTCAACCTTTTAACATCTCAGCAATTAAATTAAGCATCATAAAATGAATAATTAAATAAGTATATTGGCTGAACGTATAGTGGAATACAAAACGTTGGAATATTAAAATTTAAAGTTAACTAATTATAATAATTAAATTAAGATATCAAAATATTAAAATTTTAGAATTATTTGCCAAACGAGCATTTGGAATAAAAAGGAACATCAGTTAGCCAAAAGGAAATTTAGAACCTATTTAACATCCCAACTAAAAGTTAAAATCCCAATTTCAAATAAAAAAATATAATCCACGTTCTGGAGACTTACAATTTATAAGTCAAGTGGTCTTATTCCTACCAACACAATTGAACTTTAATAATGCAAAAGTAGAACAATTAAAATTGAAAGGAAAAATAATAATTTCACCAAGGTCTATGATCAGCTTCAGAGATCTGCAGGATAGGACTTCACTGGGAAAAGTCTTCATGACCTTCATGAGTCATTCTGTCCTTCATGAGTGTGGTCTTATAGAACACACTCATGAAGGGTAGAACACGGCATAGGAGGGTTATGTCCATGAGCAGTCAGAGAAATTTCCGCCCGAATCCGAATTCTAAAGAGATATTCCAAACAGGACGTTTAGTAACGATGAAATAACAATTTCTTCACACGGTCCCTGTGGATGCCTCCCCCACTGGGTTCCGGTCTAAATTGGGTGGCACTTCCCGACCGTCCAAACAGTTACCTTACACCTTTCTGGTAGGTCGGACGGCCTGGGTTTCAACAACAACACAGCTGACCCCAGAACTGAAAGCATAGCATATATTTGGTGCCTTTCACCAAAAATGGCGACCCTTGTTCTACATAATAAGAGCAGCACAACGAGGGGGGGGGGGGGGACACTCAACTGACAGGCTAAACCTTTTCAGCAGGCATCGTAAACAACTTGGAATTTCTTGAATCAGAATTTGGACGATAGGAAACTAATTAGCATCTCTATTCAGTTTGTCAGACTAGACGCAACAAACGCCTGACTCTTACAGCTTTTAGACAGAACAACTTCGAGAGCACGGGAGTAGGATTTAAATGAAAAGCAGCAAAGGTGATCATATACTAAACAAATCCGTTTTCATCTTGTTGAAGAAACATCACAGGATTAGCAGAGGATAAAAGAAAATTTCGTTCACATGGAACGCTAAAATTGCCAACTTAAAGAACTATGCACATTTTTATCTCTAATCGAAGGGGATAAGCTGCGAAATAAAAACGTTCCATAGAGCGCGTGTCAAACGGCACAGGGCAGATAAATAGCTTACATCTCAAGTTCTAATCAATGAAAACGAGCACGATCGGCAATTATATAGTGCCAAAAATCGCTGCCACAAATCGTAAACAAAATTATCAATGAACGATAAAAGAATTAATGACAGACGATTTTAATATTACGGCTAACCAATTAAAAACTGAAAATTTTATAAGAAGAGAGCAGACATTTTAAAGCATATGAAAATTAAAAAAGAAATGAAGTGAAACGAGTTGGAGTATACGAATTCGGCAGTAATTTAAAAATAGACGTTTCTGAAAAATTTAAAAAGCTGAAAATAGAATAAAAATGAAAAATCGCGATAAATCAACGAATTCTTAACCGAAAATAACAAATTTAGAATCAAATCACAGGGAATAAAAAGGACAATGAATGGAATCACAAATTAGTCAATTTAAATAAATTTAAATTGCTAAAACCTAAAAAGATCGAACTTTCCCCATTTGAAATACAATACCTATGGAATAGAATGCATTTGGAACAGAAGAATATTAAAACCTAAATGAAACATAGATAACTAAATTTAAGAAAAGAGCATAATAAGTTGCCTGAATCCGTTTCTACTACTAAACAAACTTCCTAAAATTATTAAATAGCAAAAGCAACCCAACACCTATGTAATAGAAAACCATTAGAGCTCCAATACATAAATTATTTCTTTCGAAATTTTCACATAAAAAACATTTAACTCAGTTAAAGAGACAATGACTATAACACCTGAAGCACATATCCGGTCTACCATCTTGCCGGATGACACCCCGAGCTAAGTTCCCAACAACATTGGGAGCGGAAAGATGACAATATTATAACCAGATAAGCACGATATGAAAATACGCGAACGACCAAAGACATTTTCGTACTGGTTGTGGACGTTTATGTGAATTTATTTCACTTAATTTTAGTATTAAGTTTTTAAGGTTTATCTAATTTTACTTTTGTTATTTAAGATTTTTGTATTTATTATTGTATATTTAAGATTTTTGTATGTATTATTGTACATTGTATGTGATTTGTATGATTAACCATTTTCGCTATTCTTACAACTTTTTTAGAGTTTCTGCTTCAGATCGTCAATCGTTAGTTCCGAAACAAGCGTCAGTTAGGTCCTGCGTCTTCATTCTGGGGGGGGGAGGGGGCTACATCACCCTTTCTCGGTTACCACCCTCTTTCTCCGCTTGTGTTCCTTCCTCATCGTCACCCCTTCATCGACATCCATCGGGTGCCTTCATCTTCAACTCCTGCCTCCATGTTGCCATCCATCTGCACTAGCTTCGGAACACCTGAAGCACATACCCGGTCTATCATCTTGCATCGTATTTTCTAACTTATTACAGAAGCTATCGACTACACTCCATAAACTGTAGGAGGATAGCCAACTTTAACTTCATTTTCAGGAAATGTTTTTTTTCTCTGCACAAAAATATTTCGAACAGAAAGAAAATATTTGCCACAGCCCTATAAATATCATCGTTTCCGATTATAGAAAACAGAATTTATTAAAAATAGAATGGATATGGATTATGGAAAACAGAACACATGGAATATAGAAAATAGAAGACATGGAATATAGAAAACAGAAGACGTGAGATTTAGAAAACAGAAGACATGGGATATAGAAAACAGAAGACGTGAGATATAGAAAACAGAAGACATGGGATATAGAAAACAGAAGACATGAGATATAGAAAACAAAAGGCATGGGATATAGAAAACAGAAGAAATGGAATATAGAAAAGAGAAGACATGGAATATAGAAAACAGAATGTGAGACCAACCAGAACCCTAGTTTTTGATTTCATTTTATTCTACGTTTAATTTCAATCACCACATTTTAGTGCTTCTTTTTCTACAATCTTATTGTTAAACTATTCTCTTACATTTAGCTACTTCTATTGACGAGGAAAATACGCGTTTTCTATTAGTTTTGTGCTTCAATGCCAAACAATGCGCCCGATTCCACTTATTTCGCGTCATATTAATTACACACTAAACATATTTCGATTTGGATTTTTCACGTCCATATCAATGTATGATTTTATTTTGGCAACAAAGATGCTTAAAGTTCTAAATATTAATTTTGAAGTGCAGATTTTTTTAGGCTAGAAGTGATAAAGGAAATAAATAATAATTTCTAAATTAAAGGAATATATATCATGGTATGCATAGACATGTATTGTTACCATCAATTTAAAAAGAAAAATTAGTATCTAGTTACGAATAGCACAGTTAGTGCAAATCTATTTAAATAGAAATACTTTGCGAAGCAAATTTTAATTGGCATCGGCTCATTTCGATGTAAAAGGTGGGCCCAGAATACTAAACTTTTTATTTGAGTTATATATTGATATACTTTGGGGAATATTTACGAGTTTTGCAACTTACGATAGGTTTATCTACGTTGTTCAGAATTCATGAGTTTTATCATTTTGTTCTTTTATTGGCAAAAGATTTATATGTAATAGGGAAGTTCTTTGGTAGGACAAGGACCTCATGCGTTGATATGTTCGGTGTAGCTCACGAGAAGTAGCAGACGGGAAGAATGTTTATTCTTTGTTTTGTGAATGTGAAGATAAGCGAATTTATACTTTTTATAAGAAATATTTCATACATTTAATAGAAGGATTTTGCATTACTAATTTAAAGAAACTTTACATTTGTGATTAATGGTCTAATTTTTTTTACGGTGCAAAGCTTTTATTAAGTTCTGAGAGGTTCAAAGCCAGATACATGTGGGCAACAGTGGATTTTTGTCATTTCATTTTAACTTTCCCTATATAGATGGTATAATGTATAGTAAAAGTATGTATAGTGTAAGTATGTGTGTGTGAAAATATGTATAATTCGAATTCCAGTTTTCGGCGGAAGCGCACGTTTCAAGCATCCTTGGTTTCGAATCGAACGTTGTTGAGGTGATGTCTGTGTGTGTGTAAGTATATGTGTGTGTATAAGTATGTGCGTGTGTGTAAGTATATATGTGTGTGTAAGTATATGTGAGTGTGTAAGTATGTGTGTGTTTGTGTGTAAGTGTGTGAATAAGTATATGTGTGTGTGTACTAAGTATATATATATGTGTGTGTGTAAGTATATGTGAGTGTGTAAGTATGTGTGTGTGTAAATGTAAGTGTGTGTAAGCGTGTGTTCGTGAGCTTTTGGAGACGATATCTTCCGAACAAGGAGAGCATTTCGAATGAAATTTGGTTCAAAAATTACAATCAGTAAACACTGGCAGCCTATTGATATTAAACGTAATCGAATGTACAGGAAGTCCACTAAATCTTCGACTGAAATTTTGAAAAAATCATAAAAAAATCCAAAACCTTCAATAACTTTACTCAAATAATCATGTTTTATGTAACTTTTCATTAGAAAACGATTGACATATACTTTATAATTCTAGCATGAACCGTTCTCGAGATATTGCACTTTTAAATTAATTTATAAATAAAATACCGTAAAGTTAAAAAAGTATTAACTATTGTAAAATATGTTTACTTTTCATATGTAATATTATGCGGTAAATTTTTTAGCATCATTCCCTTGGGTCTAGTTCGTTCCATTCACGAAAAAGATACTTTGTATAATAGTTTTGGTATATTGACGACTAACAATTCGCCGACAGTCATTTGCATACAATGAGAAATAACCTTCAGTCTGTTTGTAACGAAATGTTGAAATATTTGGTATGTTAGGGGTGTCGAAACCGAAATGGTCGATTTTCGAAACAAATGAGAAACACCAAATTGCAAATGAGAGAGACTTGAAATTTGGAGCATGATTCTATTAGATGCAATAGAAAAATTAAATTATTCAACCGTTTTCATGGTTTGGGATCTGATTATTGTGATACCATTGATTTTCAATCGTTATTAGGTCAAAATCTTTCTAAAATTGAAAACTGCAATTTTTTTAAGAGTTTGCATACTTTGAAATGTGGACTTTAAAATTTTGATGTGCCAAATAGTATAAAATGCTCTGATGTAAAAAACGCTATGTTAAGTATATTTCTTTTTATGAAAAATGTTTTACTTTAACGCGCAATAAAGTTCCTATTTGAAAACTTTAATGCAAGTATTCAGATAGTTGTCTTCTTTAAAGACTCTTTTAAACTTGTGAAAAAAAACAACTTTGATGGGAGATGGACATTGAGAGATAGATGTACAATAAAATATTTCATTTAAATTTTGTTTTATTACATTTTAGTTTTAAAAATGGAAATGCGAACAAAAAAGAGAAATCTTATTAGATAAAAAATAATGTATTTTAGGAAAAAAGGAACACACTTAAATAATAAAAAATATATTTTTTTCTTATGTATTTGCTTTTGACTTATATTTTACAAGTAAATGCAAAGCAATTGGCTATCACCCCATAACGAATGCTAATTAAAATCGAAAGTGTCGTAAGATGAATGGGATTTTTTCAGTTACTTTTATTTTCATTCTTCTGGTGTATTTTTTATATATGTAATTACTAAGTTATTTATTTCAAATATCCTTTTAAAATAATCAACTTTTAATTTTTAAAATAATTAACTGAGCAAAGTGAAGTCCATTTTTCATTAAAATTGAAATCAACATTTGACTAAATTTTGCGAACCCTGTTATTCAAAAATTACAATAAGTGTGAAAACGCAATTTTGCAAATATATGTAAATTTGCACATAGATTTTCAGAACCACAATTTTAATAATTAAAACGAATAGTAATAAAGAGAAACGTCCATTTTCAAACTTCGAATATTCACTGCATTTAGTACAAATAGCATGTAAACACAAGTTTGTACAAATAGCATTTAAACACAAGTTTGTACAAATAGCATGTAAACACAGTACAAATAGCATGTACTAATAGCATGCAAACACAAGTTTGACAAAAAAACTAATAATAATGTGCGCACTTGCATGCTACGTAATTATTTGAAATTATTGAAAAGTTTATTCCAATTTATTCCAATTCATTTCAAGCTACTTAAAGTTGTTTTAATTGGAAAAAAATATTTCCGTAACGATTGTAATGCTGATATAATTTATGAAGAAATATCTGTAAAGACACATTTTATGAAGAAGATTACAGTCCACCAGATCCACTTCCTGTTGTGATAATTATACCAAATTCGATAATTTTACCAAATTCGATAATTATACCGGACCAACTTATGGCACGGTGCCTAAGTTCCGACTCTTACAGTAACAAGAACTTGAAAATTATAGACACTACTAACACCCGAATACAATTTCCGTTGCAGCCAACTTTTGCAATCACAATTCATAAGTCACAAGACCTGACCCTAGATAAAGTGATTGTCAATATTAGAGAAAGAGAATCTTTTTTTGGTCTGACTTTGGATAAAGCGATAGAAACATTGGAGAAAGTGAATCTTTTTTAGGTCTGACTTTGGATAAAGCGATAGTGAATATTGGAGAAAGGTAATATTTCATAGGTCTGATTTATGCTGCTTTGCCATGTTTTAAAATACTTGTAGATTCAGGCATTTTAAGTATAATATATCTTTGACAGATTTAACAATGTGAAAAATTCACGGATGTTAATGTGTTAAAGACGTTAAGAAGAAAATATGAGAACTGAACTTCATGTACCTGTGATATAAATGCATTCCTGTATAGTTAAAGGTGTTTTCTGATTTAAATGTGTTAATTTAAATTAATTGTTTTCTTGTATTTTATTATTGAGGTTTTTATTTTATTTTACCTTTTTTTATTAGTATTCTTAAATAATGAAATTATTTTTTTTTTAAATTTCTTACTTTATTTGTTGAGTTTTAATATGAAATTCTCACAGCTTTCATACTTCAAACGCGCTAGTCCAAGCAAAGCCCAGCGTTTTACTAGAAATGCTACAAAATTATTCATTATTTTAACTTATTGTCTGTGACTTATTCTGTTGAATTTAAATAGCTTATTCTTAATGAACAATCTTGCATGAATGTATCTTAGCAACGACATAAATTCAATGTATTTATACAGCAGACGATTTTATTAAATCGTTTCTGATTTAACTGATATAAAAATGTGTATAAATATAAATTTTATCGTAATTGTATGTTTGATTGGATTACACCAATTATAGTCATCCGGTTAAAAGATAATTTCATATTTTTTATAAATTTGTTTCCAAACGGGACAAGGATGTTTTATTCTTCAGATTTGCACGTGAAGATAATTTTGCATAGCGAGAATAGATATTCCTATACTTATTAGGAGAAATAAATTAAATATTTATTTGAATGTTTTGAATAATAATATCATTTAAAAATACTATAAGAATTTGCATATAGTTGTGGATTTTAATTTTATTTTTAATAATAGTAGGAGTAATATTTTTAACAATCTAGTTTTCTATCTGATGTACTTACTAATCGTCAACAAAAGAAGTAATTGGCGTGAACATTTAAAATACTTAATATTATTTTGACTTCATAGACTCTAGATGATTTAAATGGAGTTTATGTTCATTAAAAAAATAAATGAAGAGAAATAAAAAAATATCAATGTGGATTTTATAAAGTACAAATCATTCGTACTCCTTTTTGAAGCACTAAAAGACTGAAAACAATTTTCTTTTATTTTTGCTGACAATATGAATTTATTACTATTTTCAATGGATGAAAATGGAATTGTTATGAAACATAAAAGGTTTGGGGTAAAAAATGAATTAAAAACAATGAATATTTCATTTTTGCTAAAATATAGTGTATTTTTTTATTTTTGCTGTTTTCATTATTTATTCATACTGAAAACAATGTATGTTAGTTTTGCGGTTTTCATCTTTTCTTCACGCTATAAACAATTGCATATTTGAGGATATTTAAATTTTTATTTTTGAGGATATTTAAAATTATCAATGCAGATTTTATAAAATACAAATCACTTGTGCTTTTTTTAAAGCACTAAATGATTGGAGCAATATATCTTTTACTTTTGAGGTTTTTATCTTTTATTTACGCTGAAAACACTGTATTTTTTAATTTTATGGTTTTAATCTTTCATTCATGCTGAAAACATTATATTTTTCTTTTGTTTTTGCGGACAATAATAAAAATTATCAATGCAGATTTTATAAAACACAAATTATGTGTGCTACTTTTTGAAACACTAAATGACTGAATACTGCTCCAATACTACTGCATGGTACTCCAATTCAATATTATTATTTATGTATTGCATATTACTCACATTCAATATTATTATTTACGTATTGCATACTACTCCCATTAAATATTATTATTTACGTATTACATGTAGCATAGTATGTGTGTTTTGGTACTAGTACTAAAACACACATACAATGCTATCTGTTAATATAACAATTAATCTAGCCTCCCTAGGACCCTCTAACAAGCCAATTTACCAAGTTTCATACCTCAAACATAAAGGGACTAACTCTCTCTAAACTTTATAGGTCATAATACTCAGCTCCAACCAATCTATCAATAAACAAAGTTTGTATTGTTTAAAACACGAATGTGAAGATGGCTTTCGAAATCCATGGTTTAAATATTCATATTCTGAATTTTTAAATTGTGATGACTTCTCAAAATTAGCTTTCCTATTCAGCTGAATCATGGCGGTGCCCACATTTCTGTTTATAAACCCTTTGGTCTAAGAGTATCTTATACTAAGTTCATAAGACAATTGCGAAGAATTTGCTCAGCCACTATTTTCATTTCTAAATCTATGACCTAAATACAGTTTTCCTTTTATTTCTTCAACCATTAAAGTATGATGACCATGCAATTGTCTCATCTTGTGGAAACGCATTCGGTGTGAAATGATAAATATAAAAATCTGATGTGGGCAGCACATGACTTTCCTTATATAATATAATGAATTTACTACTTTCACAGTAAAAAAAATAGGTTTTTCTTATAGTAGATACTAATATTCCTTCCAAGATACTGAGATTTCGACAATTAGTCGTCATCTTCATTGATTTACCGTCATTTTTATCCATTTGGTGAGATTTTCGTTAATTTAGCAACATTTAAAAAAGTCGCCAAGTTGGCGACATTCCGCCAAATTCGTCGCCAAAATCTCGCCAAGCGTTATGGACGAAGAAATATGTTATTCTTACAGCAGACAAATGATTATTGGTGTTCAAATACAAACGTATTACCCAAAGTATCTTTTTTCATGAATGGAATAAGCTACATCCACGAGAATGATGTCACCCAATTTATCGTATGGTATTACATATGAAAAGTGAACATGTTTCTCAATAGGATATATATTTTTTCATTTTATATGACTTTTTGATAATTTTTTTGAAAAATACGCAATATCTCAAGAACGGCTCATGTTAGAGTTCTAAAATTTATGCCAATCGTTTTCTAATGAAAAATTACATAAGAAATGTCTATTTGCGTAACTTTATTAGCGGTTTTGATTTTTTGACGATTTTTTTCAAAATTTCATTCGAAAATTTAAGGGGGTTCTGAACAGTCGATTGCGTATAAAAACAATAAGCTTCCAGTGTTTACGAATTGTGATTTTTGTACTAAATTTCATTCGAATCGGTCCATTCGTTCGTCAGTTATCGTCTCCACAGACTCACTGACACACACACACACAGGCATCACTTCAAAAATGTTTGATTTGTGATCAGGGATGTGCTTTCCTGTCGAAAACTAGAATTCGAATTTTTGACCCCGTCACAATACTTTCCTTATACATTATGTATATGAGGAAAGTAAAAATAGCAAAAGAGGTCAAACTTCGAGAGGATATTTCTCCAGATACAAGGATTAATTTGAAAACGGATTTCAGATTTGGATTCAGCATGGTCGAATTAATATGAGTTTTTTCAGCCCTTGGGGCTGCATTTGGTGCTCTGGCATACGGATACTGCGCTTTTCAAGAGGTGATTATACTGAATTTGTAGTTTCAATTCAATTTTCGTTTTCATTTGGTGACTGGACATATTTTCAACGACCACGTTACTGATACACATTGTTTGTTGATAATTCATCTTAATTGTAAGAGGATTTTATTTTATTTTGATATGTAATAAGGATAAATACTTTTTGCTGAGTCTTCGGAAAAAATTTGCAAGTAACGTTGCAGAGTCCACTTCAACGATAAGAGCTTGAAATTCTGTAACAGTAGTTCAACGACAGACGTCGACTGGCCAGTATGAAGACCTGTGATTCTATTTTCGGTTGGGGCAGCAAGATTCTAATCAATGGCGCCGGAACAAATCAACCCTGTAAGTTAGTACAAAGATATCGGTGGAAGTGACCTTAGAATGACTAATACGGTTAAAATGGACTATGGTATATTGAGCAACGATTTCAAATCGGGAGGACAACGACCATGCAAAAAGCTAACTTGTAGGATAAAGATAGGAGCAGGAGGCTAACCTGAGGTAAAAATAGAAGGAGGTGGTCAGTCAAATTGCCCGTTGTACAACAATCTGAGATTATAGGGTGGAGAATGCAGAGTCCACTTCGACGGTAATAGCTTGAAATTACGTCCCAATAGCTCAACGATAGACCATGGGTTGGCCAGTGCGAAGCTCTATGATTCGATTCCTAGTTGGCGCATAAATGTTTTTTACAACGTGTCTCCAATACTCATGTGCATGAGCTGACGATAAACTTGTCTAAACTCCAACAGATTTTGTTAAAATTTCGGGAGATATTTGGTTTAATAATAAATGCATGGCGATCCTTGATAGAGTTTGTCAGATTAAAATTGCGCTAGCTATTTTGCAAAAACCTTTGCATCGACAGATAACGATGAGGATACAATTCAATGTATATATAACAGCAAGATTCAGAGTCCCCTTCAACAATAAGAGCTTGCAGTTTCTTCCCAGTTGCTCAACGGTAGAGTGTCGGTTGGCCAGTTCGAAGATCCAAGGCTCGATTCCGGAAATATCCAGGGTTCGATTTCGGAAAGATCCAGGGCTCGATTCCGGAAAGATCCAGGGCTCGATCGGGGAAATAAAGTTCTTTACAATGGCGTGATAACAAATCAACCCTGTAGGTCAGTGCAAATATATATGGGAGGTCTAAATGTGACCCTAGTACGACTAGCACGAATTCAGTGGAGTCTGGAATATTGAATGCCGATTTCAAATCTAGAGGATAAGTACCACGTAGGAAGCTAACCTAAAGTATAAAAATAGCATCAGGTGGAGGATAAAAATAGCATCAGGAAACTAACGTGGAGGATAAACATAACATCAGAAGTCTAACCTGAGGGAAAAATGGCAGGAGGTGATTATTCAGATTGTCAGTTGCAGGACAATCTGACATTATAGAGTGGAGTTCACAATTAGAGAGTACGGATAATGATGAGGATAGTAATTCAATTTAGATATAACAGCAAGATTCAGATTCCACTTCGATATTAAGAGCTTGCAGTTTCGTCTAAGTTGCTTCGGTAGAGCGTCGGTTGGTCAATTCGAAGATCCAACTTTCGATTCCCAGTTGGGGCAGTAAAGTTCTTTACAAAGTACACTTGTCTCATTTTGTTTATTTCATTCACTCACCTCAAAACCATGAAGACCAAATAAATGGGTTAATATCTTCACATCCATTGTTTTTATTTCGTTTAGTATTCTTTGTACTTCGTAACTTGTATTTAATTGAAACAAGGAGACCATTCAAACTGAAAGAAAAATGCGAAGTTATTCATATGCATTCCATTAGCATGCAGCCTAATTGAAACAGAGTTATAAAACTATTCACCAACTTTTCAAGTTACATGCATCTAAGTACTTTTAACTGATGGTGTAAATACTAACGAACATGAGAGCTCAATTAGGAATGTATCTCATAGTTATTTACACAAGGATATATTTTTTTTTTGTTCCAAAGTATGTTTTTGCTTTGTTTAAAAAAACGACTCGAAACATGTACTAAATTTTAACACGAGAGTAAAGAAAGTAAGTGCAATAAAGTTTCTATTTCAATAGGATTAAAAATAAACAAGTATAGAGACATGACAGAAAAAGCAGACTTATTTCAAAACATTTCACAAACAGAACTCTTTAAAAGTCTTTTTATTTCTTTTTTGCCCCTCATTTCAAAATACTGACTTAAGTGGAATGTTTTTGTGGATAAAAACGTTTTAAAAATATGAAATTAAAGTGTTCCTATCACTTAAAGTTTATATTTTTATCGCAAAATTTCGAAAAAAATTATCTTACTTATGTTAAGGACACGAAAAAATGATTAGCAAAACATTGAACAATGTGTGTTTTATTCTTCTAAAAAATTTTGTAAAATGGTAGTATATAATTAGGGGAAGTATGAAGTGTGTGTAATTTGGACATCATTACGCCCTAAAATAAGAAACAATACAATACAAACTATTAAATTGCAGGGCTTTATATATATATATATATATATACATAAATACACACACACACACACACATATATATATATATATATATATATATATATACATATATTATTATTATTATTATTACCTGTAAGTTTATAGTTCTGTTTTTTACATTTCTAGTTTTTAATTCATTTGGTTCTTATCTTGGTTATTTCTCCTTCCACTAACCAGTAGACAATTCCAATGGTGTCCATAGGCAAATGCTATCGCCATTGTCAGAAACTGGTTATTGTATCGGTTTTAATTCGAATTAAATGGCTGTGTTGCCGAAAATGTAATTTAGAACTAACCGTCATTTTGAATGTTCTTCTTGTCATGATATTTAATCTTGAGCTAATTATTATTGCATATTCTCATTTTTGCCGTGTTTGTTCTTTCATTATATATATATCTCTATATATACCGATTTAATTGTTATGTATGTACACTAAGATTCCCCTCATCCCCATACCATTATAGTGAGAAGTTACAAACTATTTTTATCCTTAGTCTTGGTCTATAGTTACTTATTTGTAACAGATATGCTAGAGATGGGTTTTTAACACTTTACAATATAGTTGAAAAGTGTTTATGACTTTGTTCATTCTGTCTGCCTGTCTGCTTGTCTGTCTGTCCGTTAGCACGATAACTGCCGTAAAAATGACTTTATCAAAATGAAATTTTAGTAAGTTCTTCTGAAGGTCTGTGGGGCCTATAGGAATATAAATGAATAATATCACCCAATTAGTTTTGGATTGAACCCGGATTAAAAAAATGAAATACATTGAACCCTATGAGACCTAATTTTTCAAACATGTTTTAAGCAAATTTAAAATTCACAAATTCCATCGAAAGAATTAGAAAATAGTCACATTATCCTATAAAATATATAAAAAAAAAATGCAGCGAAATATATTCAGTAGTTTTTTAAATAAAAATTAAAATAATAATAACACCTCTTATATGAAGCGATCACGTGACCATGATATGAAAAGATCACGTGACCCACTTCAAAATTATATATGGCATTCATCTTGTCTCAAAATTATGATTTTTAAAGTTCTTTTTAATTCATATTGAGTGTTGTATCCATCCTAAATCTCTTTATTTTACCCTTATTACAATATGAGTCTAAAAAATCTTTGCCGAAATAAAACAGATGACATTATAAATTGAAAATTTCAATTATCCCCGTAATCTTTATACCAGAAGGTCGTAATTGATTCCAATATATGCCAATATATATCAAAATATATGCCCATATACCTGTACTACTTATATTCTCGTAGATTAGAAGATAACACGTGCAATTATAGAAGATTACTCGCACAACGTACAATATGTGAGTTTCAATAATTTTTGTCATAATAAAGCAATGGTATAATAATTTGTGAAATATCAGTAATCCCTGAATCAATAATCCCCGAAAATATCAATAATAATAATGTGTAACCTGAAGACCGTAATCGATATTTTCCAGTCAAAAATGCAATGCCAATGAAATTTATTTTATATACATATCTTTATTATTCAAATCGGAAAAGATTTAATTAAAATCGTATGCCACATAACACATTAGATTTACATCCATTGCTAAACGACATGATATCAGTTGCTTCAAATAAATTGATGGAAATCATATCGTCTGAATAATGTTATCTCCATGAAAGGTTTGGCGATATTTTCTTCAATTTAGCGATAACTTAAAAAATCGCCAAATTTATCGCCAAGTGGGACTGTAAAACTGATAGTCCCATTTTGCGACAAATTGACGAAACATCATCATAATATTATCCCCTAACAAAACACAATTAATTTCATTTATTAAGCGCAATTTTATCAATTTCATGACATCTTTATAGATTCACAAACATTTTTATCAACTTGGTTATATTTTAAAAATTTGATAAATGTGTTACTAAGTAGGATGGATAGACTGACCCACAAATGCTACCGAAACATCATCTCAGTACTGTCTTCTAAAAAAACGAATTTAATTTCATTGATTTGCATCGTTTTTAGCAATTTGGCGATATTTCCGTCAATTTGGCAAAGTTTAAGAAAAGTTGCCAAGTTAGCGATATTCCGCCAAATTCGTAGCTCTGAATTGCAGATCTGAAGAATAAAACATCCTGATCCCGTTTGTATATACTAAATGCAAACACTAAAATTGTATTAGAAGATATAGCCTTTCTACTCTTTTTCTGTTTCAACAATCGGATAAATGAGTTTATTGGTAAACACAATATGAGTTTATTAGCTAAACACAATATAAAAGCTTAAAAACTCTTTGTCAAATGAAAGTGATGTACGCAGTCCGTAATTAATATAATTAAAAGAAAAATCAAACCGTTCATTTACAAAATATATTTATACATCTATTTATTTATTATTCAAACAGAAAAAATAATAACAAATATTAAGAAACGCATTTAATTTAATTGCGTTGCTGAGCAACATAATATAATAAAGAATCTTCCTCATAAACTGCGAAATTAAATAACCATTTTGATTTCTTTATACTTTCCATTGTTTAGTAAATGCTTGACCATGGAGTTAGATTTCCCATTAAAATTCATGTTTCAAACAATTCATGCTTTCAGATTGTGACTAATTAATGCAAAAATCCTGCACTAAGCCCAGAAATGAAGTTTTAATTCACGTTGACGTTTTAAACAAACGATTTTCATCCTTTCCGTTTGGATAAACCACGGAGTTAGAGAGTAGATCTCCTAGGATAAAGTTCCGTTTTTCAGTAATATCTCGACAACCCCTGGTATTAGAAACTCGAAACTTGGGCAAAATTTATGGGGGGCTATTTTAAAGCTAATCACAAAATTTCATTAAATTCGATTCAGCCGTTCTCTCGTGATGATGAGACAAACGAAATATTCGTTTTTCACTAATATCTCGAGAACCACTGGTTATGGAAACTCCAAACCTAGACTAAATTTTAAGTGGGGATATTTCTAGGCTACCCACAAAATTTCATTAAATTCGGTTCAGCCGTTCTCCCGTGATAATGGGACAGACAGACAGACAGATTTTCAATTTTATTTATATAGATTGTGATAATTTTAAAAATATTACCGAGGTATATATCGCATTTTAGAGATTATTAAATAAATTGCATTGACGTTGGAAAGTGTATCATAATCAATGCTTTATGCATAATTGATCTTCCTTGCTTTGTACTTATAGTAGTTCATGCATAGTTTTCGATTAAAAGATTTCAATTTTTATCTATACAGGGTGTCCCAAAAATATTGACCTCGGCTTTTATTTCTTAAATATTGATCTTAGACATATATAATAAATTACAAAGTTGGGTAAAAAAGGTACAGAATTTTATGAAATCGATTAAAATTTTCAAGGGAATTACATTTTAAGAAACACAAAATTTAAATGTTTTTACGGCTCCCGTACAAAAACATTTCCAATAAGTAAAATGCTCTCCACACACTAATAAGATGGTGTACAAAATTTCGACACTTTATCATAAAAAGTCCCAGAGATATGAAAAGACAAATATGCTGACTTAAACCACTTTTTGATGCATCGACATTGATTCTCAACGGTGAAAAATCATGTCGGCAGATCGTGTTTCAAGGGTCATACACAAATTATGAAAGAAAACAAGGATTACATAAATGAATTATAATTTTGCTATTCATTGGTACAAAAGTATCGACACTGTGTGGAAATAATAGCTTTACACATATATTACAAAGCTTGTTCAAAATGTTTTTCATCTATGCTAAAGATCTACTAAAGATAAGAGGCATATATTTATTTGCCTATGATGCATTTCTGCGTTGCGTCATTTGCAGTCCTTCTGTAAACATTTACATTTTAATTTGTGATTAAATTTAAACATATCTCTGGGACTTCTTATGATAAAATGCTGAAATTTTGTACATCACCTTATTAGTGCATGGGGCACATTTTACTCATTGGAAATGTTTTAGTACTGGGGCCGTATGAAAATTTACATCTTGTATTTCTTCAAATTTAATCTCCTGAAAGTTTTTATCGATTTCATAAAATTCTGTACCTTTTCTTACGCAACTTTGTCATTTATTATATATGTCTAAGATCAATGTTTAAGGAATAAAATCCGAGGTCAATGTTTTTGGGACACCCTGTATATATATAACATCGTACATCGGCACTATTAATACGTTGTGTGTACAATGTGTGTGTATGCGTTCCTATAGATGTAGGGAAAATGTACATATTGTGTGAAAAAAATAGTGCTTTATTGTAAATGGGAGGTAGATATAGATATTAAGTCATAAAAATGCAATTTAGAATATTTTCAGCTTTTTAGCTTTAATGCTCCCAAACTGAAAATTTTATAACTTTAGTCTATCCAGCAGCAGCATCGTCAAAAATAATAAAAAAAAAATTAAAAAAAAAGGAGAGAGTTTACGCCACCAGGGTTATAACATGTAGTAAGGTGGGTTCACACTGCTGTAGAAAAATGCTGTTATATTAAATAGGAGATGCATATCGTGATATGAAAGTCATGTGCATGAAACTTAGAAAGTTTCATGCATGTCATGTGCATGAAACAACATGAAAGTCATGTGCATGAAACATGAAATTCTAGAAAAATTGTATAGAATTTAAATTATTTGTAATTAACCGGAAAGATTTCGCAATACTCCGATTTTTATCATGTTGTGTTATACTCAGTAACTGTTAAGAAACATGTTCACTTTCCATATGTAATATCATGCGATAAATTGGGTGACATCATTCTCGTGGATCTAACTCGTTCCATTCACGAGAAAAGATACGTACTTTGAGTAATACTTTTGCATTTGAACGGCAATAGTCATTTATCTGCTATAAGAATAACTTATTTCTCCGTCTATAACGCTTGGCGAGATTTTGGCGACTTATTTGGTAGAATGTCGCTAACTTGGCGACTTTTTTAAATGTTGCCAAATTAACGAAAATATCGCCAAATGGATAAAAAGGACGCTAAATCGATGAAAATGACTACTAATTGTCGAAAATTCAATATCTTGGAGAGAAAATTAGTATCTACTATAAGAAAAACCTATTTTTTTTACTGTAAAAGTAGTAAATTCTTTGCATTATATGAGGAAAGTCATGTGTTGCTCACATTAGATTTTTTTTCATTTTATTTTGTAAACTTCTTGGGTGAGGGTATTTTCGAGGAACTTATTTTGCCCTGATCTTTTCGAAAAGCATGACGCTAGGGGGATTACAGTTCATTGCATAGGGAAAGAAAGGATGTTTCATTCTTGATTTGCAACGGTTTGCTAAATTGAAGGGCGTAAGCGGGTATTTTGATCTTGCTGTAATTCTAATATATTTTTAAAAAAAATGATGTGGGCAGTACTTTTACAATTAAAAAAATGTTATTCTTATATTCTTTCCAAGATATTAAAGTTTCTTCAATTAGTCGTCATTTTCATCGATTTAGCGTCATTTTCATTGATTTAGAGTCATTTTTATCCATTTGGCGAGATATTCGTTAATTTGGCAACATTTTAAAATGTCGCCAAGTTGGCGACATTTCGCTAAATTTGTCCTCAAAATCTCATCAAGCGTTATGGATGGAGAAATAAGTTATTCTTACAGCAGATAAATGATTATTGGCGTTCAAATACAAAAGTATTACTTAAAGTATCTTTTCTCGTGAATGGAACGAGTTAGATTCACGAGAATGATGTCACCCAATTTATTACATGATATTACATATGAAAAGTGAACATGTGTCTTAATAGTTAACATATTTTTTAATTTATTGAATTTTTTGATAAATTTATTTTAAAAATGTGAAATATCTCGAGAATGGTTCATGCTAGCGTTCTAAAGTTTATGTCAATCGCTTTTTGAGGAAAAATTACATAAAAATTGTCTATTTGTGTAAGTTTATTAAAGGTTTTGATTTTTTGATGATTTTTTCAGAATTTCACTTGAAAATTTAGTGGGGTTCTGAACATTTGATTGTTTTAAAACAATATGCTTTCAGTATTCACGGATTACGATTTTTGTACCAAATTTCATTCAAATCGCTCCATTTGTTCGTGAGATATCGTCTCTACAGACTCGCTGACACACACACACACACACTTTCACACACACACACATACTTTCACGCACACATACTTTCACGCACACATACTTTCACACACACACGGACATTACTTCAAAAATGTTCGATTCGTGATCAGGGATACTTGAAATGTGCTCTTCCGTCGAAAACTCGAATTCGAATTTTCGACCCCGTCACAATACTTTCCTTATACATTATGCACATAAGGAAAGTAATAAGCTGTTAAAACGTGTGAATGTATTACATCTTCCAGCTGTGAAAGTTTTGTACTGAATTTGGCCCACTTAAAGTGTTGACTATGGCACAGGATTTACAAAAGTCAAATTTTCGATTCTCTCACGTGGGAGACGAGGGAGGGAATAATGATTTAAGAAAAATAAAAACATACATTTTAGAATATTTAGAAACCTCCGATGACTTAAAATGTTTAATCTTTGTACACTATGAGTACCGACCACGAAACAGAACCCAAGAGTGCCTATTTCTTTCCTGGGATGCACAAAATGGGGACGGGGTTAAAAAGTATTACAAAACTCTTTCAGGATCTCCTAGATAACCCAGAAGATATTCTTCGATCCATTCCGTTGATTCACCCGAAGGTGTAAGGTATCTGTTTGGACGACCGGAAAGTGCCACCCAATTTAGATAGGAATCTAGCGGGGGTGGTATCCACGAGAACCGTACACTTCTTCCCCTACAACCAAACTCTCGGAAAGACTTGTACGTCCACATATTTAACGTACTCGTACTCTGAGTAAACACGGGGATAGTTTGGGTTGAGCCGAGAATCGAACTCGGGTCGTCCGCGAGCAATCACCACGCACTAACCACTGGGTTGTCCCAAACCTAACCTAGAAGACCGAGACTTTACACAGTTATAGTACCGACTTCTGTCAGAACCTAATTAAGTCAATGTCAGATTAAGACGACAATTTTCCTTGCTAAGCGCCGTATACTGTTAAAAAACTTTTAAAAAAAGTTGCACCCTAATTTAAGAATGTTGGTTCTCCTGTCTTCGCCAGGCTAAATACTAAATCTATAATTCAACTATAAACGTAGAAATAAAACTACTCACAGAGTGTAAACACTAATGAACATGTGAACTTAATTAAATTTCTTTTCAATACTTTTTTTTTCATACATACAATTTTACACATAAAAACACTTTTGTCTGAATGACCACTTGAAACACGCGAGAAATTTGAATACAAGAAAAAAAAGGAATGTTTATGCAATCAGGTTTCTGTTTCAAAAGGATTAAAAACAAATAATCTAAGAATATGAAAGGAAAAAACACAAATCTTATTTTCTAAACATTTCACGAACAGGAGTTTAAAAGTATTTTCAGATTTTTTGTGGACCCGCATATCAAAATACTAAGCTTAAGTGGATATTTTTTTATGAATAAAAGTACTTTTAAGATATGAAATGAAGGTGGTTATACCACTTAAAATGTATTTTCAACACAGTTCCCGAGAAAATAATCCGAGTTATGTTTTTGCAGACATTAAAAAATCTTTATAAAGTATTGAACAACATTTTATTTTATTTTTTGAGAAGTATTTATGTAAAATTCTATAATTGCAATAAGGCGACACGTCCAAATCTCAGATACAAATAATCGAACAAATAGATATCATAAAAGTTTATTTCAACTTAAAAGTCGTAAATTACATTTAAATAAGCCGGAGCTCTTTCGAGCTTTATACACTCCTCATCAGAGGCTTATGGCCAGCGGCGGAATTACCAAATGGGTAAGTAGACTGATGCCAACGGTGGTAAATGTTTGACGACGGCAATTTTTCATCTGTGATTTGACTTTTGTGTGAATTGACAACTGTGATTTGACTTTTTTGGTCGATTAAACAAAAAATAGGAAGAATTTTCCGCCCATTTAAATAGAAATACATGGCAAGCAGGCCTCTCTTTTGTTCTGCGAAAACATCGCATCTAAAAGTCTGCATGGGTCTGAAATTTTCGATTTTCACCCTGCCCGACCCGACTAAACCAGTGTTTAAACCTGACCCTAATCCGAAAAAATTTAGGTGTAGAGTTCGAGCTCAGACCTTCCCGAAGACCGTTGAGTCTCAGTCTGGTTCGGCTCGAAAGGATGTATATTCAAATATGTTAAAACCCGAATTTGTGAATTTTGTTTATAAATAATTAAGATTTAAGTTGATTTATTTTTAAACATTACGTTTACATAGTTGAAATCAATGCAATAATTTCATGTACTTTATTGAAATTAATTTGAAATCTTTTCAAAAATTTAAATTAATTTGAAATCTTTTCAAAATTATATATATGTTTGGCAAATGAGAAAAACATTCATTAAACTCGGTTGGTACTTTTGCTTCAAGTTATTGTTCTTATATTTTATGCTATTACAAGAACTGTTCAAACTTTTTTTTGCCATCTCCCAAACGATGGGTTAAGTTACAGAACTTTGTTCTACGAAGATGACACCAAAAATAATTTTTCGATCTGATGATCAAATAGGGATGAGGCATGTAAAAATATAGTTGCATCTTGGCAAGATATAATAAAGGAAATCCCACCACACGCGCAGAAGCTAAATGTATTAACAAAAAATTGTCGAAATTTTAAACAGCATTTATGACCGTATTTTGGAATAAAATTGGAAATCTTAATAGATTGGAGGCTGTACCGAGACCAGCTGTACCGATTTTAATGAAATTTTGTGGGTAGATTTGAAATAGCTCCCCATAAATTTTGTCCAAGTTTTCAGTCTCTAAAACCAGGGGTTGTCGAGATATTAATGGAAAACGAAACTTTTCCCTAGGAATTCTACTCTCCATTTCCATGATTTCCAAAGAAAGAGGTTGGAAACCGTTGGTTTAAAACGTGATAGTCAATTAAATCTCTGAGTTTTCTGGGAGTTTATTGAACGTATTAGTCACTTTTGAAAATTGCATGTTTGAAATATGAATTTGAATGGAAACTCTCACCATAGTTTATTTTTCACAGGCTTACTCAGCAAATTTTAATAATTTGAATAATAAATAAATTAATATAAAAATATCTACCTCTCTATATATCTATATATATATATATATATATATAAAGAAGAAAAGTATGTATATATGATCCAATGGATCTGATTAGCCAAAGAGTGGCCAATCAGATCCATTTTTTTTCTTACATAATGCAATGAATTTACTTCTTTCACATTGAAGCAAGAAAGATCAATCATGCTTAAAGCATTGATTATGAAGCACTTTCCAACAGCAATGCAATTTTATTTAAACTTGTCTAAAATGCAATACATTCCTCGGTAATATTTTAAAATTTCTCACAATACTACATTGATTTATTATATTTGAAAACTTAAACCTTCATCGAAAAAAATGAACTTCATTCAAATGACGGCATTGAAATAAAAATTGCCTGGTTTAAACATCTCTAAAATGTGATATATTACTCGATAATAATTTTAGAATTATCATAATACCACGATAATTTATTATATTTAAAAACTTCATCGAAAACAACTGAAATTCATTCAAATGACGTCATAGAAAAAATAACACGCCTGGCTCTCTCTAAAAAAACAGCATTTCATTCATAAATAATTTCCCATTCATGTCATTCATCACAATACTATAATAATTTATTTTATTTAAAAATTAAGACCATGGAGCTACAAGTAATTTAACTCTATGCTTAAAACTTCATCGCAAAAAATCGTCCTTCTCTCGGTAAAGTCAATGAATATTTCTTTCATATCAGCTATGCAGACTCCAGGAGCTAAATTCTTTTGCGTTAAAAAAATACAGCAATTTCTATACAACTCATCCTACATATTTTGCTGTTTACATTTTACATAAGTGAAAAATATGCTTCGTTGTAAAAATAATCAAATTTGGATGAGCATTTAAACTCATATATATTGTAATTGTGTTGATTTAGTATGTAGATGCACAGAATTTAAACCAAAATAAAGTGGTTTTAGGACGGATACAACACTCAATATGAAATAAAAAGAACTTTAAAAATCACGATTTTGAGACAAGATGGATGCCATATATCATTTTGAAGTGGATCACGTGATACTTTCAACCATGGTCACGTGATCGTTTCACGTAAGAGGTGTTATTATTATTTTAATTTTTATTTAAAAAACTACTGAATATATTTCGCTGAATTTTTTTTATATATTTTATGGAACAATTTGAATATTATCTAAAAATTTCGAAGCAATTTGTGAATTTTAAATCCGCTTAAAAAATGTTTGAGAAATTAGGTCCCATAGGGCTCAATGTATTTCATTTTTTCAACCCGGGTTCAATCCAAAACTAATTGGGTGATACTATTCATTTATATTCCCATAGGTCCTACAGACCGTCTGAACAGCATACTGAAATTTCATTTTGATTTAGTCATTTTTACGGCAGTTATCGAGCTAACGGACAGACAGACAGACAGACAGACAGACAGAATGAACAAAGTCATAAACACTTTTCAACTTTGTTGTAAAGTGTTAAAAACAATGTATAAGATCCACGGCCCTATATGTTCCGGTGTAATTTTTATCAGAGTTTTGGATCGTAAATCCGGAGCAACGCGGGTTAACCGCTGCTAGTGATTTAACATACTTAATTGTGACACATAGAGTTATTGTTGTAATAAAAAGCCTGGTATTTTTTATTGCTTAGAGTTATTAGTTTTGTTTTATATGGGATGTTGAGATCATTACATAGCTTAATGTAATGACTGATATATTATTGCCCTTGTTACAGAATTACTGATTTGTATTTTAGACCAATACATAAATAAATTCCTTCGTGACCTAAAATACTATCACTGAGTTTCCATCCCGATACCATTTGAAAGTTCTAAAAACGTTCTTTCTAACAATATCTGAATCGAATCTGTGGAATATTTCCTTCACATTTATTTATTCTTTTTAAGTATATCGAAATTTGCATTTTATGTAATCTGATACATATATATCGTTGCATCCGAGAAACAAAGATTACAACAATTCTATAATTTTGTTAAAACTTCCTCATATATCTCAGCAGTCGAACATATATTTTCTTAAATTTCATAATTTTAATTTTTGTAATTTTTTAAGTGATTTTATTCAGCAATCGCAATGGACCGTCTTGCACTTCAATGGGATAGGTTTTAAATCTTTTATATCCTTCAGCTTGGCGGAGAGAGTGTTTTTGAGCATATACTTTGTGAATTGAGGCAAATGAGCGTTTATTTACGGCCCGAGCAACGCCGGGTAATTTGTTATAGAACATAATAAAGCAAGGTGTCTGTGTTTCTGTGTATATGTGCGCGATTTGTAGCGGGAAATCAAAGCGTTGTACGGCCTTGGAATTTGCTACACAGACACTTCAGGGCATAAATAGGTGCACCTCTGAGTTATTGTTCTACATTTCGAATTAGTGTTTTAGTTATTTTAAGCTTTAGTCTGATTTACAACGAATTTGGGCGTTATTCACACAAATCAATTCCTTAGCGATCTAAAATATTATCACATAGTTTCCGCCTTGACACCACCAGAAAGAGCGAAAAATTCTTTTTCAAACAAAACTTTAAACGCAATCCATACTATTAATAAAATAAGTTTCGTGAATTTATAAACAAGAAAGATCAATCCTGCATAAAGCATTGATTATGGAACACTTCCCAACAGAAATGCAATTTTATTTAAACATCTCTAAAAGGCGATACACTCAACGCTGTTATATTTTAAATTATCACAGTACTGCAATAATTTATTATGTATTTTGAAACTTAAAACTTTATCGAAAAATATGAACTTTATTCAAATGACGTCATCGAAATATAAATCGTCTGGTTCTCTAAGTGAAAGCAGTGAATATTTCACTCATTTCACTTATATTCCAGACACCAGAGTTAAATAATTTTGCGGGAAAAAATTCAGCGATTTTTATACAACTCATCTTGCAATCACTTGTTTACATGCTGCATCCATTAAAATTAGGCTTCGATGTAGAAGTAATCAAAGTTTGATGATTATTTAAACTCAAAAATATTGTAATTGCGTTAGTACAAGATATAGATGCACAGAAAATATACAAAAATAAAGCTGTTTTAGGACGGATGTAACATTAAATATGAATTTAAATAAACTTTAAAAATCGCAATGTTTACATTGGGAAAAAGATATGGACGCCATATTTTATTTTGAAGTGGGTAACGTGATCTCTTCATATAATATGGGTGTAATTATTTTAAATTTATTTAAAAATTCCCGAGCAAATTTTGCTGAACTTTTTTTATATATTTCATGGGATAGTTTGAATATTTCCTAAAATTTTCGAAGCAATTTGTGAATTTTAGCTTAAAAATTGTTTGAAAAAATAGGTGATGAAGGAGATGTTAGTACTTGCACAAAATTATCATATTCACTTTTACTACTTGCACAAAATTCTCTACTTTAAATAACATGACGACTAAATAACAACTTCAAATGACATTCCTACTCAGGACAAAGAGAAAAGGTGAGATGCTTTCAAGACTCACCAATTCATTGGGAGTTGTTTGCTGGCGAGAGTTACCCAAGAATCTATGACACATTTTGTCTCTTTATTTCTTCTAACATAGACTATCCGCCCACCCAAATGTATAAGGAAACTGTTTGGACTAGCGGGAGAAACACCCAATTTAAACCGGAACACAGTAAGCGTGGCAACCACAAGGATCGTTCCCTCTTTCCTCTCACTCATCCCCTCTTGAAAGGAATTTCGGACTTACATATTTATCGTGTCCGTAATCAGCGTAAACACCGTGACCTGCCCGTCTCTTATACGCATGTCTGACCACTCTATGTTTCTGAACCCATTTTCTCTTTGCAAAATTTATCTCTCTCTCTCTCTCTTTCTCCCCTCTGTTTCTCTCTACCCTCTCTCTCTCTTTCGTTCTCTCTCTCTCTTTCACTCTTTAAAGTCTCTGTAAAACTTCTGTAATACTACCATTCGCTCTTGGGCTTATAAGTGGCAGCTCCGGGACTCTGATTGCTGATGAATGTAACTAATTATGACTTAGGGCGCACACAAGCCACTGTAACATCTGCTATTTCTACCGGGTTAATTAAAAAACCCTTGCTCAATTTTGTAGTATCCAGACCATCCCACCTTTCGGAAACATATGATACTTAAATTATCTTGTTTTGCCTTTATGTCCTGTTCAGCTGCGCACCGGGATGCAGGTTAAAATTGTGTTATCTTTGTACCGGGACAAACTTTTCCGACGTCACTAATAAAATAGTGTTGTATTGCAATTTTCAATGCTAAATTTATATATTTCAAAAGTTATTTTTTATTGTTAATTCCAAAGAAAATGAGTAAATATGCCCAGTTTGCAACTATTTCCCTTTAAATATATTACATGTTACAATATATTATATGTATGTAAGGAAAGTAATATATTTCTGAACTTCTTCAAGTTACATGAATTGATGTCCAACTTCATATTCCCCTTATTGCCATTCATTTCTTTTATTTCATTAATTTTTATAGATAAAAGGCAGGATTTTCGTTATATAACGAAACATTTTAATGATTAACGCATAAAGGAAATTTTAATTACGTTAAGAACTAGGAAACAGTTTTCATAAACGAGATAAAATAAAGCGCAATTCAGGTTCAAATCGATAAAACTCCAGTCAGTAATGAAAAAGGAAAATCGAATTATGTTAAGTATCGGGGACTAAGCTATTATGAACCCATATCTAAATAAGAAAATTGTAGAATGTCTTTCGTCTTTAATAAACGGCAAAAGGAAACACAATTTTTTCTGAAACTTAAAACATGCAAATGAAATAATACAAGAAATTGAAATTATGTTCTAAACGAAATAAAAGGAAACATATTCTTTAAAAAATGGAAAGTACGCAATGCAAATAGATATATTGAATTTTGTAAGTTTAAAATAAATTCATATTGCCTAAGCTATCAGTATCTTTTATGTAAATAACTAATTTTTTTTTAAACAGCAGGCAAACGCAATATATTGTTATTTTACGTGCTATATATTGTTATTTTATGGAAGTTAGTTCACTTGAATCATTGTTTAAAATAGAAACAATGTTGTAAAATCCATTATTATTTTTTTTTTTGTATAACTTTCAGAAATAATAAAAAAATAGGTAATATATAAATTATCTATATATACTTATTGCCAAATGTCCGTATGTCACGCTTATTTTAGGCACTTCCCGAATATATAGAGACTTGCAATTTGGTACACGGCTCGATCGTTCGATAAAACCCTTGGAAAAATCAAATTTTTCGTAAACGTTCTCTAGAGGGGGTGCTCCACACCAAAACGTTCGAAAAGTGATATGATAGAAAAGCATGCTTTGCCATAAGATAGAGACTTCAAATTTGGTGTATGGATAAATCGTTCGAAAGGAAGAAAGTGTGCAATTTCAGATTTCCAATATTTTCTACTTAAAGGGGTGCCGCATACCAAAATGTTCGATTTACCGAATAAATGAGAAACGGCTCCTTTAAAATTTGATAGAGGCTTGAAATCTGGTATATGGAATAATCATTTGATAGAAACACCCAAGACGATTTTGCTTTTCAAAAACGTTCGTTTAAGGGTGTGCTCTAGTCCAGAAGAAAACGTTCAAAATGGGAATTGATAAGAAAACATACTTCGGAATGAGATAGATATTTGAAATTTGGTGTACGGGTAGATAGTTTGGAAGGAAGAAAGTGTACAATTTGAGTTTTCCAATATTTTGTACTTTAGGGGGTGTCGCACACAAAAATGTTCGATTTTCGGAATGAAGTAGAAACACTCCTTTTAGAACGTGATAGAGGTTTGATATTTTGTATATGGGCGAATCATTTAATGAAAACCCAAGAAGAATTGAGTTCTTCAAAAAAATATATTTAAGTAGGGTGGGTACTCCACAAAAATACATTCGAAAGGTGAAATGATAGAAAAAGCATGCTTCGCGATGAGATAGAGACTTCAAATTTGGTATGCGTAGATAGTTAGAAAGGAAGAGAGTGTGCAATTTCAGTTTTCCAACATTGCTATTGTAGGAGATGCCGCACACTAAAATGTTCGATTTGACGAACAAATGAAAAACGCCTACTTTACAATATGGTAGAGGCTTGAAATGTAGTATATGTGGTAATCATTTAATATACAAAACCTACGATTATTGCGGTTTTTCAAAAATGATCATTTAAGGGGGGTGCAACACAGAAAAACTTTCGAAATAGGAAGTGATAGAAAAACATTCTTCATAGGATAAAGACATTGAATTTGATGTATTGGCAGATAGTTTGAAAGGAAGAAAGTGTGTAATTTCAGATTTCAAAAATTTGCAACTTTAGGGGGTGCCGATGTTGTGTTTGAAAGTGTTAGAATAAAACCTACTGTGTTTAAAAGAAATAAAGATAGACATAATAATTAGTTTAAAGAAAATTAGTTTATTAAATTGTAACTTCAAATTAATTCCAATTACAAATTACAAAAACTCTGCTCATAGGCAGGCAACTCAGGAAGAATTAACATTAGAATTTTAGACATTAGAATTTTAGACAAACATTAGAATTGTAGAATTTTATCAACTTAGTTGGAATTAAGGAATTAGCTTAAAAACTTTACTCAAAAAAATATATTTAAATTCTATCAAAAATTATTAACAAAAATATTAAGTTTAAACGAATTTTAGAATTTACCCAGGCTCTTAAAAATGTATGAAGGTTTAGAAAATTGCTCTAAAAAGTTTTAGAATTTTAAATTTAAGGAATAAAATTTAAATCATACATTTATAATAGTGAGAATTCATATTCAGAAATTAAGAATAGAAGAGTTTAAATTATTAAACATATTCAATCACGGGTCATCTTAAGGTTACAGGTTGGAGAGGAAAAGTTTCATATTTTCACTGGGATGACAGGAATTTACTAAACTGGTTTTCTTGGGATCAGGGGAAAATTCATCAGCAGAGGCCTAACAACTACTCCTGGAACGCTAGGATCTTCTTAAATCGGCAGTCATCGTCAGACGCTACTTTCACATAACTCGCATAATACATTTTAAAACTCATCTTTTCAGATGTCACATCGCAATTTAGACGGTAAAAAAAAAAACTTTCGTTTAAAAGGAGACAAGTGAAAAAAAACATCACGAGGGATTTAAAGTTCCATAGAAAATCTCGCGTGGAACATAAGTTCCATTCGAAAATCAACGACGCGCTTCTCGCGCTAACTTAAACGAGGGATTTCAACAAAAAACTGAAACTGAAAAATTCCGCGCGTGTATTTATACGTGCGGAAAAAGGGAGAAGTTTAGACAAACGGCAGCAATTAAAATCCGCTTACCGAAATTAGAATTGCCAAAATAAAACTCAAAACTCCGAGAGCAGACGATCCGTAAAAAACGCGAACCAATTAAAATAATTCACGAATTCCAAAGAGGCGCGAAAAGCGCTTAGGCGGCGCGTCAATCGTGGTAAAAAGCCCGCAAAACCAGGATTCCGAAAATGGCCGCAACTGAAATTTTTGAAACTCACTGAACATGTAAATAACCTGAAACTATAGAACAAACGGAATTTCAACCAAAATGGGAAAATGAGACATCAAATTAAAAGAAATTTTAAGGGGAATCAAATAAATAAATAATTTTTATAAATTTACAAATCAAAAGTAATATTAATTTTGGGAATGGAACATTTTTAATTAAGAATATTATAAAGAAAATTAATTTAGAAGATTAAAAATATTCTGATTAACGAATAAATGAAAAAGCCAAAAAATATTATTTAAATATTACCAAATTGAGAATATTGAGCCAGGAAAAAATAAATAAAAGTAAATTCCAAATCCCCAAATTACATAAATTTTAAAGCAACCCAACACCGAACACCAATATGTTTGATTTTCGGAATAAATGAGACACGTTTCCTTTAAATGTGAGAGAGGTTTGATATTTGGCATATGGGCCAATCATCTGATAAGAAACCCAAGGCGAACAGAGTTTTTCAAAAATGTTCATTTATGGGTGTGCTCCACGGAAAAACGTTCGAAAGGGGAGATGATAAAATAGTATGCTTCGGGATGAGATAGAGACTTTAATTTGGTGTACTGGTTAGTTAGAAAGGAAGACGTGCGCAATTTAAAATTTACAATATTTTCTTCTTTAGGGGGTTCCGCACATTAAAATATTTGATTTGCTGAATAAATGTGAAACACAAATTATTAAAAAATGACAATATTCAGTGGTTGTTTATTGCGAGACCTTTGATTTTCAATGGGTATTCGGCTAGTTTTATTTAAAATTGGAAGATTTATTCAGGTCTTTTATCCTTTTTAAATATCATGACAACGATTTTAACAGGTCATGAAAAATAATTCATCAGTATGTTTATAAAGTAAACTCTTTGATCCGTATTGTGCCAGCCAGAGATTGAGTTAGAATTTTTTCCAGACGAGTAAAAATACTCTTTGACTTGATTTGAAGGAGTATTCTGCTTTCCAGAGGAGTAATTTTTAACAATGTACAATTACTCTAAAATTTCTAACTATGTATTAAATTTATTGTATGTTGTATAAAAAAAAATTACAGGATCATCGGCCGAAAGGATATAAATTTCTGACTTTTCTATGCTGAAAAAGAAAATAAGATTTAAGAAATGCACTATACTCTTTATTTGTGTTAATAAACAAAATACGTTGTATATCTTATGGCACAATAAATGTACCTTATAAACTTTATGAAAATAGTTTTAAAATGATTACTAAATTTTAGACATTTAGGATCACATTTTAATAATGTATTGTATGTTGTATAAAAAAAAAATTCCAAACCCCCCAATTACATAAATTTTAAAGCAACCCAACACCGAACACCAATATGATTGATTTTCGGAATAAATGAGACACGCTTTCTTTAAAATGAGAGAGGCTTGATATTTGGTATATGAGCCAATCATCTGATAAGAAACCCAAGGCGAACAGAGCTTTTCAAAAATGTTCATTTATGGGTGTGCTCCACAGAAAAACGTTTGAAAGGGGAGATGATAAAATAGTATGCTTCGGGATGAGATAGAGACTTTAATTTGGTGTACTGGTTAGTTAAAAAGGAAGACGTGCGCAATTTAAAATTTACAATATTTTCTTCTTTAGGGGGTTCCGCACATTAAAATATTTGATTTGCTGAATAAATGTGGAACACAAATTATTAAAAAATGACAATATTCAGTGGTTGCTTATTGCGAGACCTTTGATTTTCAATGGGTATTCGGCTAGTTTTATTTAAAATTGGACGATTTATTCAGGTCTTTTATCCTTTTTAAATATTATGACAACGATTTTAACAGGTCATGCAAATATAATTCATCAGTATGTTTATAAAGTAAACTCTTTGATCCGTATTGTGCCAGCCAGAGATTGAGTTAGAATTTTTTCCAGACGAGTAAAAATACTCTTTGACTTGATTTGAAGGAGTATTCTGCTTTCCAGAGGAGTAATTTTTAACAATGTACAATTACTCTAAAATTTCTAGCTATGTATTAAATTTATTGTTATGTTGTATAAAAAAAATTACTGGATCATCGGCCAACAGGATATAAATTTCTGACTTTTCTATGCTGAAAAAAAATAAGATTTAAGAAATGCACTTTACACTTCATTTGTGTTAATAAACAAAATACGTTGTATATCTTATGGCACAATAACCTTATAAACTTTATGAAAATAGTTTTAAAATGATTACTAAATTTTAGACATTTAGGATCACATTTTGTTCAATTATCTGTCAATTTTCCAAGTAGAGTAGTCATCTTAAATTATAAATTCTTCATAGTATAAGTAACAATGTTTATTTTTACCGCAAAAATAACTAATCATATACTTCATGAAGAAATATCTTAAAATTGTGACCTTACCTTTATATTAGTTAGTCCATATGGTTGTAAGCAAACAAGGGGAAAAGAAAATTAAAAACCTATTAAGTAAAATAAGTTTTATATTTTCCTTTTAAAATTCCAACCTTCTTTGTTTTGGGCTTTTCCATGAATGAGCAGCTTTCTCAAAATTCATATTAAAATATTCAGCGGGTACAATTAACCCAACCGTTAACATCAAAAACTGAAACGAAAGTTAAAAGTTAGTTTTTATTTTAAGAATGTCAAAAATATGTAAAAATGCTTCTAAAATTGGTAATAAACAAGAAAAACTGGCGCCTGCGTTGATACCATGCTCTTTCGGCACCAATCCTCTGACTGCAGTCTACTTTCCGTGTACATCAATTTGACGTTCTGTAGACGATGTTTTTACCAGAAGATGTTCTTGCCGATATTCTTACCATCCTCTAACTCCAGGCGTACAACAATTTGATGGACGTTTTCCTTCTGGTAAAAAGCGCGTTGCGCAGAAGGATAAAAATAAACTTTTGTTATAGTGAATTTATAACGACGTACGTGATGACGGATAAAATTAGAAATTGCTTATTTTCAAGCCGAATCTGTTTAATTTGCGATTCTAAAAATTTTTTCTTCTTTTTTTTTACAAAATCGATGCTTAAAAATAAGCATTGCTTAATTTATAAAGTGTATTTGCTTATTTTATAGCGTGGAATACACGTATAGAGGCGTTATCGCTATCTCTCTTGCCAACCACAGTGTTCACGTATCTTTTTACAATTTTTTTTATAAACTTGATCTAGTGTTTGTTTGTTTGTGAATGGGATTCAAATATTTAAATACCGAATTAATCACAGAAAATGAAATATAGTATTTAGTTGTATTTTGTGGTTAATTTTAATTTCTTTGATTTAGAATCCTATCGGGCTAACCAGTCCTGGGCCCGCTATAGGAATGTTATTATTTTGAAGAATAACTCAAGAACCGGAGTAGTTAGAATGTCCAAATTTGGCTTGTTTTTGGTACTTTAAGTTTTTTTAATTCTTTGGATTTTGAACCTTATCGTGTTATCCCGTTTCAGGCCTGTCATAGGAATGTAATATTACAAATATATAAAATAATTCAATGTATTTTGCCTATCTACAAGGAAGAACAATCGTTACAAGCATCAATTCATATTGCGTGAATGCAGGGTTGTCATACTTTTCGAGGAGTGTGTGCCAGATTTGGCGATTTAATGCTAGCTCGGCGACTTCTGACGAGTTTTCGAATATACTAGAATTTTCTCGAAATATCAAATATTTTTGGAGTTACTAGCACTTTTTAGAAGTTTCTATAGAGAGTATATACGGAAGTCATCGTTCAGTTGGAGTGTAGCCAATCTGATAATGAGCTAAAGAGAATTGTGAGACACGTTAGTGTTTTGAGAAGAATATCAGTTGTTTTGTGAATTAGTTTAGCATTTAACTGCGTTTTTAACACTTTCCAACATAGTTGAAAGTGCTTTTGACTTTGTTCATTCTGTCTGTTTGTCTGTCTGTCCATCCGTTTGTGCGATAACTGCCGTTAAAATGACTTTATCAAAATGGAATTTTAGTATGTTGTTTGTTATTGAGACGGTCTGTGGAACGTATGGGAGTGTAAATGAATAATATCACCCCATTAGTATCGGATTGAACCCGAGTTCAAAAAATGAAATACATGGGTACATACCCTATGGCCCCTAAATTTGCAAACATTTGTTACATCCTTCCTAAAACTGTTTTATTTTTGCGTATTTTCTCTGCATCTATATTCTGCACCAAAGCAATTACAATATTTTTTAGTTTAAATAATTATCAAACTTTGATTATTTCTACGACGAAGCCTAATTTTACTGGATACAGAATGTAAACAAGTGATTGTAAGATGAGTTGTATAAGAATTTGAATTTTTTTCACGAAAAATTATTTATCACTGGAGTCTGGAATAAACGCGATATGCTTTTACTTTCATGCTTTTCATTGCTTTTACATAGAGAGCCAGACGATTTATATTTCGATGACATCATTTAAATAAATTTCATTTTGAAGTTTCAAGTTCTCAAGTAAAATAAATTATTATATCATTGTGATAATTAAAAAATATCACTGCTGAATGTATCGCATTTTAGAGATGTCTAAATAAAATTGCATTTTAGTTGGAAAGTGTTTCATAATTAATGCTTTATTCATGATTCATCTGTCTTGTTAATGTATATGACAGTTGTTTATATATATATATATATATATATATATATATATATGAGAGAGAGAGAGAGTTCAAAAATGTTCTTTTTCATTGTGAAAGAGCTTAATATTTTTTTTATTTTGTTCTTAATTTTGAAACTGTTATAATTTTAAACTGTTAACTGTATTAAAAGCGCATATTCACGACATTCGGAAATATTAAGATAATAGTATTGTCATTAAATAAACGTTTGTTTTAAACGCTTCTTTAACAAGATTTTGTAAATTTCATAAAATGTGAAAATGCCAAAAAAGTAATATTTTATTTAAATCACGTTTGTATCAAAAGAACGAACTTAAACAAGCAAATTTATCTTGTTTTGCAACCGAACCTCGATAAAAAAATATTTTAACCGATCGAAACTCATAAGTAAAATCGAAATCTTAATTACATTGATTATATGTTTATTTTTGTGAAAGCTCTTTTAGAAAACTCAGTTATTTGTTTTTCGAAAAACTGTAATTAAGTTGTTACTTTAAAAAATAAAAAAAAATTGAAGCGACTCTAAGACGTTAAAATGTTTGACTTAAATTTTGTTCTGACACAGAATTCCTATTTGTATATTATCTTTTTACTTTCCCTGCAGTACATGGTAATTTATAGGGAAGTATTGGAATCATGTCGAAAATCGCAACTCGAGTTTTCGAAGAATCTACACGTTTCGAGACCTCTAGAATACGAAAAAACTATTTTCAGCGTGACGTCTGTGTATATGTCTGTGTGTGTGTCTGTCTGTGTGTCTGTGCAATGTATGTATCCACTCTAACTCAAAAACTTATGGACCGAATTTCATAAAATTTGGTAGGTAAGTCACTTGGGTATGACCCTGGTGCTGATTAGTTTTTGGTACGATTCTCAAAAGCAGAAACCGCCTTTTTCTGCAAAATGACCCGTAAAATTTCATGTATCCACTCTAGCTAAAATACTAATTGACCCAATTTCACAAAATTTGGTAGATAAGTTACTTGTACAATACTCTGGTGCTGATTAGATTTTAGTATTAATCGGAAAAGTACAGCCTGCCCTTTTTACGAAATGGCCCGCAAAAATGTGATATATCCACTCTAGCTAAAATACTAATTGACCAAATTTCACAAAATTTGGTAGATAAGTTACTTGTGGGATACTCTGGTGCTGATAAGATTTTGGTATTATTTGGAAAAGGAAAACCTGCCTTTTTTACAAAATAGCACTCAAAAATCGCCAAAATCTAAAAAGAAAGCTACGTATGTTCAAATACATCAATTAAATGCTGGTTTTATCCGTAATTTTTGATGAGGAAAAGAATACGAACAACTCTATTACTATACGACTAACCGTTCTCGAGATATTTGAGATTTTTCGCATTTAGTTTTGCCACTTTTGGAAAAATGTCCAATTACCAAATAAAAACAAAAATTGAATTAAAAATAAAAATTTAGTGTTATTTGGTTCAATTAAACTTAATCTAATGAATTATTAAAAAAATAAAGGACATATGAATTTGAGTCTGCCGGGAAAGTCATCTGCTGCCCACATCAGATTTTTTTTATAAGTGTTTGGAAAAATAGCGGTAGATATTTATCAGTAGCTCATATTGTCTAGTATGGTTTCTATACATTCCAGAGAAGAGATCGAGATAACGCCTCTATACCCGTATTCCAAGTTATAAAATACGCTTTATAAATTAAGTAATGCGTATTTTTAAGCATCGATTTTTAAACAAAAATCTGATGTGGGAAGCACATGACTTTTCCTGCAGACTCAAATTCATTTTTTCTCAAATTCATTTTTTTAAGAACTCATTAAATTGAGTTTAATTGCACAAAATGACACTACATTTGCATTTTTAATTCAATTGCTGCTTTTATTTGGTAATTGGACATTTTCCCAAAGGCGGCATAAAAAAATGCGAAAATCTCAAATATCTCGAGAACGGTTAGTCCTAGAGAAATAGAGTTATTCTTTTCCTCGTCGAAAATTACGCGTATAAAACAAGCATTTAATTGATACATTTGAACATACGTAGTCTTTTTTTAGATATTAGCGATTTTTGCGGGCCATTTCGTAAAAAAGAGGCAGATTGTTCTTTTCCGAATCGTACCAAAATCTAATCAGCACCAGAGTATCCCAAATATGAGTTATCTACCAAATTTTGTGGAATTTGGTCAATTTGCATTTCAGCTAGAGTGAATACATGAGATTTTGGGGAGCCATTTCGCAAAAACAGCGGGTTCTCTTTTTCCGAATTATACCAAAAACTAATCAGCACCAGGGTCACACCCAGGGGTCTTACCTACCAAATTTTATGAAATTCGGTAAATTAGTTTTTGAGTTAGAGTGGATACATACATTGCACAGACACACAGACAGACACACACACACAAACGTCACGCTAAGTACACGTCACGCTATAAAGAGATTTTTCGTATTCTAGAGGTCTCAAAACGTGTAGATCCGTCGAAAACTCGAGTTGTGATTTTCGGCATGATTCCAATACTTTCCCTACACATTACCATATATTGCAGGGAAAGTAAAAAAGAAAATATATTTTTTAGAATCGCAAATTAAACAGATTTGGCATGTAAATTTGAACTGAAATATTTTTGTAAACATATTGAATGTCAATTTAATTTCGAGAAAGTTGTTCCTTTATTGAAAAGCCCAAAACAAAGAAGGTTGGAATTTTAAAAGAAAAAAAGAAAAATTATTTTACTTAATAGATTTTTAATTTCTCTTTTGCCCTTGTTTGTGTACAACCATACGGAGAAACTTAGCCAAAGGTAAGGTAACTATTTTGATATTCCATCATGAATTATATGATTAGCTATTTTTATGAAAAAATAAACATTGTTAATTATACTATGACGAATTTATAATTCACGATTGCTACTCTAGTTGGAAAAGTGACAGGAAATAAAAAATGAGATTCTAACAGTCCAAAATTTAGCAAACATTTTAAAACTCATTTCATAAAGTTTATAAGGTATATTAAGTGTGCTATCAGTATAGTCCATTTCTTAAATCTTTTTTTTTCAACGTAGAAAAGTCAGAAATTTATAAGAGCAATAACCGTGTAATTTTTTTTTATTTAAAATACAAAAAAAAATAATAAATACCTGGAAATTTAAAGGTATTTGTACATTTGTTAAAAATTACTCCTATGGAAAAGCAAAATATTCCTTCAAATCAAGTCAGGGAGTATTTTTACTCTTCTTGAAAAATTCTCTTATATTTAAAAAATATCATTGGTAAACGTAGATTGAAATCCATACAGCATGTGGGCCAACCCATATATATCTATTATTGGTCTCATGTGAGCTATCTTAAAGACAGCATATACAGGGGTGGCTATACAATAACTTCTCCTATTTATGAGCCTTTAGAAACCAAATGATGGCATTTAGAGATATGGAAGTAAGGTATTGGTACAATATTGTGCAGTCCGGCATCAGCGTGTAAATAATATAATTTTTAAAAGGTAAACAGTAAAGTTCACCACTCTTTTCAGAGTGTTCCTTTTGGATGATACTTTTTATTTCAACTTTATATATTTATTAAAAATACCATTTGAAATTATTAAAATAATTACCTAATTTTCCATTTACAATTTACAATTCATATTTCCAAATAAATTTTTGAGCTGACTGTAATGACAGATAGAATTACTTTAGAGTCATATTCATAATTGAAATTTAATGCTCTTGTGGACGATAAAAGGGTACCTTTGGTTTTTTTTTTTTATGTCATCTGAAGGCGTTTTAGGTCACAGCAGCTGTCGACACTTTTAACACGAGCTTCTCCGAAATCATTCAGACTGTCAATACGAGCAAATTCTCATTTCACGCCTCCCCCATCTTTATGATATGCCGAAATCTCCCCGCTCCGTATCTGACTGAACTCTTGTTCGTATCTAGTTCAATAATTAGATACGAACGTTCAGTCGAAAAAACCAACTGGCTTCGCTTTCAACTTCTGGCTTCGCCTTCGCCTCCAACTGGCGTCGCCTTCATTTGCCCATTGACTGAAGAGTTTGTGCGAGGAAAATTATCACTGGCCGGAGATACATTGGGGTATATGATTGAGGGCCTACGTACCACTTGACTTTTCGTCGTGTGTGGGATTTTTCGTCGTGTTTGGGATTTTTTTATGGCTCTATAAATTATTGTGGGTCTTTTTTTATGGCTCCATTATAAACTACTTAGAAGTTAAAGTCAAGTCTTGTCATTACTTAGAATTATAAACTACTTAGAATTTAAAGTAAAGTCAAGCTGGCGTGCTTTAATGTTAGCAGGAGGTAACCTTTCATTGCACAAGCCCCGACGAGTTTATTTCTTGGTACTATAACATCCTTGCATAAAATATTCCACATGTCACCGTCTGTAAACCCAATTGCCCCTGCCTTTAGAGAAAAGCAGAGAACGTCGATATACTGAATGCCTATCTTTTGTGGAAAAACTGTAAACTTTTATCTATTGAAAAGTTCTTTCCAACACATTATGTAAAATTGTTTGTGGTCTACACACAAGATGATTCGAAAACACCAGAAGTTCATGATCAACAACAACATTTGTGCACATTGGTTAAAATATTTCTTAGGTTAATTGTAGACTCTATTTACCATATATGAGGAGAATTTTTTTCCAATGCACCTAATATTAGCCAATATGTTAAAAATTTTATATGCAATGTAGTACCATAAGAATGTATTCTTTTCCCATTACATTATAAATAATTTATCCACAAATCAACTCTCGGGCAACGTCGGGTGCATTTTCTAGTATAATATAAAATTTTTATAGGCATTCTCACGAACAAATATTCCGCAATTTATGTTACATTCTTTTAAAATATAATTGCTCACTTAAAAAATATTGCATATTGAATTTTACTATTATTAAAGATAGCTTGTTCAAGTATTGTTTTTAATATACTTATAAATATTAATTATTTATTATATTAGTGATTTTTAATTAACTTCTTTCCATCCGCCCCTGATCATATCAACTCCTGGGGTCGATATCAGCTGCTGTTTGGTCCCCTGGTCTAGACCATTCTAGACTCCAACTCGCACTACTGATAAATAGACCCGAATGAAACTAGAAGATTTGAAATAATACAGAAAGAAGTATGTTTGTCCGTCGCGCAGTGGAAAAACTAAGCGACCCATAACCATGGAATTTGGTACAGGAGTACATCAACTCCCGAAATAAAACAGCAGCTAGTCAAGGTTTTTATAAAATTCGAATTACATTTTTAGTTATTAGATATTGAAGCCATATTGAGCACTTTTAGAACAAATCAATATATTATCGCAGATTTCCATCTTGACGCCATCTAAGTGATCAAAGATCGATCTCTTCAACGAGCTTTAAACCGTATCTGTGGATGTTTCCCTCATATGTAGAGAAAAAAATAAACTTCTTCGAAATATCAAAAGTTTGTGAAGCTTTGTATGTATATCATACGTATATTGTTGTAGAGTATATCATACGTATATTGTTATCATATGTATATCATACGTAAAAGAGTCGCACAATTCCAATTTTTGGCATAATCACTGTGTGATATCTTCTCATTATAATATTTTTTTTTTACTTTATTCCTGAATTTGTTATGAATTTTAATGTGAAACCTCTCATTGTTACTTTCCTTATGTACATAATGTTTAAGGAAAGTATTGTGACGGGATCGAAAATTCGAATTCGAGTTTTCGACGGGAGAGCACGTTTCAAGCATCCCTGATCACAAATCAAACATTTTTGAGGTGATGTCTGTATGTGTGTGTGTGTGTGTGTGTGTGTGTGTGTGTCAGTGAGTCTGTGCAGACGATATCTCACGAACTAATGGAGCAATTCGAATGACATTTGGTACAAAAATCACAATCCGTGATTACTGGAAGCTTATTTTTTTTAAACGCAATTAAATGTTCAGAACCCCCCTTAATTTTTGAGTGAAATTTTGAAAAAATTATCAAGAAATCAAAACCTTTAATAAAGTTACGCAAATGGACATTTCTTATGTAATTTTCCGTAAGAAAACGATTGACATAAACTTTAGAACGCTAGCATGAACCGTGCTCGAGATATTGCACACTTTTCAAATAAATGTATAAAAAAATCCCATAAACTAAAAAAATATATATATTAACTGTTGAGAAACATGTTCACTTTTCATATGTAATATCATGCGATAAATTGGGTGACATCATTCTCGTGGATATAGCTCGTTCCATTCATAAGAAAATATACTTTGAGTAATACATTTGTATTTGAGGGCCAATAGTCATTTATCTGCTTCAAGAATAACTTATTTCTCTGTCTTTAACGCTTTGACGAAATTTTGGCTACGAATTTGGCGGAATGTTGCCAATTTGGCGACATTTTGAATGTTGCCAAATTAACAAAAATCTCGCCAAATGGATGGATAAAAATGACAATAAATCTATGAAAATGACGACTAATGAACGAAAATTCAATATCTTTGAAAGAATATAAGTATCTACTATAAGAATAAAATGCTGTAAAAGTAGTAAATTTATTGCATTATATATGGAAAGTCATGTGCTGCCCACATCAGATTTTTTTCAAATAATTCACAGCAGAAGTCCGATTCAACCTTTAATACAACCGTTCCTCTAAGAACTGGCTTTTTTTCTTTGCCTCATACTGATAGTATAGTTATAATGACCGGTTATATGGGGGAGGGTGGGTGTGGGGGCGATTCGAGAATTTGTTGCAAGTTCCGGTATAATTTTAATCGGAAGACCAACTGATTCTTTAGCGAACGAAAATATTATCGCAGAATTTAAATTCATTTAGAAAACGCTTTATTTATTTTTAAGTATCACCTATTTGAATGCTTAAACAGTGCTCATAATTTTTATTAAATTTTGTCTATTTCTATAGGAACACTCGCAAACATGCATGCTCTAGATATTTGCTACATATGTATGATTAGAATTTTATTCTTAGAAACATTTTCCCAAGGAACACTTATCGGTATTCATTACAGACATAAATATACATCTTAAATTAAATTTTCTTTAAAGTGAATGTGGAAAAAAATTCCTGTCTTACTGTTTCTATGTCGCGATTAAAACTGTATGTACCTTCGATGTACTTTCTTCAATTATTAATTTATACGATGCTAACTTTTTATGCAGCGCATTTTATGCTTCTCTCATCTTTAATTAAAAGAAAACTAATACCATGCTAATAGAAAGGGAGGGTTTTATGTTTGGATTTTTCTCTCTAGCGTTTTTATGATAAATTTTACTTATTTGCACTTTATATTGAATAAAAATAACCCAAACTGAAATAATTTAAATGCCAATTTAATAGCATGATTGAATGCATTTTTCTATACGTTTTATTTTCTAGATATACTTTTCAATGTATTTTGATTAAAAAGACTTCGATATCAATTTACAGTTTTAGTTTTATTTGAAATGTTAATTGAGAATGATTAATTTCAGTTCAACGATTTTCAATTAGTGTTTTAAGCCCTCAAAAGAGACGCTGTAAAGTTTTCTTATGGAGCTGCAGAGGCATTCAAACAACAGGTATTGGTCTGTCGCCCAACCAACATTCGTCATCTAACAATTCGATCATGGTTAGACGACGACATGGTTAGACATGGATGTTGTTTGACCATGATGACGGATGTTGTCTATCCTTTATCTCAATGACCTTTTGAATTCTTTTGTTTGGAGCAGCCCTTTAATTATTTCGTATAATCTGTGGAACATAATCCGAGTTATGTTTCTGCTAACATGCAAAATCTTTGTAAATTATTAAACAATGTTTTATTTTATTTTTTAGTTTCAATAACAGCATTATATGACTATTGCTGTAAAATTCCAAATCTTCATCAGCATTCTTATTAACCCTCTAACGTACTAAACTGAGTTAACTAGTTAACTGGGATAGTACGTTTTGTTTCAGAATACCATCCAGAGTTGTCTCGGGCTTCGTTCGAGTTAACTCAGGAATATAGGCCTGAATAGGGTAGGAACAGATTCCTATATTTATTAGGTAGGAACTATGTAATAATATAGACCTGTTTCTACCTCAATTATCTTAGTTTAAAAAACCCTGGTAATTATTGTTATTCTGAGTATCCTCTATCCCTTTAAACATAAAAACAGTTATAAAAATATGTCATATTTCAACACATTGGAGAAAGAAGTAGGTACATTAGGGCTTACAGAGTAAAATATATAAAAACTGGTTGGATGCTTAGAAGCAAAATTAAAAGATAAAATTGACGAGTCTCTCATGTTGATTACAATAGAATGTTTTGAAAAAAATATCATTCAAACGGCTGAATTTAAACTCTTATTGGAAGTTTCATATGCGCTTTGCAAAATGTTATATTGAAACAAAAAATGTTGCCTAGTGTTATATGAATGCGGAAGTTGGTTTTTCAGATGAAACGTTAATACGCATGATAAACCGTGTATAATCCTAATTCTCATGTCGCTTATGTGATGTTTGAAAAATATTATTAAATTTCAGCAGCTAATTATGAATATTTGATATTAAATTAAAGATCTCTAAAACATCTTTGCAATGGAGATAATAATTCAATGAAGGATTAAAATAAAAGTTCCCCCACAGAAAAAGAATTTAGACTGTATCGGACAAGAAAATTGTATTAGGATAGCATTTTTTATGGACGAAAACCATTCTTCCTTCAAAACGAAGCGAAATCGACATTTGCCTGAATGTTGTTATCGCTTTTACTCAAAATCTAGAATAGGCAGGAAGATGGAATTTTGCATATATATACGTGAAATTGCACGCATATTTGCAGAATCACAATTTCAATTACTAGAATGGATTATAGCAGGGCGAAACACCCATTTTTAAAGTGAGCATGCTCACTACAAATAAGTAAAGTCTACAAGTAAGTCAAACCAGTAAGTTAAACAAGTAAGTCTCCTACAAATAAGTAAACAATTTTAAATATCTAATCAAAGCTTGTGCATTTGCATCCATTGATTTCATTGTTTTCCTGATCAGCAGAAGAAGCTTTTTTGTTGAAAGCAAGATACGTTTATCTCGCTGGAGAATTAAAGTAATATATTAAATGTAATATATTATGTGTATGTAAGCATTTTAACAAAATTTTGAATTTAAAACTGATTTTTCTCAAAACTACATTTTTTTTCACCTTACGCGCAATCTAGTTTAAAAAGTAATAGACGTAGAATCTTGAAAATTTTCTGGGTATTCTATAATGTATATGTGTACATTGCTTACCAATCATGTACAATGACGCAATCAATGTTATGAAGCATTTCCATATTTTTTTTGTACGTAGCCCATTGATGAAAAGGGGCAGGTGTAATGTTACTTGAAATGTATATAATATGTATTGCGTTATGTATAGCGATGCTTCTGCACAGACGAAATTGGGAGTTTTGGCGCCTTTGGTTTGTATGCGCTTTTGACATGGGTTGTAAATATTCAAGAGATTTGTAGAAATTCGGCGTCAGATGCATAAATCAATGCACTTCATCCCTTTTTGCATTCCACTATACGAACCGCGGTTGAGCTGAGAGGCACTAGTGGTGAGTAATATTTAGTGTATTTATAATTCTGTATTTCTGTATTTATGGGTAAAATTCACCTCACCACAATCAATAATGTATATGCGTACAATGCCTGTCAATAGCATATGCATCTGCATTGGTTCGTAATCAAGTATTTTTGTAAAGGTTTTTTTTTACCAATTAGAGAAATCTGCCCATTATTCCTTGATAGTTCACAATCCCGGGGCTTAGGGGCTCTGCCCACTGTTTGCTGCCGTTCGCTAACATCCGGAACTCGCTTCATGAGCTTTTAGTTCCACCTGCTCTGCAGACGTAATACGGCTGTGGGTGCTCTGTTCGTTAGTTACTGACGCTCTTCAACTCCCGGTGTTCGCTCTCCCCAGCCTTTTTCACCCTGCCCCGCGAAGTGTATGAATTTACAATAATAATACTTTTAAAATCAAATTATATCGATAGCCAACGATGAATGTCTCAACGATAGGTACAGTATAAGAGCTCTGGAAAATAAGTAAATTTTTTTTACTGTTTAAATCATTTAAGTATTATTTCTTTGTAAATGACTACAGCGCTTTCAATATTGAAAGTGAAACGAATAAAATATTATATCTTTTGAAATGGTAACAGCGTTTAAAACAATGAAAGGTTAGACTTTAATGATAAATGAAAGAAAAAAAAATTGTCACTTCAAAATGGTATAAATTAACTTTGAAGCGTGGCTCAACTCGACTTTTTCGTACCCAAATCCACTTTTAGTAGTTTTCTTTTCTTCAAAGTATACAAGAAAAATTTGAAAAATCGATATCTTGGGTCCTAATGATTATAATTATAGCGTGTTACCCTTTACTTTAAAGGGCTTAAAATATATTTCGATTGATTTTAAATTTCAAAGTTTTCGCACAAATTTAAAGAAATTCTGTTTAGTTCTAGATTTTTGGATAACAAACCCAGATATACAGTTTTGTGAAAATCCATTATCTTTCTGGCCGCTATTGTGTATATAAGAAATAGAGCGCAGACATACGTACATATAGACACATATTTGGGCATCACTCCAAAAATAATCAAAACGTGTTAAGGAGATCTTATAACATATATTGTCATCAAAATCTCAAATTCGAAAATTTTCGTACTTTCCCTATACTGTATTACATAGTATGAGAAAGTAAAAATAGAAATTTTAATCCGGTTGCAACCAAAATAGGATGTGACGTATGGCATAGCATTCAAGTATTCTTAGCCATCATACAAAATTGCAAATTTGTTGATGCTATAGGTTCAGCCATAGCCTACAGAAAATTTTAAAAGGATTTTGTCAGCGGTAGCGCAGCTGTAGCTAGATTTCCTTTTAATATAGAGATATTCTAGTGCTGCCTTCTAGTGTTGAATACTGTTGTTTATATTACGAACACATTTTAGTACAGTCAGGATATTAACAATTTCAGGAAAAATATAATAAATTTATTTATATTCATAGTATATGTTTTAATCTGCAAATTTATATTTTGTGATTATTTATGATTAAATATTGAAAGCCTTGATTAAAATTTAAATTAAATTAACATTTCAGTATTAAATATTCCTTAAAACAATCAAGTTCTTATACAGAATGACAGGAACCCCAACAGTAATCGTTTTCATTCGATGAACGGGTATAGTATTAAAATCAACATACGCTAATAAAATTAATGTGTTAAAAGTGGATACATTCGTAATAAGAGTATTAATGGCTTTATAAGATCCATAGCTTAAAGTGAAAGGTGTTATCCTCTTTTAAACCAGTAAGTACCCCTTTTAAGCCTAAAAAAGTTTTGTAAACACTGTTATACAGGAAAAGCAGACCAAAATTTTAATTACATTTTTTATCCCAATAACCTAAAAGTGAAATTGAAATCTTAATTAAATTGATTGGATCTAAATTTTTTATGAAAGATCCTTAAGAAAATAAAAATATTTGTCCTAGTTTGAATGATTGTCAAATATACGGACTCGAAGGCAAGTTACCGTAAGATAAGAGAAATATATAAAATGCTTAATTGAGTTGTTACTAAGAAAGAAAAGGTCGTGCAATTCGAGTGTATAAAAAACAAAAAGTTATTTTAAATTTTTTGTGCCAAGTACTCTGTTAAAATTTATCATTTCTATTTTGAAAAACTGTTTTGTGTAAGAGCATTTTTTTATCTTTTTATATGAAATTGTTTTTCGATTCCTATTTTATTACCGATATAAATTAAAAATACATAAAGCAGTAGTCCATAAACTTTCGATGCGCGGGGCACATTAAAGGTTTACTTATTTATTTATTTAATTCTCAGTGATACAAAACGGAACAAATTCAAGTGCAATGATCACATTAAAAATATACATAAAAAAATAAGGGATATTCATAAATAGTAGTAAAACTTTCAAACAAACATTCTTAATTATTTTCTGACATTGAAAACACATCAGTATTATCAAAGTAGAGTATTATTATTGTGCCATAGCCACAATATATTTATTTTTTCTTTCACAATTTTACTCGCTCACCCCCAAAACTCATGGGGTCTGACACTTTGTGAGCCGAAACAACTTTTAAAAAGTAATACCTAAAATCTGTCTGTAAAATAAAGTGCAGAAAGTCACGAATTTAATAATAAAATAAAATAAATATAACTTTTAGGAATAAGAAATATCATAATAATATTTCAAATAAATTATTTTCGAATAACTCTAAATGGCAGGCATGAAACTGCTATTCCTTTGCTCGAACATTCTGGCGGGTCTCAAAATGTGTGGAATTCTAGTCCTTAAAATAGTTTGCAAGTGCTCATCAGTAAGTGCGGATTATAACACTGATTTTAAATATGTAATTTTTGAAATAAATTTCACATAATATCGTTCCAAAACCTGAAGTAAGTTCATGTGCAAACTTTTCAGTTTGCAGAAATTCGCTTATTTGAAGAAACTTATTAAAATGTGTTAGCAATCTGTCCGATACACAACTCTGATTTGTGGTGTTTCAGACACCACGAGTGGGGGATGGGTGAGAGAGTAAAATTGTAAAGTTAAAAATAAATATACTGCAGCTATAACACAGTAATAATACTGTAGGTAATCTTCTACTTTTAAATTTACCATACACACGTCACATTTTATATGGAAATATAAAAAACAGCGTATACGGTATGCTCTTCAATTTTAATAGATTATATATTAATTACATTTTCATTTTTAACCTTCATTATGGATCGGGTCGCAGGCCACATTTTGCCCGCGGGCCGTAATATGGGGATCTCTGGCATAGAATATACTTACGATATTCAAAAATGTTTAAAAATATTAATCCCGTTAAAATAATGCAAAAACTGAAAAGATTATAAAATTATATTTTTATTTTACTATGTTTGTGAGCTCTTATTAACATACGATTTAACATTTATTTTATTCCAATCATTTTCCGTTCGGAAGAACGGATTGGATTTATTGAATCGGCTTTATTCTGAGGTCAAACTCCGATAAGCATGTGAGCTCTTATTAACACACGATTTAACATTTATTTTATTCCAATCCTTTTCCGTTCGGAAGAACGGATTGGATTTATTGAATCGGCTTTATTCTGAGGTCGAACTCGGATAAGCATGTGAGCTGTTATTAACACACGATTTAACATTTATTTTATTCCAATCATTTTCCGTTCGAAAGAACGGATGGATTTATTGAATCGGCTTTATTCTGAGGTCGAACTCCGATACGTATGTGAGCTCTTATTAACACACGATTTAACATTTATTTTATTCCAATCATTTTCAGTTCGGAAGAACGGATTGGATTTATTGAATCGGCTTTATTCTGAGTTCGAACTCCGATAAGCATGTGAGCTCTTATTAACACACGATTTAACATTTATTTTATTCCAATCATTTTCCGTTCGGAAAAACGGATTGGGTTTATTGAATCGGCTTTACTCTGAGGTCGAACTCCGATAAGCATGTGAGCTCTTATTAACACACGATTTAACATTTATTTTATTCCAATCATTTTCCGTTCGGAAGAACCGATTGGATTTATTGAATCGGCTTTATTCTGAGGTCGAACTCGGATAAGCATGTGAGCTGTTATTAACACACGATTTAACATTTATTTTATTCCAATCATTTTCCGTTCGAAAGAACGGATGGATTTATTGATTCGGCTTTATTCTGAGGTCGAACTCCGATACGTATGTGGGCTCTTATTAACACACGATTTAACAATTATTTTATTCCAATCATTTTCCGTTCGGAAGAACGGATTGGATTTATTGAATCGGCTTTATTCTGAGGTCGAACTCCGATAAGCATGTGAGCTCTTATTAACACACGATTTAACATTTATTTTATTCCAATCATTTTCCGTTCGGAAGAACGGATTGGATTTATTGAATCAGCTTTATTCTGAGGCCGAACTCCGATAAGCATGTGAGCTCTTATTAACACACGATTTAACATTTATTTTATTCCAATCATTTTCCGTTCGGAAGAACGGATTGGATTTATTGAATCGGCTTTATTCTGAGGTCGAACTCCGATACGTATGTGGGCTCTTATTAACACACGATTTAACATTTATTTTATTCCAATCATTTTCCGTTCGGAAGAACGGATTGGATTTATTGAATCGGCTTTATTCTGAGGTCGAACTCCGATAAGCATGTGAGCTCTTATTAACACACGATTTAACATTTATTTTATTCCAATCATTTTCCGTTCGGAAGAACGGATTGGATTTATTGAATCAGCTTTATTCTGAGGCCGAACTCCGATAAGCATGAGAGCTGTTATTAACACACGATTTAACATTTATTTTATTCCAATCATTTTCCGTTCGAAAGAACGGATGGATTTATTGAATCGGCTTTGTTCTGAGGTCGAACTCCGATAAGCAAATTTTATTAAGTGATCTAAACTTATAAGTAAAATCGAAATCTCAAATACATTGATTATATGTTTAATTTTGGGAAAATTCTTTCAGAAAAAGCATGTTCCAGTTTGAAGGATCCTCAAAAACAGTATATTGTTATTTAAAAAATAAAAAAATTGAAACAAATAGGAGAGTTTAAAATTTATTATTTTTATTTTTACTTTACAAAATGTTACAAAATTTACATTTTTGTGACTAAATAATTAGCTAAAGAGTTTATTAGCTTTATTTTTGAAAGCCTTTAGAGAAATCTCGGTAGCAAAAACAGTAGCCCAATTAGGTCTAGTGGTTTACACTATCGGGGTCAACATTGAGGCATGATTGACCCATACAAAAACATGGAACAGCAAAAGAACAGGCAAAAGATCATGGTTAGACTTTAAAATATTAAGCATATGTTTGCAAGTTCACATCTAATGTTGGTCTCATCCAAGTTACGAGTATCTCATATACAGCATATGTTTGTTGGCAATAATGAGATTAGAAGAGAACGTTTTCGTGCACAAAAGTACTAATGTAAATTATGTTGCTGCGTGATTGATGTAAAACCTTTCAATGTCCAAAACACATTTTTCTTCTTTAATGAATTGAATCTATTAATTAGTACAGTTGTAGATGTGGTTTCTTTCTGACGGAATAAGAAGACGGTTCATAGATCTCTTCCATTTGAACTTAAGAATGAAACTGATAATAATACCTGGTGCTGAAACCCAGAAAGGGTACTTACAACCGATCTATATCAATTCAAAAGGAAATTTATTTTTAAGTTCAATGGAAATTGGTAAGTTAAGAAATCTAGGAGCGTCGTCAGATAAGCAACAATAAGACTAATTAATAAATTATAAATTGAAATTAAACACGAAGATGGAGTGTTTATGGACACTATTGAAGAGTTTTTATTTGTTCATGTCCACATGGCATTTGGCGGAGGAAGAAGAACTAAATACGCTTGATGATAATACTGAAAATTCATGCAACATGGATGATATTAATTAAGAAATAGACAGTCGAGTTGGTAGGCCACAATGAAAATATTATAATCGGGAAAATACGAGGGAATAGAATTTCGAAATGGAATAGCTAAGCACAAAAGCATTGGTAATCTATCATGATTGGTATTGTTATCGAAGTAGAAACCAGAAGTATCCAAAAATACACAGTGAAGGGATCGAAAATTGAACTAAATAAATTTAATGGGAATCTTTTGAAAATGAGTGATTCTTTGCAGCAATTCAAAACTGCCATAAATGATAACCAAAATTAAACGATGTAGGGTAATTAACATATTTGAAATCCTATCTGACAGATAAAGCTGAAATAGCAATCCATGGTTTATCATTAATCAGTGACAATTATAAAATGGCAGTGGATATTCTTAAATAATGTTTTGGTAGGGAAAAACTTATAAATGAAAAAATAATAATGCTGAAACCTATAAACCAATAAATGGTACTCATAGCCAATCTATGTAAATTTAAAATAAGATTTATCTAAGTTTGGAAATTGATGAATTAAAAAAAATCTAGGAAAGTCATTAGATAAGCAAGAACAAGATTAATTAATAAATTATAAACCGAAATTAAACGCGAAAATGAAGTGTCTTTGAACACTATTGAAGAGTTTTTGATTGTTGATGTCTACATGAATAATTGGTGTCCACATGAGTAACTGATGTTCATATGAGGAATTGATGTCCATATAAGTAAACTGCTGAATTTTTCATCAGTCCGAAAATCAAATGAAATCGTTGCATTATGCTGAGTATATTCTGAATGTTGAGTTTAAATACGTGGTTCAGAAAATCTTAGCTTAGAGCCAAACGCAGATAGTTGTTTATTGTACCCTATTTTGATAAATTGATCCCAACTGCTTTAGCCATGGAATTCGCAAGCCAGATGCATGGAAAGGAAGAGACAAAAATTTTGGAACTTTTGGATTTTGTAAAGACAGAATTTGAACTTCGTGAGAGAATAGAAAATTAAATGCTTCGAATGGATCACGGATTGAATGTTGAGCAATATTCAGATCGACAAAATCCTTTAAATTGGAAAACTGAAAAGTATAGCAATTTTATAAGTAAATTTGAAGCCCGAAAAAAAACTGCGAATGCATGGGAACCCCTAAATCTCAAGTACAGTCGCTTTTTATATTAATATAAAGAATTCACGTCCGGAATGTATTTTATACAGAAATGGCAACCACAATTGCTAATATTGTCTTCTAAGACATAATCAAATTTAGTGAAACTTTTTTCAAGTGAAGATATTAGATCCAGGGAATGTTTAAATATAATTTTTATCCCCTTATATTTCTCTGTGGAACAATGGGAATTAAAATGTCTGTTTCGTCGGTCTGTAATGCCCGATTCTAATTTGAAAACGGCTTTTCCAATTTATATGCTTTTTACCGATTTGGGTAAACTTAATACGGATCAAAGTTATGACTAAAATATGTAAGTTTTGCACAGCATAATTGTATTTCCGCGTTATTCAGGGCAACCTCTGATATATCTGCTAGTATAATTCATAGTTACATAGTTTTAAAGTGAATGTTATGCTCAATATTTTCCTTTAATTTAAACCGATTTTTTTATAGAAACGCTAACAAACAATGTATGCATTGGATATTTGTAGACTATTTAAGATTGGAATTTTTATTTTCAAAAATATTTTTTATAAAGATCGGTATTCATTACAGACAATAAATATATATTTTAAATTAAATTTTCTTGTATTGAACGTAGAAAAAAGTATTGTATTTCTGTATATTAATGTCCGGAATGAAAATAAATATACCTTCCGTGTATTTCCTTGAATTATTTATTAATTTATACGATACAAACTTTTTATGCAACGCATTTTATGATCCTCGCAATTTTAATTAAAATTAAATTAATATCATCCTACGAGAAATGGAAGGTTTTACGCTTGGAACTTTCTTTGTAGTACTTTTTATAAAAGTTTTCATGCAGTTGCATTTTATTGAATAAAAAAACAGAATATCGAAGTGCCAATGGAAGCGTATGAAAGAATGAATTTTTTGATTCTTTTTACTTCCTTGATTTAATTTTCAACAAAATTTGATAAAATAAATTATGATTTAAATTTGCTCTAATTGAAACTCCAATGGAAAATTTTATAAATGTGTAATATAGTTTTCGGTTCCATATTTTCCAATTAGTGACTTGAAACTTTATAAGTTACAAAGTAAAACTATCACATGAAGTCGTTGAGGACATTCAAATCGCCTATCTTTGCAGGGATAGACGACGATTTATCCAATAAGCTACTGAAACGATAATCTTTGCTTCTATATTTTAAGAGGACCAAATATTCTTCTTTTACAGATTTTTGAACGAAGTGTATCTTTAGATGTGTATGATGTCCCTATTTCTCTGTTTTTGTAATATAGGAGAGCATCCTGTTCATTGTATCTCTCATGAATTGGTGTTGGTAAATTCCCCAACTTTTAATAAATATTTAATTTTTTTAAGTATATTTTAATTTTTATAAAAGGTTGTTGCGAATTTTTCATCCTTTGGAGATACAAATGTGTTGAGTAATACAACCGGAACGTTGCCACTTGTTAAAATCATGCCAGAACATGTCCAAACCTTTGACTAGCACATGCCATCCATTATAATCCATCTATCCATCTTTCCATTATAATTACTCCTAATACATAGTTTTCAATCATACTCATTCGTAATAGGTTTTTATGGATGCGTATATATTATCAAGCGTTTAGACACATATATATATTGACGTCTTTGTTTTTATCTACGAAAAATATGTCAGTACTTTAGAAACATCTCTTAATAAGTTTTAATAAGTCACAGTTTCATCACAGCTTCTGCAAATACACATTTAGCAACAACACATACTTCAAAATTCAGTTACTCACATTGATTGAGCAAATAGGTCTCACTCTTCAATATGTTCGATTCTTTACCCATGCTTTCTTTATTTCTATTTTCATGGAAGTGAACAGTGCTGTTTGATTTTACATACACTTATTCATGAGTTGTGTTGGACTTCTTTTTTAATTTTTATTTTTGCAAATATCCGTATTGAACTCATTGTTTTCGTTTAATAGAAATATATCTCTATTTTAATAATATCTATCAAGAAATTTATTATTACATTAAAAGGTAGTTCTAGGGATAGCAAATGCTCGTCTTAGTTAGCTTCGTCTTCTTGCAAATACACAGACAACAAAACAAACTCTTCCAGTTATCTATACTGACAGTGTGGAATAACCAAGAACACCAGTTAACATCGAACATAGTGCGAGTAGTTTCCACTCTCTGATATATTCGAGTCATGATATATTCATTATTTTCTTTATTTCATTTTTAGGAAAGTGAACGTTGATACCTAATTTTATATATTACTTATGCAGGTACCGTGGTGCTTTAATATATTTTGCAATTATTCATATTTATGTCCTTAGTGAGAAAGATATGTTAGCATTTTAGTAACATCTAAAGCAAATACACTTTAGGCAATAACACCAGTTATCCATACCGACAGTGTGAATAGTTCTCACTTTCTGATATGCTCGACGCTTGATATACTCATTATTTTCTTAATTTCAATTTTAGGGAAGTGAGCTTTGTCATCTAATTTCATATAGAGGGAAGGGTGGTAATATGGACCCTGCATGTATTATGGATCCCCTCGATTCCTCGGCCGGAACGAGGCTCACTCTGGTGGCGGAGTGGTAAATTAACTCTAACACTCCTCCTGATATAAGAGATCGCGGTTGCCGTGGATTATTGAAGGAGCATTTATGTTGTGAGAGTTAATACTAGTTTCATCCTATTCGCGGAAGTTTAGCAAGGTAAGTGATATACAAGTTTTATGGGTATTTATGTTGCACAATGCGCAGATTTTGATGCCATACCTTGAACTACACTAGTTAGACGATAATATGTCGAAAAATGACTTCAACTTTTTGATTAGGTTTGGGAGTAGTGATATGATATTTCTTAAACATGGTGTTGCTGGTAATATGGATCCTGACCAATCATTCCATCCTGACCACTTCGGCTCGATCTCCAAGTGGGGGAGGATCAAACTGGTGTGCAAAATGCCAAGTATGTCTTCTGTGACTTCGCATTTACCCTAACAGTATTTTTTTCACAGTGACGTAAGATTTACGTCACACTGTGACTTTGGCACGTCACAGGACGTCGCAGTACGTCTCGACAATGTCGTATTGAGGTCACAGCGAGGTAATTTTGTTCATTTTCATGGTCGTTTGTGACGTCGCATATTAACTTGTTTGTGACGTCATATTGTAATTGCCATTGTAATGTCATCACATTGTAACGTGTTAATTAAATTATGGAAACGTCACAGAAGTCACAAGTTTTTTTAGTCACAATGAAGTTACAAAGTTACTAATACGTAACTTCGCATAGAAGTTACAAATGAAAAAAAGACCGTGACCGTGTCACAAATATGATGTCACAATGTGACATCATATTTGTGACACGGAGGTGTCACGTGACTACAACGTCATTGTCACACATGTGACGATCTTTGCTGTGAGGGTACTGATGACTGACATGGAGAACTATGGGTCATGTGTGTGAGGAGAGTGAATTATGAGCACACAGTGAATGTGCTGGAGCCGAGAAAGAAATTTATGTTTTCCACTTTTGTAAATAATTTATGCTTTTTCAACAATAAAGTTCAGTTTTTGAGGAATAAACTGTGACTACTTCATGGGGGTCCATAATACCCGCACTTTAAAAAAAAAGGTGATTTCAGTTTTTTGGTAATCGCATTATGGAGGTTACTCTAAATATTCTAAAAATTATTTCTCCTGTTGGGGTCATTAGCTGATTAGCATATGCGACCAACCATTTCCAAATCGAGT